>CM070776.1:134200767-135460410 GCA_036346955.1 Dipus sagitta
CTTTCACACTCAGACGCATTTTTATTCTTTGCCTTTGAAAGATGTCACTGTGTCAGGAGGGGGCACTATGCAAAAAGACCATATGCTCTCCCAGTCCTTCAATCCTAGGGGGTGGAATGTAAGGGCATATACTTTAAAAGGCTTGACTTCCAGCCCAGCACATGAAATGGCTGCAGCTTATTATTATAACTGTGAATCAGCACCCCTCTTGTAGATGAGATCACTGTATGAAATGTGCCTGCAGATGCACGCCGTACATAAACACCTGTTAGTGGAAGAAAATGCTCTGGTCAGCTCCACTTTGCATTGTAACTGGTGTCTGTGAATATCTACTCCATAAACCTTCTTCCTGCTGGGCTCACTCCCTCTATGAATCACCCAGGATCTGCCCCCTCCTGACACAGTGGCATCCAGAGTCTGATGAACAATTTACATTTCATCACTGTAAAGCAGTCCAAATGTCAGACGTGTTTGGGGTTTATGTGCCATGATAGTCCAGTCCTCCCACCACATCAGACGGCAATTCAGTATACATCCAACATCTAGCCACACTGTGGACCTGTGCAAGGGTATGAGTCCAAGAGACTAACGAGTTAGCCTGGGCCAGCCTGGTCAGAAAGAGAGATCAGTTAAGGGTATCAGTAAAGGTAAGTCTTTGCTGTCAGGTGCATGTCACCTCTTTTCCTTGTCACAAAATGGTTGCAGGAATAGCTGCTAGTCCAGGCTGATGGCCCCATACATTTACATTTCCCCTTCTGAGAGAAACTAGTCAGGTAGATTTAGCTGATAGGCACTTAGATAGGGGGAAGGCTCACTAGAGGGAAATCTCCTGGCCTGCCTACCTCAGCTGCAGGACTAGAATTCAACATGTGCTTATCACACCCTATCAGATATCTCTCTCTCTCTCTCTCTCTCTCTCTCTCTCTCTCTCTCTCTCTGTCTCTCAGGTGTGGGTGGGCCCCTTCTCTGAGCTGACAGAGTTAACTGGTCATGGTAACTGCAATCACTTCTATTGGCCATGTACTAATATTCAGGTGTAAGGATATATTATGATCTAGTCCTGTCCCCCATGGTTCTAGTAAAACTGTCCATGGTCCAGATTCTATGTTGTGAGCCCTTCAAGTCCATGTGAGTCACTTACCAGAATGCAGTGCCATCAGGCCTAATACTATTAACTGGTTCTGTCCTACCTTCATAGTAGCTTCCCCAGTTGGTTTCAAAAGGAACTGACAAATGCTCTCCAATAGCATCCTGTCTAGAGGACTCTTTCCATCTTTCTGGGGTTGTTCATTTAATAACTGCACTGCTATGGGTAATATTTTCTACCAACCTCACCCTTTGAGTGACAGAATATGTGGTTTCATTTTCATTTTCAAGAGACCATTAAATCTTTCAAACATTCTGCCACTTGGGGTCTGTAGGGCACATGTAACATCACCCAGAGGCACTGTTTCTTGGCCCAAGATTGGGTGTCCTGCCCAACAAAAGCCATGCCTTGGTCCTTTTGAATCTCCATAGGCATTCCATAATGGGGCACCGGCTGTTGTAAGGCCCAGATGTCTGTAGACTGAGAAGTTGTATGGACTATGGGCTGGCCTGATGATACTTTCTTCTTCCAATTTCAAAACAGTTGCCCTGTTCTCCGCATTTCCTCATAGCAATTGATATTGCTTTACAGTCACTATTTGGGAGGCCTTTGGTAACTTCAGTGGGATATGGTGTGGATGCCCCTATGCCACCATTTTCAAAGTTCATATAAGGAAGCAAAAGTCCCCTCCCACTGTGGGAATTTGAAGGACATTCATCCCCAAGATGTACTCAGCTATGCGTGACACACACAGTGTAGCATAGCAGTGGGAGTTGTCCTATCGCCAAAGTCAGATGGACTTGCTTGGCCACTGTTGGTCTCCATATCATTCAAAAATGACCTTCAGGCCCCTGAATTAGGAAGTATTTCCAAATATAAGGGCAGTGTCTGCACCAGTGTGAGTAAGCACAATTCCACTTTGGACATTTTCTGGAGTCCAATAGTCAATTCCACATATGGCCTCTGGATCCAGGGTTTCCTATAGTCTGTAGATGCTTAGACCATTGCCCTAACTGAGGAGGCAGTCAGCCAGACTTACCTCTCATGGTTGCATAGATATGGGCAATAGGATTTACTGCTGTTTGTTACATTTTTTTTCCACAAGGCCAACAGCACATCTGATAGATATCCATCAATTTATTTTAAATTTACTTTCTTTATTTGCAAGCAGACAGAGATAGAAGAGAAACACACACACACACACACACACACACACACACACAGAGAGAGAGAGAGAGAGAGAGAGAGAGAGAGAGAGAGAGAATAGGTGCACCAGGGCCTCCAGCTGCTGCAAACGAATTCCAGATGCATGCACCACTTTGTGCATTTGGCTTTACTGGGCACTGGGGAATTGAAACTAGGTTGTTGCTTTGCAGGGAAATGCCTTAATCACTGAGCCATCTCTCAAACCCCATGTCCATCCAACTTTGTCTGCTTAAGTCCAGTGGCCAATAAGTCAATCCACAACTGTCTGTGAGTACTTTTGTAAGTCTACCTTTCTGTGCCTTTGGGAATTTAGTTTCTAAAATTCAAGTTTTCTTTCCCTTGTAAGGTGATGGACCACACATTTTTGTTGGCTGTACCTGCTTGCTCTGTAGTTCAATTTCCACATCTCCCAGGCCAGCCAGGGTAGCGGCCACCACATGAATATGTCAGTCAGTATAGTGAGCTAAGAGAGCTGAAAGTAAAACCAAGGTCTTAGGAGGCTCAAATGCCAAAATCATATACTTCATCCAAGGGGTAAACATTTCCTCATCTGGGCTTCTAAAATTCAGCCTAAATAATATCTTCAGCATGGCCAACTCCCTGCACCAAGTCCAGGTAGGTAGTCCATTTACTGACCTGCTCTGTCATGTCTCTGACATTTCCCCATTCTATTCATGTAGATGCCATCATCCAGGTGGCTAGGGACTGATCAGGAGCCATACCTCGCACTTCCTGCAAGCTTTGTCTTAATGATGTCTTAATAATCATTTTGGCTATTTCATTGGGTATTATCAGCTCCATCATCCTATAGATGCAATAACCAGGCAGGAATTATCCCCCTCACTTGCTGTTTGCATTCTTTGTCCAGCTCCCACAATTCTATAACCATATATGTCATATACATGGTTTTGCAGGTGGCACAGGTTTCGTTCCTGGGTTCTACCCTGGGATCTGTTCCTTCTAATCCAACCTCTGGCTTATGGCTGGACATACCCGGAATGCAGAGGGGTGGCCAGGAGTCAGACTCACTGACAGTAGAATTTCCTCTTCAGGCTCCTCTTCCAAGGTCTAGACATGTAACTGCAGCTCCACTGCCATCAGGCATCCTTGAATTCCCAGGTCTTTTGTTTTAAGTGCTAGCGGCTGCTCAAGAAAATTTTGGTCACCCTTCCATACTTGTCGGGAGGCAATCAGAAATCTTTGTTCACAGTTTCTGGTTGGTTGTCCTGCTGTACTTGCCTCAGTCTAAACAGAAACAACCACACTACCAGTTTGGCTGTCTCCTGATGTTCCTATGTGATTGTGCCCTCAAGTTTTTCCAAGGTTTTTTTTTTTTTTTTTTTTTTTCATTTTGGGCAGACTGGAACTAATACCTCCCCAGTTCTCAGAGGGAGCCAAGTTCATCAAGAGGGCTGCCACTGGATACCACAATTCAGTTGGGGGGGTCACATGTTCAATGTGGGATCCACACCTGGTGGTATTGGAGGGGCAGTGGGCTCACTCATCTCATCCTGCCAACTATGCCAAATATCAGGAGGAGGCAGTTCCAGGGAGATTCTGGAGAAGATGAGCTCAGCTGGAAGAAGGCATGTGGAGTAGGCATTCGCAGACACCAGTTGCAGTGCAAAGCAGAACAGGATTCAGCCCATTATTCCAGTCACGGCGTACTTACATAGGGAGTTCGCATGCAGGTGGACTCCATACAGTGATCTCATCTACATGAGAAGTGCTGAATCTTAGGTATAATAATAAGCTTTAGCCATTTTATATGCTTGGCTGGACGTTGAGCCTATTAAAATATATGCCCCTATACAGTGTATTTGAAAATGTCTTCCATTCACTTCTCTTCAGAGCTAGCGTTACTACTGTCATACCCATACACTACCTTTCAATTTCTGACTCCCCTGATGAAAACACACACACAATACACACACACACACACACACAGATAGAGAGAGAGAGGGAGAGAGAGAGAGAGAGAGAGACAGAAATCAATTAACAAAGAAATCAAAACAATAGCATTTAAATCTTTGATTACATTGGTTTTAAATTTTTAGTAATAAGTTTTGGAGACATAATATTTTGGTTAAAATCCAAACTCACTACTCACTGTGTGTGTGAGATCATGAGGGAGTTGCCAAGTCTCTACAGAAATTAGTGTCTCCATCTGGAAAATGGGATGATTAAAAGCACTTACCTTGACCCTCCCTCTATTCCAATAAGAATGAAGAGTAACAGAGCATGCAAAATGCTTATTTTTCTAGTACTGAGAATTAAACTACCACTGAGCTACACGACCACTACATAGAGCTAAGAATAGTGTAATTAGGGCACAATGGATGTGAGGTATGTTATTACTACCCGGGGGCATGTTTCTGTTAGATAGAATCCAACTTCCTGACTTCACAGGTCTAACGAAACTTAGATCAAGAACTGGCATTAACCATGTGTTCTATAAGCAGTAATCTTTATGGCTACAAAATTGTCCCTCCATTCCATGCTTCCTTCCCTCATTTGAAGACTGTTTTCCTCATATATTTTTGCTTCTGTATATTTAATAATACATTCCAATTTCAAAACTAACTTAAAATTCTGATTTTCAATTAAGTCCAAAAAAATCAAAGAAATGTAAAAAGGAAAAATTTCAAATAGCAGCTAAGCTCTCAGATAAAAAAAAATAATAACTCATTTTCAGGAAGTTTCTTTTAACTCCAGACTTAAATGGACATTGTAATAGCCCTTACCATTAGATTCTTGAGACCTGCCAAAAACCTGGAAAAAAATAGGCATTCTGTTGGAAGTCATCCCTCTTAATTGCATGAGGTCAAGTGTAAAGCACAAACATTTCTCTTTTGTTCAATTGGTGCCACTTTTCATTTCCCAAGTTTTCCTGTCTTTAATTCTGGCCTGTCAGCAGCTAGAAAATGTCACATTTCCAACTCTATTTCTAATTTTGATCCTCCTTTAGGACCTTCCTGCATAGTGGCTACCTTGGCTCTATTGATAACCCAAGGAAAGGAAACCCACAATATTCACCTTGGAACACACACTTGTGACATGGGCGACTGGGGGAAATTGACCAATATCTATCAAAGCAACGCATGGTCTAACCTACTTAGCAGCAAATAACTTATTGTGATGCCCACACAAGTGCAGTGGTGGCACACAGCGATGGTGGGGAACCAACTGCTCTCAATTTGGCTAACTGATCCCCTCACTGGTATGGGACCCATAGCTGGAGCTGGGAAACAAGTCAGAACCATATCCAAACATAAACCCACTCTCCAGTATCAAGCTACTATCAATTGTGGGCTACAAGAGGGCCTACACCTATTAAATTCTCTATAAAAAAAAAGTAAGGGTTATCTCATTTGTCCTGGTGCTAACTTACTCTCCGTTGGAGAATCTGCTTCTCTTTTTCAGATAGATGTAGACCCTAAGGAGAGAGCCACCCCATCATACCTCAAAAGGGCCCCGGCTGAAACTAAGAAAACTTGGAGAAACAAGCAAGGTGGCTGTTTTCCTGATGAACCGGACACCAGCACAAGGGGGAAGGAGATCAGCACAGAGAAAAATCAACTCCTACCAAATCAGAGAGCCAGAGCCTCAGAGGCCCTCAACACCTCATCACTGAAGCAGACCAAACACGAACCCAACATGGCTCAGGGAAATTTTGCGGAAGAGGGGGCGGAAAGAATGTCAGAGTCACATGTTGGGTCATGATATGCAGAGACATTTAGCTTAGCCGTAACTGTGGGCTAACTCCACAATGCATGACCCGTATACCTCAACAAGGAGGGGCCAAGGGGAGGGGGTAGGTCACGGATGAGCCTAATAATGGTACCAAACTGACTGTATTTGCTGAATACAGAACTGACTAATAAAAAAAAAAATGCTTTGATGTGCCAACACTGGTCCATCCTCCGTTGTAGGCAGCTGCTGCTTACCAACTATTCTTCTCAACAAGATTATACATGCTTCATTTTCATGTTAGTGACAATTTTACTTCCTCTTTCTCATAATAGCTGAAAGTGAAGCCATTCCTGATAGCACACTCTATAAAGAAAGGAACAGGAAAGGAAGGAAGAAAGAAAGAAGAGAAGGAAGGGTGGAAGGGAGGCAAGGAAAGTGAAAATTGTCAGAAACAAGGTTAAGAGCTGATCTATCTCCTGTATGATGTCATCCATCATTAGACTTCATTCAGATCATATTCATAACGACTATACTTCTTTTTTTAGCAAAGTTTCTGTTTACTCTTTGTTAGGCATTATTACCAATCCTAATTATAAAAAGACAGGACAGGTTGACAGTTTATTTTTACTTTGATCAAGACAACAGCTTGTAAATGATAGAAATGAGGTCTTATTTCATATTTTCTTCATAATGGTCTTACGTTCCAACCGCAGAGCATAGCAGCCAGGGCTTATGATAAACCAAGAAAGGTTTGCAATAACTGAGAAGTGGAAAAAGGACAAAAGGAAACATGTGGTGTGAAAATAAAAAGGAGGCTGAGTTGTGGGTAGAGCATAAGGTCAGAGGTAGAAGGTCAAAAGGGGGAAGTCAAGCAAAAATTGTATGACAATACCATAAGGAAACTTAATTCTTTGTAAAGTCACGAACATTTAATTAGCAATATTTTTTGCTTTTCTTTTCAGACAAGGTCTCACTTTGTAGTCCATGCTCAAACTAAAGTTGTTCTTTTTGCCTCAGCCTCTCAAGTGCTGGGATTTCAGGTGTGTACCTCCATGCCCAGGAATAATATATAATAATATGTTAAGTGAAGATGAATGTAAGAAAAATACTTTTTCAGGTTTCTATGGTAAATTATGTGACACTGAACTAAAAGCCAAATGCATGTAATAGGATGAAAATCCTCTGTTGACCCATGATGGCAGGGGGAAAAGCATACTCCATGAATTTCTAGCTTTTGACATTAAAGTGCTCTCTGAATAATTAAGTTTTCTAAACAATAATAAACATTATTAAGAGGTAGTTTTAATTTGACATATTTAATGTTTTGTTGTAGAATCTACTTTTATTACTAAATTATAATACTCACAATAAGCCACATTAACATATGGGCAGAAACATTTTACTTTTACATACAGTTTCCCACTGCAGCCTTATAACATTTTTACATAATAGTGACTGTAGAGATGTTAGTCTCATTTTACTTTGAAAAGAGGGCTGAGACAAATGAATTCATTTTATAAATTAGGAAGTGTTGGATTCAGGTATTGTCTTCAACTGTCCTGAGTATGAATATAATTGTTATTTAGGGACAGTTGGTCATTATTTCAATTTTCCATCTATTGCTTAATACACATGTGAATTTGTACCAATCTCTAACATGTCTTTTTCTTGAGGCTAATGATAATGTGTATCCCAATGAACTTTGTGAAGATAAATTTGTGCACACATTAACAAACATATGTTTTTCCTCCATGTGTTTCATAATAACATTTCATTAAATAATAGACCATGTGTATGACAATGATCCATGAAGATACTAATGAAGCTTATAAATACCTATTTCTGTTATAACATCATAATGCAAGGCTCATGGATTTGTAGAGATGCTGGTCTATACAAACCTATCACACACCCATTCATGCAAAAGCAAAGCACATACAAATATGTTCAGTATATAATACTGATAATGACTATTAGCAGCTACTGATGAATTACATATTTAGTGCAATACACTTTTTTCCGTGTTTATACTGTATTCCAGCTTATAAAAATATTGACTGTAAAACAGTATGCTGTGCTCCACAGGCAGAAGACTCATCTTATTTACCATAGCTCTTGGTTGCATCATTATCACTTGCACTTGATTTACTTCCATATTGTTTTGTTTAGTGTGACCTTAAAGTATGCAAAGTCTGCTGTAGAGGTAAGAGACACATCAAGAGTGTTTGGACTACAAAAAATCTTAAATTTATTAGGGACTATGAACACCAAAGATCAGTGCTCACTGAGCTACCTAATCAGCCACTCCGTGTCTTACCAGGGCTACATCTTCAAAAATAAGAAAGGAGGAAAGCTATTAAAGGATGTGCTTCAATAAAGGCAGATTATAAAGCATTGTTTACATGTATGTTACTGCTTCTGATGACTCTAGTGGAAGAATATGTGATGAAAACTTGTTCATACTGATCCTGTATTAGACCAGGACAGTATATGTGTTGTGTGATATTTTAGTTTATTATTATTATCATTATTGCGTGTGTGTGAGAGAGAGAGGAAGGTGGGCACAAACATGCCACAGCATGCCTACAGAGGTCAAAGGATGGCACTCAGTTCAGTCCTTGACTTTTTCCATCTTTGAAGTAGAGTTTCTCATTCTGTATTTTTGCTCTCTCACTAGTATTTGTTGTGTTATCCAGGAGCTTTCTGGGAAATTCTGTTTGTGCCTCATTTCTCCCTTTCACTGTGCTGGGATTAAAGAGGCCCATCATACTTTCAGGTTTTTATGTTGAGTCTGTGGATTAAATTCAGATACTCCAGCTTGAACACCAAGTACACTGAGTGCTTTATCTACTGAACTATGTTCCAAGACCTGTGTGTTAGTTTTCAATAGAAAGAATTAAAAAAACAGAGTGTTCCAAAGCATCCCTCCTCATACATTGGCTCTTATATTCTTTCTAACACCTTGTCTACACTACACCTTGAACTTCAGCAGATGTGATAGTAATATCTCATTTAGTGCTAAGAACTCAACTGTCACACCTCAGGACACTGAAGAGTTTTCATTCTACCTAGTAGTCATCAACATCAGAAAAAGGAAGTTCTCTGACTAAAATTGAGAGAAGCACTAATTTATGGGTATAAACATAAATATGTAAAGGACAATTTTGTGGGAGTAGCATGTAAATTTAGTCATTCAACAATAGTAGTTACCTCCCCAACACCACTGAGCCCATGAACTTCCAAGCCATAGGCTTTTGACTAGATTTTCAGTATCAAGCATAAATTTCCTAGTTTGGAACCTGCCTCAAATCCAACCAGAGAGCAAATGGTTTTCCCCATAATAGTCATGCTATGATGGCATATTTTGCTGGCTGGCCAGTTGTGTAGTTCACAGGGCCCACTTCTGGCTAAGACTGTTGAAAACTTTTTAACCCCAGCAGCCTGAATAGCACTTTCCAACACTATGGAACTCTCTGGTCAACAACTCACTTGGAGGTATCCTAACCATGGTCTTAGGATCTTCCAGTAATAACTTTACAGCTTATGATCTCAGCATTCTTCACTCCACAGGGTGCTTCTGCCAAAAATCTCATTTAAGAAAAAACTATATATATAATTTAAACTACCTAATGAGAAAGTAGGTTTCCATGTGACTTACTCATAACACATTTATTTTTGGGTAACCCTTCTATACCCACTCTTCTCTATTCCTCTCATTTGACACCACTCAGACCTTTCCCCCCCTCAGTATTCTGTCCCTCTGCTTACATATCTATTATCCCCTCCCCTTAAACCTTTCCCTTTCCTCCTACTTTCTGGATCTCTGGACTCTGCTACAAATTTTTTTGACACACTTACATCCAAATCTAAAAATGTGAAGGCCTGATTGTCATGTGAGAGAAAACATGTGGCCTTTGTCTTTCTAAGTTAACTCACTTGGTATATTTTCCAGATCCATCCATTTTCCTTACAATTTCAAAACATTACTTTCATTTACAGCTGAATAAAACTTCATTGTGTATGTGAACCAAATCTTCATTATCCAGTCATCAACTAATGACTATCTAGGCTGATTCCAGTTCCTAGATCTGGTGAATGGAGCAGCAACAAACATGACTAAGAAAGCGTCTCTCTAGCAAAGTGTAGAGTCCTTAGGATATATGCCCAGGAGTGTTATAGCTGTGTCATACAGTAGATATCGTTATTTTTTGAGAACCCCCCCATGCTGCATTTCATGATGGCTGTAACAGGCTATTCTCCCATCAAGAATAAATACACATTTCTCTTTCCCCAGGCCCATGCAAGCATTTGTTGTCATTTGTTATTTTAGTGATATTCATTTTGGAATGAGGTAGAATCTCAAAGTAGTTTAAATTTCAATTTCCCTGATGGCTTAAATGCACATTTTTAAATATATTTGTTGGTCATTTGCATTTCTTCTCTTTGGCCTTCATGACCTCACAGAAGCGGTCATTATGTTTATAATACTGGGTCCATCACCATATTGTTATAGATGATGGGGAAAAAGACATTAAAATAAAGAAGGTACTAGTTAAAAAGCAGGAATGGAAGAGGGGACAAAAGAATGTAATAAGATGAGATTATGATGAAAATATACTATGTATATTACCAATACAATCTTGAAAACCAAAAACAGAAAATAACTTTTATTAAAGGGGTCTAAAGGAAACACATTTATACAACTGCATGTTTGTGTTTATACTGTTATCATAAAAGTCAAAAATTTAGGAGCTGGTGAAATGGCTCAAGGGTTCAGGTGCTTGCTTGCAAAGGCTGATGACCTAGATTCAATTTCCCAGTACCCACATAAAGCCAGGTACACAAAGTGTTACATGCATCTGGAGTTTGTTTACAGTGGTAGGAGGCCCTGGCATGCCCATTGTCACTCACTCTGTCCTTGTAAATAAATAAAAACATATACATATATAAAGCTCATATAGTAAAATACTACAGATAGATAAAGCTAATTTAATACTGCATTAAAAGTATTTTTATGAATTTTATATATTATAATTACATAGTGTTCATAAAGTATAAAGTAGTATTCATTACCTTCACTCATTATATATTGTGTGATTTATCCATAACAATCTCCACTCCTGAAATCTCCATTTATGATACCCTACCATATACATCATTGTGTTATATTTGCTTGAAAGAGTAAGCAAATTAATTTTCCTTTTTTGAAGTAAATATGATCATATAATATTGTGAACATGAAATAAATGTCATAATGAAAGCCATTATTTATACAAATTATATACATACATAAATGCATGCAAAAGAGACTCCTATTATAATTTGTATTTTCATGAAAATATTTTTACTGATTCTATTTATTTGTCATAATACCATTGAGGTTTCCTATTCTTTAGTTGGTTCATTAATTTATATTTTATTAAAGTTTGAAAACTTCATTTTCTATCAAATTCACTACCATGAATTTATGTGTGACATCAGTCCCTTTTTAGTATCTGCTGCAGCTATGGTAATGTAGTTCATCTTTTTATGTTTATTATTATTAACAATATGTTTCATATGGATACATCATGTGTTGGTACGCTTTAGTCCTTTGTCCCTGTCTCCACCCCGTTGGGGATGCTCCTCAGTGGGGTTGCAGGGATTCCCCATCGGGTTATGGTTTATGCATTGTGGGAACAGCGGTCAGTTATTCCTTAGGGGAGGGAATGCCTCTAGGCTTGATGTCTCAACCTGTGGATCTTATAATCTTTCTGCCCCTTCTGCAAAATTCCCTGAGCCATGTTGGGTGTGTTTTAGGTATACTTCTGTGATGAGCTCTTATGAGCCTCTGGATTTCTACTATGGTGGGTGTTGAGTATCCTCAGTGTCTGTGTCCTATACCCTTGTCCTGATCATCAGGAATAGTATGGAAGCAGCACTCTTGCTTGTCTCCCCAATTCCTCTGTGGATTCATCTGTGGCTGAAGTGCGAGGGTAGTTTATCTCCTCTATTCTCATTACCACGTGCAGGGAAGTAGGAGGAGCCAGGGACTAATTTTCCTTTTCTTAAAAAAATATTTTATTTATTTATGAGAGAGAGAGAGAGAGAATGGGCACACCAGACCCTCCAGCCACTGCAAATGAACTCCAGAGGCATGCATCACCTTGTGCATCTGGCTTACGTGTGTCCTGATGAATCAAACCTCAGTCTTTAGGCTTCGCAGACAAGTGCCTTAACCAATATGCCATCTCTGCAGCCCTAAATTAATTTTCAATATAGGTTTATAGCCTATCAGAAATAGACTGTATCATATATTTCAGGTGTTTCATAAGCTACACTGTCACATTTTGAGTAAGAACACATTATGAAGTTGTTGCAATTAAGTATGTGCCTCACAGTGTTTTCTTTATGTATGAAGTGACACCCTCCAGTATTTTCCCTGAAAAGTTTCACCTGCTTACATGCTTCCTGACTGTGAACTGAAAAGCCAGCTGCCTCAAGCTCTTGCTTCCTTGACTTTCCCAGCACAATGCTCTGTAACTTTCAACTAGAAGCCAGAATAAACCTGTTTCACTTATCTTATCATTGCTGGCAGAAAGTACCTGACCAAAAGCAACTGATGTGAAGAAAGGGTTTATTTTGGCTTACATTCTGAAGGGGAAGCTCCATGATTGCTGGGGAAAGATGGAGGAGCAGAGACTCGTCATCACCTCCAGGTCAAGATAAGGTAGATAACAGCAGCAGGAGAGTTTGCCAAACACTGGCAAGCTAGCTATAATTCCCATAAGGACATTCGTAACAACATACCTACAGTAAATTGCAACCAGCCAGTGACCTAGCATTCAGAACACCTGATTTTATGGGGGAAACCTGAATCAGACCACCACATTCCACCTCTGGTCCCAATAAACTCATGATCATCCATGATGTAAAATGTAACACATTTTCATTCCAACTTTAAAAGTCCCCATAATTTTTATTAATCCCAATGCTGTTTAAGCCTCCCCATTATCTATGATATCTTAGCTGCTAACGTGTAAAACCAAAATAGTAATGATAATGGCACAGAATAAACATTCACTCTGCAAAAATGGCACTGGGTATAGCAAAGAAAGATTGAACAAATACAAAATTTAAAACAAAATGGTGAAACATCAAATTCTATAACTCTTGGCTGGAGGGTAAGATGCTTCCCTGCAAAGCCTAACCAACCAGGTTTGATTTCCTGGTACTCATGTAAAGTCAGATGCACAATTGGCGCATGCATCTGAAGTTTGTTTGCAGTGGCTAGAGGCCCTGGTATGTTCATTCTCTCTGTCTGCCGCTCTCCTCTCTGTAGCTCTCTACTTGGAAATAAATAAATTTTTAAAAGTATTAAAAATACAATAATAAAATTCTGTAACTCCAAGTCCAAGAACTCTACCCAGTGACAAGTCTCCACGTCTGATAACACTAACCAGTGAGAAGTCTCTGGAGTTCAAATTCCTTCCTTCCACCTAGGATGCTCACAGCATAGGAAACAATGCATCCAAAGCCAGCAGCTCTCCTTGGTGGCTGTCTCACAGCCCTGGAATTTCAAAAAGTCCTAGGGTCTCTACTGCAAACTGTGTTTCATCCTCATAGCACCATGGTGCCTCTGTGCAAGGACTTCTAACAACTGGGCTTCACATTGCCCATGGCTATTCCAAAAATCAAAAGTATGTTGCAAATCCAATGACCCTCTCTTTCCTGCATTTGCTATACATTATAGTACTACGTGAGACACCATCTTGTAAATCCAGGGGGAAATAAAGCTGATTCTGAAGACCTGAAGTTTAGCATTCAGGCCCTTTACTTTCAAAAGAATTCACATTCTTCCTGCTGTCCCAGTACAGATCAGCTGGCTCAATCTCAACAGTTATAATATCTCAAACAATTGCAGCTGAACCAAGCTGTTTTCTTTAGCCTGAAGCTTTCATTTCTTTTTGTGTGATATCCATCCACTCACATCTGTCTCTTTCTACACAGCACTGCCCTGCATAATTTCTGAGGGCACAGGTAGGCAGAATGCAGCAAACCTCTCATACGAACTGCTTCTAGCTCATTGCTTACAAAGTTCTTTTTTCCTCTCATAAGGCAAACTTTACAGTCCATAGTTCTTATAGCTTTCAGGTGTTTTGACTCTGACCAGAATCAATCACACTGTACTTACAGTACTGCAAGGCATCTCTTAGGCCAAGGTTTAAAATCCTTCTACTTTCCAACTGCAAATCATTTCCAAAAGGTCCACAGCCACACAGCCAAGTTTCTAGCAGTAATGACCACTTCTCAGTACCAATTTAACTGTTGCAGTTACTTTCTTCTATTAAATATATTTTTTAATTCATTTATTTGAGAGAGAGAATGGGCACACCAGGGCAGCTAGCCACTGCAATTGAACTCCAGACATATGTACCACCTTGTGTATCTGGCTTTACATGGGTCCTAAGGAATCAAACGTGGCTCCTTTGGCTTTGCAGGTAAATCTATTAACCATTAAGCCATCTATCCAGCCCCTGTTGCAGTTACTTCTGAGTTGCTGGACAAACACCCAACCAGGAGCAGCTGATGGGAAGAAAGTCATTTATTTTGGCTAATAGACTTCGGGGGAAGCTCCATGACGGCAAGTGAAAATGTGGCATGAGCAAAATCTGCAAATCATCTCCTGGTCAACATCAGGTGGAAAACAGCAGCAAGAGAGTGTGCCAAACATTAGCAAGTGGAAGATAACTATAACACCCATAAGCCCATCTCCAACAATAAACTTCCAGGAAGCTCCAATTCCCAAATAGCCAACAGCTGGGGACCTAGCATTTAGAGCACACAATTTTATGAGGGACACCTACTGCAAACCTTCACATACCCTTCCTTAAGTTGCCTCTGGTCAGGTATATGGTGATAGGTACATGAAAGTACCCAATACAGGTAACAATACTGCAGTTTTCTGAAGTTGTTCTGGAACTAGGAAAGACGTGATTTACTTATCTATGAGTGTATTTTTTTCTTTTCTACAAGATGTTCGTTCTTCATAGTTCCTTTTCTATTTTCTGTTCAATATGTGCATCATGCGAGCATGTGGGCACAAGGGCCTGTTGCTGCTGCTTGCATCACTTGTTGTATCCAACTTACATGGGTGGCTTGGAAATTGAACCCAGGTCAGCAGGCTTTGCAAGAAAACTAACTGCTAAGCCATCTTCCAAGCCCCTCCTTTTCTTTTCTTTGTTGTATGTGTGTGTGAGAGAGAGGGAGAAAGAGAGAGGGATGTATGCAGAGGTTTTCAGATGGGTGTGCCCCATATATACACTTACAGAAGCTAGAGGAAGACATTGGGTGTTCCCCTCTTTCACTCTTCTACCTTATTTTCCTGAGCTAGTCTGTCACTGAACCTGAATCCTCTTTTTGTCAGATTTACTGACAAGGGAACCTCAGTCATCTTTTTGTCTCTACCCTTTTGGTGGCTGGACTTACTGGCATGCTTGGCCCCACCTGATTTTTAACATGCATGTTGGGGATCAAACTCAGGTCCTCATGTTTGTGTAACAAGCACTCACCTCCTGAGCATCTCATAACCCCCCTTTTAAATATATTTTTATATATTTGCAAGCAGATAGAGAGAAGAGAGAGACAATGGGTGCTCCAGGACCCCCAGCCACTGCAAACAAACTCCAGATACATGTGCCACTTTGTGCATCTGGCGTTACATGGGTACTGGGGAATTGAAACCAGGGAGCCCGGGTTGTTAGGCTTTGCAGGCAAGCACCTTAACAATTGAGATGCTCTCTTTTTTTTCAGACTCTTTCTCTCTCTCTCTCTCTCTTTTTTTTTTTTTTTTTTTTTTTGCTATTATGAGGTAGGGTCTCATTCTAGCTCAGGCTGACCTGGAAATCACTGTGTAGTCTCAGGGTGGCCTCGAACTCATGGCAACCCTCCTACCTCTGCCCCCTAAGTGCTGGGATTAAAGGTGTGTGCCACCATGCCCGGCTCAGGCTCTTTTGTATTAGTAGTTTGTAAATTAGAATACAAATTGAAAAATCATCACACCTACACATTTCTGAAGGTTTTTTTTTTCATGCTCAGGATCTTCTCTTGTGATTAAAGTGCATTATTTAATAGTATCTATTAATTCAATGTATCAGCCAGTGGGCTACTAAAAGATGTGAATGGTGTGACAGCTATATTAGGAGTAAAAACATGGCTAAAATAACATTCCAAGTGTTGAAGTAGATATTTTAACATTGTAAAACTATAATGTGAGAAATGTAATGCCAAAGCCATGTAGGAAATATTTAAAGCCATCAGAAGGAAGAATAGCTATTCATGCCTCAGGCTGGTACAGATCATTAGAAAGACTTCACTGAAGAGACAACTTTGCATTTTTTCCATATGCATTTTTCATCCATCTTCTGTTTTGGTTAACCCTCCCATGCATCATAAAAATCTCAAATTCAAAGCTAGTATCAACATATGTAAGAGAACATGTGGTATCTGCCTTTCTGTGCCTGTGTTAACTCACTTAGTATATGATTTTCCAGTTCCATGCATGTTCTTACAAATTTCATAATTTCATTTTGCATTCTTAACAATATTTTTATTGGGCTGGAGAGAGGGCTTAGTGGTTAAGATGCTTGCCTAGAAAGCCAAAGGACCCAGGTTCGATTCCCCAGTACACACATAAAGCCAGATGCACAAGGTGGCACATGCAGCTGGAGTTCTTTTTAGTAGCTAGAAGCTCTGGAACACCAATTGTCTCTCTCTATTTGCCTTTCTCTCTCTCTCAAGTAGATAAATATAAATTAATTAAATAAATACAAATATAAATAAATATTAAAATATAGAAAAGGAATTATTTATTTGTATGTATGTGTGTGTGAGAGAGAGAGACAGAGAGAGAGAGAATATGGACCTGCTAGGGCCTCTAGCCACTACAAAGGAATTCCAGACACATGCGTCACTTTGTGTGTCTGGCTTTATGTGGGTACTAAGGAATTGAACCAGGCCAGCATGTTTTGTAAGCAAGTACCTTTGAACCACTAAGCCATCGCTCAGCCCTTATTTTTTCTTACAACTGAATAAAACTCTGTTGTGTTTATGTACTGCATCTTCATTATCCATTCATCAGTTAACGGGCATCCGGGCTGATTCTACTTACTAGCTATTGTGAATAAAGAAACAATAAATATGGATGAAGAAATACATATGTAGTAGAGTCCTTGGGTATATTCCCAGGAATAATGATACGTCTGGGTCATATTGCCATTCTATTTTCAGCTTTTTCAGGAGACCTTAGAAGACAATTTTGAGCTAGGTAACTACACAAAACAAGAAATCCATGCAAATGAAGACAGGCATGAATAAACCATCTGGAGAGTGACTTAATATTGGGAAACAACTTAGAACATCTAATGTTTGTGTTTCTTCAAGGAAAAAAATAGCAAGAGATGGAACCATAAATGTGATGGGCTCCAGATAAATAAAGCTCTTAATATTTTTGCAATAGGGTATTAGGGGTTTAGGACTAGAGTCATTGATTCCCAACTCTGAGTTCGTGTTTATATTTAACCAAAGAATTGGGAAAACCAAACTGAGAAGGATAATTATTAAATTATTATATTTTTAAGGGAAGTACAAAACCAAGGGAAGGAAATTTGATACACTCACGTGGTCTGAGAGCCCATGTGGGCCTAGAAAAACTATGAAAAGTGATTTAGAGAAAGAAAAAAAGAGAAAGTACAAATATGTCCTCCCATGTGGAGGGCAGGAGGGGTTAGAGAGGGGTCAAGGGAAGACATACCAAAACCTAGACGTTCAGGAGTGATGATGAATGGGCAGCCAAGAGAGAGGCTTGTCACCTGGCATACATCTATTTATTACCTTATTGTGGTGAGTTTCACCTCCCAGCTCAGGTGTGCCAGAGCGAGAAGTGAATGGTCTGGGCCAGGGGCTGTCTCAAGAAGAAGCAACTCATGATGCCAAGTTCTGGGGGCTGAACTTGACCAACCATGTTGTCAGGATTAGATTTAAATTCTAGGAAAGCAGACCTCCCTCCAAGGAGATTGTTTGTGGAAAAAATTGATCTAAGGAACTCCTTTAGGTAACAGATAGAAGTCAGATCTTTTGATCTCTAGAAGTCCTTCTGCCTTTACTTTTCAGGGGCCTGGACACCCTAACTGTATAACAAAGAAAGCAACCTGACTCTCAATTTGACTTTCTTTCTCACGTAGTGGTGATGTAAAATATAAGGGCTGGGGTATGTATGAAAAGGATTTAATAAGATTTAAAGCATAATTGCTAATTATAATTATCACTCATAACCATGAAGTGAGCAATGAAAGGTGGTATGATTTGAACATGATATTGGCTCATATGTTTGAACACTTGGTCTCCAGCTGGTGGCACTGTTTAGGATGGTTGTGGAACCTTTAGCAGATGGAGACTCATTGGAAAAGGGAGGTCACTGGGAACTGATGTTGAAGTTTTATAGCCAAGTTGAATCCCACTTTCTGTTTTCCCTCTGCTTCCTTACTGTGGTTATAATGTGACAAGCCAGTCCTCCATGTCTTCCCTGAAAGAATGGATAGTATCCCCTGGAAACACAAGCTGAAATCAACCCTGTTCTTTCTTAAGTGGCTTTTTGGTCAGGCATTGTTTCACAGCAATGTAAAAGTAACTGATGCAGAAGGTTATTTTTTACATTCTATAGAAGTCCTATTTTAGGAACTCCCAATGAAGCTGAATACTAAATGAAAATTAAGTATATAAATAAAAGTTTAAAATCAGAGCTGGGCATGGTGGTGCACGCCTTTAATCCCAGCACTTGGGAGGCAGAATTAGGAGGATCACCGTGAGTTTAAGGCCACCCTGAGGATACATAGTGAATTCCAGGTCATACTGGACTAGAGTGAAACCCTACTTCGAAAAAACAAAATAAATAAAGTAAAAAAAGATCAGAGACTATAAAACCTTATAATAAGCTACATATGCCTTATGTGTGTCTGTATAGAAATGTGTATATATGTAATATATAACTATAGTTGTAATAAAACATTATATTTTCAAAAGGTCTTCCATGGTCTGAACCAAAAATGGCATGTTTTTCCCCTTTTGGGCCAAATGCCTTAATCTGATGCAGAGTCACTGGGGAGTTGAAATGCTTCGCTGGACATATGTAGTATTTGTAGAGAAATCTGAAGATGATGCAGGTATGTTTACACAATATACCTGAGGCCTACTTTCAGCAGAGACCTTGTGATATTTGCTGTGAGATCAGACAGACTTTATAAAGTAGCAATTGAAAGACCTTGTAATGCTTGAATTAGAAAGTCCTTTTAAATTATATCCAAGTACCTATTCATCTTATTCTGAATTCTACACCATGACAGAATAATAGTAAAATTCATCTTTATGTTCAAATTATGATGCCCTTTATTTTTATTTAGAACACTGACAGGAATTAGCATTCCAAAAGTAGTTTGGGGACTTGCATTTCTGAAGCTATGCAAAAACTCTGAGAATGCCACATAAATCTTTGAGCTGTGCTTATTGACTTTTCGGTAATAAGTTCTCAAGTATTTACTGCTAACACAGACATAGATGGCGCTTCCCTTAAAGATTTGATAGCTGAGGGCAAAAATTCTGTTAATCACAAATAATACTGTGACAAAACTTTCAAAAAGAAAGGTACACAGTGACATTCAAACCGCAATTTCAAAGAAACAAAACATGTGTAAGTTTTCTTGTGTGTGAATATACACTTCAAGGCCAGGCACTGAATTCAAGTTGTTTACTACATTTTTCTTGCCACAAATTCATGAAACATGCACCTATCATCCTATTATTAGCTTCACATTGACCAAGGTTGGCTGGGGTGGGTTGGCTATCAGTAATCACTGGTCTTGGGTTGTCCTTCTTGGGCTGTGTGAAATCAGGCTAACTGAATTAATTAATTCTTTTCAGTGCAGAAGGCAGTCCAGGAGCTTACTTTACTTCTGCTTTATCCAGCACAAAAGCAATTTCTCCCCTTGGAGTGATGACATGAAATATATTTTGGTCTCTGTCAGGTGACATGCAAACCTACCCACTGTATCACAAGTGTAAACTCATTAAAACTCGCTGGAATACAATTGTATTTCCTAGGAACACAGACACTAATATCAGTCATCCCTCCAGTGCATTTCATTTCCATTTGCTAATTTTGTGAAATCACCCACCCCATTCCCATTCCTCCAAGGCCTCCATAGATTTCCATATCTTATTCTCATTCCATCAGACAAAAGCTCTAGGTTTCTGTTGATCACTAAGATACTTTTTAATTTAAATTGCAAAGTGCTGCCATATTATTTCCTAGGCAGCCATGCAAACTTTTGTATTCTACTCTGTTCAGAAGGCATGATTTTGTAGATGTGGCTAAACTATTCATGACTGGTACTTAAGGTTACTAAGATAATGGATATTGGGCTGAGATAGAAGAGGGAGGTTAATATATAGCAAAAGTGACATATCATTTGAAAACATATCTTTTTCTCTAATGTTTTGCTTATTTGAAGGAAGTGATTTATTTTGCAGAGAGATTTCCAGTAAAACTTTTGTCTGTGGGTACTTCACTAATATAAACATATAAAGAGACTTTTGGTAAACCCTACTGCAATTTGCCTTCTCTACCTTTACAAAATGCACCAAATCTTGAAGTTCAAATTATTTAGTTGGTGATCGTTTATACATTTATCCAGTGCGTGTCTTTATTTTATGTGTTGGAAATGCTTACCCAGTCTTTGGAAATTTCAGGATACCAGATTTTTAAATCAAGCCTTTGTTTAGGGAAATGAGAAAATGATGTTTGATCTTGAGGAAGAACCGGACAAATAATCATCTAAAAATAATATGTTCCAGATAAAATAAAAACGCACATATATAACATAAAACCATCATATTGATGCAGGATTTTGTGGTTCCGGAGGGATCCCCAGAATTTATGAACCACAAGTTTTGGGTTCTGCCCTATCATTAATGAAGATGGACTCAAGAAGGATAAATTATGAATTATTAAGTGTATTTACGGGGAAATTACAAACAGTGGAGGTTATTTAAGTGAGATTGCAATCTAGGAAGGGAGGCTAAACACATGGAAAGAAGGAAATGCTTTCATGTGGAAACACTACTATCAGATCTGGCTAGGATTAAGTAGATTTTATATTTATTATCCAATACTCTGGCATCACCTCCCAAGTATTAAGATTACAATTGTGTACCACCCATGCCTAGAAAAATCCTTCTTTATCTTTAAGTACTGAGTATGAATCAAAGGGCCCAATTATAGTTATTCTTTGAGGATAGACACATTATAGTAGAAAAGGTCTTCTGTCAGGCAAATGTCTTAACCCCAATTCATCCTCCAGCCCTGTCAAAGTAGGATTTTAACATTTTGATGCTGGTTTTGGGAATGTTCTACAATGTAGGTACTTATTTCTGGACTAATTTGCACTTTTGCTTTTCTTCATGACCTTATTTAATGCTTTTGGCTTTAGTAAATGCTTAGAAATAACCTTTCTATATAAAGTTAATTAGTGGTTAAGTCATCCACATGTACTATACTCAATTTTTAAGGATTTACATTAAAGTATGTGACATACCTTAAACTTAGTTGAATGATTAAGTTTTTATTTTTCTTGTTCACAAATATCTTAGTTTTACTTAGTTAGTTTTTCAGGGATATCTTTGAATCATTAATTCAGCTTAATTTGCCTGAATTTTGACTATGAAAAGTTAAGTTACACATTTTCTTTTTTGGAAAAACAATGTATAAGTCATATTATTCATAAATTTGTTCTGTTATTGTTCACGGTAGTAATGTGCCTTATTTTTTTAACCACACTAAAACGGAAAATATTTCCAAAATGTAGCATTGATTCTCTTGGCTTTTCTAGGTGATATAGAAAGGCAAAATAATACATAATTGTATATTTTATATATAACTACACATTATTATTAAATATATGCATTTGTTTATTTATTAGAGCTAGTGTTCACATGTTTGAATATGGCTTTAATACTTTCTTCTGTATTGCTTATATTTCTTCATTTTTGGCTTTCTGTGAAATTATGATTTTATAGTTATTTAGTTTATAAGGTGATTTACATTACAAAACATCTTTAAGACAACGCCTGCCAAATGTTAAGCACTATATTTTTATTGTTATCATTACCATTTTATGTTGATTTTATTAGCTACAACTTTTAAAATGAAGGTGAATCTGCTCTTTGCTTGAGACGAAGCACCCTGAGACATTTTTCTATGTGTTGCGTTTATGTTTACACATTATGATACATTTTAAAGAAATGTGTGGTGGTTTGAGTGTGATTGTAAGTCCACCATAGCCTCAGGTATTTAAACTTCCAGCTTAAGTCTTCAGCAGCCTGTTGGAGGAGGTGTATCACTTGGGGCAGATCTGATGCCAGCCCAAAGGTGTGAGAGAACAAATTTTAGCTCTGGCTGTGCTTGCTTGGCTTCTGGTTCGTTTGCTTTCAGCAATTCTCTGTGCTTGGACATATGGAAATAAGCAGCTTCTTTGGCCATTGATGAAACTGTCCCTTGTTCTGTAAGCACGAAAAAAATCCCTTCCTACCCCATAATGTGCCTATTTGGGAATTTGTCCCAGCAATATGGAGCTGACCACAACAAAATATTAGACATTTTGTTTGTAATTTACCGATATCTGTTACTAACAAGTAGCATTTATAATACACTGTTGACATAAAAGGCACAGTTCAAAGGGAATAAGACATAGTTTGTTCTGGAGCCAAATATGAGTGACTATGGTCCAGGAACACAAATTTATGTTATTCCAATTCCATGTTCCCAAATGTTAACAATTGTATGAAGGTTTTATAGCTACAGAACAAAAGAAAATCATAAATTAAGATACTTTGCCAAATACATTGGCTGACTATCAGGTAGGTGGGTTATAGCAAAGAGGAGAAATCTCCACTATAGGCTTGATGACATCCTTAGTCCTTGGGGTGGAGGAATTTGGGGATCTGTTCTAACACGTTGAAAAGGATCACACAACCTGATAAACTGATAGCAGGATTTTATGTCAGACACAGAGGTGGGGTATAAATAGCGATTGAGGGGCTGAAGATAGCCCAAGGTAATTTGGCTCTTCTCCTCTAATATTACTTCTCTACAGGAGATCTATGAATCCATTCAGCCTTATCTGAGGCACTTTCTGGGAACTTCATTTCACAATACCATATTACTATTTAAGATACTAAAATTAGAAAAAAATAAGATAGAAGATGATGGGGAGACCTTCCATGATTCTGGATTTGAAGAATTAGTATTGTGAAAATAGTTCTGTTTCTAATAGTGATTTGCAAATTCAGTGCAAGCACTATTAAGGTCCTAATCAGTTTTCTTCAGAACTAGAGGCAGCAGTCCAAAAATTAATATGGAGATATAAAAGTCTGTATACACTAAAAGAAATCCTACAGTGCTGGAGAGATGGCTTAGTGGTTAAGGGACTTGCCTGCAAAGCCAAAGGACCTAAGCTTAATTCTCCAAGACTCATATAAGCCAGATGCATGGTAGTGCAAGCATCTGTAGTTCATTTGAAGCAGCTGGAAGCCTGACACACACATTTTCTCTCTCTCTCTCTCTCTCTCTCTCTCTCTCTCTCTCTCTCTTTCTCAAAATAAATAAATAGGGTTGGAGAGATGTTTAGCAATTAAGACTCTTGCCTGCAAAGCCTAAGGACTCATGTTTGATTCTCCAGATCCCACATAAGCCAGATGCACAAAGATGGGGCAAGTGCAAGGTTGCACTTGCCTGCTAGGTGGCACAAGCATCTGGAATTCGATTGCAGTGGCTAAAGCCGTGGCAGGCCAATTCTGTTTCTCACTCTCTCTAATATTAAAAAAAAGTAAGCTGGGTGTGGAGTCATACCTTTAATCCCAGCACGTGAGAGGCAGAGTTAGTAGGATTGCTGTGAGTTAGAGGCCACCTTAAGATTACATAGTGAATTCCAGGTCAGCCTAGGCTAGAGTGAAACTTTACCGTGAAAAAACAAAACAAACAAACAAAAAAACACTGAAAAAAGTTTAAAAAATATCCTAAGCAGGAAGCATACTGGTAAAGGTATCGTAACATATGACCTAAAATTAAGTTATAGAGCCATAGTGAAAAGGATAGCATGGTAGGGCACAAAAGTGGGAACATAGACTAAGAAAATAGAACAGAGGATCCCCAAATAAATCCAAATAGCTATACTCATCTAATTTTCAACAAAAGCATAGAAATATGCACTGGAAAAAACAGTAAATTTAAAAAATGGTGCTGGCAAAATTGGATATCTACCTGCAGATATATCCATTCACATTTCTCACTTCTGTATTGAGTTAAAATAAAAATTGATTAAATACCTTAATATAAAACCATAAATTCTGAAACTGATAAAGGAAAACATAGGGGATATGCTCCAAGTTATAGGTGTAGGTAATTTTTCCTTTTTTCTGAAAAGGTCTTGACTTGCACAGGAAATAATTCAAAGAATTAGCAAGTGAGACTACATGAAATTAAAAGGTTTCTGTACCATATAGGAAGCTATCAGAACAGTAAACAGAAAGCCTATAGAATGGAAGAAAATAGTTGCCAGTTCTACTTCAGACAGGAAGTGGATATCACAAATATATAAAGAAATGCAATAATTAAACATCAGTAAATCCCCCAATCAATAAGCTAATGAAATGAACAGTTGTGAAAAGAGGAAATAAAAATGGTCACCAGATATTTAAAAAAAACTTTTGACATCCATAGTCATCAGGGAGGACATTCCATCTCACCCTACTCAGCATAGCTATCATCAACAACAACAACAAAAATGTCCAATGCTTATGAGGGTGTGGGGGTAGGTAAGCCCTTAATCACTGTTGGTGAGAATATAACTAAATGCAATTTCTATGGAAAATAGTGTGGAGATTTATAAAAGAGCTAAAAATTGAAATGACATATGACCAGCTATACCATTCCTGTGCATATACCCTAATGATTCTCTGTGCCCTCTACTACAGAGATACTTGATCTGCCATGTTTTTTTCTGCTCTATCCACACTAGCCTGGAACTAAAATCAGCCTAGATGCCCATCAATTGATGAATGAATAATGAAGATATGGTACACAATGGAATTTTATTCAAGTAGAAAGGGAAATGAAATTATGGAATTTGCCAAGTAAGTTACTGTAAAAAAATATCATTGTAAGTTGGGTAACCAGACCCAGAAAGACAGAAATCATATTTTTTTTCTCATTTGCAGTTCGTAAGTTTGAATGTGTATCTATAAGTAAGGAAATGTGAAAAGAGGTATAGACTATGAAGCTAGAGTCATGAGAGGAGAAGAAGAACTGTGTAGAAAATGGAAAAGGAAAAATGTTCACATGAGACATGAAAGTAGAAGAGAGACTCTGGAGGGTAGGTTAAATGAGTGAGTGGAGAAAGAGGAGAAAAGATAAAGAAAAAATGTATGAAAAATTGCCATAATGAAACCTAATTGTCTGTATGCCTGCATGCTCAAAATCATATTAAAAATTAATTATAACACCTAAATGTGTACATATATTCAGTTCACATTTAAATTTCTCTGAAAATGGCTATAGTTGGTTTGTTGAAACATGTCTCAATGAATTTCTTTTAGATATTAGCTACCTAATAATTGAGAACATTGTTCCAGCTGCTTAAATTGTATGATTGTTTACTTGTTTTCATGTAGCTTGTTCTGTTATCCATTGTCTTTTTTATAAACTGGAGGTCCAATCTAAAGGCTTGGTTAGATTCTAGTTATAAACATTTGTAGGCAGAGCTCAGACTTTTATGCATACCTTTAGATTGGAATCCAAATCCTGTCCTAGTGACATGCGCCCCCCTCCCTGCCCCCATAGCAGGAGGGACTGTAGCTGCAAACTCAATTTTAATAACCACCTGAGTCTTTGGGGGCATACATTTAAACTGCCACAGTGTCTATCCCATGTTTTATCATAGATGACTTTCACATGCTTTCCCTGCTTAATTGGGAGAACTGAAAAGGTACTGTTTATCTGTGAGTTCTTAGTGCTTACCATGATCTGGTGTGGCATTAACTGTTGCAAAAGGGATAAAGCACTTCTTAATAAAGATTCTAGTTTAATCAATTCCTCTTAATTGTTTTTGTTCTCTTATCAAATATATATCTTCTAAATTGGTATCCAGACTACATTTCTGTAGCAGTAAAAACACAGTATTTAAATATAGGGACCCTGCCATCAAACTCTCAGGATTAAAATCTTATCTGAGCCACTTGATGAGACTGTATGTGACTGGAACTATCTGGGCCTTATTTTTAGCATCTGTGCATTGGTAATATAATTATTTAATTCATGTGGTTTCTTTAAAATTAAATGACAATCAGAGAAGGTTAGTTATCATTTCTAAAGATCATATTTCATTATATTATACCCTATTTAAATGTTTGTCTACCCCTTGCACATCCATATCCCATGCCATAGCTTCACTAATACAAGTGCTGCAAGCAATTATATAACTTTTGGTATATTTAGTATGTTGATAGGAAAAAAACTTAAAAGTCTTACATGCACCAAATCTCTTGTTCCCTTATTAATTCAACAGATAAGATCACAAGCACATTTGGATAAGAGGTTGCAAACTGTCTCTACCGTAATGGAGGTTTTATATGATTAAAAAAAATATATGACAGAAGAAGTTTTAGACAGAGAGTTCAAGAAGTATCTCCCTAAAAAGTAATACTCGAGGTTAATATTGAAATAGCGAGGGAGCAGGCCATGTGGGTATTTGAGGAAAAAGCAATAGATAATGAACAAATGCAATGGTCTTGAGGAAGAAATGGGCTTGGCTTATTCATAGGACAACATGGAAGTCATACTGTGCAGGACAGAGAATGAAAGGCATGACAATAGAGGGTACAGTCAATGAGATAGCAATATCTATATTATTTTTCTTCAAGTGAATTAGACAGCCATTGGTACTTTTGATTGAAGTGATAATATAAAAATTTCAAAGCCAACAATGGAACTTTATGCAGAATAAAATATAGATTGATATGTATGTAGGCAGATATATGAAGTAGGAATCTATTCCAATAATCCAAGTAAAAGACAAAGATGATTTGAAATGTTATATGAATTGTAATGATAAGGATGGCAAGAAATGAGACAACTCAAAAAGTATATTGAGTGAAGGCCTACAGCCAATTTCCACGTATGATAAATGGAAGAATTATATAAAGTTACTTATAAGAATAATAAAAATGCATACAGCACTTAATATGCATCCCATTTAAGTTTTATAAACAAATATTAACTAAATAAGTTGTCAGAAAATATGATAAACCAGTCCCTAAAGAGTTTCTTCCACATTTGAGTACTTAGTGCTGATTGAGACAAAGATAGGATGAATAATTTGACCTTGCTATACAGCTAATAAGTAGTGATCCCAGGATGTTAAACACTACACAAAAATTTGATGATTTGGAAGCATACTAGCACCATGATCTGATGTCTATAAATATAAAAGATACATGTATGAGCTCACCAGTCTCCCTGTATCCACAAAAAGAGCAGGAATGTTGCTTAGAGGCATAAAGAAGTACCTGCTTTCCCAATCCATTCATTTTCTATACTCTGCCAGAAGCTGGGATTCTACAAAGATCCAGTGGTGTTTTACAGAGAGAAATACAAACACCATCTGAAAATGTGACCTTGAAAATAAAAACACATAAATAAATAAAGCTTCTAGCTCATTCATACCTATGTATGCTATTTTGTCTAAAAATAGATAACAAATTTTGTCAAATTCAATGAACTTAAATGTAAATTTCATTATCTGTTGGAATATCCCAACAACATATTTTTAGTCATAATAAGTGGGAAGATACTTATTGGGAAAAATTAAAGGATCAAAGAAAGCTGTTTTTTCCTGGCTCTGTATATATCAGCACCTTCCTCTCTGTGTTACATGTGTTTGTTAAAGTTGGCTCAGCTTCTCTCAGCAACACTTGTGGGCTACATCCATTGCTAAGTGCTTGAGGCACTTAGCGCTTGAATTAAGTGTGTGCACTTGAATATGGTCAAAGAGATGATATGATGCTCTGGGTGGAGAGGGCAAAATACGAACAAGGCCCTACTCCCAGATCTTCTACTGTATCATTGATACTGTTATAGTTAGCTCCAGGCTGCTGGGATGAACCTCCAAGCCAGACACAGTTTATGGAAGGCAGGAATTTATTTGAAGCTTACTGGTGCAGGGAAAGTTTTATTAATGATGGAAGTAGCTGGACCTCTTTCTACAGACCCAAGCAGAGAGACACAACTAACCATCCAGAAGCAGGGAACCCAGGAAGAGATCAAGCGCTCTGTATATTTTTAGGCTAGAAAATATGTTCTGCCCCCAATCACACCTGTGGCCTGGAACACAGGATCTTCCCCCCAGGGACACCTCTTTCAGCCTGGCATCTGAAAATTGCAATTACAAGCCCTAATAAAACCCCTGAGTACAATGGGGGACATAAATTCAAGCTACCACATTCTGCCCCTAGCTCCCAATAGGCTCATAACCATCCCACATTGTAAATTTTATGTGGTCCAACTTCATAGGTCCCATAGTATTTGTTAACCCATTAACACTGTCTCTTAACCGTGGGTCCTGTAAAATCAAACAAGTTACATACTTTCAACATATAATGTTACAGAGTAAACATTCCCATTGCTATAAGGAATAACAAGGATAGACTGAACCAATGAGAAATAAATAACCATAAGGTAATTACTTTGTTCATCTTTTTCAACATGCAGAAACACTTGCAAATTTTCAGATTTATCCTTTATTCTTATGACTGGGAGATGGGTACTACTGACATGAGTGTACAAAAATATTGGGAAACTTCTGAATATCCCAGAATTCACTTGATATACCCTCAAGACAAAGAGCTACAAGACTCAAAATATTGATAGTGTTGATAAAAAGAAACCCTTGTGGAGGACTCAGTCTTAGCTGGAGTAGAGAGGTAGGTCAGATTAACTTGGGGTTTACAGAATGCAGACAGTACTGAGAAGAAACAGCTCGGGCTATTGATCTGAGAGGCAGAAGGTAAGTGACCAAAGAAGTCAGAACCTTATTTCCTCATGTTTTATTGCCAAGGAAAGAGGTGGTAGAAAATATATGTTACCTGGTAAAATAGTACCCAAGGAGAAAGCACTGCTAGAGAGACAATGACTGCTATGCATAATAGCAGTGTAGGGGAGATGGCTTAGTGGGTGAAGTGCTTGCTATGTAAACAGAAAGACCTCAGTTTGGATCTCCAGCACCCATGTAAAACCTAGGTGTGGTGGTATACCCATTACTGTAGTCATACCCAGCTTTACATGGGTGCTGAGACTCTAAATCAGATTAGCAGACATGCAGAGTAAGCAGTTTTAAGCACTGAACCATCTCCCACCTAGATAATCCACTTTTTTTTATTAGTTATGGGCATACTCAGTATGTAAACAGCACATGTTGGTACCATCCTTACCCTCATCCCTGCCCTCCTCCTAAGGGACCCTCCTCATTGACAATGGAAGTTATCCCCATGGAATTGTGGGTCATGCATTGTGAGATAGTCATCAGTTATGGGGAAGAGTCAATGTCTCTGTGTATAGTGTCCCAACTTGTGGCTCTGACAATCTTTCTATCCCCTCTTCTGTGAATTTCCCTGATAATCCACTGTTTAAGGGAAGAAAAACAATCATCAGGCACACAGAGAGCACATGACTTTCCTAATGTCATACAGTTTATCAATAATAAAGTAATTATTATAAATTCAGTTTCCTGATGCACTTTTTGAAAAATGGGTAATCCCACCAATAATTCTCACTGAGGACCATGTGGTGATAAGAAAGTGAGATAACAGAATATATATTTCTGAAATGAATATAGTATACTGGGGAATCAGCCCACCAGTACCTTGACCTGACCTGCAAGTGTATAGTCAATGTAACTCTGGCTGTGAAGCTCATTTGGAAGCATGGGAAAACTAATAGTAACATCTTAAACCCAAATAAATACCCATCAATTGAGATGTACCTATGTATGATACCCAAGGCAATTAAACATGGATAATTATTCCACACAAACACAGACAACCATGCATTAAATGTTTCTCAGAAATAATACTGAAACTCCTATGCTCATATCAATGTACTCGAGAGGTAAATACTTTGGAATACTAATGCATCATATCTTGCTATTCACTAACATATTTAGAAACAACTACTTTTTAATAGCTCTTCTCTGGAGAGTCATATTGGACATGACTTTTGTCACTCAATGCAAGTTGTGATTTGTGATAGAGTTGATTTAATAGTTTCTAGTAACAAAGAGACATCACTAATAATCATATGACATAAAACTGAGTTTCACTGAGACTGTCATTATGGTAAGAAAGTAAAATTGTTGGACATGCTAAGCTTTTACTTTCTACTAAATCAGAACATTAAAATGCAGACATAATGCTGTTTTTGAATTTACCTGACCCTAGGGGAACAATCAGGCTAGTCAAAGAGATAATTGGCTAATTCAAGAAAATCAAAATGAAACAAACCAAAATTAAATTAAAATAATTGATGTTAGAGAATTGAGGTCATTTCTGTCCCTCCATCATAGAAATTGGCAAACCATGATCACTTCTAAGGTACAATTTATAATGATACATAAAAAATCTACTCCCAATCCTACTCCAAAACAAATTAAATGTCAAATACATGAATAAGATTTAAGTCCCATAAAATCAGCAATACATAACAGACAACAAAATCCCTTTGTAGGCTAATGCGTTCACTCCATTGTGTCTGCCAGATCATTACAAATGACTGGCTTTGGCTTCTTTCCATTAGTTATGTTGACAATATTTTTGATCAGTAAGAACACATTATTTTTAAGAACATGAATGTGGTAGGTACATGGGGCAAACAAGGCCAAACCACAAAGGCTAATGATCCAACATTTGACAATAAACACAGGTCAAATATGGTTTATATTACCTTGGCATCATTTTACTATAGAACCAAAAATTAGGCAATGTATAAGATATGCTAAAGGTCAAGGTTACCAATCTGGAGTCCAAGCACTCTGTTTTCTTCCTGATTTTTACATAAGAACCTGAACATGATTATGTTGGCAAAATCAGTTTGTTTTTTGTATCTTATAGGCTACCAAGACCACCATGGGAGGTAGACCTTTATACTCATTACCTTTCATATATAATACCTTTAGACTTGTTGATAAGAGAGGAGCCCCTGGGCACTCAGCCCATATGATCTTACAACATAGAAATGCTTTTGAAGGCCATGATATACTTACTTACTCTCTTACTTTCTGTGCCAGAAGGCTTTTGAAATACCATGCAGCTGTATGGTTCATGGCTTTAGTGAAAAAGGTAAGAGAGCCTCAGATACCTTCAGCAAAAGTGAACAACATTTATTGAACACTTGTTCAGAACCAAATACTATGTTTAAAGCTTTATTATTTAATAGTCACTCTACTTAAAGTCTATATCTCAGTGTAAGAAAATGGATAGCAGTCTGTAAGTGTGCCAACAAAATCTTCAGAGTTCATAATTCTGCCTATATAGTCTGAACTTGTTTCAAGTTTGGAAATTTTATTGAAGTAAAGGAAGAACAACATTAAAATGGAACTGTTTAGATCAGTAGCACCAGTAGATTAGCTACATAACACCCATCTGTTTCAGCCCTCCCATTATGAGATATTCAAAATTTAGAAATCATAAATTACTTTAGAAGAAATAATTATAAAGAGTAGCACAATAAATGTCTGCCAGACCAAACAGTATATTTGCCATTATCTTGGTTCATCTCTGTGATCATACTTGAGAGTTGCCTGGGTTTATTCAGTTTACAAAGAAAATGTATCATTACTGTAAGCATCAACTCCAGAAATTCTTATTCTAGATAGATTTTTGCTCTAGGAGAGACTTTGCTCTTACTCAATGACAGTTGGATGTTTCTAGAGATATGTTTGATTGGCATAGCTCTAAAATTGAGCTTTTAATGAGATATAGTGAATACAAAGCAATTATGTTGGTAAACTTCGTACAACAAAGGAACATCTGACTATGAGTAGCAACAGTGTCTAGGCAGAGGATTTCTGCTTTAAGTTTAATGAAGCTCCTTTATCCTATGGATTCCGTTGTTCCACCTACACATTCCCTTTCCATAGGTCAAATCTGTGCATGCTTGGCCAGCATGCCTAGTGATTATAATGGAAAACATACCTGGAACAAACGGTGCGAGTTTCTCCCTTCTTTTTGTAATTTTAATTTTGAGCTCACCTAGGATAGGCATTTAGCTATATTTTCTTTGAGGGCTCTGATCCATCTGATAGCCATGCTTCTCATCATTAATCATAAAACTCAACAGAAAATATTTAGATATCTTATATTTTGTACATGTAATTAAATATTACATAGTATCCCATAAATAAGTATAATTAAGATATACCATTTAAAATGATAACACCCCATATTTACAAAATATTTATGATACATATTAGTGTAATGAACAGAATATTACAAATAAACATCAGTGTGTTATTAAGATGAAAAGTGTGTTTTTTACCAGAGTTGATATGCAGAGTTTGGGTGACATATTGAATCAATAGTTTCTCCCACTTTTAGAATGGATAGCATTACTTCACACTTAGAGAAAATTGGTGAAAGAGTTTGGCAGGTAACAAGACAAAGCTGAAAAAATGTGATATTCATTGAGCAATAAAATTGATTGGTTCTGCTGGAAGGGGGAGGACTATGATAAAATAAGGATTCATTGCAAAATTTTTGAGCATTGTATGATCACAACCATCTATAAGACCAGTGCATTTGGTTTCCATTGAATCTAGGATACCTAAAAAATAAAATGTAATTGTTAATAGTAATAAAACTAATGTAACTGTTGATAGAAGTTAAATGAGGAAGGTGTAAGCAGGGCTTCCAAGCAATAAGTAGTCAGCCCTTTTTGTCCCTGGACTAACCATACACTGAACCAAAACAGAGGCTATGTGAGCTCAAAAGGAAATGAGACAAAAACACAATTTCCTGACAGATAACACCAAGCATCACAACACAGACTTTGAAATCAGACAAATGTTGTTGGCAATACTGGATCCTTCATTTATTATCTCAACAATCTTGGGCATAAAACCTCTCAGAACCCTTCTACTTTTATTTGTTCTAGGAGAAAAATAACATGTACAGCAAGAACTTATTGTGAAGAGTTAACAATAAGACAGCATATGTAAAAAGATATAAACATCATCATTATATGACAATGGAATATCATTTACTAAATAAAATAGATTGGATTCATTTCCAGCCAATTTATTTTCCCTTTTAATTGACTTCATAAGTTAAAACAAGTTCCCTTAGGTCATCTTCTCCCTCTTTAATATTTGATAGTTTCTGTATTATTTTCACTATTATAATTATTCTTTGTGGTAGCATTTCAACTTAAGAGTTTCTAATGATTTCAGAAGAGTTAACTAGAAACTTCACTATGTTTAAATTTCAGAAGGTAGCTTTGATGTCAGCTACTCATTTAAAAAGCACATAAAGACATTTCTTCCAACAAAAAGTTTAGAATTGTAAGATAACTTTTCCTTGTACAGTGTTAGCTTAGTCAGTTTTTATAATGTTATAAAACATTTACTAAGACAGAATAATTTGCAACGATGTAGATGTCAGCTTCTATCAAGAGTACTCTTCCTGACTTTTCACATGGCAGAGGGTGGAAAGGCAAGAGAAGACAAATCTCAAAGTCCTTTATATGGATACCTAAGCTTGTTAAAAAGGGAGACACCTCCATGGCCTAATGGTTTCTAATTAGTCACAAGTGGTTTTTGTTTGTTTTCTTTCTGTGGTAGTGGAAATTTAAAGCAGGGCCATGTGCATGTTTGGTAGGTACTCTACAACTGAGCTATAGCACTAGCCCTCTAATGATCTTTTAAAGGCTCCATTTTTTAATAATGTCACATTGGCAACAGCCGAATTGTGGAGGAAGCATATTTAAACCATACCTTATATTTTTTATAAAAAGCATTAATGGAAACATCCAAATTAAATTGTGGGGCAAAAAATATACGTTAATACACACAGTATGAATCCAGTCATGTAAACTTTAAAAACAGGTAAAATGAAAATAAGCACTTACAGTCAAGATAACAGTGAGCCTGGTGTTTGGGCTGAATGTGTTCTGTCAATACCCTGTCTATGAATCTTAACTTTCACGACTGTGCTGATCCTTTCTTCATTGATTTTATAAACTATGTTCAAGCAACATATATGTGTGGTAAAAATAGTAAACAACGGAGAATCAGGCACCTTCACCACTAAAAATGTATCCTCAATATTTGTGGTGCTTTGAACGTGGAATGTGCCTCATATCCTCATGTGTTTATCATTAAGCCTCATAAATAGTCCCCAGCTGGCAGTGCCTTTGGGCAGAGGATGATTGCTGGATATGGTATGTCAACTGGGTTGGGCCTTGAGTTGTTAAAGCCCAGCTCTGCTTGCCACATTCAATTCTCTCATTCTCCTTCTGCCCTGATGATGTGACAATATGACGATAGCTCTCAGCTCCTGCCGTGCTTTCCCTGTCATGATTCCCTTCCCCTGAAACTGCAAACTAGAATTATATAAATTACATACCTTTCCTTCCATACTTGCATCTAGTTGTGTCTTTTGTTCCAATAAGAAGAAAATAACTGCTACATCTTCTAAACTTTGCAATTAGTGTCAACCTCCTATGTAATACCATATAAATTTATTTTTCTTTGTATTCTTGACAACCTCCATATATATTCAAAATGTACCATGATAATAACACCCTCAGAAATTTCTTATACTCTGGGATGGAGAGATGGCATAGTGGTTAAGGCGTTTGCCTGCAAAGCCAAAGGATCCTGGTTCAATTCTCCAGGACCCTCGTAAGCCAGATGCACAAGGGGGCACATGCATCTAGAGTTCATTTACAGTGGCTAGATGTCATGGTGTGCCCATTATCTCTCTCCTTCTCTCTCTCAAATAAATAAATAAAATTTATTAAAAAAGAAATTTCATGTACTCATACAACCCTACTTATAGATGCACATATGTTCCTGCTATTGTTTAAGTAAGCATTATTTTTATATATGCATTAGTTTGATAAGCGTATTGTAGCAGCATACTAAAGACTGGGTGGCTTAAAAAACAGAAATTTATTTTCTCACAAGTTTACGTGCTAGATATTCAGGTCAATGTGTAGAGTTGGTTTCTTTTTTTTCTGTGTACCCAATTATTAGTTTTATTTCTGTAGAGAATTCTAATAATACATGCAGTTTTGAAATCTTTTAAAATATTTTTTAATTTTTTTTATTAATTAGTTTTGTATTCAGCAAATACAGTCACTTTGGTACCATTATTAGGCTCATCCATGATCTACCCCCTCCCCTTGGCCCCTCATTGTTGAGGTATATGGGTCATGAATTGTGGAGTTAGCCCACAGATATGGGTAAGATAAATGTCTCTGCATATCATGACCCAACATATGGCTCTGACATTCTTTCCGCCCCCTCTTCCGCAAAATTTCCCTGAGCCATGTTGGGTTCATTTTTGGTCTCCATCAATGATGATGGGGGCCTCTGAGGCTCTGGCTCTCTGATTTGGTAGGAGTTGATTTTTCTCTGTGTGGATCTCCTTCACCCTTGTGCTGGTATCCGGTTCATCAGGAAAACAGCACCCTTGCTTGTTTTGCCAATTTTTCTTAGTTTCAGCCAAGGCCCTTTCGAGGTATGATGGGGTGGCTCTCTCCTTAGGATCTACATCTATCTGAAAAAGAGAAGCAGATTCTCCAATGGAGAGTAAGTTAGCACCAGGACAAATGAGATAACCCTTACTTTTTTCATAGAGAATTTAATAGGTGTAGGCCCTCTTGTAGCCCATGATTGGTGGTAGCTTGATATTGGAGAGTGGGCTTATGTTTGGATATGGTTCTGACTTGTTTCCCAGCTCCAGCTATGGGTCCCCTACCACTGAGGAGATCAGTTAGCCAAATTGAGAGCAGTTGGTTCCCCACCATGGCTGTGTGCCACTATTGCACTTGTGTGGGCATCACAAGTTATTTGCTGCTAAGTAGGTTAGACCATGAGTTGCTTGGACAGATATTGCTCATTTTCCTCCAGTCGCCCATGTAGCACCTTCTGGCACTAGACGCGCTGACTGTCTGGGGACTGATTCTCTTCCAACTTCCAGCCATGTCATTCCATTTTGCATGTCAACCACATAAGGTGTCTTCAGCAGTAGGGTCTTACCACTAACCTTTGGTGGGTCATCAAGTACTGTGACAGAAATCTGTCTGTCTTTTAGGAAACCTTGTAGGTCTCTCTGATCAAAAGCTCATTGTGGATGATAGCCCCATGCTGGTACTGGGTTGGTTTCTATTGAGTCCTCTTTTGTTGGATGACCAAATCTTCCCTTCTCTCTGTCATCTCATGGGAATTCTTCTGTGAGTTTTCTACATAAAGATGCTCATCTTCCCTAACTTCATATTGTTTTTAATTTCAGCACCACATTCTTTCACTACTGGATATTTTCATGTTAATTTTTGCTACCTTTTGAAACTTATATATTGAAGTATCATTCACATTTTTGCAAAGTTATCTATCATGCTAAAATGCATGTAATCATATAGTTCATTTTATGGAATTTGAAAGGAGACACATTGGAAGGATACATGGTAATGAAAAGATAAGTCATTTCTTCATTTTTATATGATTAGTATAATTTAGAGCATTGTTTTGTTTAACTTCCATTTGTTAGTGAAGACATTTAATTTTGTTTAGTAAGCAAAAGTGCAAATAACCATGAGAAATTAGATGCTTATAACAGTTAGCAGTCATATTTGCCCATCTCTACCACCTTTTGTTAGCATAGGGCTTGACAGTGCAACAGGGAGATCACCACTATCCCAGTTCAGAAGTAATTCATAAGAAAAAAAACAACAATTAAAAATGCTGGTTACCACAAGTGATCCTAAGTCCTTCTAATCTATTCTGGAATTGTTCAACTGAAAGAATGAAGAATGCAGTTGAAATTCAACATTCCCAAATGTTAATTTAGTATATTTTAAATAATTTAAATTTAATAAATTTTAATTTAATTAGTATATTTTAAATGAACTCCAGTTGATAGTAGGCTCTCTCTCTCTCTCTCTCTCTCTCTCTCTCTCTGTCTCTGTGTGTGTGTGTGTGTGTGATGTCAGGACTTTTCCCTCCTGAATATAACAATATTGCATTATGTATACTAACTTTTCCCTTTAATAGTCTATGCCAGGAGTTGGCAACTGTTTTTGTAAAGTACCATGTAGGAGCTATTTTAAGCTTTGCAGAATGCCTTGCCACTGTCAAAACTACTCAGTTCAGTCTTTACAGAGCATAAGCAGCTATAGACAATGTGAAAATGAATTTGCATGACTGAATTCCAGTATAACTCTAGCTTAAAAGCAAGCATTATGCTTGTTTTTATCCATAGGACTTAATTTTCTGACTTCTGGTCTATACAGCAAGCAAGTTTTTGAGTCTGGCAATTCTATACTCTGCCCTTTCCTAGTTGAACAAATATGTCAAGAACGAATTTTGTGTATACCTAACCTAAAAGATATTTTTATTGGAGCAGAGTTTGTCTATCTATTTCAGTTATTTAAGGAAAAAACCTGAAAAGTTGGATTAAGAGACTGTTGCAGCCAGCTTCTCATTGCTGGGACAAACACCAAACAAGAAGCAGCTTATGGGAGGAAAGGGTTTATTTCAGGTTCACAAATTATAGGGGAAGTTCTATCAATGGTGGAAGAATCTGGCTCCCTTCCATAGATTCACAGCACAGAGACACCATCACATAGCCAGCAAACACCACCTGGTCTCCACACCCTCCAGGACTGGACTTTAGATCTGCCCCCAGGGACATACTTCTTCACCAAAGGGCTCCGCCCCCTGCAGACTCAAGTTGTAAGCCTGCGTCTATGGGGCCATACATTCAAACTTCCACAAGACTTAATTTTGGCTGCAGCTCATTAAGAACAAAGTAGTTATTTAAATATATAGCTATGAATGAATGTGATAGAAACAAAAAATCTATATGAATACCAGTTAAATGATAGGATAGATTTTACATGATATTCTTGTGTATTTCTTTCAGTTTAATTGTGTTATTAAACATATTATTTATTTTCAAACAAGTTTTTACTCTATTAGACAGAGAAAAAGTGGCATATATATAGAGAGAATGTACATGCCAGGGCCTCTAGCCACTGAAAACTCTGGATACTTGTGCCACATAATGCATCTAGCTTACATGGGTACTCAGGAAACAAACATGGGTCCTTGGGCTTTGCAGCAAGCACCTTAACTGCTAAGCCAACTCTCCAGCCCCAAATATATTATTTTTGTTTCATACCATACAGTATTTTATCCAATATATTGACATGTATCAAAATCTGCTCTGAAGTTTAAGTTATCAAAGACTTTTTTTTCTGAAATGTACAGATGTACAAGGAGAATTCTTACCTACAATGTAGCATTTCCTAATGGACAAGAAAGATAGAGGAATTGTGATGGATTTCTGAAGACAGTAGATGGACAAACAACCTATTAGACGTATTTGATTAAATTCTGAGATTTTCTGAAAAATCACTTCCAAAGCAAACATATGAAATTAGATTTAACTTTCAGTATGTGTGCTCTAAATTTTCCTTATGTATGCCCTAGCTCATTCCATAAATGAGAGTATTATTCTTGGATAATTTATTTCATGTAATTCTTTGTTTAATTTTGATAGCTCCTACTGTCACTAAAGATGAATCTGTTGCCTATATATCACTAAAGGTTTTCCTCACAGTAAGAAATTCTTTTGAAAGCAAGAAACCTTGAACGTGCTGGCAAATTTCCCTAAAGCAAGTTTGTAGTCCAGCCTTTGAAACAGAAAGTGTTAAAATATTTGAAATTTCTTTTTATTCATATGCTTATTGTTTCCGTTTTTTCAGTTATGCCTCCAAATTCACTTGTGCAGTGATTTCACTCATAAAATACATTCAGAGAGCAGAGGCAGATGGTGGATTCACCAGGGAGCTTATATAATCCTCTGATTCATTCCACCAGTGGAGAGTTACATAGAAATAGGCCTAGAATGACCTTACACATTCTTCCTTGGAAAAATAAACAGCATACCACAATTAAGCCATAAATTTGAGTGGCCCACAATTCTGTGGTGTATGTCTAGATATTAGCTGTTTCACCCATGAAAGTTCCATTATTCATTTTTCTATACCATTCTTAGCAATGCTGTTTTATGGCAAATTCCATCCTGCTTTTTATTAACTATTTAGTCTTTCATGAATTTTATAAAGAAATGTGCATTCATGCTATGAGTTTCAGCATTATCTTGACTTTTGTGTGTGTATGTATGTGTGGAAGGGTTGTGCGAGACAGGTTCTTCCTATGCAACCCCAAGTGTTCTGAGACTATTAAAGTCAGTCTGGGGTCAAACTTGCCCCATTGTTCTTTCCTCTTGCCTCTGCCTATTGAGTGTGTGCTACCATGTTTGGCTTTTTTGTTTGTTTTACTTTTTATCTTCACTTCTGACATCATGATATTTTTATTATTTTACAAATTACATACATAAAATTAGCATATACTTACAATTTTTTGTACATCCAATAGATGTGCATAGATGTATATATATACATATACATATATATATATATACATACATATTTATACATACATATATATACATATATATATATGTATATATATGTATGTATATATACATATATACATATATATATATATGTGTATATATATATATGTATATATATATATATATATATATATATATAATTTTCTGCCCAATATAGAGATCTATGCCAATTTTGCCCTCAGTGATACATTTGGCAATGTTTGGAGATATTTTCACTGTCATAAATTGGGGTTAAATTTGGAACTAGACAAGGTATTGTAGGCATCTAAATAACACAGGCTAGGGATGTTGCTAATGCTTATTTTTAATATTTTATGAGAGAGAGATTGAGGGAGAGAGAAAGATAGAATTGGCATGCCAGGACCTCTAGTCTCTGCAATTGAACCCCAGACTTGTGTGCCATCTTGTGCGCATGTGCGACTTTGCAAGCTTGTCACCTTGTGCATCTGGCTTATGTGGGATTTGGAGAGTATAACATAGATCATTAGGCTTTGCTGGCAATTGCCTTAACCAGTAAGGTATCTCTCCAGTCTATAACTAATATTTTTATAGCTCACATAGCCTTCCTCCAAAATGCAGAAAGTATTATATATCAAAAACTGACAAAATTGGAAGGTTCTGTCCTAGTCTAAAAATGTGCAAAAATATATCCATTTTTATTTTAACAATTCTGCATGCTATAATGGATTTTAATGTAACATAAGTTGCAATAGTGCATATAGAAAGGGCATGAAGAAAGTTCTAGAAGAGTTTTGCTAGTGGTGTAGAATCAATTCTTATTCTAAGAACATTATAAAATAGTGGGTCTTGAAATATATTGAAATTATTTATGTTATTACCTTGGAAAGTGAACAAAAAGAACGATAGCTGAAGAACATCTATCATCTACATATCAATCATTTATCTAACTAGTATCATCTACCTATATATCTTCTTATATATGTATGAATATAATATAATGCATATTATTATGTATATGGATACATCATATGTATTTGTGTGTGTATACACACACACACACACACACACACACACATATGTAATCTTTGTAGTTGTAATTGTATAGAATCTTTTAAAAAGTACTTGCTCCAGATGGTCTAATCCCTTTTCCATTTTCACTTGAGTAATACAGGATCTGCTGTGTCAATACTACATGAGATTGGCTCCTTGCAATTTGAAGAAAGATATAGGGAATGATATCATTCTCTTCTTAATTTAAGCTATGGCTGTTAATTCTATAACATGAGATACACCAGAGATTTCTATACATGAACTTTCAATTACACATATGACATAATCACTGGAGAAATAGAAGGATGCATAGGTAAAGAGAGATTGGAAGAATGTTTTCAATAAGATTATATGTACATTTTCCACTATGGCTCCTTTTAAGGACATGGAAGTAGCTACAAATATTTTGTATATTTGAGATAAACCATTATGTTCTTAACTGAAATAATCAGTGTAAACAGACCTTATTGAGAGGAACAGAAAGACGAAATTTTAAAATCATGCATTCATGTATGTGTCCATGTACAGGCATGTACTTTTAACCAAATAAGGTCATAACATACATGTTATCTAGTAAATTGATATTTTATACTTATCAGTGTAGGATATTTTGTTGTGTACAATACGTATGTTATACAAGTGTGTTTTTATGTGATTTATATGAGTGTGTACGTGTGTGCAGGTGTAGTCACCTCATGCACACACTAAAGGAGGCCAGGAGAAGATATCAGGTGTCTTCCTGTATACATCATCTGCCTTATTTCCTTGAGGCAGTCTCTACTGAACTTGGAGCTCCCTATTTTCTGACAGGCTGGCTCATCAGGAATTCCTATTAATGCTTCTACAGATGTCCCCTTCAGAATTGGGGTTTCAGGCATGTGTGGTTATGCCCATCTTTTCTCATGGGTAATAGGCATTGAATTTAGGTCCTCATGTTTACACATCAAGAGCTCTTACCCACAGAGGCACCCCACGCCTTCATCAATGTATTATAAACTCCTTCTTGAGTCTATTCATATCCTCCTTTTTATAATTTTTTTCTTTTTTAAAAGAGCTTTTTATTTTCTCTATTTATTTTATTTTATTTGAGAATGAGATAAAGGCAGAGAGTGAGAGCAAGAGTAAGTGTGTGAGAGAGAATGGGTTGTGTCAGTGCCTTCAGACGCATGTGCCACCTTGTGCATCTGGCTTCCCAGGTAAACACCTTAACTGCTAAACCATCTCTCCACCCGTCATATCCCCTTTTTTAAAATTCTGAACATTCATTCATCATTTCAGAGCTCTTTATCAAATATATTATTTTCAAGATGATTTAGGGTTTTTTAACCAAATATTCCTTATTTAATATGTTACAGTCCTCATGAGTTTGCATATACCTTCATGTCTGTTTTGCTATTTTTTTACTAAATATTCTCAAAAAATCTACTGAGCAAAAATATTTATTTTTAAATTTTTAGACACAATGTAAATTGCCCTTCCAAAACTTCTAGAACAGTTTGCATTCTTACTCCCGAACAATCATTCTTACATCTTACATGCAATGGTGACACCTAATAATGGGAAACTTCTTGCTTTTTCATTTCTGTTAGCATTGTTCCTCATTGTCAATGTCATGGGGAAGATTGTCCTTTTTTTTTTCCCTAAGTTAGCGTCTCATTCTAGCTGAGACCGACCTGGAATTCAGTATGTCATCAATGTCATGGGGAAGATTGTCTTTTTGTTTTGTTTTGTTTCGTTTTGTTTTGTTTTCCAAGGTAGCATCTCATTCTAGCTCAGGCTGACTGGAATTCACTATGTCATCTCAGGGTGGCCTCAAATTCAAGGCCATCCTTCTATCTCTGCCTCTCGAGTGTTGGGATTAAAGTCGTGCATCACCATACCTGGCTAGATTGTCTTATTTTTATCTACATATTTAATAAAGATTTTCAATTCTTATGTATAACCTGGCTTTCTTACTATCTATATACCTTTTAAATAATATTGTTCATAATTTCAGTTTTGATTTATATAAGCTAACCTTTTATTCCATTTTTATTTATTTGAAAGAGAGAAGAAGTGGGAATGCCAGGGCTTCAGCCACTCGAAACAAACTCCAGACACATGAGCCCCCTTGAACACATGTGTGACATTGCACACTTGTGTCACTTGTGTCTGACTCATATGGGACCTGAAGATTCAAACATGCATTCTTAGGCTTCATAAGCAAGTGCCTTAACCAGTAAGCCATCTCTCTAGTCCTATATAAGCTTTATAATTATTAAAGAAACTAGTCTATCAAATGTATTTCAAGTACTTTAAACTTTTTATTTAGATAAGATAAAGTTTAAATTATATGCCCCAGTATTTATCAATTTTATATTATCTTTAATATGCTAGTGAAACTTAGTGAAATGTGGCCCATATTTAGATCATAAAATCACTCACCCACATCTCCTTTAAATTCAATTTAATTTTTAACATTTAAATAAGTAGCCTATGTGGAACTTATTTGTGGGTATGTTGTGAGGTAGTAGTAATCAAGCTTAACAATGAATGTTTAGAATTTCTCCTATGAAAGATTTGTTTTGAGGTTGACTCAACTTCTTAATAGCCTAGTGACCTTGAGAAAAAATACTTAACCTCTTGGATTCTGTTTCTTCATCTGTGAAGATGGGTAATCACACTTCTTAACTCATTGGTGATGAAAATGAAAAAAAATTGGTTCACAATATTGAGAACAAGACTTGAAATATAATATGGATATAATTTATGTAAGTTGAATTTAGTCTTATTACTAATGTTATTCCAAAAAGATATCCTATTTCTCCCAAAATTTACTCATTAATCCTTCTTTTCTCAAAAGATTGAACATTTTGCTTTTATTTTATACTTAATTACATTATGTGATTAGATATATATATATATATATCTAAATTCTTTAATGTGTTGCATTATTCTGTCTGCCCATTTCCTTAACACAACTGTGGTGATAACATCATTATAATAGCTTTGCACACCTACTGTATCAAGACTCTACCATAACTATTTTTGTCAGAGGAACGGAGAGATTTTTTAATTTATTTTATTTATTTGTGCGAAAGCAAAAGAGGAGGCGGAGGGGGGGCAGCATGGAGAGAGGGAGAGAATGGGCATGCAAGAACCTTGAGCTGCTGCAAATGAAATTCAGACGCATGTGCCACCTTGTGCATCTGGCTTACGTGTATCCTAGGGAATTGAACCTGGGACCTTTGGCTTTGCTGGCCAGTGCCTTACCTGCTAAGCCATTTCTTCAGCCCACTTTCATTATTCTTTTAGCTCAACATTTGCTGGTTAGTCTTCCATGCTTTCCTTCCATTGAACTCTGGAGTTAGTGGGCCAAGATTCGTACACATATGAAAAGGATCTCATTTGAAATTATTTTGAACGTTTTCTTAGTATGAAAAGAAATGATATGCAAGCATTAATTTTGAAGTCAACTACCTTCATGTCTAATTTACAGCAAAATATTTTTCATCTTTACCAAAGCTTTATGTTATTTTTTCAAAGGAATATAAAATAATACCAGGCACCCTTATCTAGTTCTTAAACTTAATTTTGAATTTAATATTTTATGATCACATGTAGAGCTTTTGCTTTACTTATGTGTTTGCTCTGTTAAAAAGATCCTGATTTGAAATAAAACACAATTGAGGACAGGCTTGGAACAGATCATACTCAGTGAACTCACACAATCACAAAAAGAGAAATGCTGCATGCTCTCACTTATCTGCAGTTCCCAACCTGGACCAGCTGTAGTTGTTGACATGTCGCAAGGCTGAGACAATATGGTTGGAAATGTTTGTGGGAGAGGGAAAGAAGAAAGTGGGGAAAACAAACACAAAACCAAGTCTAAAACGAATGGGTACCATAGAAACCTTTATCCTTAAAGACCGACTAAAACATATAACCCTCGAGAGGAGTAAGTGTGAGCCCCTGTAAAGGAGGGCCCTGTGGAGAGGGTGGAATGCTGCCTAACCATTTTTTTGTGGTCTCTGGCCTGTAACTCCAAGTACCAGAAATCAGTTGGTACCCCCAATGATCTGTTGCTCAGAGACACCTACGAGGTCCCGAAAACAAGACTGGTTGATCCTCCTGAAGCAAAATATAAGACCCTATTGCTGAAGACACCATATGCTGCCAACACAGAACATGGACAGACCTGGCTGGAATCCGGAAGATCCTCAGACATCCCATCTAATGCCTGAAAGCACACTACATGAGATGCTAGGGGAAAGTGGCCAACAACAGTCTGAGAAACCAGAGGTCTAAGCTACTCAGAAGCAAACACCCTGACAGGATGTACATGCCAATGCAATAGTGGCACACAGTCTCAGTGGGTAACCAATAGCTTTCAGATTGGCTAAGAGATCTGCTCAGTGGAGAGGAACCCATAACTGGAATTAGGAACCAGGTAAGAATCTTATGGAGACACAGATTGTGCTCTCGAGTGTCAAGCTCTCACTAGTCTTTGGCTAAAAAAGGGGATACATACATCAAATTCTCCCTAATTTAATAATGCTTATTCCACTTAAACTCTGTTGATTTCACTTTCCATTGGAAAATCTGTTTTTTCTTTTTCAGAAGGTAGCAAGATCTGAGGATATAAACTACCCCTCAATCTTCAGCCAAGCCACGGCTGAAACCACAGAGGAAATGAAGAGATGACCAAGAGTGCTGCTTCCATGTTGAACCTGATAATCAGTGCCAAGGTGAAGGAGACAGACACTGAGGATACTCAACACCTACCAAAGCAGATTCAGGACCTCCTAAGAGCTCATTACTGAAGTAGACTTTAAATTCACCCACCATGGCTCAGGGAATTTTGCAGAAGATTGTAAGAGCCACAGGTTGAGACATTATGTCCAGAGGTACTCCCTCCCCTCAAATTAACTGACTGTTGCTTCCACAACACATAACCCACAACCCCATAGGAATGCCTACAAACCCACTGAGGAGTGTCCTGAGCAGAATGGAAACATGGACAAGGGAAAAGAGGGTACCAACCCAAGATGTATCCATATGAAATATCTTGTTATACTAGTAAATAAATAAACAGGATTGAGAGGAAAAAACAGGTCATGACTGGATACATATGGAAATATCATATAGTATGTATTATGCTACATATTAACATATTAAAGAAGAAGGAGTCCTATAATTTAAAAAGTTGTTATAATAGAGAAAGGTGTACAGTCTTAATCACACACCCAAAATTGAAATAATTATATTTCCAACATTCTGTGTGAACATGCCCATATCTCACACTTTTCTTAGCACCAGCATTTCTCATGTTTTTACTTTTCTACTAACATTTTCCTGCTATTAATTTGAAGGGCCATTTAAATGTTCACCTAAGAGGCTCAAAAGCACTACTTTCACCACTCAGAACAACCTACGAATTTCCAGACTGTAGCTATACAAACTCCTAGAGAACCCTCAGTTGATGATATATGACACAAGTCAAGAATTGATTTTTATTGATTAAAGCTTCTGAGATTATTATTTTTTGTCAGTTTTAACCACAGCACAATCCAGTCTATCCTGACTAACGGATCCATAAACAAGTATTATAAGTTGCAAATTTCATAATTGCATGTATGTTAACTAGCCTTTTATGCCTTTCCACAACTAGTGATTCTTATGAAGTCTTAATAACATTATGAGTGTGATATATATTTTAGGCTATTTACTTTTCTACTGAGCAGATCATGATCAGTTTAATCATTCTTCTATTAGTGGAAATTTGGGTCCTATTCAATTTTACATGAACAATAACAATGCTTGTAAAATACATGCTAAATTTTATAGAAGTGAAATTATTAGATTATAATGGGTTTATATATTGAAAAATCACTAGATCATGTCAAAATAACTCTGCTTGTGATTATATGAACTTATAACCATAGCAAGGCTATATGAAAAATATAATTTCTACATGCTTCCACATAGTATTGTCAGTTTCAATGTTGTCATTCTTATTTATTGTATTAATTTTCATTTTACTGATGTCTAGTATAATTGAGCATTGTTTCATCTGCTTATTTCCCATTTTGGATTTCTTAATTTTATATGTCCTTATTTCTTAAATGTGCCCTTATTAGTTATGTGCATTGTAAATATTTTATCTGTGTCTCTGCCTTGGCATTACACTTGATTAATGTTTATTTTTCCACCCAACTTTTATACTTTCAATGCCATCAGATTTTGCATATCTACCAACTTATTATCAATTGACCTAGTTTTACATTTTTATTAATATGAAAAAAATTCCAGTGTACAATTTTCTTATTTAACATGAAAAATTCCATAGTTTTAGCTATCATCATAGATAGTACAACTGCAGTTAATTTTAAAATATTTTTATAAAAAACAGTGATTGGCAAATCCCTATACCCACTCCAAGCCCTATGAACTTGTAACAGACCTCCTAATCTGCTCTCTGCCTCTGAATCAACTGATTAAGTGTATTATTTGTTTAATTACATGCTCCATATCTCTAATTATTTTGTGCCTATTTTAACATGTTATGGTGTGAGTAATATAAATTAGAAAATTCATTTATTGTCATGTCTCATTCACTTTTCTTTGTATATTTTAAATCTAACTTGTTTCATATGATTTTTTTATTTTTATTTTTCAAGGCAGGGTCTCACTCTAGCTCAGGCTCACCTGGAATTCACTATGTAGTCTCAGTGTGGCCTTGAACTCTTGGCAATCCTCCCACCTCTGCCTCCTGAGTGCTGGGATTAAAGGCGTGAACCACCATGCCCAGTGCTTCATATGTTTTGATTTAACATCATTCTAAATGTTTTAATAACATTTATCTCATTTTTTCAATATTTTACCATTATAACTTCTCATTTCACAATGTTTAGTACTCTCCATATCGATTTCAGTCATTGTCAGAACTTTAGTTGTTATAATACCTATAATACTTTTAGTGTTGCTAAGTCAAGTTTTCAAAATTGTTCCTTTTTTGTTTATTTATTTCTTTGAGAGCAAGAGAGAGAGAGAGAGAGAGAGAGAGAGAGAGTGGGCGTGCCAGGGCTTCCAGCCACTGCAAACGAACTCCAGATGTGTGCGCCCCCTTGTGCATCTGGCTAACATCGGTCCTGGGGAATCGAGCCTTGAACTGGGGTCCTCAGGCTTCACAGGCAAGAGCTTAACCACTAAGCCATCTCTCCAGCCCAAAATTGTTCCTTTTAATTTGTTCATTTGTTTACTGCTTTCTGTCTCACAGACAGTGCTATAGGCTGGGTTATGCAAGACAGATTTTGTTCCCATAGCTGTTTAAACACTTATCATTGGGATGGAAAACTAAGCCAGGTGAAGAATGCCTTATTTGTAAATAGAACTCTAATCTAAGAAGAATAACAAGGGATTAAAATGAAATTAGATTTAATATGATTTTAAAAGGAAGTATGTGTTAAGCAAGGAGGATAATCAAAAAGTAATACAGGATAAGTGAGTAAGAGAATGCTGAACATATGTGAGAAACAGTGCATGTAATTGAGAAAGGGATAGGAAAAGTTATGATTGATGAAGCAAGAAACATAATTGGTGTCAGATAACCAGGGGCCTTATAGTGATATGAAATAGTGATACCTTTAATCTAAATGAAGTGGCACAGTCAGTGGATTTAAAGGCAAGGAGTCACTTGAGCGTATCATCATAGCTGGGCTCTATAACAAATCCTATTAAATTAAAAAGGACAGAAATTATGTAAAATATGTTCAGCTACCAGAGCAGGACTAAATCAGCAATTGATAGCAAAGTTAGAGACATTAGAAACTTATTAAAAGTTCTATAGAATAATGCTTGTAGTCAACTAAGAAATTGCAAGCTAGATCAGACCATATTTTTAATATATTCAAATTAACAAAAAACAAAAGTCACTATAGCTAATCCATTATTTAAATAGATATTTATACCATGAAAAGACTACATACAAAAAGAAGGAAGTTATTAAAAAATAATCTAAGCTCATATAGCACAACATCCTTATATAGAAATTTAAACCAAAGTATAACAAAAAACAATATTAGAGTAAAAATTGATTTTAAAAGAATGTAGAAGAAAAGAAATGAACCAAAAGACATTTATTTGAGAAGGTCAACAAATTGGGGGGAATGGCTATATTGACACATACTTCAAAAACATCACACTATTTGCATTTAACCAGGCTCAAGATGCTACATATAATATATGATTCTGTTCATAGGAAACACTCAGAAAAAGAAAATCAATATGTATAAGTAGAATAGTTTTCTTTTTTCCTGAGGTTAGAAGAAGAAATACTATCTTTTTTTAAAATTTTTCTGTTTTCTTTATTTATTTGAGAGTGACAGACAGAGAGAGAATGAGGCCGATAGAGAGAGAGAGAGAGAGAGGGAGGGAGGGAGAGAATGGGCACGCCAGGGCCTCCAGCAACTGCAAACGAACACCAGACGCATGCGCCCCCTTGTGCATCTGGCTAACGTGGGTCCTGGGGAATCGAGCCTCGAACCGGGGTCCTTAGGCTTCACAGGCAAGCGATTAACCGCTAAGCCATCTCTCCAGCCCAGAAATACTATCTTTTAACTACGATGTAACAAAAGACTCTTTGGGTGGTAATTAAAAATATTCTACATAGCCTAAGCTAGAGTGAGACCCTACCTTGAAACACACACACACACACACACACATATAGTGTCATGATAGTTCCAAAAGTATATTAAGTTCCAATTAACTAATGTTATGTTTATAATTTAGTGACACTGTATGATGTGTTAATTGTATCTCAGGAAAACTTTTAGAGTAATTTTAAGAGTAATTCTTCAAAGAGGAGGAGATGAAAGAAAACAGTTTCATATCAGACAGAGAAAAGAACCCTATAATATTCATGGTTCTAGCTAAAATAAGAGTGGGGTATAGTTTTGAAATCCACTGTCTGAGGAACATGAAAGAGAAAATGATGAAGTAGAGGTGTCCTTAAAATTTTCCAGTAGGTGCCTGAGAAACAGTTCAGTACAAAAGCTAAGTAAAGCAAGTTAAGAGAATGAGCTAAACAGTAATACCCTTTCCAAACTCATGAGAACTCTTGCAATTTTTACATTGTCTTTTCTATTTCCCCCATTACTCTTGTTTCTTATTTTTGCATTCAGTTGTCTATACTCAATAATTTTCATTGCACTTTTTTCAAATAAATGCTCTCTCCACCTCATGCACTGGAATGTCTGATGATTGTTCTAGGTGACCTTTGCTGAGGAATCATTTCATCAATAGTAATTGAATACATCGCAGTGACCTGGCTTTCTCCTGGCACAGTAAATAGTGATCAGAGATCAGAAGACTGAGAAATATAAAACGTTTTGATGCATTTACTATGTTTAGGGAAATTGTTTCAGAGGACTGGTAGGAACAGAATTTAAATGACCATAGAAAAGTGTCTCACCCTCTCTCTCCTTCTCATGTAGACTTAATGCCAGTATTTCTGTCACAGGTGAGGTGAATCTTAAATTAGATGATGATGGTAAATGCCTTCTGTAATTCCTTGTACTTAGCAAGTACATAAATGATAACATCAATGGGGTCCAGTTTCTTGAACATACTTTTACTGACAATTCATTTATCTACTTTCCTTGTTTCTTGGCCTTTTATGCTAGAAACATTTGCCTCTTTAATGACCTTTATATCTTTGGCCTCATCCCTTAGTCTGGTGCTTTCTACTTTCTCTGTCTGATGGACCAACATTTTCTTCTTAAAATCTACTAGGGTTTCTAGAAGAAAAGCCCTAAAATACAGCACTAGTGAAGGTACTAAAATTTGAATTAAGGGGAAATAGAGTAAAATGATAGAATGGAAAGGAAAGTCCTGTAACAATGAGCAGAGATTAGTGCCAAGGTGAATGCTGAGCAGGTATATAGCATTTAAATGATAAATAATGTACCAAGAACAAAATGAACATCTCCTAATGAATGCAAAAGACACACAGAGTAAAGACCTTCATTCCACATGCTAGGCTTAATTCTCCAGCTTAAATGGGCATTCATAATCATCAATTTTTGTGTGTCAACTTGACTAGGCCACTGAGTGTCCAGCTTTTTAGTGAAATATGAGTTTCTTTGCAGGTGTTTTTATGATGGCATGAATATCTGAGTGGGTATATTGAGTAATACAGACTGCTTATAATTAAATGTTGCCCAATCCCCTGATAAACTGAAAAGAACCAACAGAATAAGAGAATTGTTTTTCTGCCTGACTGCTCTGGGACATCAGGCTTCTTTGCCCTTGGAATGGAATTTACATCATTAACTCTCCCTGTTCTCAGGCCTTTAAATGTGTGCTGGAAATTAGAACATCAGTTAAGCAGAATGTGGAATATCTCAGCCCCCATAGGCACGGGAAGAAAATACTCAAGTCCTTATAAACTCCCCCATTTTTTCTCTCCTCCCTCCCTCCATTCTTCTTCTGTCTTCCCTCCTTTTCTCCTCAATTATTTTTTGATAATCCTGACTCACACAAGGTCTATGTTTTTTGTTTATCTTTGGAGCTATATAGCCTCTGATTATGCCAGCCATATATATATATATATATATATATATATATATATATATATATATATATAGAGAGAGAGAGAGAGAGAGAGAGAGAGAGAGAGAGAATATCACAGATATATTTACTGCTGGCTCAATTTTTTTATGCATGATCGTGGATTTAATTATGACTTATTGTGCATATGCCATTTTACTTTATTCTTATTGTTCTTGTCACCAACTACCCTTCTTGTCTCCCTAACCTTCCTTTGGTACCCTCTCCAAGTAGTCCCCCTTCTGCTTTCTTCCATTACTTCCCCTCTGCATTTGTACTTTCTTGACACTCATAACCTCCTCTCTACTTTCATGCAATACAAGTATACGCATAGTTTTCATTATGCATTCTTCCTGTGTGTGTGTTGTGAAAATGCAGACGAGAGCTCCCTTTTCCTGGCATCCAGAGTTCACCAAATCTGTGGATGCTTGATTTGTGGTCATGACTCATTGTAGAATAACCTTATACCTTATACCTTATAGACAGGTAATAGGTACTTTTATAAAAGCTACTGAGCTAGATGTATTACTTTCATTACTTTTTTTTTCTATTTCTTGAGACCATTGCTTTTGGATTCTTTCTGTGATTCTATTACAAGATGACAAAGAAAGCTCTCCTTAAACATGTGTTTGGCTTAACCCTTAATAGGGAAAATATCATTAGACATTTCAGAAGTCCATGTAGTGACAAAAACAGATTTAATGAGAAAGGCAAAGATTATCAAAGAAATGGTATTTTATAAAAATAAAATTTAGTTTTTAATGACCAGCCTGTAAAATAGCTAAGAAAAGGTTTTATTTATTTTTGCACCTTCCCTCTTACAAAAGTCCTTAAGTTTTGAACAGTTCCCATTTTTTTTTTTTTTGTATTTTATTGTGAATGTTGAAACTCCAAGGTCATGACAAAACTAGGTACAGGTCATAAGATCAAACCAACATTGGTAGAAAGATGAGGTTAGATAGAACTATCTGCTTGATAGAGTTATACAAGAAATAGAAGCTATTCAACATCTAGAGTAAGTGGGAGACTGGTACTAGATATCTTCCAAATTCATGCAATAACATCCTCTTCTTGGCCATCTCTCCAGCCCACATTGGACTTCCTAATACTGGACTGATGACAATAAAGCTCTAGTGTGCCTTACTTAGACATTATTGATATGAATTCTCTATTCCTTTTTTTCAATGGAAACTATTTTTTGATTTACTTTCTATTAGATATGGACATACTTAATATGTAAACAATGCATGTTGGTACTATCCTTTCCTTCCTCCCTGGCCCTTTTTGACAGGGGCCCCCCTCTTTGAAGTTGCGGGTCAACCCCATGAGAATTGTGAATCATGCATTCTTGGGACAGCAGTCAGTTATAGGGAGAGGCAATATCTCTGTGCACAATGTCCCAACTTGTGGCTCTAACAATCCTTTGGGCTCCTCTTCTGCAAAATTCCCTGAGCCATGTTGGGTGAGTTTTAAGTCTACTTCAGCAAAATCTATTCTTGAAAGTGTTATTTCTTTGTGGAAAGACTAAGGCAAAAGACAGACCAGCATAACCTAATGCATTATGCCTGGACCAGAGCACTCAAAATGTCTTTATTGTTTGTCTGTGTAATGCAACCCTGGCTATTAATGGGATCAAGTCCCCACCTTTTTTTTTTTTACATTGGTGGGGACCTAACTATTGACAAGTAAGAAGGATTTTCTGAATGTCGATCATGGAGCCATGATTAAAATATTCTCCATCATTCTTTAAGCATATAAACCGTTTTTGCATTATTTGCAAGTATAATCCAGGTATACATGAAGTATGGGGAAAGTACTTAAGTTTCACCAGATGAAGCAGGCCAAGGGCAGTAGATGGACATAGAAGCAAACAATGGCAGGATGGATAAATAAGATGAGAAGGGCAAGTGTATTGCAGTGCATTAAAGAAAATATGTAAAGCCACGATACCAGGTTGGAGGCAAACTTGTTTGGGCACATATAAAACTGGCATTTTTGTCTTGAAAGAAATGATCCACTAATATTCACAGTATACTAGGGATATAGAGACCATTAAGATACACCCTGTATTCTAAAGAAACATGGAGAGTAGTATGAGGCTAAATGATTTTATCTTTCATTTAACGTATCTATTTTAAGCCTATTTTGTATGATCACAAGTTTTGGTAAGCTTAGCTCTTCTTCCTGACTTGGGACTGTATCTGAATTCCTTTTATGCAATTGGTACTAAAGTGACAGACCAACTACAGGACCCTCAACTATAGAGAAAATACAATGTAGAAGACATTTGAGAACAGGATCAGTGTCCTTAGATTTATATCTAAAGATAAATTTTTGAGGTAATATTTACTAGTCACATTATACTTACATTTAATCATCAGTCCTTTGCATCAATGTTCATTAATTCAAATCAGCAACTGATGGTACATTTCTGTCCAGGTGCTATATGGCTACAAAGATGAAATGCATCACAAAACTAAAAGTTTCATTGAGATGAACTAGTATTTATGACCAAGACATATGTTTCCTAAGTGTAGTCAACACGAAAATGCATGAGACAGGGAAAATATTTGTTTTGTATTAATAGAGACCTTGTCTATAATCTAATTTAAAGAATTTTAGGCAAGTTATTTACCTTCAAGTCTCCATATCCCTCTCTGTAAATGGGAATAATTACAATCTTTGCCTCAATACTTTCATATCTATGTAATTGTAATAAATCAAAGCAATCTGGAATACAGTATAGCTACCATATATTTTCAATGTCCATAGCCATCCATCTCAACAATCTAAGTAACTTCGGTTATGGAGAATTCAGAGGGACATGAAATATTTCACTTCTCTCATGAATGATCCAGCTTCTAGCAAATTTACAGAGCAACCCATATAGTTCTTTCAAAATTCAAAATAATGCCTTTACTAAAACAATTTGAAGTGGTGACTTACTGTGGCCTTGGATCTTGCCTCATAGAGAGCTGGCATATATTATCAAGAACAGCATTTTATTGAAAAAGCTCATAAAGCTTCATCTTCAGCTATTACTGATTTAGGAGTAGCAGATATATGGAAACTTTCACACTCTACCGAATGGGATTATACATTCTGTTCTAGCCCACATAACTCATATTCCCAGGTTACCTTTTTTTAAAGTTCTTCCCTTTCTGATTAATGGGGTGAATAACATAGCTCTAACCAGTATTCTCTTATCTGACCATGCCACAAACTCACTTTCAATTGATCTTCAGAAAGCATTAGGCAGCATTTAAGCTAAAGTTTAATGATGAACATTGGAAAACAATTCATGATGCTAAAATACACACATATACACGGACCCAGAATCACTAACACACAAGTACAAGCTCATTTATAGAATTTTTATTGATCACCATTAATTTTTCTCTCAAGAAAAGTACAGTTAATTATAAAAAAATTAACTAGAAAAGTTCTCCTTAAAGATAAATCCAAACTGGAAAGATTATGTAGGTAAATCATTCCTGCCTTGTTCATATTGATATTCATTTATACTCTAGAGGCAACAGTGAGAAATACGTATGTTATAGAGTTATATATTTTAATAGTTTCTCATTCTATTAAGATTATAACCCCACTGGAATCATAAAAGGTTAATATTGAGATGAACCCTAAGAAAATAAATTAGGCATTGCCATTCCCCCCCCAAATGAGCCTTAAGCTATATGACAGTTGATCAGTAAGAGTTTCCTTCTTTATTAAAGAATGAAGATACACTATAGTGAGTGATGCTATTGAGAAGGCCTAAATTTTCTCATTATCCCACAAGTGCTTAAAATTGTCATTACCCATTTCTGCAGGCCAAATCACAGGTCTCAATGGACTCCTGAAGAGTGTTATGAAGTATTAGTCGGGAATTCATTTCAGTTGCCCACACATGTATACTTATGTGACCATACTGGGTATTTTCAGGTGGAAATGAGATATTTTATTTTCTATCTAGAAAAGGTCAATACAAAATGCTATTTAATTTTTATTTATTTGAGAGAAAGAGAGAGAGAGGAAGATAGAGAAAGAATTGGCACACCAGGGCCTCCAACCACTGCAGACGAACTCCAGATGCATGTGCCACCTTGTGCATCTGCCTTATGTGGGTTCTGTGGAATTGAACCTGGGACCTTTGGCTTTGCAGGAAAGTGCCTTAACCACTAACCACTCTCTCCTGCCCTAAAATGCTATTTTAAAGTTATAGGCTACAAATAAAAAATGAGGCATCTTCAAAAATAATGTTCATATATGTACTTTATGGTATTAATAATCACCAAATTAACATTTTTTGCTTCTTGGTGCCTTCTTTTTTTCAATAGTAGATATTACAACTTCATATTTACAATTCATCTTGCTACTGGGAAAGTAACACTTACCCAGTAAAAATAGTTGGAGACCCTTGGCAAAGGCACAGTTATTTGAATTATCCATCTATATCACTCATTACTTCTGAGAATAAATTACTAGATGGTAAATAATAAAAGAGGGGCTGCATCACAGGTAAAATAATTTTACATATTTTTTCTTGCCATTTTATACTTTTAAAAATAGTTACATTTAATTCACAGATTTCACAATTGTTTTGTTCTTCAGTGTATGTGTTAAGAAGGAAAGTTTTCAGGGTTTTGAAATTTATATAAACATTAACTTTTAATGTGTGCCATGAGATCACACACACACACACACACACACACATATATTTCTAGAATATTAACACTAATCAAAAATCTATTTTTCTGTTTTTTACATATTTTATTTTTATTTATTTGAAAGAGAGAGAGAGGCGAAAGAGAGAGAGAATGGGCACACCTGGGCCTCTGGCCACTGCAAACGAACTTCAGACCATGTGCCATCTTGTGCGTCTGACTTACGTGGTCCTAGGGCATCTGGCCTGGGTCCTTTGATTTGCAGGACAGCACCTTAACTGCTAAGCCATATCTCCGGCCCCCAAACTTACTTTTAAGCCTTCCTTTTAATATTTCATTAATCAACTTGTGAAGATGCTACTTTCAATAATATTGAAACTATATACAACTATCAATGGTTCTAATGATTCAGATTTCCCATCAAAGCAGCAAAAAATATAGATATGAATTTATTAAAATGTGTTTTGTCAAAACTAATGTACAAAATTCAAAGTAATACTATGTTTAGAAGTGCATTCCACTTTATAAAGTACTTTTGTCTTTTCACTCATTTCTTTGTCTTAACCCATTGAGATAATCAAAATTTCATTTTTGTTACACAAGTATAATTACTCTAATCTTATTATATAAATATGAGTAATATAAATTCACTTAAATCATATGTTATGAACATTGAAACAATAGGTTCTCATCACATATTTGTTATTAAAAAGGATATTAATACTTATTATATTTTATCACATAAATAAATTCAATTCAGTGTTTTTAAGCATGCAGCTCAAGATTATGTAGATATCAATGATCATTGTGTTATTGGAAAACAATTCTTACTGATTCATAGGGATTATTTTTAAAGATGAAAATTTAAATATCTAATATTAGTTTGGTTTTATGGTGTTCTTGTAATAAATGAGACATGGACTTTCTGACTACATTTTAGTAAATATTGCCTGAAATGTATTCCAAAGGAGAAAAGATTAGAGAATGTTTCAAAAGAGCTAAAACCTAACCATGCAACTCCTTGAAATCACAAATTTGACCTACATTACCTGACACTGTAGCATGTAGATAGCAAAAGGAACAGATTATTAATAGTTACAATTTATTCATCACTTACTTTCTACCATGTACATAAGTGATTTACATGGGTCATCTCATTTAAGCCTCACAATATCTTAGCAAGGCCACTTCATTATCAACACTTTGTGAACAGGAAAAATAGAGCACAGCAAGAGGTTAAGTAACTTCATTCAAGGTCATGGAAATAGGAAGAAGGAGAAAGAACTTGAATTTGAGTAAACTGGCTCTAGTTTATTTATTCTCAACCTTCACCTTCCACAATGTCTTTGGATCACATGTTGGTAAGAATCACTCTGTTAAAATGCACAGCTACTCAGAGTAGAGACCAAGAGCAGACAAACTATTAGGAAGATTTTAAAAAGAGGGGACGGAAGGTTTGGAAGAATAAGAGAATGGAAATTGACAGCATAACACAGAATGGTTGTTTTTAATAGTAGAGTGCAGAGAAAGGGGGAATAAAAGCAAATGAAATATAATCCTTAGTGTGGGAACTGTGCTCCTGTTGAATCTGACAAAGGCTAGTGTGTAGAGGTCCTGGTAGGACTATAAATGAATCTTCTGGAATGTTTTAGTGTTTTCTACTATAAATAAGGAATATGTGGCCATAGCTGAATGAAAAGGAATTTGAGGTTATGCGTCCATTTAAAGAAATAGTATAGGACTCAGGACTTAAAAACTCATTTACAAAACAAAAATTGCATTCTGAACCCAATACAGTCTCAGGAACCAAGGTAAGAAGGAAGATTTCATGTTGCTTTGAACTAATGGGAACAGGAAGGTTTAGAATTCAAACACAATCATCAATTCCCATTTAGTTTTCCTTTTTTGTTAAATTGCGTCATACCACAAGGCAGAGGTTCTAATAAAGAGGCTCTGGAACCAGTAAGACATTATTTATTATTTGTGTCTCAGTATGGGGTGGTTTAAGAAGATAAAATGAGCCAGAGCAGGGATGGGGCTGCTAGTCCACCGTGGTTCCTAGCTCTGGAAGAACTACACTGAGATGCTTGTGTTTCAGGAGGGTATAGGACAAGGAACTGAGGTTTTGAGGCCAGGGAGAGGGCAAGGAGCTGATAGAATGTGAATCTGGAGAAAGAGAGAAAGGCAGGTGACCTTAAGGGCAGGAGAGGAGGGGAATCATACATTTTATTTCAGGAAAGAGGGCCAGAAAAGGGAGAAAATGGAATCTAGGGCTTTTGTGCCCATGTCCTTGAGGTTTGATCACTTAGCCAGTGGAGGAGAGGAACCGTGGGTGTTGTGGACCTTCTCAAGTCTAAGTCCTATGGAACAAAGGGACAATTGGTAGAGCAGAGACTGACGTTATATTGAATGTTGAAAATGTTTATAATGTGTGATATTTTTCCTGTATAAGATTTAGTTATTTTTTGATAGCACTAGTAGCTAATATATAGTTTATAAGGAAAATGTTTGGTTCCAAATATAAGGCATCATATACTGCTCAAGCTGCATTACACAATATCATAGACTATGTTCTTAAACAATTTTTCCTCAGTTTTCAGAGGCTTGGAAGTCCCAGCAAAAATGTCAACAAATTAAGGTCTGAGGCATCTTTGTTTGGCTGATATGCAGCTGCCATCTTAGTACATGTTCACATTGCCACTTCCTTACATGAGACAGCAGAGGGGAGGAAGGGAGGGAGAAAGGGAGAGAGACATAAAGAGAGAGATTGTTTCTCTTTTTATAAGTACATTGATCACATGAATACCTTAACCCACATGCCCAAATGAAAATTTATAGTATTCTCAGTTTTGGGTACTGAGATCCCTAATTTCACTTGAATGCTTCTATCAATATTAACCTCACATAATCATTTGACCTTTTATCTTGGGGATGTCCAGGAAATACCTGTAATGATCTCTTTGAACACTTAGCAAACATTGTAATATCCTTCATAATCCTGGGGATGTGGCTCTGTTGATAGAATACTTGCTCAGCATGCATGAATCCTGGAATTTGATCCCCAGAAATGAGTAACTTGTGTGTAGTGGCACATGCCTGCAATGCCAACAGCTCAAGAGATGTAGGAAGGACTATTAGAGGTTCAAAGTCATCTTAAGCTACACAGGAAGTCTGAGGCCAGTTTGTATATTACATGGGACCCTGTGTCAAATATATAAGCAAATATTATCTTAATAACTTGTAGGGAAAGTATTAACACTCATAATTACAGTGCACTTAAAATGCAAATTTAAGCTGCATCACTCAGTGTGAAATAAAAATATTTAATACATTACTGTATACTGCATATCAAAGCTGTAACGACAGAAATAAAAAGGGAAAAGAAAGATAACAACCACAGAAAGCAGATAATCTATGCCTTATTCAAATATTACTGAAAATAGTATTGCTTTCATTCTCTATGCTTTATGCCACCTCTATCATTTATCCTGCATACACCTCCAATAATATTGAAAAACCTGAACTCCACGTACAACCAAGATTCAGGACTTTCATATCCAAGGATAGAGGTTTCCTCATAGGTGAGATCTTGATTGAGAAAAGCTAGGCAGCCTTAAGTAAAAGAAGTCATTTGGTTATTTCTAAGGTGACTTAAAATAAACATCATTCAGTTCAATTAGATTTATTTTCCAGTGAGATAGATGCATATAAAAATCAAATTAAGGTTACATGGCAAAGATTGTCAAATTTAGCCCTGCTCATCTGTTTTAACTGACTCTCAGATTAAAGCTTTTTCTAGGTCATCAACTATTTGGAATGATCTAAATCTAGGTGACAGACAATATCTGAAAAGTTGTATTTCCTGATTCAAAGGCTGTATATAAAAGCCTTATGATCGAACAGATAAGTTCATCTCTTGATGTAGAGCTGATTCTCTCAGTGTTTACCAACAGTCATGCTTCTCCAGTTTATCCATTGATGCCTCTAATCATGTTTACATGACATTGCTAGCTTCTACATTACTTTGACTTGGAATATGGCTCTCTAAACTGTCTCCCTGATGCCTATGAAGATCTTAATAAAACAAGTGGAGACATAAAAAGAAGATACAAGTAAGAATTTGCTTATTTATTTCCATAATTAGTAAATGGTACACTAGAAAAAAATTGCAATTTTTCAGTTCCTGTCCATTTTATTAATTAAAATAAAATGTCAGGGCTGGAGAGATGGCTTAGCTGTTAAGCGCTTGCCTGTGAAGCCTAAGGACCCCGGTTTGAGGCTCAATTCCCCAGGACCCACGTTAGCCAGATGCCCTACGGAGTGCACGCGTCTGGAGTTCGTTTGCGGTGGCTGGAGGCCCTGGCACACCCATTCTCTCTGTCTCTCTATGTGCCTCTTTCTCTCTGTCTGTCGCTCTCTAAATAAATAAATAAATATAAAATGACATATCTGTAAATGCCCTAAATATCTTGTGCACAACACTTAGAAAAGGTATATGATTTGTATGCCCACGTCATGGTGGCAATTGTAATGAATGCTTTTGGTACCCCTAACATGCAGAAAGTTTGATTAAATGTTTTCTGTTCATGAAGATGGAAGGAGACACTCTTGTAAAAACTTTGTCAATATATATGGTACTCTTTGAGAATTCTTCCTGCATCTCTCTCTCTCTCTAATTCTGTCTCTCCTGTCACAACTATTCTCTGCTCTGGATATTTTTGGTATAAATTTTTATACTTACCCTTGTATTACCCTTCCCCATATATTACAACATAATGTCTTGCATGTGACATTATATAGTTGGAGTCAAATATCATTTACACCCTATGCACAACATTGTTTCTGCCTACAAGTTTATGCTAAGTGTTATATTTCAAATATTACTCATGATGATTATGATCTCATTGTAAGCCTATAACATATTTGTTTTGTGTATGTTTTTTAACTTATTCCACATATTTGATGAGTATATATATATACATATATATTCTCATATAATATACATATATATATATTAGCAGACGAAATGCATCGAGATCATTTGAATTTGAATTGCAGATAAAAACACATTTATGGGGCTGGAGAGATGACTTAAGGTTAAGGCACTTGCCTGCAAAGCCTAAGGGCACAGGTTAGATTCCTCAGGCACCATGTAAGCCAGATGCACAAGGTAGTGTATGAGACTGGAGCTTGTTTGCAATGGCTAGAGGCCCTGAAATGCCCATTCTGCATCTTTCTATCTCATCCTCTTTCTCAAATAATAAATAAGATATTTGAAAAGATTTTGTGGATCAATTAGGCCCCTAGTAATGCATTATGTATAATATATGTATACACATGTATATATGCTAATATTTTTAAACTTAGTGATAACTTTTATGTATGTACACATTGTATTTTGATAATAGTCCTTTCTCATCATTCTCTTGCCCTCACCCCCCTAGATCTCTTCCACTGAACTCGTTCTTCCCCTGAACCAGTCCTGTACACTTTTGATGTCTTTATTTTATTATTGCCTACTTTCATCATCCATGACATGTTGATGGGCTCAATATTGTGCATGTAATAATAGCTACTGTGAGGTCATGAATGTAACAGTCATCCTATGTCCAGAATACAATGTTCTAAATCACTCTTCTCCAACTTCTCTTACATTCTTTTTTTGTAAATTGATTAATTAATCAATTTACTTTTGTAATTAAGTGAATACTTTGTATGGACAAAATCATGTTGGTATGATCATTTACCTACTCCCTGCCCCCATTCCTCTGAGGTCCCTACTAAATGGGATTGTTGGTGTTTCCGGTGGTGATGTGTGTCATGAGTTGTGAGTGTGGCAGTCAGTCATTGTTGGGGGAGGAGAGGGAATGCCTCTGAATATGCCCTTCCAACCTGTGCTCTTGTAATCTTTCTGACACCTGTACTGAAAAATTTCCTGAGTGGTGGTTGGTGTGTGTTGCAGTCAGGTTCTCATTGCTGGCAGAAATTACCCGACCAAGGGCAGCTTTTGGGGGGGAAAAAAACGGGTTTATTTTGGCTTACAGACTTGAGGGGAAAACGATGGCATGAGCCAAGGGTGGACATCACCTCCTGACCAACATAAGGTGGACAATAGCAACAGGAGAGTGTGACCAACACTGGCAAGGGAAAACTGGCTATAACACCCATAAGCCCGCCCCCAACAATACACTGCCTCCAAGAGGTGTTAATTCCCAAATCTCCAACAGCTAGAAACCTAGCATTCAGAACACCTAAGTTTATGGGGGACACTTGAATCAAAGCACCGCAGTGCGTTTTAAGTCTACTTCAGTGTTGAGGTCTCGGGAACTTCTGGATTTCTTCTTTGGCACATGTTGAGTGCCATCAGTTTCTGTCTCCTTCACCCAGGCACAGGTTGTCAGGCTCACCATGGAAGCAGCACTCTTACCCATCTCACCAGTTCCTCTATGGTTTCATATGAGCTCTGGTTAGTGCTAGGGGTGGTTTATGTCCTTGGTTCTAGCTACCTTCTGAAAAAGACAAACAGATTCTCCAATGGAGAATGATATCAGCATAGGTTAAAGGGGATAAGCATTATTAATTTATAGAGATTTTGATGGGTGTAGCCCCTCTTTTGGCCAAAGATTAGTGAAATCTTGTTTTTGGAGACTATGATCTTGGTCTCCATAGGATTCTGACTTGGTCTCCAGTTGCAACTATTGGTTCTTTTCCACTGAGCAGATCTCTTAGCCAATCAGAAAGCCACCACTTACCCACCAAGATTGTGTGCCACCATTGCACAGGTGTGTATGTAATGTAAGGCTTTTTTGATTTTTTTTTCACTTTTTAAAATATTTTATTTATTTATTTGTAAGGAGAGAGAGAGAGAGAGGGAGGGAGAGAAAGAGAGAGAATGAATGAATGATTATGGGTATGCCAGGCCCTCCAAGCACTGCAAACAAACTCCTGATCAGATGCATAAGCCACTTCGTGAATCTGGCTTATGTGGGTAGAGGGGAATAGAACCTGGGTCATTAGGTTTTACATGCAAGTGCCTTACCCACTGAACAATCTCTCCAGGCTTGTGCATTTCATTTTTGTGTTTAGTATTTTTTTTAGTTTATTAGTTATGTATACAGTGTGTATACAGTCATGTTGATACCATTGTTAGCCTCCTGAGGAGGGGGGAGGAGAGGGCTTTTTGCTTTTGAACAGCAGTATCCCCTGCTTGCTCATAACGTTGTTGGTCACTTTTTTTTCCTTCATTTTGTTTTTATTATAGCATGTTTGCTTAATTTACAGCAAGCAGAAAATAAGCTGGGTCTTGGTTTGATCCAAACATCGATGTTTTAAGGTTGTACACAATATTTGTTAAAAAGAACATATAAAAATACCTTTTTAGAAGCTTCTATAAGAAAGAAAATACAAAGTTTAACCCCACAACTTTCCTCTTTGCTAGAACTGCAAACTACTGCTACAGTTTTAAATAGACTTTTTGTTGTTTAAACTATACATCCAGGAAAATCTAAAAAAATTAAAGAAACGTGCATATAAATGATTGCATAGCAGAACATGAACATTAACTGCAAACAGTAAAGAAATGAAAGTTAGAAATGCTATCAAATATACAAAGGTTCTAGAATCAATCCTTTTAAACACATTCCACACACAGTATTTAAAAACCATCTTTGTTCTCTATAGGCAAGGCCTACATTTTTAAAACCAAAATTGAAAAACGTAAGCCTCTAAAAGGAATTGTTTCCCCACAGTATTTCTCACCCATATCTGCAAGCAAGCAGCCTGAGATTATTAAAGATGGTAGCTTTTTATTTTGAAATGAGATTGGACAGTTCATGTCAATTTTTTACCCCCAAACGATCTTCCAGAGAAATACTAGAAATTATAAATATTTAGGGGTATTACTTCCTATTTTTAGCCATGTTCTACACTGATTATCAAAAACTAAGTAGTGAGGCTCTTGCTTAAAACTGACTCATCATTTTTCCAATATTAAATGTCATGGCACCACAGAATCACCTAGGATGGGAGTGCTCTTTCAACTTGCCTCGTGCTAATAAACTGAGGTGTAAAGCGCAAGCCTCCCTCATGAAGAGGTAGGCAAACTTTGATAAAAATGCACATGCCAAGTGCTATAGGGATCAGTTTTTTACACTATGTTCACAAACAAACAAAATCTACTTTCAAACAATTTACTTGCTTCTAAAGCAGTTAAAAAAAAATCCAACAACAAAACCTAAATAACAATGGCCAACAATATTCCTTAATTTCTAGAATTAAGAACATCTTTTCCCCTTAAAATTATTTGTCATAATTGACATGCTCAAAAAAGGGGAGTGTTTCTGATGTTTTTTATATCCCAAATCTTAGAAATTGAAGGGGGGGGGGGAGCAGCAAAGGCTCCATGTTTCAGTAAAAAAACGAAAACAAAAAAACCCCTCAATCTCCTTAATAATTCTACTTTACTTAACCCAGTTGGCATCATTCCCCAAGAGTGGGGTTAACAAAGGAACTATTCCATACTGCATCTTAAATAATCTATTATCATGGACCTAGACATCCTGACAAGACATAAAGGTCCACCCTGAACCTAAATGTGTTTGAGGAGTCAGTGCTGAAATGTGGCTGCAACTTCACTTTTGTATCACTTGTATCATTCTATCTTATTAGCAAGCTACATTTCTAGGTTAACAGTTCTACCAAATATGGATATGAAAATTTATTTTTAATAAGACAATGTTGCAAATTATGGTCAACCAACATCTTTTCACCAAATACTTCAAGCATAAAAAATGAGAATCTTTACAAAAATATACAGAGACACCACAAATTGGTAGCTGCCCATAACATTAAACAAACTGGACTCTTAAGAGTGGCTTCTCAACAGCATATCATTTTAATTATAACCATTGCCTGGTACAGGGAAAACTAACAGGTGTTTTTTTTCTTTTTACGCATCATTGCAACATTGTATTCCTGATAATTTAAGTATACCAAACTATGAGTAAATGAATGATACATGCCTAGATTTATACTATCAGTGGCCACTGGACTTAGGACTAGTCCAAGACCTTGATCTAGATTTTGACCTAGACCTAGACTGTGATCTTGACTGAGATTTGGATCTAGGTGGTTCTTTTTTCCTTGATTCCTTTTCATATCTTGAGCCAGACTTATAATGTGTTTTGGAATCTGTTTTAGAGGTGCCTCTAGATTTGGTGTGAGATGCAGACCTAGAAAGTGATTTAGCCTTCATTTCTTTCTTGGGCTGGGACTTGGACCGTGATCTTGAATTGGATTTAGATCTTGAAAAAGATCGATTTCGGTGTTTCAATCTATCATTGTCGGAATGGCTTCTGCTACGCCGTGGTCTTCCAGTCGGTCTACTGTTTCTAGGACTATAAGATCTCGTATAGTTGTAATCAAAAGAACGACTCCTTGATCTCCTCCTTTCATAACTCCGGCTTCTAGAACGTCTGTATCTGTCATAATCATCATAGCGAGAAGAACTGTACACATTCCTTCCTTCCTTGGCTTTCATTTGATTTGGTGTCTTCCGATCCACTTGTGCGAACTGTATTTCGATTTGACGCCCACAAATCCATTTTCTGTCCAAATTATGTAAAGCATCTTCAGCATCACGAACATCCTCAAATTGAACATAAGCAAATCCTCTTGGACGTCGAGTGTAGAAATCAAGTGGAACATACACATCAACTATAGGACCATAACGACCAAATTCCCGCCGTAAATCTTCAGACCTGGTGTCGTCCGCCACGTTCCTGACGAACAGAGACGTGTTGGGGGGACGCAGGTGGGGGGACGCAGGTAGCGGGACAGGGCGGCGGCGTGAGGCTCGGCCGGGAGCACGAACGGGAGGAGCAAACCGTCCGCGGCTCTGGCCCCGGCGGCGGCGGCTCAAACACACACCTGTTGGTCACTTTCTCTTAGAGCTCATGTAGCGCTTTCCAGCACTATATGGGCTAATCACCTGGAAATGACTCTCATTCTAGCCAGATATCTAGTTATTCTGTGTCATCAGTAAGTGGTTGTCCCACACTTTTTTTGTTCCTTATTTTATTGCTTTTATTTACATTGTGATCCACATTTCTGGTTTCATTTTTCATTATACTTACCTGAAAGTTGTATATTTTGCATTGATTACTTAGAAGTTCATTTATAAGATTTAATGAGTATTATATAATACACAGAATTCTAAAATTACTACATAGTGACATCCAGCTAAGCCTGGGTGAAAGCAAGACCCTACCTTGATAAACAAAATGAAAACAAAAATCAAATAAGCAAAATTCTAAAATCTGTCTACATATTTTGCTATTCTGAAGCTATGTAATAACCTAGAGTTCTGGAACTCTAATAATAACATCAGTATTTTCAGTTTTATCTGATTTTCCATGAACATGTTATATTCATTTTGGCAGAAAAGGAATCAGAAATATTTTATTGTTTCTGATCCTATATCACTCCAAGACCAAAGCATTCAAGTAATTACACCAGTTACAACTTAACTAAATCACTTTTGATAGATATTCTGATTTCATCCCAAACTTTCAATATTATCAAGAGTCATCCTGGTTTCCATGAGAACTATTTAGAGGCAAAACTAATAGCTCATAGTAATAGTTAACAGGAATAATCTATATATGTGTAATTCTGAAATCACTTTCTATAAATTATTTCATGTTCTTCACAAAGACTCATTAACAAAAAGTTATACAATGTCAAAAATGCCTTATTAGATTCTATTGAAATAGAATTATATAAACGTTAAAATACATTATACCATTATCCATAAATAACCTTCTAGTGTGAAAATCAGAATGCACATAGTATAATTTAATTTAGATATCAAGCACGGTTACAGTCTTGACTGTACCAGGCATGAACTGATGGATTTAATGTAAAAGTATAGATTTTGAGATTTGAATTTTCCAAGACTGGAATAATCTTATGGTATTGTATGGATACCATACTGTACACAGACAATTATTTTTTTTCAAACTTGAAAGAACACATTCATACTTAGTAAAATTAAGCATTATCATATTTCACTTTCTTAAACTTATACATATTTAAAGGTCTAGCAAAGTGGGTTGGTGGATAAATTCCTTGTTGCGTAAGCATGGTGATTTCAGCTCATATTCCCAACACCAATTTAAAAGTCAGGTGTAGTGGTGCAAACCTATAATCCTATTGCTGTGGTAGCTGAAACAACAAGAGCTATAGCATTAGCTAGCTATTATAACTAAGTTGATGAGCTCTAGGTGCAGTAGAAGACCATATCTCAGAGAATAAGTTATGTAGAAATTTCTTCTCATTAATGGCACAAAACCCCCAAATAGACACAATTTATGGAAGCAAATGGTTTATTTGGTTTATAGTTTTTAGGCAGAAGCTTCATCATGGTAGAGACAACACGAAATAGGAGAGGTAAGCTTGTTCTTCAGAAAGCCAGCCTCACACCACGGCACTCACACACCTAGTTCTCCAGGTTCCTCTTGGATGAAGAAGGACCAGCCCAACTTTACCCTTCGACAAGTTGGAATAATCTGTGAGTGGCTCTTAAAAGACTATGAAGACAAGCCGGGCGTGGTGGCGCACGCCTTTAATCCCAGCAATTGGGAGGCAGAGGTAAGAGGATTGCCATGAGTTCGAGGCCACCCTGAGACGACATAGTGAATTCCAGGTCAGCCTGAACTAGAGTGAGACCCTACCTCGAAAAACCAAAAAAAAAAAAAAAAAAAAAAAAAAAAAAAAAGTCTACGAAGACAAACTCCGGGAGGAGTATGAGCAGATCCTCAATACGAAATTAGCAGAACAATATGAAGCTTTTGTGAAATTCACACATGATCAGATTATGCGGCAATATGGGACAGAGCCAACAAACAATGTATCCTGAAGCCTTCTTGCCTATCTGGGTACCAGGTTTGACGTCAAGAGATGGCTGCTGTACACTTTTTGCAACTGGTTTGATATCACATTTCAGCTCCAACTTTGCATCCTGAGAATACTTCAATGTTTCTGCAGGTCCATTTTATACAACTTGAAAGACCTTAAAACTTTCTGGTTGCCACAAGCATATCTTTCTTTTCTGCTCATTCCATAAACAACTGTGCCCTACTGTGATAGATTTTCCAAACAAAAATACCTGGAGCAGCAGTTTAGCAAAATATGCCTTCAGTGGCAATCAAGAAATGGAGTTTCCCCAAGCACAGTTCTGTAAGAAGTGTGTGTGAGAGTGTGTGTATATGTGTGTATGTGGATTTTAAGTTATTATTTGTATTGTGCAAAACTTTTTTTTTATCTTGGGGATTCTGGCTGTGAATTTGATGCACGAAAATTATGGATAGAAATATTTGATTGGTCTGTAGAAGATCATTAATGTTTTGTGACCATATAAGTTGTAACAGTGGATTGTTTAATGTGTAGGTATTATTGTTAAATACAGGGACTGTTTCCAGGCACAGAATATGAATCGTAAATTAGGGGGGACATTAGATGTGATTATGATAATATAGCGAAACTCTGTGGTCCTAAATCTACAAATGCGTGGTGAAAAAATAAAAGAAACTGGAGACAGGCCATCAACACATGGACTGCCTAGCTGTGCTAGAAACATACTTTGACTCCAAGCCTTAAAATACCCTGTGGAGTCTGTGCTCACCTCATTCACACAATCAAAGAGATCCCTGGACACAAACTTCTACAGGGAAAAGGTCTCCTGTGGAGCAGGAAAGTTTGCTCGGGAGCATAACAAGAGAGCATGGGACTGGGCCAGGTCTCACCAGCACTGCTATTTGGGAGGAGCAGCTTCAACTTTACATCGGTTTTAAAAATCTGAATCTTTTTGTCAGGTTCCCCCAAGCTCTAAAGTGTCCATGTTCATCTGTTAAAGCTTGGTCTTGGCAACCCCCTGCCCAAAGTTGCTTACAGGCTGTTCTTAGCCTTGGTTCCAAGGCTGTGGAACAGAAAGTAGCCTCTGTTTTGAGGAGGTGGAAGTTAAGTATACATTTATTTTTTACTGTGACTTGCTCAGGACCACATTTTACAAAATGCCTTGTTTCCTTTACTATTGTTTTAGAAAGGAAAGTCCTATTCAAAATTGTTTTAGTTTGAATATAGAATAGTTTTTTTTTTTGTTTTTTTGTTTTTTTAGTTAAGGCTTATTCTGAAAATTCTCAAGTTCAATTCACCTGTATGCCAACACCTTCCAAAGTAAGGTGACAGTCATTCAGATCTGATGGCCTAAAGAAATTTCTGGAATATTCAATTTGAAGATTCCTTATAACTAAATGTCTTTGACTTCAATCTAACAAAAAATTGCAGCATTATTCTTTGTACATTTTCATTATATAGTGTTAACAAGCTTAGTTGCAAATAAAATACTTAAGCTAAAAAACAGAAGAGGTAGATATAACAACTTGTCATGTAGCAAGAAAGAAATCATTAGAGTGAGCTAGCTCTGAACACCCAGTGGCCTTGACTAATAAATTTCAAGGCCCTGTCTCCTCCAGCAAGGCTCTACCTTCAAAAGGCTCTGCCAGTATGAGGCTTAATCACAAACACATGAGGCTATGGGAGACATTTTACATTCAAACTAGTACAAGATGGGATGTTACTGAAGAATAAAATTGATATCAACCTCTGCCTTTCATAAACACATGCAGACATATGTGTTCACAATATGTGTGCTCATGCACATATAGACATGCATACACACATGCGTTACACGCACACACCCAAAAATGTGACATATTTATATTCAGAAGACTAAAAAATAAGCTACATGGGGTAATGGATTTTTGTATTTATTTACAACTATAGTTAAACTTCTGTTGATATTACCTGACACTGAGGAAGTATTCAATGTTTCCTAAATAATTATATGAGGGAATATTAATTTCTCAGCACTTAGTGACAGGTGCATACAAATTGATATCAGGTAACAATATCTTATTCTATTGTATTAGTCTTGAACAAGTGGTCTAGCTGCTCCCTCAACATATGATATAATATAAACTATACAATATATAATATAGTTTGGACAAGAGTTTTGTCCATAAAAGTTCCTTTGAATATTCAGAACAAGTTTCCCAGTGTAAGCTAGTGATGATTTACCCAGGGTAGAATTTTTTTTGTATTGAAGAATTCCTCTCATATTCCTGAGTGTAACCTTGCATATGTTGGAATATTTTCTCTTTGTGAATCATCTTTGTCCTTCATCCAATAAAGTATGTCTCTCTAGTATACCAACAGATGTGGCAAGGAGTTGGGAGGCAGTTCTACTGGTTCAGCTAGAACGAATGGAGATAGCAGGCGGAATGTTAACATACAGTGGATACAATTACCAAAGTTTGAAGAGCCATTTAAGTATTCCATTTGTGTGTTCACTGATTTGCAGATGTTTTAGAAAGCATCCTGCAATTTTGTTTTTAGAGTCTGAATCAAGAGATCATTCTAATCATTTAAAAAGCTTTTCATTATAAAAAGTTGTAAAGGAAGCTGTGTGTTATTAATGTATACATTTTGAAAAAAAATAGTTTTCAATGGCTTACTTTGAAAATTCTCATAGAAAACTGGGCCATACTATGTATTGTTTCTCAAAGTGGAATGTAGATTCAAATCAATATAGAAGTACCCCTGTCCCTAAGAACAAAATTATGGAAATGGAAATTTATTTAAAACTTAAGCTTGCTAAATTTTCTCTATGGAGACAATATCTATTTTTCAGGAAAACATAGCAAGATGTAACAGAAAGCTCAGATCCAGTCTTAGATTTCAATGTTGGTTTGTCTTATACAATTGAAATGACGTGTTATGGGTTCAGGAAAGTCCCTGAACCCCAAACCTTGGGTTCATGCCTCCTTTTCACAAAAGAATTGCATAAAATAAGACTGAGAAGGAACATTATTAAATTATTATATTTATTTAGGGAAGTACAGAACCAAGGGAAGGGAAATGAATAGCCTCCCATGGCCTGGGAGCCCACATGGTGGGGCTGAAAAAGCATTGGAAAGGACAGAAAATAAAGCACAGGGAGCTCCTGCCATTTGGGGGTAAAGATCCATATGGAGAGTATGGGTTTGGGGGTTCTCCCCATGCCTCAACCAAGCTGGTCTGCCATGAGGAGAAACTCATCAGAAGCTGGGGTTCACCAGTGGTTAGGCAGGAGAGAGAGACAGAGATTTCCTTCCCATGGTAAAATGAATTTATAACCTTATGTTGGTGGGTTCTGGCTCAGATGATCCCTAGAGAGATCAGAATTGGTCTGGGCCAGAGGCAGGCTCAGGAAGAGGCTAGCATGACACCAAGTTCTGGGGTCTAAGCTTGACCAACCAGATGTCAACATTTAAGAAAAAGACCTCCCTCCCAGGCTGGTGCTCACATATGGAAAAACAGGTCTATGGAACAAGGAAAGAGACAAGAAATCAGATCATCTTTTGATCTCTAGCAAGCACATACCTTCCTGTCTTTTTTACTTTCAGGGGCCACCCTAACTGCCTAACACAGCTACCTAACTCCCTGTCAGAATTATACCTTATCATTCTAAGAATTAATTTTCTTGTTTGTAAGATATTTTTGTTAGTTTTCCAGCATGATAGCTTTTATAAAATAATTAAAACCTAATTGAATTTTCCTCTAAATAATGGTCCCCAGATGGACCATGTCATACTAGCTATATAACATTCTATACAGTTATTTAAAAGTGTGGATACCATAATACTGACTTGACATTTTCTACAATGTCAAGTTCTAGATTTGTTGTTTTCTTAAGCTTGTTTTTGGTGGATTTCACACGCGATTCCCCCAGACCCAAAAACCCACGTTTTGGAACCTCTGTTCTATTTATTTTTGGTGTGTGTGTGTGTGTGTGTGTGTGTGTCCGTGCGTGCATGTGTGCTCATCCATCAAGATCCTACAGACTCTACTTCAGAGATATTTGCATGACCATGTTCACTGTTGCTCTATTACAATGTCTAGGAAATAGAATCAGGCTAGAGGCCTGTCAACTGATTAAGTAAGGAAGATGTGGTACATCTATACCCAATGGGGTTATATTCAGCTGTAAAGAAAAAGGAAATTATGAAATTCACATAAAACTGGATGCATCCAGAAAAGATTATACTAAATGGTATAAGCCATGCTCAAAAAGAGAAGTGCACTATGTTTTTACTCATTTGAACATTCTAGCTTTGAATTTTTTGATATGCATACAAGTTAGAGTGAAAGTCAGTAGAGTCCATGAAGCTAGAAATGGGACATAGTGGGGGTTGGAAAATGACTAAAGGGAGTGAATAGAACACATGTGATATGACAGTAGAAAGGTAGGATCCTGGGATGTAAAAGGTTTACATGGGAGTAGTTGTGGGATAATTGGAGGAGAGGAGGGTGAGGGGTAAGTAAAAATACAGATGTATTTGGGCTGGAGAGATGGCTTAGTGGTGAAGGCAGTTGCCTATAATGCCAAATACCTAGGTTTGAATCCCCAGTGATGCATGTATCTGGAGGTTGTTTCCAGAAGCTGGAGGCCCTGGTGTGCCCATTCTCTCTCTCTCTCTCTCTCTCTCTCTGTAATTAAATAAGTAAAGATGAAATATATTTTAAAAACTATAGATGTATGGAAACGGCATATGTGAGTCCATTTCTTGTTTAGCGAAATAAAAATTAAGTTAAAAAATGAGTTTGAGAGCCGAGGGTGGTGGCACACGCCTTTAATCCCAGCACTCGGGAGGCAGAGGTAGGAGGATTTCCATGAGTTCGAGGCCACCCTGAGACTCCATAGTGAATTCCAGGTCAGCCTGAGCTAGAGTGAGACCCTACCTCGAAAAACCAAAAAAAAAAAAAAAAAAAAAAAAAAAAAGGAATTTGAACAAAGGCAGACTGAGTGGGTAGATAACACTGTTTCCCAAAACAATAGGTTATGGGTGTTGGAGAGATGGCTCAACAGCTAAATGTACTTGCTTGCATATCACCCCGTTATGCTCTAGTAACAATGCAGAAGAAGAAGGGTGCAGAGGATAAGGGAGTCTTATAGACCACCATTGTTCAGGCAGGAAATAGCTGTGTAATTCATGATGTCACAGTGATGTAGCTTGTAGAAGACATATACAATACAGGATCCATGAAAATTCTGACAAAAATGGTGGAGGAGGGTATATATGAGCCCTGAACCCCTTCCTGAGAAGTTTCAGGCAATTAATGGAGGTAGAGGTGTGGGAGACATTTTCTGCAGTAGTGCAGCCACTGTTAGGACCCATGTCCTCTGTCAAATAATTCCTCACCCCTGCTCATGCAAGGGACCTTAAATTAATTCAGTGAGTATCACCAACATGAAGGAAAATAAAAAGGGAGTCATCAAAATAGAAGAGGTTCAGGGGGTGGATAAGGGGTTGAGAGAAGGCAATAGGAGATAGTCATGATCAAAATGCATTATGTACATGTATAAAAACTTTTAATAAATAAAAAAGTCTAACGTGTATGTATGTCTATGTTTCTAAGGACAAAACATGCTCCAGCATCACAATGTTCTTGATTTGGAATTGCTTATTCATTCATGAATCAGATCTTCTTGTGTATCATAATTTTGATGATGGGCTTCTTGTCAAAGAGATTGCCTTGGTTTTATTTTAGATCATCATGTCCCTTTAGTTTTGGCAGTACCATTGTTGCCTCTGCCAGATATTTCAATCCTTAGAACTCAAAAAGGGAGCCACAGAAGAAGCTTTAGGCTCTTCATTTATACAGGATATTCCTTTTTGTTACTTATCTACCTGCAGCACAGGCTGGATTCCCAGTTTCCTGGTAACACCCTTGGTCCTTTCCTGTGCCACATGTAATCATGGAAGGTCAGTTATATAGAACTCTTTACCTAGGAACAGTACACATTTATAGGCCCCTGCTTCATAAAAGAAGTCTGATTCACCTTCAGCTATCCAGTAAGGGTTGAGTTCATTTCATGTTATAGTACATCAAGGTTGAATCCTTGTTTAAGATTCTGGTTTCCTGCAATCCTTCACTTTCAGTTAATTTAATTGTGAATTTCGTTTTTTTTCTTTCTGGTCCACCGATAGATAGTTCACAAATCACCTCAGTGTTAGTAAAACTTAGCATCATTTTCAGTGCATGAGGAGTGTGCTTAAGACAGCTAAAAATTGATATACCATATGACCCAGCTATAGCACTCCTATGTATATATCCTCATCTCATAACCTTAGAAATACTTGACCAACCATGCTTATTGCCGCTCAACTCACAATAGCTGGGAAATGGAACCAGCCTAGATGTCCTTCAACTGATGAGTGGATAATGAAGGTATGGTACATTTATACAATGGAGTTCTACTCAGTGGTAAAAAAAAATGAAATAATGAAATTTGCAGAAAAATGGATGGATCTGGAAAGGATTATACTAAGTGAAGATACTCAACAGTGGACACTGCAAGCCTTATAATTGGCCAGCCAGGCCAAATAAGACAATGGGTGGAATAGTGGCACGTCTATCATGGTGGAAACCAGATGCCCTCTAATTGGACTGAGGCCTGCTCCATGGGAGGGAATATATCCCTGATACTGAAAAGTTAAAACAGGGGTAGTCATGATCCCTAGGGGTGTAACATCTGCTGATGTCTGGCTAAATGTATATACTATACTTATCAAACTGCCAAGTAAGTACTTCTCTTAATGTTCATACCCTTATATTAATGCTACTCTCACTTTTGGTAGATAATCTCTTTTCAGATGGCAGTGAACTTGGGATGACTCAGAACATATCATAGTGCTGGAAAGAAGTGACCAGAGTTCTCAGTACTGCACTATCTCTATCACAACTTCCAAGGCTCTGGGTCTGATGAGGAAGAGGTGGCGGAAAGAATGTAAGAGCCAAAGGAAGGGTAGGACTCCTTACAACGTGCTCCCCCCAGACACAAAATGGCCTAGATATCCGTGACCTCACAGTGCCTGACACTACCTACACAAGACCATCATAAGAGGAGGAAAAGATCATGACATCAAAATAAAAGAGAGTGATTGAGATTGGGAGGGGATATGATGGAGAATGGAGTTTCAAAGGGGGAAGTGGGGGGAGGGAGGGTATTACCATGGGATATCTTTTATAATCATGGAAGTTGGTAATAAAAATTTGAAAATAAATAAATAAATAAATAAATAAATAATAAAAATAAAAAATAAAAGAACTGACCTATAAAAAACTAAGGGTAGAAACGTTATATATATGTAAGTAGATGATGTATCTATAGTAAGAGTTCTATTTAGTGTGCTTGCTACAAATAAAGATGAAAATTTCCTGTGTCTTTACTGACACTTTATCATTTATTTTAAATAACTATCTCTTCATATCATTTCCACCAGCTATTTGTTTGCACCTTGGTATTCTCATTAGCTCTTATCTGAAACAAACATAGTCCAGTGTATTACATTTTGCAATCTAATTTGAGTTTTCCTCATGTTCAAAGTAGTTTAGTTATTATTCAATGAATGCAACCTTTGTGTTTTCTTTTTCTTAATATTTATATACCTATTTGCAAGCAGTGAAGGACAGGGAAAGAGAGAGGCAGAAAGAATGGGTATGCCAGGGCATAGTGCCACCAAAAATGAAGTCCAGATACATGTACCACTTTGAGCATCTGGATTTACATGAATACTGGGGAATCAAACCCAAGTCATTAGCCTTTACAGGCAAGCACCTTAACTGTGAGCAATCTCCCCACCCCTGATTTTCCTTTTTAATATTGTTTCTTTAAAAGTAATAGTAAAACAAAAAAATCTTTATCATATTTGAAGAGATTCATAAATGATTTTAGTATATCTGGTGCAGTTTATGAACAAAATATTTTAGGATTTTTATTGATAATTTTCATGTATGTATAAAATGTGTATTGATCACAATCCCCTGCTACCTTCTTTTGTCCCCTCTCCCTTTCCATTGTCTAACTTGCTTTTTTCAAAATAGTCACTTTCATGCTTAGTTGGTTTAAATTAATTTTTTTTTTGCCCTCCTCTACCATCCATGGAAGAATGTTTATGAGTTATGAAGGTCTTAGGAAGGTAACAACAATCACTATGAGGTCATGAATGTGATAACCACTGAATGTAGAGAAGACAGCATTCCGAAGGACTCCTCCTTATTTGGCTCTTACAACATTTCTGTTCCCTCTTCTGCAATTTTCCCTGTGTCTTGTGTGTGTGTGTGTGTGGGGGGGGTTATATAATAGTTTTGTCTAATACTGACTCAAACACAGTCACTTATTTGGCACTTTGTGTCTCCAATATCTATTTTATTTTATTTTTGACATCATCATACAAACATTTTATATTTTGAACATAAGGATCCTCATTATTCTACCTTATACTTCTCAGTCTTACTTCATTACTTCTCACCATTTACAAATGGCTATGCTATGTTAGAAAATGGCCTCTCCTTCCCCCAGCAAACTTTAACTGTCTTTAGCTCAATAGCAAGAAGTATGGCCTGCCAAATCTTTGGCTGTCTGTGCCAAAATATCAACTGCAAGTCTTGTGAAGGTAACCACAGCTGGAAGGAGTTCATTGATACAATGGCCTTGTCATGTGCAAATGTCAGAGTTCCACAACACTTTTCCCCATCCTCCAGTGTTCCTCTTCATCCACCAATTCTTACATAGTTTTTTTTTCACTTTTCCGCATGCTTTATTTGTTACAAACATACAATTTTTAAATATAGACTGTAAAACTCCATTTGCAAAAGTCTGCTATTGTAAGGAGTGCACACCAGCAGGAAGGATTCTTAAACTTTTTTCTATGAGTTTTCTGTCAGTTTTGCTAGTTAGTGGTAAATCCGGGACCCGCCACTTTACAGACCTGTCTGAAGCTTCTGGCTGTTTTCATATTGCTCTGAAGCAGCCCTGCTCTTCTCTCAATGCACTAGAATCTGAGTGTCAGCCTGCAGGCAGTGACATCACCAGCCCGTCTGGACTCTGCTTTTGAACGTTTTTTTTTTTTAATTTTTTTTTGTTTATTTATTTATTTGAGAGCAACAGACAGAGTGAGAAAGAGGCAGAGAGAGAGACACAGAGAGAATGGGCACGCCAGGGCCTCCAGCCACTGCAAACGAACTCCAGACGCATGTGCCCCCTTGTGCATCTGGCTAACGTGGGTCCTGGGGAGTTGAGCCTCGAACCGGGGTCCTTAGGCTTGACAGGCAAGCGCTTAACCGCTAAGCCATCTCTCCAGCCCTTGAACGTTTTTTTTATATCTTAGCTTTTGTGGTTTTTTCCTGAGGTCTGGATGGATGATGTGTGTGGCCTTTGTAAGAATGGACATTCATCAGTCGCTAATATTAAGTACTTTATAAGGTTTGATTCTCTGCATTGACCTTCTCCTGCTGCAAAAATAAATAAATAAAAGGCTTTTTGAGCAGAACTTAACTGTGGATATAAAAACAGACATTTAGAAAACAGTATGGTAACATATCTGCTCAGTAATACAGCAATAAGTTCTTCCCAAGGGCCTACATTCTCCATAGGAAGAGGCTGTGAGCCTAATTTTCAGTACGAGGTATATATTCTGTCCTGGGGAGTGGTTACCCTTCATGCCACTATTACAATGGAGGGAACATCTTGCCTAGTGGGTCAGTATGGTCAAATGCAGGGTTCACCACTTGGTGGTACTGCTCATGACTTTTTTCTACCAGTAGCCTGCATATCACCTTGAAGCACTATGAAAACTAGCTAGTAGAAGGGAAGCTTCAGCCTCAGCTCCCACTTCATTTTGCTATGTCTTACATCCAAGTGATGTGGTATCTTCAGCAGTAGGATCTTATAGAACTAAGTACTGAGCACTCACTAAGATTAACAACTGTTGTCTTTGCTGAAAGATATCTATTGACATAAACCACCTATTGCAGTCAGGTTCACACTGCTGTCAGAAAGAAACCAATCAAGAGCAGCTTGTGGGAAAGGGGATTTATTTTGGCTTACAGAGTCCAGGGGCAGCTCCACGATGGCAGTGGAAAACAATCGCATGAGCATAGGGTGGACATCTCCTCCTCCCCAACATCGGGTGGACAACAACAAGAGAAGAGTGTGCCAAACACTGGATAGGGGAAACTGTCTATAACATCCATAAGCCCGCCCCCAACAATACACTGACCCCAGGAGGCGTTAATTCCCAAATCTCCATCAGTTGGGAACCTAGCATTCAGAACACCTAAGTGTATGGGGGACACCTGAATCAAACCACCACTCCACCCTTAAGGAAATGAACTTGTGTGAAGATATCTTGTTAGTGAAGTCTGCAATGAAATAAGAACACATTTTAGACTGTGAAGAGATGGTACAGTTAAACCACTTGCCATGCAAGCATGAGGACTGAAGTTCAGGTCTCCAGCCCCCATGTAAATTCTGGGTGGTCTTCACAGCAACAGTGGATCCCTGATACAAGCTGGCTAACTAGAATAGCCCTGTTAGTGACCTCTGGGCTCAAATGAAAGATCCCACCTCAGTAAAATAAAGAGGAGAGCCATTGAGGAGACACTCAATATCAACCTCAACACCCACACCCCACACACACATGTAAATATTTAAAAAAATGAGTTGTGCCTTTAGAAGTTACTATGGAGTCTTAATTTGATTTTGACTGACAATCATCATTTATTTCTCTTAGCATATTTTCATGTGCATATCTCCTAAGAACTACCATGGATGGCTAAACAACAAAATTTCACCAGGTTATTACAAAAGATGGTAACAGAGAAGCAAAGAAATGAGACTTAATCCATAATTGAGAGGTGTTGTCTTAATATTTGAATTGAATTTCTTATTGGTGGCATGTTTAGATTGTTAGACTCTTAAAGAATGGATATTTCGGGCTGGAGAGATGGTTTAGCGGTTAAGCGCTTGCCTGTGAAGCCTAAGGACCCTGGTTCGAGGCTCAATTCCCCAGGACCCACTTTAGCCAGATGCACAAGGGGGCACATGCGTCTGGAGTTCATTTGCAGTGGCTGGAAGCCCTGGCACGCCCATTCTCTCTGTCTACCTGCCTATTTCTGTATCTCTCTCTCTCTCTTTCTTTCTTTCTCTCTCTCTCTCTCTCTCTCTCTCTCTCTCCCTCTGTCTGTCTCTCAAATAAATAAATAAAAATAAAATATTAAAAAAGAAGAATGGATATTTCTAATTCCAATTGATCATTCCTTCAATAAATTTATGTATTTTTGAACTTTTTTGTCTTTTTCTCCTTTGCATCAGTCTTTAAAGCAACCACTAGCTCCCTATTTCAAATAATAATAGCGATAATAGTATTAAAGTTTTAAAATAATGAGTACCTCTAATGTGCCATTAGCCCATTCAAATCTATTAAACATAATAAGTAACTTACTGTTTTTCACTCTGTATATTTGTGTGCATATATGAATGTGTATTTGCATATGGGTGCAGTGTGCCATGACAGGGATATGGTCAGAGGACAACCTCAGGTCCAGTTTCTCACCTTCCATCTTAGCTTTGGGCAGAATCTCTTATTGTTCACTACTCTGCTCACAAGCCTTGACTCTGGAGGATTCTTCTTGGTAATTTTCCTGTGTTTAGAACCTGTTTGCTGAGATTACAGATATGCACAACCATGACCAGTTTTATATGGGCTTTGGGGATCAGAACTCAGGTACTTATACCTGCACAAAAAGTGTTTTGTCCACTGAGTCATCTATCCAGCCCCAACTAATGTATGCTTAACAGCAACTCACTTGGAAGTTTCTGTTCTTGAGATGAAGAACATGAGACTAAAAAGTATTCCTTGCCAAAGGTCATGTAGCCAGTATGTATGAGAACTACTTTAATAATAGTTATTGTGCAATAATTTCCACATGTTTGATAGAGAAGCGACCCTGGCCTGTTTGCCCTGACCTAGGTGTCATTATGTCAAATGTTCAGATGTATGTATGTCTTTTTCACAACCCCTGGATATATTGACACTTGCTATTTACAGGTGAAAATTTTCTCAATTAAAACAGTTCATTGTTTTTTCAAAGAATGTTCTTGCTATACCACTCAACCAAAATAAATGGTTTTCTATTTATATGTCACTGGGAAATTTTCTTCCACGCATACATTTCAATATAATGATTAAAATTATGTTTGCTTATTTGTAAGTTTTAACATGATGTTACCTTCTGTGGTGGTTTGATTCAGGTGTCCCCCATAAACTTAGATGTTCTGGATGCTAGGGTCCCCAGCAGTGGCAATGGGAAATTAAAGCCCCCTGGAGGCAGTGTATTTGGGGGGGCAGAGTTATGGGTGTTATAGCCAGTGTCCCCTTGCTAGTGTTTGACACACTCTCCTATTCCTGTTGTCCACTTGATGTTGGCCAGGGGGTGATGTCCACCCTCTGCTCATGCTGTCATTTTCCCCTGCCCTCATGGAGCTTCCCCTTGAGTCTGTAAGCCAAAATAAATCTTTTTATTTTCATACAAGCTGCTCTTGGTCTGGTGATTTCTGCCAGAAATATGAACCTGACTGCAACAGCTATGGGGTACCAAAGAGTGGGATTCATGCTAGATACCTGACTATGTGGCTTTGGCCTTTTGGAGGTGATTTACAAGAGGAATATGGAAGGATTTGAAATCTTGGCCTAATATGCCTTGCAATGCTGTACTTGATGGATTATTCTGGTCAGAGTTGAAAGACCTGAATACAGTAAGAACTATGGACTATGAGGTTTGGCTTATGAGGGTGAGAAAGAGTTTTGCTTGGACTGGGCTAGCAGTTTGTGTGAGAAGCTTGCTGCTATGTCCATGTCTTGAGAAGTTGTGTAGGGTTGCTTTGCATAAAAATGAACTGATGTGAGCATAGGAATATGGCACAGGAAAAAAAAAATCTGGGTGAATTGCTGCTGGTTCAGCTGCAATTGAGAGATTACAACCTTTGAGGTTGGGCCAGCTGACCTGTACTGGGGCAACAGAAAGAATGCAGTGTATTTTTTTTTCATTTTTTTTGGTTTATTTTTATTTATTTATTTGAGAGTGACAGACAGACAGAGAAAGAGACAGATAGCGAGAATTGGCATTCCAGGACCTCTAGCCATTGCAAACGAACTCCAGATGCATGTGCCACCTTGTGCATCTGTCTTACGTGGGTCCTGGGAAACCAAGCCTCAAACCACATTCTTAGGATTTACAGGCAAGGGCCTAACCACTATGCCATCTCTCCAGCCCAAGAATGCAGTCTTTTGAAGGGACCTCAGAGCTCAAGGAGTGCCCTGTTCTTCAAAGCCTGCTTTATTCCCCCACCCCAGATTAACAAATTGGCACACTACCTCATATTTTTGTTAATATTGTTTTGTTAATTTTATTTATTTATTTATTTATTTATTTATTTATTTATTTATTTGAGAGTGACAGACAGAGCAAGAAAGAGGCAGAGAGAGAGACACAGAGAGAATGGGCGCCCCAGGGCCTCCAGCTACTGCCAACAAACTCCAGATGCGTGAGCCCCCTTGTGCATCTGGCTAACGTGGGCCCTGGGGAGTTGAGCCTCGAACCTGGGTCCTTAGGCTTCACAGGCAAGCGCTTAACCGCTAAGCCATCTCTCCAGCCCACCCTACCTCATATTGTGGAGTATAAGAAATGCAGAAAAGAGGCTCATTGAGTTTGCAACTTAGTCTTGTGTTTTGAAAATGGCCATGGGCAGTGTGAAGCAGGTTTCCTGGATGACTGCATGGAGATCCCATGGGACCATGAGGATGAACTGTGGGTTGCAGTGGAGACCCAGTGGAGATGCTGGGACCAGCTGCTAAGGAAAGCTGCCAGCCCAATGAAGTTTTCCAGGACTGTGAGTAGCCTAGCTGGAGGAGTGGAATTGGAATACCAGAGACTTATTGCTGGTTAGAATTATCAGACTTTGGGATTTGTCAATGAGTGGAGTTGTTGGACTTGGAGCTACAGAGTTTGATGGTTGCCCTGTTTAAATCTTGTATTGGTGAATACTTTTTTTGTTGTGCCCAATGCCACCTTTTGCAGTGTGAATATTTATTCTGTGCCATTGTGGGGTTTTTAAAGTATTTTTTTTGTATTATGGCTCAGTTAAAAGTCCTTGGATTATGGGGATGTATAAATACCACTGGAATTGATAAAAAGAACTATGGAGACATTTAAGACTTGATGAATGTATTGCATTTAAAATCACATATGGTTATCAGTTTATGGGGGCCAGGGGCAGAATGTGGTGGCTTGACTCATGTGTCCCCCATAAACTTAGGTGTTCTGAATGCTAGTTTCCAAGCTGATGGAGATTTGGGAACTAACACCTCCTGGAGGCAGTGTATTGTTGGGGGGCAGGATTATGGGCATTACAGCCAGTGTGCCCTTGCCAGTGTTTGGCACACTCTCCTGTTCTATTGCCCACCTGATGTTGTCCAGGGGGTGATGTCCACCCTCTGCTCATGCCATCATTTTCCTTGCCATCATGGAGCTCACCCTGTGAGCCTATAAGCCAAAATAAACCTCTTTTATCCCACAAGCTGCTCCTGGTTGTGTGATTTCTACCAGCAATGCAAACCTGACTGCAAATGAGCAGCAGATGGCAACCACTGTGGAGTTGCTGGTATGTACATCAGGGGATGGAAAATAATTCCATCTAAAGTTCAAGGACCTTAGACCTCAGTGAAATTTCTGGGAGTTCAGTGGTTGTTGGCCATGCAGGGATATTCCTTCTAAGGTGAAAGATAAGTTGTTGCATTTGGCCCCTCCTACCACTTAGAAAGTAACACAATATCTAGTGGGCCTATTTGGATTTTGAAGACAGCATATTCCTCACTTGGGTGTCTTATCCTGCCCTATATACCAAGTGACTCAGAAAGCTACTAGTTTTCAGTGGGGCCCAGAACAAGAAGGCTCTTTAACAGGTCCAGGCTGCTATGTCCCTTGGGCCATATAATCCAGTGGATTCCATGGTTCTTGAGATGTCAATGAGAGATGGAAATGCTGTTTGGAGCCCTTGGCAAGCTGCCATAGGTGAATTACAGTGGAGGCTCTTGGGATATGGGAGCAAGGCCCTGCCATCATCTGCATGCAATTATTCTCCCTTTGAGAGATAGCTGTTGGCCTGCTATTGGGCCTTAGTGGAAACTGAGTTTGACAATGGGTCATAAAGTTACTATGCAACCTGAGCTGCCCATTATGAACTGAGTGTCATCTGACCCACCAGGCTATAAAGTTGGATGTGCACAGCAGCAGTCCGTCATCAAGTGGGAGTGGTATACACCTGATAGAGGTCAAGCAGGCCCTGAATGCATGAGGAAGTTGCCCAAATGCCTATGATTCCTACTCCTGTATAACAATGCCTTCTACTCCCAAGCATGAACCTATTGCATCATGGGGTGTGCCTTATGATCAACTGACTGAGGAGGAGAGGACTAGGATGTGGTTTACAGATGGGTTAGCACGTTATGTGGGCACCTCCCAGAAGTGCACAGCTGCAGCATTACAGCCCCTTTCTGGGACAACTCTGAAGGACTGTGGTGAAGGGAAGTCTTCACAATGGGAAGAACTTTGGGCAGTGTACATGGTTGTGCATTTTGCTTGGAAAGAAAAATGGTCAGATGTGTGGTTATACACTGATTCATGAGCTGTGGCCAATGGTTTGGCTAGATGGTCTGGGACTTGGGAGGAGCACAATTGGAAAATTGGTGAGAAGGACATTTGGGGAAGGTGTATCTGGATAGACTACTCAGAATGGACAGAGGATATAAAGATAATTGTGTCCCATGTTAATGTTCATCAGAAGATGACCACATCAGAGGATGACTTTAATAATCAAGTAGGTAAGCTACTTGTTCTGTGGATAGTGGTCAACCTCTTTCCTCAGCCATCCCTGTCACTACCCAATGGGCCCATGAACAAAGTATCCATGGTGGCAGAGATGCAGGATATGCATAGGCCCCAAAACATGCACTTCCACTAAGGCTGACCTGGCTATGGTTACTGCTGAGTGCCAAATCTGCCAGCAGCACAGACCAACTCTGAGCCCCCGATATGGCAGCATTCCTTTGGGTGACCAGCCAGCAGCCTGGTGGCAGGTTGACTACATTGGATGTCCTCCATCATGGAAAGGGCAGCATTTTGTCCTTACTGGAATAGGTACTTATTCTGGATATGCATTTACTTTTCTTGCGTGTAGTGCTTCTGCCAAAACTACCATCCGTGGGCTTACAGAATGCCTTTTCCACTGTCATAGTATTCCACACAGCACTGCTTCATCCAAAATTTGTAAAGGCTTCCAATGAGATCACTCCAGATGACTCTATGGTGAGATGTCACTAGGAGTTTCACATTCTGGATGCCTTGGAGCACTTTCTTACCATTACAGTTAAGAAGAGATGGGTAAATAAATTTGCAACTGGTTTCCATAAGATAGCTAAGTTAGCCTCATAAAATGAACTTCTCCATTAATCTCTATTAAATACTTTATATATTCAAATTGCTAAAGGGTATAAAAAAGAAAATTAACACTTTTTGTAATTTTCTTTATGAAATCTCTTATAAGAACATGGTTCATGAAAACAAACACTACCCAATAAATCCTAGGACACTTGTTTTTAATTTAACAAATGATAGTTTAGTGAAACAATAAAACTTATAATTTAGTCCTGTTGTTATAGCTCTTTCATATATAGTGAATAAATCATATAAAGTACTCAAATGTATACACATTATGGAAAGGAATTTTAAGTTACTCATTGCTTGAAGATGAAATTATGATGGAATCTGACAGAAAATATTTGGAAATGATTATTAATGAAAATGGTATTCATAAAAATGTGAAAAATACTTGATGAAAAAGTTAGTGTTTACTACTGACATTTTATTTCAACACATATCAAAGATTAACTTAAATGTCCTCCTCTGAGAACCTATGTGAAAAAAAGAGTTTGGATAAGGATAAATAATTCCTAAAAGAAACCAAAGGTATGCTTGCAGGTACATTTGAACCTTAAATGCATATATTTGAGTTAAGCATAATCAGGAATTATTAATGGAATAGTAAATACAAGTATAGTTTCAAATCATAATAGAATGTGTGCTGTTCAGTCTCTGGTTGACAAGTTGACAGGATTTAAAATGGAAACATGTCTGTAACAGATTCCCTCGATTAGACTAAGTGAAGTGGGAGGACCTACTCAAACCATGGGCAACATCATACCATGGGCTGGGTTCCTAGAACTTGTAAAAGAATAACGCTAACTGAGCACTTGGGATTCATCACTATCTCTACTACCTCCATGCTCTTACAAACATGTGACTGGATTCCTGCTCCTGCCATGCTTTGCCCACCATAATGGATTTACCCTTGAAACAGTAAGCCAAAAATAAGCTCCTCCATTCCATGGGATGTTTCTTATTAGGTAATTTATCCTAGCAATGAGAAAATAACTGATACAAATAGTAACTAACCAAAACTTCTCTTTGTGATCTTGAATCTATAACTAAAACAATGAATATAAAGAAGCTCTATTTTTTCCAATAAGATATATCTACAAATAATTCAGATCAGACATCAACTTCTAAGCCTTCCCTAAGTTCAGCATCTTATGCATTATGTAAACAATTATCTACCTACTTCTTATCACCATACCATCTTTAACAGAAGAATAAAGAGTGTTGGGAGAGTCACTTAGTATGTGCAAAACAAAGTACTTGTTTGAAAGTTTAATCTTATTAAAGGTGAAAAATATTTGTACAATAATAACCAATACCAGTTAGGAAAAAAATATTGCATAATAATTGGACAAGAAAATAAATGAGGTTGATTCTTGTTCTTCGCTGTGTTATTTACCCTAAAGGAACCCAACCCAGAAATCAGAGGTAGAGATGATATTCCTGAACCACCCTAAATGTATATGATAAGATTATTAAAATAGCTATCTCTTGTCCATCTCCAGGAATATATGAATTTTAATTTAAGGTTTGCTCTGCATTGGAGCCAAAAGGAGAGATCAAATTTGACTTGAATTAAATTAGTGTTTAAAATTGCAAATTACATTGGGCTGAAAATTATCAGAAAATTTTGAAATCCATACTAGACATTATTTATGGCTGAGAGGTAATATTTAAAGAAGTCTTTGAATAAACGTAAAACAAATGTGCTTTATCCCACTGGGTTATTAAGACTTTGTAACAATTTGGTCCATTTGATTATACTCAATAAAAATAATTCTTCTGTGTTTAACACACATGCACAATCACAGTTGCAGTCAATTGTTGGCCTATAGAATAAATGTGTCTACATAAATATTTGTATATGAGTTGTTGGGAAATCTGTCATTTGCATAACACTTTTCTATATTTCCTTGGTCACAGAAGAAGGTGTTTTGAGCTTTAATGTACTTCTTTACTGGGTGAGAGAAAAATCCTGATAACCTGCAAACTTTACAAGCATGTGCATTTAGCTGCTTAGCCATCTCCCCCACATTCCTTTTATTTTAGAAATTTTTCTAGCCTCATATTTAAAATATATCTCTTATAGAAATCATTTTATTTAAGATTAATTTTAGTCTTTATATCTTTCCTGACAATTTCTACCTTTTGGTTGAAATACTTTTTTTGTTTTCATAGTTGATGAAGTCAAATACACATTATTCACTACTTGCCTTATGCCTGTTTTAACTTTTTGGTATTCGTTTTTTTAAAATATTTTATTTGTATTTGTTTAAGAGAGGCAGAGAGAGACACAAAGAGAGGGAGAATGGGCACATCAGGGCCTCCAGCCACTGTAAACAAACTCCAGGTGTGTGTGCCTCCTTATTCATGTGCCTTATGTGGGTCCTGGGGAATCCAACCAAGGTCCTTTGGATTTGCAGGCAAGCGCCTTAACCACTAAGCCATCTCTCAGCCCAACTTTTTATTATTCTTGTACTCCATGTATTTTCTCTTGTTTTTCATTGATTGAGTATATTTTTCCAACTTAAAATCTCCATAGTTTTGTGCTAAGCAATCTGTACTCACCTATTCTCAGCACTATCACAAGTTTTGAGTCTCTTCACTAATCATTGATCTCTATAAAAAGAAACTTGTCTGATGAAAGGTAGGAGCAGCACTAATCTATGGGCATAAATGTATATATTTAAAGTGTAATTTGTTGGGCACAACATAACAATTTAGCCAATAGCAGAAGCTTCCTTCTTATGGCCTCCCAAGCTACAGGCTTTTGACTAAGTTTTCAGTACCAGGCATAAAATTCATCCTATGGAGCAGGCCTCAAATCCTATCATAGAGCAGTTGCTTACCACCATAACTGACATGCCACTGTTCCATTAGTAGGCACATCTTATCTTACCTGGCTATCAAATTCTGTAGCTCTCTGGTTAGGACTGTTGATGACTTTACTGCCCCAACAGCTTATAAACACTTTCAAGTATTATGACATAAACCAGCAAGGAGAGCCTTCTGACTCAGTTCCAGCTTCATTTCTCAGTGTATTTCAATTGGAGCATGTGCTGCCTTCACCTATAGGGCCTTTCCATATAGTTATGTTGGACAGTTACGAGCACTGGAAACAGCCAGTATTGTATTCTGGGCCACATGGATTCCTGACCAACAAGTCACTAAGAATACTCCACCCTTGCAACTGGAATTTTGCTGCAACAATGTATGGCTTCTGGGAGAAATGTTCTGCACCCACACAGAGTACTTTTGCATAAACTCTCTTTTTAAATATACATATATAATATTTTAAATATTTTATTTAAATATTATGATTATATATAATTATAACAAATTTATTTAAATATTATATATATATATATATATATATATATATATATATATATATATAGTTTTGGTTAACTCTCCCCTCATACCTTCTCTCCTCATGTGCCTAACACAGATCTTATATTTTATCCCCAGGAGTCTACCCCACTACTTACATATCTACTATACCTTCTCCTTAAGCCATCCCCCATTTCATCCCTTGACCCCATTCTGGTTTCCAGGATGTGGTGGTTTGATTCAGGTGTCCCCCATAAACTTAGGTGTTCTGAATGATAGGTTCCCAGCTGGTGGAGATTTGGGAATTTATGCCTCCTGTAGCCAGTGTATTGTTGGGGGCAGACTTATGGGTGTTATGGCCAGTTTCCCCATGCCAGTGTTTGGCACATTCTCCTGTCTCTGTTGTGTACCTGATGTTGGCCAGGGGGTGATGTCCACCCTCTGCTCATGCCATCATTTTCGTGCCATCATGGAGCTTCCCCCTCGAGCCTGTAAGCCAAAATAAACCTCCTTTTTTTCCCCCACATACTGCTCTTGGTTGTGTGGCTTCTGCCAGCAATATGAGCCTGACTGCAACAGTAAAGTGGGACTGAGGAGTGTGGTTGCTGCTAGACACCTTACTGTGTGGCTTCCACCTTTTGGAGCTAATTTTCAAGAGGAATGTGAAAGGATTTGAAACCTTGGCCTAAGAGATGCCTTGCGGTGCTGTAAGTACATCTTGATGGACTATTCTGGTCAGAATTGAAAGACCTGAATGTAGTAAGAACTATGGACTGTGAGGTTTGACTTATGAAGGTGAGACAGAGATTTGCCTGGACTGTGCTAGAAGCTTGTGTGAGAAGCTTGCTCTTATGCCCCTGTTCATCCGGAGAAGTTGTGCAGGGTTACTTTGCATAGAAATGAACTGGTGTGAGCAGAGGGATGTGGTACAGAAATAAATCTTTAGGCTGAAACTGCAATGGAGAGATTACAACCTTTGAAATTGGGCCAGCTGACCTGCACTGGGGCAACAGGAAGAATGTAGATTCTTTTGAAGGGGCCTGAGTGCTCAAGGAATGTCCTATTTTTCAAAATCTGCGTTATACCTCCTGAATTAACAAATTGGCACCCTACCTGGTATTATGGAGTATAAGAAATGCAGGAAAGAGAGGGTCATTGATTTTGCAACACGGTCTTGGGTTTTGGAGTTGGCCATGGGCAGTGTGAAGCAGGTTTGCTGGATGCTTGCATGGAGACCCAATGGAGCTGTGAGGATGAACTGTGGTTTGCAGTGAAGGCCCAGTGGAGATGCCGGGACCCTGAGATGCCTTCCAAGGAGGCCTGCTGACCCAGGATGAAGTTTTCAAGGACTTTGAGTAGCCTAGCTGGAGGGGTGGAATTGAAACTCCAGAGACTTGTTGCTGGTGAGAGTTATCAGACTTGGAGACTTGTCACTGGCTACAGTTGTTGGACTTGGAGCTACAGAGTTTGATGTTTGCCCTGTTTAAATCATGTGTTGCTTGAGTATTTGTTTGCTATGCCCAATGCCATCTTTTGCAGTGTGAATGTTTTTTTCTGTGTCATTATGGTTTTTTTTTTTTTTTTGGTATTATAGCTCAGTTAAAAAGTCTTGGACTTGGGGATGTTTGAACATCATTAGTATTGATAAAAATTATGGGGATTTTTAAAGTTTGACTGAATGCATTGTATTTTACATTATGAATGGATATCAGTTCATAGGTGCCAGGTGTGAATGTAGTGGTTTGATTCAGGTGTCTCCCATAACCTTATGTGTTCTGACTGCTAAGTTCCCAGCTGATGGAGATTTGGGAATTAAGGCTTCCTGTAGGCAGTGTATTGCTGGGGGTGGGCTTATGGGTGTCATAGCCAGTTTCCCCATGCCAGTGTTTGGCACACTCTCCTGTTTCTATGATCCACCTTATGTTGTCCAGGGGGTGCTGTCCACTCTCTGCTCATGTCATCATTTTCCCTGCCATCATGGAGCTTCTCTCCCAAGCCTATAAGCCAAAGTAAATTTCTTTTTCCCAAAAGCTGACCTTGGTTGGTTGATTTCTGCCAGCAATGTGAACCTGACTGCAACACAGGCCTCTACCAAGTATTACTCCAACTTACATGAAAATTTACAAATTTAAAGCTAGAATTCCCTTGTGAAAGCAAACATGTAGTATGTGTCTTCTTGTAAATTGATTTCAAGATCCATCAGTTCTTCAGATCATACTCAGCGAACACACATAATCACAAAAAGACAAACACCACATGTTCTCATTCATCTGAGGTTCCTAACCTGGATCACCTTGAGTTGCTGGCATACTGGATTGTTAACTTGAAGCCCAGACAATAAGAATGGAAGGGTTTGGGGGAGGTGAAGGAGAGGGTGTGGGGGCATATAAACACAAAACTCAATCCAAAATGAACTGATACCAAAGAAACCGTTCTCCTTGAATGTAGACTAAAAGATACAGAGGTATACAGGGAGCACCTGAAAAGAAAGGCTCTGGAGAGGGTGGGCAGACGTCTACAGTTAAAATTTTTTAGCTTTGACCTGTAACTTGTAGCACCAGGAACAGGTGCTACCCACACTGAGATGTTGATCAGAGAGACTTAGGAGGTCCCCAAAACAAGACAGACTTATGTCAAAATACTTGATTTCCCACCTGTCATAAAAGGTAAGAACCCATTGCTGAAGAGACCATATGCTGCCAACACAGAGCACAGAAAGATCTGGCTGGAATCTGAAAGAGAGCCAATCCCCAAAAAGTTAGTCCATCAAGTGCTGGAAAGTACTACATAAGCTCCTGGGCAAAGTGGCCAACAATGGTCTAAGCAAGAAGGTGTCTAAGCTACACAGAAGCAACCAGTCTGACAAGAAGTACACACCAGTGCAATGGTGGCACACAGCCTTAGCAAGTAACCAGTGGCTTTCTGTTTCACTAAGAGATCCGCTTAGTGTAAAGGAACCCATATCTGGAACTGGGAACCAGGTCAGAATCCTTTGGAGACAAAGATTATACTCTCCAGCGTCAAGCTCCCATTAGTCATTGGCTACGAGGGGCTGCATCCTTCAAATTCTCCCTAAATTAATAACATTTATCCAACTTAACCTATGCTGACTTCACTCTCTGCTGGAGAATCTGTTTTTCTTTTTCAGAAGTTAGCAAGACCTTTTTCAGAAGGTAAGAGATAAGCCACCCCTTGCATCTCAGTCAAGATCCAGGCAAACCGCAGAGGAAGTAGGGAGAGGAGAATGAATGATTCTTCCATGGTGAGACTGACAAGCAGTGCCAGGTTAAAGAGACAAAATCTGAGGTTACACAACATATCACAAAGCAGAAATCCAGAGGCTCCTAAGAGCTCATCACTAAAGTAGACTTAAAACACCCCCACCGAGTTTCAGGGAATTTTGTGGAAGAGGGAGTGGAAAAAGTGTAGGAGTCACAGGTTGGGATATCATACCTAGAGGAACTGCCTCCCCCCAGTCATTGACACTTGTTCCCACATCACATAACCACAGCCGTACGAGGAATACCTGCAACCCCACTGAGGAGGGCCCCCAGCAGAATGGGGGCAGGAACGAGGGGAAAGAATGGTACCCACACATGATATATCCATACAAAATGTTTTAATAATAATAATAATGATAATGATAATAACAAAGATCCATCAGTTCTTGTTTTTAAATAAAAGTTATTGATTTTTATTTATGTAATTTTTTCTACTTTCCTTTTTCCTTTAGCTGATTTTTAATTTACATCTTGTTGCAAGATAGCCATGCATTTAAAATCTCATAGCTAACAAAGGAGAGTGAGAGCATTTCAAAATGTTAATGGAACATATAATTTGTATTAGTCAGGCATCCTTACAAGGAGCAGATGGCATATTCAAAAGGAATAATTTCAGACATGATGACATGCCAATTTTTAAAGATGTTGGAAGGTTAAAAAAAAAAGTAAATTATTTGAAGGCATCCCTGGGTGTTGTGTTTTGAATGTGAAATGTCCCTCACATGCTCATTTTTTGAACACTTGGTCCCCAGCCTGTGGTGCTGTTTGGAAAGGTTGTGAAAACTTAAGAGGTATATTCTTGATGTATGCAGTGAGTAACTAGGAATAAGACTTGAGGCTTTGCAGCCTGGGGCCATGCATAGGAGGTGATGCCCGACCTTCTGTCCCCTGTGCCCTGAGTGTACAGCTGAGTTATACTCCTAACATCTCTATGGCCCACATTAGAGTATCAACATTCTACATGGTTCTGTGTGGTTCTGGAGCAAATGGGCTGTAGAGATGCCATATGGCAAGAGGAGGAGGGTGTTGTATTTACTTAGTCAGGTGCTGTTATAGGCAGATAAGGGAGTAAAACTCAAGTCTAAAGTAAAATATAAATTCCAAACTTGATTATTTGTTTACATGTGAAAATTATCACATGTAATTTACAGGAAATATCAGAGAAAGTGTACATTATATGAAGTAGGGCTTAGACAATGAGTTCATAGGATAGAGATGTGAAAATGAGAGAAAGAATGAACCTGGGCATCCAAGGAACAGGGAAAATTATTAACAATGATATGAGTACATGAAAATACAACACATATCAGACTTTCCCCTGACTTACTATCTTTGAAAGTATATTTCTCCCATTGCAGTTCCCCTAAGAAGCTTTCAAGTGAAAACTAATTTCTCTGTACTAATAAAGAGTAGAAAGGCTTTCATAAATTAATGGTAAATGAAGAAATATAACTGAACATTACCTATTAGACAAATAATGTACTCTCAGAAACCCAGGGCTTTAGTAATGTCAAAATGATATAGAATGTTTAACAGGAGTTGAAGGTTGAAAAATAAAAGAGTTAAAAAATTATGAGCACAGGGGCAATGATTGGGCTTTCTTGTTTGCTACTAATTCATTGTATGATTATAGGTTTTCTCCATGTCTTTTGAAGCTCTATTTCTTTATAAAATGGAAGGAAAAATCCTAATTTCTGTAACTTTCTGTTTCTTTAAAGATCAGATAAATACACCATTAGGTAATAGTATGGAATAGAGTTATTAGTAATTATTGAGAAAGCATTGAGAATCTCATGTCATTTAAAGATTTTACACATATGCCAAGTTAGGTATTTTTTGTTCCTTCCCAACATATCAATCTTGTAGCATCAGACATAAACTCATGAATCAGTAATATAAAGATAGCATTTTGATCCATTACTCTTTCATACATGGTTTAGATGTTTAGGTGTTAATATGAATATGAAAGGCCAGAGGGCTGAATCACTGGCTTGAAAAGGCAGATTATCTTTTTTTATCAATCAAATTTCAATTGATTATATTTTTTGTGTGCAGGATCTGGACACAGTAAGTTTCATTGTATCCTTTTGGTTTCAAATGTATTTGTTAGTATTTGAACTTAGAAGCTGTGTTAGAAAAGGTGATATTTGTTCATCAAACCACTGCAGCAAAGAGAATTTTAGAAGTCTTCAAAGTGAATGGGATTTCATGAGAATATTTTAATATTGTATTTGCCAAGCATGTTATGGATGTTTCCTAGGCATTTTCCCATTGGTTTTGTTATGTTATATTTAGAAAGAGAAAATACTATCCTTAAAGAAAGAATAACCTCAAATAGCCAATTAGGGGAGAAAATATTTGTGGGTTATCCAACTGATAGAGGCCTAATCTCTAGAATCTACAAAGAACTCAAAAATATAAACAGTAAGAAGTCAAACACCCCACTCACAAAATGGGGCAAAGAGCTGAACAGGCAGTTCACAGAGGAAGAAATACAAATGGCAAACATACACTTAAGAAAATGTTCATCATCCCTAATCATCAGAGAAATGCAAATTAAAACAACTATGAGATTCCACCTTACCCCAATAAGGATAGCAAACATCAAAAAATCAAATAAAAATAAATGCTGGCGAGGATGTGGAGAAGTAGGAACACTCATCCACTGTTGGTGGGAATGTAGGATGGTACAACCACTTTGGAAAGCAATATGGAGACTTCTGAAAAAGCTGAGTATAGAGATACCAACAGACCCAGTTATTCCCTTACTGGGCATCTACCCTAAAACCTTCAAACCACAGACTAAAGAGATTTGCTCAACCATGTTTATAGCGGCTCAATTTGTAATAGCTAAGAGCTGGAATCAACCCAGACGTCCATCACTAGAAGAATGGATAACTAAGATGTGGTATATCTACACAATGGAATTCTATACAGCAGTAAGAAAAAATGACACAATGAAATTTGAGGAAAAATGGTTGAACCTGGAACAGATCATTCTCAGTGAACTTACCCAATCACAGAAAAAAAATCGCCACATAGTCTCACTCATCTACAGCACCTAACCTCAATCTACCAAAGATACCTTACATACCAGCAAGCATCTCCTAGACTAGACACTAGGATGGAAAGGGAGGGAGGGGAGGGCACCAAAGGGGTGGGAAACACAAATCTAGACCCAAACGGCAATGGTACCATAATCTTCTACTCACTAAAAGACAGACCAAATGGCTGATCCTTCATCAGGCCCTTACAGGGAACACCTGAACCACAAGACACTGGAGAGGGTAAGATTAAGACTAACCTTAATCTCCTACATCTTCCCTCCCTCACTTCCCCTCTCCCTGTCTCTCTCTCTCTTATCTCTAACTCTTGTATATTAGTTCTCTTTTTCCTCATTTTCTTAGTGGGCACTGACCTGTAACTCCCAGTACCAGCATGGGGCTACCATCCACAATGAGCTTTGGATCAGACAGACCTACAAGGTTTCCCAAAAGACAGACAGATTTCTGTCAGAGTACTTGATGACCCAACAAAGGTTAGTGGTAAAACCCTACTGCTGAAGATACCTTATGTGGTTGACATGCAAAATAGAATGGCATGGCTGGAAGTTGGAAGAGAGTCAGTCCCCAGACAGTCAGCGCGTCTAGTGCCAGAAGGTGCTACATGGGCGACTGGGGGAAATTGACCAATATCTGTCAAAGCAATGCATGGTCTAACCTACTTAGCAGCAAATAACTTGTTGTGATGCCCACACAAGTGCAGTTGTGGCACACAGCCATGGTGGGGAACCAACTGCTCTCATTTTGGCTAACTGATCCCCTCACTGGTATGGGACCCATAGCTGGAGCTGGGAAACAAGTCAGAACCAGATCCAAACGTAAACCCACTCTCCAATATCAAGCTACCATCAACTGTGGGCTACAAGAGGGCCTACACGTATTAAATTCTCTATTAAAAAAAGTAAGGGTTATCTCATTTGTCCTGGTGCTAACTTACTCTCCATTGGAGAATCTGCTTCTCTTTTTCAGATAGATGTAGATCCTAAGGACAGATCCACCCCATCGTAGCTCAAAAGGGCCTCGGCTGAAACTAAGAAAAATTGGAGAAATAAGCAAGGGGGCTGTTTTCCTGATGAACCGGATACCAGCACAAGGGTGAAGGAGATCAGCACAGAGAAAAATCAACTCCTACCAAATCAGAGAGCCAGAGCCTCAGAGGCCCCAAACACCTCATTACTGAAGCAGACCAAAAACGAACCCAACATGGCTCAGGGAAATTTTGCGGAAGAGGGGACGGAAAGAATGTCAGAGCCATATGATGGGTCATGATATGCAGAGACATTTATCTTACCCATAACTGTGGGCTAACTCCACAATGCAAGACCCGTATACCTCAACAAGGAGGGGCCAAGGGGAGGGGGTAGGTCATGGATGAGCCTAATAATGGTACCAAACTGAGTGTATTTGCTGAATATAGAACTGACTAATAAAGAAAAAAAAAGAAATAGAAATAATCACATTGATTCTCCCTAATAATTAAGTGAAATGTGAATCATTAATATATCGTTTCAACCTACCAAATAGGCAAATATTTATAAGAATAATAGGGTAAATTCCATAACACCCTATACAATCATAATAGTTAAACAATATATACTTAATTAAATAAAATATATTCTAAAGAATGGATGACAATAAGGAAATGATCAATGTAAAACATATGAGAAATATAAGCTACATAATTCATGTTTCAGGAGAAAATTTAGTAATAAATATATTACTAGAAATTTCTAAATGTTTATATGATTTTTAAATTTTAGTTTCTAAAATTTCTAAAATGATTATCAGTGTTGTTGTCACTAAAACTGACAAAAACCCATAATACATATGTGTATGCATTCATGCACATGTAATAATAACTATGAATATCTTCTAGAATTGCTTATTTCAGTTTATATTAAAAGTATAATCTTGGAGCTGGAGAGATGGCTCAAGCACTTAAGGTCCTTGCCTGCAAAGCCTAATGACTCAGGTTCGATTCCCCAGTATCCACATAAAGCCAGGTACATAATGTGACACATGCATCTGGAGTTCCTTTGCAGTGGCTAGAGGCCCTGGTGTGCCCATTCTCTCTTCCTCTCTCTCACACTGTCTCTCTGCTTGTAAATAAATAAATTTTTTTAAAAAGTGTAATCTACCCAAAATGACAGAAGCATCCTTTATTGGGCTGAAACTGTGTATGTTGCAGTTTTGTTGTTGCTGCTATAAACCTCTTCTCATTACTTGCTCTTCATTATGAATAGTAAAGATTATCAATATAAATATTTGTGATATTTACAATCTGATATCTGACTGACTGAAACTTACCTCCATATTGTAGTGTTTATATGGAACAACTGCTGAATCGTTTGTGACATAAACTTATAGAACAAAATGACTTCAGTGTTATTATTTGAACACCGTAGGCTTCTTTCTTTTACTATAATATCAAGCAGAAATGCATATTGAAACTGATATTTGCTCTGTAGAACTGAAAGTAGGTGTTAATCCAAGAAACTATCATGTTATTATTTTCTACTGAATAATATCTCTGACAAACATGTACTGCATGATTACTTGTTGAATCATGACTACTCCTAAGTAAACATCTCAAGATTATGCATTTTAGCACAATTTTTATTTTTGAATTGAAGCAATTTTATAATGCCTTTGATAGAACACATCTAACAGTCTTAAACTGAAGAGAAATGAGGTAAATGAGAATAGCAATGTGATGATTCACATTACTAAAGGATAAAGGTGCCTAGCCAGGCGACATGTGTTTTAAGCTTAGGATATAACCATAATGCTTCTTTGATCTCATACATTATGAATCTCCATGTCTTCCTACAATAAAGGTTTCTAATAGTACGTGCTTGGTTTGCTTTTAAGATGTGTTTACTGATTTCACAAAAGGTAGTGCATGTTGCTTAGCTAACACCTAATGTTCCCAGATCCACAATTTGGAAATTAGGTCTATTAAACTGAACCAAAAGCGAAAAAAAAAAAAAAAAAAAAAAACACTGATTGAATTTTGTGTTTGTGTTCACACTGTGTCATAGCCTGATTTATTCCTAGTATTGTAAATTTGTGTTTCCATATAGCAAATTAGCTCATAGTTACTGGTAGATCAATATGGATATATTTCATCCATAGGAAAGCAATCATGTGTCCTGGTGTATAAATCAAGAATAGGATTTTATATAAAGAAAAGCATGCTGTACTGATGTATATGAGATTTAAAATGAAGATGGTGGACTGAAGAGATGGCTCAGCAGTTAAGGTGCATGCCTGCGAAGCCTAAGGACCCAGATTCGATTCTCCAGGTCCCACATAAGCCAGATGCACATTGTAGCGCATGTGTCTGGAATTCATTTGCAGTGGCTAGAGGCCCTAGTGTGCCCACTCTCTCTCTCTCTCTCTCTCTGTCTGTCTCTAATAAATAAATAAATAATAAATATTGAAAAAATGTAAATGATGTTCATAAATATCTCAAATAAATTTTACTTTGTGAAAACACTTCTCTTTTGGCATTACACTCTGTAATATTCATTTTAACATCTACTATCTCTTATCTATTTTAAAGTAAATGCGGATAAAGTACATGCATTTTGCTCACCACTGAACTGATTTTGCTTATGGTAGTTCTTGACAAACACTACCTATCCAATTAGTATGGTCATTATATGTGTATATATAAATACAGAGATAACATATTTGTAATAAATTTTGGAATGACAGACCTATTAAGTCTCACTATAATGGCCCACTAGGTAAGCACAGGAGATAGCAGCCAGAGCCCAAAGGGAACCACACACAACTGTGGACATTCAGTAAGGGTGGTAGAGTCCAGCTTGAGCTTGGAGGGAGGAGGAACACAACCTGTGCATCCAGTAAACATCAGAGATGACACCCAGCACCTAAAAAGAAGCAGATCCAACACCATGTGTAGCAGTTACTTTCTTATTGTTAAGACATAATCCCCAACCAGAAGCAACTTATAGAAGGAAATTCTTTATTTCAGATTGCAGGGTTTCTTTTTTTCCTTTTTTTTTCTTTTTTTCTTTATTAGTTAGTTTTGTATTCAGCAAATACAGTCAGTTTGGTACCATTATTAGGCTCATCCGTGACCTACCCCCTCCCCTTGGCCCCTCCTTGTTGAAGTATACGGATCGTGCATTGTGGAGTTAGCCCACAGTTATGTGTAAGATAAATGTCTCTGCATATCATGACCCAACATATGGCTCTGACATTCTTTCCTCCCCTCTTCCACAAAATTTCCCTGAGCCATGTTGGGTTCATTTTTGGACTGCTTCATTGATGAGGTGTTGGGGGCCACTGAGGCTCTGGCTCTCTGATTTGGTAGGAGTTGATTTTTCTCTGTGCTGATCTCCTTCCCCTTTCTGCTGGTATCCGGCTCATCAGGAAATCAGTACCCTTGCTTGTTTCATCAATTTTTTTTTTCTTTAGTTTTAGCCGGGGCCCTTTTGAGGTATGATGGGGTGGCTCTCTCCTTAGGATCTACATCTATCTGAAAATGAGAAGCAGATTCTCCAACAGAGAGTAAGTTAGCACCAGGACAAATGAGATAACCCTTACTTTTTTCATAGAGAATTTAATAGGTGTAGGCCCTCTTGTAGCCCATGATTGATGGTAGCTTGATATTGGCGAGTGGGCTCATGTTTGGATACTGTTCTGACTTGTTTCCCAGCTTCAGCTATGGGTCCCATACCACTGAGGAGATCAGTTAGCCAAATTAAGAGAAGTTGGTTCCCACCATGGCTGTGTGCCACTATTGCACTTGTGTGGGCATCACAAGTTATTTGCTGCTAAGTAGGTTAGACCATGAGTTGCTTGGACAGATATTGGTCATTTTCCCCCAGTCGCCCATGTAGCACCTTCTGGCACTAGACGCACTGACTATCTGGGGACTGTCTTCCAACTTCCAGCCATGCCATTCTATTTTGCATGTCAACCACATAAGGTGTCTTCAGCAGTAGGGTCTTATCACTAACCTTTGGTGGGTCATCAAGTACTCTGACAGAAATCTGTCTGTCTTTTGGGAAACCTTGTAGGTCTCTCTGATCAGAAGCTCATTGTGGATGATAGCCCCATGCTGGTACTGGGAGTTACAGGTCAGTGCCCACTAAGAAAATGAGGAAAAAGATAACTAATATACAAGAGTTAGAGAGAAGAGAGAGAGAGAGGGAGCGGGAGAAGGAGGGAGGGAAGATGTAGAAGATTAAGGTTAGTCGTGATCCTACCCTCTCCAGTGTCTTGTGGTTCAGGTGTTCCCTGTAAGGGCCTGGTGAAGGATCAGCCATTTGTTCTGTCATTTAGTAAGTAGAATTTTATGGTACCATTGACGTTTGGGTCTAGATTTGTGTTTCCCACCCCTTTGATGTCCTCCCCTCTCTCCCCTTCCATCCTAGTGTCTAGTCCTTGAGATGCTTGCTGGATATGTAAAGTATCTTGGGTAGATTCAGGTTAGGTGCTGCAGATGAGTGAGACTATGTGGCGATTTTTTTTCTGTGATTGGTAAGTTCACTAAGAATGATCTGTTCCAGGTTCAACCATTTTTCCTCAAATTTCCTTGTGTCTTTTTTTCTTAGTGCTGTATAGAATTCCATTGTGTAGATATACCACATCTTAGTTATCCATTCTTCTAGTGATGGACATCTGGGTTGATTCAAGCTCTTAGATACTACAAACTCATCTGCTACAAACATGGTTGAGAAAATCTCTCTAGCCTGTGGTTTGAAGGTTTAAGGGTAGATGCCCAGTAAGGGAGTAACTGGGCCTGTTGGTATCTCTATACTCAGCTTTTTCAGAAGTCTCTATATTGCTTTCCAAAGTGGTTGTGCCATCCTATATTCCCACCAACAGTTCCTACTTCTCCACATCCTCACCAGCATTTATTTTTATTTGATTTTTTGATGTTTGCTATCCTTATTGGGGTAAGGTGGAATCTCATAGTTGTTTTAATTTGCATTTCTCTGATGATTAGGGATGATGAACATTTTCTTAAGTGTATGTTTGCCATTTGTATTTCTTCCTCTGTGAACTGCCCGTTCAGCTCTTTGCCCCATTTTGTGAGTGGGGTGTTTGACTTTTTACACTTTAGATTTTTGAGTTCTTTGTGGATTCTAGAGATTAGGCCTCTATCAGTTGGATAATCCGCAAATATTTTCTCCCATTCTGTGGGTAATCTACTGGCTTTGCTTATTGTATGCTTGTCTGTAAAGAAACTCTTCAGCTTCATGTGATCCCATTGGTTGAGTGACGGTTTAAGTTCATGAGCTACTGGGGTTTTGTTCAGGAAGTCTTTTTCCATTCCTATATCATGGAAAGTACTTCAGATTTCAGTTTTAAGGGAAAGTTTCTGTCATGGTGGGAAAACATGGACAGGGCAGATAATTCAGCATCACATCTTTACACAAGTGTGGCGAAAATAGCAAGAGCAATCTGAGTGTGACAGGTGGGTCTGGGCTGCAACCCTCAAGGCATACTTCCAGTGACACTTTCTCCAGAAAGGCTCACCTCCCAAAGGCCCAACAACATTCTTAAACAGTGCCACCAACTGCATATTAAATGTTCAAAGACATGAGGGACATTTTACATTAGAACAACCAAATTCCTCCCATGGCTCCACAGACTCATGGCCATCTCATTTTACAAAATGCATTAAGTCTAACTTTAAAAGCCCTCCTATTCTTTTTTTTTTTTTTTTTTTTTTTTTTTTTTTTTTTTTTTGGTTTTTCGAAGTAGGGTCTCACTCTAGCTTTGGCTGACCTGGAATTCACTCTGTAGTCTCAGGGTGGCCTCGAACTCATGGTGATCCTCCTACCTCTGCCTCCCGAGTGCTGGGATTAAAGGCATGTGCCACCATGCCTGGCCTAGCCCTCCTATTCTTTACCAGTCACAATATTCAAAGTCCTAAGTTTCATCTGAGATTCAAGGCAATCTCTTTACTGTGAGCCCTAGAAAATCAAAAATTAATTTACGTACATCCAACATATAATGTAACAGAGATAACACCCCATTATCCAATGGAAGAATGGAGGAATAACAAAGAAAGATTGGACCAATATACAATAGAAAATGAGGATGATATACACCAAATCCTGTAGCTCCATGTCCATATCTAGGACTCACAAAGAAATCTTCTGGGTTCGAAAAGTCTTACATAGTTACGTACCTCCAGCTTTGCTGCTTGTAGCTTCTATCCCAATTAGTGCCTGTCCTAAAATAGCAGCTTCCTTTGGTGGCCATCCAATAGACCTGGCATCTCCAAAATCCTAGGATCTTCACTGCAACCATAGGTTCACCTTCATAGCTCAATACAATGGTCACCTAGGACCCACCTGAAGCTTCAACACCGTATTACAATCCATCACTTTTTATCTGTCGTCTTGTTTATGCCTTCAAAACTAGCATGGGAGATTCTGCCAAGCTATTCTGCCAGATGCAAATGAAGTCTGACCTTATGGAGTAGAAAACTTCTTCATCATTATTCCTTCAGGCTTGATCTTTCAAAATAATTAGCATTCTAATTAGCTTCAGCTATCTATATATTGGATCTTGTTCTTAAGGCACCTTTCCTATTGTTCCAAATCATAGCAGCTAGCCCTCCTCATTGGTAGTAATTCCTTAAAAATTGCAGCTAAAACTTCTGAAGAATCTAGATCCAGGACCTGAAATTTGTTCACATTTCCTCCTGTGCCAAACTGTACTTTTCATTCCCTTCTGATCTTCACCAAGCACACAAGTTAATTACTGCTAAATTCAACCTTGCTCAAGTTCTTAAGACATGCCAGTTTCTCCACCAGAACATCATGCAAATTATCTCTAGCTTAGTTCTTAATAAAGTGCTTTCCTTTGCCTTTGAACCCTCATAAGCCATGCTTCCATAATACACATTTCTCTCTGCATTTCACTCTTTCAAATTCTCACCAGAATGGCCTCTTTCAGGATAAAATTTCCCAAGCCAATAGAATGAAGCATACATACACATACAGTAGGAATTTAGAACTCCAAGCACATAAGACAGAAAAGAAACTTTACATGACATATTAGTACTCAAATTGGTAAAAACACAAAGAAACAGAAATAAAGCTGTCAGAAAAAAAATCCACATACAAAGAGAAGAACATTAGAATAAATTTAGATGAGATCAGGTACATCGGGGTGGCATGGCCACAGACCAGAATAACTTTAGAAGTTTCATCAGCAACCCTCAAAGCTAGAAAACATGCAATGCAATGTTGCAAGTCTTGAAAATAAATAATTGTCAACACAAAGTGCAATAACCAGCAATCGCCTAACAGAATCATAAAAAGACCTCCACAATAGTAACTTTAGATGTAAATGTCCTTAACATACTAATAAAATAATGTCGGTTAACTGCATTGTAAACAAGACTCAATTATGTCTTGTCTACCTGAAATCCATCTAACTAGCAAAGTGTCAACAAATTCAATATTAATTCAATACTAATCACTAATACAATATAAATTCAATACTAAGCACACAAAAATCACAAACAATCAGGATATCTATTATTAAATAGTATAAAGTAGAATATAAACCAACTCTTGTGAAAAGAGACAAAGAGGGAACAATTAAATGAAATAACTCATAAAGAAGATATAAGAATATAAACTTTTTCACTAAATATTGAAGCTTCCAACTTCATAAAATCACTAAAAAGCATAAAAATATAGATCTAGGTGCAATAATACTGGGAGACTTTAATACACCACTCACATATTCAGTGATGTCCTTCAAAAAAAATTGGCAAAAACACTTCAGAGCAGATTTATAGCATACACTAGCCTGATTTAATAGATATCTCCAAAACATTCTATCCAAGAGACAGTGAATACGTATTCTTCTTGGTGGTACATAGAAGCTATGTCAAAATTGACTATATAATAGATCAGAAAGCAAATATCAAAATACTTCTATGTACCCTATATAAAACAAGAGAAACTTCAGTAACTGTATACTGGTAGACTGAAGAATATACTATTGAGTGTATAGTAGAAAATTGAAGAAATCATAAAATAAATTTAAAGCAGTCTAGAAATTACAGAAAATAGCACAACCTAACAGATCATCTGGAATATAATTATTATAATACTAAGCAGAAAGTTTGTAGCATAAAAAATTCAGAGATTTCAAGTAAGCAACCTAATGATGCAATTTATTTTGCTAGAAAAGACAATAAAAAAGTCAACACCAAAGCTGGGCATGGTGGCACATGCCTTTAGTCCCAGCACTTGGGAGGCAGAGGTAGGAGGATCTCCGTGAGTTCGAGGCCACCCTGAGACTCCATAGTGAATTCCAGGTCAGCCTGGGCTAGAGTGAGACCATACCTCAAAAAAACCAAAAAAAAAAAAAAAAAAAAAGTCAACACCAAATTCAGTACAAGGAAAGAAATAATAAAAATCTGAGTAGAAATTATTGAAACGTAGACTAAAATAATGATACAGAAATTCAAGAATTTTTTCCACTTTGGGAATGTTCAAAATATTAACGGATTCATATTCAAAGCAACAAAAAGAGAGATAAGTGCAAATAAATAAAATCAGAGAAAAAAAACCTGTTATAACTAATCCCAATAAGATACAGAAGAACATGAGGGAATACTCTGATAGTTTATGTTGCAACAAGCTGGAAAATCTAGGTGAAATGAATAAATTTCTAGTAAATAATACTTATGAAAACTAATACTAGAATATATGAATAATTTCAATAGATTCCCAATATGACATAAAATCAAAGCAGTAATTCACAATTCTCCCCACAAAGAAAGGTTCCAGACCAGATTGATTCACTGTTGAATTCTATCAAACTTTAAGGAAGATCTAAAACCAACTCTTCTCCAATTGCTCCATAAAACACAAAGGGAAAGAACATGGTCTATGGAGCTCAGATTATCCTGATACCAAAACCTGATAACCACAATAAGAACAAAATGGAAAACTATAGGCAAATCTTCCTGGTGAATATATTTTCAAACATTATCAACAAAAAACTTGCAAACAAAATTCAAGAAGACATTAAGAAGATGATGTACTATGATGAAGTTGAGATGCAAGGTTTGTTCAACATGAACATAAATTCACAAAATAACTAAAGAACAGAAATCATATGATCAGGTTTTTAATGATTTTATGAAGTTGGAAGCTTCAATATTTAGTGAAAAAGTTTATATTCTTGTATCTTCTTTATGAGTTCTTCCATTTAATTGTTCCCTCTGTCTTTTTTCAGAAGAGTTGGTTTATATTCTACTTTATAATATTTAATAATAGATATACTGAGTGTAATATTTCTGTGCTTAGTACATTGCTTCCATTCATGGATATTGAATTTGTTGACACTTTGCTGGTTAGATGGATTTCAGGGAGACAAGACATAATAATCAATTGACAAAGTTTAACATGCCTTCATGTTGAATATTCTGGAAAAATTAGGAAGAGATGGAACATTCTTCAAAATAATTAAAGCTATATATGATAAAACAAAGACAACACTAGGGCTGGAGAGATGGCTTAGTAGTTAAGTTGCTTTCTTGAGAAGCCTAAGGACCTAGGTTCAGCTCCCCAGAACCCATGCAGGCCAGATGCACATGGTGTTGCATGTGTCTAGAGTTCGCTTGCACTGGCTAGAGACACTGGCATGCTCATTCACTCCTTCTGTCTCTCTCTCTTGAGTACATAACTAACTAACTGACTAAATAAATAAGGCAGCATTATACTAAGTGTGGTAAACTTGAAAATTAAGAGCAGTGTTGGATGTATCTCAACTTATATTATAGAGCAATAGTGACAAAGACTGCATAAAAATGATATAAAACAAGACTATAGACCAACTAATAGATAGAATACAGGACCCAGAAATAAATTCATAGTCACCCAATTTTCTACAAAGGTATCAAAAACATATACTAGTAAAAGAATGCTTATTTGACAAATATTCTGATATTACCTGTTATCCATTCACAGAAGAATGGAATTAGAGCATATTTCTCACCGTGCAGAAAGTGCAATTCACAATGAATCAGACAATAATATAAAACCAGAGACACTGAAAATATTGGAGGAAAATATAGGCAATACACTATTTAGGAGGCTAGTATTAAGGCAGTGATTTACATTTTAGAGTAATTTAGTCTACGATAGAGCTGGAGGCTCAATTAAGTTCTTTAATGATCCTAGTATAGACCTCTAGGCTGGTTTTTCTCCCCAAACCTCCTAATTATTTTGTTTAGTAGATCAAAAAGACTTCACTATTAAATAGAAAATTTGTCTTGAATTGAAGTTGTATAGAATTTATTCCAATAGAGGTATGAAGCTACTTTCCACTAATGACTAACTTTGGGGAATAAATTGCTTGTGACTTATTACTGTGCTCAGTTAAGAGCTGAGTTATAATATGTTTACTCACCATATTTATCATGAAAGTGTTAATCCAGTCTACCAGTCAGAGCAAAGGAGTATCAAAAAAAATGGAAAATCTTAGTGGGTTTGAACAATATATATATCCACCCATATATATGTATGGTATTTATTCACATCTTCTAAATTAGAGTATCACTATATGATATTTAGTCTCTTATTTATCTGCTTTTATAAAATAACAGGAATATGTAATTTCTCACTTAATAGATATGAAAAATAGCATTCCAGTCCTGAGTACCTGAAGGATGTACCTTTGAATTGCCAAAATATATGCTCTGTTCATGAATTTGTTTCCAAATTTTGACAACTGGCAATTAATTTTCTAATCTTTTTCAAACTTGGCATTTTCTATGCTAAAATGGTAAACTGTAAGTTAATATTTCCATTTTTTATTTAAATGTCTCAAATTATCCCCTGTTTGTGTCTATGAGTGTGTGTGTGTATGTGTGTGTATGTGTGTGTGTAGGGAGGTAGTTAGGTAGGTATGAGGAAAGGATGAAGGAAAGGTGGAAAAGATGGAGAGAAAAAGTGAGAAATGGGCTATTATCCAATGTGTTATTTTTTTCTTCACTACAAATTTTGTAAAGGGAAAATTATGCTTTAGGGGTTGGATTACTACTTGCAAAATCTGCTAAAACCACCATTCACGGTGAAATTAATGTTTAATATATACAAACAATATTACTTGAGAATTTTATTTTTTTGCAACCACAAAAATATCCTTGGTCACCAAAACAATTCTTTTTCCAGTTTGGGGAAAAATGAATAATATAGTTAAAAAGCTTTGCCAGAACCATGCTGCTAAATGTTTACCTGTGTGACAGTTAAGTGGGTCTCAGGTGAATTAACTTTTACCCCCTCCCGAAGGAGGATGATTGTAGGAATTTTCACTGCAGGATTCACAACATGCTCCACAATACTTTAGTGTAGCTGAACTGTCACTCTCGTGTGGGTTTGCACAGCAGTCAAAGTTAAATTGTTTGTTTTGACCAGTTCGGTTAATTTTTGGGAATATTCTGATATTTTTGTTTGGAATCAGAACTCATCCCCAATCCTGAGAGGAATTTATCTGTGATTTGTTCTTTTTTGCTAAGGGTATGCTGATCTCATGATAATCCCAACTCTGAACAGCATTTTCATTCTATATGGCTTAATAGAAAAAAAAAAAAAACTAACATCCACCATAATAATTTTCAACAACAAAAACAGCAAATCCTGGGAAAGATTTTGCTTTTGATGCTTGAATTTGGAAAATCCATCACTCACTCATCCAATTTCTTCTCTTATTTTCTCAAAATACATTTGTTAAGTAGCTACTTTACAAGTACTGTAGTTATGATTCTAAGTGATATATAGTCTATATGACAAAAAATGAAAATAAATGTTGCCTTTACTAAGTTTAGAATCTTGCAAAATAAATATCTAAAGCTTCATTAACACCAATTTGAGCAACTAATAAGCACTTCAGCCATATCTTGAAGGCTTTTCATAAATAAACTGAAAACTGAAAAGGTTAAAACTATCTCCTGGATGTGTAATCTCAGGACTATGGAAGTTTTAAATAAAGAGTGACTAAACAGGCTCTACACTGAGGGTTAGATGGTGATGTAACAGTTATTTTCTCATTGCTCAGACAAAATACCTGACCAGAAGTGGCTTGAAAAAGAAAAGGGTTTATTTTGGCTTTAAGTTTTACAAGGGACTTTTATCATGCTGGGGAAAACATTGAGGGAAAAGATAGAGAGAGTCACATTTTCAGATCAGCAGTGGGAAAGCAGAGAAAAAGAAGAGAGAGGAGAAATGAAGGGTCAGAACACCTAGTGGGACTAGCCTGACACACTTCCTCCAGCAAAGCTATATTTCCTAAAGCTTCCACAACCTTCCCAAACAGCATCACCAACAAGGTTTAGTATTCAAGCACATTAATCTATGGGATTCATTTCACATTCACACAGTGACAGATGTGATGGTTCTATGAGAAGAAGGACTTTAAAAAAGTGATATTCTTGATGAAGAGAATTACTCTATTTGTTTGGAAATGGTGAGAGGTTATCCTGTAGGATGTGATGTGACACCTCCTTACTTTAGAAAACAAAGCAATATTACCTTAGTTTGTTAATATATGAATGAGATATTTTCCAGTGATAGTCATGTGCTTATGCCAAGCCATTATTATCACCCAGATAGTAATGCCTTAGAGCTATTGAGTCCAAAACTTAGGTTGGCTTAACTGGCTTAACTTTGTCATTTGATAATGGTAAGTACCACTAACACTGTCCAACAACATATGGAACTTATGTTTCTAGTTGCAAAAGGTCCCATGGAATGCCAAAACCATAAGCAGCCTATTCTGCTATAAAATTAAATTCCTTAATTTTGTGAATTGTATGAGGGGAACATAGTATCACACTCCCATAGGGCCTCAATCTAAGGATGTAACATTGCACAGGCAAATGGGATTGTCCATACATCAATTAATTAGCATTTAGCTTCCATCAGCTTCAAACAGTTGCATTCATTTAAATTATCAGTGCATTATATCTTGTCATTGAAGTTTCATTTTTTTCTGATAAATACATATGATATAAGTTTGCTTCTCCCCATATACATTTGACAGAACATAATATATTCAACTAATTTTATTTTACTACTTTCTTTAAATATCATAATTTTTTGACAATCCCTTAACCATTTATTGCACTTTTGAGCAGGAAACTATTTTAGTGTGTAGCGTTTATCACACTGTATTATGAACATCTCCTTCTGATATCCTTTAATTATGTTTGGGATTTTGGCATCAAAGTCCATTGTGGTTGAATTAGTGTGTATCAATGGAATCTAAGGACTTACCTGTCTAACAGGCTTCTTTATGATTTAATATAAGTCAGAATTTGATAAACACTCATATTGCTGATAATCTAACATCATCCTTTTCCAAACAGATGTGCTGCAGTTCAAAATGGGAAATGGCTTTTTCAGAACTACAAAGTTCAAAGAACTACAAAGCAAATTACAATAGATTACAATGCAATTATAATAGACCACAATATTTCTAAAGCCTGTAAGATCTCAGTCCAAGACTTTTTTGGAGTGTTCCACTGTTTTCCTTGTCCCCAACCCCCTGAACCAATAGCACAAAATTCTTCAGGAGGAAGAACTTTAGCAATCAACTCTCAGGATACAGAGTATTTTTTTTTTGTTTTATAAATGACATATCTTAATGTGATTGTATATTATGTAATTGAATCAAAAGTGTCTTATTTAAGAAATGCATTTAATTGGGAATGTAGTCTCAATATGGATTTTTATATATCCAAAGTTTAAGAAATAAACTCTGGGGCTGGAGGGATGGCTTAGTGGTTAAGGTGCTTGGCTGCAAAGCCAAAGGACCCAGGTTTGATTCCCCAGGACCCACATTAGCCAGATGCACATGGGGGCATACAGGTCTGGAGTTCGTTGGCAGTGTCTGGAGGCCCTGATGCACCCATTCTCTCTCTGTCTCTCTCTCCCTCTTTCTCTGTCAAATAAATAAATAAAAATTAAAAAAAGAAATAAACTCTGCTAATAATTTAGTCTCAATCCAGCTTTAAAATTTATGTCGAAACTTTCTGCACTTAGAATAAATTACACAAAATGAAGCTAAGAAAACAAGTATCTTGAGTTCACTAGTCTACACTGAAGATTGAGGCTCCTGCTCATGTTGTCTGTCTTCTTCCTAACTCAGTGGCTTGCTAACTTTGTCCTTTGTTACCATGATTTTAGTGAAAATGATGAGAATATCCTGGACTCTGTTCAAAGGAATGGCTCCAAAAGTCTGTGCGGAATTGCTTTGAAAATCAAAATGACTCTTTATATTGAATATAATGCCTTAATTAACAGTTATCAACTAAAATGAAACAACATCTTGGCACCCTCTATAATGGCTGTAGGAGTGACAAGGCCTCTGTATAAATATGAAGTTTGGGCACTGAAAAATGAAAGCTTTTATCTACAACAGCATGTGTTGTAATCTTCTAAAATAGAATTATCTCATGGGTAGATTAATTAATTTTTAATAAATTGTCTCCACAAAATAATGCTAACTTTTCAAGTGTCTTCAGTTTTATCTAAGAGCCCCATTTGTTTTCTTTTAAAGTGACAAAGATTTTTTTTTTCACATGTCTTGTAGAGAGTCTTCTAGGCAATACATCTTTTGTTAAGGATGTACCCCATATATTTCTATGTACTGTTTTGTGTTGCAGATTAGAACATGCCACAGTTTAAAAAGCTTCGATAAAGGCTTTGGTATACTAGGTGCTCTAAGTCTGATTCCTTTGAACATATATTATGTCTTTGTTTTAAAGAGCAGCTTATGGAGAAAAACAATGATTTATTTTGGCTTACAGACTCAAGGGGAACCTCCATGATGGCAGGGGAAAATGATGGCATGAGCAGAGGGTAAACATCTCCTCCTGGCCAACATCAGGTGGACAACAGGAACAGGAGAGTGTGCCAAATAGTGGCAAGGGGAACCAGGCCATAATACCCATAAGTGCATCCCCAACAATACACTGCCTCCAGGAGTGATTAATATGCAAATTTCCATCAGCTGGGAACCTAGCCTTCAAAACACCTAAGTTTATGGGGGACACCTGAATCAAACCACCATAATCTGCTCCTGGCCCCCATAAACTGTTAATTCTCCATTATGTAAAATGTAATATATTCAGTCCATGTTTAAAAGTCCCCATAGTTTTTATCAATCTTAATAATGTTCAAACATTCCCTTAATCCATGGTCTTTTAACTGAGCCATAATACCAAAATAAATAAATAAAACAATGGCACAAAATAAACACTCACACTCACACTGCAAAAGATGGCATTGGGCATATCAAAGGGATATTCATGCAACACAAGATTTTAAACAACCAGGGCAAATCTCAAACTCTGTAGCACCAAGTCCAACAACTGTAGCCAGTGAAAAATCTCCAAGTCCTATAACTCTAACCTGCAACAAGTCTTCGGAGTTTCAATTCTGCCCCTCTAGAGAGCTAGGCTACTCACAGTCCTGGAAAACTTCATTTGGAGCTAGCAGCTCTACTTAGCAGCCCTCTCGTGGACGTGGTATCACCACTGGGTCTCCACTGCAACCCATGGTCCATCCTCATGGCTCCATTAGGTCTCCATACACACATCCAGCAAACCTGCTTCACACTGCCCATGGCCATTTCCAAAACATAAGACTGTGTTGCAAATTCAATGACCCTCTCTTTCCCTCATTTTTTATACTCCATAATAACAAGTAGGATGCCAATTTGTTAATGGGGAGGGGGTTAAACAGACTTTGAAGCACAATACACTCCTTCAGCATTCAAGACCCTTCAAAACACTGCATTCTTTCTGTTGTCCCATTTCAGGTCAGCTGGCCCAATCTCAATGGTTGTAATCTCTCAATTACAGCTGAGCAGGTAGCAGTTTCACCCAAAGATTTCATTTTTTTCTGTGCCATATCCCTCTGCTCACACCAGTCCATTTCTATGCAATGTAACCCTGCACAGCTTCTCAGGACACAGGCATAACAGCAAGCCTCTCACATAAACTGCTTTTAGCCCAGTCCAGAAAAAGTTCTTTCTCACCCTCATAAGCCAAACCTCACAGTCCTTAGTTCTTATTGCATTCAGGTCTTTCAACTCTGACCAGAAGAGTCCATCAAGCTGTACTTACAGCACTGCAAGGCATCTCTTAGGCTAAGGTTTCAAATCCTTCCACATTCCTCTTGAAAATCAGCCCCAAAAGCCCAAAGCCACACAGTCAGGTGTCTAGTAGCAATCCCATTCCTCTGGTACTAACTGTACTGTTGCAGTCAGGTTTTGTTGCTACCATAAATCGCCCAACCAAGAGCAGCTTGTGGGGGGAAAAAAACAGGTTTATTTTGGCTTACAGACTCAAGGGGAAGCTCCCTGATGGCAAGGGGAAATGATGGCATGAGCAGAGGTTGAACATCACCTCCTGACCAACATCAGGTGGATAGCAGGAACAGGAGAGTGTGACACTGGCAAGGGGAAACTGGCTATTACAACAATAAGCCCACCCCCCAACAATACACTGCCAACTGGAGGCATTAATTCCAAAATATCCATCAGCTGGGAGCCTAGCATTCAGAACACCTAACTTTATGTGCGTCCCCTTAATCAAACGACCACACTAGATAAATGGGGTTGAGAAAAACAACAAAAGTATTTCTGATTTGCAACTCTGAGTACCATTTTAACAGAGTAGTTTAGAACTGTGAGTAGTGTAAAATTATACACTATTACTATGGTTATTATTTGTTTAATGGAAGCATTTGAAAAATATTTATCCTTGATATGTTCATATGAGGTTCATTGAATTGTTCACAGGGGAACACAAATGGTTGCATTCATCCTAACTGGACAAAGCCTCTGAATTTGTTGGAAACTTTTTTACACTTTATTTTCAGGCAGGAATTTAAATTCAATTTCATTATAAAAAATAAACAATGTATAAACTTTAGACTGACATACCTAAATTAAAAATTCACCTGTAAGCATAAAACATTATAAAATATGTAATTGCTCTTTTTAAGGGGAAGCAGAATATTATTATTATTATTTATTTTCAACCACATAGTTTGTGTGTATGCATCATGTGTTAGTGCGCTCTCTTCCCTTGTTCCTGCCCCCATTCTGCTGAGGACCCTTCTCAGTAGGGTTGCAGGTATTCCCAATGGGGTTGTGGGTTATGCATTGTGGGAGCAGCAGGCAGTTATTTTTGGAGGGGTGGCAATGCCTCTGGGCACAATATCTCAATCTGTGGCTCTTACAATCTTTCTGTCTCCTCTTCCAAAAAATTCCCTGAGCTGTGGTAGGTGAGTTTTACGTCTATTTCAGTGATGGGCTCTGAGGAGCCTCTGGATCTCTGCTTTGGCTTGTGCTGAGTATCCTCAGGGTCTGTCTCCTTCGCCTTGTCACTGATTTTCAGGTTCAGCTTAGTAGCTTCACTCTTGCTCATTTTCCCAATTCCTCTGTGGTTTCAGCTGTGACTTGGCTGAAGTATGAGGGGTAGTTTATCTCCTGAGGTCTCACTACCTTCTGAAAAAGAAGAACAAATTCTCCAAAGCAGAATAAAACTCTTTTTAAAAATTAATTTTAAATATAGAAACTAGATAACCATCATTGACACTAGGTTTGAGTTCTTCCCCTACTATTTTCTTAATTAATAAATCATTTTAGAAGCAAAGGAACAGTTTATCCCATATGCACTCTTCTGTATAGTGGCAATTGATAAATTTAGAATATAATCTTTGGATGTTTTCCATGCTAGTAGTAAACAACAAACATTGCTTTATACAGATGATGAGAAATTTAATGGTTTTCCCTCTCCTTCTCTGTTTTTCTCCTTCTTGTTGTTCCTTAAATATGTCAAGACTATTCTCACATCAGAGGCTTAGCATTTTCTGAACTCTGCCTGGAATTTTCTGCACTAGGAAACTTAACGGATTTGCCTCTCACCAACCCTGCACATGAGCTAGGTCATGCTTGACTCCATAGTACCCCTACCTGTTGGTCACACTCTACACCCTGACTGCTTAGGTGTGCTCTCATCAATTATTACCATATGGCATACCCCTTTGGTATGTCTTTTCCCTGTAGAAAATAAATGTCACTGAGATGTGTCAAGATGAAGGTTCCAGCTTTCCTTCTAGCCTGCCCATTTTTATATTTTTTGCTGGGGCTTATAGCTGCACTTGGAGTGACATTTCAGAATGCTTCCTTCCATTTTGGAGTTTTCTTCCCTTATAGATTCTGATGCTACAAACTTGGATGTCAGAGTTTCCTCAGCCATCATGCCCCTTTTTGTGGTAAAGGTTTCATAGTCCTTCAATCATTCCCTTGCTACATTTCTATCACTTCCACTTCTATAATCATCTACTATTAGTCAGAAAAACTAAAAGAGCCACAGCCCCTATTGGTTATTTTCTTTAGATCTAGGAACTTGTCACCATAATTTTATTGTCTTCCCAGCTGTTCTCTAGTCATGTGACATATAACACCCACATAAAATACCTACTCTCAGATTCAAAGATTTTGAAGTACATGTACACTTACCAAAGAATACATGCACATCTATAAAATCAAAATTATTAAATCAAAATTAAAAAAATATAACTCCTCCTTCTTTATTTCTTCTCTACTTGTGAGCTTTATAAAATAACTCCTTTATGGGGATGGGAATGATCCATAGCATTTTTAAAAAGACAAGCAAGTGGGGCTGGGTGTGGTGGCACACACCTTTAATCCCAGCACTTGGGAGGTAGAGGTAGGAGGATTGCCATGAGTTCGAGGCCACCCTGAGACTACATAGTGAAATCCAGGTCAGCCTGAGCTAGAGTGAAACCCTACCTCAGGAAAAAAAAAAAAAAAAAGAAAAGAAAAAAGAAAAGCAAGCAACTTAGAAAGAAAGTTTCTTTTCAAAAGTCTAAAATAGACTGGGACATAGTGACATGCCTTGATCCTCATATTTAGAGAGATTTAGGCAGGGGGATCATGAGCTCAAAGACAGCGTTATTTTCAAAGACATAACCTGCCTTGACCATACCCCCCACACAAAAAAGAATGAGTTGAGTGGAGTCAATGATGTTTTAAGACACTGGATAGTCATAAACACAAATAAGACACAGACATTACATCACTCTTTTTTCTAAATCACTGCAATGCTATTTTCTATATGTTTGGTTGGAAAGTTCTAAGAGTTTCAGTTTTGAAGAAACAAAACATTTTAAGCTACAAGCAGGGATATTGTACTTTGGAATTTAAACATACTACATTTGGGCAACTAATACCAAGCAAAGCCAAACATGCTCATTTCCTTTGTTGATACATAATTTACATCTAGCAAATGCCATTTGCTTCAGGTTTAAAATTCTATGTGTTTTAAGTCATGAACCATCCACTTTTACAGCATTCCTATCACACTAAAACGTTCCCTTATGCCCTTTGTATTCAATCCTTTCTATACTACGTCCCTGGCAACCATCAATTAGTCTGTATTTGGTCTGTCTTTCTATGAGTTTTCCCTTCCTGCAATGTTATATGTGTAGAAACTTATAATTCATAGCTTTCTTCATCCACTGTCTTTCAGTGTATTAATTTTTGAAGTAATGCATGTTACTGTATGCAACAATTAGTAGTTAGGATAAATATATGTGCTTTGTAATGAGTTAAAATATAAGAAAAAATATCAATAAACGTAATCAGTAATCATATTGCAAATAAAATCTGCATATTAACTTATTTTCAACATTTATTTTCACCTTTTGTTTATGTAATTCAATTTCTAATACACAAATCATTAGTGTAATTTATACTTGGTCCTTCTAATATATGCATATATATTCACACAAATGCACACATAAAGTTACTATATATGTATAGCCATATATATATATATATATATATATATATATATATATATACATCATGTGTATATATGTACATGTACTTTTATAAATATACATTTTCTAGTTTTATATAACATTTAAATAAATTATTTCTCATATCATTGCTGACTTCATAAACCTAATTTTAAGATATGGAAATATCATGTTGTATATCACTTATCTCCTCATTCCTCTATGCTTATGTATTTTGTTTATAATTTCATCGATTTATAACTCATCAATACTTGGCTTGGGACATAATGCTTCTAAGAAATAAAAACCTTGCATGTCATCTACTCACAGATTCTTTAATTTGAGAAAACCAGAAAGATCTGGCTTGGGTAATAGTAATGAATGCAAGACAAGGAAAACTGCATTCTTTAGGAAAATAATACTGGTGGTAGTAGAAATGTAATAGAAACAGTTATAGTACAAAACATAGACTCAAAAACTGTAGAATTGTACAAACAAAATTGTATATGAGACTAATTTTCCTATATTACATTAAGGATTTGACCTGCATTATGACATTAAATAATTGCTTTTGTTTTTTTTTCTTTCAAAGTCCTTGACTTCTATGTTTTCCAAGAAGTTTCCTTTTATCCTATGTTTAGAAATTGTATTTACATTTATATTATTTAAGTGTTGCCCTTGCATTATAATACCTGTACCTAAACATGTAACAGTGTGCATCTCTTTTCCTTAACAGTGTTAATAACATTGCTTACTTTATTTCCCTTTCCCTGTATTTAGCGCCTTTTAGTTGTAGGTATAAGATTTGTGGTATAGAATCACTGAAAGCTTGACTTTGCAGGATTTCCTTTACAACTGATTATTGTGAAAGGTATGCTGTACTTGAGTGAGCTAGTTTGGACATTGTAGCTTATTTTTTATTTTTTCAGTTTATTGCTAATTTGCCTACTTTTAAGCTAAAACAAAGCATTATTTGCTATTATTGCTAAACACTAGGAATATTTAATACAGACTTTGTGACTGAAAGGAAAAGAGTGCACCCTTGTCATCTTTTCCATCCTTTTTCTATTTTTTTTTGTATCATATTTTCCCCACCTTGGGCTGTTTTGCTTTTCAATTCAGTCCCAGCTGCCTTTACTCCATCTGGCAATTCCTCACTTACAGAGGTGAAGCTGACACATAGAGCTGGAGCTGTGCTTTTAGCATTAAATTCACCATTTGAAAAGTGTTCCACATCCTCAAGAAACAGTATTAATTTTCATTAAAATAAACATAGCAACATAGAACTATTGCTAAAGATGAAATCTCTAGCTCTTCTTTCTCGAGGATGTTTCTATATATATATATATATATATATTCATAGAATGAAGAAGAGAAATTTCATTTTAATCAGTTACCTGGTCCTTTAATTTATGTAGATAAAAAAATTAAGAAGTTTCAATTTAAAATACATTCAATATAGGTAAAACTAAGGATGAAAAAAGAGAGGGCAAAGATGTTTGTTTCATATATAAATGCCTAGAAAAACTAAAGCCCAACCATTTGAAAAGTGCTAAAAATCCAAAACAAACAGTCTGTTTCCCATGATTGATTTTTTTCCCTCTGAATCTCCTTCTCACAGATATGTCAGAAGTGTTCATGCCTAAAGAGGAAGATTGGAGAACAAATGAATTCTCAGAGGCTTCTCACTTGAAAACTTTGCAAAGTACTTGAGAAATCATAAAGTTAGTTTACTGTGCTTTCTGTGTGCTTCTTGCACAATACAGAATGCATCCCCAGATTTGTAAAGAGACAGATAGATTGTGGAGATTCACTTTCATTCTTCTGTGCAAAATTTTACCAAAATGTATGCAGGAAAGTAAGAAAACAGGAACATTCTATAAGACATCACTGGAAAAGAAAAATACTAATATTGAACTGATTTTTCCCTTTAAATTTTGGACCCCTGTTAGCTGTTTTCTCGCAACATAGCACATGCTTTAAAATAAAATAAATCACATAATATCATTGCTCTGTAGTATGGAAGAATTGAATCCCATAGATATTGTTCCGTACTTACCTGTTGTTTCTGTACTCTCCTCCTCTTAGCACTGCATTTTGGGTCTACATGTAAAAATATAAGAAAATCATATTAATGAGGAAATTGTGTAACATGGGAAATGAAAGTTTCTACATATATGGAAAGGCAAGTTGATTATCATCAATGTCTGAACAAGCTTAGCAAGCAAACTTTTATGTTACATGCTGAAAAAACTTCTCCTGAGAGATATCATTAATTAGTGAGCTCTCCAGTCAGTGAAATTTAATTGACAAGGCCAATCTGAGTGCTTCACTATTAAAACTGTAGGCCAGAGAAGTAAGTTGTAGTTATCTGTAGGATAGACCCAGCCAGCAACCAGACAGAGACTTTTCTTCAATTGATGGCACCCGTTAGCCCTTATATTTTTTGGTGAGAACCCTTCTACTTCTTCTGGATTGAATATTGCTGTCTACAGACTCCTGGCTGATCATTTTTTTCCCCATCTCTGTAGTAAATTATTTCTCTTCATCCCAAGACTTACATGAAGAATTGAATCCTGGAAGGGGGTCTGTATGCTACGAACTCTTATCCATAACCCTAACCCTAATCATGCCTCCTCTGTTTTTCTCTCTTCAGCCTTACTGGCCCTCCAAATATTCTCCAGGTCTTACTCACTTTTTTATTATTTTAATCTGATATTTGTAGTCCTAACACATGTATTAAATTTGAATTTATAATTATTTGCCACCACAAATTGAGTTTTGTCTTAATATCTAATCCTTCATGCTTCTAAGACTAAGTCACTTGCCAGTTTATCCTTATACAACTGATAGTCCTGGACTTAGGTATGTACCTCCTCATCCTATTCCCTGGTGCCTCTTAGCTCACAATATCTCATGTCTGCTTCTAAATCAATATGGACCATAGGCTTTGATTCCTTAGCCCATTCATCTATGATAAATAATATTCTGTGATAAAGAAAAGTAAGCATGTAAATGCCTGCTTGCCAAAAGAAGGGCTGGGGTTGTGGCTCAGAAGTTAAGGTACTTGTATACAAAACCTAATGACCCCAATTTGATTTCCCAGTATCCACATAAAAAGCCAGATGCACAAAATGGCCCATGCATCAGGCGTTAATTTGCAGTGGTTAGAGGCCCTGACCTACCCATTCTCTCTTTCCATATGTCTGTCTGTCTCTCTCTTTCTGTCTCTCTCTCTCTCCCCCCCACACCTCTCTCTTTGTAAATAAATAAAAGAAAAAAAGCTAAAAAAAAGATATCATATGACACGTATATATTCATGGATGGAATTGTAGAATTTATGTAACTCCTTAATTTCAGCTTTTCATCCAGTGCAAAGATATTTCTACATTTTCCTAATAATAATTTTTTAAATTTTTTGTTTATTTTTGTTTATTTATTTGAGAGCAACAGACAGAGAGAGGAAGAAGGAGAGAGAAAGAGAGAGATAGAGAAAGAATGGGCATGCCCGGGCCTCCAGCCACTGCAAATGAACTCCAGATGCATGCACCCCCTTGTGCATCTGGCTAACATGAGTCCTGGGGAATCGATCCTCGAACCGGGGTCCTTAGGTTTCACAGGCAAGCACTTTACTGCTAAGCCATTTCTCCAGCCCCTAATAATTATTTAACTTGGCCTACAAGTCAAAGATAATGAAATAAAATAGCAGCAAGAAAAAAATGAAAATATACGGATAGTGAGGCATTACATGAAACTCAAAAACAGGAATACAACTGGGTTGAAAGGAGAAATAGATACGAATACCATCAGGATTTGGGAAGATATATCCCTGATTTTTACTTGCTTATGACTTTGCACTTTTTCTACATGACTGAACACATGCCTGCTTATAGTTTCTAAGTGTTACGGACTTGATTTGTTGGCTTCCAACTCCACTTTCCATACAAAAGGGTAATTGTGGTTTGGTTACAAATCCAAGATTAAATTTTCATGGCTATATTTTATTGTATAAACTCACTACTCTTTTAGTATCCATGTTTTAGGGAGGAAGAGCTATGAGAAATATGTTTAGGTTAAGGTGATACATATATACATATATATGTGAATACATACATGTAAATAAATATATGTATGCATAATTCATAGAAATTTTATTTATGATTTTTTAAATTATATAAATATATAATTTTGTATAAATTTTATCATTTAAATATTTTAAATTTCAATTTCCAGTTTTTAAGTATTTCATTTTTATTTGAGAGAAAGATGCAGATAGAGAGAGAGAAATTGGTATAGCAGAGACTAACCACTATAAACAAGCCCCATATGCATGTACCACCATGTGCATCTGGCTTATATGGATACAGGGAAATTGAACCTGGGTCTTTAGGCTTTGCAGGCAAGCACCTTAAATGCTCAGCCATCTCTCCAGAGCCTATTCTCATTTTTAGTAATGAAGAACTTGCTACTTTTGCAATCAACCCTATTTCCTTGAAAACATTGCTACTACATATTCTTTCTTATTTATTATATGAGATTTCACATTTTGTAACCTATATAATAGGAGGATCACTAAAGATGAGAAATATAGAAGTAATATTAAGGCTATGTCTGCATTAATGTTAAATAAGTATTGGCATAAAAACAAAAGTTAGAATAGCATTGTATTACTTTATTTCTATAGTACTCATTTATTAAAAAATAGCTTGAAGATTTTATGTCTATAATGCATTTTGATCATATTCTCACAGATTTCCCTTCCTCTTTGAAACCAGTGTCTTCCTACTACCATGTTTTTATTTGATCCTATGATCCAAACCTGTAACAAATTCATTGATTTACATAAGAATTTTTTGGAAAATCATTCTAAAATGATCAAAAGTTACAACAGGTAAATCTGAATTAGGTATACTGGTACACCATTTTTTTCTAACTTAAAATCCAACTTACAAGATTTACAAATGTTTTACTCTATTAATCAGTATTTTGTTTCTTCAGTTTAATTTTGAAAATTTTAAGAGTTGTAAGTGTGTATAGTGTTTTTATAAATACATATGGCCTAAATAAGTTTGAAAGTTCTAATATGAAACTATTTACATGACCTACTGGACCAAACATCTCTAACACTTTAAAGTTTCTGAGACAACAATGATAAATATCAACACACTTTCAGAAAAGCTATGTGTATGAATGCGAAGGTTATCAGCAAAAATTCATGATAGAGCTTTTGCACTTCTTTATACAATATCCTTTGTTTTTAACATTCAGGAAATGATAAACTGTACCTAATATATTCCTTTAACTTTTTCTACTCATTTACATTCTTGTGATTCTCAATCTTCCCAAATTCCACAATTCAAATGTACTTAACATGATATTAATTTTCATTAACTTTTGAATCAAATTCAAATTAAGAAAAGCCAGTTTGATCTATCTCTTGCTAGTGCTACATCTTTGATGATTGTAAATGCTTATAGACAACTTTTACATACTTGTTAGTTCAGGACAAAATGGAGTTACAGCAGGAGGGTGAAGTGAATCATCCACATGCCTCAAGAAAGATGCCTCAAGAACAGGATCTACAGCCCTTCCTTATCTCTCACCAGGTCACTCCTGGTCTCTCCATATGGCTAATGTAAAAGAACAGAGATTTATTGCCCTAACAAGAAAATTCCTTCCCTTTTCTCACCTTCCCCCAATTGAAAAAAAATAAATAAAACAAAACCTATACAGCCCACTATCTGTATCCCCAGTCTAACTGCTCAGCTCTGAGAGTCAGTCCTGGCAGCTTGTGATTTTCCCTGAATAAAAACTTCCATCTTTACCTCAGAGTGATCTCCGTGGTCCTTGGTCACTCCTGAAACTTAAACTTGTTAATGACAATCTCACAATAATGTCAAATAGGCATGATAGATATTCATAAAACATTCAAATTATGTAAAGTATCCAAAGTCCTATTCTTTCCTATATAAGTAATCATAATAATCTAAATTATAGGGTACTATTTTAGAACCCCAAATCCTTTGTTGTTACTGTTTGTTGCTTATGATTTTGATTTGCTTATTATATCTATTTTTCATTATCTTTTCAATGTCTCTTGTTATAAGAATTAAAAAGCCCAATCTGTTCACTACTAAGGGTAATATTTGATAATCAGAGCCCATAGGAAGGAATTTTCTAAAAGATGAAGCCTGAGCAAAGACCTTTCTTTTCTGTTTCTTGTACGGTTAAAAGAGTTGTGTTAAATAATATCACAATTCTACCATTTATTTGAAAGACAAAGAAATATATTGGCATAAGCATCAGTTGTTTTTGAGATTTATTTGATGTTCTACTTGTAGTGGCTCCATGTAGGAGGTGTGGTGGTTCGAATAGAATAGATGGCCCCCAATATATTCACTTGTTTGTTTGTAGTTTGCATCTTTAGCCACCTTGCTGGAGTCAGTGCCATTGTGTGGATCTTTAGGTGTGGTGGTGGGTTTTAGATTTCAATCTAAAGATATGCAAAGTGTGCCTAGCTGGAGTTCCTGAAGTGTGCTGTGCTGTGTGGCTTTATTCTTGTGCTTCTCTCTCTCTCTGTTTGGTCCTGTGAAGGCAGGCCAGCTTCTTCTGCCATTATGGAACTTTCCCTGGATCTGTAAGCTTCAATAAATCCCTTCCTCCATAACTGTGCCTGGTCTGGAAGTTCATCTCAGCGAACCTGAAGCTGTCTGATACAGGAGGTATATACTTAACTGCAATATATCTAATTACTGGTTTCTAATGTAGCCCAATAGGCAAATTTGTTGCATTTTTTTTTTCTTGGCAGTTGGGAAAAAACTTTATTAGAAGCAAGCTAGTCAGAAGATGGTAGAATGTCTCATCCCCAAATGTCCTTTTTGCCTGGAAGCTATTCAGGAGTGGGTGGGAAATAGAAGAGATGGGAGATATCAGAGTCATGCTTAGAGTTTTCTGGCCAAATGATACACCTCTGACCCTACTCACTTACTCAGGAGCATGCTACTTTTTCAGATCTTCAGATCTTCAAATCTCCAGAACAAAGATCATTATTTCCTCAGGCTATTATTGTCATTGATTAGATTGCTAAAGAGCATGCAGGTCCTGAGGCACTCTTACTGGTCACCAGACTCATTGAAAGGAAGGAAAACAAGTTTATCTGATTATTTGTAAAGATAAGGGTCATATCAATTTAAATAGGGACTGAACTCCAGATATGTTCTCTACTTTGGGACAACATTCAAACCAGCACTCAAAATTCTGTTGGAGACAGAAGAATTGAGACTGAGGGTGACTAGCTGTGTTGTTCCTAAGGCATGTATAGCTTGGGGTAGTTATATGTATTGTCAGTCTTGTAAATGAAATGCATGCTTAAATTAACTGTTCATTAATGAAACAGGGATAAGTTATGGGTAGAAATATTTCAAAAGCAACAAAATCCTGTGTAAAATAAACATTCTGCCTTGTCTTTCCTCTTCTTTCATGCATGGAGATATCTATAATATATCTATATAATTTTCTTGACTTAGTTTTTCCTCTCAGAGAAATGAATATTATAGGCTAACTGATTCAATAAGAAACAACCAAAGATCATTTAGTTCATAGATATGACTACAAATGATAAAATAATTATGTAGAATGAAAAAAATAGTGAGACATTGCTTTAAAGGAGAGAAAATTGAAAGTACCTACAGTTATTGCTTTTGAGCAATCATTCATTTTATGATGCTAGCCTGTACTTAATACTGAGGCTCAATGCAATTTTCCAAGTTTGAAAATCCCAAGAATGACCTCGTACAATTATATATTACTTTATCTTCAAGCCAATATCAATCTAGTTATATTGCACATTAAGAATACTTGATGTTCAGTTTTTCAAATACAATATTGCTGAACATATTTAGATTAATTTAAAATAGGCTACAAATTGTGAATAACCTCATTCCAGATATTGAAAATATAGTTTACATCTTAGTTAAACCTGATAGAAACTATAATCTAAATAAGGTCATACATTTTCTATGACTGTTATGTCTATATATCAGGAGTACTTGTAATATAATGAGTACTGTTAATGTGTATGTACATGTGTGAGCATGATCCATTTAAGTAAACAAAACATGTCATTGAAATAACTAGTCTGATAGATTTGTAGGCAATTCTGAGATGACTCCCAAAATTTCCAACACCCAAAATCTAAACGCCTGTTATGCAGTCATAAACTAACATAGCCATTGTTGTACACGCTTTTGTGTAATTAAAATCCCTAAATAGAGCTGGAGGGATGGCTTAGCGGTTAAGGCATTTGCCTGCAAAGCTAAAGGACCCAGGTTCGATTCCTCTGGAACCAATTTAGCCAGATGCACAAGGGGGCACACGCATCTGGAATTTGTTTGCAGTGGTCACAGGCCCTGGTGCACCCATTCTCTCTCTTCCTTTCTCTCTCTCTCCCCTCTTTCTCTGTCAAATAAATAAATAAATATAAATTATTTAAAAATTCCTGAATATACTTGCTAAATAAGTACTCTAGCTACTATTCCAATGGAGGGCCAAGTGAAATGGGTAAACTACATGTGGTGATCAGAGTGCTAATATATTTAGTGTAATAACCATTTCACAATGTTCACATATATAACTTCATAATATTATGTACCTTAAACACACATAATTAATTTGTTTACAGAAAACAGATTATCTAACTAGAAAATCTTAGGATAGGAAGAATATCTGTGCGGTTGGCCTCAGGCTTGTGGGAATTCTGCTTTAGCCTTCAAAGTGTTGAGATTGCAAGCATCAAAAACTATGCCTAGCTCTACTATAAATTTTTACATATACTCTTTCTGAATACACTATTCTCTGTATGTTTGTATAGTAATGATTTCACTATACTCTTTACTGAAATGTACTACCAACATCCCTTCAGCATCTCCAAGTGCAATTTTTACATACCACTTAAGGATCAAGTTAAATGCCACCTTTCAACAAACCAGTGGTTCTTAGTGCTGACATTAATTATCCTTTCTTTGTATTCTCAAATATGTTCCCTAAGCCCATTGTGAGTTTTTTATGCTCATCTTTGTACTTATATGGACATTTTATTTTACTTATATGATGGAGTTATCACTCTAAAGTTATGTTGCCTTATATACAGCATGTGACTATTAATATTTGATGAATAGATAGTAGATAGATGGGTAGATTAACCAATTAGTTAATATGGAGTTGAATTTTACTATCCTATGAATCAGTCTACTCCAACTTTCCCCACATCTTTGTATAACTCTTGTCAAGAGTGTTATATGAGAAAGGTAGATGAACATGTGTCTGTCTTTCCACAATATCAGAATTTATTGATTAACAAAGCATTCACAAAGTATGGTAGTTTTGTTGGAAATAATTCGCCTTGTATTCATGTTTTCTTTTTTGTTTTCTTTTTTCTTTTTCTTTTTCTTTTTTTTTTTTTTTGAAGTAGGGTTTCAATCTAGCTCAGGAATTCATTATGTAGTCTCAGGGTGGCCTCGAACTCATGGTGATCCTCCTACCTCTGCCTCCTTAGTTCTGGGATTAAAGGATTGCACCACCATGCCCAGCTTGTATTCATGTTTTCTTAATATCCATTCTGACATACATGTTCTTATATGCCAATTTTGTGTATTAATATTAATTTTCAAATCACACATTACCCATACACAGTGAATATCTATCTGTTATCTACTTATCTGTTAATCTATTTGTGTGTCTGTGAGTATGTTGGTTATAGAATGGCAGCAATGGGTTAAAAATTGTACAGCACAATTCAAGGAGTTTACAATGGGCTTGAGCAGCAGCACTTGAGAAGCTGAGAGATATGCATAGAGTATCAGTAGGTATATCAAAAGAAACCCAGACTGGTGGTCTGTTGGAGATGCTACTGCTCTAGAGTCAGGCCACTGTAAGATCACAAATTTGAGGGAATATGCAGAACTAAGGTGCAAGATTATAGAGGCTTCAAAGGCAGTACTGAGCCTGGGTAGTGCAAAGAGGCAGATGATAATTCAAGTAGGCCATTTCAGCATCTGGGTCTGAGTGAGCTGAAGCTCCTGGAATAGTTAGGAATTCTTTGCCTTTTGGTCCCTTAATGCATACACCAAGTGGTCAGATGATAATCCAATGTTGTTGTTACCATAATAGTGTTTGGTGTCCTCTTTATGCAGTCCAGGTGATAGAATTTCACCCTTTTCTCAGTCTGGCATGCCCAATAAGTTCTCAGGTTTGTTTTTGTTATGATATAATTTTAATGTACACAAATACTTCTAAAGCTTCAATTTGCCTGGATAACTATATAGGGTAACATCTTTTCTACATTTAGGAATAAGTTACTTATCAACCTGTGACTTGTGGGTGATAGTGAGCAAATGGTGTTGCTTACATGTCCAGTAAGGTGCAAAGCCATACTCTATCCTCAAAATGGGGTGAAATACTACTTGTAAAATGGCATCGCTCCAGGCAAGACACAGTCTGAAAAATCACTGTTTTCCACAATATAGGGTAAGTTAGGGCAGTGGAGAGCCTGATCTGAATATTTATCATTGATTAATTAGCTTCATATCACTACTTCCCTTCTACAATTTTCTGCCACAAATTTTCCTACTGCCTTTCCCTTCCATATATCTACAATGAATAACCAGAAAATTCATCTGTGAGATACAATGTTAGCTAAGTATTGCAGTGTTCTAATGTGGCCTAGGGAATTTGATGTATGGGAGATAACTGTGTTCTTATTAAATAGCTCTTGCTGATTTCTAAGGGAACATTAAGAAATTCATGCTTCCTCTCCCCCTCACCCTGTATGCTATATGTATGTATGTACGTATGTATGTATGTATGTATGCATGTATGTATGTATGTATGCATGCATGCATTTGTCCATATAAGTACATAATTAAGAGCAAAAGTCACAGTTCACTGGGCTTGGTGATGTATACCTGTAATTCTAACTATACAGGAGGGTATGACAGACAATCAAAATCGAAAGCTTCCCTGGGATACAAGAGAGTTTAAGCTTAGCCCAGGCAATCTAGTAAGACCTTGTCTCAAAATAAAAAATAGAAAGTGTACTGAACATATAGCTCAGTGGTATTTCACTTTGTCAAGCATTTGTGGGACTGGTACAATCACCCTGACCTCCTATACACACACAAAAGGCAATATCCTTGGTGACTAAAAGAGTAGATTTTTTTTTAATTTTTTTTGTTGTTCATTTTATTTATTTATTTGAGAGTGACAGACAGAGCGAGAAAGAGGCAGAGAGACAGAGAGAATGGGCACGCCAGGGCCTCCAGCCACTGCAAACGAACTCCAGACGCGTGCGCCCCCTTGTGCATCTGGCTAACATGGGTCCTGGGGAGTTGAGCCTTGAACCGGGGTCCTTAGGCTTCACAGGCAAGCACTTAACCGCTAAGCCATCTCTCCAGCCCAAAGAGTAGAATTTTTAGTTACAGTGTAGATAAGGGTATGTAACTTCAGGCATTAGAGGAACAATTAGAATGATATGGTTATAGTGTTATAATTTTGTTAGAAACATGGAAATAAATAGATTTACATGAACTTGAAGAATGCTATGAAGAAATTTTCAGTAAAGTTGAGCTGGAGGGATGACTTAGCAGTTAAGGTGTTTGCCTGCAAGTCCAAAGAACCCAGGTTAGATTCCCCAAGACCCACATTAGCAAGATGCACAAACGGGCACATACATCTGGAGTTCTTTTGCAGTGGCCAGAGGCCCTGGCATGCCCATACACTTACTCGCTCACTCTCTCTCTCTCTCTCCCTCCCTCCCTCCCTCTTTCTCTGTTAAAAAAATAAAAATAAAATATTAAAAAAGAGAAAAAAGAAAAGCATAAAATCCAAAACTACCAATTATATTTTTTAAAAGAAATTATCAGTATAGTTATTGTTACAAAGCCAGCACAACACTATGGGGAAATTTATAGTGACCAGGATTATAATGGAGAGTTAGTGAATAGTTCAAATGATAGCACTTGATATTAAACACAGTGATATGGTCATATATAATTACTAATAAGTCACTATGATGGATAAGGTGTTGTCAACTTGATCTGTTTAGTAATCCACAGAAATCCCTTTTGGGTGGGTCTCTGAGTTTGCTTCCAGGAAGTATTAACTGAAGGGGTAAGTCCTTCTCCAAGAGTGAGCCCTTCCCCCAGAGTGGAGGCCCCTCTCCAAAGGGGACTTTATATAAGGAAGCTCTGAGTGAAAAGAGCCCCTTCCTTCCTTCCACTTGGCTACCAGAGCTGCTTGCTGCCTTCCAGTGTGGATTGAAATCCAGTGGCTCCTTAGGAAGCCTCCAGGCCTTCAGTGCCAGATCAGGACTGCTGAGGTATCTGGCCATGTGGACTGAACAGCTAACGGGTTTCTTGATTCTGGGGCCTGAAACAGCTATTGGATTACCATAAACTAACCCAATAAATTCTCTTTTTAATATAATTCATTCTAGCAGTTCTGTTCCTACAGAGAACTCTGACTAATACAGTCACCAATTGCCTCTATTAGCGAACTATAGATTCCACTAAATTGACAATGTTTCAATTAATTGTTCTGGAATTCTTCACGTGTACTTAAAGATAATTATATCTACTAAGTGTTGCTTATAATGAGAATGTAGGAATAACTATACATATAAATAAATGATTCTCTAAACCAAATTCTTCTTAATGTGTATGCCTTTTCACACCTTTGTATTTCCCTTGGTGGGTGTTCTGCCTTGCTCTGCTTCTTTTCAGCCACAATGTCCTCTCTGTCTCTTCTTTTTCTTTCCTTTCATTCTGCCTCTCTCCTCCTTCCCTTCCTTAATCAGGTGCTGGAGACTTAATTATTTTCTTTCATGTGCTGTGCACATCCTGTCACTATGCTATTTCCTAGCCCCTAGTTTGTCATTCTGACTGTTTGCTGTCTCTGTAAAAGTGATTTTGAGGATGATGATGATGATGACAAAAGCCACTTGTAGGTACTGAGTGGTTACTTTATGTTATTTAACTGATATATGCATATACACACACTTTAAGCTACATTTATTTAATGGGTAGATCTGAAACTTGTTAGATAAATAGACATGCATTGTAAATATAAGGGATACAACATTGCATGTTGTTGAGTACATGGTATATATAATGGGAACTTAAAATCTAAAAACATTTCCTAAGTTCTCTATCTTCATTCATAAGAAAGTCTTCATGGAAAAATATGGAATAGAAATTTGCTCTGGAAGTGTGTGACACATTACTCATTATGGATTTTAAAGAAGCAGGAGGGATTTCAAATACTCTGGTCTGACTGAATAGGCAAATAGTGGTGCTGGTGAATGACTCAGGAATTTAAAAAAATGTAACTCCTTGGTTGAGTGGGGATAATGGTGGAAAGAGTTGGAAGGAATCAGAAAAAAATGTAGTTTTTCAGAACAAAAATGACTGAATAGTGGTGGCGCACGCCTTTAATCCCAGCACTCGGGAGGCAGAGGTAGGAGGATTGCCATGAGTTCGAGGCCACCCTGAGACTCCATAGTGAATTTCAGGTCAGCCTGGGCTAGAGTGAGACTCTACCTCGAAAAACAAAAACAAAACAAAACAAAAAAAAACAAACAAACAAACAAAAAAAGACTGAATAATATCTACCTTAAAACTTTCTCTTTGAACTTCAATCTGGCAGTTGGCCTAATGCATTCATTCATTAATTCACAAATAATTATTGTGTTTCAACTATTTTCCAGGATGTGTACCAAATGCTAGAGCTTCAGAAACAAAGTAGGTTCCCATATGTATGGAGCTAGTACACGAGCCTATTGGAGGGAGATAAATATTTATGCATGATATACTTCAGTTTTAGTAAGAATGAAGAAAATTGGGGCTTATGAAAGCAATCAAATGGTGATTTAAGTCCAATCTATGAAAATGGTCACATTCTGAAGAGATCTGTTGCATACATCTACCAGAGATACCTGTGTGTTTGTTGAGACATGCAGTCCATCTTTTGGCCCAAATCATAAAGCTCGTCCTTAGTTATAGCAGGGATATATATATATATATATATATATATATATATATATATATATATATCACATTAATATATTTATATTTTATTAAATATTAGTATATCTAAGTTAATACACTTATATTTATATAAATTATATATAATTTATTCAGGGTTATAATTCTGTTACATGTAAAATTATGCTTCACAATATATGTTGTTTTTAAATTCACTGGTTTTTTGTGACTAGATTCAACAATAAACTTAGAAAACAATAGCATTCTTCTAGAAATAGTTGTTTTTTTTTTTTTTTTTTTTTTTTTTTTTTGGTTTTTCGAGGTAGGGTCTCACTCTAACCCAGCCCAGGCTGACCTGGAATTCACTATGGAGTCTCAGGGTGGCCTGGAACTCACGGCGATCCTCCTACCTCTGCCTCCCAAGTGCTGGGATTAAAGGCGTGCGCCACCACGCCCGGCTTAGAAATAGGTTTTTAACATAATACATCCTTGGAATATGTCAAGCCACCTAAATCTGTTCTTCCCTCTTCCTTCTGTTTGGGTTTTTATCTTCTCCATCACCATTGTAATGGAGAGCCTTTCCAGAGGCCTTATTAAAGCACAAATCACAACCATACATCTAGAGGTATTGTCAGAACCCTCCTGCTTGGCGTCAGATTTCTCAATCACATAGGCACTGTGAATATTCAGCACATATTTACCAAGATTTAAGTAGATATTTTATTACTGCCTTGACAAATATACTTGGCCTTGTAGGGGCATGTGCCCCTGTTAAAAAAAAAAAAGTCAGAAAGGAGGGCCAGAACACTGAAGTCAAAGGGATACGTACATGTACAGATTAGTGCACAGGACAGGCCCTTAATTAGCTCTAAGTGATTTAAAGCAAAAGTAATGAATTTTAGTCTCACTCTATAACCAGGATGCTTGACTCAGGCTGTCTAAAGCTAGTATTATAAGCATGCACCAGGATAACGAGTTTTTTTTTTCTTAAGAGTACTCTAGGATTTGTATGTTCTCTTTCATGTGCTTTCTCTCTACCTCCTTTTTGTAAAATGCATCATTCTGCTTCTTTCTCTGCATGAGCAAATGTCAATAATTGACACCATTTGGACCTTTGAAGTCACAGTAAAACTGGTGTTATAAACCACAAACCCAATTTTAGTACATTTTCCTCATCAATTCTGGTAATATTTGTTAACTTTGTCAAGGTAGGAGATGTTGTTGACTGTTCAGCTATGCTTTTTTAATCAATGAATTACCTCTTTTCACGGGCAATGGAGATATCTTTTCTCACTAGTCAATGTAGAGGGCTACAGCTGTCAGGCAATATGCATATATCTTTGTATACTTTTGAAGTGTTTGGTTAAGACCATATTAACGTTTGAGGACAACTTATATGAAAACTGCTTCATTGCACTACTTTAGCCTACACTTTTTTGTTTATCTTTCCAATGACAAAAACTCAACACTTATTCACAAAACACAGTTATGTAGAGAATGGAAGGAATAGCAATGCTCTGGAGGAAAGTGTTTGATCTTATGAATGTAACCTTGTATCGTTATATCTTTGTTCATTCCTTTATGTAATGGAAGCAAGAAAACAAAACTTACTGTCATGGTTTTGAGAATCATGTGATGCAGCCCATATATAAGTATTAGAAAAGTGACTGATAGCTAACTGACAAATTATTAATGTTTCATTTTGCATTATTAATTTGAATTAATTTATACAGAAGTGAACGCCTGTATATACATATCATTAACTTTTATAATAAGGACTTTATTTAGAGGAATAAAAGGCGCATTTCCATTTTTATCTTGCAAAGATAGCTGGCCAATTTTTTTTACCTCTCTCCCCATACTTATACAGAATTGTTGAAAAAAAATGAGAGGCAAAGGAATTAAAAGCACATGGGGAAATATCTCACTTTTCATGAGGATAAGATTTCCCTGTGGGAGGAGGAGGGGTAGTATTGTGTTAATATATTGTTTCAGATAGGGAAAAAATAGGGTATCATTGGGTTGCTTTACACTTACAGAAGGTGTAATGAGAGGTGGCAAAGATGTCATAAAACTGAAGGAATACATTTGAGAACCACCTCTTTCAGAGCCCAGTGAGCAAGTTGAGTATGAGAAACAAGGAATGAGGGAGACTATATATATCCATGGAGGGCTGTGACTTAAAAGCCAGCACTCATATATATATTAGATATCAAATAAAATTGGTAGGCAGATTATTCTAAAACCTTAATAAAGCATTGGATGAGGGAGTTGTAAGATAATTCTCATTGATATGGAAAATTAAATGTATATATTTCAAATTTTTCAGGCTATATTTCATTTTTCTTTTGTTGATGGTGGGAATCATATAGCTACTTTCTTCCTTGGCATAAGCAGACCAATGACGAAAGCAACTCCGTGAAGACCTGCATTGGCACTGGTCTCCTTATAGAGACAGAATATGTTTTCATTGTCCATACTTAATAAAGTGGACTTAATTATATGCATATTTATTTATTTATTTTTGTTGACAACTTCTGTAATTATGAACAATATCCCATGGTAATTCCCTCCCTCCCCCTAGATCCACCTTTGAAACTCCACTCTCAATCATAGCCCCTTCTCCTCTCAATCAGTCTCTCTTGTATTTTGATGTCATGATCCTTTTCTCCTATTAGGATGGTCTTGTGTAGGTAGTGTCAGGCACTGTGAGCACATGGATATCCAGGCCATTTTGTGTCTGGAGGAGCACATTGTAAGGAGTCCTGCCCTTCCTTTGGCTCTTACATTCTTTCTGCCACCATTTCTGCAATGGGCCCTGAGCCATGGAAGGTGTGATTGAGATATTTCAATGATGAGCACTCCTCTGTCACTTCTTCTCAGCACCATGGTGCCTTCTGAATCATCCCAAGATCACTGCCATCTGAAAAGAGAAGGTTCTCTAACCAAAAGTAAGAATAGCATTAATGTATGGCTATGAACATTAAGAGACGTGCTTACTGGGCAGTTTGGTGAGCCTAATATATGCATTTAGCCAGACAGCATCAGATTTTACACCCCTAGGGCTCATGACTATCTCTGTTGTAGGTTTTCAGTATCAGGGTTATATTCCATCCCATGGAGTGGGCATCCAGTCAAATTAGAGGGTGGTTGGTTTCCCCCATAACAGATGTGCCACTGTGGCACCCATTGGCTCATTTGGCCTGGCTGGCCAATTATAAGGCTTGCAGTGTCCACTGTTGAGTAGAGTATCTTCACTGGTGATTTCTCTCTCTCTTGTTGAACTGCATGCACTGTGGCTTTTTCCAGCTTTCTGTCACCTGGTCTACATGGAGGAGGTTTTCAGCTCAGCTCCAGCAGGGTTTTTCAGTGACCTTTCAGCCCAAGTATGTGGAGTCTTCAGCAATAGCGTCTTACCATCCAATCCTGTTGGGAAATCAAGGGCCTCAGATATGGCCTGTAATGTTTTGGGGGCATCAGGGACCTCTCTGGCCAACCACTCACTGGAAGGTATCCCATCCCTGGCACTGAAAATTTTCTAGTAAGACTCCATGGCTCCTGTGTGTTCCATTGTCCAAAAAAGTAGGTTTCCATATGACTTATTTATAATCCTCTTAGATTTTGATTAGCCCTCCCTTCATGTTTCCTTTACTCAATCTCTTCCCCTGAACTCACTTAGGCCTTTACTAAGTAGAATCTTTATATGGACATATTCTGTGTTGGTTCCATCATTTCCCTCCTCCTTTCCCCCACTTCATTGATATTCCTCCTTTGTGGGATTGCTGTTATTTACCATACAGTTGTAGGTTCTGAGTTGTGAGAGCAGCAGTCTGTCATTTTGGGGAGGACTAGGTCACTGGTTATTCCTTCCCACCCTGTGGCTCTTATATTCTTTTTATCCTCTCTTCCACCAGCTTCCATGAGCCTTCATCTGTGTGCTTTAATTCTACTTTAATGTTGAGGTCACAGTTGCTTCTGGACTTCTGCTTCAGTATATTTTGAGTATCTTTAATGACTTTCTGCATCACTCTGGGCCAGGTTATCAGTTTCATAGTGGAAGGAGCACACTTGCTCATTTTTCCAGTTCTTCTGTGGCTTCACCTGAGCCTTGGATACTGTGTGGGGGGTGATTTATCTCCTGTCAAGGAGTCAGATACCTATTCTTGTCTTGATGGTATATTATGGTTCTCCTTAATTCTTGCTGCTTTCTGAAAAACAAAAACAGATTCTCCAATGGAGAGTGAAGTCAGGATGTTATTGGAGATAAGAATTTTAACTTGGAGAGATTTTGATGTGTATAGCCACACTTTTGGATGAAGTCTAGTGGGAGCTTCTCATTGGAGTCCATTATCTTGGTCTCCATAGGGTTTTGACTTGGTTGCTAATTTCAGTTATGGGTTCCTTTACAGTGAGCAAATCTCATAGCCAAACAAAGAGCCACTGGTTTCCCACCTAGTCTGTATGCACAGGTATGTACGTCTTGTCAGGTTGGTTGTTTTCATATAGCTGTGTCCCCTGCTTGCTCATGACATTGTTGGCCATTTTCCCCCAGCAGCTCGTGTGGCGCTTTTCAGCACTATATAAGTGAACCACCTGGGAACTGGTGTGCATTTGATTCATGGGGCTGAAGAGATAGCATAGCAATTTAGGTGCTTGCCTGCAAAGCCAAAGAATTCGGGTTTGATTCCCCAGGACCCATGTAAGGTAGATGTAAAAGGTGGCTCATGCATCTGGAATTCGCTTGCTATGGCTAGAGCCCTGCGTGCCCATTCTCTCTCTCTCTCCCTCCTTCTCGCTCACTCTCCCCCTCTTTCTTTCTCTCTCTCTCATAAATAAATAAGTAAATAAATATTTTAGATTCTGTCAGATCTCTTGATTTTCTGTATCAGCAGGATGTGTTATCTTCAGCAATAGGGTCTTACCTTTTACCTCAGATGGTAATCAAGTGCTTTGACAGAAACCTGTTTATTCTCAGAGACAAAAAGAGAGGGGGGAGGTAGATAGACAGAGAGAATGGGCATGCCAGGCTAACCACTGCCAACAAATTCCGGATGAATACACCACCTGTGTATCTGGCTTACATGAGTACTGGAGAATGGAACCTGGGTCCTTAGGTTTCTCAGGCAAATGTCTTAACCACTATGCAATCTATCCAGCCCATGACCTGTCTGCTGATGATAATGGGGTATTGAAATCCCCTTTTATGATGGTGTTGGGATTTATTTCTGTTTTGTTGTTAAGTAGGTTTTATTTTACAAAATATGTTGCATATCTGTTTGGTGCATATAAATCTAGGTTTGTTATGTCCTCATGTTTGGTTAATTCCCTTGATGAATAAAACATTCCCTTCTTTGTCCTTTTCAATTACTTTTGGTTTGAAGTCTAATTTGACAGGTATTAACATAGGCACACCTGCATGTTTCTTATTTGCATTTGTTTGGAATATCATTTTCCATCCTTTCACCCCAAGGAGGTTTCTGTCCTTAGTGGTGAGGTGGGTTTTGTGAAGAAAGCAAAGAGAAAGGTTCATTTGTTTTGTCATTTGATGGGTTAGTTAATAATTTTAACTAATTTGATGGGTTAGTTAATAAAATTACGATTTGATGTTAGAACTATGATGTTTGATTTAATCCCTGCCATGTTGGAGGCTTTATGTGGTTTATTGTTTTCCTGGGCTTTGATCATTTTCCTGCCTACTCTAGTTTGGATATTGTGTTCTCACTCCTGTAGGATCTTGAGGTTGGTTGTTCAACTCTTCTGTGCGGAGTAATCCCTCAAGTATTCTCTGTAAATTTGGCTTTGGGTTCATATAATTATCGAGCTAGCTTTTATCATGGAAACTCTTCCTTTCTCCATCTATTATGAGGGATAATTTTTCTGGATACAATAGTTTGTGTTGGATACCATAGAGTTTTGGTCTTTCAAGTTTTCCATTCCAAACCCTTCTGGCATTCAGGATTTCCATTGTAAAGTCTGAGGTAGTTCTGACTGGATTGCCATTGTATGTAATGAGTTGTTTCTGTCTTGCTGATTTTAGCACTATCTTTTTGTTTTCATAGTTTAGGGTTTTAACTATGATGTGCCTTGAAGAGTTTCTTCTTTGGTCCAGTCTGTTTGGTGTTCTGTGAGCTTCTTGTATCAAGATTGCTCTTTCCTTTAAGAGGGTATGAAAAGTTTATTCAACAATTTTTCTGCATATGTCCATCCACCACATCTTTGGCTTGAAATTTTTCTATTCTGGCATATCCATGATCCCAATGTTTGGCAATTTCTGGGTATCTCACACTTTCCTTATATTCTGTTCACATTATTTTTTTTAACTTGTCAAAGTTTTGGGACCCTGACCAATTTCATACATCTTGTCTTCTAGATTGGAATTTCTATCCTCTGCATGTTTGACTCTATTATAGGGGGCTTCTATAGAGGCTTTAGAAAGCACTATTTGATTTTTGTTATCTGTTGTGTTTTTCTGTGTCATATCCATCTCCATTTTTGGGGTCCAATTTCAGGTTGAGATTTTATTTTTTTGATGCTTACTGGAATTCATTCTTGCATTTGATCATGTCTTCATTCAGCTTATTAAGCTTTTGATTGAGATCCTCTATCATTTGACTCAACTTCAATTTATTTATCTATCTTTTGAGGTCTTCCTGGGTTTCCTCCATTATGTTAAGCCTAGTGAAGCAAGCTGTATCCATTTCTTGTATGTGGTTGTTGGTTTTTGATGGTTTGCTTCAAGTGCAGTGATTCACTTGATCATGGTCATATATCTTATTCAGTTTTCATTATGGAGTTGTATTTGTGTTGTCTTCTTTATTTCTTTGGAGACTTCCATTATGGCACTAAGAAATTTTGGTGGAGATCTCTGTTTGTTGTTTTTCATTTTTTTTAAATTGTATTCTACCTATATCTTCAGTAAAAGTTTTGTTTTATTTTTCAAGGATGATGCAAGAATTTGCCCTTGTAGGATCTTTGGTGAGTGTAACTTTTTGGATTTGGGCCAGTTTGGAGTAGGATTGCATTGTATCCACAGATTCACAGGTGTAGAGGTCGCAAGTACCCCAGCAGATCTGGGCTGGTGGCTAAAACAAGAGCAGTGGTTGGAAGTCCTGAATATCTTCAGCCTACTTTTCCAGCAGCACCATGCCTATGGGGATCAGAAACTGTAGTACTTTCCCCTGTTATCCTTTCTTTTCCCCAGCTGAACAGGTTGAGGAAGAGGCAGTGATACCTTCTGAAGGGTAGTTGCCAGGTATATCTGTGTTCCATATCTGGGGTGCTTGTAGGTGGATGCCAGTGGTGGGAAAGTATAGGGATATAGGGGAGCTGATGGGCTTTGGAGAGCCAGGAACTAGGCCTGAAGGTGTTCCAAGAAGGTGGCTGATAAGCCAGCTTAGGTATGTGGATGTTGTATGTTGCATGGCTTAGAGTGATTAGAGGAGGAGTATAAATGAGATTTATCTGCTGAGGCTCATGATGTGGGGCCCTCAGGGAAGAGTGACCAGGCATGGACCCTCACGGACAGATGCCACAGAGTGGAGCAGAAGAGTGGGCAGTAACTCTGGCAGGACAGGCAACACAGAGTAAGGTGGAAGCTGGTTTCTGGCCCTGATAACCTGGGGACACATGCAGGGGACTGAGGCACAGGGAACGGGGGCGGGGGGGGGGGGGGAAGCAGCATGGGGTAAAGCAGAGACATGGGTCCTAGCTGAGGGACAAATGGCTCAGAGTGGGGAAGAAGTGTGGGCTCTGGCTGGGATAATATGGGGACATGCAACAGCAGGCTGCAAGTGGTGGGACAGAAGGCCAGGCATTAGCTCCAACACCTGGGGACCAGCAGGAGAAGCAGAAACTGGTGGTAAGGAGTGGTCAGACTTGTGGGCCCTGGCTCTAGCACTGTGGGGACCCAAGGCATGGGGATCTGGTGCCCGGCAGATAGGGGTAGGTAGTGTGGGATTGCACTGTAGAGGGCTTAGCAGGTGCTGGTGAGTGGCAGCTTGGAGCATGGCTGAGGCATGGATGGTGCTGGGATCTTGGTGCCTTGGCCAGAGGTGCAAGTGTGGAGATGTGGGCCTCTGCCTCCAGCACTGTGTGTACACAACTCAGTGGGTTGTTTCCCTCTCTCACTGCTTGGAACTGCCCTGCCCTCTGAGTTCAAGGGGCTATGCTCCTTGCCCTAGATGTACCTTAGAATGCATAGGAAAAGGAATCAGAAAATTCCAGAATATGCACCTCTGTGCCCACCCAGTGGTGGTCTGTTATGACCTACTAGTACTAGATGCCCCCACCAATTCATGCCTGATTTAACTTCTGGAGCTCTAGCCTGGATGTGAGTCTGCCATCTTGATTAGAAGTCCTCTGTATCTCTGTTTCTTAATAAATAGGAAAGTTTAATTGGTCACATAAGTGAATAATGGATAAATTAAGGCTCTAGGTTCTGGATGATCACAATTTAACAGAAACGTGACTAATGTACCCTCTCCTTTGAATTTCTATTTAAAAAAATATTTGTATTTTCTTTTCCTATACTTAGACTTCATTTTCTTTTGGACTTCAGAGCCTTGAAAGATTATTTTAATTAGGAAAACTCTCTCAAGATACCATTTTCCAGCCACTAGTAATCTTTCCTGGGTTTGGGCAGCTACATGTATTTGTTAGAATATTTTCAGCAGTACTTTTTTCTCAGTGGAGAAAATATTTTTTTTCATAAAACCTTTTGAAAGTTACCCATCACTAGTGTGCTTTTAAGTCAGCATACACTTCCAACAACAGGATTCACTCTAAATGAGCCTTATATGACAAAGAGTTAAGCATTTATAGAAAAATGGGACTTAATTTTGAGTGATAGACATATTGTGAGAAAATAATCAGTGGCTATTGGATATGGAATCTTTGCAAAAAGGATAAAATTTTGAAGTAACTCATAAATTGTGTGGTGTTGTTTCATAATGCATGATACTTTTTAAATTTTTGAACTCTCTTGATTCTGATTAAAACTCAGTCTTTCAGACAACATGCACTTTATAGAAATACTAGGATTGCACTTTAAAGCATGAAGAACAAAATAAAATTGCTCATGAACCTATAACTCAGAGTTAACCACTGTTAAATTTTATTGCATCCCTAGCTAGTTGTTATGCTGTCTATATCTTTATATAGCCCATGCAATAGTGGACATATTAGTGATCTGAGATTTTGGATTTCTTAGATAATATTTTTCAAATGGAATGAAAACATAAAATTAGGATGTTTTCACCAACCATGTAAAAGCCAAAGTAAAACATTAGGCCATTGACATCACACTGTCTATTATTTTATAAAAATGTTATTTTAGTACCAAAGTGTAGAAGTTCTATTTTAGAATAAAATTACCATTATCCTTGAATAAAGATTTATAAGGCATAGTCAATATTGCTTATTTAGCCGCCATTGTGTTATAGATCGGTGAAAACTATATCTTCATAGTCATTATTTCCATGAGTACTCACAAATAGAGGATTGACTAGGAAAAGAAAGCATTCTCTCTCTAGCATGTTTTTTCATTTATTTTGAACCCTCCCACATAGCCTACCCAATAAATTCACTCAGCTGATAATACAGCTTTTGAATTTTATCAAGAAATAAATGCAAGCAAAGGAAAACTTACATAGGATACCATTTCACAAGCATTTTGATGACTAAGACTTAGAAGATGTACAGTAAATATTTTTGGAAGATGTCATCAACTCTGAATATTAATCCACTGCTGGTATTGGAGTGTAAAATCGCAAAGGTCCATGGGAAAACAAGAAAGTTGATGAGAAAAGTTAAACTCAGAGTTACCATATAACCCAGCAATTCCAGAACTCTTGGATGATTTATTTTGTCAAGATGACCTGTTTCTTAGAATGAGTTTTGAAATCATCTATTTTTATGTTGAAGTCAATGTGTGCTTCTACTTTCAGTAATGTTTATTTGATAAAATTGCAAATGCCAACATTCATTGCATAAATGGTTAGAATTATAATAATTCTTAATGGAATATTTCCTTAAAATATGAAATGATATTTTAAAATTTCTTCTCATCTGAAGCTTAAAGTTGCTTCAATATTGACCAGTCCTGAGAATGTTTTCTTTTTCTGTTTGTAACATTACAACTCCTTGACATGATTTTTCAAACAAGTAACTAGATAATTTTACAGTGGAAAATACCCCAAATTCCTCTGTGGTAACCTATTATGGAATCATTTACATGGCTTCTCACCTTTGTTAAGACTTACATTTCTTGCTCTCCTGAGTTTGGTAAATAGGAAATGGAAAATAAAAAGTCTTTTATGTGCCAAGGAACCAAGGCATAAAAGCATAGCTTGATTACACACTTGAAACATCACTCAGGAATTGTCTACTCAGTACCAAACCCAAGGTGGGATGCTGTAAAACAGAAGACATGCTTCTGGCCCCATGGAGTCTACAGCCAAGCAGATTTATAAAAGCGCACAAATTTGGATAGTAAGATCTGTGATAGGAATATATGTGTAAGGAGTTATGGGAACCCAGAAGACAGATACATGAGCAGCATCTAAAAAGGGGTCAGGTGACAATCCCTGTTGTCTTAGCTGAAGTTTAAAGTATATCGTGTCCAACGTGCCCCGAAGCTTTCCAGCAAGCAATGTTTGCTGGGCAAACTTCAGGGGCCAAAAGTTGTTGCATTTGAAAAACACTAGAGATTTAGGTTTGTAATTTACACAGATTTGACACTTGAATTCCTGTGTACCTGGGTAAACATGTTAAGCACATTACCACATAGTTCAAATGCTGAATCTCTGGCATATGGGTGGCTTATTTGTGGAAATTCATAACAAACCTTTTTAAAAACATTTGTTTTGATAGCTGCTCACAACTCCTCTGTTCACTATATATATCAAATAGACTCCAGAAATTCAAGGGCCTCAGAGATTTATGCTTCACTTTTACTCATGCAGCTGGAAAATCTGGGTAGGATACTGCAAGTTATAAGGGATGAAGCCATCTATAGCCATTATTTGTCAGAAGAGCTGACAGAAAATGGGTGATTATAAATCCCGTTGCAGTCTTCATGGTCTTAAGTGCTCAGAGTCTCCACATCTCTGTTTTCTTCATTGAAAACAGCCCTCTGAAAACCCCTATGTTGTTAGGTTAATTAGAGCTCATCTAGATAGAATGCATAATGAGTAGTGGAGGATATGTATCTATAATTCTTTATTCACTTGGCAAGAATATTTATACTTCCTGGCCCTTGACAGTTAATAATATCTTGATCATTTTGAGAATAATCACACAGCTGAATTTATCATCCCCATCTTGAGTCTGTTAGAACCTAAGGCCTGGCTTCCTGGTGTGATTTAGTGATATATATCTTATTAAATCTATTATTGACTGGTGTTAATAATGCTGAATAAGTGATTTGAACCTTACTGTGAGAATTTGGGTTTTCATATCCACATGCCTTATTTAGTATCCATGCCATTGTGTGGCCATTTCCATTTACTGAGTGGAGAATATTGTTATTATAAATAGAAATTAATTGGCATATTCCTTAGTAACTCTGAACTTACTGTATCAAATGGGTAGGAATGTAAATCTAATATTTTGCAAATATATGATTTAAAAATATTTTCATTCTGAAGGGAATCTTATGAATCTTTTCTTTAATTATGGGGCAGGAGTTGTGATTTATTATTATTATTTTTTGTCTGTGGGGTTAATTAAGCACAGCCAGTATCCAAGAAAAACAAGTTTTGTTTTTTTTTTTAAATCATATCTCTCTTTTGTTTTTAATCTCAGGCTGACCTGGAATTCACTATGTAGTCTTGGTGTCCTTGAACTCATGGCACTCCTCTTACCTCTGTCTCCTGAGCGATGGGATTAAAGGTGTGTGCCACCACAACCAGCTGTTATAATATCTTTTATACATTTTATTTTGTAAATATGAATTTTTTCTGGTGTCTTTAATACAATCAAAGGCTATACTATTTTTACAATGTTTTTATAAACATCTTTCATAGAGCATTAAGTGCCCACATTTAACATAGAAAAATGAACTAGAGATTTATTCCTCATCTTGGGAACATTTAGCATGATTTGGTAATATCATTGGTTGTTATAAAGAGAGGCAATAGAGGATACTCCTAGTGTCTGAGTAGACGTAGAACATGACTAAACATCCTGTAGGGACCTGCATGTACAATAAAGAATCACCCTGCTCAAAGCTTCAGTCACACAGAAGTCAAAAATCTTAATTTTTAAAATAATGCCTTCAAAAACCTAAAATGATTATTTCCTCAAAATTTTATGTATGTCTTCACGTGGTTAGAATGAAACATTTGTGTTAAGAAACCTATTTCAAGGCCGGAGAGATGGCTTAGGGTTTAAGGCCTTTGTCAGTAAAGTCAAAGGATTCAGGTTTGATTCTTTGGTAACATGTAAAGCCAGATGTAAAACATGGCACATGCATCTAGAGTTAATTTGCAGAGACTTAGAGGCCTGGGCATGACAATTATTCTCCCACCTCTCTCTCTCCTATATATACTTCCCATAGGTAATGAGAATATGAAATGGAGATGAAGTTGACCAAAACCACACTGATGTTTCACAGCCAGTAAAGTTTTAATTCATAGTACCATAATTCCCTACATAGAAATGAACTTTGACCTTTGAGGAAATTAATAGCTAAAGCGTACTGTTTTCTAATTAACATTAAGTTTGTGATCCAATAAATGATAAGTTAGATAGTGACAGTCAGGTCATAAAATGCCATTTAATTTTCTATGAAACATTTTTCTTAATACTATCACCATGAAAATAAATTAAAAAGAAAGTTACATTAAACATACAATTTAGCATTTTTATGTCCAAAGAAGATGATACTGAAAATTATATATAAATGTATACAAGTACATGTCACTTCAAATATGTAGTATTTAACAATATATATATATAGATAAATAGATAGATATAGATATCTTTAAGAATATTTCATAAACTTTGTATAATTGATCACATATCCATTTTTAAAAATCACATAAGTAATATAGTAATACATTTCCATGTTGTAAAGTGTGCGAGTACACAAAAAAAATCATCATTTTTGAGATAGGGTTTCATGGACCCAGGTTTGCTTAAGTTCATTATGCAGCTGAGAATGGCCTTGAACTCCTGATGCACCTTCTTCCATCTCCCTGCGTATCATTATGTTCAAGCAACAAATCACCAGGCTCAGATGGTATATTCAGTATTTTTTCTTTCAAAGAGTCCTGCTATAATTCAGAAACAGAAGTGCTCTTGCAACATGATTCAATGGGTTGTCATGTTTATGTATGCTTTCCACATTAATGAAAGCCTCAAGAACAAAGAAAACAGATAAAAATGCTCAGTAAATAGTTAATGAAAAAAGAATATATTCATGAGATTTGAGCATTAACCTTGTTCTTTTGGTTATTTTTCTTCTTACTTTTAACATCTGTTTGTCTACTGACAAAATAATCATGATTTATAAATATATTTAATATTAAATAAAAATTTAACAACACAAGCATTAGCAGCCACTTACAAGCTGAATTGTAAGAAATAATAGGATGCTAATTTTCCTGTACTCCCCTGTGCTTCTTTCCTTCTTACTTTCCTTTCCAGTTAAGCTACCAGAGTGAAACTTCCAGTCTGGGTCTTCTGACTTGCTCATCACTGCTTTATTTCACTTAATCTTTGTAAACATAATCTTAATTTAGAACCTTAACATGTGAACATATTGAAAATTGGTGATACTTCCACTAGATTATCCTCTTACATCCTCTCTTCCCCATCCCCATTCCACTGAGAATCATCCCCAGTGAGGTTACCAGTAATCACTGTGGGCTCAGAAATGCACCAGTCTCTGTAGGGAGGACAATGCTTTACAGAGCACCTTCCCACCACATTGCTCTTAAGTTGTTTTTGTTTTTCTTTTTTTTTTCTGCTTCTGCAATGTTTCCTAAGCCATGGAAGGTGATTTTAAGTCTCCTTTAGTATTGAGCTCTCAGTAACCTCTGATTTTCTGCTTACATGCATTTTGAGTCTCCTCAGTGTCTGCAGTCATCTCTTTTGAGGAGGTTTTCAAGCTAACCATGAGATCAACATTCACATTTAATCCAACACTTCCTCTTTAATGTTTCCTGTGTCCTAGCAGGTGTGATAGAGATGACTCACCCAGTGCTAGGCACTTGGATTTTTAGTCTTGTCATTTTGATGGGTGTTGCAGTCAGGTTTGCATTACTGGTAGAAATCACCCAACCAAGAGCAGCTTGTGGGGAAAAAAGAGGTTTATTTTGGTTTACAGGCTCGAGGGGGAGCTCCAAGATGGTAGGGGAAAACGATGGCATGAGCAGAGGGTGGACATCACCCCCTGGCCAACGTAAGGTGGACAACAGGAACAGGAAAGTGTGCCAAACACTGGCATGAGGAAACTGGCTATAACACCCATAAGCCTGCCCCCAACAATACACTGCCTACAGGAGGCGTTAATTCCCAAATCTCCATCAACTGGAAACCTAGCATTCAGAACACCTAAGTTTATGGGGGACACCTGAATCAAACCACCACATTGGGAGTGGGGTCTGCTTAACATCTGTGTAAAGCAGTTTCTCTACACAAGAGCCAGAGCAGCATGGATCAAATTGGATAAACAGACATTTAGAAGACTTTCTCATGGATCAAACATCTCCATCTAGCTAAAGGACATTGTAAAGGTTCTTTAATATTTGTTTTAGTGTAATGAGTTACATAAGGGAATTTATATGCAAGATGTATTTTGAACATATTCCCCACCATTTTCGTCATTCATTTTTCTGTTTATAGGTGCATAAATTGATTCCATAATCTAGCTATTGTGAAAATTGCTGATCAGTTTTTCTTTGCTGGATGCTTTGACTTATATTTCCACTACTTATGTGCAACTATATAATGTGATATTGCTAAGATCTAATTATCAAGTCCCAAATCTCCCTCATGATCTATATATATATATATTTGCAAGGAGAGAGAGGGAGGGGGTCTGGGTATGCCAGGACTTCTAGCTGCTGCAAACAAACTTCAGATGCGTGTGCTACCCTGTGCATCTGGCTTTATGTGTGTACTGAGGAATTGAGCCCAGGTTGTTAGGCTTTGCAGGCAAGTGCCTTAAGTGCTGAGCCATCTCCCCAGCCCTCTCCCATGATCTTTTAAGACTCAGAACAAATTATATTTTTGAGAGATAACTTTTATGACAACTTTATCTACATTTCAAGATAGTCTCAAACATACTACCATCCTTTAGATTCTTGATAGCCCTTAGTACCTGCAGTCATCTGTAGGTGCTTAAATTTATCTTATTTCTGTCAAGATTAGAATACAAATTGGAGAGGAAAGGGACAATGACATGTTCATACTACACATTTATCTTCTAAAATTTTTCTAGTATATACAGGCCCCACCACATTCAGAGCAAGTATCCAATAAGTATCTTTCCATTGACTGAAACTCGTTTTCTCTTGTGTGATCTCACTAGAATATTTGCCCTGCTAGCCCTTCTTGATTCTCCATTCTTAATTGATGAGATGACACAATTCCTTTTGTCTATAAACAGGAGTTGTTATCAGTACATTTACTGGCCCATGAATGATGAAAATTAAGTAGCTGAGTTCTATCCTCAGACCCCATGAAAAAAAGTAGGAACCATGAAGTAGTTCTATAATCCCAAGCCTGCTGATACTGAGAGCAAGAGAGGAATCTTAGATAGGAGAATTTCCTGGCAGCTCTAGGTGAATGCAAAGCAAGAGGTAGAGAAATAAGGTGGAATGGTGGGCATGGACCTGCATGCACACACATGAATATGTACAATGCACAGAGACACACATAAACATAGGTACACTAATAAATATTAACAAATTTAAAAAATGAATTTGTTATATGATCATAGGTTCTACTATTTTCTTGTTCACTTTCTGAAAACCCAGCTTTGTATAATTGCTACATGTGAATTATCATTTCCTCTGTAAACCTTTAGTAATATGACGTTGGTTCTCTTGTTTCACTATAATGTGTGTTGGTATGGATTGCTCAGATTTTATTCTGTACATGATTTGTTGTTCTTTTGACATTTTAAGTTTGGTGCCTTCAATCATTATGAAAAATATCCATTTATTATCTAATTCACTGTTTCTTTGAACTCCCCCAAATTTTATCATCTATTAGGTTTTAATTACATGCAAATTAGGCCTTCTCAAAAAAGTCTTTTTTTCATATTTTCAGTCTTCATTTTATTAGGCTGTGTTCAAGATGGTTTATTCATTTTTTTTCAATTTTATATATCAGTACAGAATTTGAATTAATTAAATATAATTATTTAGAAGTAACATAACTTAATATCAGCATTTCCAAACCTAGCATTCTGCCTTGGAAATGTAACCGTGCCAGAAAAATTGATTATTTTCATTAACTCAAAGTTTTTTACCTTCTCAAAAGTAATTAGCAATTTAAAAAATATTGTAACGTTTTTAGACATCATGATCTATAGTATATGTTTTCTGATGCATTTTTTTATTGATATTTTCAATTATTTTCTTTGGGGCTTAGAATTTGCATATCTGGTTTGGTTGAATAGCAATATGTTTATATTGATAAAAAAGAATAGTTTTTATGATGTTATAAAAATATAAAAATAAAATCAAAACTTTTCATAAGGCTTTTTAATAAAATATATGATAAATTATGTTTAAAATCTTAATTGCCAAATATAAACTTTCAGGTTTTCTGAATGTAGGTTTTCAAAGATGATCATTTGTGCTCCATTCATATTTCCAGTACAGCCATTCACTATTGGAACTTAAGTTCTTCTTGAGGTGAAAATGTGTCCAGCTGAACATATGTCTACTGATATTTAGTTTATCTGAGCAAGCTGTTAATACAAATATATAGGTTAGACACACAGCTCTCATTAAATAAATGCTATGCTGTAATTCTACTTTGTATGATCTATTACTTTTAGATATAAAATTGCTGTGCTAAGTTACTGATTTTATTGCTGATTTAGTAAGACTTCCAGAAAGTGAAGGAAAACCTCTAGGGGTCTGAATAATTTCATTGAAAAATCACATATGGTGAATTCTACTTATGATAACATCCTTTCCCCATCACTACCTAGCTGTATAACTAGAAATCTTTTATGCAATTTAGTTTACTTGTCTATAAAGTATTTTTGATAATACACACACGATAGGAATGCAGAGGAAACTAAAGTTTATCATTTTTGACCATCCATGTCAGTATTTGACTACACATTTTTAAAATGTTTTGGGTTTTCCACATGCTGAGGTATATGAAGGACAAGTAGCTCACAGCACCCAAGCGGTAATAATATCTGATGATCCTGGGCAGTTATTCTGTTTCATATTCAGATTTACACTGCTTAATCAATAAACAGTTTCCAGGGATTTGCAAATCCTTATTGTTTTCTCATTAGTGATTTCCATACATTTTCCCACTGATATGTCAATGTTCTCATTGATTCAGAAATCTACAGTGGCTTTCTGTCATGCTCCATTATGCCTCTAAAGTCATGGGTCCAAGAGGAGAGCTGGGTTATTAGGCTACTAGTAGGTACATTGTCCTTATACAAAAATCTCTGTGATTGGCAATATTCTGTACAAACACCCCTATATCCACATTGAAAAGTAACATTTCTTTTTCTTTATCAAGAGAGTGAGCTGAAAATGCTTAACTATTAAATGAAGCTGCATAAATTCTCAAAAGGCTTAGGATATTTTGATGCACAAATAGCCCCATGATTATATTCAGGTCCACATCACTACAATGAAATACTGAGCAATGATAAAGATTCAAGGCTTATTTTGTTTCAGCGTTCTAGGGTTCCATTTGCTTTGGGCTTCTGACAAGGGTAGTAAATCTTTTTGTTCTAGTGAAAATTAACTTTGGTATTCATTTAATTTTTGGAGTTTAATTTTGTTTCACTAGTATGTGGAGATACAATAGGTTTTTATTTTTTATATTTTATTTTTATTTATTTATTTATTTGACAGAAAAAAATGGAGAAAGAGAGAGAGAGAGAATGGGCATGCCAAGGCCTCCAGTCACTGCAAACAAACTCCAGATGTATGTGCCCCTTGTGCATCTGGCTAACATGGGTCCTGGGGAATCTAGCCTGGGTTCTTTGGCATTGCAGCCAAACACCTTAACTGCTAAGCCATCCCTCCAGCCCTACAATAGGTTTGTAAGCATTGATCTTGTGTCCTAAATCTTTGCTAAATTGATTAATTTGATCGAATGGATTTTATTGTATAAATTCTTTAAATTTTATATATGATTTATCATGCAATCTATAAACAGATATAGTTTTCTCTCCTTTAAATATGGATGTCTTTCCCTCCTTTTGCTTGATTAATCACACTAATTCGAACTTTAGCACCATTTTGAATAGAAATGCTCCATTGTTTCTGATATTAGGTACACAGATTTCAATATTTCATGACAAAATATTTCAGCTATAGACGTTTTATAGACATACTTTGTCAAGTTGAGAAAGTTCTTCTGTATTCCTAGTTCATTTTTTAATCAAGAAAGAATGTTTGTTATGTAGAAAAATTTCTACATCTTTTGAGGTAATGTTATTCCCTGGACTTGATGCATTATCACATCTTTGGAAGCTAAGCTACCCTTAAATTTCTGGGATACATATCATGTAGTTATAGTGTATCATTATTGTTATATTGTTTGATACTATTTTGAGAACACTTGGTATATATTTGTGAAAATAGTGGTTGATACTTTTCTTTTCATGTAATAATCATGTTTGGTGTTGGTATCAGTAGAATTCTGCCCTTATAAAATGAGTGATAGAGTGTTTCTGGAGTGCATAGTCACGATTCTCCTTTAGACTCTTTGGTAGAATTCACCAGTGAGATAATTAGGAAATGGACTTATCATTGTGAGATTTAGTGAAATAATCAAGTCAATCTATACTACTTATACTTATCTACTCAAGTATTCATTTATTATTGATAACTTTAAAGGCAACCCCTAGAATCTATATGATGATGACAATTTTAATAAGGAAAGAAAGGTTAATCTTATTTTTTGAGTTTTCCAAGATAAATGATATAGCTAGTATTCTGGTGAATCTAAATCCAAAATTTATGTCAACTTCCATTGCATCATTCAGACCTCTTTAGACACTGATTATGATTATATATTCCCTTGAAATTTGAGGAATAGGTTATAAAACAATAAACTCTTTAGTAAAATATGTATCCTTTGCTATAAATTCATATTCAAAGCCAAGTTCTAGCTAGTATTTTTGTGCAGATTATGGACATTTTGATAAAATATTATTTGGCATCCTTTTGTTATCTTTCCACTTGAAAGTCAGATTTTGGTAATAATTTTATTTCATCTTCTATCTTCTACTGCCTTACTTATGATTTTGTATGGCAGGAGCCACCTTTGAATTTCTCCCACTGAAGAAAATGGTCTCTTTAACAAAACATTTTCTCTCCTCTCTAAGATACTTATATTTATAAAATGTATTTGTGGGATTTTACAATGAAGAATGCAGAAGATTTGGTGGCAGATAAAATTGTAGGCAAGCATGGTGGTACATTCCTTTAATCCCAGCACTTAGGAGGCAGAGGTAGACAGATTGCCATGAGTTCCAAGCCCCCCTGAGTATACCTAGTGAATTCCAGGTCAGCCTGGGCTAGAGCAAGTACCTACTTCGAAAGGGTAGAAGAAGACTGGGAAGATGGTTCAGTGGTTAAAGCAATTGCCTGAATAGCCTAATGACCTGGGTTCAATTCATCAGTACCCACATAAAGCTGGTTGCACAATGTGCTGCATACATCTGGAGTTCATTTACAGTGGCACTATGTCCTGTGTGCCCATTGTCATTCTCTCTGACTCTGATTTTAAACAAATATTTTTTTAAAAAATATGTGTAGAAGAAAGAGTAAAGGGGACATTTATGCATCGTACTGTTTTGTAGGCATTCTGACTTAATACAGTGATGAGAGACGACAGGGGAAAAGGTAAATGCATTTGGTAAAGAGATGATTGTGAATTGGGCTCATTTTTATATTTTATTTTAAAATTTATTTTCTTTCAGCCAGGCGTGGTGGCACACACCTTTAATCCCAGCACTTGGGAGGCAGAGGTAGGAGGATCGCCTTGAGATCGAGGCCACCCTGAGACTCCGTAGTGAATTCCAGGTCAGCCTGGTCTAGAGTGAGACCCCACCTCGAAAAACCAAAAAAAAATTATTTTCTTTCATGAGCAAATAGCAATGGATAAAAAGACAATCCAAAAAATGGGAGAAAATCTGTTTTTCATTTTTTCTGAGAAATCAGTAAAATATTTGCCAGTGTTCTAGTGAACTAAGTTTACTTAGGCACAGCATTTCAAGTTGGTCCATGAAATTCTGATACCCTTACAATGGTCAAACTTACATAAAATATCACTTTCCTATATGACAATGTAGATGTATAGGACTTTGGTTATGTACAAATAAGGACTTTATGTAAGTGTTAGAGATTTTAAGTCTAGTTTATAGAGAAATGACAGAGATAATTGATTCACTCATGAACTTAAAAAATAATTATGGAATATAAATTCTGTTCTGAACCCTAGTCTGGATTATGTGTGAGTAAAAACGTCATGCTCTTAGATTTTACAGAATATATAGTCCACAAAGGGAAGAAGATGTCTAGTGGTTGTAGATAAATAAATAAATCATTACAATTCAAAGTGTGACCTGTTTAAAGAACATACAGGAAATAATGGTATATAAGACAGACTGGGCCTATGTTATTTAATGAAAGTGGTTTGGGAAACTATCTCTGAGGAAATTATTCAAAACAAGAATCTATTCTGGAAGTAATACACACCTGTGATCCTAGCACATGGGAGACGTAGTTAGGGGAAAAAGGAATTCAAGGTCATCCTTGGCTACTGCATCACTAGTTCAAGGCCATCCTAAGCTCCATGACACCCTGTCCCTGTCTTGAATAAAATGAAAATAGAAATACAATAAAACAATAACAAACAATAATAAAGCTAACTCTGAGTGTTAGTACCCTGTGGGGGAGATATGTTTTTGTATGTGCACAAGTGTGAGGTGCATGTGTGTGGGTACACATGTATGCATATGCATGGGCATGTGTGTTCATGTCATGTAGAAGCCAGAGGTTGATGTTGAGTGTTTTCCTCAATGCTTCTCTATCTTAATTTTTTAAATGTTTCATTTATTTGAGAGAGAGAGAGGGAGAGAGAATGGGTGTGGCGGGACCTCTAGCCACTGCAAGCAAACTCTAGATGCATGGGCTGCTTTGTGGATTTGGCTTACATGGTACTGGGGAATAGAACCTGGGTCCTTTGGCTTTGCAGGCAACAGCCTTAACTGGTAAGTCATCTTTCCAGCCCTCCATCTTAATTTTTTCAAACAGGATTTTTTCACTGAACCTGGAGCTAAACAGAAAACCCCAGGAATACTCTTGTCTCTCCACCATCCCCTAGCAATATGAGACAAAAAGCCTGTGCCAGCACCCCCAGCTTTTACATGGGTGTTGGAGATACAAACTAAGATCCTTGTGTTTATACAACAATTATTATACTTACTAAGCCATGTCCCTAGTCTCTAAGTGAGGATGTTTTCTGATAAATTCACACATATGTTCAATGCATTTTAATCCATTCTCTTACACTCTTTTCCCCATACCCTCTCCCTAAAACCACCTTCTTCCTATTAGATGTCCATACTACTTCCATGCCTTGATTATTTTATTTTTGTCCCACAGATTTAAATGAGGATTGCTTACATAATCATGGATGAGAATTAAAAGAGGCAATCTTCCAAGGGCTACACCACTAAAGTACATGACTTCTCTTCCACTCAGAAGTTACTAGTCTTCACTACTTACTTTGGGATGTGTGGGGTTTCAAGCACTCCTCCCTAATCTATGCTGAGATATTGATGGGCTTGATTACATACAGGAAGCCCCATCTTCTGGGAGTCCACATGTACATCATCTCACTTTGAAAAAAACAACTGGATTGTTTTGAGTAATCAGAAAAGATAGATCATGATTAATGGAATGATATGCTACCAAAGAGAAGGGCAAAATCACAGGCTATGTTAACATTTTAGTAAAGTATGTTTGTCAGTGTATAGAATATACATGAATAATTTTCTCTCCTTTCCTCAATTGGATTCTTCAAAATTTGAAGACCATAGTGTCAATGTTTTCAAAAGACCATATACGAGGGAAATATAATATTTGAGAGTTCTTATTTTCAGAAGTATACACAAATTTTTTGCTAGGTATCAAAATAAGTAACACTATAAAATCCACATTCTGAAATTAATTGTTTGGTAAACCAAGAGTGTGCAATTGAGACATGATCAAGAGCATGAAAGATCTGTGACTGTAAGACATTATTTTTTCCTTTCTGAGTCAGTATTATCTTATGCTATGTTTCATGCATTTCATCATGTGAAAAGGTAAAACATTTCTTGTTTCAATATATAGAATTTAAGATTCATGGAGATGGAATCATTTTCTTATGCTTATGTAGAATAACATGCTTCTCAGGTGGGCTCTCTTTTATCTATAACATAATGACAAATAGATATAAACTAACTTTCTTTCACATATTTGTCTATCGATTTCCCCAATTATTAATCAAATATTTCCTAAATAAAAATTAGTTGTAAACCAAGACTATACACAGGAATATATAGATTTGATGTTTTTCAGAGTTATAATAGTCTTAATATGTCTTAAAATGAAGGGTATTATGATTAAAATTGTCAATAAAAATGAAGTAAGAATATTAACTATGAAAACAAAGTTACCTATCTAGAATGAAATATGAAGAAAAGCATTTATGAGATAAGAGAAGAAAATAAGTTTATTTTACATGCGAGATCTGAGTCTAGGATCAATATAAAATGGATTAAAATTAGACATACTGGCTACTTAATAGCTTTTTGTTAGGCTCAGAATATGTGCCTGGCACTGTAAGTGGTGTGGATATCACCAATCCATATAAGCTGACAGTAAATAAACCACATTTCATTTTGTTGAAAGTTTGAAAAAAATCTCTCATCACAGAAACTTATAAAAACAGGATTCCTGCTATATGCTGTAATTAAATATTTGCAGATTAAATTTAGAAATACATGCAGGTAGATTGTAGCTAATAACATGTAGCAGGTGCTTTTTCATCTAATATTCACTTGATAAACCATACACAAAGTCAGTAGATAAATTAAATTAGTGAATTCTAGTCTTTATTCCATTGTCTAAAATCAATAGTGGGGAAGAGACACCATCTTTCTCACTACTATCCTGCCTAAGAGGCAGATATTTTCTATAAGCATTTTAAAAGTCTTGAGAAACTGAAAGTAAAAGCACACAGTGCATTCAAGTCAGCTACTGCAATATCAATGGATAGCTTTCAAGGCTCTGAGAGACCATCTGTACCAATAACAGTATTGATCATTACTCAGCACAGCACTCCTGGTAGCCTCAAGAGATCTAGTATGTGATAGATGTACATCAGACCTGGCTCTTGGCCCAGATTTTCTGATAGATGCAATAATGACCTTGTGATCTTGTTGGTTGTTTCTATGTCCTTAAGAACTTAAAAAGGGGTAATTAATCCTGAGAAATATAGGCACTGTTATACTGGACCGTGGGACATATTTTGAGAGTGTTGAATTGTTTCTAAACCAAGTGTTGTGAATCTTTTGAGGACTTGGCTGCATTTGCATCACTTTCAAAGAACTACTACCTTAGGGAAATGTCCATGATTCTGAACTAAGCTTTCTTTCACACGTGCAGAATAGAGAGCTTGAGTGTCTCCCCTAGAAGTCAGTCTTGGTAGAATCAATTTGCATGGAAGTGACCCAGGCAACTATCTATCTCTGAGGTAATTATTAATAGCTAGGGTCTGTCCTGGTAGTCATAGCACACACCTGCAATCCCAGCACTTGGGAGAAGTAAGTAGGAGGTTAAGGAATTCAAGGTCATCCTTGGCTACTACATAGCTAGTTGGAGGCCATCCTAAGCTGCATGAAACCCTGTCCCCTGTCTTAAATAACATGGAAATTAAAATACAATAAAACAATTGTGATGGGGGACTGGAGTGCTGGAGCAAACCTTAAACCCCAAGCCCTAAATTGGTGTCTGTAATTTAACCAAAGAATTGGATAAACCAGGTTGAGAAGAATGGTTCTTATAGGGAAGCACACTAACTGCTGGGACATTTCTACCACCCCGAAGAATGACATTTAAACCACTAATTTTTATTGAGAAATATCAAGGTTCTGTGCAAGGATAAAAGGGAGAGAGAGAGTAAGGAGAGTGGCCAGAGATACCACGAGGTCTAGAAGCCCATGTAAAAGAACAAACATGGGCCCTGGGGGAAAAAAATTGTAAATATGGATTTTTCTAAAGGGGTGTGTGATTTCAAAGCAATTAAAACACCATGCCCAGTGTAGTGGCACACGCCTTTAATCCCAGCACTCAGGAGGCAGAGGTAGGAGGATCACTCTGAGTTCAAGGCCACCCTGAAACTACATAGTGAATTCCAGGTCAGCCTGGGCTAAAGTGAGATCCTACCTCGAAAAACCAAATACATATACAAAGAAATATCCCTTCCCATCCTGGCAACTAGGCTGTCAGAATAGGAGAAATAGACTGTTGCCAGGGCCCTGAACACAGGCTTAGAGTTGTGAGCAGCCCCATAGCCGCAGGGAGAATGCGCTTCCTTGGGTGAGCCCAAGAAAGATTATTTGGAGTCAGTGCTCCAGAACACATTGGCACACTTGTGTCAGGTGTGTCAGCTAATCAGCCTAGGCCCAGAAAAGGGGTCCACCCAAACCTGGGCAGGGTGTGAACTGGAGAGAGAGATTTGATGTAGGCATGGTGAGGGTAGGACATAAGGTTTCTGCCTTGAGTCTGTTCTCTGTCTGCCTGGACCAAAAGCTAATTGCCTAGCTCCTCTCACAATGATAACAATAAAGGTAAGTCCTGAACTCTGAGCATTGGTAACCTGTGTGTTTGGGGGCAGGGTATTTTTGTATGTGTACATGTGTGAGGTGCATGTGTGTGGGTACACATGTATGCATATACATGGGCATGTGTGTGCATGTCATGTGGAAGCCAGAGGTTGGTGTCTTCCTCAATGGCTCTCCACCTTAATTTTTGAAACATGGTCTTTCACTGAACTTGGAGCTCATTCATTAGGCTATACTAGCTAATTAGAAAGTCCCAGGAATCCCCATGCCTCTATTTCCCCTCCAGCACTATAAAAACAGAAGCATGTACCAGCATGCCCAGGTTTTACATGGGTGCTGGGGATCCAAACTGAGGTCCTCATGTATACACATTACCTATGTTACTGCTTAAGCCATTTCAGAGAGAGAAACCTAAGGAAAGATTGCAACATTACCTTTGCCATCCCCTACAGCATTATTGGAGTACCAGTCCTGCTTCCCCAGTGACTTTGTAATGGGATGCTTACAAAAGGTGACAGCATTAATAATTTGGATAAGGGCTCCAGTTGGCAGGGAGTAACTCCCTGTCTGAGGAAGTATCCGAGAGAGTGCTTTGAGGAGGTTTACGAATACTCTGAGGAATTCTTGAAGTTCTGCCCCTACTACAGATATAGGGTGTTGCCACAGCTTGCCCCAGTGGTCATCCCTCGAAGGTTCTGTTCTTGGTGAGCATTTTGCAGCTTACTTGGATGCACTGTGGGCCAGTGAGGATTGTGGCGCTATATTTTCAAGGTGTCATGGGTCATCAGGTTAAAGATTCCTAGCATTTAGGTGGAGGGTGTTAAGGGTAAAACGTAAGCCTTCCTCCAATCCCACAGAAATTGAAAGTTGCAGATATGCTTACCCTAGCAGTTGCGCTGGAAGGTTTTAAGGCCATGTTACAAATCCACTCATTTTGGCGAGGGTGATTGTAAAGGGGAGAAGTCTCACACTGATATGAGAGTAGCAAGACAAGGGAGTGTAAAACTGCCTCACATCCACAGGAACAATTGAGAGCATGTCTGCCTATGTAGGCAGGTGATTTTAGAGGTTTTGTACTAGGCAGATGCAGTTTGTTTCCCAGTGTTTTATTATGAGAGAGGTGAGAACTTTTAGGAAGAGGTTGAGTCTGGGTACACAGGACAAGTTCCTAAAACTGGGGAAATATCAGGGAGGCCATGTGTGAGGACTCTCAGGGAAGATTGGGGGTCTTCCCTGACCCTATACATATTGGGCTTTTGACACTGGCTTCTTAGCAGTAAATATTGGGGGACTGCTGACAGGATGAGCAGTGTGTAGCTTCTCCTACACCCTCCTGGGAGGCTGAGTGTGCTGAGGATTTAGTAGGGAGTTAGACACTGGACATATGGGAGAGAATTCCCAGTCTTGAAGGGGAGAATGTTTAGGTATTGGTGTGGGATTTTCTTAGCCCCATGGAAATGAGAGCTGACATTTCTGCTTCTCCTGACAATTGCCCTAAGGTGTTTCCAGGACACATGAGAGATGCAAGCATTTGTTTCTATGACTTTCATTGGGAATCAGGTGGGAAGTTCCTTTTTGTTGGAGGAATGAATGGACTGGGGAGAGGCAAAATTCCATTTCCTCAAAGATAAAGGGGTTCACAGCAAAGATCTTGGTAAGGTTGTACTAGCAACCACTTTTTCCTAACTTAATTACATATGCAGAATTCCAGGACCTCTGAATTGGGAGGATGCTGAACACTGATAGGCATATAGGAGCTTCCCCTGGAGCCTGTAACCCAAAATAAACCTCTTTTTCCCACAGCATGCTCTTGGTGGGGTGATTTCTACCAGCAATGCGAACCTGATTGCAACATTTTTCACCCAGCTTTATGGATAGAATCATTTGTTTCCTGGAAATCTATTTTGGTAGGCTTGGGAAACAGAGATTTTGGGAGTAGGTTGAACTTGGGTCAGAAAGAGAGTAGTCGAGACTTGGGAAAACTCAAGTAGCAGGCTCTGAAGGAAAAATAATAGAACCTTGATGCAGGATTAAAACTCTCACAATTCCTCACACATATGAAGAGTCCTTGCTTTGTGTGTCCTAGCATTAATTCATAAGAAGAACCAGGGTCACAAACAGGGTCCCTCCTCCATCCTTTGACGATGTCCCTCCTCCATCCCTTGGTGATGTAAAGATCCTTGAGGTGAGGAAGGCACCCTCACATGAGCAGAATGAAGCCCATGTATGGCCTGTCAGGAATGAATGTTAACATTTTAGCAAGGGTAATGATAACTCTTCCTCAGACACAATGGATTCCAAAAAACATACCCATACACACTGTGTCAACCTTGAGAGAATATGGGTAGTGTTGGCCAGAATTATTACTTACATATGTCCTCATCAAACATATGCAGTTTGTCACATGGTTTTGAGGAGTTAGTATTATAAGGGAGCCAAAAAAATATATTGATAAAGCATTGAGGGTATAGAGCACTCTCCTCTTTTTTTTAAATTTTTTGTTCATTTTTATTTATTTATTTAACAGTGACAGAGAGAGGAAGAGGCAGAGAGAGAGAAAGAGAGAATAGGTGCGCCAGGGCTTCCAGCCACTGCAAATGAACTCCAGACACGTGCGCCCCCTTGTGCATCTGGCTAACGTGGGTCCTGGAGAATCAAGCCTCGAACCGGGGTCCTTAGGCTTCACAGGCAAGCGCTTAACCACTAAGCCATCTCTCCAGCCCTAGAGCACTCTCCTCTTGTAGAACAGATGGGTGCTGGACCTCTCTTCTCAGCCCTGGAGACCATGGAAGTTGTTCTAAGTTACGGCCAATCTTCACATTTATCAGGAGCTTCTCAGGTAGATAAGAACATTTATATGATAAAGCAAAAGCAGCTTGGAAGTGAGAGGGAGCTTCAGTCCCATCAGAGTTACCTTAACGATGGAGAGTACCCTTTATACCAGAAAACGTGAGGTCCAGTCTTCTATTTGTTTTTTGTGTACCTGGAAGTATCAGGAAGAGCATGGAAATTAGATATGATATCCTTTCATATTGGCTTCTACGGTGTCATCTCATATAGGTAAAAAATTGATCTCATGGATATTACCTGAGTTCAGTGAAGAGAGAAGCCTAAGGGAATGATATAAAAAAATTATGTCTACCAAGAGCATTCATGAAACCTCTCTCCTCTGTGGTGTACTCTTATAGTTGTCAACCCTGAGAGTCCATATGATAAAGTTGTCAAATATACCATTTCTTGAATTTCACTTTGGGAATGAGAAGGTGAGGATTTTTCTGAGGGATATAGCCTCAAGTGAATAAGCAAACCAGACGCAGGCCCTGTGCACATCAAGCAAAAGTTCCTGTGTGAGCACTGAAAGGACTTACCTTCTTAGGTATATGAAGAGCCAGTTCACCCTTATTATAACTCAGTATTTGGAAGGGGAAACCCCATCCTGTCCATGGGGTTCATCCTGTGAGACTGCAACAAGGTTGGTCAAATGGGAAACTTCTTTTTAGTCATTTCAAAGTAGACAGTCTGGTCCCCTTCTGAGGAGATCAGTTGAGAGAAGTCTCTGACTATGCCTATACCAAAGGTAGGTACTTTTGAAGAGAAATGAAAAGGGTTCCTTCGATCCTTTGTCCATCTTTTTTTTTTTTCTCTTACCTGTGAGAGATGGATTCTACCAAGTTGAACTGTAACTTTTTTTTTTTTTTTTTTGCCCTGGGATCATGCAGCTTGGGGTCACCAAATGTCATGAGCTCTTAGTTCTATCACAAGTAGGTGATTGTGACTGCCATTTAGTCAAATGGAAGGAAGGTCTACTACCTGGAGAAAGTGAAATTAATTCAGAAGTATTTTTTTAAAGTAAGAGCATCTGGGAGGGAAGGTAGATGTTGGTCTCTGACTTAATTCAAAGAGTTGTGCATCATTTAAGCCTGAGATGACTGTCTCATCCTCAAAATAATATATAAGAGGATAAAGGTCACAACTTTCCTTTGCAAAGCTGCATTTTGTTCTGATTTGATATTCATTGCCTTCTTAAGTGGCACCTTTTGTTTGATGTTATGGATAACAACAAATCCCAAGAAAAAAGTAGGGTATGATGTCAAATTAATAGCCAAACTTCCATTTATGAAATATCAAATATAGGCACACTGTTTCAGGTGTTTTCCTCATAGTAAATGCATTCTTCTCTCCTGTGTTTCTCAAACAAGCTTCACAGAGAGGTCATATTCATCCCTTAGTACTTGAGATTTAGCCCAAGACAACATTCTGGTAAGTGTCAAGGCCACTCCTCCATCTCTGAGGCAGGAATTTGCTGTCTTCCTTCATTTGTTATCATTCCATAATATCTATTTTGTTTACAAATGATTGGCATAGTGTCCAATTAGTGGAGTTAGAAGATAGAAGACATAATAAAACGGAATGTGAGATTTGACTATTGCTAGATTTTTCTGGCCCTGATTCCCAGTAAACCTCTTATCTCAGTATATGTTTTGTGCTGTCAGTACTGTCCTATCCCTTCTCTTTCCTGCACCATAGCAGCCTTTGTCTGGTGTTCTCCAGTGTATATTTCTGTACATCTTGGTACTCCAACCCACTGACCATCACTGTAGCCACTCTACAGGCTATGATATTATTCCAGTGGAATGACCCAGAATCATTTGTTCTTTCCATGTCTCAAAGCATGCCTACACAATGCAGAAGTTCCCCCACTGCCCCATATTTCATTTTCGATTCCCTCTACTTTGGTTTATTATAGTGTTACCTTCAAATCTATAGTATAGAGCTGAAGAGATGGTTTAGTGGTTAAAAATGTTTATTTAAAAAGCCTGATGTCCTGGGTTTGATGCCCTAGTACCCATGTAAAGCCAGATACACAAAATGGTGCATGTATCTGGTGTTCATTTGCAGTGACAAAAATCCCTGGTGGACCCATTCTCTCTCTCTCTCTCTCTCTCTCTCTCTCTCTCTCTCTCTATTTCTCCCACTCTCCCCTTGCAAATAGACAAAAATATTGCAAAAATGTATAAGATATACTTCATGTAATAATTTAAAAAATGTGGCACTGGGAAGGTGATTAAGCCATGAGTATTCTGCCCTCCTGAATAAGATCTAGCACCCCTATTAAAAGGATGTAGTTTGAAAAGAGTTCTCTGGCTCTCCATAACTCTGCAGTAGGGCTGTAATCCTGAAATCTATCAGTTGTGTCCAACCAGTCTATGAACTGGGATCAGGAAAATAGTGCACATCTTTATTTTCACATGAGCCTAGAATGATGCCTTTAGCGAGAATGTGGAAGAAACAGTGGGTTGGTTGATTATATCTCTGGTATCTATGATGCTTGTGTATAACATAAAACATAAAGCAGAATCTTGTTGAAAAAACTAGTATTTAAGAAAATACAGGCATTTGATTCACTAATATGCTCCATACAACATTTCTGAAAAATAAATTCACCATCAAAGCACAAATGTATTATAAGAAATACTATTGTAGGACTGGGGAGATGCCTCAGAGATTTATGTTTACTATTTTCTCTGCTGAAACATATTTTCCCAGTCGATAAGGCTCAAGGCTCTTTCCTTCAAGGAACTCAAGTTTCTTCTCCAATATCACCAATTCAGAAAGACTGAAGCCCAATTCTGTCATTGTTTACCCCAGTTTTTTTGAGATAGGGTCTCACTTTAACCCAGACTGACCTGGAATTCACTATGTAGTCTCAAGATAGCCTCAAACTCACCGTGATCCTCCTACCTCAGCCTCCCAAGTGCCAGAATTAAAGGTGTGCATCACCACACCCGGCCCATCTTGGTTTTATGATCTGAAAATCACCTGGCTGACAAATTAAGTAATTAAGTATCTCACTCTTCATTGCAAAGTATATATATATATATATATATATATATATATATATATATATATATATTAGGGAGAGAGAGAGAGAGAGAGAGAGAGAGAGAGAGAGAGAGAATTGGCACACCATGGCCTAAGCCACTGAAATCGAACTCCAGACATTTGTGCCACCTTTGCTTGCGCTTGCCTCACCTTTGTGCTTCTGCCGTACCTGGGATCTGGAGAGTCAAACATGGATCCTCAGGCTTTGCAGACAAGCACCTTAACTGGTAAGCCATCTCTGCAGCCTGCAATGTGTAATGTAAAAAGAGTACTTTGTTGGTTGCTCGCTTTTTACTGGGCCAAAGTACCTCACCAGGTTATAGTCCATTCCCAGAAAAGCATGGCGGCATGAGACTGAGGCAGCTGGTCACACTCAATCCACAATAAGGAAGCAGAGAGTGATGAATGCTTGTGTTGAGCTCGCTCTCTCTCTCTCTCTCTCTCTCTCTCTCTCTCTCTCTCCTTTTTATAGAGCTGAAGACTTCACCCTGTGGAACATTGCAGCCCATAGTTGAGGTGGGTCATCCCACCTCAATTAACCTAACCAAGATAATCCCTTATAGGCATGTCCCAAGGTTAGATTCCTAAGTGATTGTAGGTCTTGTCACACTGACATTAGTATAAAGCATCTCAGGTAGGTAGGGACTTATCACATAGTAAGTTTTGAACATTCATACCTTCAAGATAAGTGTACATCTAATGATTGAATACACATTTACTGATCACTGTCATGGGACTTTCCTTAATATGAGTTAATTCTAGACAGGTTATTCATTATCCATTCTGAGTAATAGTTAGACTTTATATATGCAAATATTTTAGCTTTGGGAGGAAGCTTATACACAAGCCTGGATATTTCACTGAACTACACCTTAGTAGCAACAAAAGTAACAATAGCAATAGTACATTGCCATTGCAAATTGAACAATTATGTCTATCTTTATTGTTGTAAGGCAAAGAATCCACATTAACACAGATTATCTGGCTACATCAATTTCCTTGCAAATTTCATAGTTTCATTTTTCTTTACAGCTGAATAAATTTGCATTATGTGTATGTACCACATTTTTACTATCCAGTCTTCAGTAGATGGACATCTGGGGTGTTTTCATTTCCTAGAAATTGTGAATATAGCTTGGCATATGCCCAGAAGTGGAATGGGGGGGTCATACGTGCTATTTATATTTTTAGCTGTTAGAGAAACCTCCACAATAATTCGGCGAGTAGCTATACAAGTGTACACTGCCACTAAAAGCAAATTAGGGTACCCTTTTACACATATTCTTGCCAGCATTTACCGTCATTGTTTTCTTGACTATATGCATTCTATCTGGGGTGAAATGAAGTCTCAATGTAGTTTTAGTTTGCATTTCCCTTATGACTAAGGGTGTCGAAAACATTTAAAAAAACTGATGGGATAGTTGTACATTTTTCTTTTGAGAAAAGTCTGTTCTGTTTGGTTTTCTTTTGAGAAAAATCTTCCCAGTTTTTAATTGGGTTGTTTGTTTCCTTGATATTTAGTTTTGGGTATTTTTTTACTTCTTTGCATATTCTGTATATTAATCCTCAGCCAGATATAAATATGCCAATACCTGTCTTTCATTCACATATAGTTTTCCCATCACCTTTTGATGAGAACACTGTCTTTTCATCAATGTGTGTTTTGGACAATTTTGTCAAAAATCCGATGTCTGAAGTTGCATGGACTTATAGCTAGGTCCTCTTATCCTATTTCACTGTTCTATAAGTCTTTATTGTGCCAGTATCATTCTGGCTTTATTACTGTGACTCTTTAGAATAACTTGAAATTTGACATGGTGTTGCCTTCAGATTACTGTTTTTGCTCAGGGTTGCTTTGTCTATTTGGTCTTTTGTGTGTCTATATATTTTTAAGATATGTTTCTATTTTTTTGAAGAATTGCACTTGAATTTTGATTGGTATTGCATTTAATAAGTAGATTTTGCTTTTGGTAGGATGGCTATTATCATACTAATTCTTAAGATTCATGTGCATAGGAGGTCTTTCCATCTTCCAGTGTCTTCTTCAATTTCTTTCTTTAGTGATTTAAAGATTTCATTGTAAAGGTCATTCCCTTCCTTTGTTAGGTTTATTCCATCATATTATATTTGAAGCTACTGTCAATGGGATTGCTTCTCTAATTTCTTTCTTAGTTTGTTTGTCATTGGTATATACAACAGATACTGATGTTGATATATTGATTTTGTGTCTTGCCACTTTTCTACAAGTGTTTACCTGCTTTAAGTGTTTTGAAGTCATTAATGTCTCATGCTTATAATAATAAAATCTCCAAATAAATGTATTCTTACTTCTTCCTTCCTTTACTTCCTTCTGTTGTCTTACTGTTCTAGCTATGGTTTTAAATGCTATACAGGATAAGAGTGAAGAAAGTGGGCACCCTTGTCTGGTTTCTGATCTGAGTGAGAATGTTCAAATTTTTCTCCTTTTAGTATGATTTTCCTTGAACTTGTTATATATAGCCTTTATAGGATTGAAATATATTCCACACATCCCTAGTCTCTCCAGGGCTTTTATCATGAAGAGGTGCTGAATTTTCCCAAAGACATTTTTACTGCATCTATTGAGATGATCATATAATTTCTCTCTTTGAATGCATTTATGTGCTGTATAATAGTTTTTGATTAATGTATGTTAAACCATCCGTGTCTCTGGGTATGAAATGACCTCCTTTATTACTTCTGATTAGTGTTGATTTCAGTCATTTTTGACAGATATTAGAATAGTGATGCCTGCTTGTTTCCTTGTTCCATTTACTTCGAATATATTTTCCACCCTTTTACTTTAACATAGTGTCTATTTGAGGGTGGGGTGCATTTCCTGGAGATAGCAAAAAGGGGATCCTGTTTTCTGATCTAGTTTACTAGTCTGTGACCTATGAAAATTAAAATTCAGGTTATTATTATCATTAATAATACATACCTTTTGTCTGTATTACTGTCAGTTTGTCATTTCATTGGTTTTGGTGTTTCCTTAGCCCTAATTTGCCTAACAGTGAACCTAGTAGGCTTTTGGATGTGTAGATGTGTATACTGTTCTCTTCACCCTTGCATATTCCTTCCAGTATCTTTTGTAGAGCTGACTTGGTGGTCATATACACATATAGTCTGCTTTCATCATGGAAATTTTTCTTTCAATTATGATGGATAATTTTTCTGACTGTAGTAGTCTTGCTTAGCAGTTGCAATCTTTCAGAACTTGAAATACATCCTTTAAAGTCCTTCTGCTTTTAAAGTCCCCACTGAAAAATCAGGTGTTATTCTGATATGTCTGCTTTTGTGTGTGACTTGGTTCTTCTCTCACAGACATTAGTACCATTAGTAAAATGTCAAGCATCGATTAAGAATCATTTGTTTTAAAATAATTAACATACATCAAGGATTGTTCTTTCACGACACACTCAAATTTGTGATTTAAACATATACTTGGTAATGGTGCGTGATATTTTTATGAATATGAATAAAGCCTCCAGAAATCACTCACTGAGCAATTTACTGTCAGCCAGAGCCAGGTATTATGGCTCATGTCCCTAATGTCAGCATTCAGGAGATTGATTTCAGTGAGTTGAAGACCAGAGTTGGCTACATAGTGAATTCCAGGCCAGTCTAGGATAGAGTGAAATCTTGTCTCAAAAAGAAAAAAAGAAAATTACTTAAAATAAAATTTCATAGCATGTAATCTCAGAAAAAGGCCAGAAATCCCAAAAAATGTCTTGCTCAGTCTTTTCTGTATACAAAAGAAACCTTTCAAATAAAATGTTTCTGAAATCTAAGCTGGCTGGTGAAAAGACCCTACTGGGGTTTGGGTTTCTTCTCTATCATGGGTAACGTCACTCCCCATCTGGAAGCTAAGTTAGAATCCAAACCTAGTCTCTTTAAGAGTTTCAGTTCAGGAAATATTCAGAAATGGCAGATAATGAAAACTTTACAGGGGATACTTATTTAAGACGACATGGGAGGGCCTTGATTTCAGATCAGAAAATGGAAGGATACAAAGGGCCAACCAAACATCACAAGATGGATGTTGAGTGAAGGTAGATGGGGCCTTCCCTCTCTAAACAGAGGAATACACCCAGAAAAATACTCATGTTTTTGGCCTTTGGAAGTATGGGCAGGACAATCAAGCAGAAACACCCCGTTTTTCACTTCCTTCTCTTGAACACTTCAAGGAAACAAGACCTTGGTCTGAATGACAAATCATAAATTCAGCCAGAAATATGGGTTGTAGGACCAGTTAAGATTAAATATAACTACCCTGGAGTAGGCTATCGTAAGCAAAGGATGTTCTCAAAGAATATTCCCTCACTTCCTTCTTGCCCTTCTCAGGATCAGGATGGGGAAGGAATTGTTCTGAGGCACATGAACTGAGTCCCAGAAAGAGAAGTTGTTAAAACAGGGTCTCTCTCTCTCTCTCTCTCTCCCATAACATTTTAAAAAATCAAAGAAGAATATATTAGGATGTTGAGAGCTAAATACCAAAGATTTCTTTGGGCTAGAGATGCATCTCAGTGATTAAAGATACTGTCTTGTTAAGTTTGACTGCCAGGGTTTGTTTACCCAGTATCCAGGTAAAAAGCCATATGCACAAAGTGGCACATGCATCTGGAGTTTGTTTACAGTGACAGTGAAAAATGGAATGTAAAGGGACAAAATAGACCTGGTTAAACATCCCCCTGTGCAGCCCTTGCCTTTAGGTACACATAGTGGAGGCCACCACCAAAGATGATCTTCCTGCCACAATGTAGGTGTTAACTCTGACTGGTGCGCCTCACAACTTGGAAACAGGAGTATTTCTGTGATGTTAGTATGAAGAGAATGCCATTAGAATGCTATCTTTCCAGTACATCACAAATAATTTTGATATTGCCAAGCAGTCATGGCTTTAATTTTTACATTTCAGTCTGTCATCCATTTTGATTTAAGTGACGTGTGGGTAAAGATGTAACTCTCTCTTTTTTTTCTATATCCCATAAGTTATGGCATTGTTTGCTGATAAGTTTTCTCAATAAACACTTTCTCCTCGCTTAAAAAAAAAAAGAAATGGGATGACCCCCTCTGTGCAGTATGACTTTTCTGTACCTCTCTGTTTCTAAATACCTTAGTGATTATATAGCATAGAATGTTTCTTGCCTCAGTTCTGCCGAGCTTTGCATCTTAACTTCCATCCTGATTTTATAATGAACATCTTGTGGTTTTCTTCTTTTTCTTTCTTTTTTTTTTTCTTTTTTCTTTATTAGTCAGCTCTGTATTCAGCAAATACAGTCAGTTTGGTACCATTATTAGGCTCATCCATGACCTACCCCCTCCCCTTGACCCCTCCTTGTTGAGGTATACGGGTCATGCATTGTGGAGTTAGCCCACAGTTATGGGTAAGATAAATGTCTCTGCATATCATGACCCAACATGTGGCTCTGACATTCTTTCCGCCCCCTCTTCCGCAAAATTTCCCTGAGCCATGTTGGGTTCATTTTTGGTCTGCTTCAGTGATGAGGTCTTGGGAGCCTCTGAGGATCTGGCTCTCTGATTTGGTAGGAGTTGATTTTTCTCTGTGCTGATCTCCTTCCCCCTTGTGCTGGTATCCGGTTCTTTCTTTTTTACCCAATAAAACTTTGCCTCACATTCCATGAATCTATGGTCTTACTTGTGCAACACTGGACCCTATAACAACAGAAAGCTCAGGTGCACCCATACTCACTCTTTCTCTCTCAATCTCTCTCTCTCTCAAATGAAAATTAATAAGTAAATCTATTTAAAATAAAAATTAAATTAAATGTAAAAGATCGATCCAGGAACAAATTGAGGACTTTCAGCAGGGACTGAGGTTTTCCATTCTCATACCAGAGAAGGATGTAGCTGGTGAACATCTTTGGAAGGTGTTAGGCAGGGCTCCCAGATGTAGCATACCACTACTTATGTCTTGCAAATGTGTGTGAGGTAGAGTTTCATCTGCAAAAATTAGAATCAGGTAAGAAAAGGGTGATGTCTTAGATTGGGCAGGCATCAGATGAGGAACCAGGAAGAGGGAAGGGTTTCCCATTTTATATGGAAGGAATTCAGTCCCATTGGGCTTTGGCTTCCAGAAACTGGAAGGTTGTTTCCAGAATTCCATATAGGGTTGTTGAGTCTAATGGTTTCACAGCAGCTGAGAGGGTCCTAGGCCTCAAAAGCTAAAAAGGGAAAGATGTGAATTTGGACTAGGAACTTTTCTCACCTGCTGTGGAGAGAATTCTAGGGTCCCTAGCCATTGTCATTATCCCTTAACTACTCCAAGCCTAACCCAGGCTTGCAATTCTGTCTGAGTTTAACATCTGAAGTCTTAGTGAGGTGAGATTTTTGTGAGTGCTGGATTATTATCAGCAGGAAAGAAGTCCTATGCTTAAGAAATGCCAAAAATGAACCTCTGAGTGAGGACCAGACAGCTTCTCCCTTACAGAAACAGCATAAATCCTTCTGCTGATAAAGTTAATCCTTAGAGGCTCCATTTCTTGTCACAGCTCCTAAGGTATTAGGAATTCTCTGTGGAGAGCTCAAGTAGGTGAGGCTTTTTTGGAACTGGGTTGTATTTTTGACAGCAGAGCAACATATATTGAATGGAGGGCTCAGTTGGAGTATTGAGAGAACTGAAAGAGGATTGGTTGCTTTCCTGTTCTCCAGAGCTATAGATGGTCTGCCCTTGTCTTGTCATGCCTTGTGCATAAAACCATCTCTAGGCAGAGGGAGAGAAGTATTCTTTCTTGGGTTCCATCTAGGGAAGTTGTTGGAGGTGAGGCTTTCACAGGGGAACACAGACTCCAGTAGTCAGTATAGCCCCATCATGGAGGAGGAGAAGTACATTGAGAAATAAGTGGGAGTAGTTCAGGGAAATAGCATGGTTCCAGTACCACTTACCAAGGCAATTGCTCTTAGCGGCATCAGTCAAGAATACAGATCTAAACCTTATTTTCATGAGTTCTGTATCCAGGGCCAAAGGAATTGAGAGTTTTAAAGGGGTGGCTAGATTCTGGATAGTGGAAATGTCTTAGTCTTAAAGGAGAATTCTCTAAGCAAAAATTCAGAAACTTCCCCTTCCTACAAAATATGGGGGCTCAATTCATGTTAGCTCAGTCTTTTGCCCAGGAAGGGCTTCATTTTTCCTCCAGATGCCATGTGGAGCGTCCAAGAAAAGTTAGGCAATTTGGGGATGGGGTTGATATGTGTCAGCAATATAGGATGACCAGCCTGAAGAAATATCAAAAATACCCAGAGGAAGGATTGAGAAGACTTGGAGGTAGAGCTGGTGTCCTTCCCCTTTCTAACAGATGCAGTTCCCTCTCTATACCTCACTCATCACACATCCATGGGAGGCAGTAGGTTGACAGAGTAGTGTATGCTTTGCCAAGTTTCACCTTAGAGGCTGAAGTAGAGACATTTGAGGAGGAGGCTTGGCCCAGGTCATCAGGGGGAGGTTTCCCAGCCTTGAGGGGGAATAACAGAATGGACTAGGACATGCCTTTCTCAGCCTAACAGAAATAGAGGGAGCCAGTTCTACCTGTCAAGGCAATTGCCCTGGGAGGCCCCAGATGATTTCTGATGTACAGACTTCTGTTTTACTGAGTTTCATATTGGGACTCCTGGAATTGCAAAAGCAGGGAATGAGAACAGCCTTTGGAAAGACCAAGTCAGTGTTTTAAGGACGGCAGGGCAGACATGTAGGGAGTATTGTGGCTTCCTGTTTCACAGATATAGAGGACCTGGCCCATTATTTTCCATCAATCTTCCCCGGTAAGCTTCAGGCTGGCTGAGCAATATGTGGTTTCCCAGATTCCTTCCCAGTAGGCTGAGGGAATCAGTGTGCTTTGGGAGAGGGTGGACTAGGATGTTCAGTAGAATGCCCAGCCTTGAGGTAAAAACCTTCCAAAGTTTTGAGCTTTCTTTCCTTCACATATATACTGAGGTAATGCTCTTAATTCTTCAGCTGGTTTTTGTTTATCTATTCATTTACTTATTTATTTATTTTAAAGGACTACTTTCTATCTCAGGCAAAGAAACCTTTATTTTATTTTATTATTTTTGAAAGAGATAGAGAGTAGGAGTAGGCAGAGAGACAATGGGCATGCTAGGTAGGGCCTTTCAGCCGCTGTAAACAGATTCCAGATGAGTTCGCCCCCTTGTGTGAATATGTGACATTGCATGCTTGCGGCCCTTTTATATGGGGCAGTATGTGGGATCTGGAGGATTAGAACAGGAGTCCTTAGACTTCGCAGGCAAGGGCCTTTGACCAGGCTGCTGCCCTGGGAAGCTGTAGGCAAAGGGGCAGGTCTAAGCATTATTTCTGAGTTCAATGTCATGACTCTTGAGAGTCAGGCTTTTGGGACAGGCCTGAATTCACGTCATCAGGAAAAGTCCCAGCTTTGAATGGGAGAGGGGGTATGGAACATTTTCTTTTCCATACCTAAAGGGGTGTCTTCTATCTGCTTGCTCAGATAGTTGCCACAGAGGGATCCTGACCTGATACTAGCTTTCGATACTTGTTTTCAAAACATGCCTGGCAGAGATCCAAGAGAGGTAAAGGCTTTCTGTGAAGGGTGAAGATAAACATCAGAGGGGCACAAGTTCCAAAACTGAGGAAATACTGAATGGATGGCCTCAAAGGAGGACTGAAAATATCATGAGTGGATATTGGGAAATTCCCTCCCTCCCACACTTTTAGGATCCTAGGCTTGTCTTCACCAGCATGCATCCCAGGAAAAATCCAGGTAGGGTGAGCAGTAGTCTATTTACAGGCTTCATCTGGGAGGCCAAGGGAGTTGAGGCGTTTTCAGAGGGGGCAAAGCTAAGTTCCAGCCTGTGGAATATAAGGAAAGGAGGTCCTTGGTGAAGCACTGGGACCTTGATAGAGACTTAGAGCCTTCTCCAACACACATCTGGGACGGTGTCTGAGTCTACTCTCCTACCCCCTCAGTCATCCAGGAGAAGATCTCAGATGGGCCTTTTAGTAGTTCACTGTGTCCTAGGCTGTACCTCAAAGGCAAAGTGAGGTCTGGCTTGGGTTATCTGGTGGAGGATACTTAGGCTTGAGAGGAAGAACCTGAAGGATAGTGGGAGCCTTCACTTCCCTCACAGAAAGAGGCATCAGTGATCACAAACTGGCCTGGATCCTCCTGGAATTACAGAACAATTGCTTCTCAACCTTAATGACCATAGTCATAGATTTTTAGGAATATACTTTTGGCTCAGGTCAGCACAGAAGCCCAAGCCCTAGGAAATGTCAAGGGGAGGGCTCTATGCAACAACTGGTAACAATCTAAGGGAGATAATAGGATTGTTTGTCCCACTTTCTCCAGCATTCATCCCTGGGAGGCTCTAGAAAATGTGAATGTGCATTGTGTTGTCTCCCTGGTTCTTTCTTTCTTTCTTTTCATTTCTTTTTTATTTTATTTATTTATCTATTTATTTTGGTTTTTCGAGGTAGGGTCTCACTCTAGCTCAGGCTGACTTAGAATTCACTATGTAGTCTCAGGGTAGCCTTGAACTCATGGCGATCCTCCTACCTCTGCCTCCCAATTGCTGGGATTAAAGGCATAAGCCACCACACCCAGCCTCCCTGGTTCTTTCTTGCAAGGTGAGGTAGGTAAGGCTTTGGGGAAGGGATAGGAGTGTAGTCTTCACTAGTAGAGGAATTTGAGCCTGAAATGGGAGGACCAGAGGAGCTACTTGGAGTCTTATTCTCCCTAACAGAGAAGGTGGTGGGGATTCACTCCTGTTTGCACAGGCAAATTTGGAGGTAGTCTCTAGGCCATGTCATTCCACAGAATGTTGTGGCCCCCTGATGAAACATCCAGGATGTTATAGAGGTGAGAATGTTGGGACTGGGTTGATTCAAGTCAGCATGTTAAAGGTTCCTACCTGAAAAAAATTATCAAAGGCAGTTCCTTGAGGAATGACTCTGATGGAGGCCTGGAAGCCTTCCCCTCTCCCATAGAAATGGAGCTCTTAAACACTCTTCCTCAGATTTAATCCATGGAAGGTTGCAGACAGGCTAAACAGTAAGAGGTTTCCCTCATTCTAGGCTGGAAGAGTGAGAGAGTTGAGTCACTTTAGAAGGTGACTGGACTCCAGCCATCACACAAAGGAGTTCAAATGTTGAGTGGCAGGACACTGAAGGGGTATTATGAACCTTCTATTCCCACAGGGAAATTGTGGTGCCCAAGGCCTGATTCTTAAGGCATATTTTATTGAGTGTCCAGGCCTGATCAATACTTGAGTCACATGATTTTCCCAGAGTTCCATGTTCTGGATCCCAAGTAAGATGAAGAGTATTTAGGTATAAAGTTGGACTGTAGTCCATAGGGAAGGACTTCCAGATCCAGAAATATCCAGAAAAAAGTCCAAGAGAGGCCTGGATGAGCCTCTAGGAAGAGTGTTATAACTATGAGGGAAGAGCAGGGAATCTCTTTTTCCCTTCAGAAATGGAGGGCACCAGTCACACTTTCCCAGAAAGCAGCACAGTGCTACTATAAGACCAGTCTCAGCAGGAACTTGAGCTGATCTTTATTTATTTATTTATTTATTTATTTATTATTTATTTATTTATTTAATTCCATGTCCAGAGTCCAAGAGAGGCAAGTTTTCTTGGAAAAGAGACAGATTCCAAGAGTCGGGGGGAGAATTCCTGACCTGGAAAATATCCAGAGGGCTGTCCTGAATATGAAGAAGTCTGACACAAGATGGCTGCCTCCTCTTTCCCAAGCAGTTCCAGCCTTCTGAAAAAATGGAAGTGAAGGCATTGTCCAAAGACTACGAAGTCTCTAAGATATAATTGGGAACCTTTGCTTCCCTCTTGGATAGGAGCATTCACTCTGCCTTGCAGTCATCCCTGGCAATATCTAGGCACAGTATGAAGCTCTAAGTACTTGCAAGCAGAATACTTGGTGTGCGGTCTGCAGACATCCAACTTGAGATTGGAACAGGGTCTTTTGCTAAGGGGTCTTCATTCAGGTCAGGAGGCAGTTTGTCTTAGCCTTGAATGGCATTCGTGTGATGACTCTGTTGGAGAGTTTGTTGACTTCTCACCATAGATGTGGGGGACATTATCCATGACTTGCCTCTACTGACAGCTCATGAGCACTTCAGACAGAGTTCCCTGATGGAGCTTTCTGATTTTGAGCTCGGATTTAGAGAAATGTCTCTCCTTGTAGGAACCTTATTCCAGTAATCAGAGAGAAGTAGCAGGCTTGACAGGGTTCAAGCTGTAGAGGACATAGAGAGAGGGATAAAGGGAGAACCCTGTAAGCAATAGGAGTCTCATAGAATCCTGCATTTAATGTAAGTCATGGGAGGGGTCAGGCACTGTCCATCTATCCATCTCATTTTCCTGTCTTATAATGTCACACAAAACACTAAGCCTTCTATATCAACCTAGGGAATAGATGGGCATGGTGACTAGATCTGGTGCTCTCTCTCATCATTTGCCTAAGAATTAATGAAATGTGACTCATGTACGGGAACTTGGCAATATAAGAGAACAATATACACATGTAGGCATGTATGTATGTATGTATCCTTGCAAGAAGACATGGAATTCTAATGTATATTCTCATTTTTGGTAGTCCATGTAGTAGACTACTAATGGTGGCCTGTGTTCACATTTATCACAAGCTTACCAGTGGCATAAAGATGTTCATGTGAGAAATCAGTCAGAATAGAAGAGGGAATTCCAGCCTTATCAGTGTTATTTTAAGGATGTAGGACAGCCTGCACATCAGAAAACATGACAAATAGGTCTTCTATTTGCTTTTTGTCTACATGACAAGAACAAAGGGAGCTTGGCAACTGGATATGCTAGTGTTTAATTCCTGCCTCTAATGTGTGATCTCAAGGCGGTGAGAACATCCGTCAGATGGATGCAACCTGAACTCGATAGAGAAGTCTGAGGGCATGGCATATGAACATAAGGTTTACTACAATAATTCATGGAGCTAACCATCCTTACCAAGGTCTCCCACAGAAAGGTGCTACTATTTTCAACCTGGGGAGCAGACATGATAAAATTGCCAAATATGGAATTCCTTTTTTTTTTTTTTTTTTTTTTTTTTTTTTGCTGAGGGTGGTAAATGCAAGTCAACAGAGGAAGCAGTCCCGTGTCCTACAAGTGTCAAGCAAACGATACTGAAGGAGGACTGAAGGGATAGCCCACCAAAGGCATGTGAACTCATAGTCTATCCATAGTATAGTTCAATGATAAGAAGAACAAGCCCCATACACGTTCTGTAAATGGGTTACATCATGGGAGATTGCAGCATGGTTCACCAGGCATGGCGTGTTTGCTCTTCAGTCATGGAGTGTATGAAGACCGAGAGGCTCTTTCTTCTGAGGAGATCAGCAGAGAGGACTCTCTTTCTCTATGAAGTAAAGATAAAACTTATTGAGGAGGATGGAATAAGGTTCTCTCCACTCTCTCTTGCTGCTTCCCTCCTCTAAAAGAGGGTTCCTAAAAAAGCTGGAAGCTTGTGGTGGCCAACTGTAATAAGCTTGCACTTCTGCTACCAGCTCTCCCTTCAGCCATTGGGCTGGAGTTGTTCAGTATATTGAGTTCTTCTTTGGATATGGACAATTCAGTTCAATTTAGGGTAGTATGGCACCTATCAACAGTAATGGTGAACCTCTGAAATAGGACTGAGTGTGTGTTTTGTTGAAAATACAACACGCTGGTCAAGCATCACTAGATGTCTTGCAAAATTTACTCTTGTCTGGAGGGTCGCGTGGAGGTGAAAGAAAGTTGTGTGTCAGCAGAGGGAGGAATTTGAAGAGTTTTGAAGGCTATAGGTAAAGAACAGACATTGAGAGAGAACAGAGGTTTCCAGGCATCTACATAGAATGTGCCACACAGAAATTCCATCTTGTCCTTGTCACCCAAGGTAAGATATAGGAAGGAGTATTCATATGTAATGTATTCCCACTGTCTCTTTGAGGTGAGTGTGGGTGTCCCGGGGGAGCAGGAATTTATCTGAGTGGAGAATGGAAGGTCAAGAAGGGAGGGGTGTTCCGAACAGTAATAAAAATAAATACCTTGAGAGGAGACTAAGGATAATATTCAAGCAGAACAGATGAGACCTAGCCTGAGGCAGTACTAGTTACATGTGATATGTCTTCATTTTCACCTATGAGTCAGAGAGAAGCAAGAAACTTGGCAAGAAAGTGACACAGCTATATCCCTGGCCACATCAGGGGTATAGTTAGGACCCAGTAAAGTACTAGAATCTTCACAAAGTATGGACATATCCTGTTCACAGCTAAGGAAACTCAGTAGGGGATACAATATGTGGTTCACACTCACATTGTCCAAGGTTGAGGGAGTTGGATTAAATAGGTGAAGTTTAGCTATTATGAGAAAACATGTAGTCAGCGGTGATGCCAAGACTCTAAGAGTAAAGATGCATGTCATGATGGAGGACTGAGGGAATATCCCTTCAATGTACACTATACAGAGCTCAGCCTATGCTATGAATATTGGATGGCCCAGGATGTGCTGACCAATGTAGCACCTAATTATTGTTGTTAATGTTCTCAGGGAACCGGACACCTTGATCTGGGGAGAAGGCAGTCTGAGAAGGAGGCACCATAGATCAGCAGAGGAAGGAGTTAAGGTAAGGATGCTGAGTGAGGATTGTGGGATCATTGCTCCTTTCCAGGACTGAAGTCATACTCAGCCCTGTGTGCCATGTTGGTAGCTCTTAGATTCCCCGGAGTACATAACAATATGTGATGTTCCCTCTGCCCATCTTGCTGCTCTGAAAGCATTCAGTCCTGCTTCTGAGAGCAAGGCCAACAGAGGGAAGAACCCACATCAGATAGGTGTCTTTGTGAGGAGTGAGGGAACCTCTCACCTAGGAAGGTTCTAATCCCTACACAGTTTGAGCAGCATGTCCAGCAGCCCTGGATGTATCTGGGCAGATTTGGTTGGAGATGGCCTTCCATTACTTCCTACTCCAAGTCTAAGGGATGTGAGGTAGTGTCCTGAGAATTTAGTCTCAATTTACCAGATTCTCTGAGTCCATAGCTTGCTAGAGGAAAGTTGACCTGAAAGAGGAATGAGCACACAGAACAGTGGAGAATGTGTGCCCTCAGTTGTCAGCTCTGTGGTGCACAGGACTGTGAAGGTGAACTTCAGCATGGTCATTTTCCTTTCTTTACCTACTTCCAGAAACTGAGCGTGAACCTTGTTCTCAAGTCACACACACTCAGGTCATATAGAAGAGGAGGCCAAAGGATTGTTAGCACTGAAGGTGAGCTATATAGCCTGAATGTTTACCAAAGGTACTACCCTCCCTAATAGAACTGATTCCCCAGACATGTGGAGGAAATGAGGCTGCTTGGAAATAACCTGAGGACCTTCTTACATCCTTCTCCATGTTCCCAGAGGCTAAACAAACGGCACAGAAAGCACACCTGTGAGGATCTCCTACAAAGACCAGTAAGTAGGCTTTTGTCATCAGAGCAGGGATTTTCAGTTGTGGTTGCTCACTCTGTCTGCCCCTCCCCGCATAGGCCTGAGGGATCCTGTTACCACAGTCTTGCTCACAGTCTCTCACCCTCAAAAAGAACCATCATGTCTCGTTAGGGAAAAAGTCCACGCCTCATCCTTGAGGAAGACCTGCATGAGCAGGCTGAAACTGAGGACTTGGGGTCTCTACACCTTCACACAGCTGAGGTGGAGGGGATGGAAGTTGGAAGTGAGAAAAAAGAGGAGGAAGTGGAAAAGGAAGATAACGAGAAGGAGAAGGAAGAAAAGATAAAGGAGAAAGAAATGGAAGATTATGAAGATGAAGAGGTGGATGGGGAGACAAAGACTGAAGGGGAAGAGCATGCAGATGAAGAAGATGACAACTTCTATCTCCTTTTCCTCATTTAATGTTGTTAAATTGTTGGTATGAACACACAACAAAGTATGATTTAATAGAGGGCCAGTGAGATGTATTTGAGCACTCCCTGAACTGATTACTCACTGCTTTTATTCATGTTCAGGTAGTCACAACTATGGGGAGTCAGAGCATAAGACACATGATGAGTTTGCATCAGATCAGACCATGAGTAAATCTTTGGAAAAGCTGTGTGTTGCCTGTATTCAAGAAGCTTCACCAAAGGTACATAGTATTTTATGGCCCCCAGCTTAGCCAGTGAAAAGATTAGCCTTTGTCAATTATCTTGATCTCCACACAAGTATATAAGAAGGGGTTAAGATGCTGAGGGAGAAGAAGATAGAGGAGAAACGAGAAGAATGCTAAAACCTAATACAGTGTATAATAAAGGGTTTTTTTTTAAATCTAAGGCATGTATATCTAAGTAACATTGCTCTTCAGTATCACTAAAATCCCAGACATATTTGAAGCTCTGAAAGTAAATTACTGCCAACCAAGATTGCCATATCCAGGAAATTTTTTTAATTGTTCAACACAGTGAACAGCAAAAACCTAAAGATAATAGGAAAGAAAATGAAGAACAAACAATAATCCATCCTATCAGAAAATTAACCAACAAAGAAACAAACAAACAAACAAAAAACAGTAATTAAAAAAATCAGTAAGTGTAAGTGATTTAAACTTACCAAGAAAAGCCGGGCGTGCTGGTGCATGCCTTTAATCCCAGCACTCAGAGGTAGGAGCATCGCCGTGAGTTCGAGGCCACCCTGAGACTCCATAGTGAATTCCAGGTCAGCCTGGGCTACAGTGAGACCCTACCTCGAAAAACCAAAAAAAAAAAAAAAAAAAAAAAACTTACCAAGAAAGATAAACTGATTCAGTTAGAAAACCCAGATTTGTGATGGCTTATTGCTTAAGGTGCTTGCCTGCAAAGCCGAAGGACCCAGGTTTGATTCCCCAATATCCATGTAAGCCAGATGCATAAGGTGGCACATGCATCTGGAGTTCATTTGCAGTGGCTAAAGGCTCTGGCATACCCATTATCTCCCTCCCACACCCTCTTTCTCTTTCTCTTAAATAAATAAAATAAATGTTTTAAAAAATATTTAAGGGCTGGAGAAGATGGCTTAGTGGTTAAGGCATTTGTCTGCAAAGCCAAAGGGCCCCGGTTTATTTCCCCAGGTTCCACATAAGCCAGATGCACAAGGGGGCACATGATCTGGAGTTCATTTGCAGTGGCTGGAGGCCCTGGTGCATCCATTCTCTCTCTCTCTCTCTAAATAAATAAATAAAATATAAAAAAATATTTAAATAAAAATATTTTAAATAAAAATATTTAAAAATAAACAACTGCAATTCTCCACTGTTGGCAAGAAGCACACTTCACTGGAATAGACAATCACAAACAAAGTTAAGGATGGGAATTAGGCGACCAAGCAACTGTAAACTGAAAGCCAGTTGGTGTAAGTATTCTCATATCCAAACTTGAAACAAAAATTCATCGGAAGAGATCAAGAAGCCATCTACACATAAATAAATTGAACAATCTATTAAGAAAAATAACAATCATAAAGATATGTGTACTCAATTGTGGGGCTCCCAATTTCATAAAATATACATAAATGTCCATAAAAATTCTTGTAATTCCTAGCCAGGCATGGGGGCACATGCCTTTAAACCCAGCACTCGGGAGGCAGAGTTAGGAGGATCGCTGTGAGTTTGAGGCTACCCTGAGACTACAAAATGAATTCCACATCAGCCTGAGCTACAGTGAAACCCTACCTCAAAAAAAAAAATTCTTATAATTCCTCCCACAATAAGCGTGTGTATAGCAGTTACTTTTTCATTGGTAGGGCAGTTTAAAGAAGGAAACGGTTTATTTTCAGATTAGTCTTGAGAGGGGAAGTCTATCATGGCTAGGATAGCATGGCAAGGTAGACATACATTTTCACATGGAAAGGGAGGAAATAGAATGGGAAGTGGACTTGGGTTATAGAACATCAAGGCCTGCCCCAAGTGATACACTTCTTCTACCTCCTAAAGGTTCCAAAAACTTCCAGAACTGTATCACCAACTGAGGATTAAGTATTCAAACTCATGTGTATATTTGGGGTGTCACACACTCAAACCACCACATTGATACAACGATCTCAAAACTCCCAAGTTCATTTTTAGATAGTTCACCCAAATTAAACTCTGATATATATATATCTCAGAGTTAATCTCAAGTGGATTTATCAAACCATTTACAGAACATTCCACACTACAGAAATGGAGTAGACATCTTTTTCTCAAGAATCTATGGAATTCTGTCAAAAAATATACTATGTTTTGTGTCACAAAGCAGTTTTACCAAATCCAGTGCATAAAAGGTTTCTGTTTTTATATTATATAAGAGTGGATCACTAAAGAAATTAGGGAGGAAAATTAAAGACAATTTCTAGAATCAAATTACAATCATAGTATAACTCATCAGAACCTACAGAAAACAGCTAAGGCAGTTGTTATATGTACGTGTTTACATTAAAAAGAAATCAGTGAGATCTCGAATAACCTAATGATATCTCATGGTCTTAGAAAAAAATAAGAATAACACAAACTTAAAAGTGGCAGATGAGAAGACCCTATAAATATTAGAACAGGCTAAAATCAAAGTGTTAGTTCTTTGAGAAGATAGTAAAATCAATAATTAATCCAATTAACCAAAATAAAGAGAGAAAAGATCAAAACTCGTAAAATTGGCAATGAAAAGTAGAATGTTGCAACAGTTTCTAATAAAATCAAACAGAGGATGGCTGAAGGCACTTTCTTACAAAGCCTGATGGCTCAGGATTAATTCCCCAACACCCACACAAAACCAGATATACAAAGTGGCACAAGCATCTAGAGTTCATTTGTAGTGGCGGGAGACCCTGGAGTGCCCATTCTCTCTCTCTCTCTCAAATAAATAAATAAAACTACTTCTTTAAAAAAAAAAAGTAAAATAGGGTCTTATCATAAGAAAAATTGGAGAAACAAGCAAGGGGGCTGTTTTCCTGATGAACCGGATACCAGCACAAGGAGGAAGGAGATCAACACAGAGAAAAATCAACTCCTACCAAATCAGAGAGGCAGAGCCTCAGAGGCCCCCAACACCTCATCACTGAAGCAGACCAAAAATGAACCCAACATGGCTCAGGGAAATTTTGCGGAAGAGGGGGCGGAAAGAATGTCAGAGTTACATGTTGGGTCATGATATGCAGAGACATTTAGCTTACCCATAACTGTGGGCTAACTCCACAATGCATGACCCGTATACCTCAACAAGGAGGGGCCAAGGGGAGGGGGTAGGTCATGGATGAGCCTAATAATGGTACCAAACTGACTGTGAAAAATAAATAAATAAATAATTTTTTTAAAAAAAGTAAAATAAAATAAAGAAGATCATTAGGGAATACTTTGAAAATTTATGTTCCATACAACAGGACAATTTAGAAGAAATTAACAAATTCCCAGACAAATATAACCTACTTAAATTAAGATTAAATAAATCTATCACAGTATTGAAATTAAAACAGATATAAATATTCTCCCAACAAACATAAGTATAGGGCTGTACAGGTACACATCAAAATTCTTACAAATGTATACAGCAAATATAGAATCAATTTTCCTCAAAATGTTCCACAAAGTGAAAAGCACTGGGACACTAAAAACATATCATTTTATGAAGCTATAATTACCCTATTCCCAAAACCAAGGAAACACACAAACACATTCATACTCATATAATTAAAGGCCAATTTACTTGATGATAAAATAGTAAACTTTTAACAAAATTCTTACAAACTTTACTTAAAAATACATTAATAACAACATATACCAAAACCAAATTGGATTCCTCCAAGAGAAGGTTGGTTCTACATGCAAAAGTCTGTTAATATGTACAACACATACATACATTCATAGACAAAAAACACATAATTATCTCAACAGACATATAAAAGGCCATTGACAAAATTCAATATTCCTTCCTGAACCATACCCCCAAGGAAACTGAATATTTTAAATAATAAAATTGTTTATTTATTTATTCACTCATTTACTTTATTTGAGAGAGACAGAAAAAGAGAATGGCATACCAGGGCTTCTTACTACAGCAAGTGATCTCCAGACACGTGCAGCACATTGTGTATCTGGCTTTATATGGGTCTGGGGAACCAAACCCAGGCCATCAGGGTTGTAATCATGTGCCTAGAACTGCTGACCCATTTCTCCAACCCCTAATGAAACTATGAAAAAGGAAAAGATCTCAAAAAATATGGGGTATATAAAATAAACCTATAGTTAACATTATACAAAACAGGGAAAAGGTGAAATTTTCTCTAAAATCAGGAGTAAGGTTAAGTTGTTCATAATCTTAGCTACAGATATAAGAGAAGAGAAAGAACTGAACGGGGTGAAAAATATTATAGAAGAAGTCAGAGTATCTCTATTGTTACATAGTGTGGTATGCTTAAAAACCCGATGGTATTGGTGTTGTGATTTCAACTAATCCAAATCATAATGGCTAACATCAAATAATGAAATAGAGCAAATGCTGCCAAGGATGTGAGGGAAACAGAATCCTTAGAGTCTGCTAGTTTAAATGTAAACAATGAATCCACTATAGAAATCAATATAAAGTTTCCTGTGAAAACCAAACGAGAGGTACCATATGACCCAGTTGTATCACTCCTGTATATAAATATAAAGGACTCCAAGTCAACACACCACAGAGATACTTGTACATTCATGTTCAATGCTATATGTGTCCCAGTAACCCAGGGATGGAACTAGCCTAGAAATTCAACAGTACATCAACAGAGGAATGGTGTACACAGACAATGGAAGTTTTTACAGCTGCAAAGAAAAACTAAATCATGACATTTGCCAGAAAGTGGATGTTATTGGAGATCATTATGCTAAATGAAATAAGTCAGGTATAGAATGTAAAATCTCATATTTTCTCTCATATATGGACAGTGTATATATATATATATATATAATAAAAATATTTAGGAATAAACTTAATAAAATGTATATGACATTTTAATGGAAAATGCAAAAGATGTTAACTCTATTTAAATTTATAGAAAGAAGACATAATCATAGAAACATGCCCCATAGTTATTGAATAGAAGAAGCAAAATTGTTTAAATAGTAATACTTTCTAATTCATCTATAAATTTAATGGAACCTCTATCAGAATAATTGCACTTTTTTAGAAAAAAGAAAAATTGATGCTGAATATATATATATATATATATATATATATATATATATATATATATAGACAGAGAGAGAGAGAGAGAGAGAGAGAGAGAGATATTCAGGTCTGAATTGCAAAGAAAATTTTGATACATAGGGACAAATAGATAATTCACACTTGGCAATCCCCAAAAATTGCAATATTAATATAACCAATGGTCTGAGATGAATGCTACCTTTTTGATAAGATTTCCAAGGCTATTCCACACATAATCACCATTGGAACAAATAATGTGAGAAATGGATATAAGAAATTATAACAATTCCTCACACTGCGTATAAAATTAACTCAGTAGATTGCAGATCTAAATGTAAGAGCTAATGTCGATACCTATTCAACCACAACAAAGAATGAAATGCTGTGACCTACTAGATGGAATGAAGCTTAGAAATACTATGCTGAATGATAGAGGCCCGAATAAAAATACATATGTTGTCTTATGTCATTTAATCAGATGTATAGAACAGAGCAGTTAATATACAAAATAGATTAGTAGAAAAGGGTACTTTTTGAGATTGTGAAATATTAGCCATAGGGTTGAGGGTCACATAACCCTGTTAATGTATCACAAAATATTTAAAAAAATAAAGTAGCAATAGTTGTCAAAACGAAAGTTCATTTAGTAGAGCAATAGTTAGTCCCCTTCTGCTTTTTTAGTTTATTTTTATTTATTTATTTGAGCATGACAGAGAGAGAGAGAGAATGGGCACACCAGGGCCTCCAGCCACTGCAAACGAGCTCCAGACCCATGTGCCCCCTTTTGTATCTGGCTAAAGTTAGATCTGGGGAATTGAGCCTCGAACTGGGGTTCTTAGGCTTCACAAGCAAGCACTTAACCACTAAGCCATCTCTCCAGCCCCTCTTCTGCTTTTGAATTTATACTTTAAAAAAATAAGAAATCTGTCATACTCGGTCTAATGTTTTCAAAATTTTGGTATATAGCAAGTGAGTGGATACTAAAGTAATCCATATTTACATGAAAAGCATGTGCTTTTTAAATATTTTTTTTTCTAAATCAAATCCTTTTTTTCCTTAAACAAGTGTTTCTGAAGAGTCTACTATTAGCCACACTCTGCAATTTGTGAAACACATGTCTAATACTGACCTCCAAAGTTTACTGTTTGTTTACCAAGGAGAACACAAAGATGAATAAAAGTGATCATTTTAACTCATTATCTGAACTCATCAAATGAAGCCAGGAAGCGTGAATACACAGACAATGAGCGCAATGGAAAGTCTATGGCTGACCTCTGTTTAGAAACTTGACTTCCAATCACAACAAAGCAAGAAGCAAGCGGTGTTTCTATTAACTGAACTCCCTATTGAACTAGGTCTAAGAATGACAACATTAAATAAGGACATCCATGACATTTTGAGAAGCACTTTTTGTTTTTATACCATCTGTATGTTTAATATTTGCCTGTGAGCCCTTGTAGTTTTGTTCCATTTTGATTGTTTCCCTAATCCCTAATTCCTTGAAGGTAATAGTTGAACTAGATTACAATAAATTCAGTCAGGGAAAGACACATCCATTTACACACAGTGTAATATTTCTTCCAATTTTCTATATCTAAAAAATAATTTTAACAAAAATTGGTTTGTGATACTATTAATATTTACAATAAAATTAAAACACATTGAATTTTACCTCTGAGATAAAAACATATATCCTAGATCATGGCAGTGAGTCTATACATGTCCATTATATATACATATACACTGTATTCTAATTTGAGATTGAAAATAAGTTTAAATGTATTTTTTATGGTTGAGTGGCAATAAGACTTTACTTAAATTTTATGTCTTTCAAATTTATCTTCCATAATTATATTATGAATACGGTTGCTACTCTGACTTTCATGTAGCAGAGAAAAAAGCAGAGGTGGAAATACAAATGGGAATTTCCAAACCAATAAAGACAACAAGAAGCTTAGAACACTTAATAAACTATGTGATTCTAAGATCAGCACTCTCACTCAAAATATATGTTAATACTGGGAATACTAGGCCTGGAAATATCAGTGAGATGAATATGAAATTCAAATTTAAGAGCAAAGAAATTCCTGAACTTAAAAGTAAAGACAGGGCTGGAGGGATTGCTTAGTGGTTAAGGCATTTGCCTGCAAAGCCAAAGGACCCAGGTTCGATTTTCCAGGGCCCACATAAGCCAGATGCACAAGGGGCACCTATGTCTGGAGTTCATTTGCAGTAGCTAGAGGACCTGGTATGCTCATTCTCTCTGTCTCTCTTCTCTGTATCTCTCTCTGCTTGCAAATAAATAAATAAAATTTTTAAAAAGTAAAGACATTTCTGAATTCCTGAATTTCTGAGGATTTAAGAAAGAGAAGTCTGTGATTATCAATAAATTGCAAACACAGAAAAAGAAAACTGGATAAATTAATGGACTGCCATTTCTGCAGCAGAAGTAACTAATAGAGCTGAGACTGCACACAAGTGCAATATTCATCTCACATTAAGCATTTTTCAAATGAAAATATATGCAAATCAGTTTTGTGCTATTTATAACTATGATTAAGTGTATGATTTAGATGCTTAATTGAAGTTTTATTGGATTTTTTCACAATAATTCTGTCTGATGTATATGCATAATTAACTTTTTGAAACCTTGTTGCCAAAATAAATTTATATATTTTATAAATATTGTTCATTTTGCTGATAGTGTACAAGACATAGTGATAATCAAACTAAGTTCAGTTGTGCTTTCTTAAATGAAACTTTCACAAGAGTCAAGTATTCTAGCATTATTATTTAAATAAATGTATCATAAGTTCTAGTTCTGGTAATGGCAATGAAGTTTATTCCATGAGAGAATACTTTTAAACATATGTATATATGCATAATACATACATACATATTTGAAGGTACTGGAATAAGAGCAGAAGTAAAGACAAATTAGAGAGAATTTAACTTTTACAAGAAGGACCCATTGGGATAAAGCCATGGTTATATCAATTCTCTCTTAAGGCATTCCTTAGTCAACATAGATGGTAATTCAACAAAAATTCATCATCTGATTGGCTTGTGATGTCAGAAAATATTAATTGCAGCTCTGAAAAGAGATTATGGAGAGCAATCCATGAAGAAAGAAGCCAAAGAAAATGAATATTCACCTACTGTATTTTATTTTAAAAAATTATTGGCAATTTTCAAGCATGTACATAAAGTATTTTGATAACATACCTCTCCCATTGCCTTCTTTGTTCTCTGTACCAGTTCACCTTTCACTAAATCTCTAGTCCTTCTTCCATTTTGTATTGTCCTGTTCTGCTCGCCCTCCTCCTCCTCCTCCATTATCCATGTCAAAATGTTGATGAGCTCAATGTCATGAATACAATGGCCACTTCATATCTGGAAGATAGCATTCCAAAGCAATTTTCCCCATATTTTGGCTGTTACACTGTTTATGCCCCCTCTTCCATGGTGTTTGCTAAGCACTGGAGAACATGGTAGAAATGTCTCATTTAGCATTGAGCAGTCAGCAGTCACTTATTCTAAAGCATTTTGTTGAGCTTTTGGTCTGCCTAGTAGTTACTGCTATCTGCAAGAAAAAGCTTCTCTGACCACAAGTGAGGATAGCACTAATATATGGGCATAAAATAAATATTTTAGGGCAATTTAAAAATGCAACATATACATTTAAACAGTAATTGTGGAAGTTAGTAAGGAGGTTTCTCAAAAAACTAAAACTATATCTATACTATGTCACAGCTATACCATTCCTGGCCATACACTCTAAAGTCTCTATTCCTTTACTATTGAAATATTCCTCAACCATGTTTATTACTGTTCTATTCACAACAGTTAAGAAATGCAATCAGCCTAGATGTCCATCAAGTGATGAATTGATAGTGATGTTGTGACACAAAGGCATAATGGAGATTGATTCAACTGTAAAAAAAATGAAATTTCAAAATCTGGGGGTAAATGAATAGATCTGAAAAAGATTATAAGAAATGAGGTAACTCAGGCTCAGAAAGAAAATGGCACTTGTTCTCTTCATATGTAGAAAATGTGTTCAATTTTTTTATTTGTAACACTTTGCAGTAAGAATCAGTAGGGGAAATGAAGCAATAAAGGCTCCTGAGGAGGGAGGAGGTGGCTTAATGGGAGGGGTAAATATTAAAGTAAAGGGACAGAATACCTCTGCCAACGCCCTGGAACAATTGCATAGAGAACTTTGGTGAAAGCCTGCCTCTTGCGAACTAGCTTTCACAGTGCTGGAAAGAATTATGCAAGCTGCAAGAAGAGAATAGTTATCAATAGTCTTACACAGCAGTGGATATGCCCTACATTATACTAAACCAACCACCCAGGGAAGATGTACACTGTGGTGTAATTGTGTCAAGACTGATAGGGTAGTAACCAAATGCTTTCTCACAGAATATGAGGCCCACTGCATAGGAGGGTGTTTATATCTGTTAATGAAAAAACTAGGCAAAAATCTATGGCTGGGAAGTCATATACAAGGAGATAAACTACTATAATTTCTTTTTATTGAAACATAAACTAGGTATGTTTAATAAAACTCACAAGAAAACAATACAAAACTATAGCTGGAAAGCTACAAAAGCATAGGTTTTCTCCAAAGTTGGTAGTTTCTTATTTTACTCCTCAATAATAGAATGTCATTTAAAATCCTGGGTTTCATAAACTGGACTGATTAAACTATGAAATGAATCATCCACAAGATATACATGATCAATTACAGTTTAGATGCTTGAAAGAAGAAAGTCAACTAACTTAAATATAAAAACCATATTTAGAATGAGTAAAATATGTAAAATACAATTCATAACATCTAGTAATAATTAGCAGACTTGGAAAAAGCAGGAACATGTGAATCATGGTGATATGTAGATAAATTGGACTTTGTATTTCCAGAACCCACATAAGGCTACACAAATACCACGGGCATCTGTAATACTCTAGTTCAACTATGGCAAGAGGGGAGATGGATGCAGGGGAATCCTGAAGCTCACAGGAGGCCAAGTCATCTGGTATATGCAGTGGTGAAAAATAAGAAGAATCCTGCCTGAAAAATGATGGAAGACAAGGACCAACACTTGAGGTTGCCTTCTTATTTCGACATGTGTGCTATGGCATATCTGCACTTGAATACACACACACATGAACATACACACATATATACACACACACAAATAAATGCTTACAGTAGCATTCATTATTGCCCAATAGGAAAATAAAATCATGTGTCCATGAACTAGTTATATAAAATGTGATATACACATGGAATTGAATATATTTTCAGGCATAAAGTCTGGTATATTCTACAACATTAATAAATCTCTAAATAATTGTGCTAAGTGAATAAACTCATATGAAGAACGCCCCAAATGATCTAATTTATTTTATTGCAAAGCAAATTATTGGTTACCAGAAAGAGATAAAGTGTATAAAAATTAGTTAACAATTGTATTTGTCATAATAATGTTTTGGGCATATTCTTTTAATTTAATTTATTAAACATGTAATTCTCTTCTACCCCATGATTCCAGCCCCTCTCACCCTGTGTGCCCTTCTCCATGGGGTCATGGAATCCGCTGTGGAGAAAGAAGGTCTCAGTTAGTCCCTGGGGGGTGGTAGAGAAACCATGCCTCAGAGTATCCCCCCCAAAATATCTCAAATAACTTTTCATATCCCCTTTAATCTAAGCTGATCTCACTCTTGATGGGAAAAACTGCTTTATTTTACAGATGGCAGGGAATATGGAGGAGAACCATGATTCATTGATAAAACATGAAGATTGCCAACTGTCCACCACAGGACTTCCCACCCAGGCTGGAGAGATGGCTTAGCCATTAAGCACTTGCCTGTGAAGCCAAAGCACCCTGATTCAAGGCTTGATTTCCTAGGACCTACGTTAGCCAGATGCACAAGGGGGCACATGTGTCTGGAGTTTGTTCGCAGTGGCTAGAGGCCCTGGCGTGCCTATTCTCTCTCTTTCTGTCTATATGTCTCTTTCCTTCTCTGTCTGTGGCTCTCAAATAAACAAATAAAAATGAACAAAAAAATAAAAATAAAAAAAGACTTCCCACCTGTACCACACCTGCCAGGGCCTAGGAGAAATTACAGTGGAAGAGGCAACATGAATATTGCTCTTACTACTAGCCTAACAACCAGCTCTCGTGTGATGGTGACAGACACAGTGATCAATCAAAACCTTTCAAAGCAAAAATCCAGAGACTACAGAGAACTTAACTCTAAGACTGCCAACAGGATTGCATGGTTCAGGGAACAATGCAGAAGTGGGGGAGGAATGATTGTAAGAGCCACAAGAAAGGGTTCTTTCATGTGTATTGAAAATGTTCACAAATTAGATTGTGCCCAGTATTACCCAACTCTGACTATATTAGAATCTACTGTTCTCTACACTTCAATTGAGTGAATTTGATGTTGTAAATTATACTTCAATAAAGCTATAAAAACAAATTGAGGTTCTCTTGAAATTAGTACAGTATTAAATTACAATTAATTAAGGAAGAACAGAAAACCTGACTGAGATGTACATAGGAAACAATGGACTTTGTAACCAAAAATATTCCCACAATGAAAACTCTATTCCAAGAATATGTTTTTCATCAATTTTATGAAACATCTAATGATGTTGCTTCATTCCCAATACCATGTCTTTACTCTTAGAAAAAATACTAATTATCAGTGTTGTACAAATAATAAATAAAACTGCTATGCATAATATATATCATATATGAATATGCATAATTTGCATATGTGTATTATCCATTTAAATGTGTGCAAACAGATGATTGAAAGCTTAAACTTTCACATTCATGAGCTGCCTGAATTCCTGACAAGTAAGCATTGCTCATTTGATGCTCATTCAACTTACTGGTCAAGAAATCTAGATATGAGTTTTGCAACAACCAATAACTAACAAAGTGAACTGTTTGAATCTTGGTGTACTCACCACTGTAATGGTGTTTGATTACTTTTATTAATTTCTTAGTTTTTGATCCTATGCTTCTTAGGAGACAATAAGGTAAGGACTGATCACCAAAACTTTCCTTGGCATCAGTATAGCTGAATGTGCACGCATGTAGATTTTCACTCACATTCTATAGCTTTCATACTAAGCCTATGAAGTGAAGTGATTTTCACATCTTCCTCCACAAATGTGTCAAGTCGTTTTTCAGACAACAACAGCCAGAATTTAAAGCAAGGCTGAAACTATAATCATATTGTTCTGCCTGTCCATTCTGGGGCTTCTTTTTTCTATCTTAAACATTACAAAGGGTGATTATGGCTTTTCTTTTATGCATCATTGTAGTTTGCTATCCTTGGTGATTTGATTCAGTGCCCCTGAGGCATTTCATTTTTCTACATAAATGCATGGTGTCAAAATGGTAAGAGCAGTATACATTCTAAGAATATCTTATTAAAGTTTAAAAATTACCTAACAAAAAAAGCACTGAAAAATCTAGGAAACTTTAATTTAACTAAGATTCCACAGTGCCTTGGGAATAAGAATCAAATCAGGATATATTTCATTAAATGCTGTGCACCTTTTCCTAATTATGTTATTTTCAGTGCTGTGCTTACTATCACTAGTTGTGACTCCTTAAGACTTAAAGTTGGAGGTTAAAATACATGCTTTTTACATAGAAATATCTAGGGATTTTGAGGGAAAATGAATTTAATAATTAGTATTACAACATTATTAAATAATTGCATAGTTTTATGAATATGTTTTAAAAGGGTGTTTTAAATTACCAAAAGTATGCATGATGTTATGAAAAGGCTATACAGATGACTATATTGTTTGATAATTTATATTCTGGGTGCATTGAACTGTGTGAGAGAGTCTCAAGACACTAACTGTAACCCATGTAAAGATGGCTCTGGTTAGGATATTCAACCAAATAATTATTTGGATTAAAACATAACAGTGATTATGAAGCTAGATAACACCTTAAAATATTATGTGCATCAATATAAATCAGCAATGGCCTACAACATGCAGCATGTTGCACTACAGGTACATAGATAAGGCTCACACTCACTCCTGCCTACCTTCTTACCAGCCTACCATCAGGAAAGAGGCAAAGAAGAATGTGTTCATAGCTAAAGGCTGTAAGTGTATATCTCAGTGGCTAAAGGAAACAGGTAGCTGTACTACCAAGAGCTAGTGCAATCCTTGGTCCCACATCCTATGTCATCCTTGATATTTCTCCAGAACAGGACCATCAAGTTGCCAACTCGTTTCTGGACATGAAACTGTAAAGTTAACCATAAAACTATTAGATATGGGGTGTAGAGATGGCTTAGCTGTTAAGGCGCTTCCTTTCGAAGCCTAAGGACCCAAGTTCTACTTTCCAGATCCCACATAAAACAGACACACAAAGGTGAGGGAATAAAGGGTTGCACAAGCCCACTAGATGATGCCACCATCTGGAGTTTGATTACAGTGGCTGAGGCCCTGATGCACCAATTCTCTCTCCCTCCCTCTAAAAAATAATAAAATAATAAAAAATAATAAAAAATACGGGCTGGAGAGATGGTTTAGCAGTTAAGCCACTTGCCTACAAAGCCTAAGGACCCAGGTTTAATGTCCAAGAACCCAAGTAAGCCAGATGCACATGGTGATGCATGCAACTGACACACCCATTCTATCTCTCTCTGTAATAAATAAAAATAAGATATATATATATATATATATATATATATATATTTTAAATAAATAAATATTTTAAAAAAAACTATTATACAGAATACTTTGGCTATAGTTCAACCAAATTAAAAATATAACGTGAGATACAATGCTACACAAACCATTATTACTGGTTATAAGATACCATAATGGATATTTTGTGTGTTAAACAGAATGTAAACTCAGGAAACTAATAGAGAAAGGAATGGAGACCTAGAATTTAGTGAATGTTTCAAGTATGACAAGTAGCCTTTCATTCAAGAGGAGAATAGATATGTACTATAGTAATACAAGTCATAATTATGTATATACACATGTAAATATCTATGTAATAAATGCAATTTTTTCAAGGTCTTAACAGAAGTGATTACTTTTGGAAAGTGAGTGAAAGGGATGAAATCTTAAGGAGAAATTTAGTTACTTTTTCCACTTTTTTCCTCTAAATAAAAGGAAATATTAAAGATATAAAAAAACAGTAAAAATGAATGCAAAGGGAAATTAATAACTGATATAAAAAGAAAAGACCAAAAGCTACAAAACGCAAAAACACAATGATTATGTAAAATTTCTGTTTGCAGTGAGATGTATATGGGAAAGAGAGCCACCATCCCCACTGTGATCATTAATTTTGATTGTCAAGTTGATTGTATGCAGAATCACCAAGGAAAAACATGCCTGGACATGTTTTGTTGAGAGAGCTTCTACATGAAGTTAATTGAGGTAGGAAGATCCACCCTGTGAGTTGCACCATTCATGAGATAGAGTCACAGTGTGAATAAAATGGAAAAAAATGGAAAAAATGAGCTGAGAAATAGCACTAGTCCTTCTGTGCTTCCTGAACTTAGATTAAGTGTGATTGATAGCCTCCCATGGGTATGGGAGGTATTGCAGTCAAGTTTGCATTGCTGGTAGAAATCACCCAACCAAGAGCAGATTGTGGGAAAAAGAGGTTTGTTTTGGCTTTCAAGGCTCGAGGGGCAAGCTACATGATGGCAGGGGAAAATGATGGCATGAGCAGAGGGTGGACATCACCCCCTGGCCAACATAAAGTGGACAATAGCAACAGGGGAGTGTGCCAAACACTGGCATGGGGAAACTGGCCTTAGCGCCCATAAGCTCCCGCCAACAATACACTCCCTCCAGGAGGCTTTAATTTCCAATTACCATCAGCTGGGGAACCTAGCATCCAGAACACCTGTTTATGGGGGACACCTGAATCAAACCACCACAAAACACTCCTACCACCATGCCTTCCCTGCTACAATAGATGGTAACCCCTAGTAATTTAGGACAAAATAAACTCATTTCAGTGACTTGTTGTCAGGCATTTGGTCATATCAATGACACAGCAATTAATGTACCTTTCATTATAATAGCAGCTTCCTAAAAAAAAAAAAAAACAAGGAAATGAAAGAGTATAAGTTCTGAATAAAAGTGGATAGCTCTGGGAAAAGTGGTCATGATTACAGCACCTATTCCATGGGAAAGATACTAGAAATCAAACTTCTATCTAGAGCACTGTACCAAGGCATTCCTATGAGGAACTTTAGAGAGATGCTTTCAATAATTAAGGTATTGTTAGATTTGACAATGAACAGTTCTGGAATTTTCTTTTACCCCCCCCCCAAAGAAAAGAAACAGGAACATAACATAAATACTTTAAATCCAAAGTAGACTATTTTAACACTTCTTCATGTATATGACAAAATTTCCAGCAATAATCGTTAGTAAGCAATATAAAACACCTTGTTGTTTCTTTTGATATCAAAACAAAATATTAGTACCATTAAAGCTAAACTAACAGATTTACAGATGCAATTCAAATCAAGTCAGATATTTCATATTTTATCTAATATATAAACAAATGTAACAAAAAGTCAAAGTTCTCAGTTCATACCATTTTCCTGTTTGAAAGTTTTAACATATGAATTTCATTGGTAATATAGAATAACCATATAGAAGTAACTTGACTTGTTAATTACTATTATAATTATTTATCATGTATATATAATGTAAGTATATGTGATAACAACGAAATTGGAGACGGAAGCTTTTAAAAGCGCTAAAACTTTTCAAAGAAGGTGTTTATTCATAGAAAAAAGTACATAAAACTAATTTCTTACAGACTGGGCATTCCTCAAAACACTTTTCCCCATAGAACACAATGTTTAGTAAAAACTAGGTAATAAACTGAAGTTAACTTATGCACTATCAAACACAATCATATTATGCAGCAACTGTTTGAAAAGCGTCTGAAATATTTTTAGGAAGACTATTTTATCAGTCATGTTTCAAATTGTTGATATAGAATGATGGTAGAAAATCAAGTCAAGTCTTAGTCAACTTAATTGGTTTTATGTGCTCTAAAGATGATATACCCTAACTTACCTCCACCCAGGACAATAATTCCTATGGCTACAAATCTCCTCTGTCTATCACTATTCATATTTTCTTTCAAATTATCTTTTGGGGTAGTTGTTTTGCAATCTAGGGTAAAGTGTTACTTTTTCAGGGTGTCCTTATTTATGCATATCTCATTTCCCAGAAGTCTGGCTTCAATTTGACACTCAACACCCTCTACAATCTCTAGTTGATCTTATCCATTCTGCTGACTCTAATCACCACGCATTTGTTTAGTCTTTAATCTGGAAAAAGTCTAGATTATCTTTCTGAGAGATATATGTACACACACATATATATGTTGTATATGGAAATATAAAATATACATTCTACGTAATCTTCATCTAGATGTTTTACCAATAATGTATTATAAATATTGTAGGTGAAATAGAGGAAAAGATAAAAGGTAACAGGATATTTACTACATATATGTCATTACTTCTCAACTCAGATATTAGAGAATAAGCCCCACATAAGGTTTAGTTTTCCTGTTTTCAGAAAGAAAGATAACAAGAAATTGAGAATGATCACCCAAAAGTTAAGAACATGAGGGAATAAGTTAGGAATGACAAGGGAAGACTAGGTATTGAGCAAAAGATATAATGTCATGAACTCAAGCAGATGCTTGTTGGAAAACTGTCATATCAATTAGATCTTGCATTGCTGGCAAGAACACGTTCAGAAATCTGGTGTTGTTTATAACAGGAGGGTAGAATATGTTAGAATATTCATCTTTTCATGATTATGTAATATACTAATGTTGTGAGGTCAGTATTAAAATTGGCATAAAGTACACCGCTTTCCTATGTAAATATTTAGAGTGAGAGGAAGTAACATTAAGGAAATACAGATAATTTCTCACTTACCTGAAGTGGTACTTTGTCTGTGTGTCCCTCATCCACTCTCGTTTTTTTCTAAAGCTTGTCCCCAGCTACCTAGCTGGGGAAGATATCACTGGGATGGATCCTGGAGTCTAGCCCTAAAGTGTGCTTGGGAGTGGACCTGATTTCCATCCTAAAGGTATACAGAATGTTCTGAGCTCTGCCTGGGTCCATGCTTTTTGCAGCCAAGTTTGTGTTTGCTGATTTTTTTTCTTTGCTGTTTTCTGTTCAGTTGTTGATCTATGCTTGGATGTATGAAAGCTTCTTGCACCATTGACAGAATTACCCTAGCATCTGTCAACTTGAAATAAATCCCTTCATCCTCTAAATTGTGCCTGATTTGGATGTTCATGCCAGCAACGTGAAGCTGTCTACAACACTTGAGGATCACTAATGTATTAGTCACCATTCTTGAATATGAGGGGCCAGAAAACCTAATTAGAATGCCCCTTGCATGCAAGGAATTTCTTGATTGATAGACGTGCATGTCCAGGAGTGTTTCTGGCTGCACACACAGACACAGGTAAATCCAGGGGCACAGAATTATCTTCTCTCTCCTACCTACCTCTTTCCCAGCAATACATTCCTTTATATTTTCTTAAATAGGTTGAAAATGGAGGTTCAACAAAAACCTGCACATGAATATTTATATGATATTTATTCAGAAATTCAAATACTTTCAAAGCCACTAGGTTTTTCTTCTATAGATGAATCACAAACAAGCTATAGCATATTCATGAAATAGAATATTATTCAAAGACAAAAGGAAATAATCTCTCAGTCATAACACAGATCTTGCAGAAAAGGAGTTGAGAGAATGTAAGATCAGGAAGTTGATATGTCATTGTTGTTAAACTGATGAATTCATAGAAGCTTTGGTTTCTTACACAAAATCAAGCCAATCAATGCATCACTTTCAATGGGGGAAGGACACAGAAGACACTACACCTCCCAGAACTGCTTACATTTGCTGGGAGAAGGGAGTTCAGGTTCAGTCGTGGTGCCCATTTCACAATAAATACCTTCTACCCATTATCACAAAAGTAACTCTAATTTAACTCAATGGATAAAAAAGGCATGAAAGTAAGATCTGGATTAATGGGGGAGAAGAAGGGCATTAATAGGAGGGAGAAGTGGATAAGAGAGGGTAATTTGGGGAATAAGTTAAAAAATACATTGCATACATTTCTGAAAATGTCAGAATGGAATTAAGAAAAAAAAACGTGTACTTAGAACATCAGAACAAGCAGGTGGCCTGCTGTGCCCAAAGCTTTTACTTTCACTTTGCTTAAGAGCCAAAACTTCTTTCTGCATTATACGTGTGTGTGTGTGTGTGTGTGTGTGTGTTTTCTAGTTCTTTGAAAAAACTGAACAAGCTGCCATGAAGCTGGAGACAGCCAGACAGATTCCATTGATAGTAGACCTATGTTGTGGACTAAGAAATGTAACTGTTTTTCCATTCCTTCCTAGCACTTAGCTTAAAACATGCTGAGGTTAAGGGAGTAACTCAGGAATAGAGAGTACTTTCAGTATCCACAAAGATCTGGGTCTAGTACCCATCACCAAAGCAAACAAAGACATAAATTCTTCCCCGTGGGACAAGGTTACACTATAAGAGCCTCATTTGAGACTCAAAACTTTGCAAATGTGGCTATTACATGCCATATGTGTGTGACATTTAAGATTGTAATTGAAGTCACAGGCATGGTAACTCAAGCCTATAATGTCAGCACTTAGGCAAGGATTACTGTAAATTCAACGTAAGCCTGTGCTGTAAAATGCGTTTCCAGCCAGATTGGGGTACCAGAGTAAGAACATGTCTCACAATGCAAAACAAGAAATAACTAAATAGAAAATAAATCAGCTAGTTGGGCATTGTGGTCACTCCTATTATCCCATCACTTGGGAAACTAAAGCAAGAGGATTACTGGGCTCCAGAGTGAGTTACAGGGCAGTCAGAGTAGAGTGAGACACTGGCTCAACAAAGTAAATAATAAATAAATAAATAAATAAATAAATAAGAGGAAAATATAATAAAGAAAAACACTAAAATTAATAATACAAATTTAAATAAAGTCTATAGTCTAAAAGCCAAATATAAATGATATCTGCTTTTTTCTTAAAAGATAGAGTATACCTTTTCCTTCAGAATGTTTATATGTTGCTACATATAGTAGAATTATTTTTGTATAAGTAAGTGCTTTTCTATTTATACATGTTAATTTTTTCCCTTTCTCCAAGCAGGTAGCTCAGTTTTTTGTAACTTGTAGCCTCAAGACTTTTTTTTTTTCAGGACACAGTAAGAAGCAGTTTCCAGTCATGGAATTGTCCTGTTATCCATGAGTATAAACACAATAAGGATCGTTGACCATGTTCACATGAGTGAAGTCAGGGTAAAAAAATGGGGGGGGCTTGGAAGGAAATATTTCCCATAAATTTCTGTAATGATGATGCATTAATTTGTCATCAGAACACACAAGAAACCATACAAAACTAAGCAGAATACTTAATAGTACTATGTTCAAAGTGAAGGCTATCAAAGAAAAGGAAGAAGAGTGTTTTATGTATTTCCACTCCTATCAGTACTTACCAGAAAGTGTGTTGTGGCACATGAAGAAAGAATATCATACTCATCATTAAAATGTTAAAATATCTATTATTTAGTAAAACCACTATATGCTGACAATATGACATTCAATGAAATATACTCACCATACTAAACTCAGTTTTCAAAATAGTATCAGGCCCCTGAGCAATCAAGATCATTATGATCAAATTATGAAAATCAAAGTTCAAGAACTCAAATTATTCCCATGTCCATGAGCATCATCTCTGCCACAATACTGGAAAATCGAGAGAGGCTTTATTAATAAGAATCCATCTTTCAGATGAGCAGTTTGAAGCACAAGACTATCTTGTCTGTGACTACAGAAAGAAATTGTGATAGTGTGAATATGTAAGCCAATTTTTAGGAATCACATTGTGTAGTGTTGGAAAGAGCATATATTAGGGAGCCAGGAACACTTAGCAGCATATAATGATTCCATCATTCTTAGCTGTGTTACCTAATTTCCAATTTGTATAATTGAGATAACAACTCCTCCATAGAATTAAAGCAAAACAACAACAACAATAAAAAACGTAAGGCAGAAATGTTTTCATGTTGTTAATGTACCTGGGACATAGGACATATTTAATGTTCATATAATTCCTATTGACTCTTTGCTTCCCAGGTACAATGATTCTATATTCTATCCTGGCTGGGTTGTCAGACATTGAGGACAACATTTTTTATTTCAGTGCCACTGAAGCAGAATTTCTTGGGATGGGGCCCAGGAATCTGAATTTTAATATCTTTAAATTATTTGTATGAACAGTAAGCCTAATAATCATTTGAAATTTACTGTAATATTAGATTAGATAGAATATCGCTGATTTTTAACTGACTTAGCTCATTTATTTACCAAAAAAAAGGAAAATCTTTTCATGAATTTCATTTCCTGTGTCTGCCTTTCCAGCTAGATAGGAATATTCATATGCTTGAGAAAATCTTTGGTAAACACATGCTTATGTTTATTAAATGTTTAGAAACATTATACTAGATGAAATATTTAACCAAATACTGAAGTCCAAGTTTACTATGCTAGTGCAAGGAAGAATCTTCCTCCACTGATTTTTCTTCTAAAAGACTTTAATACAACATGCCTACTTTATTTAACATCCTAACTCCATAAGCTTCATGTAAATACCATAAGACTTAGCTGGCCCTTAACTTTATGCAGGCAAATGTGTTTATGTCCTAGTGTTTATGTCCTCCAAAATGCATGTGTTGAAACCTTCACCTCAAACATATTAGTTTAAAAAGTGGGACATTGGACAGGGGAGATGAGATAATGAGGTCAAAGCCACCATGAATGGAATTAGATTAAATTAAAGACACCAAGGATCTTGTTGACCCCTACCATGTAGACACACAAAGGGAGCACCAACTATGAACCAAGACATGGGCCAATATCAGATACCAAATCTGCCTGTTTTGAAAAATAACAGTTGTCTACATATTGCACCTCAGTAAACTGAGTGTCAGAGGCATTAATTTTTTTGTCTAAGGTCACATAGCTATTAAATAGAAGAATTCAGATCACAAAAGTCATTTGGCTCCAAGTCCAGGTCCAGTTTACTTGTCAGTGTAACACTTCATGATCATCTGACAGGCAGTGAATCTCATCTCTCCTAGAAAGCACAGATGCCATAAAAAGTAGGAGTCATTTGAAATGTTTATTGAACAGATATTCAGTAAAAGGAAAACTATCATTTTGTTACTTATACTGTGTTAAGCTGAAAATCTGTTTGTTGTACAGACGGTGAAATTTAAACCAACACATGGTTTGTTGGGTTGTTCATTCCCCCCCCCCCAAGTTTGTCTTGCTCCGAATGTTTACATAGATTATTTCTTCCACTCAAACAGTGTTTATTGAAATTCATTGCATGAAATGGACCTGGAGTGCAACATGTAATGCAACTAATGAATAGCATCTACGCCTCCCCCAATAAAACAAAAAAACTTGTGTATAGTGTTATTGTTATGAAAAGAGACAATTGTGATAAGGATATGTGAGAGATGGTGTGATAGTTTAATGGATGTCCCCCAAATAGATTCAGGAGTTGTATTCAAGGTCGTAGTTTGAACTTCCAGCCTCCTAGCTGGAGGAGGTGTCACTATGAATGGATCCTGGGGTCCAGCCCTAAGGTGTTACTGGAGGTGGATCTGTTCCAGCCTAAAGGTATGCAAAGTGCTTGAGCTCTGTCCAGGGTTCCTAGAGTGTGCTTTCTTGTAGCACTGTGGGTGATCTTTTTCTATGCATGGGTTTGGCAAAGGGAGCCATCTTCTTTTACCATTATGAAACTTCCCCTGGATCTGTAAGCTTCAAATAAATCTCTTGCTCCCATAACTGTGTATGGTCTGGAGGTTCATCCCAGCTATGTGAAGCAAAGATAGATGGAGATGTTTGGAAGGTACTAAGGTGTGCACAAAAAAAGAAGAGTTTAAGGAAAATTTTGTTTTGAGTAAATAGGCATTTCTATCACATGTTAAAAGATGACTAGGTGTTAGTAGAGCAAAAGGAATGGCATTATATATCATTGTGTATCAGATATCTTCACATTTGCTGGACAAAATATCTGACAAAAATTAGTTTATGGAAGGAAGGAATTATTTTAGCATATAGTTGCCACAGGTAGGATGAGTCATCTCACCTTAACTGATTTAATCTAGAAAATGCTGCAAAGATAAACCAGACATTTGTTTCCATGGTGATTTTTTTTATCATATCAAGTTGACAACCCAAATTAAACATCAAACGGTGCCTCAAGTGGGCTAGAAGATTTATTTGAAAGCAGAGGCACATGAACAAATGTAGTCTATTCCCAACTACTTGCATTTCAGTAAATAATGAGACATGTTTGGAGGTAAAGGTAGAAAGGGCATATGTACATGGAAATTCAGAAACATACAATTTATCGAATAAACAGGCGTTTCTCAAAATGTGGTCCTTAGGTACCTATGGGTGCTTGAGACACTTATACCACGTTTGCATTTTTCAGAAAATTGAAAAACTAGTTGGACTGTCAGCAAGTCTTTGAAACAAAAGCAATGTCTTATGAAGAAAAGCTAATTCAGCTAACAATAAAAAGAATAATACAAGGTACTTCAAGAAAAACCACTGACATTTGCTGACAAATTATATATATATATATGTATATATATATATATATGTATATGTATATATATATATATATATATATATATATATGTAATGAATTTACCACAAAGCTTGAAATTTTCACAAGAATTTTATGATAATTGTGATGATATAGACTAATATCAATTCTTGATATTTAGGAAGAATCATGCCAAAATTTTGAATATCTGCATGACCTGGTGAACCAATATTTTCCAAATCATCGGTGCTTTTTTTTTCAAAATATCATGCATCCACTCTTCTCAGTCCTGCTCTTTCCTTATAACAGCTTTTATGATTATATGGATGGGTCTTGTACAAATAACTGTACCTCATGGGTAACCCATTATCATCCAGAAATGGATCTATAAGCTTAATTCATTCTTGCCTCGTAAAACCACACATTCTGAGTTCAAAGTTTAAGATGAAGACACCCTTGCAAAAATTATTTTGTCAACCACAGTATTTTTTTATGTCCATTCTCAACTTAAGGATACAATATTATCACCCTTATTTTATCTTACATGCATACATGTGCACATTCATATACACTTTAGTTTTCAACTTCATCAATTTTATTTTTAAACACTACACAAATGCTATTTTAGATTATAATTTGACATTTTTTCTCCTTATTTTGATCTAATGCTATCTAGAAAAGTAGTTCAAGATGACAAGAAACTGAGTGCCCTAAATTCTTCTGAGGATGAGTTATTGCTAATTGGTTCTTTGAAAATACTGAATGAGGTGAACTTCTTCCAATTTGCAATTCGAGAGTATAAATTTTATGTCAGCACCATCCATACAGATTTTATGGTGTTTGTCTCAATTTTGGTGCATTTTCTCTTCATTTCGATCAGTAATTTTTTTGACTAGATATATTAGTATGAGATAAGATAGAGAAAAATGAGCCTGATTCATTTGTTCTGATAAGGCATGTATGATTCACTTGGAAGAGTTTATAATTTTATCTGAATAAGAAACCAATTATTTATCAGCAAGTCAATAATATAACAAGACTCTGACTAGACTCTATGACCATTCATATTCATTACATTCACATTCCTCACTAATTGCTGGTGGCCTCTTTTGGTCCTATTTTCATTGCATTGTTATTTCAATTTTATTTCAAGTGCCTAAAACATTTTAAATTTGTACATAACAGTCCACTGAATACATAGATACACCTTGACATCCCTAGATGTCTATCTCCCTATGGGGCAATAGATATTTAAGTTACTAATTATACATTATTCTACAGAGCTTACCATACAGGAAGGGCTCTGCCTTTAGCCCTGTAGAAATTACTTATTGCAGGTGGCTTCTAGATACATTGAAGGATACTTACAAAACCCATGGCCTCTTTCCACTATATGCAAGTAGCACCTTCATCATTCTAGCTAACAAAAGCATTTCCAGATATTGTCAAATGTCTTCTGGGTACCATATCACATTTAGCTGACCATCACTTCCTTAGAATATATTTGTTCTTATAGTTCCAGAATTTCTTTGTGACATAATTCCAGGATCAGAATTTATGGCCCAAATAAAAACCTTCATGTAGTTCTAGATGTATTGCCAAACCTGGCTGGATCAATATGTATTATCAACAGGAGTCCAAAAGTAAAGTCATTTATTATTTTATTTCAATTGACTTTCATTGAGTATCCTTAAAATGAAATTCTGTCTGCATTATTTTACTATTTGCATGTTTTATTTTGTAAAATGTCATTTTAAGTTTTAGCAAATTTTAAAATAAGGGTGAAATTAAGAATTACATAAGTTTATCGCTATGATTTTCAAGATTTTACTTTTTATTTTTTTTCCCAAGCAGAGAGAGAAAGAGAGTGAATGGATGTGTACACCAGGTCTCTTGTCACTGTAAATTAATTCCATATGCATGTGCCACTGTACATCTGGCTTTATGTGGGTACTGGGGAATTGAGCCCCAGGCTGGCATACTTTGCAATCAAGTGCCTTTGACCACTGAACTATCTCCCAAGCCCAAGGTTTTCTTTTTATCTAGAAAAAGACAATATATGAAATTATTATTAAGCTTACTAAGCTTTATTTCATGATTTCCCAGTTGCTTGGGATTGATTTTGAAGGCATGATATTGAAATACAGCATGGTACATCGCAAATACACTCCTATACCTGATTCATAACTTTAATCATGTTTCTTATTGCTAAATATCTTTTTGAGGTTCTGAACTCTCTTTATTCACTTACTTTGTAAGTATTCAATTATAAAATTAAAAATAAAATGGCTCATAGTACGGCATTCTGGAAAAAGAGTTGTTTGTCCATTATATAAAATGCAATCTCTGTTTTTCACTTTTTTTTTTTTTTTTTTTTTTTTTTTGGTTTTTCGAGGCAGGGTCTCGCTCTAGTCCAGGCTGGCCTGGAATTAACTATGTAGTCTCAGGGTGGCCTCAAACTCACAGCGATACTCCTACCTCTGCCTCCCGAGTGCTGAGATTAAAGGTGTGCACCACCATGCCCGGCTTTCTCTTTTCCACTCTTACTGTATCATACCACAACCCAGACTTTTCACTTCTAGAACAAAAATAATATTGATGAATTCTCTTCTGCATACTTTGTCTATACCAGAAACACTTAGATTAATTAGATTAATTTATATTAGGTTATTTATAGGTATAAAAATATACACAAAACATAGCTTCTGAGCCTGTTTCCTTATCTTCATGGTGAAATATACTGAAATAAAACCTTGAGCTCCTTCAAGGACAGAATGAAGTCAATGAAAAGCCATTACTCTTGGGCCTCCTGAGTGCTTTGACCTCTTACTGTTGAAAACCTAGAAAGTTACTGGGGAGAATCAACGACTAACTTTAACAACAATGCAAAATACCAGTGTCTTTGAAAACTCAAATGCTGGGGGCTAGAGAGAAGGCTCAGCAGATAAGGTGCTTGCCTGCAAAACCTAAGGACTTTTGTAAAGCCAGATGCACATGGTGGCACACGTGCAGCTGCATGTCTGCAGAGGATGGAGGCTTTTGTGTACCCGTTCTCTCTTTATCTGTCTCTTTCTTTCTCTGTCACTTTCTATCAAATGAATAAATAAATAAAATATTTAAAAAATAATTTATAAAACTCAAATGCTGGAATCATTCAGAAATGCATTCTCTAACTAGATATATTCTATCCCCAAAAGTACTTATAAGGCTCACTGGAATGTAAATGCTTAGTGCTTATCAAAATATATAGTATACAATGTGGTTTAAAAAGTCCTCTGTTTTGTAAATTTCATTTAGATTAACATGTTTCCATTAGGAAAGAATTTTGATATTGTAGTATACCAAATTGTATGGTCTCATAGTTAGAATTCAATTCCTGAAAATTGACATCATTTAAATGCAGGGTGTCTCTTACACAACTACAAACAAGTAGAATAAATAGACTTTTAAACTACAGTATTTCATTTTTTAAAAAATATTTTATTTTTATCCATCTATTTGAGAGAGAGAGAGAGAATGGATATTCCAGGGCTTTTGGCCACTGCAAAGGAGCTCCAGATACATGTATCATATTATGCATCTGGCTTATGTGGGTAATGGGGAATCAAACCTGGGTCCTTTGGCTTTACAGTCAAACGCATTAACGGCTAAGCCATTCTTCCTGCCCCCCCCCCAGTATTTCATTTTATAGGGAAAATTGTACAGTGTAATAATGAGGCAATCTTGTTGCAATGTGATTTCTGCCCTGAAATGATCACTTGTCTTCATCATTTCAAGTTTATTGCCCCAGGATAGCAAAGCATCACAAATTGCTACCTGCAATAAATGTTCTAGTGGATTTAATATCTCATCTAAGGTTTCTTCCACACCAGTTGGGGAGTTGTTACCCTAAGGAAAATCATCCAGTTCCCTTTACCTTCTACCAGCTGGAAACAAATGGTAAAGAATTTTAAAAATCTTAGATATGTTTCAGAGAACTCTATTGAAAGGAGAAGTAACTTAAAGTGCTAAATATCAATTTATTCTCTGTGAATGAAGATCATTTTGTTGATTGTAAAGTACTTGCTACTCACTTTAATTTTCATGAGACAAAGTCTCACTATACATGTTCAGGCTAACCTGAAGATCAATTTTTATCTAAAATGTATGTATAATGGGTAAAATATCTTACAGTAGCATTCTAAAATCCTTATGAGGGTTGACTCATGATAAAAGTGTGAAACAGTAGGAGTTAAGGCACTTGCTTACAAAACCTAAGGACCCAGGTTCGACTTCCCGGTAACCACATAATCCAGATGCACATGCATCTGGAGTTTATCTGCAGTGGCTAGAGGCCCTCATGTACCCATTGTCTTGACTACCTCTTCCTCTCTTTCACTCTCTCTCTCTGAAATAGATAAATAAAGTATTTTTAAAAAGTGTGAAACAGGGCTGGAAAGATGGTTTAGTGGTTAAGGCACCTGCCTGCAAAACCTAAGGACCCAGGTTCAATTCCCCAGTACCCAGGGAAGCCAGATGCACAAGGTGGTTCATGCATAGAGTTCATTTGCAGTGGTTAGAGGCCCTGGCACACCCATTTTCTCTCTCTCTCTCTGTCTCTCTCTCTCTCTCCCTTTCTTTCTCTCTCATTTTCTCTCTCTGCCTTTTCCCTTTCTCTCTTTCTACCCTCTCTCTTTCCCTCTCTCTCTCCCTCTCTCTCTCCCAAATAAGTAAATAAATAAAAATATTTTGTAAAGCTTGTGAAACACAAGATACATGATATGTAAAATAAAAGGACTTCCACTAATATTAGTTGAATCTACAAAAGCAAGAATATCACTAAGGAATAACTGTGATAAATGTCATTTTACAGGTGATTAAGCAAGTTTACAGACATTAAGTTAATTTTCCAAAGCAATATGGTTGTTTAGGACAGTTATGACTGGTTATTCTTATTTTCCCTTTTCCATCAATCATTCCATTTCCCAATAACTACTCAACAATTTTTTTTAAAATTTTTTGTTCATTTTTATTAATTTATTTGAGGGTGACACACAGAGAAAGAGAGAGAGAGAGAATGGGGGCACCAGGGCCTCCAGCCACTGCAGATGAACTCCAGATGTGTGTGCCCTCTTGTGCATCTGGCTAATGTGGGTCCTGGGGAATCAAGCCTTTTACCGAGGTCCTTAGGCTTCACAGATAAGCACTTAACTGCTAAGACATCTCTCCAGCCCTACTCAACAATATTTTAACTTAGAATTTTTGCTCACTAGGGACATAGGCCTTGCGGTAAGTGTACTCAATAGTGAATTTATGCTAAATGCACAGCTTGTCTAATTGTCTTCTCAACTTCTATGTTCCTACATATCTGTACTGTTTACATCTTCAAACTTGGTTTATTCATGCAAATGGCAGAGATTAATACAGAGATGCATAGCTAGCAAAGTTACCAAGACTATGTGACTACTGTGTGCTCAGCCTTAACCATGGCATCTAAACTACAGCCATCAAGGCTCAGGAAACTTCACAGAGGAGGGAGCAGAAAGAATATAAGATCAGAAGAATGGGAAGGGAGGCCAATATCTTCTGGATATGACATGGCCTGTAATGAACTCACAACAGATGTGTTCTTCTGCCTAAGATTACCTGCCAATATTTTAATATGGATGGGAAAGAGTCCGTGAAACACTATACATTCTAAAATAAAGGAAACAGATTATTGCTGTGAGTGGGGGAGGCATGCCCTTCAGTTGTGTAGTCACTACTGGTTTCCATTCTCTAGTGAATAACCTCCTTCTCATGATTATATGAACATATTTAACTTAGCATAGTGTGTCAAAAAAGGCATGCAAGTCAGAGAAGAAGAAAGGATTTAGAGGAAGAATAATAGGTATGAAAGAGGGTAACTGGGGGGAATGGAACCAAAATTCATTGTATATATTTAATTTTTTTTAAGATGTTCTTAAACCCTGCCATTTGTTTTGGTTTCTGCCACAGCCACCCTGTTTTAAATTATGGACTTTTCATCTTGTATCCTGCTTATTTCAAATATCACTTAACTACCCTCTAAGCTTTATCGGTTACCTATGCCTCTTTTACTTATTTTTATTTTTGAGACAGAGTATTGCTTCATATCTGAGGGTGGCCTCAACCTCATGATTCTTTTGTCCCAGCCTTCATATTGCTAGGATGATAGGTATTTGCCCTCAAGTTGGATTCTACCTCTTCTTAATACAGCTGATGGGATAAAATATTTTAATACTGTTGTGCCAAGTCCCCTGACCAGGAGCCAAGACCCACGGTCACCCAGGAGTCACCCAGAGAACCGCCACAGAAGCCTAGACACTCGAATGTAAAAGCAACAGGTTTCTTTATTGCAAGCCTAGGCCTGGGCTCCGTCCACACAGTCCGACATAGCGGTAATGAGGGAGAGAGCCCCTTTCTTTTGGGGGAAGGGGTTCATATAGGAATTTGAACAAAGAAGTAGGGGATAGATACATGATTGGTTGATTTAAACAGTTCTGATTGGTTTGGGTTTTCGGTGGGCAAAGTTGGGGGCAGGAGCTAGGTGCACTCCATGCAGATGAGGTAATCTCCATTGTGATAGGCTAAGCAAACAGTCTATGCAGGTAGTCGGAGGCCAGAGGCCCCCCCACAGTGGGGTGTTTCTGGAAGGCCCTTGAAGTGGATATTCCTCAGTTTCTTATCTAAGCAGGTGGTCGGAGGCCCCCTGCAGTGGAGTGTTTCTGGAATGTCCTTGAAATGGAGATTCCCCAGAAACATTAGGGGGAAAGGCAGCAATTTAGCAAGCAAAGTTTACAGAAGCAAAGCCCAACACATTAGCCGGCTAGTTCTCTATCTAAGTCAGGCCTGGGCCTTTTTACTTAAAATGGTTATATTTGGTCTCTCAAAACCAAAATCAGGGCTGGAGAGATGGTTCCCTTCATCGCTTTGTATCCAAAGGTTACAACTATTTGAAAGATCTCAATTAAACTTATAAAACAAGAATTAGATTTTCTGTGTCACACAAAAAATTTTGACATACAGTTTGACAGAAAGCCAAGCATGATGGAAAATTGCCAGAGGATTAATTTTTTTTTAACCAACAAATGTTTGTCCAGATATAAAAGAAAAAGTTGCATTACTTTGTTAATCTCATACTCCTTGACATTACCTAAAAATAAGTTCTAAAAAGTGGGGAAAAAGTCAGTGACCATCTAATTTATTTAGAGCACTGAGTTTTCTAATTCAGTCACGTACAATGAACAAAGAAACTAATAGTAGGTCAGCCTCTTTGCTGTGTTAGCAACAGAGCCTCTGAGTCCCAGATTTCACTCCCAAAGTGAGATTTACAGAGCTCAGCAGCCACTGCAATGCACCTCTCTTTGCATTTCTATTTAAACAAGTGCTTGGATAAATTCTCTGATATCACTACTCAAAATAAAGACTGCTGCAAAACTCAACTGCAAAGATTTATGTAATATTCTGTGCACATAACCATGCAAAGCCAGTATATTTTCAACATTGTTTTATAACATAAACCTTCATTTCAGGAGAATACTTTGGTGCTCTCAACAACTGGCTGTCTGTGAAGTACTTTTTTTCAGCCACTAATTTGCACATGACAGACTTAGGGCACTCTGTTTTACTTCCCACATTATTTGACTCATCTGCTCCAAAGATGTCTGCTATTACAGTAAGCAATGCTATTTTTTATAGGAGGTTTATTTCAGCTTACAAATCCAGGGGAAAGTTCCAAGAAGTTGGCCCCCTTTCACAGATGTAAGCACAGAGACTCAACCAAGCAGCCAACACCACAAACAAGCACAAAACTTGTAGCAAACAGCAGGGACCCCTAGCAAGTAATAGGGACCAAGGAAGAACTCAGATTGTTTTGCATATTTTGGTCTGGAATTCACATCTACCCCCAGTAAAACTTACCGGAATACACCCCAGTGACATCTCTTCTTTCCAGGCAGCTGGGACTCTAAGTTGTAATAAAACACCTGGATTTATCGGGGGACATACATTCAAACTTCCCCTGGCTACCAATAGACTCATGACCATCTCACATTGTAAATTATGTTCTGTCCAACATCAAAGGTCCTTATCACCTTTGCCAACTTTAAGATTGTTCTAAAGCCTCAAGTCTTATCTGAGATTCAAGAATGTCTCTTAACTGAATTCTATAAAATAAAAAGTTACATATTTGTAACATATAATGTCACAGAGCAAATAGTTGCATTGTTATAAGGCATAACAAGGAGAGAATAGACCACTATAAAATCAATAACCATCAAGTAAACATCAAACATCTGAAGTTCAATTTCAGCATTCATAACCAGTGACCCTTTCATCTAGGCTCTGTAACCAGGAAAACTTCTATGTTAGGCCCTGCATAATCCTGGGATTTCAAAAATATCTTCAGGTCTTAATTGCAAACCATGGTCCATCTTCCAATGGCCTCACTGTACTTTTATCAGGGTCTTCATGCCCTGCCTCATATGTCACGTGTCAGCAGTGGCTCCTGGAAACGTGCATACTTCATGACCCACTTCAAACAATTTTCATGCTTCTGAACCCAATACCAGGTATGCAGGACACAGTCATGTTGTTAGTCCAGGGACAAAATAAATCATGACCTTGAATAGCAGGTTTCTTTTTTTAGCCATCTCCTTTTAGAAGAGTTTGCATTTATATCATTTAGGTTTTTTTTTTTTTTTTTCTGACCTCAAGCATCCTTCCATTGTTTCAATGTAAAGTAGTTGGGCCATGCTCCTTACAGATGCTAAGGTTTGACAATAGCTGCCTCAGTAACCTAAAACTTGTCTCTATGTCTGTGACTTAATATTTACATGATTTATTTTCAACTGAAAATCTTATATTTCTCAGTTCTCTATCTTTCACCAAGCACATCTAATTACTTTTAAATTTAAACTTGATCAAACTCTTAGGGCTTGGGCAGAAGAAGGCAGCTGATCCTTCTGCCATTTGCAACAAAGTTCTCTGCTGTCTTTCCTTTTGCTTTGAAAGTTCATAAGCAAAACATCCAAACACAATTCTCTCTTCACTTAGCATTTTCAGACTGAACTGGGAATTTTGGGGTTCTTTGCTAATAAACCAGTACACCAATGCACAAAAAAATTAGGATGTCTCAGATTCTTGTCTAATAAATGTAAAGAATTAAAATCCATAGACCAGAGGATAAGGTTGAGAGAAATTTTATTAGATTAAGAGAAAGAAAGAGGAGCATTTATAGGCTCCAACCGTGTGAAGGACAGGATTGTTTACAGAATCCATGTGGGAGTAGGAAGGAGGTTTACCAGAACAGAGGACAGGAACTTGGAAATTTAGGAGAGGTGTACAGCCAGAAAAAATGTGGCCTTTCCACCTATTAAGCAGCTACCTATAGCCTTATTGTGGAGGATGTTACCTTCAGGCTCAGGTGAGCCAGAGTGAAGGCTGATTTGTCTGAGCTAGGGGCTAGCTCAAGAAGAGTCCAGCCATGAATCCAAGTTTTAGGGCTGAGATTAACCAACCACAATGCCATTCTAGGGAAGGGGAACCCCCTCCCAAGAGGGGCTCAGATTATTTATGTAAAATATATCTAGGAAACTTCTTCAGCCAAGAGATAAGAAAAGGAGATTTCACTCTCACTCTCGAAAGCAGAGATCACAAAGTCTGACTTAGGAGCATTTCTGCTGTTAACATCCAGGTCCCTGTTACCCTAAACTACCTAACAAAACTACTCCCTCTTAATCCCACTCTCTTTAGGAGACTCTCTAACTGCCATTAGAGGAAACAGGATAATGTTCAGGCAGTCTTTATCTACTTCCAGCTGAACAAGGTCATAGAGTGATGGCAGTTAGAGTCTCTCCCAGAGGGTGGACTATCTAAAGGCCCAACAAGAGAGAATCCTGTGAGTCAGATTTCCAATTACACTCTGAATATAGATTTAATCTCAGAGACTGGAAATTTTAACATTGTAAACTAGAGATGGGTGGCAGTCTTGTTAGAAGTGGTGAGTGATCAGCTCTTAATTGGTGATGGGGGGATGCATATAGAATGTGTTAGATTTTTGTATGCCAATCTGAGTATGCACTGCCTATAAATAAGCAGATATAAAGTTAATGCAACAGTTGAATATACAATGTCCAAATATCAATGGAATAACTATGAAGATTATAATGGGTACATTATATTTCCACCATGAAAAAACTATCAAACTCTTCACTCAACGGCACAGTTATATCTCTTTCTGTAAGTTTTTTAAACCAGATGATAACTTATCTCAGTTATCAGGAATACACACACACACACACACACACACACACACACACACAGCATTTAACCTTGATAATAGTACATATACCAACTAGGACTGTTGTAAAGATGTGCAAAGCGATGTGGTTTTGTATTTCCTTCATTTGAACTTCTGAATTTATGAATTTAGAGTGGATATCCCCTCAGATGTGCCATTTAAAGCCTTTTGGTATATTTAGTGAGAGTTCCCTTGTGCCATATGACATCTCTTAAGCCAATATATGGAATATAAACCAAGACTAAATGATTGTACTATTGAAAAATATTCCTAGTCTATTGGTGTTATACAATTGTTCAATTAGCTGGGCACTAAAGTTTTTATTTGTTGCCCATAGTATTGACATAAATCACAGATTCTACCTTCCAATCTATCTTGGGCATAGCCAGGGTCAAAGGTTGGTCCTGCAGAGCCACTGGGTGCCATTTGGAGCTGTCTAGCATCATTTTGGCCTCAGGACCCATTTAATAATAAACCATTCTGATGGTTGAAGGGTAATGAAGTTTTGGCATAAGTCTGAAGGAACCCATCTTAGGTAATGAACATTACTGGAATATTTTGAGTGAGTATGCATTCTTTACTCCCAGCATAAGGGAGCTGGTTTACTTCAGTGACCTTTGGTCAGAATTAACCACATACATGTATACCAGATTTGGAAATAACCACTACAATATTTATGATTGTTCTTCCTTGTCATGGATATGAAACTACTGGATAGGGGCCAACATTACTTAGCAGAGCCTCATCAGTTTCCTCTTTTGAAAGGCTCTTTTTGTGTCCTTGTTCATTCCTGGTAAGGTTAATAGGTCATTGAGAAACATTCCATCTAGTAACCTGGGTTAAAGTAGGAGAGCTAGCTCTTTCCTGATATATATGTATTTGTAGTTGGTTCTAGTCCTCTCCTTGTACAGAAGGTGCCCATCATGGAAATCCAAAGGAGTTGGAAGTAGTCAGGAGCCCACAAATCCAGGAGTTAGTCTGGTTATTAACCTATTCATATGCTTGTGACCATACAAGGAAGGAGTTTTTATCCTGAGAATAGGCAGGAACAATATAAAAACTGAACAATAACAAGGAAAGAAAATAAGGCATACTTTGTGATGAGAGGGAGAGCAGATATATCTGTCTGTGTCTCACTTTTGGCCTTGATGTACCTCTGTTGTATTCAGTTATACTCTTCTTTCTGAGTGTTTAAAACCAAGTATGCAGCCAAAATTTAATTAAGGATGTAATCTTGGAGATGAGATCAATAATGGCTCTCCAAGAGATTATAGGGATCTGGGAAGAGCTCTCTATGGCTCACTCAGCCTTGGTGTCATCTATTAGAATGACTAAAGGCTGTTCTGACCATGTGGCATTCCCTCTTTACACATTTTTTTAAAATAATTTCTGGGTCTCCATGCCCTCCCTGATCAGGAAAACTTATGACTTATCTGAGGGCCAGTGCAAAACAGCATAGATACGTCCCATCATATCCTGTGTCCTTGTGCCCTAGGAGAAGAGGTCAAAATCTTGGCTTTTTAGCTCTGGTGACTCCATTTGGCTTTGGTTTCTACATAGGTTGTTAAAACACTTAGAAAGGAAGTTATAACTGCCTTGAAATGTTTAGATATATATACATCTGATTAGTGAAATATATTTAGTTAAAGAATGTCACAAAGGTTTAATGACATTTTTTCTAACATCTAAGTTTAGATGTCTTGTGACAGTGTAAGCCATATCTAAACCATACAAAGCAGGCCTGTTGTATCCTTTAAATATATATTTCTTCAGCCAGGCAGCTGGAAATCTAAGAAGCTTTAATAAAACTGAATCTATTGTGGGACATCCATTCAATGTACCACATTCCACCACTGGTCCCCAATATATTCATAACCATCTCAAATTGTACATAGTCTTTACCCACTTTAATTTTCTTCAAAGTCACAACTATTATCTGAGATTTTAAGACTGTCTCTTAACTGTGATACCTTTCAAATCAAAACAAGTTACTTTTAACCTATAATGGTACAGAGTAAACATTTCCAATTGCTACAAGGCATAACAAGGAGAGACTGGAAAGTGCAAACACAATAACCATTAAGAAAACAGCAAATATCTAGAGTTTAAGTCTGATATCATAACCAGTGACTGAAATTCTCTAGATTTACCAATTATACCCTTGCAGGTAGGCTGAATAGCCAAGGAAAACTTCCATCCCAAGCCAGCAACACTTCATGGTAGCCTATGCACAGCTTTGGTATTTCTAAACATCCTTGGATCTCCACTACAAACCACTGTCCATCTTCCAAAGGCTTCACTGGCCTATCAGGATCATCATGCCCTGCCTCACTTGCTGCATCTCAGCAGCAGCTCCTGGAACCATGTGCACTTCATGTCGTAATGCACACAGTTTTCATATATTTGAAACCAATATTAGGTGTACAGGACATAGTCATATTTTTAATTCAGGGATGAAATAAATCATAACCTTTAAGAGCAGGTTCCTTCCTTTCAGTCTGCTACTTTCAAAAGAGTCTGCATTTCTACCATTCAGTGTTCCCTCAGGTATCTTTTCATTGTTTCAATGTAAAGTAGCTGGGTCCCCTTTCTTCAAAATCCTACTGAATTTGACAATAGCAGCTTTAGTAACCTAAAACCATCCTCTGTTCTTTTAAGTTTTAAACTTGTTTGAATTTCTCCAATTTTAAATCTTATAATTCTCAGTTCCATATCTTTAGCCAAGCACATAAGTCCAATACAAATTTAATCTTAATCAAACTCCCTGGGCAGGGCAGAAGAATATAGCCAGCCCTTATGCCAGTAGCCCACTTCCAACAAAGTTCTCGGTGATCTTCCCTTACCCTTAATAAATTCATAAGCAAAGCTTCCAAATACAATTATCTCTCCATACTTAGCATTTTCAACCTTTCACCAGTATAGTCCATAAGATTTGGCTTACCACTATAGAAGGCATCTTCATTTGCAAGTACCAATTCCATGCCAATTCCTCCAAAACAAAAGTTCTGAAAGTCCAAAATCCACATGGTCATATTCATAACATAGCAACACTCCACTCTCTAGTATCAATGCTATTTTAGTTAGCATTAATTTGCTTTGATGAACCTACAAACCAGATATAATTTATGGGAGGAATAAAGGGTTTATTGAAGCTTACATATCCAGAGGAAGTTCCTTAAAGGTGACAGAAGCTGGCCCCCTTTTCCTGATCTATGCAGAGGGAAAAAAAGCAACTACCACCAGCACAAGCAAGCAAACACCAGGAACCCCAGGCAGAGTTCAAGCACACTGCATATCTTTGGCTAGAATTCCAGATCCGCCCGCCACCCCATTAAAATACCTTCAGTTTGGACCCTAGGATCCACCCACAGTAACACCTCTTGAAGCCAGGCAGCTGGAAATCCTAGGTTTAATAAAACTGATCTATTGGGGGCCATCTGTTCAAACTACCATAACAGGCCTGTATTATCATTTATCTAGTAGCTATAAGTTCAGACAGAACATGTTACATTACTGAAAACAATATTTTTATCAACAAATCTAACCCAATTAATATGACCTAGAAACTATCAGGAAAAGGCAAATAAAACAACACAAAGTCTTGGCAACTATGTTTGAAAATGTTTTTGATAAGTCTGGATACCTGTGTGGGTATCAATTATCCAGAATAGGTTGGAAATAGAACATTGGACCTTTGAGATCTTTTTTTTTTTTTCCAGATGAATACGGTTGTTTGCACATGAGGCTGTATCATGGAGCACAGAATATCTTAAGAGTTAGTTGACTCATAAGCAATGAACTTGAGATACCATAAATGAAATAGTTATTTAACCAAAGTTGTGACTAAATCTATTTGATTACACATGAGAATAGATCATAGCCTGGTTATTAGTGAACTAAAACAGCTGAGCTTTACTATAACCCTTGGCAAATCTATTTTGAAATAGAAAACACTGTTGGACAAATAATAATCTTGCTTAACCTTGGATACCAAATGGTCTGATGTACATTAGATATTTTAATTAACAGAAAGCGATTTTATGTCTTACCCATGACTTAAAATATAAAGCTATCCCAATACATTTTACTCAATAGGAGGAAAAAAAAGTCACAATGACTGAAATTAAATAATTTAAAGTTAAATGATAAACATAATGATGATCTTTTGATAGAATTAGCATAAACAAAACAGGAGATATCTTTAAAGCCACAATGTATTTAGGTATGAGAACCTTATCTTAGGAAATTAAGTACTAAGTGAACCTTTAAGATTTATTTTCCCCAGTTGACAAATAGAAGAGCATAGTCAACCTGGATGAGTATTTTAAAGCCAGTTTTTACATCTCTTAAACCATGAACAAATTAGCATCAGTAAGTTGTTAATGAGAGAACCTTAATCATAAGACTTAGTTGCTATATAGTTAAAACCTTGAAAAATTGAGGAACATAATTTATTTTACTGAGAACCTTAAAGAAAGATTTATAATCTTTAAATGATGAATAATTTGACATTAATGATCTTCTAGACTTTTTTTTTAACTAGTTAAAACCATGGCATCAAATAGACATATATTAAAGTTTATCCATTTAAATGCTTTACTTACTTTACCCAATTTTTGCTGTAAATTTTTAAACATTTTTAATATTGATTTATTGGGAAGCAGAGCAAGATAGAGAAGAGAGATAGAGAGAAAGAGCATGCCAGTACCTCCAGCCAGTGTAAACAAACTCCAGACATATGCGCTACTTTGAGCATCTGGCTTTACATAAGTACTGGGGAACTGAACCCAAGTCTTTAGGCTTTGCAGGAAAGTGTCTTAACCACTGAGCAATCTCTCCAGTACCCGGTTAGTAGTTGTTAAAATCCCTGTTAATGTTAAATTTTGGATCAAGGTTTATACGCTTTAGCTTATGAAGTTTTTATAAGGGTAATGGTGACCTTAGAGGCAAATCGTCCCATCTGAAACAAAGTGGAGGATGAAGAATAAAAGAGTCTAGGGACAGTCTGTGCCCCATGTTGTTCCACATCTTTTAGTTGGAGTGGGGCCCTTCCAAAACCGGGTTTGGGTAGAAGAAAGTAGCTTTTCCCATTTCATCCCTACAGGACCCCTGACCCAAATTTCCCACTTTTCTCCCCAATCTAGGGGCCACACATTATGCTCTATGTGTCTCCCAGAGCAAGAGAGCTCCAAGACAGGATATCTATGCTCCCCTGTTTAGCCAACTCCCAAGCTCGAGTTCCAGTCCCCAGCCCTGTATATCCCACATCATGGCATGTGAGATCTGCCAAAGGCAATGTAGGCCCAAGTGTGGAAGTTTACACTCTTGCTTCCATCTAAGTAGCCTAAGTTTTCTTCTTGGGAAGGGGGCTTATCCTGGGACCTGCTTCTCATCTTCCATCTATGGGAAGCCTGGGGTTTAGGTCCACCCTGGTCTGTGAATGTTTCATGTTGGGTTTTAATCTTCTAATGGCTTTTTTCCCCCTATGTTCCATGTGTTTTAAGAAAATCATTTGATTTCATTAGGAGAGGTTGTATGCTAATACCCACTTTTAGTTGATTTTTTTAAGGGATACAGCCAGGAGTGGTGGCACACACCTTTATTTATTTATTTCTGCATCCTCACCAGCATTTATTGGATTTGTTTTATTTTTTTTATTAGTCAGTTCTGTATTCAGCAAATACAGTCAGTTTGGTACCATTATTAGGCTCATCCGTGACCTACCCCCTCCCCTTGGTCTCTCCTTGTTGAGGAATATGGGTCATGCATTGTGGAGTTAGCCCACAGTTATGGGTAGGATAAATGTCTCTGCAAATCATGACCCAACATGTGGCTCTGACACTCTTTCCGCCCCCTCTTCCACTTTTAGTTTTGTATGTACCCTAGGCAAGCCTGATAGTTGTCTTACTGAAGGAGTTTGTAATCTGATCAGTGTCTTAAGTCAGTTTACCCATTTAATCTTTCCCTCTAGTGAGAAATTCTATCTGACAGAAGTGACTTTCAGGTGATCAGAAGAGAGAAACTATAGAGAGAATCAAAGCTATATGTAGCTTATTACTCTCATTTTCTTGTCAGATAAATTTGGCCATTTTGCTTCTAGACAAGGTCTGGAGGTGACATGGATTAAAACTTGCTTAGTGTCTGAGATAAAGTGGATAAGCAATGTTTTTGTTCCATGAGAAATATGCTTATAACTCTTCCACTGATTACACTACTGTTCCTTAACAAAGAATAATAATTGATTTGTTATTAATTTACATTTAAGAAATAGCGAAACACATAGTCAATAAAAACACCTATTTTTAGGCCTCTAGACTATGCCTGAACCAGATCTATCTATTTACTCATGGAGATCAGTGCAAAATAAAACAATGAGACAAGTTCATAACTAAGAATTTCAAGGTAGAGGCCATAAAATGCCAAGCCCTTCTAAATGAAATGTTCATATAAGATAGATCTGATAATAACAGCTTATTTATTTTTAGTATTGTTATTTGTAAAAGAAAAAATTCTGTTTTGCAATGATAGAAATGAAGGCTCAGTGAAGTGAAGAATAGATCAAAAATACACAGCTGGGAAGTTATACAATTGAATCTAGCTGACTGAGATTCCTGTCTTCCTTACCCCACTGGAGAGGTTAACCAGTAATAACCCACAGACAAATGATGGCCTACAAGTTAATATTTGCTTTGTTTATCCAGGTCTAGGGGCATGTATGAGACTCTAGATTCTATCATCAGAACTGACAAATAAAAAATTAAATAAATAAGTCATAGCTCTGACAGCTAGATAATAAAATGACAAGGCTTGTCTCTCAAACGACAAGTAATCCAGCAAGACTGCACTTCCCTAAGACTCCACAAGTTGGGGATCAAATGTGAGACTTAGTTCAAACACGTGAGGCTATAGGAGACATTTTACATTCAAATCACCAAGCCACATCATTCAACCAGTGAACAATCATTCAATAGAAGGAAAAATAAAATGCATGAACTGATATTTAATTGGAAATTTCCTTATCTTACTTAGGGAAGCTATCAAGAAGTACTAAGCTAGGTAGCTGAAAACAAAATTTAATTAAGTATTTCAATGTTTTAGAGTCTAGAAGAATGAAATCTATGCTTCAGGGAGGTTGGTTCCTTCTTCAAGTTTGTAAGGAAGATTTTGTCTCATTCTTGTCTCCTAATTTCTGGTGGTTGGCAAGCAAACATTGGCAATTTTTTAGCATCTAGAAATAACACCTTCATTTTTTGCCTGTATATTCACATTATGTGAGTATATCTCTATTTCATAGTATAAAGTCTCCCTTTTGCCAATAACATCAGAACTATGGATTGGGATCATCATATTTTGATGAGATTATCTGAAAAGATACATTTCCTAATAAGAAAATATTTACAGACATTGGTGTATAAGACTCGAACATATTTCCACATATTTAGAGTAAGCACAAGTCAACCCCTAGGAGCCTAACAATGAAAAGTTCCCCTCTCCCCACAACTTTGAAAGCATTTGTTGTTAATTGTTTTCATAATTATTGTCATTCTGAATGAGTGCGTTGCGATGAAATCTTAAAGCAAGCTTAATTTGGATTTCTCTGATAACTAATAATGTTGAGCAATTAAAAAACATTTATTGACTGTAGTTCTTTTGAAAAGTGTCTTCATTTTATTTAAGTTCATTTATTGATTGGAGGATTTAGTGTGTGTGTATGTGTCTTCTTTTCACTATTTCCTAAAGGAAGGTTACATATAACTGGATATTTTAAAGCAATTATCAAATATATAGAACATTTTAAGAACATCAATTGCTTTAATTTTCCTAAGAAAACCTTTCATTCATTCTAAATCTTGAGTAACTACTTCTTTCTACTGCTGAGACATGGACTTTATGTCTTTATCAAGGCATTCAGTTTCATTATAATGAACTGCTTCTGTGCATCTCTTTCTTACACAAAGCTAACTCCTCAAAAATAGGAACTATTCTACACACAGTTCTCTGTCTATCTATCCATTTATCTACATCTATCTGCGCGCGCGCACACACACACACACAGTTTTTAATGCAGTGCTTAGAATAATGCATTCATTTCTTAGACAAACATGTATTGAATACTTACTAATTCTATTTTAGGAAATCTCACTGTTCACAGTTTCCATTCATAAAATTTGGGAGGAGGAAAGCAAATTGTCTCTACATGGAATGCTGAACTTATCCTTGGGTTAAGAAGAAAGCAAATGTAAAGGGCAATTGCATCATAAAAATGCAGAGGTGATCTATAGTTCTGTCTTCAGTTTGTCTATATCATGCAGAGATGTTATGGTCCAGAGCAAAATACTTCTGCAAACTGAAGAGTTTAGTCCAAAATGCTTTGGTTATTTTTATCAATACACTTATATTGTTTGCTAATTGTGTCAGCTAATACTTCATAGCTCCTGGAAATAAAGGGGTGGATTTTCACTCTACAACTATATAAATATAACTATATAAATATAACTATATAAATATAACTATATAAATATTTGAGAAGATCATTATGGAGTAAATAATATGCAATTCTATTCAGGACACTTATTAGTCCATTGTATTTCCCTTTGGCAGAATGTAGCTCCTACAGCAGCACTTCTGAGGTTACAACTCATCACTTATGGGTTAGCTTCTTGGAGAGTCAGACTCTTTCATCTTAACTTCTCCAGCTGCAATTTATTCCATCACAACTGTTAGCTAAAAAGCAAAAGCAACATGCCATTAATATTAAGGAAAACTCCTTGATATTTCCAGCTTTTATGTTCAAAAGAAAAAAATTATATCAGCTCCCTTCCGTACAGTTTTGCTTCCTTTATACAGCTAATTAGATTAAATGTTGCATAATGAGATGCACATCAAAAATTGTTTAAATACATTCATTTTGACAAAAGCAATTTTATACATGGGAAATTTGATGATCTTCCAGAGATTTCTATTTTGGGTTTAAAGAAGGTAAACCATAGATAGCAAAAATCTACATGCTTGTTTTTTGTCAATTACTTAGCCATAAATCATTTAAATTTTTTCTACCCATGATTATAAACATATCACAATTGACTTTCCTGTGTTTATTCCCCTTATTGTAGATGTTTTGAATTATGAGAAAATGGAAAAGGAATTCTTATTTCAATAGTGCTACTTCTGAAAACACTACAAAGAAAACGTGACAGAGAAGTTGGAGACCATGTCTTCTTTACTATAGAAACAAAATAAAACTTCCAAAAAACCGATTGACTCTTTTCCCAAGAAGGGAGTTTTATGTTCTTATGAGTCAATGAAAAATAATTTTTTTCTCAATTTTTATTAACATTTTCCATTATTATAAAAAATATCCCATGGTAATACCCTCCCTCCCCCCACTTTCCCCTTTGAAATTCCATTCTCCATCATATCCCCTCCCCATCTCAATCAGTCTCTCTTTTATTTTGATGTCATGATCTTTTCCTCCTCTTATGATGGTCTTGTGTAGGTAGTGTCAGGCACTATGAGGTCATGGATATCCAGGCCATTTTATGTCTGGAGGGAGCACATTGTAAGTAGTCCTACCCTTCCTTTGGCTCATACATTCTTTCCGCCACCTCTTCTGCAAAAAAATAAAATTTTTAAGGAAATACTTATATTGAAACTGCATTTACCAGTATGCCAAAAGTCCTTATCAAATACATAGTAGTTGCAATGTTTTTCTTGCCTCCCTGTACTTAGAGCCAAATAGACACCTACTATGTTTATTTCTTTTGTTGCTGTTGTTGGGTTTTTTTGTTTGTTTGTTTGTTTCTCTAGGTAGGGTTTCACTCTAATTCAGGCTGACCTGGAATTTACTATGTATTCTCAGGGTGGCGTCGAACTCACGGCAATCCTCCTACCTCTGCCTTCCAAGTGCTAGGATTAAAGGCATGCACCACCATGCCCGGCTTTAATTCTTTACTACTCAGTGAAATGATTAAAACTATTGTTTTTCATCTGACAATTTGTGCAACTTAATCCAAGTGGTAAAGTGACAAAGGAAGCTTGAGATGCATTCTCCAAATAACTAGTTTATGGACCACTTCTGCTAATTGTAGTTCAGGTACTTGAAGTTCTAACAAATATATAGGACTGAATAATTTGAAGTATCACATTGCTAGCCATTATTATGCTACTTGAGTTACAAATGAAGTACATGAATTACATGTGTTCTAACTTCTTCTGAGGTTGTTCTTAATAGAGATCTTGTAAAAGTCAGTTTAAATTTGTAATGATGACTGGCCTTCAGGGATTGCAAATGTCAAGACACAAGGAAGGCTGTTCAGGGACTGAGAGAAAGAAAACTCTTCATTATGCAAATATTGTGTTTTTTCAGATATGGATGCTCAGTTATTCCTTTATTGCTCTAAAGTACATAAATATTCTAATTGCAGCTTTTATGCAGAAGACACCCAAGAGCTTGTATTTGGCTGGTAAAAGGACCCCAAAGAATACTAAGTAGAAAGATACATGTGAAGAATAAAACATATGTTAATACTGGATTAGGCAAAGGTTTTCTAGACTTTGTTCTCCTCTCCGTTGTTCTATAAGGGGCTTAAGATAATGTTCAAGGCCAAGGAAGTTGAGGATATTGTGAATTTTTATGTGTCTGTAGGTGTGTAGTAATTGTGGTGTGTTTGTGTGTGCATGTGGCATATGCATCACAGATGCTTGTACCCCATGTGCATGTGTAGAAGTCATGGGACATAAAAAGGAAGGCATACGATTCCCATGACCTCTTTTTCCATTTCTGTGTCTCATGTTGTCCAGAGATGTATGGAAGAGATATCCCGTTGCTTAGGTAATATAATACAGCAGGAGTTAAGTATAAATCTTTGGATACCTAAATTTGCAAATCATTTCACTTTGAGATTACTCTGGGCACATTTTTTTTTTCAATTTGCCCTGTTAATTTATGTCCTTCTAGTTTAATAAACCATAACTGTGAGTAGGATGCCTTCTCGTAGTCTGAATCTTATGAGTTCTTCAAGCAAATCAACTCTCAAAATTATAAAGAGAAGGAAACAACAATGAATAATGGAGATGAACTGAAATCATGTGTTGGTATCAACATTTCCCTTCTCCCTGCCCCCATTCTGCTGAGGGCCCTCCTTAGTGGGATCCCTGGTATTCACCATGGGGTTGTGGGTTATGAGATGTGAGAGCAACAGTCAGTCATTGTAAGGGGGAGGGGCAATATATCTGGACCTTCCCTTCTAATCTGCGATTCTTACAATCCTTCAGCCCCCTCCTCTGCAAAATTCTTTGAGCTGGGGTGAATGTGTTTTGACTTTACTTTAGTGTGCTCTCAGTAGCTTCTTGATTTCTACTTTGATACAATTTGAATCTCCTAAGTGTCTGTCTCTATCAGTCTGGCACTCGTTGTCAGGCTCGCCATTGAAGCAGCACTCTTGCTCATCTTGTGAATTCCTCTGGTTTCACTGGGGCCCTGGTTGATGTGTGAGGGGTGGTTTTAAAATATAAACTTTTTTAATATAAACATTTTTGAATGTCTCATATGGTACATTTATACTAAAATTATTCATTATCTGAAATTAAAATTTTATTATCATTCCTGCATGATATATGTTAATTTTACATCCAAAATATATCTTTCATTCCTATTCTAATGCTGAACCAGACAATCCATCCATGCTTCTATTGAGGTTTATATCTTAGTTTGCTATCCATGAGAAAGGTTTCCATGGTTCCAATTCATTTTGGACTTACTTCTGTATCTCCCCCATCCATCCCATTCCCCTTTCCCTTAACCCTTCCACTCCTATTATCTGTTCTTTGAGACCCTGTGAGATTTTTCCATTATGAAATTGGCCTAAAGATTTGTATTATGGGTTAATTTTATGGCTCATTATACCACTAATTCTTTTTCTGCTTTTCATATTTGTGGGTTTTCCTCTTTCTTTTTGTCTTTTTTCTTTTTATTTATTTATTTATTCTTATTGACAACTTCCATGATTGGAAACAATATCCCATGGTAATCCCCCCCCCCAACTTTCCCCTTTGAAACTCCACTCTCCATTATAGCCCCACCCCCTCTCAATCAGTCTCTCTTTTATTTTGATGTCATGATCTTTCCTCACAGTGCCAGACACTACCTACACAAGACATCATGATAGGAGGGAAAGGTCATGACATCAGTTATTTTCTTGTTTCTGGGAGAAAATACTTGACCAGATGCAGTTTAGGGAAAGAAAAAGATTTTATTTGCCTTATAATTCCAGAAGTTAGAGTTCATCATGCCATGGAAAGCATGGCTGAAGCAGAAAACTGGTGTTACATCATCATATCAGCAGGGCGGAAGTGCAGAGAGTGAAAGAACAGCAAGCATATCCAGTCTGTAGTACCTGAAGGCCTGCCTCCAGTGGCACATATATATCCTCCAAAAAGGCTCAACCTTCAAAAGGTTCCACAACTTTTTCAAGCAGCTCCACCAGCTTGAGACCAAGTGTTCAGACACATGAGCCAATGGGGCATGTGGCAGTCAAACCACATACTCTTTTTATTGGTCAGAACTTGTTGCTGGGCTGGAGAGATGGCTTAGCTGTTAAATGCTTGCCTGTGAAGTCTAAGGACCCTGGTTCGAGGCTCAATTCCCCAGGACCCACGTTAGCCAGATGTACAAGGGGGCGCACACATCTGGAGTTTGTTTGCAGTGGCTAGAAGCTCTGGCACGCCCATTCTCTCTCTCTCTTTCTCTCTCTCTCTCTCTCTCTCTCTCTCTCTGCCTCCTTCTCTCTGTTTCTCTCAAATAAATAATAAATAAAAACAAAAAATATTAAAAAGAAAAAACAAAAAACTTGTTGCTTACCAAATAATCACCATCACTAGGTAGAATTAATATCTGCACTCATTATTTGAAGCTAGTGGTGGCTATCAACTACATTTACTAAATTCTTATGATTGCTAGCTTTAATTACTAAGTGGCAATTAACTAGTTGCATTTAATAGTCATGTATTCAATTTGTGATAACTGCCAGTGGTGAAAAATTGTTGCCATAAATAAGGCTACTGGGACAAGAGTGACATAAGGTCCATGTCACCAGTGACCAACTTTCAGTGCTTTTTGGTTGGTGGATCATGCACTTTAACCTATTAGTCTTACTCTAGTAACAAGGATCGGTGATTGTGAGGGAATATCCCAGACAATCACAGCTTGTAAGGCTCAGAACTAGGATTTTCATGGGACTCCAGGGTCCGTGTTCTTCACTGTTATTTAGTGCTTACTGGAGCCTACAGTTTCTTTGAGGACTAACATAGTAGGACCAGTTAGTCATACTGTCCCACCGTCCTCTAAAGAGATGTACATACCTGACAAAAAGACCAAGTCTACAAGAGAATCTTTCCTGCCACTCTTCTGTATGTTCCTCTATTATTACAATTATCACAACTACATTGGAATATCTTGACTTCAAGAGAAATTTCCTTCTGTGTAAAGTTTCAATTCTGTATGACATTGTGGTGTTTGATTCAGGTGTCCTCCATAAACTTAGGTATTCTGAATTCTGGGTTCCCAGCTGATGGAGGCTTGGGAATTACGCTTCCTGCAGGCAGTGTATTGTTGGGGGCAGGCTTATGGGTATTATAGCCAGTGTCCCTTATCAGTGTTTGGCACACTCTGCTGTTGCTATTGTCCACCTTATGTTGGTCTGGGGGTGATGTCCACCCCCTGCTCATGCCATCATTTTCCCCTGCCATCGTGAAGCTTCCCCTCAAGTCTGTAAGCCAAAATAAATCTTTTTTTTTATTTTTCCCAAAAGCTTCTTTTGGTGGGGTGATTTCTGCCCGCAATGTGAACCTGTGCACCTGACTGTAACAGACATCTGCATATATTTTCATGTTAGTCAACAGGAGGTATTATGATTATCATTTGTTGAGTACTCACTGGGTGTCAGGAATTATATGTGTAGGATACACTTAATTTTCCCTTTAGACATTCTCATTTTTAAAAATTAATTTATTTATTTTAAGAGATTATACAGTTTTATTCTTTCTCCCCTGTTACTGTTTCCCTGGGACTCTCCTTAGTGGGGTTATGAGATTTACTCTGGGGTTGTGAAGGCTTCAGTCAGTCCCAATGGGACAATGGGGGAACTGTGCCCCAGGGTATTCACATTCACTCTGTGGTTCTTATGATCTTTCCACTCCTTCTTCTGCAATGTTCCCTGAGCCATGGAAGGCCTTTTGGCAGTCTGATTTAGTGTTGAGTTCTTTGTAAGCTCTAGATTTCTGGTTTGCTAGGTTTTGTTTGATCACTGTGTCTGCCACCATCACCCTGGAGCTGGTTATCAGGCTAGCTGTAAGACCAGTGTTCATAGTGAAGCTTCCACTGAAAGTTCTCCTGGGCCCTGGGAGATATGGAAGAGGTGGCAAGTCTTATAGTGGGCAGTCAGTTATCTTCTTGTCTTATTGATGGATCTCAAACATCCTCCATTTTGTCTGCCACCTGTAAAATAAAGCAGATTCTCCAACCAAGAGTGAGAGGTCCTTGGGTTAAAGGGGACAGGCAAAATTATTTGGAGAGATTTGGGGTTTGTAAGTCCACTCTTCTCCAGAGATTAATAGGGGCTTCTCTCTGATGTGTGAGTTTCCTGACTATGGCACTCTGACTAGGTTTCCAGCAGGAGGTTCTCTCCCTCTGAGCAGGCCTCATGTCCAATCAGAGAACAGTTGTTTACCTGCAGAGTCTCTAGGCTACTATTGCACAAGCATATATGTCTTGTCTGGCTGGATGATTTCATAGTCTGCAGGTTCCACTGCTTATTCATGGAGTTGGTAATTGTTTTCTTCCAGCACTCTGAGGGTTATCCAGGAAGGAGCTAGTTTCCCTCTCAGTTCTAGCATGGTAATTTGATGTCCTGTGACCAGGGCCTGTGGTGTCTTCAGCATTAGGATTTCATCTTTTAGTTCTAGAAGGTAATAAAGTGTTTTTTGGCAATGCCCTACATTGTTTTGGGGACGTTATGGGTCTCCTGGCCAACAGCTCACTGTGGGGGACAACCCAATTCTGGGCCTGGGAATTATGGACCAGAGTCTGTGGTTTTAAGAAGGTTAAGGTTTTCTCACCTTCTGTCCTGACTGCCCCCATCCTCCCTTATTGGTGGTTATACCTTGTAGAATGCTACTTAGAATTACGGTTTCTATGGGACTGATTCATGTTGTCTTAACTGTTGTATAATTCCCTTCCCACCCTTCCTATTCCTATCCCTCCAAGACCCTGCACCCCCAATATTTTGCCCTTCTATAACTTGGCAAGTAACTACTCATACTGTGGCTTCTCTTCTGATCATATAAATTTTTCATCTTTTTGTACATTGCTCTTAATTTTTTTATTATTTATGAGAGATGGAGAGAGACAGAATGGCATGAGAGAGGGGGAGAGAGAGAGAGAGAGAGAGAGAGAGAGAGGAGAGAGAGAGAGAGAGAGAGAGAGAGGAGAGAGAGAGAGAGAGAGAGAGAGAGAGAGAGAATGAATGTTTCAGGGCTTCTAGGAACAGCGAACACACGCCAGAAAAATGAATCACCTTGTGCATCTGGCTTACGTGGGTACTGGGGAATTGAACCTGGCTCCTTTGGCTTTGCAGGCAAGCACCATAACTGCTAATCCATCTCTCCATCCCTTACATTGCTTTTTAATGGCTCAGATAAATCACATGTGAGATGCTTGGATTCAGCATTAAAGCTGACTATTTTTGGTATGTGAGAATCAAAGCCTGCTATCTGATATGCAGACTGACTGCAGAGAGAGTGTTGCTATATGATATTCGGTCTGACCTAGGCCTACTCGTGATTTCCTATTTGGGCTAATTAGCTTGGAAACTCTTTTTGTGTCTAGACATTGGCAATCAGTACACTGTCCATAGGAGCAGCAGTCACACAACCAACAGAATCTCTGTTAGTGGAGAGTTACACTCATTTCAGGACAAAAGAAAAACAAAACAAAACAACAACAACAACAAAAATACTCACTGCACTTCACCTCCTTGAACTAAGACAAGCTTAAAATAGTGTGTAATTAGAGAAAGTAGATATAGCAGATGGGTACCACATATTTCTTAGAATTCTCTCCTTTGGAGGAAATAGTCAATATTCCATTTCAACTTCAAATGTTTGAAACTGTGAAATTTATCTTGTTGCTATAATAGGTAAGAATGTATTTTGTCTAGGACATGAACTGTAAGTGAGGTTTTAGTAAGCCACCTACTGCAAAGAAGCTGCCAAAATAGTTAAAAGAAGCTGAATAGATGAATAATCTTGGGGAACAGCAGGACATGGAACAAAAAGATGTAAATGAATTATCAACATTTTTTCAACCCTGTCCTCACTCTGAGAATTTTGGGGATGTATATAGAGTGAACAGAGAATTGTGAGCTTCACTTTGAAGAAATGGTTCATGGTGAACCATGAAAAAGTCAATCAGCATTATGACATTCCAGAAGAACTCACATTATTTCACAGAGGGGTGAAAGGTGAATAAGTCTTTGAATCATTCAGAGTTTCTGAGACATGATTATTTAAAGGTTTAAGGTTGATAGATAAATCAGTAAAATACCCTAGCAGAAAGCTATCGTCCCCTTTGGTAATATATGATAGGGCTTAATTAGTTACCTTCTTATTGCTGGAAAAAATATCAGGCACATATTCATTTAAGGGAGGAAGGGTTTATTATTTTTTATAGTCCATCATGTCATAGAAGGTATGGCAACCTGAGCATGAGACAGGGCTAGTCATATTCAGCCCTCAGTGAAAAGAAAAAGTAAAGCAATGAATGCTTGTGTTCAGGCAGCTCTCTCCTTTTCATACATTCTGTGACACTGGTCCATGTAATATTGCCACCCACAGTTAAAGTGGATCTTCCCATCTCATTCTAATTAAGATAATCCTTCACAAGTGATTTTAGATCTTTTCAAGTTGATAATCAGTATAAACCACCATAGCTGAAATCACTTAATGTTGTATGGCAAATTTATTTCCATTGAAAGAAGTAAACAACTGTTGCAACTTTATCAAAAGCAGGTGGGCTACACCACTTCATACACCACACCTTAACATTCCAGTCTTTACTATAGAGATGCATGCTAAGCCATATTTGTTGCTGCTCTGTTCATAATATCTAGGAATTGGAAATGTGCCCATAAAAGATGCCCATTAACTTAAGAATGGATTATGAAGATGTGGTACATATACACAACGGGATTCTACTGAGCAGTAAAAACTGAAATAATGAAATTTGCAGGAAAATGGATGGACATGGAAAAAAATCATACTAAGTATTGTCACACAGGCTCAGAAAGATAAACACCACTTGTTCTTTGTCATATGCAATTCCTAACTAGAAGCACCATGAACTGATTTTAAATTGTAGTAAGCAACAGCAGTAATGGCATGGAACTAGAATGAGAGTAGGCAAAGTGGAAATAGGAAGGGATGAGAGGAGTTGATACTTTCCAGACAAGTGGAAGGAAACAATACAAAGACAGTAGGGTCTTGGGGTAATAAGGTAAAGGGAGGTGGGGAAAATTACACAAAGCAATGACAGCATGAATCAGTACCATAGAAACCTCCTCTTGATTAGAAAACTACAAGCTACAACTCAGTGAGGGGTCAGGGGCTGGGGATCGCTCATGCAGAAGTGCCCTGTAGAGGGTGGAGAAAGCTCAATCCTAAAATCATGGGCTCTGGCTAGTAAATCCCAGTGCCAGAACTGGGTTACCCCTGCAGTGAGATGTTGGTCAGGGAGATCCATTAGGTTCCCAAAACAATACAGGGCATTACCAAATCACTTGGTTGTCTGCCAGAGCTAAAAGTTAAGACCTATTGCTGAAGAAGCTATAGGCCATGGTCATCGGCATCAAGACACCATGCTGGAAGTGAGAGGAAAACTTCCACTCTGTTTTTGGCTTAAAGGAGAAGTTATGCCCATCAAAAATCTCCTAAACATCTGTTTATTCACTTTGATCTATGCTGCTCTCACTCTTAGCTATACAACCAGCTTTTAACAGATGACAGCCAATATCAGGGAGATCGATGTCCTTCACTATCACAGAAAAATAAATAAATAAGCCAACAGCCTAGTATGAGATGAGTCAGCTCTACAACACTACAGAGGAAGTGGCAATTTAAACTCTAGTACTTCTATCCTGAAAACTTCCTCCAGGGAGATGGTGGTAGACACTGAAAGATTCAAAACTCATAAAAGCAGAAATTCAGGGGACGAAGGGAGGTCAGCACCAAAGGACTGAAGGAGCCCATCAGCCCTTGCAAGGCTGCAAAACCTCCCTCTTCTTTGGCACTGCCTGCAGAAGTGGCTGTCATCTTCTTCTTAGCATCATGGTTGTCCTCATTCCTCTGGTGAAGCCCAAGATTGTCAAAAAGAGGACTAAGAAGTGCATCCACACCAGTCAGACAGATATGTTAAAAATTAAGGTTAACTCAAGGAAACCCCAAGGTATTGACAACAGGGTGTGGAGTAGATTCAAAGGCCAAATTCTGATGCCCAACATTGGTTATGGGAACAACAAGAAAAGAAAGCACATGCTGCCCAGTGGCTTAGGGAAGTTCCTGGTCCACAACATCAAGGAGCTGGAAGTGTTCCAAATGTGCTGAGATCGCTCATGTTTCTTCGAAAAACTGCAAAGCCATCTTAGAAAGAGCAGTTAAGATGTCTATTAGAGTCACCGATCCAAGCGCCAGGCTGCACAGTGAAGAAAATGAGTAGACATCTCGTATTTATCTTCTATTTGTGCTTAAATAAAACCAGAAAACCCACAAATAAAAGCACTGAAGGAGACTTATAAAATGCCTGCCAAAGGTCAGGGAATATTGTGACAGAGGGGATAAAAAGATTGTAAGACCCATAGGGTAGAAAGGTGTAACCTGAGATTTTTACTACTCCCCACTGAGACTGACTGGTACATTTATGATCCTACAGTGAATACCAACAACCCCAGTGAGAAAGACGCACAGGGGAATGGTGGCAGAAATAAGTAGCTATAAGAGTATAACCCAATTGAATTGTGATCAATATGCAGTATCTTCATACTGTAAAGTTCATAATAATAAAAATATTTATTTAAAAAAATCAACTGGGACAACTCACAAATGAATCATGAGCTGAGGCCGGTTCACCTCCCCCCATAGAAAGAAGGTTGTGGAGAAGGTTGTTAGATCTGCCCCCCACTTGAGATTCCAGGTATCCCCATGTACCAGCTGTGTGCAATGACACTTGAGGCCTCATGACCTCAATGGGGAGCAAGAGTACATAGAGGGTAAAATATTAAGACAATAAGCTCCATCCAAGTAGCCATGGGGAAGTCATCATTTACTCTTGGATGACAATTCTCAGTGGCATGTATTCTTTGGGGTCTTCATGATATATTCCTCACCTTGAAGAGCATCTGTGCAGGTAATCCTGACAAAGTCATCTCCAACCAGCCATGACTTTTCCATGATACAGCTGCTGTGGGGATTCCATATTCCTGTAAGTAACACATAACTGTGTTGTGAAAGTAACCCAATTAAACTCATTAGTTGATCAAAACTAGTTTTTCTCTAGTCATACTTTGATCTGTAATCTGCTTCTTATCTAGGGTGAATAGTGTTCATATCTCCCCAGGGAAAAGTTTCATACAACAATTAAAATACAGAGACGCTTGGATTCAATAGCATACATGACGTTGGACTTGTGAGATTCTATGCCTGTTACCTAAAAATAACACAGACATCTGGTTGCTGGGTCATATGGTAATTCCTATTTGAAAAATAACCATAGTTTCCATAATCAATGTGCTAATTTGCAGCCCCTCAACAGTATGCAATGAATCAATTATTCACAAAATCTTTATAATTCTCTATATGTTATAATGTTGACTTTTTATTTTTAACAGAATTATTTCACAATGTTTAGTTGAAGTAGAAATTGATGATTACGTTATTACTATGTAAATTGTTGCTATGGGATTCTGTCTCTTGTGCATAGCATGGACAACACTCTTGTGAAATCAGCAGTGGTGAACACTCCCAAGAGAGCCTACAAGTCTTATTGTCCCTTGTACATGACCTTCTTATCTTGTGCTATTGTTCTATCCAGGGGACTCTCAAGTGTAACAATCCCCAGAAGCATAAGGCTCCCATCGAATGTGAGCCCTTGACTTTCCAGTCCCCAGATTTGTCATTCCAGTACTTTCCTGCTCCTTACTCATGAACTCCAGCAATGGCAACAGACCAAATCAGCAACCACTGGACATCAATAGTGGCAACAGAATGATGTGTCTACCCTCTTTCCCCAAACATCACACTGCTTGCCACCTACATTCCCCTGTTTATGAAACCCATGCCTCTTTCTTCCTACCCAGTGGACTAAAGTGCCAAGGAACTTCCTCTTCAGTATCCACTCTCCTCCCTCCCTCGTTTTCTAGCAACCAGCAGGTCCTTCCTTCCCACAACCCTGGGCCCTCCCATCCGCCCCCCCGAATGCTTTCCTACTTCCTTTCCTCCTTCCAAAGTATTGGAGCATCCACACAATGAAACACAACTTCCTTCACATGTTTATTTTATTCATTTAATGACATGCTTTTTATTTTAATCCAACACATTTGGACTTGTCTCTACCAGAAAAGTCATATCTGGGCATGTTTTATCAGACCTGATGCCTCTGGGACCTCTGCTTCCTCCTTTGCTGGATTTTTCTTCTTCTTTGTTCCTTTTGCTCAGAGTCAGAGTCTTTGGGAGGCATTTTGCTTCTTTCTCATGCTTTTCTTGATATTCTTCTAAGGCCCTCTAGAGACTCTTCATTATTTGGGCACCCGATAAGGGAACAAGAAGCTGGCGATAAGACATTGTTTCAGGGAGAGGCAAAGACTCACTGGGAAGAGATGGGAAGGGGGAATTTGGATAAGGGTTCTGGGGTGCAGAAGGTTTGCTTGGCAGATGAGGCTGGGGAAGGAGCCTTGGGTTGGGTGCTGGTGAGGAAGAGGAAGCAAGCAAGGGGAGCATCTGGCCTCCGTGTCCTTTTCCTTCACAGGCCTGCAGCGGTAGCGGTGTTCATGGTCTTTTTCTTGCATCTTCTCCTCTTTTCATAACTATTGCTTGTTATGGACGCCTGTTTGTAGTAGGAGTCTGAGCTAGGCTCATCCAGCCTCTCCTTGACATTCATCTCGCTGCGGGTACACTACCAGCAATACCAGTAACTGACTTCCCTTTGGTAAAATGAGCAACCACACCCTTCAGCTGTGCTTGGCCAGACCAGAAACACCTGTAGCCAATGGGATCCTCACACCCCGCCTGAGCATTACATGGCGGAGGGGAACCGCCCCTCAGGTTTTAGGGCTTAGCTTCCAGAATGGCCTCAAAATCATCTCACACCGATCTTTCACTCTATCTCTACTCCATGGTTGCAATATGGTGGCCCAAATGGTAACTGCTGTCATCCATTCCTCATAGCTATCCCATGCAATATTTAATATCATTGTATGTACAAATGTGTAATCCTTCCAAATATGTATGACTATATTTATTCACCATATAAATTTCTTATCTCACTTCCTTCTAAAAATGGGGTTTACAGAAAATATTCACAGAGATGTTACAGGGAGTAGGAAAGTCAGTTTAGAATGAGTTTTCTCTATCCAGTTCATACTAATGACCTTCTTCCAGAGAAATTCAAATCAAGCCAGTTCTCTTGGATTTCAGGCACTTACAGGGTTGAAGTGATAGAATTCACCCTTTGGCTTTTACATAGAGGTGTGATGGATGTTTCCCTATAAAACCCTGACTACAAGTAACAATTGTTGTGATTCAGGTACAGATTGTATTTGTACAAGATTTTTTTGTTGTTGTTTGCTTCTTAGTGAGCTGTTTTCTTTTAGGGATGTGCCACATTCTCAGGCTATCTTCTGAACTCTGTAGAGAGGGGGCATGGGGTTGTAGAGAAGGTCGAGCAGGTCAGAGTACTTGCTGCTGAAGCATGAGGGCCTGAGAAGCCATGACAATGGGTGAGTTTGATTTCCTAGCACCCACTTAAAAAGAGGCCTATAGTCACATACATCTGCAACCCTAGTCCTGCCTGCCTGGAGGGGAGATAAAAATCAGACAATTGCTGGTGCACTATGAAGGCATCTCTGCATTGATTGAGTGATGTCATCTCAAGGAAATATCAAATTTCCTATGGTGGACAGCATCTGCAGGGGTGTATACGGACTCTGAACATGAACACAACATGTGCATGTCTGTGCACACATATACATATTCTACACACAATTCTCATCAAATGCCACATGTACTACACACACAGAGAGAGAAGGAGAGAGAGAGAGATTGAGAGGAGAGAGAGAGAGAGAAGAGAAAGGGTCAAATACCTGTTTCATGAACAACCAGTGGCAACAAAGAAAGCATCCTTCCTTTGAGCCTACTGTCAGACACCTTTTGTGTTTGAATTGGTACCCCTGATTCAAGTGTCATAGGAAGGTTGAGATAAAAATCCAAGATTTGAGCCCGGCGTGGTGGTGCACGTCTTTAATCCCAGCACTCAGGAGGCAGAGGTAGGAGGATCACTGAGAGTTCAAGGCCACACTGAGACTATTCAGTTAATTCCAGGTCAGCCTGGAGCAGAGTGAGACCCTACCTCCAAAAACCAAAAAGAAAGAAACAAACAAACAAACAAAAATCCAAGATTCTGAACTGCCTTTCAGAAGACTCCAAATCCAATCCTTCTGTCATAAATGCTGATTAACATACGTTTTGACTTATGGTGAAATCGTTAGCAAATGATTACTAGGACTTGAACAATGAAGCGTAAGCTATGACAGTTTGAAGCACAACCTGGCCAGCAGGCAGAAGCAGGGAGTATTTAGTCAGTACTGCACCCTAGGGCAATTCAGAAAACCAAACCAAGAGCAAGGACCAGTGAACATAGTGGAGAGTGGTTGTTATCCTGCTTGCATTGCCAAGTGAGTCCTCACTCACCAAAGACAGGATGAACAAACCCCATGCCCACATTTAGGTGCTTATGTTAAGAGTAAGAAAAAAAAATGTGATATAAGTGTTTTTAAAAGATCATTATTAACCTCATTGGAGGTCCTAGAGAAAGAAGTTCAGGCTTCCAAGTAGGTACAGAGAAAGTTTACAGCCTTAGCGTTCATATCTATTATGGCAAGAAGATGGGCGAAATGTTTACAGACATAGGATATACTCATGAACCATCACCATAGAGTGATTACCAGATGTCCAAAGAGTCCCTCAACTTTTGAACAGTTTCATGCAGTCAAACTCTCCATTACAGACAGTAACTATACTATCCAGCATGGCAAACACAATTTTGAAGGCTTGATTAAGATAGGCATCTTGTGCTCAATTCGACAGCACATATACTAAAATTGGAACGACACAGAGAAGATTAGCATGGCCCCTGGGCAAGGATGACATGCAAATTCGTGAAGCATTCCATATTTTAAAAAAAAGATAGGCATCTTAAGATGGAGACATTATCTTGGATTATTTATATTGTGAAATGGGATCATAAGGGCTTTAAATGAGTTTGAAGAAGGCAGAGGAGTCAGAACAGAGATGTGGCATCAAACATGCATTCATGCCTTTGAGCTTGGAGGACAGTCACAAGTGGAAAGAGATGAGAAAATACTTTATCCCATAGAATTTCTGAAAGAAATATTGGTATTTAGACACTTTTCTTTTTGTCTAGATGGCAAGGATAACTACTTTGGTCTATCCAACTTCAAATATACATGCCAAGTTCATGTTGCTTTAGGTTAAGAAATTTACAGCTATAAGATAAATCAAACATGAGGAGAGTATAGATAGAAAAAATAAGGGAGGTACTCCCTGCAAACATCTTCTAAGAAGGCCTAGAATCCTGCCTCTGACCTTCAGGCACGGTTGTATGGGAGACTTGATGCTTATTTAAAGAGTATTTCCAAATCTCTATCTGTAGTGAAACTATCGAAGGGCAGAGAGTACAAGTTGAAGAAGCTCACAGGGTGTATAAAAAGAATTCCAAATCATTTTTATACAAGAATTTAAGACAATTGTCTTATTTCAGCATTCTTCCTTCTATCCCTTTTTTATTAGCTTGCACCTCCAAATCTGAATTTTCTGTGGTTGTGAATGCTAATTGATTCATTTTTTTTGCTGCTATTGTGTACACACGTTTCAGTTTCAGCTTTCTGGTCACTGCAATATCAGCTGTGAAAATTGGGATGGCATGTATTTCTATTTTCTCTTCCATCATTTTCTTTATCTTTGTGCATTAATACTATTTTCCTTCATGTATAACAATTATTTCAGTGTACTTTTTAAGAATATAGAGAGAAGATTTATAGTCTACTGAGACTTAAGGTTAACTTATAAATATTTGATAAATGAATGAATAGAAAACCATGAATAGAGGAATTATTAAACATATAATTTATAATTTGTGTGTTCTAATTATTACTTGTGACAGAGTAGACAATTCCAGGATACTAAAAATGGCTAATGTTACCAGTCAAGTACCATGTATAATTATGTAATTGTAAACACTTCTTTCATAAGAACACACAAATGGGCTAGGGATAAATCTCAGTGGTAGAGTGCTTGTCTAGTATACACATGCCCTTGATTGATCCCAAGTACCAGCAAAAGATGCAGAAGTGAACAAACTTCAAGAGTTAAAAACCATTGTTAGCTGGTTGTGGTGGTGCACGCCTTTAATCCCAGTACTTGGGAGGCAGAGGTAGGAGGATCGCCTTGAGTTTGAGGCCACCCTGGGACTACGTAGTTAATTCCAGGTCAGCCTGGGCTAGAGTGAGACCTTACCTACAAAAACAACAACAGCAACAACAAACAAACAAACAAAAAAAACATTGTTAGTTAGTTTGGCAGCACTGCAATATAGTTCCTGAGATAAACTATGTAAAGGGGGAAAGAATTACTTTGGTGATGACATCAGTTTCCTTTGAGTCTGTAGCATGGAGCATGTGGTAGAGCAAACCTGCTCACTTCCTTGGGGCCAGAAAGAAAAGAGGAAGAGGAGTTCCACAGTTCCAAGACCTCTTCATGAGAATGCCCCACGGCCTAACTTCCTTAGACTAGGTCACATTTCCATTATTTTGCCACCTCCCAATAGTGCCACCCAGTGGATTAAATGTGTTCAACATATGAGCCTTACAGGAACTGTCATTATCCAACCTATAACAAATTTTTTGGATACATGTCATCCATCAAGCTAGAGGCCTATTCATAATTTCAAACATAATGTGATTGTTATTCTAAGCTTTTACCACTCAGTGTAGCCTGAAATTTCTCAAGACTATAGCTATAATGAGATAATTTGTACAATAGCTAGCATTTTCTAAAATGAATAAGTAATCAGTTATTAAGCAAGATTGGTAGAATAGTTATAGAAAATTTCATTAATTCAAAAATTATGACCTTTAACATTGTCAATTATAATTCTTTGTTAACATATGAACATTGTAATTCCGTTTCAGTGCTCATGCATGAATCCCTAAAATAATGTTAAAAAATGTTTCTCTTTAAAAGAAAGTTTTATGAACCACAACTATCCCATAATTCTGTGATTAAAATTTATATTTACTTAGTCAAAATTGGGTAACATTTAGCTGTTCTAACAGCTATGGATAAAGTGAGTTAACATCATGCAACTTAAACTTATCATTTTAAAATAACATTTTATGAATTTTCTCCTTGCTATTGATATAATTTGTGTTCTAATATCTTAATTACATCATATGATGATTTGTGGCTCCGAAATAGATGATTTTCACCATCACAATATTGTTTTGTACTTCATTTGAATAATGAATTAAACGAATCTCATGAGCTTGGTAACTATAGTCATTTCTTTATCTTGCTATTTGGGAATTTGCAAGCAAAAGTAACAGTGAAGAGATTATTATCATAGGGATGTGAGGATATCTTCTTTGGACCTGAGAAAAGTTTTCATTATAAAATATCATTCGAAATTGGTTGACTAAGGCTTAAACTTATTCTAATGAGAAGATAAAACTGCACTAAAATTATTTTATGTACATTTATTGTTTCAGAAACTGAATTGCTCCTATAATGTGAGAATATCAAGTCTGGCTTATTTTATTTTACTCATTTTAGTCACTCATTCAACAAATATTTCTTGTGCCTTGGTAAGAGCTAGGTGTGCAAAAAAGCAGTGGCAATATGGTCTTAATTGAAAGAAACATCATTTTTGTCTTCAAGAACAGTATATTATCATGAAGATATTCATGAGAAACAAGTAAACTATTACTAATAATGATTTGAAAATGCTCTAAGTCCTATGAGAAAAATAAATTGGAATAAAATATTATTTGTGTCTATGGGAGGAGAAACTATAATTTTAGGCAGCATGACCTGTAAAGGTCTATAAGGAATGATGTATTGAGCACACATGAATGAGAAACTATCATCCATGTAAAAATATTGAAGAAGAGTTCTCCATTAAGGACCCCAATGTACAAAAACAATGCAAGGTAGAATGAAATTGATATAGTTTCCTAAACAAAATTGGACCCCAGTGGCTAGAGAAGACTGAGTGGTATAGTAGAAAATAAATATTCTGGAGCCAGGTTATATAGGAATTTGTAAGCTGTAGTTATAACTTTGGTTTGTGTTCATGTATGGATTGATGAAATTGGAGGACTATGAGTAAAAACATAAACTGTTTTGATTTATTGAAAGATATTTTTCAGGCAGGTTCTTGCTAACTCAGGTTGACCTAGAACTCACTCTGTCCCCCAGGCTGCCCTCAATCTCACAGCAATTCTTTTACCTCACCCTCCATAGTGCTAGGGTTAAAGGTATGAGCCATCATCCTGGTCAGAAGATATTTTGTGTTAAGGGAGCAAATCTGAATGTATAGAGATGTATTAATGTGCTTTTGGAGTAATCTAGCTGAGTTAAGGTGGCTTGCACAAAGATAGTAGTGATGCAACTTGTGAGAGGAGAAAAGATTATTATTGCATTGGAGGCAAAGTTGAGAGTGGTTTCTGCTTATTTTGTATATTTTATTAATATTTTGTTATATATAATATATTGAATATATTATACTGAATTACATAAGGCAAATTTCATGGCCTTAGCTATTATATTTTTCTTTGCCCTACTCTCTCCTATTCCCCTTCATTCCCCAGTACAGATTTACGGCTAACTTTATGTTGTCATCTGTACACATGTAATTTCATGTATATATATATAGCACCTAGGACCCTCACATTAGAGTAAACATGTGATATTTTTCCTTCTGAGACCATTTTGGTTCTCTTAATGTGATTATTTCCAATTGACCCCAATTTCCTGTGAATGTCATAATTTCATTCTTCTTTTTTACTTGAACAAATTCTATTGTGCACAAATACCACGTTTTCTTTATCCATTCCTCTGTTGATAAGCACCTAGATTGTTTGCATAGCTGAGTAATTGTAAAAAATGTTGCAAATATCACCAATGTGCAAGTATCTCTGTCATATGCTGAGTTGGAGTCTCTTTGACCAAATCATCAGGAATGATATAACTGGGTCATATGGTAAGTCTACATTTCATTTCTTGAGGAGCATCCAAAATGATTCTATAGTAGCTGGGCTGCTTTTGATCCCTACCAGTGGTGTATAGGGCTACTATCTGTTTGCATCCTCACCAGGATTAGTTGTCATTTGTTTTCTTGATGATTGCCATAGTGGCTGGATTGGTAAGGAATCTGAAGGTACTTGTTATTTGCATTTCATTGATGGCTAGTGAGGTCTAATATGTTTTCATATGCTTAGGCCATTTGAGAAAGGGCTTCTCATTTCATTAGTGGATTTTTAAATTTTTTTGTTCATTTTTATTTATTTATTTGAAAGCGACAAGGAGAGAAAGAGAGAGAGAAAGAGGCACATAGCGAGAGAGAGAATGGGCGCCCCAGGGCCTCCAGCCACTGCAAACAAACTCCAGCTGCATGTGCCCGCTTGTGCATCTGGCTAACGTGGGTCCTGGGGAATGGAGCCTCGAACAGGGGTCCTTAGGCTTCACAGGCAAGTGCTTAACCACTAAGCCATCTCTCCAGCCCACATTAGTGCATTTATTGATTAGGTTATTTGATTTCATGTTAGTGTCTTGAGTTATTTGCATATGCTAGATATTCATCCTTTGTCAGATGTGGAGCTACAAATGTTTCCTCCTATTCTGTAGGCTGTCTAGTCACTAAATTAATTAGTTCATTTGCTTCACAGACGCTTTAATTTCACAAAGTCCCATTTGGCCGTTTTAGGCACTTGTATTTGTGGATATCTTTAGCTGTTTCCCTACTATTTCCTCTAGCAGTCTTTAGAGTTTCAAGTGTTACGTTCAGGCCATTAATGTGTCAATTAATTATTTCCTTTGTTGTGCATTAGCTTGAATTTTATAAAGTCCAACTTGTCAACTGTAGGCACTTGCAGTTCTTGAAGTGTTTTCCATGCTTTTTTCCTCTGGCACTCTTAAGAGTTTCAAGTCTTATATTAAGGGCATTAATTCATATATAGTTTTATTTCATACAGGGAGTAAGATGGTTTTCTAGTTTTGTTCTTCTACATGCAGATATCTCCTTTAGTTGCATCATTTATTGAAGAGATATGTTTTTTCAAAAGTATAATTTCGACATCTTTGCAAAAACAGGATGTGCCAAATCAGTCGTGTGTGTTTACATCTGGCTTCTCTATTCAGTTTTCTCCCGTGACGTTTTTGTCCCATGACGATTCTGTTTTTATTACAATGACTACGCATTGCAACTGGAAATCAGGTATAATGATACCTCCAGCATTGCTATTTCTGCTCACAAAATATTTGACTAACTAAGGCTTCCATTTCATTTTCAAAAAGTTCCATAATAAGTTACATAGCTGTAAATTTCTGTACTTTCCTTTGCTGACCTTACTGTTCAGTGTTGCATTTGAAATACTCAACATGGTAATTTTTGAAACCATGCATTACATTATCATTTTTTAGTTGTATAGTAGTGTAAGTGGCATGGTAGGCATTGTTATTTTTCTTTGCAAGTGATTAGTAACTTATCACTTATAAATATTATTCATCATAAAATTGTTTCTTCTTACAGATTATAATTACTAAATTTACACATAATATAAATGTCTATATTGTTGACACAAAATACACAGCTCTCACCACAAAGGAGATAAGAGATCATTTATTCTAGAGCCAAATATGTGTGTCCATGGCCTCGGAAAAAAGATTTAAGTTACCCCAAATTCTATGATCCAATGTGTTATAAATTTCATGAAGGTTTTAGAGTTACAGAACAAAAGAAAGTCACAAAGTAAGGCACTTTTCCAATACATTGGCTGACCATCAGGTAGGCGGGTTACAGCAAAGCGGGGCGGGGGGGGGGGGCGGCGACCGGGGAGGGGGGCGGAACTCCCTACCATAGGATTCAGATGCTACTGATGACATTCTTAGCCCTTGGGTTGGTGGAAACTGGGGATCTATACTTGCATTTCAAAAAGGATTACACCTGATCAACTGATAATCACCAGGATGTTAGATCAGACACAGAGGTGGGTAATAAATGGCTAGTAAGGGGAAATAGGTAGCCCAAGGTAATTTGGCTCTAACTTGCAACATACCTTCTCTCTGGGATCACAGGAGCTTTGTTAGTCCATTCAGCCTTGCTGGAAGTAGGTGAAGCACATACAGTGCTTTTCTGGGAACCCTCTCTCAATGTTATTACATGTATATTTCTGGATGACTTTGTTTCATTGATATATCTACTTTTCTATGCTGTCATTTGTTTAGAACAAGGAAAGTGTCCCAAGATGAAAATCACTTATGGAAATGGATCTTAAGTAAAAAGTTAGTAATTGTTGCAATTTTATATTGTGGCTACGGTGGCTTTACTTAAAATGTGTAGATGACAGGATTCACAAAGCCTGTGTCATTCCTACTGTGCAGTGGAATAGAGAAGAAAATTGAGGAGGCTGAAGGACCTGAGAAATGGAGATTTTTGACAACATCTCATGGAGAAGCTCAAACATAAAATGACTGTTGTTCTTTGTCTTTTTGACAGCAGAGCCAATGGAATCATTTGCAGCCAGCAAATTATATAATCAGAATTTCATTTAGAAATATCATTCCTATGGGCTGGAGAGATGTCTTAGGGGTTAAGCGCTTGCCTATGAAGCCTAAGGACCCCAGTTCGAGGCTCGATTCCCCAGGACCCACATTAGCCAGATGCACAAGGGGGCGCACGCGTCTGGAATTCGTTTACAGTGGCTGGAGGCCCTGGTGCTCCCATTCTCTCTCTTTCTCTATCTGTCTCTTCCTCTCTCTGTCTGTTGCTCTCAAATAAGTAAATAAAAATAAAAAAATGAAAGAAATATCATTCCTAGTCTAAATGTAGAGGAGAGGGAAAAACGAGGGGACAATGAATAGAAATAAGGGCTAATGTGCTTTCTCCTATTTCTCTCCTTTGTAGAGAATCTAGATTGTGTGTGCGTGTGTGTGTGCGCGCGCACGAAAGCATACATGGGGCTATTTGGAGGGATAAAGAAAATCAATGAGAAGAGAGGGGGAGAGCCATGGAGACCAACATAAGAAGATGTAATGATATAATATGTAAATATATGTAAGAAAGTAGAATGATGTCTTTTATTTTGTGAGCTAAAAGCCTACTAAAACAGAAAAAACAAAAAAGAAAAAAAGAATGAATAATCTTTCCACAGGCAGAAGAAAGGAGTGAGAGTGGGTGATTAATTAATATGTTATAAAATAAAATTCCTCCGAAGGTGAGTATATACGAATATTTTTGTATTGGTTTTATTAGAAAGCTGATATATTTGGCTTACAATTATGAGACTTTGGGTTCTTTTCAGCTTTATTTAAAACATTATTATCATCTCTTCTGCATATGGTGCTTTTGTGATAGTTTTAAAAATATTTTAAAATATGACTTATTATGATAACCCATAATGTAAGTTATTTGGGCAAATGAAAACACACCTTCTTGCCAGAATTGCCTTTTGTTCTGTTGTCTCATCTAAGAACCAAGCAAAGTGTCAAGCTATCCTTATGGGACTTCTTTTTTTCTCTTTTTTTCTTTATTAGTTAGTTTTGTATTCAGCAAATACAGTCAGTTTGGTACCATTATTAGGCTCATCCGTGACCTACCCCCTCCCCTTAGCCCCTCCTTGTTGAGGTATATGGGTCATGCACTGTGGAGTTAGCCCACAGTTATGGGTAAGCTAAATGTCTCTGCATATCATGACCCATCATATGGCTCTGACATTCTTTCCGTCCCCTCTTCCGCAAAATTTCCCTGAGCCATGTTGGGTTCATTTTTGGTCTGCTTCAGTGATGAGGTGTTGGGGGCCTCTGAGGCTCTGGCTCTCTGATTTGGTAAGAGTTGATTTTTCTCTGTGTTAGTCTCCTTCCCCCTTCTGCTGGTATCCGGTTGGTTCATCAGAAAAACAGCACCCTTGCTTGTTTCTCCAATTTTTCTTAGTTTCAGCCGGGGCCCTTTTGAGGTATGATGGGGTGGCTCTCTCCTTAGGATCTACATCTATCTGAAAAAGAGAAGCAGATTCTCCAACAGAGAGTAAGTTATCACCAGGACAAAAGACATAATGCTTACTTTTTTTATAGAGAATTTAATAGGTGTAGGCCCTCTTGTAGCCCATGATTGATGGTAGCTGGATATTGGAAAGTGGGCTTATGTTTGGATATGGTTCTGACTTGTTTCCCAGCTTCAGCTATGGGTCCCATACCAGTGAGGAGATCAGTTAGCCAAATTAAGAGCAGTTGATTCCCCACCATGGCTGTGTGCCACCACTGCACTTGTGTGGGCATCAAAACAAGTTATTTGCTGCTAAGTAGGTTAGACCATGAGTTGCTTGGACAGATATTGGTCATTTTCCCCCAGTCGCCCATGTAGCACCTTCTGGCACTAGACGCACTGACTGTCTGGGGACTGACTGTCTTCCAACTTCCAACCATGCCACTCTATTTTGCATGTCAACCACATAAGGTGTCTTCAGCAGTAGGGTCTTAGCACTAAACTTTGGTGGGTCATCAAGTACTCTGACAGAAATCTGTCTGTCTTTTAGGAAACCTTGTAGGTCTCTCTGATCAAAAGCTCATTGTGGGCGCCCACCCGCCCGATGTATGGGTGATATACTGCGGCGGTGTCAGGGTGAGGGACGGCCATATTTGCCGGTGCGGCCCGAGCCGTCAACAACAAAAAGTGCGCGGTCGCTCGGCCGGCGCGGGGCTCGGACGGGCGCGGGGACGCGGGGCCCGCCGCGCCGCTGCCCGTCCTAGCCACCGCCGCCCTCGCGGCCTGGCCCCTCTGCTCCCGGCGCGCCTGCGGCTCGGGGGGATGTCTTACAAGCCGAACTTGACCACTCATATGCCCGCCGCCGCCCTCAACGCCGGAGGCGTCCACTCGGCTTCCACTAGCATGGCGACATCCTCCTAGTACTGTCAGCTGCTGAGTGACTATGGGCCACCATCATTAGGCTATACCCAGGGAACCGGGAACAGCCAGGTGCCTCAGAGCAAATATGCCGAGCTGCTAGCCATCATTGAAGAACTGGGAAAGGAGATCAGACCCACATATGCAGGGAGCAAGAGTGCCATGGAGCGGCTCAAACGAGGCATCATCCATGCCCGAGGGCTGGTTCGGGAGTGCTTGGCTGAGACAGAACGCAATGCCAGATCCTAGTCTCATTAGATCTGAAGGTCCTGTCTTTCTACAAGATGGGAGGTTACAGTTCATCTCTCCTGTTGAGACAAAACTCTTTGTTTTCAAAATGGTAACAGTTTAGTTTTTTCTACCATGGTTCACTAAGCTCTGTACCTACACCCTCAAAGATTGGGAAAAGATTTTGCAGTAAAATTTGCATTTTAAGTAGTTAGGATGACCCAAGGTTTATTTTATTTTATTTTATTTTATTATTTTTAGCATTGACTTAAAGGTGCATGTGACATTACTTTACAGCAAACTGTCCTAAAGCCAATGTCTCCCTTTAACCTTCTTTTGAACACATTTGCATCACCTGAATTGGTCTGCTCCTTTTCATAAGCTTGTCTGACACTGAGGACTTGTAGTGCACACTGACAGCGTGCTTCACTCCTAGCTGGCTCATTTGCCACACCGTAGATCCTGCTCAACAGAGCTTTGCTTAAGCATTTGCATGACTGAGTGCTTTGAAGTCAATCTTAAAGATGCACAAGTTATAAATACGAAGAAAGAGCAATCTACCAAACCTAACACACACCCTGAACATTTTCATACTAAGAGTGTAGATTTCAGTTCTATGTTTATTGTAAGTTGATCAAAACATCTGGAAGAAAGTGACTAAAATTGTTTGCATCTTTGTATGTATTTATTACTTGATGTAATAAAGCTTATTTTCATTAAAAAAAAAAAAAAAGCTCATTGTGGATGGTAGCCACATGCGGGTAGTGGGAGTTACAGGTCAGTGCCCACTAAGAAAATGAGGAAAAAGATAACTAATATATAAGAGTTAGAGAGAAGAGAGAGAGAGGGAGAGGGAGAAGGAGAAGGAGGGAGGGAAAATGTAGAAGATTAAGGTTAGTCGTGATCCTACCCTCTCCAGTGTCTTGTGGTTCAGGTGTTCCCTGTAAGGGCCTGGTGAAGGATGAGCCATTTGGTCTGTCTTTTACTAAGTAGAACTTTATGGTACAATTGCCGTTTGGGTCTAGATTTGTGTTTCCCACCCCTTTGATGCCCTCCCTTCCCTCCCCTTCTATTCTAGTGTCTAGTCCACGAGATCAGGACTTATTTCAAAAAACTCTGCTCCACAAAACTGGATAATGTGGAGGAGATGGATAAATTCCTGGATGCATACCAGCTACCAAAGCTAAACAAAGAGCAGATTAATCACCTCAAGCAACCCATCACTCTCATGGAGATTGAAAAAGTAATAAGAAACCTCCCAAAAAAGAAGAGTCCAGGACCAGATGGCTTCTCAGTTGAATTCTATGAAACCTTCATGGAAGAACTCAAAACAATCTTCCTCAAACTGTGCCACACAATTGGTGAAGAGGGAAAGATACCCAACACCTTTTATGAAGCTAGCATCACCCTAATTCCAAAACAGGCAGAGATTCCACAAGAAAAGAAAACTACCGGCCTATTTCCCTAATAAATTTAGATGAAATGATCCTGAACAAAATCCTCACAAACCGAATCCAACAGCACATCAAAAGCATTATCCACCTGGATTAAGTAGGCTTCATCCCAGGAACACAGGGGTGGTTCAACATACGGAAATCTGTCAATGTAATATATAACATAAACAAGGTTAAACATAAAAACCACATGACCATTTCGATAGATGCAGAAAAGGCCTTTGACAAGATACAACATCACTTCATGATCAAAACATTGGAGAGAATTGGCATGGTTGGTTCACACCTTAACCTAATAAAGGCAATATACAAAGCTCCAAAGGCCCAAATAATACTTAATGGAGACAGACTGGAGGAATTCCCATTAAGATCAGGAACAAGACAGGGTTGTTCACTCTCACCTCTGCTTTTCTTTCTTTTTTTTTTTTATTAGTCAGTTCTGTATTCAGCAAACACAGTCAGTTTGGTACCATTATTAGGCTCATCCTTGACCTACCCCCTCCCCTTGGCCCCTCCTTGTTGAGGTATACGGGTCTTGCATTGTGGAGTTAGCCCACAGTTATGGGTAAGCTAAATGTCTCTGCATATCATGACCCAACATGTGACTCTGACATTCTTTCCGCCCCCTCTTCCGCAAAATTTCCCTGAGCCATGTTGGGTTCATTTTTTCACCTCTGCTTTTCAATATAGTACTGGAAGTCCTAGCTCAAGCAATAAGACAGGAGAAGGAAATAAAAGGGATACAATTTGGAAAGGAAGAAGTTAAGTTAGCTTTATTCGCTGATGACATGATTGTATACATAACAGACCCGAGAGACTCCATCCCAAAACACCTGAAGGTGATTAACTCCTATTGCAAAGTAACAGGATACAAAATCAATGCAAAAAAAGATCAGTAGCCTTCCCATATGCAAATGACAAAGATACAGAGAAAGAAATAAGGGACATAATCCCATTTTCAATACCAAGAAAAAAAAATACCTTGGAATAACGTTAACCAAGGAAGTGAAAGATCTATACATTATTGAAAACATAAAAACACTCAAAAAAAAAAAAGAAAAGAAAAGAAAAGAAATTGAGGAGGACTTAAGAAAATGGAAAGACCTCCCATGTTCCTGGATAGGCAGAATTAACACTGTGAAGATGACAATCCTACCAAAGGCAATATGCATATTTAATGCAATTCCAATTAAAATCCCTACAGTGTTCTTCACAGAGATAGAAAAAATGATCTTAAATTTCGTATGGAAAGACAGAAGGCCTCACATATCCAAACATATCCTCTGCAAAAGAAATACCTCTGGAGGCATCACCATACCTTATCTAAAGCTATATTACAAAGCCATAGTAATAAAAACAGCATGGTACTGGCATAAAAACAGGAGTATAGACCAATGGAATAGACTTGAGAACCCAGACTTTGGGTCAAGCAACTATAGCTACTTGATATTCGATAAAGACCCTAACAATGTAGGCTGGAAAAAAGTCAGCATCTTCAACAAATGGTGCCAGACAAACTGGATAACCATATGCAGGAAACTGAAATTTGACCCACACATTTCACAATGCACTACAGTCAAGTCCAAATGGATCAAAGACCTCAATATAAGACCAGAAACTTGAATACTACTGGAAGAAAATTTAGGAAGTACTTTCCATGATATAGGAATGGAAAAAGACTTACTGAACAAAACCCCAGTAGCTCACCAAGTTAAACAGTCACTCAACCACTGGGATCACATGAAGCGGAAGAGTTTCTTTACAGACAAGCATACAATAAGCAAAGCCAATAGATTTCCCACAGAATGGGAGAAAATATTTGTGCATTATCCTACTGATAGAGGCCTAATCTCTGGAATCTACAAAGAACTCAAAAATCTAAACAGTAAAAAGTCAAACACCCCACTCACAAAATGGGGCAAAGAGCTGAACAGGCAGTTCACAGAGGAAGAAATACAAATGGCAAACATACACTTAAGAAAACGTTCATCATCCCTAATAATCAGAGAAATGCAAATTAAAACAACTATGAGATTCCACCTTACCCCAATAAGGATAGCAAACATCAAAAAATCAAATAAAAATAAATGCTGGCGAGGATGTGGAGAAGTAGGAACACTCATCCACTGTTGGTGGGAATGTAGGATGGTACAACCACTTTGGAAAGCAATATGGAGACATCTGAAAAAGCTGAGTATAGAGATACCAACAGACCCAGTTATCCCCTTACTGGGCATCTACCCTAAAACCTTCAAACCACAGGCTAGAGAGATTTGCTCAACCATGTTTGCAGTGGCTCAATTCGTAATAGCTAAGAGCTGTAATCAACCCAGATGTCCATCACTAGAAGAATGGATAACTAAGATGTGGTGTATCTACATAATGGAATTCTATACAGCAGTAAGAAAAAATGACACAATGAAATTTGAGGAAAAATGGTTGAACCTGGAACAGATCATTCTAAGTGAACTTACCCAATCACAGAAAAAAAAATCGCCACGTAATCTCACTCATCTACAGCACCTAACCTGAATCTACACAAGATGATTTACATACCCAGCAACCATCTTATGGGACTTTTATAGCATGGTGGGCTTTTACTTCAATAGTCCCCATAAGGAAACCTGTTCGAACAGGAAATTTGAAATTCCTCTCACAAGTGGAATATTCATCTACAACTAAATGTCGAATCATAAACTGGTTCTCATCCTCACATTCCCATGGCAGCAATATTGGGAAAATTTTCAAAGTCTCTATCTGGTGAGCAAAAGTCACAATTATAAGTTAGAATAGAAGCTGTAAATTATATGTTGAATGCCACTCAAGGCATCAGTTTTATTTTTGATAAAATTTGTGATATATGCTTTCTTTGCTGCTTCAAAAATGAAAATTGCCAAATATAAAATCAAAAGCACAATATTTAACTAAATTATTGTATTAGAAGCTGCCAAAGAACTTGTAATTTAATTTCAAGTAGACCATTTTTAATAGTTGGTATTGTTGGTTTATTTTCAATTGATGAATACGAAATATGTATTGTTATAGAGTACAGTATGACATTGCTGTCTATGTCATTGAATGTCTATGACATTCCTCTGTCTATTAGAACAATTAATCTAAGCAACGAGCCTATCACCTTGGCAATTTAACATTTTGGTGAGAATGTTAAAATATGTTTTAGAACTTTTGAAATGTAAAACATATTACTATGGTTTTCACAGGACTCAATAGATTATTAAAGCTATTTTCTCCTAAAAGATATTTTGTGTCCTTTGAGTAACACCACAAGTAAACACAAAGATGAGCAGTAAGAGGACCCTCAACATCTTCCTCTTGTCAACACACACATAGATACACACACACACACACACACACACACACACACACTATACTTATGTTGACCTTGTGACCAATGCTTCTAATGCTTGCTACTGTGTGTGTGTGTGTGTGTGTGTGTGTGTGTGTGTGTGTGTGTCAGTCATGGAAGTCAGTTGTTTCTCTAATGTATAAGTAATTTTATTTCCTTTGGATATAGACCCAGAAATTGGATGGCTGCATCATATGGTATTTGTTTTATTTTCACTTATAGGAACCTCAATACTGTTTTTTCCTAATTTCATTGCCATGAGCATTGTTTTCTTTTTATGCAAACTCATCAGAATTTCTCATTTTCTCAAGAGCAAAAGACCTTGGAAAGGAAAATCAGTAAAGACAAGAACAAGAAAATAAGCTGGAGTTCATTTATTTGGTTTTGGTAGGGCTGTTTATTTTTCTTTCACCAATCTCCAAGAGAATAGTGAATTTTACATGTGCATTACTGTTACTTAGGACATGGAAGGGTATGAAATACAGTTCTATCATTTCTTAAATGGGGGTTTAGGTTTCATCATTTCTAGTACTTTCTTAGGTGGTGAAATAACATTTTTTTAATCAGAATAAAAGGTTACTTTATGAATATTTATTGATGACACACAACTTCAGGCTAAATGCAACAGATGTAGATTTAAAACTGAACCGGATATAGTTTTTGCTTATAGAGTGAGAACAGACATATCTTCATCTTCTATGAAATTGTAGTCAGAGGAAGAGACAAAAATTAAATAATTATAGTAAAAGTGTGTTAACTGTTAAGACAATGGAAGATGATAAACTCAGAGGAGGAATCCCTGAACCTAGGGGTTACAGATGAAACTTTTAATGGTACATAAAACATAAAATAAAATCAGACATATGTGTAAGAGCAATATAGAAAATGAGTAAGTACATTAGAGTAGATAGCTCAGGGGAAATATTTGTGCTTGGTACATGGAGCAGTTACCTTTGTGTCATTCTGAGAGGCTCTACATAGAGTTTATCTAAAGTTCATTCAGCCAGTCTATAGAGCCAATATAAGCTACTATGCATTCTATCTGGAGAATTTACTCCCAAAATTTCCTAAAAACTTAAATTCAGAAAATCCTGTTTAGTATGCACAACTCTATTTTAATCATTTATAAAGGCATCAGCTACCACCTGCACTCCATATCATTAGATAAATGTAGATTTAGTGTGGCCAAGCCATAGTTTCAAAGCTGACTACCACACTACACACAGGATATTTGTACATAGAGGTCTGTGAAATATGTTAGGTAAGGTGGGGAAATAAACCTAGAATCTTGCCCATGCTATAAAGTGCCCCACAATTGAGTTTTCTTCTAGCGTATTCTATGTAATATTAGTACACATAGTTATTATTAGTTTAATATTTTAATGTATTAACATAGTATTATTTCATTTAGCTTCTCTTTGCATACTTTAACATGGCTGATGACATTATTTTTTATAGTTAACATTTTAATAAAAGCCTGTAGAAATCAATTTCCTATATTTTTTTCATAAAGCACTTAGGGTAGAATTAATGGGTTTCTGAAGCTTCAAAGAAACATGGGAAAGTTGGGCTAAGATTTTTATGCATTTCCTCCCTGTGTTGATGACCACACGTTTTTGAGTACTAGTTTTGTTATCTGTAAAGTGGAGAAACAGATAGATCTTATCTCAGCATTAAGTAAGTGAATGTAGATAAGGCACATAAAACAGTGCCAGAAATGTAGAAAATGCTACTGAAAAAATAGTACTGTGTAGGTGGCCAGAACAGATACTAGAAAGCAGTGGAAGAGCTACCTATTGCAGTTGTCCAAATGAAAGATTACTGCACATAGTGCTCTCATCATAGAGTTAAACATGATGAGTAATATGTAAACTCAAGAAAATTTCCTGGAGGTCTGGAAGTCCCAATAATAGAGTATTTCTCTAGTATATGTGAAGCCCTAGTTTTTATACTTAGCATGGCAAATAATTAAGAGGAAGAAATATCTCATTTATAGAAGTGAAAATTGCTCATGGGATAATATTCATGTGAGGCATAAGAGAAGGAGAGGTTTCTGCATGATTTTAAAAAATTTTATTCATATGGCTGCAGAGATTGCTTAGTGGTTTTGCAGTGCTTGCCTGGAAAAGACTAATGACCTGGGTTTTGCTCCCCAATACCCACATAAAGCCAGTGCACAAAGTGGTGCATGCATCTGAAGTTCATTTGCAGTAGCTCAACACCCTAATTTTCCCAGTCTCTCTCTCTCTGCCTATGTCTCGGTGTGTGTCAGTCTCTCTCTGCTTGCAAAGAAACAAATAAAAATTGAAAAAAAAATGTTCATGGAAATGGAAAGGATGCTTCATTCCACCCTGTCCAGGGTCCTTCTTTTTGGGAGCTCCCCCTATAATCCTGTTGAGGGTTATATCTTTTAGTCTACTTTCTAAGAAAAATGTTTCTAGGGTACCAGTTCATTTTTTAAATTATTTATTTGTTTGTAAGCAGAGAGATACAGGAAGAGAACATATGGGCACACCAGGCTCTCTAACTACTGTAAACCAACTCCAGACGCATGTGTACCTTGTGCATCTGGCTTACATGGGTACGTGGGAATCAAACCTGTGCCCCATAGGCTTTACAGGCAAGCACCACTGAGAAATCTCTCCATCCCATTTTGGGTTTATTTATTTATTTTTTATGGAGGCATACATTTATATTTTCACATTCAAACTACCACATGGAGGATCAAGTATTCAAAACACATGTGCCTACAGGGGACATTTTTTTTTAGGCTGAGTTAAAGACTTATTTTTAGGGGATACATTATTTTTTTCTTTTCTTTTTTTCTTTATTAGTTAGTTTTATATTCAGCAAACACAGTCAGTTTGGTACCATTATTAGGCTCACCCGTGACCTACCCCCTCCCCTTGGCCCCTCCTTGTTGAGGTATATGGGTCATGCATTCTGGAGTTAGCCCACAGTTATGGGTAAGATAAATGTCTCTGCATATCATGTTGGGTTTATTTTTGTGTTTATTTCCCCCCAACCTCCCCTTCCTCTCCTCCCAAACACTTCCATCCCTGCTGTCTGGGCCTTGATTTGCCTATGTGGTATGCCAGCAACTCAAGGTGATCCAGGTTAGGAAACACTGATGAGTGAGAACATATGGCATTATTTGCTTTTCTGTGATTGTGTGTGTTTTCTGAGCATGATCTGTTCTAAGTTTGTCCATTTTTCTACATATTTCATTGTATCATTTTTTGGCTTACTACTGGGTAGAATTATATTGTACATATGTACCACAGTTTTGTTATCCATTTGTCCAATGATGGGCACATGAGTTGATTCCAGTTCTTAGCTATTATGAATTGAGCAGCTCTAAACATGATTGGGAAAATATCTCTGTAGTGACGCATGAAGCATTTAGGATAAGTGCCCAGTAAGGGAATTACTGGGACAGTTGGTAGTTCTATAGTCACCTTTTTCAGGATTCTCCATACTGATTTCCGTAGTGGTTGTACAAATTTCCATTCCCACCAACAGTGAATGAGAGTTCCTCTTTCCCCACATCTTCTCTAACATGTGTTGTCATTTGACTTTTTAATGATTGCTATCCTTACTGTAGTAAGGTGACATCTTATAGTTGTTTTAACTTGCATTTCCCTGATAGTTAGGGATGCTAAACATTTTCTTAAGTATGTGTGAGCCATTTGTAATTCTTCCTCTGAGAACTCCCTATTCAGTTCTCTGCCCCATTTTTTTTTTGAGTGAGTTGTTTGAGGTTTTATTGTTTTATATTTTGAGTTATTTGTTTTAGCTTCAAGAGATCCCATTGGTTGAGAATTTAATCTTGTCCTATCCAAAATTCTAAGCAATGTATCCATAAAAAGTATGTGAGTTACCTGAAAGACTCCTTTTGGAATGGTCATTATTGCCGTTTTCATAGATAAGGAAACTAAAGCAACCAGAGATTTCATTTCTTGCCCTATTTTGTTTAGCAAGTACATCATGAAGCTCATGTTCTGGTTCTAATGTCATACTCGTACCCTCAACACTGTAGTGTCACTCAATACCAATGCCAGCATTAATCACAATATGAGAAGACTAAACAATAGATAAACAGTTAAATGTATTTTTATTTGTTTAAAAGAGAGAGAATATGAATGGGTGGGCCAGGGCTGCAAATGAATTTTAGATCCATGATCGACTTTGTGCATCTGGCTTTATGTGGGTACTAGGAAATTGAAAGTTGGACCATAAGGCTTTGCATGCGAGCTCCTTTATGGCTGAACCATCTCTCCAGCCACAATAATAGTTACACATTTAAAGGTAGTAGGTGATAGTATCTGTAATGTCTAGCTTGCTAATCATTGTAATACTGTGTTTGGGAATAAGCTCTGTGTTTTCTGATCCAGTAAAATCTTCATTGCTAAAACTGATCTACCCTTAGCACCACATTCTGATTATCACCATGATTCTGTGATTAGTCTTTATTTTAACATGAAAAGTAGCACCTACCCATCACTTCTGTTCCTGACTCAATTTGTCATTGATATGCCTGTTTACCACAGATCTCAGACTTCCAAGAGTGCATTTAATATATAACAGAGTAAATCACTTATTGGTGTATAAAAGTAATAGAAAATACTGTAGTCATCAGTTCTATTGAAAGTCTTTGGGGTCAGTGGCACCTTTCCTTATTTTAATTATTTCATTTTTTATCTTCCACTATTTGTTACATTTTATTGAATTATGCTTATTTCACAGATATAACTTATTCTGTGTTTATCATGCATCCAGGAAAACATGGGACTACAGACATTCCTATTGTGATAGTGATAAACTTTCAGACAATACAAAGTTATATTTATTATGAATAATTTATTACAGGTATACACCTATTTAGTAACTGCTCATTATGAATTATTCAAAATATGTTGCTACTTACTTGCTTTCTTTCTCTAAATATTCTAATGCAATTCAAATGAGGCCATGACAAAGCAGAAGAATGTGAATGGCTAGTCAAAGAAAATAGTCATGTATAGGTGTATACATTGTTGCAAATATCTTTTCAAAGCTTAGACAAAACACCTGACTAGAATAAGCCTTATTTCAACTTAAAGTTTTGAGGGGATGTTTCATCAGGGTGAGGAACACATGGAATGAGCAGGAAACTGGTTCACATGGCATATACCATCAAGGAGAAAATAGAAAGAATTAGCTTAGCTAACAGCGGTAAGTGGGCTAACCCTACAAAATCCCAAGGCCCCCACATTGACAAGCCTCATCAAGCCAGGCTCCACCTCCCAAAGGCTCAACCAAATGGGGTTTATCACAAACATATGAGACTCTGGGGAACATTTTATATCCGAACTAACATATCCATATAGCTCTTACATTTGATTTACAGTTTTCTTAAAGAAAAAGAATGTGACTTTGGTTTCTCACTAAGAACATGCAATGTCTTTATATTTAAAGCAAGTTTAAGTTATGTACAAAAGATTCATTATGGTATTCTTTAGCCTGAAGTTATGAAAAAAAAACACAAACTGATTAAAGGAAAATGAAAGACAATTATATTCTAACCCTGGCTTCCTTTACCTTTACTGATGACTTAAGTCTTTTAACAATATTCTTATCTCAAAAAAGAGGCACTAATTAATTTAGATTAGTGCTTCTGAACCATTATCTGATAATGGAGCCTCTTTTAGGAAGTGGGTTCTTATGTTATAAATAGATAAAATTGGAGTCCTTGAGATCACCCAATAAAACATTTATGCTTTAAAGAATAACTGAAACACCAGCAATATTTTAAAGAATTTAGAGGGTGACATGTAATTATCTAAATATTCATTTAACATATGCTTGTTGAGAAATTATGGGCCTATTATGAGTAGATATTGAGAAAACAATGGCTTTGCTTTTCAGAAACTTTAAATTCCGCTTGAAAATATTCTCCAAATCCCTACAAAGGGTAATGTATTGCACGCTGAACCAAATGCATATCTTCTCCCTCATATCCAAGGCCCTTCACAACAGGGACTCAATTGATTCTATATGTCACTGCTTTCTCTTAATGTCTCTCAGACATTTGTCAGATTGTAACATTCCCTATTCATGACATTATAAAAAATTTATAAAGAATTTTCTGTCTTTTCATGAATTAATTTCCTCCCTCATCGCACTTCATTATCATATCTACCTGTTGAAACTCTGCTATTTAAATATCAACAGGAAGGACTTCCTTGAAAGCTGAGAGTCCTCATAGAATGGCAGTGGAGAAGGAAACAAAAGAAGATAATGGGATGGAAACATGATCAAATTATATTATGCTTATATATTAAAATTTTCAATACAAGAGGAAAAAAATTAAAATAGAAAAGGGAACACTAATACTTGGTAATGAGCTCACTCCATGGTGTGCCCACCTGTGCTGTGTGAGTTGGATCTCCCACGCTGATCATACTACCCAGACCTGGGCACTATGTAGCTTACCCAGGGTTCAGGTGATTGTTCTCACCCCTCCCCAGTATAACTCTGGGCCCCATTCACTGGGTTTTAGGATCAGGCACACTTGGCAGTGACTTTCACTACCTGGCCTGCCAGTACTTGGTCTACCCATCTGTGCACTGGAGTAGGGACTCTCAAGCTGATTGTACTCCCTAGACCCAGGTACTAAGTAGGCCACCAGAGATTAGCCTAGATGTCCAAATAAGATAGTGCACAAAAGGAAGAGCCTGCTCACAAATATTATTTTTATAGTGGGAAAAGCTCAATGAGAAATAAATAACACAAGATAACAAGTCATGATATACACACCAAGTATACCTAGTTTCCTAGTGGAAGATTCCACTAAAATCTACTTAGAGTAAACTCCAGACCTAGAATTGCAAAATGTAATTACAATAAACATATTCATCAAACTTAATGAGGCCACTAAGAAATGGCTGGCTAACATGGAAGAGAAAATAAAACAAAAGGAACAAAAAGAACACAATAGAGGGCTGAATGGAATGGATGAAAATCAACAGCAACAACAAAAACTTTGTGGATAGTAAATGAAGTCAACAAGAGCATGATCAAATATAGAAAATAATTCTGACAGATCAATAAATGAAAATTTAATAAAGATATGCTGAAGAAACCCTAGTGGAAATTAAAAATAAAATAACTAATTTAAAGAGCTCCTATGGAAGCCTCAACAACAGAAAATCTCATGAAGATAATATACTATCAGGGTTTGAGGACAAGACACAGGAAACAGAGTAGGAGGCCAAAATCAATGAAAAGTCCAAAAACACATATGAAAAGGACATCAGGGAAATGTGAGACACCTTAAAAAGCCCAAACAGTCAAATCATGAGCATATATGATGATGAACTACAGGACAAGGGCATAAAGAATATCTTCAATTAAATTATAGAAAATAAATTTATTCATCTTACAAAAGGCAGGCCATTCATGTATAGGAAGCACACAAAACACCAAATAGACAGCACCAAATAATATATCATATCACAATATAGTTAAACCAATAAACACATAAAACAAAGACATAATATTAAAAGATTTAGGAGAAAAACAGTTCATCACATACAAAGGTAAGCCCATCAGAATTGTGTCTGATTTTTCCATGGAAATAGACCTAAAGCCCATATCATAATGCATGTGGAAAATTTTGAAGGAATCCCAATAATGTCTGGAAAACACATGGGTGTCCATTCTCCCCATTGATGTGTAACCTAGTACTTGAAGGCTTACCTCAAGTAATAAGTAAGATAAAGAAATAAAAGGTATACAAATTGGAAAAGAAGAAGTCAAACCAGCCTTCTTTGTAGACAGCATGTATTTGCACATAAGTGAATGGAAAGACATCGTCAAAAACTCCTAGAGCTAACAAACTCTTTCAGCAAAGTGATAGGCTATAAAATGAACACACAAAAATCAGTAGCCTTCATATATATAAATTACAAAACAAAGATAGAAATCAAGGAAGCAGTCCAATTTACAACAGACATAAACTTATTAAATGTCCTAGAAGATCCCTGACCAAGGAAGTGAGATCTCTACAGTGAAAACATTAAAACTTGGAAGAAATAAATTGAGGAAGACATGAGAACATGGAAAGATCTTCCCTGCTTATGAACCAGAAGAATTAATATTGTGAAATGACTATTGTAACAAAAGTTATATATAGATTCAATGTAATTCCAGTCAGAATTCTTGCACCCCTATTCACATAAATAGAATAAATGGTCTCAAAATTCATGGAAGCACAAAAGGCCTCAGATAGTAAAACTGAGCCTCAGCAAAAAGAGTAGTACTAGTACTATCACCAAAAATGACTTAAAAATATACTACAAAGCCATAGTAATAAAAACAGCACTGCACTGGCATATAAACAGACATGTAGATCAATGAAATAGAATAGAAGTTCCAGGTCTCAGTTCTAGCAATTATAGCTATCTTATTTTGACAAAGAGGTCAAAACGCATAGGGGAGAAATGATAGCATTTTCAACAAATGATACTGGAGAAATTGGATAGTCATATGTGTAAGAATGAATCTATAACCCACCTTCTCTTAACCTGCACAAAAATCAACTGCAAATGGATCAAGGACCTCAATACAAGGTCTGAAACTCTTAAAAGGATAGAAGAAAAAAATGGAACAATACCACAAGTTGCAGTCAGAGGGAAAGACTTTAAAAAAATATTATTTATTTATTTATTTATTTGAGAGAGAGAGAGAATTCTCATATTTCTGACTCCACCTCAAGCCTGGGATAATAGACATGTGTAGCCATGCGCAGATTTTATTTTTATTAATTAATTTTGTACTCAGTGAATACAGTCAAGTTGGTACCATTGTTAGCCTCCTGCCTGTCCTCTCCCCTCCCCCTGGTCCTCCTTGTTGAGGTATATGGGTCATGCATTGTGGAGTTAGCCCTCAGTTTTATCATGACCCAAAGTGTGGCTGGGACATTCTTTCCACCCCCTCTTCTGCAAAATTTCCCTGAGCCATGTTGGGTTCATTTTAGGTCTGCTTCAGTGATGAGGTCTTGGGAGCCTCTGTGTCTCTGGATATCTGATTTGGTAGGAGTTGATTGTTCTCTGTGTCAATCTCCCTCACCCTTGTGCTGGTACCAGGTTCACCAAGAAAACAGCACCCTTGCTTGTTTCGCCAATTATTCTTAGTTTCAGCTGTGGCTCTTTTGAGGTATGATGGGGTGGTTCTCTCCTTAGGATCTGCATCTATCTGAAAAAAGAGAAGCAAATTCTCTGATGGAGAGTAAATTTAGCACCAGATAAATGGGAAAACCTTCATTTTTTAAGAGAGAATTTAATAGGCGTAGGCCCTCTTGTAGCCCATGATTGGTGGTAGCTTGATAATGGAGAGCAGGCTCATTTTAGGATATGGTTCTGACTTGTTTCCCAGCTCCATCTGAGGGTCCCATTCCACTGAGTGGATCAGTAAGCCAAATCAAGAGCAGTTGGTTTCCTACCATTGCTGTGCCCCACTATTGCACTTGTATGAGCATCACAACAGGTTATTTGCTGCTAGGTAGGTTAGACCATGAGTTGCTTGGACAGATATTGGTCATTTTCCCCCAGTCGCCCATGTAGCACTTTCTGGCACTAGACACACTGATTGTCTGGGGACTGATTGTCTTCCAGCTTCCAGCCATGCACTCCATGTTCTGTGTCAACCACATATGGTGTCTTCCACAGTAAGGTCTTACCACTAACCTTTGGTGGGTCATCAGGAACTCTGACAGAAATCTGTCATTCTTTTAGGAAACCTTGTAGGTCTTTCTGCTCAAAAGCTCATTGTGGATGATAGCCACCTCCTGGTACTGGGAGTTATATGTCAGTGCCCACTAACAGAAGGAAGGAAAAGGTAATATTTGGAGAGGAGAAAGAGAGAGAGAGAGAATGAGACAGTAGAAGATTAAGGTCAGTCTTCAACATACCCTCTCCAGTGCCTTGTGACTCAGGTGTTCCCTCGAAGGGCCTGGTGAAGGTTCAACCACTTGGTCTACCTTTTAGGATTCCATTGCCATTTGGGTCCAGATTTGGGTCTCCCACCCCCTCCTTGCCCTCCCCTCTCTCTCCACCCACCCTATTGTCCAGTCCTCAAGATGCTTGCTGGGTATGTTGGCATCTTGGGTAGATTCAGGTTAGGTGCTTTAGATGAGTGAGACTATGTGGTGATTGTCTTTCTGTGATTGGGTAAATCACAGAGAATGATCTGTTCCAGGTTCAACCATTTTTCTTCAAATTTCATTGTGCCATTTTTTTCTTATTGCTGTGTAGAATTCCATTGTGTAGATATACCACATCTTAGTTATCTATTCTTCTACTGATAGACATCTGGGTTGATTCCACCTCTTAGCTATTACAAATTGAGCTGCTACAAACATGGTTTAGCAAATCTCTCTGGACTGAGGCTTGAAGGTTTTAGGCTACATGCCAGTAAGGGAATAACTGGGTCTGTTAGTAACTCTATAGTCAGCTTTTGTAGGAGTCTCCATATTGCTTTCCAAAGTGGTTGTGCCATTTTACATTCCGATTTCTCCACAGCTTTACCAACTTTTCATTTGATATTTTGTTGCTTGCTATCCTTATTGGGGTAAGGTAGAATCTCATAGTTGTTTTAATTTGCATTCCCCTGATGATTAGGGATGATGAACATATTCTTATGTGTGTGTTTGTCATTTGTATGTCTTCCTCTGTGAACTGCCTGTCCAGCTTTTTGCCCCATTTTGTGAGTGGGTTGTTTGACTCTTTATTGTTTAGGTTTTGGAGTTCTTTCTAGATTCTAGAGATTAGGCCTCTGTCCATTGGATATTCAGCAAAGATTTTCTCACATTCTGTGTGTAATCTGTTGGCTTTGTTTATTGTATGTTTGTCTGTGAAGAAACTCTTCAGCTTCATGCCATCCCATTGGTTAAGTGATTGTTTAAGATCCTGTGCTACTGGGATTTTGTTCAGGAAGTCTTTTCCCATTCCTATATCATGGAAAGTTCCTCCTATATTTTTGTCTAGTAGTAGCTGAGTTTCTGGTCTTATATTGAGGTCTTTGATCCATTTGGACTTGAGTGTTGTGCATGGAAAGATGTGTGGATCAAGTTTCAATTTCTTGCATATGGTTATCCGGTTTGTCCAGCACCATTTGTTGAAGATGCTGTCTTTTTCCCAGCCTATATTGTTAGGGCCTTTGTCACATATCAAGTAGCTGTAGTTGAAGAACCCAAAGTCTGGGTACTCAAGTCTATTCCATTGGTCTATACTCCTGTTTTTATGCCAGTACCATGCTGTTTTTATTACTATGGCTTTGTAATATAGCTCTAGATCAGATATGGTGATGCCTCCAGAGGTATTTCTTTTGCTGAGGATATGCTTGTATATCTGAGGCCTTCTGGCTTTCGTATGAATTTGAGATCATTTTTCTATCTCTGTGAAGAACAATGTAGGGATTTTAATTGGAATTTCATTAAATCTGTATATTGCCTTTGGTAGGATTGCCATCTTCACAATTTTAATTCTGCCTATCCAGGAGCATGGGAGGTCTTTCCATTTTCTCAAGTCCTCCTCAATTTCTTTTTTTAGTGTTATTATGTTTTCAATGTATAGATCTTTCACTTTCTTGGTTAACATTATTCCAAGGTTTTTTTTTTTTTGTTATTGTTGTTGCTATTGAACATGGGACCATGTCCCTTATTTCTTTCTCTGTATCTCTGTCTTTTGCATATAGAAAGGCTACTGATTTTGTGCATTGATTTTGTATTCTGCTACTTTGCTCTAGGAGCTAATCACCTTCAAGAGTTTTGGGATGGGGTCTCTTGGGTCTCTTAGCTAAAGAATCATGTCATCAGTGAATAGAGATAACTTCACTTCTTCCTTTCCAAATTGTATCCCTTTTATTTCTTTCTCCTGTCTTATTGCTTGAGCTAGGACTTCCAGTACTATATTGAAGAGTAGAGGTGAGAGTGGACACCATTGTCTTGTTTCTGATCTCAATGGGAATTCCTCCAGTCTCTCTCCATTAAGTATTATTTGGGCTTGAGGAGCTTTGTATATAGCCTTTATTATGTTAAGATATGAACCAACCATGCCAATTCTCTCCAATGTTTTGATCATGAAGTGATGTATTTGATCAAAGGCCTTTTATGCATCTACCAAAAATGATCATGTGGTTTTTGTGTTTAACCTTGTTTGTGTTGTGTATTACATTGACAGATTTCCATATGTTGAACCACCATGCATTCCAGGGATGAATCCCACTTGATCAAGTTGGATAATGCTTTTGATGTGTTGTTGTATTTATTTTGTGAGGATTTGGTTCAGGATCTTTGCATGTAAGTTCATCAGGGAAATAGGCCAGTAGCTTTCTTTTCTTGTGGCATCTGTGCCTAGTTTTGGTATTAGGGTGATACTAGCTTCATAGAAGGAGTTAAGTAGCTTTCCCTGTTCTCCAATTGTGTGGCACAGTTTGAGGAAGATTGGTTTGAGTTATTCCATGAAGGTTTGATAGAATTCAACTGAGAAGCCATCTGGTCCTGGACTCTTCTTTTGGGGGAGGTATTTTATTACCTTTTCAATCTTGATCAGTGTGATAGGTTTGTTTAGGAGATTAATCTCCTCTGAGTTTAGCTTGGATAGATGGTATGTGTCCAGGAATTTATCCATTTCCTCCATATTATCCAGTTTTGTGGAGTAGAGGTTTGTTTTTCTTAATTTGTTTGTTTGTTTATTTATTTAAGAGCGACAGAGAGAAGGAGGGAGAGAGAGAGAGAGAATGGGCACGCCAGAGCTTCCAGCCTCTGTAAACGAGCACCAGATGCATGTGCCCCCTTGTGCATCTGGCTAACGTGGGTCCTGGGGAATCGAGCCTCGAACCAGGGTCCTTAGGCTTCACAGGCAAGCACTTAACCGCTAAGCCATCTCTCCGTCCTGGAGTAGAGGTTTTTGAAGTAAGTCCTGATGATTCTCCCAATTTCACTCACATCTGTAGTGATCTCTCCTTTTTCATTTCAAATATTGTTAATTTGAAGCATCTCTTTGTTTTGCTTGATCAAATTGGCAAGGGGTTTGCCAATCTTGTTTATTTTTTCAAAGAACCAGCTCTTTGTTTTGTCAATTGTCTTAATTGTTTTCTTAGCTTCCAATTCATTAATTTCTACTCTGATCTTAAATATTTCTATCCATCTGGAGCTTTTTGGGTTGGATTCTTCTTGCTTTTCCAGTGCCTTTAGGTGGATCATTAGATTATTGATTTGGGATCTCTCTGTCTTTGTTATGAAGGCATTTAGTGCTATGAATTTCCCCCCTGAGGACCACCTTCATTGTGTCTCATAAGTTTTTGTATGATGTGTTCTCATCGTCATTCATTTCTAGAAATTTTGCAATTTCATTTTTTATTTTCTCCACTATCCATTTATTGTTTATAAATGTGCTGTTCCGTTTCTAGCAGCCGATGGGATTCTTGGTGGGTCTTTTGTTGTTAATTTCTATCAATATAGCATTGTGATCTAATATTATGTAGGGAATTATCTCAATCTTCTTAAAAATATGGAGGCAGACTTTGTGACCCAGTATATGATCTAGTTTAGAGAATGTTCCATGGGCTGCTGAGAAGAATGTGTAGTCTATGGACTTGGGATGGAATGTTCTGTAGATGTCCTTTAGGTCTAAATGATCTATGGTTTTGTTGAGCACTCTTACTTCCCTGTTGGATTTCTGTTTGGATGATCTGTCTATTACTGATAATGGTGTTTTGAAGTCACCAACTTTGATGGTGTTGGTGGTTATTTCTGTTTTATTGTCAAGAAGTTTTTGTTTTATGAACTGTTGTGTCCCTGTGTTTGGTGCATAAGGATTTATTACTGTGATATCCTCTTGATGGATCATTCCCTTCATAAATAGTAAGTGGCATTCTTTGTCTTGTTTCTTATTTCCATTTGCTTAGAATAGTGTTTTCCACCCTTTCCCCCTGAGGAGTTGTCTGTCTTTAGTGGTGAAGTGGGTTTCTTGAAGACAACAGATTGAGGGGTCTATTTTTCTGGTCCATCCTGTTAGCTTGTATCTCTTGATGGGTGAATTATGGCCATTAATATTTAGGGTAATGACTCTGCAGTTTGATTTGATACCTGCCATATTGTGTTCATATATGTGGTTTAGTGTTTTCATGGACTTTGAAGTTTTTTGTGCCTTCTCTGAGTTTGTTTATTGTGATCTGCTTCTTATAGGCATTTGAGGTTGATTATTTGATTCTTCTATGTGGAGAATTTCCTGAAATACATGGTGGGAATCTGAAGCAGCCTGAGGTGGGAATCTGAAGCAGCCTGAGCTCTCCTGTGGCAGGACTCCAAAGCAGCCTGTGCTCTTGCACAGCACAGTCTGAGTGGGTGGAGCCTGCCCAAGGTCCTGTGTGGGCAGGGGGAGCAGGGTGATCGCCTGTGCACAGTGAGGCAAGTGGAACTATGCTGGCCTGGGTGCCCTCTCCTACAGTAAGTGCAGGAGTATCCTGAGGCAGGGACTATGGATATGGTGGCTTCTTGGGGGGGTGGGGTGGTTGGGTGACTGGTGAGCTATCCACAAGTGAGGGAATCAGCGATTCTCTTTTTTTCCTCCTCTGTGCCTTCCTACTGGCAATCTATTAGATTTCTCTCCCCTAAAAGCCCCAGTGAACCCTTAGTGCCTTGCCTTTCTTTCCAGTGTGGCAGAGTTAGGCAGTGGCCATCTTGACTGGAAGAAGTGGGAAAGACTTTTTGAATAAGACACCAGTAGCTCAGGGAATTAGACAAACATTCAACCATTGGAATCTCATTAAAGTGGAAAACTATTGTACAGCTATGCATACCATCAACACAGTCAATAGACAACCTACATAATGGGAGAAAAATCATCACCAACTATACATCTGGCAGAGGTTTAATATCAAAAATATGCAGTAAGCACTTCTCTTAATGTTCATACCCATATATTAATGCTACTCTCACTTTTGTTTAGAGAACCTTCTCTTTTCAGATGGCAGTCACCTTGTGATGACTCAGAACACTGAGAAGAAATGACAGAGGAGTGCTCATCACTGAAATATCTCAATCACACCTTCCATGGCTCAAGGTCCATTGGGAAAAAGGTGGGAGAAAGAATGTAAGAACCAAAGGAAGTGTAGGTCTCCTTACAACATACTCCTCCTGACTTAAAATGGCCTGGATATCCATGACCTCAGAGTGCCTGACACTACCTACACAAGAACATCATAATAGGAGGAAAAGATCATGACATCAAAATTAAAGAGACTGATTGAGAGGGGGAGGGGATATGATGGAGAGTGGAGTTTAAAAGTGGAAAGTGTGGGGAGGGAGGGAATTACCGGGGGATATTGTTTATAAGTATGGAAGTTGTCAATAAAAAAATAAAAATAAATAAATAAATATGCAAAGAAGTCACAAAACAGAAATAAAAAAAAATCAACTCATTTGAAGTAATCATTCAGGGAACTAAACTGAGTTCTCAAAGGAAGAAAAACAAATGGACATTAAACATCTAAAATGATTCAACACCTCTAGTCATCAGGAAATTGCAAATTGAAACTACTTGGAGATTCCATCACACTCTGACCAGGTGACTATCATAAAAAAAATCAAGTAACAACAAATACTACTGATGGTGTGGTTTGATGGGATTTCAAAATTCTTGTTCCTAAGGAAATCCTTATGGAAGTTGCCCAAAAATCTAAATCCTAAAGAATATACTACAGAGGTAGTAGTCAATTCCCCCTTCATCCATATATTTATGATTATTTTTTGAGACACTTTCACTCTATAGATCAGGCTGGCCTGAAACCCACTATGTAGTCCAGGTTAGCCTTGAATTCATGGCAATTGTCCTACTTTATCCTTCAAGTGCTAGGATGATAAGGGTGAGCCATCCCCCCTGGCTCTCTTGACATATTGTCAGAAAGAAAGGTCATTAGTAGGCTAATGCTATGTCACTGTGCTCACATCACTCACCTCATCTCATGGGCTTTGTATCACCTCATATAGTAACAACAAAGGCAAGTACAGTACAGTAATATTTCAAATATTTATCTAGTATGCATGCATGCATGCACTTGCATCTGAGTCTCTTGCTGCTGCAATCAAATGCTTTTCTAACTTTATGTAGGGTGGCTGGGGAACTGAACCCAGTCCAGCAGGCTTTGCAAGCAATACCTTTAAATGCCAAGCTATCTCCCCGGGCCCTATAATAAAATATTGTGAGAGACAGAGAGAACCTTCATTGCCATAACTTGTTACTGTATATTGTTGTTGTTGTTCTATGTTATTACTTATTATACTTGTTAATCTCTTACCATGCTTAATTTATAAGTGAAACTGTATCATAGGCATGTGTACATATGAATAAACATAGTATATCCAAAAAAAAAGAATATACTACAGAGGTACTTTCTCAGCCATGTTTGTTTCTTCCCTGTTAACAACATCTTGTAAATTTAATCAGCTCAGATACTCATTAACTAATAAATGGATAATGAAAATGTGGCACATATACACAGTGGAATTCTACTCATGGTGAGAAATAATGAAATTTACAGGAAAATGGATGGACCTGGAAAATATTAAAGAAGTGAGGTTATTCAGACTCAGAAAGAAAAATACCCATATGTTCCTTTTCATATGATATCTTAACATGGAAGGGTAGGATTTTTTGTAAGTTGAAGTAAACATCAGTCTTATGGGTAAGGAAGCTAGAATGAAGTTTAGAGAGGAAAAATAGTGAGGGATGAGAGGAGATGATACTTGACAGGCAAGTGGAAGGACAGAATATAGTGCATGTAAGGGTCTGAGCTGCACTGGAATAAGAAAGGGAAGGGAGGGGGAAAATTCAAAACCTACTGAAGATCTGAATCAGTATTATAGAAAAGTCCCCCTTGCTTAACTGATTAAAAGATATAACTCTATTAATAAGAGTGACATGAGGATAGTTTGGGCAACAGCATCCTACAGGTGTAGAGAATGCTTGTCAACAAAACCACAGGCTGTTGATGGTAAATCCCTGTGCCAGAATTAAATTACCCTCCACAGGAAGCTGTTGTTCAGGAAGGCCCATAATCCCCCTCACACACACACCAAAACAACACAAAACACTTGGTTACCCATGAGATCTAAATGGTAAGTTCCTATTGTTTAAGATATGACAGACTGGTCATGGGACATTAAGCTACAAAATCAACCTGCCTGACAAGTTGTTCAAACCAGTACAATACTGGTACAAGGATATGGGAATGATAACTGCTCTATGATAAGATATGAAGCCCACTCAGTAAGAGGGAATTCATTCTTGGTGCTGAAAACCATCAGAAGGCTATGGCTTTGAAGTCCATTGACCATACAGGGAAGCTTCCACTGCTCTTTGGCTGAAAGGAGAGATTATGCCTATCAAAAGTATTCTAGGGCTGGAGAGATGGATTAGCAGTTATGCGCTTGCCTGTGAAGCCCAAGGACACAGATTCAAGGCTCTATTCTCCAGGACCCACGTTAGCCAGATGCACAAGGGGGTGCACGTGTCTGGAGTTCGTTTGCAGTGGCTGGAAGCCCTGGTTCACCCATTCTCTCTCTCTCTCTCTCTCTCTCTCTCTCTCTGTCACTCTCAAATAAATAAATAAATAAAAATGAACAAAAAAGTATTCTAAAAATTTGTGTTTATTCACTTGGGTCCATGCTTCTCTCACTCTTTGATATAGACATTTGTAGATGACCGTGAATATCAGGAGACCCAAGTCCCCTCATTATGAGAAGAGAAGAAAACCAACTGCCTAGAATGTGATGAGTCAACTCTATCACAGCTTCTAGGGCCCGAGTAACATTACAGAAGAAGTAGTAGGTTATACAGGAGTGCTGCTTTTAATGCTAGCCTTCAAACCTCCTATGTAGAGATGGTAGTAGACTCTGAAAAGACACAAATTTCATCAAAGCATAAAATCAGAGGCTGCTGAGAGCTTAACAATAGAGGAGACTTATACCTCCAAGGCTGAGGGAACATTGTAGAAGCAGCAACAGAAAGAATGTAATACCCATACAGTGAGAAGGTTTATTCTGAGGCATTGCCACCCCCAGAGACTGACTAGTGAATTCATGACCTCACAGTGAATGTCAAAACCCCACTGAGGAAGATCATTCACAGAATGAGAGTGGGGAAGAGTTAACATAAGAGTATAATACAATGTAAATATGATCAATATGCAATAATATATTTCAACAATAAACTTCTCAATGAAAATAGAAGAGAATGGCTGTGGTGGTGCATGCCTTTAATCCTAGCACTGGGGAGGCAGAATAACCATAAATTTGAGGCCACCCTGAGACTATGAAGTGAATTCCAGGTCAGCCTGAGCTAGAGTAAGACCCTACCTTGCAAAACCAAAAAAAAAAAAAAAAAAAAAAAAGAAAAGGAAATAGTTGATAATAAGAGGGTTTGTGGGAGGGGACTATATAATTATTTAATTGAGAGGTTTAGACTTTTAAACAGTGTTGGAACAGAACAATGGGGACTTTTAAAGCTGGACAGAGTGTATTTTGTATCATGAGATGGCCAGGAGTCTAGGGGCCAGGGTGTAAATGTAGTTGTTTGAATGTAATGCCCTTAATAGACTCATGTGTTTGAACATTTGGTCTGTATTAAAGTAGTTCTGAAATCATTAGAAGGTGGAGCCTCGCTGGAGGACGTGTTTCATTGGAGTGGGCCTTGAGATATTAAATCCCTTGCTCTGCTTGTTCTGTCTCTGCTTCTTCCCTGCTAATGTTTTGATGTGACAGTAGTATCCTTTTCCTGCTATAATTTCCTTTCACGATGGACTGAACCATCTGTAACTGTAATGTAAAGTAAATTCTTCCCTTCTCTAAACTGTTTTTGGCCAGGTATTTTTCACAGCAATAAGAGAATAACAAATATAGTACTTGTCTAATAGGTTAGTAAACATCCTTAAATCCATTTGTCCTTCTTCCACCATGTGAAGATAGCAAGAGGAAGCATGTTAGTAGCCAAGAATGGAACTTAACAGGTATTATACTGGGTTATGCCTTGATCTTGGATTTTCCAGGCTCCAAGATAGTGAGAAACTAATTTTTATCATATCAACTTAACCAGACTTGAGCATCTTATTGCAATAGTAGAAACAAATAATGAAAATTATCTATTTATGTTGATCAAAATTATGTTTATTTTAATACATGTAATTTCCATATATGCCAACATAATAGTGGGTATAAATTGATGTTTGTATTTTTATATTACTACATCATGAAAAATAAAAAAATTAAACACAAAACACAACTACAATATCATGATACAATATAAGACAGTGGTATTAAAATTGCCATTAATTGCTTGTAATAGATGAAAAATTCCAAAATCAAATTGTAGCTCATCATATGGATATAGTTATAAATGTTATGAAAAATAAAAAAAAACCATGGATATTCTGTTTCTGAATTAAGATGTGTTAAATTACAACTCAATTTTCCTACCAAGTTCTGTATTCAAATTACTATGAAACCTTTTTTAGGTTAAATAAAATGGTATCACTTAACATTCATTTGGCAGAAGGCATCAAAAGAGTAATAATTGTACATTATGTCTCTGCTCTTCTATATGGACTATGATAAAGTTGATGACATTAAAATGATGTCAAAAAATCCTTATATAAACATTCAAATCATGTAATAGTACCTAAGTATAAGGTTACATGCCTTAAGTGAACTACAGTTTATTCTGTGGTAGCTCACATACAATTTTGAGGCCCCTTGAATTAATTTTTATAGTGTAGTTTTGTAAATTTTATGTTATATTGTTGACATTTTTCCCATAAGACATAACATTACTGAAATCATAGTTGCAAAATTTCATAGAGTCTCAGATTCACAACATGTTATAAAATCAGAATGGTGGGATAGAGTTGCACACCAAATTAGTGGTTGAATGGCAATTGTGGGAAAACTTTCACAATCTTAAGACTGTGTAAATGTAGAGCATGTTTATTTCTTTTAACTTTCTAGATTTATTTTTAATAGCTATAGACACACTTAGTATGTAAACAGCACATGTTTGTAACATCCTTTCCCTCATCCCTGCCCCTTTTCCAAAGGGGCCCTCCTCATTTTGATAAAATATATCATGATGATAGAAGTGACAAGACATTCAGCCTTGGTTATGAAATTTGGCTCAAATCTCTGAGGCTCATTAAGAGAGGCAAGTTTACTCAGTTCTAATGTTTAGCATCACCTTCTACAAAGGATAAGTAAACTTTACACAGGAATTCAATTTATTTTGTTTCTACACGCTTGGGTTTACTAAAATGTGCATAGGAGACTTTGCCAATTGACCATTTAACCCCCGTTTTAATTTTGTTCTAAAGGTTTTTATAATCATATTGACTTTAAAACAACAGCGATTTTTACCAGGAGAAAAATAAATCATTCTCTAGCCAGTATGGTCAATATTTTTATAGCCAAAATTTTTAACATTTCTGCACTTCTAATAATTCTATGTGTAAGCTGAAATGTGCTTAATCGAAATAATTTGGGCTGGTAGCCACCTATGTTAATTTTGCACAGAAGCTTAATGGAACTGGCAGATTGTGTCCCTCTCATGGTCCTTCTTGAATATAGTCACATTTGCAAAAGCAAAATGAAAAATCATCTTGACACAGTACAATAGAAGAAAATACATTCCCCAAAATTACTGGACTTGACACCCCAGTGAAACTTATTTTGTACATAACCCCGACTCCTCAATTTGTTAACAATCTTTATCTTCTACCACCTACACAAATCATTCTCTTAAATAATTCACTTCTTTCCCATCACTACCCTGAAAGCCACAAATAAACCTTTCTACATCTCAAGACAAAGAGAAAATAAAATTCTTTTTCTATTACCCTATAGTTCAAATTTTACTTCAGCAGTTATTAGGTATCCAATGATGAGTTTCTTTTAATTCATATATATATATATATATATATATATATATATATATATATGTAATTTTTTTCACTTATGTATGAATGACAAGGATGGTGAATAATTGATCCTTATATTCATCATGGCTGGGACTTTATCCTATATTCTGAAAATACATGATGAATGAGTGAATACAGTATATAGCTTAGAAAATCTATGGCGGATCTTACAAAGAAGACTTGAAAAATACATATGTATCACCTGAAAGGTAAGAATGAAATGATGAAGAGCCATAATGATAATCTTCTAATGATTATAATCATGGGCCACTCTTAACAGGGACAATCACCTCTGTTAGTTTATTTTCTTTCAAAGTAAGACCCAATGGAAATTATGAGAAGAACAATGGCTCTATAACGTAGCCTCATGTATATAGTACATAATACACAAATAGGTATATCTCACCCTAAACCCATTTATATTTTGATGTATGCACAATACATTTTTTAATTTTTCCACAGACATAGATGAGATGAGCTAAAGATCTTGATATTGAGAACATACTTCTCTCTTTTGTGAAACCATGTCATGTAAAAAGAAATGTTTCAAGATATCACAATGATAATTTGAGTTGAACCAAACTTTAATCAGATTCCTCATTTCTTAACTATGAGTTAAGGAGCTTTCCCTTTGTTTAGTGCTTTCCATTCCAAAAATCTTTGTAGATAATTAATCACATCACAGAATGTGGATAGAATCTGGCTTTTATTCTGTTCTGATTACTCAACATTTTGTTGGTGAACCCAAGATTTATGTCTTCAGGACTGGTATTTCTTCTTAGAAACTGACCCATGTGTCCAAGCCTACTAAATATCCTTCCTTCAAAATTCAGGAGAATATCCTTGACTGAACTTGAATTTCATCATATTTTAATCTGATTCTCTTCCACTGTTTCTCAAACATGTCAATGGCGTATCTATATGCATCCATTAAATCCAGAAAAGAGGATCATATTTGGCAATCCTTCCCACCCAACATTAACATTCAGTATACTACCATATTTCTATTTTACCTCATAAATATTTATTATAGCTATAACCTTTTCCTCTATAATTGTGAGGGTTGACTTATATGGTACACTAGTAGGGGTTAAGTTTTTTATTTTTATTTTTTATCCACCTACCCAAATTCATCTGTTGAATTCCCTCAAGGCTTCAGAATACCAAATGTTATCTTATTTGGGTATAGATTCTTTTATGCAGGTAATGAAGTCAAAGTGAAGTCATTAAAGTGCCCTCTAATCTGATAAAAGGGTCAATTTTGACATATTGACATTTGACATATTGTTGTACTTACAGGAAGGATGATGTGAAGTGATACAGGCTTAAGGATGAATAAACTCCAAGGAGAAGTGGATTAGCTCTTTTTCTCTCAGCCTCAAGATTAGACAAGCCTGATAATAACTTGATTTCAGAATACTAGCCTTTGGCCTGTGTGTCAATTTCTAATGTTCATGATACTTACAATAGCCCAGGTAAACTAATATATACATACTAAGTTTTTAGACCTTTTTTGTCCTCCCTGTTTATCGATACATTATGATACCCTAACTACTCCTGCCCTACTTCCTAGGTCTATTTTCTTCCAATACATTTACCAACATGATCTGTTTTGCTTCTTCTCTGTTTACTATCTCATATAATTTGGCTAGATTCCCAGTGTCTATTGTGCTCATAACATTACCTAGAGTATGTATGTAATAAATATCCAGTGAATAATTGACACTTATAATTGCTGCAGTAGTTGTTTTAGAAAGAATTGTCTCCTGCTTTACTATACCTAAATATATGCATTTATGCCATGCATTCATTCTAATAAGTGTCAGGTATGGAAGCAAGTGCTTCCAACACAGAAATAAATTGATACATTCTCTTTTAACAAGCAGACTGATATCTAGTGGGAGGAGAGAAATATGTAAATATATTAGTGCTCCATATCATTTCATATGACCATAGATCAGTCTGTCCCTATCAACCTAAGAAGATCATTCAAAATTGATGTGTTGTTTTCCCATACATATGATCCAAAGTTGTGTTTATTTGGTTTCAAATCATCTATTAAATGATTTTATAGCTAAAATCATTCAAAGAAGCATTTTAAGTTGTCCCAACATTGCCTTCACTGGTAGTACCACACACAGGACTTTCTTATCTACCACTGGCTTATAACCTGAACACAGAAATCTATACTGGAAAATGACTTACAGAAAAGAGTAGCGATTGCATTTTTTGATACATAGATATAGGAGGCTGATGGAAAATGTGAATATTATTTTAAAACCCAGATAACTGTGAATGGGGTTACAGAGGACTCTGGATCACAGTCTCACCTATCCCAAAGTTGTAGGTATGTTTATTATGAGCAAGTCATGTAAGAGAAGTCACAATATTTTCATATGGGAAATACAGTTAGAATTTCTACCATACTACCTCTATGGTGGTAGTAATTAAAAAAGACCATTTGGGGGCTGGAGGAAAGGCTGAGCAGTTAAGGCATTTGCCTGCAAAGCCAAGGGACCCAGGTTCAATTCCCCAGGCCCCATGTCAGCCAGATGCACAAGGGAGCACATGCATCTGGAGTTTGTTTGCAGTGGCTGGAGGCTCTGGCATGCCAATTCATTCTCTCTCTCTCTCTGTCCATCTTTCTCTGTCGACTAAATAAATAAAAAGTTAGCTGGGCATGGTGGTGCACGCCTTTAATGTCAGCAATTGGGAGGCAGAGGTAGGAGGATCGCCATGAGTTCGAGGCCACCCTGAGACTACATAGTGAATTCCAGGTCAGCCAGGGCCAGAGTGAAACTCTACCTCAAAAAAGCAATATATATATTTGGGAATTATATTTAAACTGGAATTTGGCTAATTAATTCATGATTCACTCACAGTTTTCTTCAATCATTCTATTATATTACTGCAGTGTTCCATGATGGATAAAATATTCAAATATGATATAAAACAGGTATAGATATGGTTTAAAACTTATTTAAGACTAACTTGAAAGTACTTCTTGGCCGCTAGGAAAAAATATAAAGCAAGAGACCTGTATTCTTTAAACTATAATCACTGTATATTTTTATACAGAGCAAAATTTTACAAGGCTTAATTCATCTTGCCAATAGTATGACTAAAAATGGGAAATTTAATCCAAAAATTTACAGAGTAAAAGAAATAAAAGCATGAAATATCCATAGCTTTTTTTGGAATTTATTTTGTCCCTTGTTGTTCACATTTAAATGACAAATTCCTTTCTATTCCAAAGGAAGATTAGGCATAAAGAAAGGTATTCCTATTCATAACGGGGAATATTTTCTATTCATAAAACAAAGTTGGAAATTGAATTAAAATAATTTAATTACACTATATAATTAACTTCCACAATTTTTAAAGTCAAGAGGCCCATGGGATCAGACTATTTGTAGAGATATTTAATCCTTTTTTACTTTAGTATTCATTAAACAATGGTAATTCCTTCCTAATTCCCCTCTGACACACATTATGCCTCTAAAGAAGAAAAGACCTTAAACAGAGTCTTTTCTTTAAACAGAGCTGCTGAGTATGTCAAATTATTCAGGCAAGAACTCAATGAGCAAGTAAAACAATAGTTTCAAATAGATGACACTGTGTTTTAAGACCAAAAAAAGTTAAATAAACTACTGGGGCATGAATAAAACTACCAATGGGAAATTGCCAGTGAGGTGCAAATGAATGCCTAAGATATCAACATTATTACGAAGTGTAGCCACAGTTCAAAAGTCCTTTATGCAAATTTACCTCAAATGAAGACAAGGAAAGCATATGTGACTAAGAGGTGCATATACAATACTGAAAAGTTTTTTCAATGTCCGGACCCTTTAGTTTTTAGCCTATTCACATCAGTTATTTCCATTTTTAGACTGTTGCTTTTAGTACTGATACTGTATTTTGGTCACCTAATGTACCTTTTTGTTTAGCAAGAAAACATGCATGGGCCATGGAAGTGTGAATTATAAGGAAGAAAGTATTATAGGACAATAACAGTATTAATGGAGTATATTTATATTCATGTATATGTATGAGTATATTTCTGTATAGCTGTGGGTATTCAACAAATACCCACTAAAGGCAAAGTAAAATGATCCAAAATGCTTTAAACCTCACACAAGAAATCTTCATGAAAAATGGCTGAAGGGTCTTCCCAAGAAACCCCAAATAATGCTATCAGGGGAAAATCAATTGATAGAGACTATATGATATGATAAAGTTTACAGAAATGATTCAAGTCACTGAGGGATAGCCATTAGCAGTCTCATTGGATTACGATGGTAGTTCCAATTTACACTGACAAGTAGCTTTGCAAGTTGGTATTCTTATAGAAGCAGGTAGTACTGTCTTCTGGTGCTAGAATTATGGCTCTAAGAAATCTAAAAAAAAGAAAAAAAAACAAGCAAATTGCTCAACAGTGAAAGGAAATGCACATTGAAGAGATACTTTTGAATGTGCAATCCAAATCAAGTAGGACAGGTATTACTGTGACAAAGGAAATAAGTCTAATGAAAGAGGCAGAGAACAGAGACAAAATATTCTACAAAGGATGGGCTCACTGCTAAACATATTTTATTTGTTTACTGTATGGCTTAAAAATTTGATTCTCATTTCCTATGTTACTGCATTATTTGTACTTAATTGATTCATATTGTATAAAATTTGGATTGTTGTCTCATATATTTTGTGCATGCTTTTAAATATTTTTTTGTATTGATATTAGTGATTGTTAACATCCTAAACGTGTAGTCAGGTAGATGGCATTAGTATTAACTTGGCTTCAGTAGCTACTAGTCCCCTTTCCTACACAAACCTTTTTATCCCTTGCCATTCATGATAGGTTGGCACAAGTAATTTCTGTAGTGTATATTCACAGAGTTATACTTATTATTTTGTACATTGGTGTTTTAAATAGGACATAAAAAGAAGAGTTACAAACAGAACATACTAAAATGTTTGCTTTTATTTTGCCTGGTAATTACTGTACTTTTTTTTTTTATTTCTTCAAGTGGTTTAAAAGTCCTGTCTAGGGTACTTTTGAACTGACAAAACTCCTTTCAAGCATTTCCTGTGGGGAATATTTTTCTAGCAACTGTTTCACTCACTTTATTTTATCTGAATATATCTTAATTTCTCCTTCAGTTTGAATTTATTTTATTTAATATGGAATTGTTGATTGACAGAATTGTTTATTTACATTTTAAAAAGTATCCTCTTACTGTCTTGCAGCTTTCATTATGTTGGATGAGAAATTTGCTGGTAATCTGAGTATGCCTTGTAAGCAATATAACTTGCTTGTCTCTTGCAGACTTAAAATTTTACTTTTGGGGTATAAGACTCACAATATGATTGGGATTTCTCTTTGTATGACTCTCTTTGTGTTTATTCTTCTTAGAATTCATTAATTTCTTTAAGTGAGTAAACTAGTAACTTTTCTCAAATTTTGGAAATTTCTAACCATTTTATTTTCAAATATTTTCTTCGCCTTTTTGACTTTCATTCTTAGATTCTCATTGCATGTATCACATATTATACATATATATGCATATATATGACATTAATATATTATTATTTTCTTTGCTTTCTGATTCACAGACTAGACTACACAAAAATCAAATCTCTAATCAGCAAGATCACTAATTGTTGCCTAACAATACCTTCTGCTATAATGCTCTACCGAATTTTTCCACATCAGTTATAGCACTTTTAATCTCCAGAATATCTGTTATTTTTAAATTGTAGTCTATGTTTGATACTCATTTTTAATATACCATTTATATGAAGATTATCAACAGGTTTTTGTTTATGATTTCCTTTGGCTCATTAAGCATATTTAGCATTAATAATTCTAAAATCCTTATCAAGCAAGTCAAATGTGTAAAGTTAGTCAGGGACAGTTTCTGTTAATTTCGCCAACAAATTGTCCACAATTTCTTGAATCTTAGCAGGCTTTACAAACCTCTGCTGAGGAACTGACATTTTGCAAATTAAATCTTTTATATGTCTAAATATAAAAATGTTTTCTTTGCAGATTCATTTTTCCATATTGTAGTTGTAGTTTTGTTTATGGACATTTAAAAAATAGTTTTATTATTCTGCAAGCTGTTATCACTTTTTTTCTGAGTTTTCTGTTCATTTGTTAGCTGTTCAGATTGTGATCTGAAGATATTTCATTTAATGCTCTATAGGTAGAGAGTAAGAAAGTGAAGAAGAACAAAATTTTAATATTCTTCCAACACTGGCTTGGTAGCAGGGAACTCATTCAAGACATTCACAACTTTGACATAGCCTTCTCTTTTTTTTTAACTAATCCCAGATTATCAGACAGAGGAAAAAATATAAGGTGTTCTCAGTTCCGAAATTAGCACATGTACTTTCTTGGGCATGTCTTTCTAAATACACTTACTTATATTTTGTTCAATGTTACAATATCTCAATTATATTCTATTCATAGACTTCTATTCCATTCAACCATAATTTTTGCCCTAGACAGGTTAAATTTGTGCATTTCCCTTAAAATGTTTATTGAACATCCTTACTTATTTTGCTATAGGAGAGTGCTCAGTGATAGACACCCACAGCTAGCATTGTTTATTCAGGTATCAATTGAAGGAATTTGACCAAAGAAAGGCATTTCTTCCCTCCAAAAATAACTTACTGCTGATCCTATAACACATAACCCACAGGAAATACCCGCTACCCCACTAAGCAGGGTCCCCAGTAGAATGGAGGCATAGATGAGGGAAAAGATCATACTAACACATGATGTATCCATGCAAAATATGTTGTTAATAATAATGATAATAAAATTGCCAAAAATTCATTATAAAGATCTGATCAAATTTCTCAAAAAAGAGGCTGGGAAAATGGTTAATTGGTTGTAAATGTATGATTTCACACTGTATTTCTAGGCTCAATTCCACATTATCCAAATAAAGACAGACTGAAAAGTGGTGCATGCATCTGAAGTTCATTTGCAATGGCAAGAGGCCATTGTGCATGCATGCAAGCACACTTGCACACACAAACATGAGTAAATCAAAACATTGTTTTTAAATTTTATTTATTTATTTGAGAGCAACAGAGAGATGAAAAGGCAGAGAGAGACAGCAAGAGAGAGAGAGAGAATGGGTACATCAGGGCCTCCAACCATGGCAAACGAACTTCAGATGCAGGCACCAATTTGTGCGTGTGGCTTACATAGGTACTGGGAAATCGAGCCTTTAACCTGGGCCCATAGGCTTCACAGGCAAGTGCTCAACCGCTAAGCCATCTCTCCAGCTCCAATCATTTTTAAAATTAAAAAAAAATGTAACAGACAGTGAAGTTAGCACAGGTTATGTTGGATAAGTTATTAATTTAGGGAGATTTTGATGGATGTTGTCCCACTTTTAGCCAATGACTAATGAAAACTTGACATTTGGATAGCATAATCTTTGTCTCCATAGGATTCTGTCCTGGTTCCTAGTTCTAGAAATGGGCCCCTTTAAACTGAGTTAATCTATTAACCAATCAGAAAACCACTGGTGACCAACCAAGGCTGCATGCCACCATGGCATTGGTGTGTATTTCTTCCCCCCCCCCCCTTAGGACAGGATTTCTGACATTATGCCATTGTTACAGGTCTTTTTTTTTTTGTCTTTTTTTCTTTATTAGTTAGTTTTGTATTCAGCAAATACAGTTAGTTTGGTATCATTATTAGGCTAATCCGTGACCTACCCCCTCCCCTTGGCCCCTCCTTGTTGAGGTATACGGGTCATGCATTGTGCAGTTAGCCCACAGTTGGGTGTAAAATAAATATCTCTGCATATCATGACCCAACATGTGGCTCTGACATTCTTTCCACCCCCTCTTCCGCAAAATTTCCCTGAGCCATGTTGGGTCAATTTTTGGCCTGCTTCAGTGATGAGGTGTTGGGGGCCTCTGAGGCTCTGGCTCTCTGATTTGGTAGGAGTTGATTTTTCTCTGTGTTGATCTCCTTCCCCCTTGTGCTGGTATCCGGTTCATCAGGAAAACAGCCCCCTTGCTTGTTTGGCCAATTTTTCTTAGTTGCAGCCGGGGCCCTTTTGAGGTATGATGGGGTGGCTATCTCCTTAGGATCTACATCTATCTGAAAAAGAGAAGCAGATTCTCCAACGGAGAGTAAGTTAGCACCAGGACAAAAAAGATAACCCTTACTTTTTTTTTTATAGAGAATTTAATAGGTGTAGGCCCTCTTGTAGCCCCCAATTGATGGTAGCTTGATATTGGAGAGTGGGATTATGTTTGGATATTGTTCTGACTTGTTTCCCAGCTCCAGCTATGGGCCCTGTACCACTGACGAGATCAGTTAGCCAAATTAAGAGCAGTTGGTTCCCCACCATGGCTGTGTGCAACTATTGCACTTGTGTGGGCATCACAACAAATTATTTGCTGCTAAGTAGGTTAGACCATGAGTTGCTTGGACAGATATTGGTCATTTTCCCCCAGTCGCCCATGTAGCACCTTCTGGAACTAGACACACTGACTGTCCGGGGACTGACTCTCTTCCAACTTCCAGCCATGCCATTCCATTTTGCATGTTAACCACATAAGGTGTCTTCAGCATTAGACTCTTAGCACTAACCTTTGCTGGGTCACCAAGTACTCTGAGAGAAATCTGTCTGTCTTTTAGGAAACCTTATAGGTCTCTCTCATAAAAAGCTCATTGTGGATGCTGGTGCTGGGAGTTACAGGTCAGTGCCCACAAAGAAAATGAGGAAAAAGATAACTAACATACAAGAATTAGAGAGAAGAGAGAGAGAAAGAGAGAGAGAAGACGGAGAGAGAGAGGGAGGGAAATGTAGAAGATTAAGGTTAGTTATGATCCTACCCTCTCCAGTGTCTTGTGGTTCAGGTGTTCCCTGTAAGGGCCTGGTAAAGGATCAGCCATTTGGTCTGTCTTTTAGTAAGTAGAATTTTATGGTACCATTGTCCTTTGGGTCTAGATTTGTGTTTCCCACCCCTTTGATGCCCTCCCTTCCCTCCCCTTCCATCCTAGTGTCTAGTCTATGAGATGCTTGCTGGGTATGTAAGGTATCTTGGGTAGATCCAAGTTAGGTGCTGTAGATGAGTGAGACTATGTGGCGATTTTTTTTCTGTGATTGGGTAAGTTCACTTAGGATGATCTGTTCTAGGTTCAACCATTTTCCTCAAATTTCATTGTGTCATTTCTTCTTACTGGTGTATAGAATTCCATTGTGTAGATATACCACATCTTAGTCATCCATTCTTCTAGTGATGGATATCTGGGTTGATTCCACCTCTTAGCTATTATGAATTGAGCCACTGAAAACATGGTTGAGCAAATTTCTCTAGCCTGTGGTTTGAAGGTTTTAGGGTAGATGCCCAGTAAGGGAATAACTGGGTCTGTTGGTATCTCTATACTCAGCTTTTTCAGATGTCTCCATATTGCTTTCCAAAGTGGTTGTACCATCCTACATTCCCACCAACAGTGGATGAGTGTTCCTACTTCTCCACATCCTCGCCAGCATTTATTTTTATTTGGTTTTTTGATGTTTGCTATCCTTATTGTGGTAAGGTGGAATCTCATAGTTGTTTTAATTTGCATTTCTCTGATGATTAGGGATGATGAACATTTTCTTAAGTGTATGTTTGCCATTTGTATTTCTTCCTCTGTGAACTGCCTGTTCAGCTCTTTGCCCCATTTTGTGAGTGGGGTGTTTGACTTCTTACTGTTTAGATTTTTGAGTTCTTTGTAGATTCTAGAGATTAGTCCTCTATCAGTTGGATAACCCACAAATATTTTCTCCCATTCTGTGGGTAATCTATTTGCTTTGCTTATTGTATTGTATTGTCTGTAAAGAACCTCTTCAGCTTCATGTGATCCCAGTGGTTGAGTGACTGTTTACTTGGTTAGCTACTGGGGTTTTGTCCAGTAAGTCTTTTTCCATTCCTATATCATGGAAAGTACTTCCTAAATTTTATTCCAGTAGTATTCAAGTTTCTGGTCTTATATTGAGGTCTTTGATCCATTTGGACTTGACTGTAGTGCATGGTGAAATGTGTGGGTCAAGTTTCAGTTTCTTGCACATGGTTATCCAATTTGTCCAGCACCATTTGTTGAAGATGCTGTCTTTTTTCCAGCCTATATTGTTTGGGCCTTTATCGAATATCAAGTAGCTATAGTTGCTTGACCCAAAGTCCGGGTCCTCAAGTGTATTCCATTGGTCTATACTCCTGTTTCTATTCCAGTACCATGCTGTTTTTATCACTATGGCTTGGTAATATAGCTTTAGATCAGGTATGGTGATGCCTCCAGAGGTATTTCTTTTGCTGAGGATATGTTTGGATATGCGAGGCCTTCTGCCTTTCCATATGAAATTTGAGAACATTTTATATATCTCTGTGAAGAACAATGTAGGGATTTTAATTGGAATTTCATTAAATCTGTATATTGCCTTTGGTAGGATTGTCATCTTCACAATGTTAATTCTGCCTATCCAGGAACATGGGAGGTCTTTCCATTTTCTCAAGTCCTCCTCAATTTCTTTTTTGAGTGTTTTTATGTTTTCAATGTATAGATCTTTCACTTCCTTGGTTAACGTTATTCCAAGGTATTTTATTATTTTTTTGTTGCAATTGAAAATGGGACTATGTCCCTTATTTCTTTCCCTGTATCTTTGTCATTTGCATAAAGGAAGGCTACTGCTTTTTGTGCATTGATTTTGTATCCTGCTACTTTGCTGTAGGAGTTAATCACCTTCAGGTGTTTTGGGATGGAGTCTCTCGGGTCTGTTACATATATAATCATGTCATCAGCAAATAAAGCTAACTTAACTTCTTCCTTTCCAAATTGTATCCCTTTTATTTCCTTCTCATGTCTTATTGCTCGAGCTAGAACTTACAGTATTATATTGAAAAGCAGAGGTGAGAATGGACAGCCCTGTCTTGTTCCTGATCTTAATGGGAATTCCTCCAGTCTCTTTCCATTAAGTATTATTTGGGCCTTTGGAGCTTCGTATATTGCCTTTATTAGGTTAAGATATGAACCAACCATGCCAATTCTCTTCAATGTTTTGATCATGAAGTGATGTTGTATCTTGTCAAAGGCCTTTTCTGGTGTGTATTTCCTGTCAGGCTACTTGCTTCTGAGTAGCTTAGGCCACTTTCCCTCAGTAGCTCATGTAGCACTTTCCAGCACAAGATGGACTAACTGTCTGGGTGCTGGATGTCTTCTGAATTCCATTTGGGTCTCTCTGTGTTCTGTGTTGGCAGCATATGGTATCCTCAGCAATAGGGTCTTACCTTTTACCTTAGGTGGGAAATCAAGTATTTTGACAAAAGCCTATCTTGTTTTGGGCTTAAATCTTTTAATCTACCTTCAAGAAGAAAGGTTTCTATGTTACCAGTTCATTATGGGTTTAGTTTTTTGTTTCTTAGTTGGAAAATCTGTTTGTTTTTTGCAGAAGGTAGTGAGATCCGAGGGGATAAAGCGCCCCTTGCATTTTAGCCAAGGCCAGGGTGAAAACACAGAGGAATTGGGCAGATAAGCAAGATTGTTGCTTCCATGGTTAGCTGGAAAAATGACACATACCAAAGCAGAAATCTAGAGGCTCCTAAGTGGTCATCATTAAAGTAGAATTAAAACATAATCATGAAGGCTCAGAGAATTTTGTAGACAAGAGGCTAGAAAGATTGTAAAAGCCACAGGTTGGGACATCATGCCAGTGGCATTTCCTCCCTCAATACCTGACTGCTGATCCCACAATGCATAACTCACAACCCCATGGGGAATACCAGCAACCCCACTGAGGTGGGCCCCCAGTGGAATGGGGGCAGGGAGGAGGGAAAAGATGGTACCAACAATGATGTATCCATACAAAGTATATTCAACCAACAGTGGTGCATCCATATAAAGTATATTCATAAGTAAAAACAACAAAGGGGTAGAAATTATATTTGTATGGAATTCAGTAAGAGCAAATCATAAATTGGTAGAATAAAGGAAATAGTTATTTTGTAAAAAGCAAATGTCTGTAAAGAAAAAAATTGAAAAGTATCTATGAGAATTAAGTAAGGAATTAAGATGAGAGGAAATGCTGAAGTTGAATAGTGATCTAGAAGTATAAGTGAAATCCATCACAACAGTGCTTTAAGAAAAATGAATTATGAAAACTCAGAAGTAAATTTTAATTTCAAAAACAAGAAAATATGAATTATTTTAAATAGTTTTAAGAAAATAATGTAGAAAAATATTGATGCAGATCTTATGTGTAAGTTTCTTCCCACCACCTATATAAAAATACAAAATCAAGTCAATACAAATAAAAAATCAACAATTTCTTTAAATAAAAAAGCTACTAGAGATTAAAATGAGAATTGAAAGAACATATGGCATACTCATGAAACTCAACTAAAAATTATCAATATCACAAGAGCTTGAAAGAAAAAAATGTCATTAAGAAGAAATAAAACTTTCAGACACATGGGAAGTATGATATGTATTACTAAAAAGTGTACTGGATTATCATTATCGTTTTCAGCAGGAATTTCTTACATCAGAAATCTCAAGAAGATAATGTCTTTAAAACATTTGAAAAAATAAAATATGTGCAGTCAAACTGATTGTTAGGGCAAAAAATTCCCACAAATAAAGCATTTAATGAATATGAAAAAAATCATAGAAATTGCTTCCAAGGGTCTTTCTTGTAAAATATATTAGAGTAAAAACTTTAGAAAATAAAAATGTATGTGGGAAGATATTGAAATGAATAAGCAATTTGAATTTGGAATTATGTAGTGGATTTATCTATTAAGAGTAAAGTATATTTTTCTGTTTTAATTTACATACATTTATATGCACAGATCTTAGTAGCATACTTAGGTGAATTTGCCAGTCATATGCATTTGATTTATCATCACCCTGATTTACATATATATATATATATATATATATATATATATATATTCTTAAATTGCAAATTGAGAAATTTATAATTTGAGAATAAATATATTCTTAAATATAAATGTATATTTCTAGAATACCCATATTCTTTGTGTCTCTTTTGGTCACCCCTGTCCTTCCTCGGAGGATGATAATATTGTCTACATTAACATACAACAGTTTAACTGTTCTTTATCTTCATATACACAACATTATTAAACATGTACTCCATTATTTCCAGTTTCCTTCACTTAAAATTAGGTTTTGTAACATTCTACATATCATTGTTTTATTATCTTATTGCTGAATATTACTTTATTGCATAAATATATAAGATGTACACTTAGGATGTTTTCAGTTTAGGACTGTTATGATTAAGACTACCATGTAGGTTTTTACACAAATCATTTGCTTAAATATTTTTATTTATTTGAGACAGATAGGGAGAGAGAAGGGAAAAAGACAGAGAGAGAATGATCTTGCACAAATCATGAGCAATGGTATTAATCTGCTAGGAAAATTTCAGTATTATAATTTCAGATAAAGATTTAACTTTATGTGAAATAATAACTTTTATTTTTCCAAAGTTGACACAGCATTGTATGGTCCCAACAATAATTAACAAAAATTCATTTTATTCAATATTCTTGACCAAGCCTAGCATCTTAATATGGGAAAGACACATATTCATCCCTGTCAACTCTTGAATATTAATATCAAGAGCTAATAAACCAGCAACTCTGTTACTGGAAATAAACCAAACAACAATAGAAGGGAAAATATTATTGGTACTGGCAACAACTTGGAGAGAAGGAGCAGAAGAATGATTGGATGCAAAGGTTCAACATGAGGGAATTTTTATATAGAAACATATGTAAAATATATTTGTGATTAAAATTAAATCTAATTTGAGATCCAGTCTTACTGTGCTCAGAATGACTATCATCAAAATATAAAATGGCAGCCAGGGGTGGTGGTACACACCTTCAATCCCAGTACTTGGGAAGCAGAGGTAGGAGGATTGCCATAAGTTCGAGGATACCCTGAGAATGCAGAGTGAATTCCAGGTCTGCCTGAGCTAGAGTGAAATGCTACCCCAAAAAATATATATAACATATACATACATACATATATATATTCATATATATATATATATATGTATATATATATGTATATATATATGTATATATATATATATATATATATATATATATATAGGCAACAAATGCTGATGATGGTGTAGGGAAATAGGAATCCTTATTCATGGTTGGTATGAATGTGAAGTGCTATAGCCACTATGGATAGAAATATGGAAGATTCTCAAAATCATAAAAATAAATCTATCATGTGACTCAGCTAAACCACTTCTGGACATATACCCTAAGGACTCATATTTTAGTATAGAAATACTTGCTCAGCCATGTTTGTTGTGGTTTTATTCATAATACTTAGTAAATACAATCAGCTCAGATACCCATCAACAGGGGAATGAATAATGAAGTTGTGATATATAAACACAATGGAGTTCTACTCATTTATAAAGAGGAGATAAGTTATAAAATCCCTAGGAAAAGAGTAGAAAGGATTATACTAAGTGATGTAACCTTAGCTAAGAAAGACAAAATACCACATGTTCTCTCTCATGTGCAAATACTAGTTTGGTATAGTTAGGTTTGTTTATTAAGTTGTAGTAAGCATCAGTAGTTGTCCTAGTTATCCTCTCAATCATGGCACAAAGAACCTGACTAAAAGCAGCTTGTGGAAGCAATGGGCATATTTAGGTATAACTCCATGATGGCAGGGGAAAGAATGGCATGTGCAGAGGTAGAACACTACCTTCTGGCTAAGATCAGGTGAATAGCAGCAGGAGAGTGTGCCCAGCCAACACTGAGAAACTACAGCTAATAAACCTCAAGGCCCAACCCCAGCAACACACATCCTCTAGCAAAGCTCCACCTCCCAAATTGACATCAACTGGATCAAGCATTCAAAATATATATATTTATGAGAGACACCTAAATCAAACCAACACCTTATGCTCCTGTCCCCCCAAACTAATAACCCTTTGTTATAGCCAGTTCCATGTTTCTGGGATGAACATCTGACCAGACATGGTTATAGGAGGAATAGGTTTATATCAACTTACAAATCCAGGGAGAATTTCACCAATGATAGAACAATTTTCTCTCTTTCATAGTTCTAAGCAGAGAGAAACCACTAAATAGCCAGTAAACAGCAAAAAAGCAAGCAAGAAACCACAATACCACTGGAGCTCAAACTACTCTCTCTACACCTTTGGCCTGAAATTCAGATTCTCCCCAGTGATACCTCCTTCAACAGGGCTACTAGAGACTTAAAGAGGAAGATTAAACTTAATTAAAATACCTGATGCTCTAGCAGGCATACAGTCACATTCAAAGTACCATATTGAGCTCATGGCTCCCATAGATATAAAACCATCTCACAATTTAAGTTGCACTTAGACGAAGGTCCCATAAGCTTTACCAACTTTAAGACTGTTCCAGTCTTATCTATGATTCAAGACTGTCTTTTAAGTGAGTATTATATAAAATCAATACAAGATACATATTTCTAGCACATAATGGCACAGAGTATACAATTCCATTTCAACAAGGCATAACAAGGAAAGACTAGACCAATGCAAAATCAATAACCATCAGATAAACATAAAACATCTGTAGTTCAAGTCTGACACTCACAACAAGTGAAAACACTCTGTGGATTTCCAATTCTATCTCTCCAGCTGGGCTAAGTTGTTAAGGGAAAACATTCATCCCCAGCCACCAGCTCTCCATGGCAACCAATGCACAGTAATGGTGCATCCAAAACATCTTCAGTCTCCACTTCAAACCATGCCTCATCCCCATACAATGGTCTTTTTGGCCCTCAATATGTAATGGGTCTGGGGTCACTTAGAGATTCACCAGTGTGACACAAATATTATATTAATAAATAGAGGCATTTGTTCTGGCTAGGACTACAATTCAAGCTGTGAACTCAAGAGTGCAGCCCCCAGTTACATCTAGTCAGGGTTTATAAGGACAAATTGCTAAACAAGTCTACATGACAACAGTCATGACACTAGTTACAAAAGCAGAGATAAAATGGTTAGCAGTTAACTCATTCAAGCAGATGGCCTGGAATTCTGCATACCAAAGGTAATGTTTGCAAGGCAGTACATCCTGTATGACAATAGTAACATTTCTTTATAACATTTCCTTATCCATCATATTCCTCCATGAGTTGTTGCACCAAGTCAAACCTTTGACTCTCCCATTGGAACTGGCTGGTATTGGGATCCAATGACCATTAATTTTATTGAGGAAATTCTCTGTTGGATAAACTTTATTAGAGCATTTAAAGTGCAGGGGGCTACAATCAATCCTAAAAGTAACAGAATTGTGGGTCCAGAGATGGTAGTAATCAGAGTGGTAAGCCAAAGTGACCAAGTAAACAAATATTTATACAAGCAAGGGGGCAGCTGGTTTACAGAGGCAGGGCATGAAAATTAGCTTTTGTAGTCTATATGATTCAAAACAATTTTTTTTATAGCTCATGTTGAATTCCTCAAGCTTATGCCAAGCATAGGCTAGTTAGCTTCCAGAGTGATTAGATCAGGGCTGTAGTCTCCTTGCTCAGGCAAGTGTCATCTAGAGCTTGACCTGGAAGGGATCCTCTGGGTTCCTGGTAATCTGTTAGCTGCAATGATCAGCAGAGGAACATGTCTTCTTGACTCTGGTGTGATGAATCTATACCCCTTGGCTGATGGGTATGGGCCCAATTCCCTGAGGGTACGTCAGTCCCCTTGTGTTATAAATTTGAGGGAGCACCATCAATGGCAGGAAAGTCTGGTTTACCTCTATAAATTTGAACAATGAGACACCTTCAAACAACTAGCATCACCCACATCAGCAAGTACAAACAGCTAGAACTCTAGGGGCATGAAATCTGTCCTTAGTGATATTCCTCCTTTAATGAGATATACCAAGGAGAGACCAGATCAATATAAATCAATAACTATCAGGTAAACATAAACAGTGAGGACAATTTTTGAATTTTTTTTAATTTAAAGACAGCAGTGGCTGACTAATCAGGGACAGGCAGATGCAGAAGGCATGAGTTAATGTTAGAGTTGTGTTTTGTAAGCCAGAATCAGACAAAGAAGGCTATTAGTCTGAGCATCTGTTTATATTGTAATATTTTGTAGTTATATTTTTCTTACTGGGTGGTTAAGAACATGCAGCCTTCTAGAATTAAATATCTATTTTGGATGTTAATAACGGTACTGTCGGACAGACTTTTATGGACCTGCGTGGAGTTCTGACTCTCAGCCTTGTTATCTGCTAGGATAATTCCAGACCCTGGTGACCAAGTCGGCCTCCCTCTTTTGGGAAGCCTGGAGGATTTATTTTCCTACGATGTGACTCTCCTGTTGCATATACACTGACCTTGAATTCATCTTTGGGTATCCATATCTTCCCTGATGAAGAAGACAGGTAAGTTACCAGAGGCTAGAAGTTAGTAAATATCCAATCATCTCCTATGACCTTCTGACCTGGGAGCAGGAACAAAAATATTGGTTATCCTCTTAACTCTAATGTTTCCAATTGACTTTGGCTTCTACATATGGTTATTAGTCAATCATAGAGACTGCACATATCTGATTAGTAAAACAGATTCAGTTAAAAAGGTGCAGAACATATCTGTTTAGCAAAGCAGAGCTTGTCAGGGAAGGGCACAATAGTTTAAAGTCATTGAGATTAGTATTTAAGTTTAGTTGTCAGGTAACAGTGTTAGCTACATGTGGAACATAGAAAACATACATATTTTATCTTTGAAGTATCTGTCAGTTATAAGTACAGAGAGAATATGTTAGTATCCCTGAAAACAACATTTTATCATTATCTTTAAGCCAATTGATTTAATCTAGAAATTGTATGCCAGGAAAAGACAAGACAGTATAAAAACCTGGAATCTGTGTTTAAAAACAATTTTAGCTAGTCTGTATGCTAATGCAGGTACCAATTACCCCCCAAATGGAAGCAGAACATCAGTTTAAGATCATTTTTGTAGGACCAGAAACATATGGTTACAGTCAGGTTCACATCGCTGGCAGAAATCACCCGACCAAGAGCAGCTTGTGGGAAAAAATGATTTATTTTGGCTTACAGACTCAAGGGGAAGCTCTATGGTGGCAGAGAACATGACAACAGGAGCAGAGGGTGGACATCACCACCTTGCCAACATCAGGTGGACAACAGCAATAGGAGAGTGTGTCAAACACTGGCAAGGGGACACTGGCTATAACACCCATAAGCCCACCCCCAACAATACACTCCCTCCAGGAGGTGTTAATTCCCAAATCTCCATCAGCTGGGAACCTAGCGGTCAGAACACCTAAGTTTATGGGGGACACCTGAATCAAACCTCCACCCATGTCATCATCTGTAAAACAAACAAACAAAAAATCATAATGGCACAAAATAAATAGTCATACAGCAAATATATGGCATTAGGCATAGCAAATAATGATTGAACCTTTACAAGTTCTAATAGAAGCGGAGCAAATATCAAGTTCTCTGGAGATTCAATGCCCTCTCCCAAGCTGTGCTGCTCAAAGATTGGGAAAAACTCTATTGTGAGCCATCAGCTCCCTTTGGCAGTCTCCCATCATCCTGGTATGTTCACAACCAATGGTTCTTCCATTTGATGGCTCCATAAATCTCCATGCAAAGACTTCCAAAAAGCCTGGCTCATATCAACCAGTGACCATTTCCAAAAAACAAGCCACATTGCATAATGGCCTTCTGTTTCCTGCATTTGTTATAATGCATAGCACCAGGTGAATTACCAAATATGTTAATCCAGGAGGGAATAAAACCAACTTTGAAGAGCAGGTCGCTCCTTCAGAATTCTGACCCCCTACTTTCAAAAGTCATTATTTTTTCTGCTGTCCCAAATATAGAATAGCTGTTGTGCCTGAAACTTTCATTTCTTTCTGTGCCATAGTCGTCTATGCATACCAGTATATTTTTACATAATACAATCCTGTGTAAATTCACAGGATATGGGCAGAACAGCAAGACTTTCACACAAGCTGCATTTAGCTCATTCCAAACAAAGCACTTTCTTCCTTTATAAGCCAAACCTCACAGTCCACAGTACCTACTGAATCCATGTTTTTCAACACTGACCAAAATGGTCTATCAAGCTCTGTTTGGAGCACTTTAAATCATATCTTACATTTCAATATCTTCCACATTCCCCCCACTAATAAGTTCCCAAAAGCCAGACAGGTTTCCTGCAGCAATGATGCTACTTCTCCATACCACTTTGTGGTTGCAGTTACCTTCTTGATACTGGCACAAGGTACCTAACTAAAAAAAGCTTATGGGAAGAAATGGTTTATTTCTGCTTCTAGACCCTAGGAGAAGATCCATGATGACAGAGGAAAGGATGGCATGAGCAGAGGCTGGACATCACCTTCTGATAAATACCAGGTAGACAACAGCAGCAGGGCAGTGTGTCAAAATAAAACTGGCAGATAAGGGCCAATAAACCTCAATGCCTACACCAGCAATAAGCTTCTGCTAGCAATGTCCCACCTATTAAATTGCCATCAGCTCGGATCAATTATTAAGAACTCATAAGTTTATGGGGGATACCTGAATCAAACCACCTTAGTAGTACTTTACAAGACAGCTAGACTGAGGCTTGGAGAGAGTAGTGAGGTGAGATTAGGAGAGGGGAAAATAGGCAGATAGAAGGACAGAATCCAAGGGGTAGAAAGGAATAGAAGGAAAAAGACACATGAGAGACAGGGGAGAAGGATGCACAAATCTAAACACAGCATGAGTAACAACTATAGAAACCTTCTTCATTAGTTAATTAATTAGAATATATAACTTTGAAAGAGAGAGTTTGGAGAGATTAGGTGGACCTACCATGTTATGGTGGACAAATCTTTACCCTAAATCCATTGGTTGTTGCTATTTAATCCCAATGCCAGTGACAAGTCACCACCCCAAAATAAGCTGTTGGACAAGGAGGCACATGCCCCCTCAAAATACAAACTATTGTCAAAGCACTTGGTTACCCACCAGAACTAGATGAAAAGTTCCAATTGCTTAACCTGCTGCAGCCATGGAACATTGATAAATGAGGCTAGAATTGAGTTGGAAGCCATAAGGATGTCATAGAGCAGGAAAGTGATATGTGGGCTGTTGGGGGATAAAAGTTATCAACAGTGTGACCAAACAATAGATCCTGCAAGGTAGGGAATGACTCAGCCAAATAAAATGTACCCATGGATGCAATTAAGGCATATAAGCTATGGGTGCATTCAACTGCTCTCGGATTGGATATGAGGTTTTCTCAGTGGGACAGAATCCATGGCTAGTACTGAGAACTATGGCTTGGAAGGTTAGAGACCAAAGAGAGAGGTTATACAAATACACCTCATTTTAAATGTATATGTATACCCCTTTGATCAACTGCCTTTTCACAGACTGTGGCAATACTGGGGAACACCAAGATTTATCAAAATGACAAGAAGAGGACGTAGAGTGCCTAGCACTGGAGAAGTCCTGTCTATCCCACTCACCGGGGCCTAGGAAACATTATAGGGCAAGTGGAGGAAGAAATATGAGTGCTGTTCTCAATGCTAGCAGATGGTGACAGACACTGTGGAAACTCAAAACTCATCAAAGCATAAAATAAGAGGCTCTGAAGAGCTCAACACTAAAGCAGGCTTACAACATCCCACCAAGGCTCAGGGAACATTAAGGAAGAGCGAACCACAGGGTAGGAAGTTATACTGTGGGGCACTGTCTTCCTTATATGAATTGAATGGTGAATTCATGACTCTACAGTGATTACTGTACCTCAACTGAGGAAAACCTTTAGTATAGTGGGGGTAGAGGAGGGAAAAATAAGAAAGTGCATATATATGGCGCACAACAAATTTTTCCTTGGAAATTTTATGTGTATTTTGAGGGTTTATATGTTCTGTACAAAATAAAGAATGTTAAGACAATTTGTCACTCTAGATCATGGGACTTTCCTTTAAGTTGTCAATGAGATTCATGGAAGCAACACTTAATTCCCATGTCATCCAAGTATGTTGCATCCTGATACACTAACCAGGGAATATTAAATATCTTCTCAGATTTTGGTGATATTGGTCAGCATAGGGGTTTCACACTTAAACAAACAAACAAAAAAAAGAATAAATAGAGCTAGAGAGATGGCTTAGCCAGTTAAGCGCTTGCCTGTGAAGCCTAAGGATTCCGGTTGGAGGCTCAATTCCCCAGGACCCACGTTAGCCAGATGCACAAAGGGGCGCAAATGTTTGGAATTCATTTGCAGTGGCTGGAGGCCCTGGCGCCCCCATACTCTCTCTCTATCTGCCTCTTTCTCTCTCTGTCTGTTGCTATCAAATAAATAAATAAAATGAATGAATGAATACAAACCATAAAATAAACACATTATTGAAATGTCTAGAAGAACATTCTAAGAAGTATTATCTAGAGTGATATTTTTTTAAAATATAAAATAAATTATATCACTTGTTTTTTAAACCCTTCCAGTGGTTCCCATCACATTCAACAGGTACAATTTTCCTATTGTACCTCAATGATTGCACATTCAAAGATGATTCTCTTCTTTCTAGCCAGTTTATTGATCCATTCTTTAAACAACTCAGATTTTTTTTTAAACTTCCAGTTTTAAGTCAAATTTTACTTCTATGAAAGTTTTCTCTGATTACCTAATCACAAGTGTCCTCTCACCCACTTCTCATTATTTTATCACCTGTTTACTTCTATCATGGCATCTTCTTCTAAAGTATAATCAACATGTTTGTTTAACTTGTCATTCAAAATAGAGAATTGCATGATCATTCACTGCACTTACTTCAAACCAGCTGGTTGTTTCTTCTGAGTGTCTATTATCCTTGAATATGGATCTAAAATTTACTGTGGAAAAAATGCATAATTCTATTTGTCAGCAAGTTATACGTTTACCATTATGTTGCTTTTGAGGAGAGATGGATCATCACTATGTGAGTAATGACAAAATTGAACCAGCTTCAAAATGTTTTTCAACATCCACCACATCTTGTCACACTCATAGGAAAAGCAATAGTCAACTTTTACTTCAAGAGTAAAATACTGGGCTGAAGAAATGGTGCAGCACTTAAAGACTCTTGCTTACAAAGCCTGACAGCTGGGTTCAATTCTCCAATACTCATAATGCCAGATACACAATGAGGTGCATGCATCTGGAGTTCATTTGTGGTGGCAGTAGGTCTGGAGTGCCCAAACTCACTCACTCCTTTCTCTTTCTCACCCTCCCTTCTTTCCCCTCCCTCCCTTTTTGTCTCTCTCTTTCAAATAAATAAAGAAAAACAATTATTTTTTGAGGTAGGGTCTGACTCTACCCCAGGCTGGCCTGGAATTCACTACATAGTCTCAGTGTGGCCTTGAACTCACAGTGATCCTCCTACCTCTGCCTCCAGAGTGCTGGGATTAAAGGCATACCCCGCCATGCCTGACTAAAAAAAAAAAAAAACAGGTTTTGTTTGTTTGTTTGTTTGTTTGTTTTGCTTTTGTTTTTCGAGGTAGGGTCTCACTCTAGCCCAGGCGGCTGATCTGGTATTCACTCTGTATTCTCAGGGTGGCCTCGAACTCACAGTGATCCTCCTACCTCTGCCTCCCGAGTGCTGGGATTAAAGGCGTGTGCCACCACGCCCGGCTGAAAAAAACAGTTTTTAAAAGACTCAAATACTAAGGAATCTTTCATAATAAAAAAATAATGAAGAAAACTGGCAGCTAGCTCTTTGGAATAGTACACCAAATTGCTATAGGGAGCATATCCCAAGTATTTAGTAAATGTCATTATTCTAGATGAATTATTATCTACTCAGTTCCCTTTTCCAAATGCCAAACACTACGTTAGATGTTTTTACCTTCAGATAATCCTGATAACCAGGTATTATATCTTTTACAAATGCAGAAAATAAAGTTTATATTCACTTTCATCAGGGAAAATTGGATTTTGAATCAATATTTAAATATCCTGTCCTATTCCAAGTAATTCACAATAAGTCTCATACAGTTGAATTTTATGGGATATATTTTTTTAAATATCTACTAAAACAAGGGGAAGCAATAAATTTCAATCAAGACTACACATTCAAAACACTATTCAACCTTAAACATTGAACATTGCTTTTTAAAATAGCTCTGACCCCTTTTGTGTGATTTGGTAATTTTTATTATATGCACAGACTTGTAAAATCATCAATGCAATCTAATTTTGGAATATATGTATCTCTGCTCTCACAAGAAATTTTTTATTCACTTACAATTTCTCTCCATAATCACTTGTCACCAGATCTTTATAGCCATTTTCCATCTCTATGGATGTGTCTAGTATGAATATTTTGCATAAGAATGAATATAATTTATTTTTAAGTATATCCTTTTAAAAGATGTATCTACAGAAATTTCAATAATTATAATGCTAAAAGGAGAGAAATGTATGAATTTTCTTTGTTCAAGAATAGAAATATTTTGTATGAAAAAAGTCAATTATCTTTATGTTGATTGATGCCATGTCAGTTTAGATTTATTTATATACATACTTTGGAGGTATTCGAGGTATGGTCTTACTGTGGCCCAGGCTGGCCTGGAATTCGCAGTTGACATTCTTCTTCTTATTATTGTTATTTATGTACATGGTGTGTACAAAGCCATGTTGGTGACATCATTAGCCTCCTCCCTGTCCTCCCCCCTCTGCAGGGGCACTCTTCCTTGGGGATTGTGGGTGGTGCATTGTGGGGGTAACCATTAGTTATGGGGAAGAGGCAATGTCTCTGTGCATAAAGTCCCAACTTGTGGCTCTAGCAATCTTTCTGCCCCCTCTTCCATGAATTTCCCTGAGCCATGTTGGGTTCATTGATGAGGTCTTGGCAGCATCTGTGACTCTGGATCTCTGGTTTGGTAGGAGTTGAGAGTTCTCTATGTCTATCTCCTTCACCCTTGTGCTGGTACCAGGTTCACCAAGAAAGCAACACTCTTTCTCATTTCCCAGTTCCTCTATAGTTTCAGCTGGGGCCCTGGTGAAGAGTGATAGGTTGATTCTCTCCTCAGGATCTGCCTCCATCTTTCCTTCCCTGCGAGGTGAGGTGTGGTTCAGCAGATGGCATCTTGACCAGAAGTCCTGCCATTTTATTTTAATACTTCCAATATTTTCAATTAAAAAGAATTATTTCATTTTTTAGTGTCTTGAAATTTTCATTGTAGAGGCTTTTCACATTTTTGGTTAGGTTTATTCCTTAGGTATTTAATTTTATTTTTGAAGTTACTGTAAATGTGAAGATTTTTATGTTTTCCTTCCCTGTGAGATCACTATTGAGATATATATATATATATATATATATATATATATATATACTACTGATTTTGTGTGTTTGTTTTGTATCCTGAAACTTTAGATTTTTACTAAGTAGTACCTAATCAATGAAATTAATAAATTTTTAAGAAAATTCATGGACACTGGAAAAATTTATATTAAGAAATTTGGCCCAAACTCAGAAAGTTCAAAACCACATATTATTTTTTCTCATATAGAGATCCTAGCTTGCAAAATCTATATGTATATATGTAAATGTTGGTATTACTGAAATTCATAGAATGATAACCAAGAGGGGATTAAAGAGATAATCACAAAGCAGATGGGATACTGGCTAAAGAACGCATGTGACATGTAAACTCTGTGTGTCAAGCAAAAAATATAATTACTTATTTTTTTTTTTTTTTGAGGTAGTGTCTCACTCTAGTCCATGCTAACCTGAAATTCACTATGCAGTCTTAGGGAGGCCTCAAACTCACAGTGATCCTCATACCTCTGCCTCCTGTGTCACCACGCCCAGGTCCATGAATATTACCATATATGGATTTTTGTTTTTGTCTGGCTCTGGATTATTTCACTTAGTATGTTATCAATTTCACCTGTGCTATAGCAAGTATCAGTGTTTCACTTGTTTTAATAGTTGGTGAATATTCAGTTGTATAGAGGTTCCATATTTTAGGTTATATTTGCTTCTTCTTTTTTTTTTTTTTGAGAAAGGGTCTTGTCTTGTTATATAGCCCTAGTTGGACTGGAGCTCATCATGGAGATAGGTTAGCCTCAAATTTATCATTATCCTACTGTTTTTGACACTTCTGAGATTATTGGAACACCACAACACCTAGCTCATGATTCATTTCTTTATATTTCATTTGGTGGATATTTGGGTCGTTTGGACTTTGGGACATTTATGTTTATTAAAGCTATTATGAATGTGTGAAGCTTATGATTTTTCTCCAATATTTCTTATTTTCATTCAAAAATAATGGGTATTGTGACTGGGAACATGGTTCACTATGTAACGCACTTGGCATATAGAGTGAGAGGACTTGAGTTTAGGTCCCTAGCACCTATGTAAATGCCAAGTATGCATGGATACCCATTTGTAATTCCAGTGCTAGGGAGGTATGGACAAGTGGCTTCCTAGCTAAGCTGGATAACCAAACAAGCCAAATCAGGAAGCCCTATATTTAAGTGAAAGTTTCTGGGATCAAAGTAGACACCTGATGTCAACTACAGTCCTCCACATGGACACAGCCATATGTGTGCACAGCCCCACACACCTGCACCTACACATATGCAAACACTCATGTGCACAAGCACATAATTCATACACATATGCATATAAAAGAAAAAAATAAGAGTGTAGATATATATTAGTAACCTATTCTGGATTTAATTTGCAATTTTCAAATGGCTAGTGATGATAATTAGTATTTCATATGTTAGTTAAATATTTTTATCTATCTCAAAGAATGATGTGGTAATTTAAAAATGAAATGTTCCCCACTTGGTCCCCATCTGGTGGTAATTTGGGAAAGTTGTGCAGGCTTTGGAAGGTGGAAACTTCCTAAAGGAGATGGATTACCAAAGGTAGATCTTGAAATTAATTAGCCCATTGGATGTTCAGAGCTAGCTGACTCTCAGCACTTAGCTTCCTGCTTCCATGACAAGATGTGATGCCAGTGTGTCTACTCTTCCATGCTTTCCCTATCATGATGATCAAATGTCCCTTTGAAATTGTAAGCTAATATAAGTCCTTTCCTTTACTAACTGCATCTGGTCAGATATATTGTTCTAATAACTAGAAGGTAACTACTACAAATGGTATAATCAAATAATTTATCCATTTTAGGTTATTTTTGTGTTGTTTTTACATTGTAAGAATTTATATTTCTTAGATACTAAGACTTTTCCTAGCCATCAGAACTTTATCACATACACATGAAAATTCCTCTTATTTTTTGGGTTATCTTTTCATTTTTTAATGGTGTTCTTTGCATTACAAACATTTTAACTTTTGGTGAAGTGAAAGTTATTTTAGTTCCCTTTGATTACTTGCATATTTTGGTGTCATATCTATGAAGGCTATGTTCACACTAAATCATTGTTATTTACTTCTGTGCTTTCTTCTGAGAATTTTATGTTTCTAATTACTACAATTGATCTATGATAAATTTTGGGTTGGTATTTTTGTATAGTTTAAGAAGGTACCTGACTCCTTTCTTTGTTGCAGTCAGCTCCACATTTCTGGGATGAATATCCAACCAGACACAGCTCATGGGAGGAGAGGGGATTGTTTCAGGCTTACAAAATCCAGTGTAAAGCCCATCAATGGGCACAAAAGTGCTTACTTCCATATATCCAAACAGAGAGAAGAAACTGCAGCAAGCAAATACCAACACAAGCAAACACAACCAGAACTCAAACTCAAACTGCTCTCTCCACACACTGGAATGAAGAACTTCCCACAGACACACTTTAGAGCTGAACTGTAAGATCTTCCCACAGTGACAGCACCCCCCTAAAGCAGGAATCTGTCTGCTATAGGCTCAAGTAAGAAAGTTTATTAAAAAATGACTGCATCTATAGGGCCAAACATTCAAACCATCACATTCAAACTACCACATTCTGAATATGAATATCTATTAATTCTATAACCATTTGTTGAAGTACATATTCTTCAGGCATGGCATTATCCTGAAATTATTTTCAAAAATAAATAAATTTAGGAATTTTACACAAATGATAAAATATATTCCATTGGCCTACCTGTTTATCAATGTCAGTATTACACTATGTTTTAAAAGCAATTTTGTTGTAAGGTATAAAATTGGAAACTATGATACTTGCAACTGGATCTTCATTTTTTTCTAAATATATTTGTTGAACTATGATTAATATATAAAGAAATGCACACATTCATCTTATGAAATTTATAATTTAGACAATCTGTATCAGACAGCTTCAGGTTCACTGAGATGAACTTCCAGACCAGGCAGAGTTATGGAGGAAGGGATTTTTTGAAGCTTACAGATCCAGGGGAAGTTCCATAATGACAGAAGAAGCTGGCCTGCCTTCACAGGCCCAAGCAGAAAGAGAAAGAAGCACAAGCCAAAAAGCCAAAAGCCACAGCACACTTCAGGAACTCCAGCTAGGCACACTTTGCATATCTTTAGAATGAAATCTGAAACCCACCACCACACCTTAAGATCCACACAATGGCACTGACTCCAGCCAGGTGGCTGCAGGTGCAAACTACAAACAAACAACTGAATATATTGGGGGCCATCTATTCTATTCAAACCACCACACAATGTAAAATACTATGACACTATTACCAAGGTCAAATAATTACCATATCCAACCTCTATCAAAGGATTTTCCAGTCTTTTCCTATTGTGGCTATGATTGTGTTATGGTAAGACCACAAAGTGTGATCTACTTTAATAAAATATGAAGTGATAAGTGGAATTTTCAGCTAAAGATTCTTTAGGGTATAACAGATCCTTAGGAGTTTTTTTGTTTTCATTGTTGTTGTTGTTTTGTTGAGTTAGGGTTTAACTCTAGCCGAGGCTGACCTGGAATTCACTATGTAGTCTCAGTGTGGCCTCGAACTCATAGCAATCCTCCTACCTCTGCCTCCCGAGTGCTGGCATTAAAGGCGTTCACCACCCCGCCCAGCTTCTTAGGACTTCTTAACCTACCCTAAATAAAATTTTGCACTCTATGAACTTAAAATTCCATTTACTCCTCCCATTGAATTCCTAAAATGGAATATACACTCCTTTTCTACAGGATTGGCTATCATCCATTCTATATATATGGTAATATTTATCTTCTTCAATGCTCATGTTAATTTTTGTTGTCAGATTGGAGAGATGGTTCAGTGGTTAAAGTTGCTTGTTTGCAAATGCTAATGGCCTGGGTTTGATACACCACGCAGAGCAAGATGCACAAAGTGGCACACATGACTCTAGAGTTCTTTTGCAGTGGCATGAGACCCTTGTGTGTGCATTCTCTCTTAATTGTTCTCTCTCTCTCTCTCAAATAGATAAATAAGTAAATATTGAAAAAGAAAAATAATATTGTCATTGTAACTGTATTAATACTATACATTTAACAGATATTTGGTTACATATAATTTCTTTATTCCTAGGAATATTTTGGAGTACTTCAAGTCATTTCATGAATACATCATTTGCCAGACTTTCCTTTTTTATGTTTTTTATTCAATCTCCTGTTTCTTCCTACTAGTACTGGATTACAAAATGCACTCCACTTTAAGCTGCTCAAGGGTTAAACAAGTGTGGCTATTTTCAACAAATGCCATATAAACAGGAAAATGTTCACTGATCACGTTTTTGGTATGATTAAATAAGGAGGAATTCATTAAGCAGAGCTGTTCCAAACAGGTCTAACAGTGACAACTCTTTGAATCTGGGCATATAGGTCTAAGTCCTGACCCTCATTTTTATTTCCAGGGATGTTTTCTGGGCTACTTATTTTCACACCTAGCATAATTGTGAAGGTATTGATCTTTAAGATTACTGGAATTGTAGAGAAAGGAGATTGGGAAAATGTCAATATTAAGCATAGTAACACTTGCTATTTTACAAAGATTTGACTATTTTTTCTTAAATAAACAATGTTTAGTTTTGCAAGTATTTCAGTTATTATTTTCTTGTTGTCAACAAATATCTGACCAGAAGCAACTCATGGAAAGAAATCATTCATTTCTGGTGCAATGTTTTAAGGGGAGCAGGAATAGGTCTAGATGGTCACATTTCATTTGCAATTCAGAAACAGAAGGTAAACAGAAAGGCAAGCCACCATATAAAACTTCAAGGCCTATCCCCAGCAACCCGCTATCTCCAGCAAGTCTCCTTCTCAAGGTTGCATAATTTTCCCAAATTGATCCACCAAACACATGAGGCTATTGGAGGCATTTTATATTTAAAGAATAACAACAATATTGTTATATTTCTAGAATCTTAAAAATGTTGATATTAAATATTATGAAAGCATTCTAACTTCTTTGGTAAAGGAATAGGCAAGAGATATTAAAATACTGTATTTATTTATTTGAGAGAGAGGAAAAAGCAGAGAGAGAGAGAGAGAGAGAGGGAGAGAGAATGGGGATTCTAGGCCCTCTAGCCACTGTAAACAAACTCTGTGCTTCTGGCTTACACGGGTACCGGGAAATCAAGCCTGAGTCTTTAGGTTTCACAGGCAAATGCCTTAACCACTATGCATTCTGTCTAGCCCTCTCAAGAGATTTTAACTGTGCCATATTTACAATGCTTTGTGAAAAGAACAAAGTACGTTTTCATGTCTAAATACTACATTTGTGAATGAATGATAATTCAGTTGTAGATGTAACCTGTTTTCTATGATTGTTTAAATATTATTGAATATATTAAATTACTATTTCTACCAAACTAACTTAATCAGTGGAATATTTCCCCTCTTCTCCTCACTCTCACAAAATATGAAAATGCTCAATTAAAAAGTACATAATGTTTACCTCACTTAACTGTTCATTGTTCAACAAACATTGAAAAGTTGGATTTGAATAAAGGAACTGTGTTTTTATTTTGTTTCTACCAATAACTCTTCAACCTTGGTTTGACCTTTACATTTAGGCATTTATTATAATAGAGAGGTATATAAAACAGAATGATAGAATAGAAATTTACTAATTCTATTTTGGTTCCTAAACCTCTCCATTACTCTAAAAGGTGGATAGAAGGACCATGGAATTGAGTACTTATTGTATCCAGTGTTTGATTTCTTTTTAACACAGATTTAAATATCTATGTTACTAAATTCTATGAATTCAGTATGTCATCAAGGTGGTCACAAAAAGGAGCCACAGAGGAAAGAAAAGATGTAATATTTATGATTGTAACACTGATATTGTTTGACATTTTGCTCTCTCTCAATTGAAAAAATAATTATTATCCTACCAATTGTCTTGACATGCCTTATACCAACATGTAGAATAAATTTGCTAGTTAACCATTTTTTTCCTTTGGTTTTTTGAGGTAGGGTCTTGCTCTAGCCCAGACTGACCTGGAATTCACTAGGTATTCTCAGGGTGGCCTCAAACTCATGGTGATCCTCCTACTTCTGCCTCCTGAGTGCTGGGATTAAAGGTGTGTGCCTTCACACCTGGCTCTTAGTGCTGGTTTTGATTCTCTTTCAGTTGACTTTAATGAAGAATGAATGCTGGCCAATGGCTCCATCTGCTCACTGCCACCTTGACCTTTTTGATTTGCCATTCTTTCCGTTCTTCATGGCAGAGCATAACTGTCCTGCCTTCTGGGGTCTCCACACACCCTCACCTTGTTTGTTCAAGTTGCAGAATTAGTAACTGAGGTAGTCCCAATAGGAGAAGCAAGGTCACCATGTCACAAACTCAATTACCTGTGGTATTCCCAGAGTTATTAGGGTCAGAGCCTAAGCCCTAACAGCTCCACCAAGCAGCCAGGTTTGAACACCTGGCTTTGATAAGCCGATTGAAAGAGCAGAAAAAGATTTAGTTAGGATTCGAGGAGATGGCCCAGTGGTTAAAGGCTCTTGCTTGCAAAGCCTGCCAGCCTGGGTTTGATTTCCCCTGTACCTACATCAAGCCAGATGCACACAAAATGGTGGGTACATGGAGGTGGTTTGCAGTGGCCAGAGACCCTAGTCTAGTTAACCATTTTTAATCGCTGCAGCCAAATAGCTGTTAAATAAAACCTATATGAGCAGAAACCTTAACAATTTGAAAGAAAATATTATATTTGACATATATTCCATTGGAAACTATTTCAAAACACTTTTATCCACTTTTAATTAGGGGGTGCAAAATTTTATTTCTTCCCACATCCATCATATTTTTTTCTTCACGGTGGTAAAATATGTAATAGTAGTTGGTGTTACGGTGGTAGTTACTCTCAGCAGTAGTTTAAAGTAAAGTGATCATCTAATGTAGCAAACATTATTACAGTTATACTCATCATCTCTACCATCACAACAACGTTTTTTATCACTCACATTTGATAGATGAACAATGTGTGGATTTATCCCAGGTCTCATATTTCAAAAGTGACAAGTCTAAGATTCAACCTGGGGTTGTATGAGTGATAATGAAGCTTAAACTTCAACTTTTCCATAGTTACTCTGAAAACAGTCAAATTAAAACCAACTATGCAAAAGTAAGGAAAGAACCCTGAAGGAAATTCACAGGCAAGAACAAAATGAATTGTTGGTCCCTTACTTCACCAGAATTTCTCCAGCCCCTGAGCTTCCTTGCATGAAGTAGTGATTTATATTCAAGATGTCACCTCAAGGAAATTATAAAGTATCTATTCATATAGGTTGGAAACTTCTTCCAGCTCACTCTGAAATTAGAAACACATGTTGATTTTTTTTTTTTACTTCCATGTGTTTCTTTAAAAAATTTACATAACTAGGAACTGCCCTTGAGTGATAGGTTAATAGGGGAGGTACAAATTATTTTTAACACTGTAATTGAGTGTTTTTATTAGGTCCGCTCCTTAGAAGATCTCTACTAGCAGACCACCAATGGCTAACTTAACCACAGTGAGGTCAAAGTTGCCGTGTGCAGAAAATTAATTTTATTTTTTTTCCAATGCGAATAACACATAGGCATTTGTGCATATGCATATGCAAACATTCATCCCCCACACATACATGCCTTAAAACTTTTAAGAAAACCAATGTTACGTTTTCATTGAAAGTGTGAATAAAATACATTCTGAAGTTTTAACTCTCCTGATCATATTGCCCATCTATGCCTTTGAAATTATTACCTAGTCTATATTTAAGAATAAACTGAGCATTATTTTTATTCTATTGATTCCCCTTGCATTTAAGTGTCTATTTGTAAAACATGTAAATAATGGAGATATCATCTCAATGAGGACCTTCCTTGTCCATGTACAAACTACCATTTCACATGTGCTTTGGAAACATTACAGTTACAGTATTGACAAAACATGGGGTATAAATTCATGCTGCAATGAGTATCTTCATTTTAAGGTACACAAAATCTGGGAGAGGTTCAAAGTTCTATATAAGATTGTGTCTACACAATAGCAAATAAATGTATTTTCTTGAAATTGTTCAGTAAGTACAATTTTTCTGTTTTTTTTTTTTCTGTTGGATGCTATTTTCTGAAGATGGAAGTGCCCTATTTTGGCCTTTAGTTAATTCACTTCTCATTTGGATTTAACATTATTATGTAGCTCCCTGGCTCTCTACAAATAATTAGATTTAATCCCCAAAGTGTAAATTTAAGAACCCTTGTTAAATTTGCATGCATAGGCCTGGTCCAAACCTGTCTTTGAATCCAAGACATTGGGTCTGAAACTCAGTAGAGACAGAAGAACTAATAAAGGGATAATTCATCCACACCAGGCAGCCTTGGTTCATCCAAATAGCTTGCTGCAGGGCTGCCCATTAAGGTAGTGCACTAGTACAGTGATTTGTACTGAAAATGCAGGGGAAGCAATTATGAAAACATTGCCCCCACAGGTGGCATATTAGAGTGGGGGTTGGTATGCATTTTAAAAGTCCCAGTGAAACAGGGTTCCTATTACATTTAATAGGCAATGCAGAGTTACAGTTGTATTATGGAAAATCTAGAAGGATATATTAAAATTAAAATTCAAAAATACACATAATTTTTGACTTAGAATTTCCCTGTTGGGTATCCAATAAATACATATAAAGGACAAAGCACAAATAAATGTTTAAGTATAGTGATCTATCAACACCTACAACACAATGAAATTAACAAAAAACAGCTGTCAAATATTTTTAATTAAAAGAATTTGATGTATTATTATCTAGGAACAATAATTTTAAATGAGTTGAATCTGAAACTACCAACTGAAATGAGTGCCTTAGAACTATAATTAAGAATAAAAACTCCATGCAAAGAATCAAGAAGCAAATAAATAAGTACAGATGCATACATAGATAAACATATGAGACTTATATGTAGATTTATCTTTATCCTTGTACAACCATATAGAGAGTATGGAATTGAAGTTTGCTCCTTCATGTATCTGTGAATAGCCTAAATTGGAGGAATATGAACATATCTGTGTGAAATTTAAAGTACACTAAAACAGACAGGAACATTCTTAACCTTGCCTCCTCTTCTTAACCTTTTTCTTATGCCATAAATAAGTGCCACCATACCACAATGTGCTTAAAGGCCTTTCAAGAAAGAGTATGGATTTTACTGTTACTACTACTGAAGGAGCAAAGAATTAAAAGATCATTTCATAGAGTCCTCTCATCCTGAGGATATGGCTCAGTGGTAAAAGGTGCTTGCCTACAAGACCTGATGGTCTGGGTTTGATTCCCCAGCACACATATAAAGCCAGTTGCACAAAATGGTACATGTGTCTGGAATTTGTCTGCAGTACAAGACACCATGGTGCACCTATTCTCTCCCTCTCTCACATAAATAAATAAAGAAATAATAAATAAATAAATAATATTATGAAAGTTTTCTAACCTTTCAGAAGAGGATAGAATTCCATTTGGGATCCAGGGTCTAATACTTTCAATAATTTTAAAGTCTCCCATGCTTACATTTAAGGCTTCTGTTACGAGCATGTCCTGACCAACCGTTTCCTCTGAAATGAATGTCACCTGGAACTCCTCAAAAGTGTTTTGTTCCACTTTTGAAAGGAGTTTTTAAAATTATTTATTTATTTGAGAGGAGAAAGAAGGAGGAGGAGAAAAAGAATGGGAGAATATGGGTGCACAAGGGCTTCTTGTGTCACTTGGAACATCTGGCTTTACATGGGTATTGGGGAATTAATCCAAGGCTGTTAGGCTTTACAAGCAGGCACCTTAACTGCTAAGCAATCTCTCCAGCCTATGTTTTGTGCTCTTTCTTGAACCCATCGTAATTATTTTTTCTCTATAGTATCTTTTTCCTGGAACTTTCTCTTCTTCTGCTTTGATCTGATCATCTGCAGGGGATAAGTTGAATTGTGTTAGTTCTTTTTATTATTTTCATTACTTAGCCATTAATGTAATAGTCTCACCATGACATTTTCATACATATATGCCATTATATTTTGTTCATATTCACCCCAACAATGCCCTTCCTAATTCTACCTCTCCCCTTGCTGGTACCTTCTTTTGTCTCTTCTGCTTTCATATTTTATCTGTTCATCCCACCTTGAATTTTTGGTCATTCATACCTCCTTTTATTAGATATCTTCTTCCCCTCTCTGTGTCCACATTCTACTTTCATAAACTTAGCCATGATATTACTAATCACCATGCCAAATGTGGGAGCAAAGAAAAAAATGTTCTTGATCACGAAGAGGAGTTTCTATACTTATTAAATCAAAAACTGCTATTCTCTGAATTTCTTGTTATATGAGATGACTTTTTTTCTGTTTGTTGGAAATTCTTTCAGTTGACTCTTAAACTACAAGTAGCTGAACTCATGCTAATGGATGCACACCCAAATGTTTGCTTTCAACTCATACATCTTTATGTGAAACTCCCACTTGGATGCCTAATTAGCATTTCAGATTTAACATGTCTGGAACAGAATCGCTTTATCACAGCACCTTGAAACTTGTTCAATGCCCAGTTTCCCTCTGTTGTAATAAAAGGCACCAAGTATCATTTGGTTTCTTCCTTCTTTAATATGCCAAATGCAATTCAGACTGTCTTTTAAAATTATGTCCTCAATTATCACACACTTATTTGATCAATAGGAAATGAAAGTTATAATATAGCATATGAGTCAGTGTGTAGTTCATGGTAGTATCCATTTGGTATATGCATGGACTGAAGAATAATAATTGATTTAACTTCTCTTTTCTCCAACATTCTTCCTTTCAGCTTTTCTCCTAGTAACGTTCTGCCAAACTTTCTTTGATATTTCCCTTTCCCAGGTTACCTAATATTTTACTGTGGTCTATTTTTACACTCATTATTATCATCATATAAAGCAGTATTATGTAAAAATTTATTTTTACGCACTAGGACAATTTAAATGTTAGTACAATGGGGCAAAAATTGCATTCTTGGTGTCACTAGTTCTGATGGTGTCTGGCACATAATAAATATTCAAATAAGAGGTAAGTAATGATTTCACAGATTCAAATTTGCATTATCTAACATCCTTTGTGTAATGTAAAGAATTTTTAAATATAACTTTTTTAACTTTCATAGTGTCTAATCTCAGCATAAGTCTTGGTTGTGTTTTCTTATCTGGAAAATTAATTGAATGAAGGAGTAAAATGCCTCTTATATGTCAATACATATTTTATAAGGACAAAAAATAAAACAATAAGTCATACCTAATGAATGTGTGGTCTTCTACTTTGAAACAATATCATTATTCAACCTTTAGTTATATCTTTTCCACTATTATATGTGTCCAAGTTTTATATGGGTCATTTCTGACTGCTTAGAAGTTCTAATTTCTATGGAAAGGCAATGTACAGACCTTGCTGCACATCTCAAATAGCCTAGGAGGCTGTTCAGATCTAAACCTAGAGCAATTAAATCGGAATCAGTGGGGTGGGATCCTGGTATCAATATTTTTGAAAAGATAAACAGATTAATTTAAATTAGGTTTATTACATAGGCTACATTAGGTATGGATCAAACATTCTGAACATATAAGTTTATGGGGAGCACCTGAATCAGACCACCACATCAGGTATTTTGATATTTTCAGCAGTGTTCTTTCTACTTAGAATTGTTTTATTTTTCTGCTTCCATATGAATAGATTTTTTAATCCAGCTTCACAATAGAAACAATATAAAAAATAAAAATACTGCACTGCTGACATATTTAGCATGTGGAAGGAAAATTAGAATTGAAGTTTTCATTTATTTATAATCATTTGAGTGATGAATGAATAAATGGTTAAAACTGAGTAATTAGCAATTATAGCTTTCACTGGTGCTGCCTGTACATACTGATTTATTTCTCCTTGTAGCCATGTAGATCAACTACTATAACCAAAAAAAAAAAAAAAATGCTAGTGCAGTGCTGGAGAAATGGCTTAGAGGTTAAGGCACTGCCTGCAAATCCTGAGGATCCATGTTCAGCTCTCCAGTTCCCATGTAAGCCAGACTCATAAAGGTGAAGCAAGCACGAGGTTACACATGCTCACTAGGTGTCACAAGCATCTGGCATTCAGTTGTAGTGGCTGAGGCCCTGGTGCACCAATTCTCTAATTTCTCTTTCTTTCTCTAAAATTTAAAATAAAAATAAAAATAAAAGAATATGCTAGCGCAAATAAATGTAGAAAAAATAAATAAAAGATCACTTGTTACAGATCATATCTATTATATAATTTCTTCTCTAGCTTTGATTTTTTTTCCTGTGTCCAGGTAAAATTACAGGCAGAAATAAGGACAGCAAATTCTTCATGTACTGTATTTCATCTGCTTCAAGGATTTTTAAAAATAATTTCTAATTCAAATATTTATGTACATTTCAATAATACTGCATAAGACTCTTAAAGCAACAGACATAAAAGCTATGAGTCATCAACCAGGTTTGTGTAATTTTCACCATTTATACAAACACACACCTGCTCATAAACATGCACAAGCACAAGTGCATGCATACATTTCCTGCTTTGGGGGTAAAATTATGAATTTATTCAAATAAACAGTTCTGAGCATAAAATATTGCTATATAGTTCCTCAGAGGATACTTCAATTCACCTTCCATATCCAGAATGACTGTATTCACCATGGTTGAATTTCCTTTGTGTAGCCATACTCTGATATTCACATTAGGAATACTTCCTATGGTCAATTTTTCCTTTTTGAAAGTCAAATCATGGAACTCTTTGAGTTTGGTGTTATTTTTTCTTGTTGTTATCTTCCAGTCTTCTTTTCTATGCTTGCAGTCTGTTCTCCAGAGCACTACTTGTAGTGTATACTGCATAAATATCTGTTGACTGATAGTCAATGACTTTCTATCTTTATTGCAGTGGATAAGAGATAATGCAGTATACTGGCTAACAGCCCAGTCAGATCTTCACTGGGGAATTTTGACTGCCTTATTCAGCAAACACATTCCCTCTCTATCTTCTTGGCAAAGAGTTATCCTGAACATTACTTAAGCATTCAGGAACTGAAGTAACAATCTTGAGTTTGGTGCCAGAGAGATGCTGCTCAGCGAGTAGAGTCCCTGCTTAGCACATATGAAGCCCCGAGTTTGATCCCAACCATTGCAAAACTGGGTGTGGTAGTGCAGACCTGTAATCTCAGGATTTAGGAGGTGGAGGTAGGAGGATCAGAAGCTCAAGGTCATCCTAAGCTACACCAAGAATTTAAGACTAACTTGGGATACATGACTCTATCTCAAAAATGTCTTCATTTGCATCCTTGCTTTGACTCACAGCTTTATGAAATGTGTCAACATGATGGGTCTCACTTTCCATGTATAAAATACAGGTAAAAATAAATTATAGTAGTCTTATCTCTGAGGTTTTGTGTGAGGATTAAATGAAAAAGCTCCTGTCAAGTATATTTTGTCATAGTGTCTAACTCAAAATAAACACTTACAACAGTATGCAGTAATGCTGTTGTTACTATATCCTAACCAAAACCATCCTTCCTTCTTTCATGAGTCTGCTATGAGATTTTTAATATTTTTTATTTATTAGAGAGGGACAGAAAGAGAGAGAGAGAGAGAGAGAGAGAGAGAGAGAGAGAGAGAGAATGGGCATGCCAGGACCTCTAGCCACTGTAAACAAACTCCAGATGCATGTGCCACCTTGTGCATCAGGCTTATGTGGTATCTGGAGAATTGAACCTGGGTCCTTAGGCTTCACAGACAAGCGCCTTAACAACTAAGCCATCTCTCCAGCCCAGGTATGAATTTTTGAGTGATATGAAAATATTCATTCTGAATTTTTTTTACTTGTGCTCAGAGAGAACAAAGACAGTTAAAGTTAATAAATAAGGAGGAGAACTGTAGTACATAAAATGAGAGCTTGAAAGAGAAGATATTTTTTTTTTATGTTTGGGTTTTTACAAAGATACTTTATTTATTAGAAACAATTGGGGCCTTGACAGAAACAGAATATTTATTCTGGACACATCTTTAGCCAAACTGCTGAACATCTCTTGGGAACATCTTGATAAAGTCATTTGTAGAAAAGTTTAATTAATTTGTTAAATTCAAGTTCAGACACATATTTATCAGTTAGCTTGTTCCCCAAACTCTTGTTGGCTGTCCAAGAAAGTAAGTCACTATTTTTAATTTTGTAAAACTACATTTCCATAATCTCTCATTTTCAGAAATAATTGGCTTAAGTGGCTTGTGCTGTTTATTACAATGCTTTATGTTTGATGTGCAATTTTCTCAATAATAAGCCAAACAAAGAATTAAAAGGCCTGGAGAGTCTTCCAAACCTAGTAAGTGCTTTCTTAGTGATGTTAGGCAAGTAATTTCAACTCTTCTTGGTTCAGTTTCCTCAGTTTCCTTGTAAAACAACCTCTGCCCTACCCAGGCTATTTAAGGAATTGATTAGATGTTGAAACAGTTTGTGCCAGTAGAAAGTGGAACTTTTCTCTGATTCTAACTCTGGTATGTTTTGCTCAGTTGGTTGGATCCTAGTGCTAATGGGGGACATGACAAATTATGTGCACATAGTGGAATACTCCATACTGTTCTGTAGCCACATACTGCATCCTTCTCCATCTGCTAAATGGCTATCTTCTACCAAGAAGGCTAAGGAGCAGTCAAGAGATCACAGATGCTTAGTGTTGTTTTGTGATTGGCTGCTGAAGCTACAACAATGCTGGCTCTTTCGTGTGGAGCTGTGAGGCTGATAACCTCTGCATTCTTCAGTTTTTTCCCTTGTAAAATGAATGCCCTAGTTCTCATAATTTCAGGATTTATTTCTGCACTTAAAATGAAATAAAATATGAAATAAACCTTGAGACGTTTCTGTTTTATCTCAGAATGCTTGGCAAATGTGTGTTTCTGACCAGCCCCACACTTTGTACCATATACAGCCCTCCTAAGAATGTGCCTCAGCCATAAGAGACCCTGAAATGTAATAAATACCAAGGCCTTGGGAAAACCAGTATAAGGACAAGAACATGACTATCACATAAGGTCACAAGAGACAATGAGAGGTGGCAATCTTCAAACCAGGACATATCTTCACAGGACAACTCAGTTACATAACACCTTGACATTAGGCTCTAGAACTGCGAGAAATAATGATAAAAATGATAAATGATATAAATTATAAAAAATATAGTGACCCTTAGCTTTTTCATCATTACTAGTTCTGATAGTGACTGGTACTAGTTATATAAAGGTTAAGGTGACATATTGAATACTCTTTTTGAGTTTTAAAAGTATTCCTTGTCCTTTTCTGTGGGTGGGGAGAGGGAAGGGAGAAGGATTTACTGTCCTTGGTGCTTTTACCCATTCTGCTTTGTGAGGTTGATCCAACCACATTTCATCAACTCGTTGCTATTGCAGTCAGCCTTCAATTACCATAGATAATGCAGAAGACCATTAGCAGAGATAACACAATTAATGAAATAACCTGTTTAGGGTTTTCTGCACGTCTACTCTTCTATCTATGTTTCAGAGCCCTCACTGATGGTGGCAGAATCAAGGATTCAAACCAATGCCCACAAGGAGAGACAAGGAGTAGTAGTGAATTCTGATGCTTTCTTCTCGCCCTGCTTGATATAAACCTCTGAGGGAATTTCTTTGTGTAATTATGGTAGAAGCCTGTGGGAGCTAATTCAATATCTTATTTAATCTAATTCCAAAAGTATTCGTTAAGAGATCATGTTGGTAAAATACAAACCAATGAATCATGGGATGGATGAAAAGGAATTGGCCTGTTAAGAAAAGGACAAGTGGACAAAGGGAAAGGTCATTAAAGGCAAGTTTCCCTATGAGCCTATGTCCAGTAAATAACAACAGAACTGAAACTAGATGTGTGGTACAAATTTTTATCTTTATCTGAGTATTCTTGAAGTCTCACTGCATTATAGGAGAAATGATGGTATATAGAATGTATAAATGTCCAGGAAAGCATGGGGAAATTTTGTATTCTTTTATTCTATTCTGAATGATTTAGGGAAATATATTTGACAGTTTGTATCATCACAAAACTCACATTACTGAATTCTATAATGTATTTGGATTAAATTTTTAAACTAAAAATAATGCTGGATAATGTGATCCTATAACTCACAGACATGCTACATTACAGTGATTACCTTATTGTAGCAAGTATCCAAATTCTAAAATGTAATCTCTAAGTAACTGCATCTCTTTGGAGCCACAGTTCATTTATTGAAAAGTGAGAGATTGCATCTGTCACATATAATAGACTTAAGTCACTGCCTAATACCATAAAGACATGAATTGACCTCAGCCTCCACTCTTATTAAATGCTGTTTGCTGTCTAAATACTTTTAGAGGCACTGTTAATGGGTAACTTCTGCTATTTTTCTTGAGAAATGTGTTTGCAGGAGTTCAAGCTATCAAAAGCACAAAATGTCTTTTTTTCCAAAGCACCCTCTTCTAATCAAGCTGAATTTTCTTTTCTTTCCCTCTGTATTGAAATGACAAGCACATGTCCTTCCTTGATAGCTGGCATCTCTTGTGATTGTTTTTTTCCTTCATGTCAAAATGACAAACTCTTAATTACCAGGGCTACTTGCTCCTTTCTTGTAGCTACACATCATGACATTTTTATTCTCCTGCCATTCTTCCCAAGCCATTATTTAGTGTTCAATCACAAGTGATGATATAGGACTACACTCAAGAGCTTTTTATAGTTTAGCTTTCTGGGGTTGTTGTTTTTTTTTTCACTCTGTAAGAGATAAGTTTTCCATTCTTATCCAATACTTAGGCTACAATTTATGTTTTTTTTGAGAGAGAGATTATTTTCATCTTTATTATGACCATGTTAGTTGTATTTAGGATCTATTCTTTAAAATCCAGCACCTATATGGAACTAAATGATACGCCATGCAGGACTGAAAAATGTAATGGAATTGTAAGAATTTAGTGAACTAAGGTGAAGAGCACTCACAACAACCATGGGTGCCAGGCAGGAAAACTGGGAGATGCACTCCTTGTCAATCATTTACATTATTGACATTTCTAAGGTTGCCTAGAAGAATTGATTCTGCCAAGGCTACATACTTGATTGAAATGAACTTAATTTATTCCAATATGTCCTATGATATTTGTGAGGATAATGGTTTCTTTTTGACGTGACATCAAGTACCTCTTACTGATCTGATCTTTGGAGATTTACTTCAATTAAATGAAGTTGCTTTCTGTAAGATAAAATAGCAGATCTAAGCATTTCCAATGTACTTTGACTTAAAGAACCATTTACGTGTCTATTGCTTTATCTGTTATATTTTTGGATTTTCAAATAATATTTCAAAGTCAAAAATGTCTTAAGATCCAGGTGCAAACACAATACTATTGAACTCTTTCAAACCCTCAGGAGCAATATAATCCAGGTGTCCTGTTACAGCAGTGGCTGCATGTTTTGCATCAGCTAAGAGAAAGCCCTTGAGTAAGGTGAATTGTGGGTCTAATAATTTCCTTTAAAAATGAATTAATCCTGAGTGCTGGAATCAATATCGGTAGTTGAAGAGATCGTGATAAATTTTTCTTCACCTCCCTCTAGAAACACTGCACTATCTGGCAGTCCCTTGAACAGTATAACAGCATTTGTCATTTCTCCCTTGCCAGCAAAAGGCAATGCTATCTTAATGATTTTACTAATTTCATAAGTTAAATATAATATACTATAATTATTTTGCTTTAACTTGCTGTGATTGTCACTAAAGATTGGACATTATTCCAATCCATAGTTAACAGCTTGTGTTTTTGTTCTTTGAATGTCTTTAGTTTCTTTTGTTGTCTCTGCACTTTCTACTCCAGATCAATTACACTTACTGTAAGTCTAAGTACATGAAAGTTTCACCAATATCATTTCTTGAGATTCACCCAAACGGAAATGAAAATGTAAGAACAAAAGGAAAACAATGGAAGTAGGAACACTTCCTGATTTCCCAGACTCTCAGTCAGAAATCAAGCTTTCTCAGCCATGCTCATTCTAATACTGAGCGAATGCCCCCTTTTGAGTCCATGCTCAAGAAAAAAAAAAAAATCCTTTCTTTACGTTACGTATTATTTGAGTATCCTTATAATAGTGTGTATTTGAAAGTTCATCACCTAAAATCAGGCATATTCAAAAATAATATTTCTGCAATTACTATCATTTGGAGACAAAAATGTGTAAGGCAATAAATCACTAAATGGCAAATTTATAAAGTGCATAAATTCTATACATAAATATTTATCATCTTAACTTTTATTTCTCAATGGAATAGAACTATTAAATATAAACAAGCTTTTCTTTAGTGAGATCTAGCTTTGGAACTTACACTTCTAAACCAACCTGCAATGTATATGTATTTTAGATTAATCATTTTTCTGAATCCTGTAGAAATTCATTTCGATTATCTTAGTTTCTGTTAATAAATCTCATAAGAGAAGCTTCTTGGTGTTAGACTAGTCATCATGGAGCATAATAGTTCAATAATTTATCACTTTCTTTGTCAATATTGTCTTGATATCTACAAAAGATCAATTGTCTCTTCCTGTGGTCATAATATGGATTATTTGTATTTTATTATCACCACAGACAGGCAAAAAACCATTTTTCTTGTCATTTACAACACATTGTCTTCTCTTACTCTTAGTATTTCCTAATAGCCTGAGATAAATAGAGCTTTGCCTCTATGAGACTATTTCATCTTATACATTTACAAAGTAAAATAAAATGAAATTAAATAAATAGCAAACTTGGAGCTTCACTTACAAAAATTATTTCAAAACATGTTAAATTACATCGTACAGATACCTTAGCTATATTTTATTATGGAATATTTAATCTAGTTTAATTTGAACATTAGACAATTGTGTCTATGCATGAGATCTTAAAGAAGTATTGATCTAGATAATTCCAGCCATATATATATTTGAAATATACAGGGTTTTTTGTTTTAAAAAACTGCTTACCCTAAACATTATTTTAAGCAGGCATTCAATGAGCACATTCCATAGACTGTTACAATATCAACTACTGTGAAGAAAATAACCTATTTGAAGCTGGGTGTGGTGGCACATGCCTTTAATCCCAGCACTTGGGAGGCAGAGGCAGGAGGGTCACCATGAGTTCAAGGCCACCCTGAGACTACATAGTGAATTCCTGGCCAGCGTGGGCTAGAGTGAGACCCTACCTCAGAAAACAAAAACAACAACAACAACAAAAGAAATCTATTTCATAGAAGAGTTCAGAAATAGAGATAAATTTAGTCAATTGACTAACCTTTTTGGCTCTAAGTGAAGGATAGGAGAAAACTAGCTTTTTAAAGCAGTTTCAGTAAGAGATTTGGGCCCAAAGAGAACCAGGAAATGCCACCCCACATGCGACCTCACCCTGGCACAATAATAGAACTCTTGGCAGGAACATATCTCATGTCTGATTATGACTGATCTACAGCACCCTCAGTTGCCCACAGTCTAACATGCTGTCTAAATAAAATGACCCAGGTGAGCTGGCCCTGAGGTTCACCATCCAAATCTATAAACCATCCAGGTCTTCCCCTTGCATATCTGAATCTTATCGTATAAAGGCTGTGGTCCTTTGGACCCTCCCTCTCTCTTGGCACAGACCTCAGTGTGTACGAGTGGGTCTCTCGGGATTCCCTTTCATTTCTGCACAGACACAACTGAGCTTGGTCTCTACCCCAACCCAGTCAGGATGGGTGAGCATAGCATTGTTTCTTAATCTGAGCTTTTCTGCTTGCTTCTGGTTTATAGTTTTATTATAGTATATGTATATATAGAGTTTATATTTATTTGGCATAGTTTGCCACTTTGATTAATTGTATGATTTTCCTCTGGTCTTCAAATGTACGACATAGGTACTTCCCTTACCGTTGTGGTCTACCACATAGGTGCTCTCACCAATTCGGGGCTTACTACCTGTGTAATTTCTTTAAATGTGGGATATCCATGAGTGTAACTCTCTTCATTACCCCTTTATCTTCTGAATCTCCTGGTCTCTGCTTTGATATTTTCTCTCTCTTATTCTGTCTTAATGGACCACTCTTTGCTCTTTTAACCTTCTTCCATGGGGAAAAGCATATGGCAGATGTCATGCAAGTTCCTCCCAAGTCTCTCTACTCAAGTTGCTATATTCTAATTTCCACACATTTTCAGCTTTACTCTAATACCTCCTTAAAGCCCTCAGTTTCTCTTACCTTCCACCCATTTTCCATTTTACTCTAATCCCTTCTTAAAGGTATCAGTTTCTCTTAAATGCACATGCTTAAAGATTACTCTAATCCCCCCTTTAAATGCCTCAGTTTCTCTTAAATTCCAATCTCCCTTAAATAGATGCACATTTTGTGATTTACCCCTAAATCAATTTAACAGTTTATAATTTATCCTTCTGGAGTCCATCTTTATTAATTTTTTATTAAAGGTAGGTCAGAACCAAAAACTTGGGGTTCATAAATTCTGAGGGACACCTTTGAAAGGCTAAAATCCTGTATCACAAGTAGCTTTATTCAAAGATTCTAAAAGTTTTCTGAGCTTTTCTGTGGTTGTATACAAATTAACTTTTTTCCTTCTGGGAATTTAATGCTATGCTTATGATTATTACTGGCTTATTTCATTTTCCCATAATGAATTACATACCCTAAAAAACTATGACTTGAAGGTACATTCTGGACTCATGCTTCATCGTATTCACCAGTGTTCTGATACGATATCAGGGAATTATAGAACCACTGATTTTAGATGACAACACATGAATTTGATGCTTCCATTCATAGATAGTAGAAACAAAGTACACACATTAGGAACTCTGTATAGATTTGCTGAACTAATGAAATAAAGAAAGGGAAATGAAAGGAAGAGTTTTATTTTTTATCAAGATAAAAACGGAAGTTATAGCTTACTCTTGATGTTGCTGGATGCTTTCCTTAACTTGTGTCTCTCTGTGCTCTATCTTTCTGATAATATCCTCTGAAAATGATTATCATCCTTTTCTTCTTGAATGTGTGTAGATTTATTTGATTATTGAATATTCAGAAAAGGCTCAGCATTGCTCTACTTCTGGTAATAAGGTTATTCGAGTCCATTCAAAACTTTCCCCTTAATGCTGACCTTGACATTCTTTTCATTGTTATGCTGAAGTTTTCAGGTGATTGCACAATGTGTGTGTGTTTTTTTTTTCAAAAGAGAGCATTTGTTGCTTGCTTGATTTTGCCCTCAGATACCATGCAGATGGCATGGTACTTGTTACATTGATTGATTTTTAACATTTTGTTGTATTGAGGTTGTAGCTTTTCTTTGAGCGCTTCCTATATTGACTGAGAGAAGCAGCAGGGATTTAGTAGTTTTAGCCAAAGAAACATCACAACTCTGAGTGGAAGATAAAAGAATCAATGACATATTTGAGCAGGAACAATATCTCTTGGCAAGATTTCTTGACCATTGCTTTTAAAAACCAGATGGAAAATGTTCTCCTGCCAGATTCTACAACACATTGCTAGAAAGCAATATTGTAAAGGCCGTCTGTAAGCTATCTCAGGAGAAATCACCCCCCTCCCTCACACATACACTGTTAACCTCACACCTGCTCTGTGCAGTATTGCTAGTGAAAGGGAAAGTAATCCATTATCCTAAACCTCTCTCCTCACAGGTGGGCTCTGTCTCAGTAAAGAGCCACAATACAGCCACCTGTTCAAACATGAAATCTAGGAGTTATCCCTGTTGCTTCTCTCTTTGTTACCAATTTTCCTTAATCCATTAAGACATAATAGCTACTGACTGTAATTTCTAAACAATCTCCCAAATCAGATCACTTCTATCCACTTTCATGGCCTATTCTAATATATTACTTCATGATTTTTTATCTAGATTAATGTAATAGCTTCCTAGCTAGTCTCTTTCTTATCCACTTGAAGGTTTCTTGGTTTTAACCCTATGTGTATGATGTGTGCTATGTTACTGGGGGAGCATGTGTGACACAGTTACCATGTGAAAGCCAGAGGACAAACAGGGGTTCCTATCCTTGTATTACAACTTATTTGAGGCAGACTCTCTAGCTGTTTCCCAGTGCATGGAGTAAGCTAGTTGATCTGATCACAAACTTCTCATGATTCTCCTGTCCTCATTTCCCATCTCGCTGTAGGTGTGCTGGGATTACATGGGTTCTGGAGACGTTTGCACAGAAAGGGCTTTACCATGCCTCCCCATACACCCTGAGCCACCTGTCAAACCCTTCTTTCTTTTAAAGTTTATTTCCCTAATTCTTTTCCCATGTGTAAACCAAAAGTACCAAATATGATTCATTCACTGCTTCATATTTCAAAATCACCATTATTCACCCAGTTATACAAGGCAGTAAACTTAGAATATTTTGAAATAGTTTTCTCACCATTCATATTCCATTCATCACAGTCAAAAAGGATAAGAGATAGTTTATTCTTGAGCCAAATATGAATGACTATGGCCCTGAACACTAATTTAGGTTACCTCCAAATCCATGTTCCAATGTGTTAACAATTTCACAAGGTTTTTGTAGTTATAGAACAAAACATAGTCACAAATCAAGGCACTTTTCAAATATATTGACTGATTATCTTGTAGGTGGGTTACAAGAAAGTGGGGAAATCTCTATCATAGGTTTAAGATGTTATTTAGTGACATTCTTAGCCCTTGGATTGGTGGAAGCTGGTAGTCTGCCAGGACATTCCAAAATGGTTGCACCTGATCAACTCATAGTCACCAGGATGTTAGTTCAGACACAGAGGTGGGCAATAAATGGCTATTAAGGGACTACAGGTAGCCCAAGGTAATGTGGATTTGACTTGTGACATTCCCTCTGTCTGTGATCACCAGAGCTCTGTCAGTCCATTCAGCCTTGCTAGAAGTAGGTGTAGCAGATGCAGTGCTTTCCTGGTAGCATTAGTTCACAGTTCCCCCTGTTAGCCAAGCATCATATTTTGTGCATGCAGAGGACAAATATTATATTTAATATGTCCCACGTAGTGAGGAAGGCTCATTCCTAGGAACTAGTACAGATGAGGCTGACCACTAGGCAGGAAAACCATCTTCAAGAATGAGGAGTTGCTGATAAAGCCATTAAGGAAGAAACACTTGAATCATGATTCAGGAATAATTATTTTTTTAACCTCTGTGTCTAATACAACATGATCATGTGACACATAATGGAAATATTACATTTAAAGTTAAATATAATCAAGAATATGTCTGGCCTAAAAATTTAAGGCAGCAAATCAAGAAAGCAGACATTGTTAACCAAGATATTATATATGTTCAAAATTAGATTGACTATATATTCCCCTTGTGTTTACAGTTTTATGAAATGCTTTGTTTATTTATCTTTTTGGTTTTTCAATGTAGGGTCTCACTCTAGACCAGACTGACCTGGAATTCATTCTGTAACATCAGGGTGTCAACCCGAGTGCTGAAATTAATAACATGTACCACAAAGCATGGTATGAAATACTTTATAAGATTTTAAGTTTATAATGCTTAAAATAATTTATTATCTTTGCTTTGTTTGCTTTTTCAAGACAGGGACTTGCTGTACCCAGGATGGCCTGGAATTCACTATGTAGTCTCAGGCTGATCTCAAACTGACAGTGATCTTCCTACCAATTTATTATCTTTTAATTCTAGTTTTTCTTTTGTCTAGCTTGGTTTTTTTTTTTTTAGCTATGAACCTTGTGAAGTGGCTAGCTCTAATGTGAGGGAAAATGTTTTTAACACATAGATTATTATAACACTTATTTTTATATAACAACTTGACCTGTATTATTATCTTACTATTTTACTAGGTCCCCATGTATAGAAGTAAATGGAAAGTCACATCAAAGAAGAAATTAGATAAAAATACAATATCTTACAACAAATTATCCTTTTATTAATGGACTAAACATTTTAGTGATTGGAATAGAAATAAAAGGTCAGATATATTACAAAATTAGGATTTGTAGGTTTTGTGGAAATAACTAAATGTTATTTATTATTTTAGAGACAGAAAATGAAATGAGACACTACTAGAAGTCATCATCAGTAGAATGAATATTATTTAATTAAATTTTTAATTTTTGTTAATCATTCTATAGGACACCTTAAATATTGACTTAAGAAATATAGCTGTCTTGGGCTGGAGAGATTGCTTAGTCATTAAGGTGTTTGGCTGTGAAGCCTAAAGACCTACGTTCAACTCCCCAGAACCCACATCAGTAAGATGCACATGCGGGCACATGTGTCTAGTATGCAGTGGCTAGAGGCCCTGGTGTACCCATTCTCCCTCTCGCTCTCTCAAATGAATAAATAAAATATTAAATAATTTAAAAAAGAAATATCAGCACTAAAGTTATAAAACCATTTTATTGTATTATTAAAGATTGCCATCTTTTTAAAAATTTTTCTTGTTCATTTTTATTTATTTATTTGAGAGCAACAGAGAGAGAAAGAGGCAGATAGAGAGAGAGGAAAAAAAGGGGTGCACCAGGGTTTCCAGGCACTGCAAACGAACTCCAGACACATGTGCCCCCTTGTGCATCTGGCTAACATGGGTCCTGGGGAATCGATTCTCAAAATGGCGTCCTTAGGCTTCACAGGCAAGTGCTTAACCACTATGCCATCTCTCCAGTCCAGATTGACATCTTTTGTATAATTTGAATATGAAGTGTGAACCCAAGTCTTTGGGTATCTGTTAGACTAAAGAAGTTAAAATTAAATAAAAGTTGTCAGAAGTGTGAATAGGTCATAGGACCTCTGAGAGCCTTTAGTTAGTTTTCTTTTAGTATTTATAAACATAGTAATCTAGTTGATCAGACCCAAATAATATATATTTAGAGTATATATAGAAAAATCTCTATTTATATTTTAAGAACTTGGTCAATTTGAAGTTAGAAGTTTATCCTATATCGAAACTTCTTAATAATGAGAAAAATTTGAATTTCTTTAAATATAAAATCTTGGTTCAAGTAAGGTAGCAGTCTAGATAATCAAACAATCAGAGCCAAAACATGATAAAAAAAGAACTTAATACCAACATTAGCATTCTCCTTATCACTTAGCATAGACCAAGAAAAAAATTAAATATCATAGAAATTTTAAAAGTGTTTAAATATAAAGGGATTTACAAAATAAAAAAATGAGAGAGATGTATAGTTATTTGGATAATTGTTGCTGCAATTAAAGTTCAGTGTTGCCAAGCATTTCTGAAGTTCATCTGGATGTATGTTTAATGTTTGAGGTTAAAGATACAAGCCTGAGGGTCCATTCCTTGAAATTCTGTAGCATAGCAGTTAGTTAGAAGTACTTATTTGTGTCTTTACTCTATAGCAGAAGTCTTTGATGTCATGCCTTTTCTTCTTCATCTCCCAACAGCTCACTGTGGAAAGACTATAAGCAATTCTGAAATTTTAGTTACTACTTTAAGATACCTCTTAAACTTTATTTTTTATTTATTTATGAAAGAGAGAGAGAAAGGGGCAGAGAGAGAGAATGGGTATGCAAGGGCCTCTAGCCACTGCAAATGAACTCTAGACGCATGTGCCTCCTTGTGCATCTGGTTTATGTGAGTCCTGGGGAATTGAACCAAGGTCCTTTGGCTTTGCAGGCAAATGCCTTAACTACCAAGCCATCGATCCAGCCCCTAAAATTCTTTTTAATAGGGAAGACATATACATGTAAAATATATTCATGTATATGTACACACACAGACACACACAGACACACATATATATAATGTTTATAAGGTTTTCAGTACTTATTTTACAAGAAGATAGATTTAGAAGAACTCAATGGTAGTGTCTTAGAAAGTTTCTTTTTTTATTTGGCAGAGAGAAAGAGGGAGGGAGGGAGGGAGGGAGGGAGGAAGAGAGAGAGAGAGCGAGCCTCCAGCCACTGCAAACAAACTTAATACACATGCACCACCTTGTGCACCTAGTTAATGTGAGTCCTGGGGAATCAAATCTGGGTCCTTTGGCTTTGCAGGGAAATGCCTTAACCACTATGCAATCCCTCTATCCCTGTCTTGGAGAGTTTTGACAAGCTATCAGCATTATTTGTTTATTTAAGCAGTACAACTGAGGATTAAATGAAAATACATATAATGATTTTTTAAAAAATAATGAGTCAGCCGGGCGTGGTGGCGCACGCCTTTAATCCCAGCACTCGGGAGGCAGAGGTAGGAGGATCACTGTGAGTTCGAGGCTACCCTGAGACTACATAGTGAATTCCAGGTCAGCCTGAGCTAGAGTGAAACCCTACCTCAAAAAAAAAAAAAAAATAATGAGTCAAATTTTACAAATAAATTTAAACTATTTCTTAAAATATGTTTTTAATCCAGTAACTGAATGCTTTATCTAATTTTAGCATTTGGATGTAATTTAACCAAATGTTATTAGAGACTTCAATTAGTAAAAGGATAAAACATAAAATTCTTGTATGCTATATTTATAGAGAGTGGTAAGAACAGAACAATATTTAAGGAACTTTTTTATAAGTATACAAGTAGATTTTGTTTATCAACAACAAAAAAATCTAATGGAATATTTATACATTTAAAATTTATTTGTAAACCATTTAGTATGCATTGGCAAAAGTATAGCAATATCTAAGAAATCTATTGTTGGAAATCGAGAATTTGGAACTTTATAAACATGACTAAAAGCAGAATGTTATTTAACAAATTTGAACTTTGGATTATAAACATTTAATGACCTTTATTTTTAACATATCTTATTCAGGAATTTAAAACTATTGATCTAGATATTTTATTTAACATTTTAATTCTATAAATATATTATTACCTTTATGTCTCTACCTAAAACCAGTTCTCTGGATAGGAGGGAATAACTTTCTCCTTTCAGTATTACTAGGGAAAAAGGAAATTATTATCAAAGGCAATCAAAGCAGAATAACATCTTGACATCTCCATTTAAAGTTTTTTATGGTTAATCTGTAGAACTCTGTAGACAAGTATATTATTTAATCAAGTATGTTAATTACTCAAGGAAAGCAGAAAGTAGAGATAAGTCATTATCTTAATTTTGGATTTCAGATCTAGAAGAAATATTCTTTTCTTCAATTCCCCAATTGGGAGCAATTGTGCTAAGGCAGCAGCTTGGGTTCTGAGAGCCAAGCTAAGCAACATGAACTTTTGTGGAAAATGAATTAAGAGAAGGACTTAACAAACAAAATTTTAATTAAGATTTTTTAATTATGTATACCTTCTCAAAAAATAATTATATTACTCATTAAAAGGAATTTGGTCTAACTTAATAGTTTATATATATATTACTATTTATTTATAAGCCAATTTGACATTATATAAACATTATAAAAATATAAACATATAGAAAACAATATAACTACATAAAGAGATAGACTAAATAACATCCAACAATTTTGTACATTTTATTTAGATCCATCATTGTTAGTTTCTATTTTAGATCATATGTCTGGATGATTTTAATCCTTAATTTTAAATATATAATGTGAAAGATATGATTTAATGTAAATAAAGTAGAAATTTTAGATTTTTAAAACAGAGCCTTTAAAATTACCTCCTCTTAACATTGGTGAAAACACTAAAACCTTAAAAACTATTTTGAATGAAAAAAACACATATTGACAGGAAATAATTTTTATATCTTAGTGTCACAACTATAAGTTAAAATTGATCACAAAATATACAATATTAGTTTTAGAGTTATGCCAATTATCATTACACACAAAGAGACCTACATAGATTCTGGATGTTATTTTTTATCTGGGATTATATCTTCTGTAATCTCCACTGTGAACAGGAAATTTAAAGATTTATGATGATTATATAAAAGGAAAAATTTTATATTTTGCATTTGCATCAATCCTGAAAAAAATCCATTGCAATTGATCTAAATTAAGACCTTTAGCATATGCTATTTACAAGTATTTTTTTATAATATATTTTTTTTCTTTATTAGTTAGTTTTGTATTCAGCAAATACAGTCATTTTGGTACCATTATTAGGCTCATCCATGACCTACCCCCTCCCCTTGGCCCCTCCTTGTTGAGGCATATGGGTCATGCATTGTGGAGTTAGCCCACAGTTATGGGTAAGCTAAATGTCTCTGTATATCATGACCCAACATGTGGCTCTGACATTCTTTCCACCCCTTATTACCTATGACTATTATAAAACAATGAAATAGAATTGTAAAATCTGTTTTGGAAGAAAATCATCAAAATCTCTGCATTCAGTGTTAAACTCTATAGTCTAATGAAACTTCTGTCTTAAGATCTCATTGAACATTACATTACCCAAACAAATACTATTTAAGGCTTCATGAAACAGTTAGTAAATCTAAAGATAATATTTTACAGGTTTTTATAGGTTAATAATACTTAAGTTTATTAGTATGTACTTATAAAGCCTTTTAATAGAACATCAAAATATTCCCACCCACACACATTCACCATTTAAGTTGGTATACCAAAAATACATTAAAAAAACAACAATAATAAACTTAAGTAACCATGATATATATATATATATATATATATATATATATATATATACACACACACACACACACACACACACACATTTGGAACTTTATGTTGTCACTTGTTTTAGACGAAACATAGAAAAACAAACATATAATAAAAGATCATGGACACATGTGTAACCAACACATAAATTCTAGGTGCACCCAAAATAAAGTAAAATAGAAGGGAAAGTTTGTATCCTCTCTCTTTGAGATATGAGACTTAGTAACACTTCAGATCAAAGGTGAAGGTAGCTTTGTAGGTCTACAACAAATAATTAGACCTGTATGGATTTGAGAGCTACAAAGTAGAGTGGAGGAGTTTTCTACAGATAGCTATGTCTTATTCACATATTAAATTTATTTATTTTTGTTCTGAAAGCTAGGGAAACTTTCTTTAAAATGTCATCTAGCAAGGATGTAGATTTAAAGACAGAAAAGCCTCTTAAGATTAGCTAAACCTGGTTAAGTTAAACCTAGTGAAGAAAGCTGTGTCCTGTAAGAGACGATTCTGCTCAATTTCATTTATGCCATTGTTGTTTTTTTTTTATGATTTGCTTCCAGTTCAGCAATTAGTTTGGTCAGGATAAATAAGCTTATTGTGCTTTAAGTTTGGGATTCTTTGGCTGTTTCCTCTATGTTTTTCATTTAGACTTCCATTGTGGTACTAGGCAACCTTGCTGAAGTTCTCTCAGTTGTTTTTTTTTTTTTTTTCTGCTGTGTTTTTTCTTTTTTTTCTTTTTTTTTTTTTTTTGGTTTGTTTTCGGGTGTGTGTTGGGGTGCACTTATCTTAGGTTAAAAGTCTACTTTATTAAGGGGGAAGCAAGTATTTGCCTTTGAGGATCTTCAATGACTGTTCAATTTTGGATTTGAACCAGACTGGATTCAGATGGCAGTTTATTCACAGATGTGCTGGTTGTGGAGTTTGCAAGTGAGCCTGCAGCTCTAGCCTGGTGTCTAAGATAAGAGCTGTGGTTGGAGCTCAACATCATAGCCTCGTCTTGCCTGAGGGGTTCAGGATCCTTAGCATTTGCCCCTGCTCCCCTACTGTACCCAGGTGAGCAGGTTGTAGCAGGCTCACTCATGCCGCCTGGCTGGTAGTTGTCTGATATTCCTGTGGTCCCGGTCTTGAGCAGGAGTGATGCAGGCAGATGCCAGTAGCGGAGGCAGGGTAGGGGCGGGGAGTAGTGTGTGGTGCACTGGGCTCCATAGACCCGGCTGGAGCTCAGGTCCTCAGAGTTAGCCAGTATAGGTGAGTTGGTGAGTGGAGGCAGCCAGTGGTGCAGTTTGGCAGGATCAGAGGAGGTGGCCAAGGCCCCAAAGATCTGCTGTTGTAGTAGATGGGGAGGAGACCAACCAGGTCTCAGTTGGCATGGATTAGGCATACAGGCCCCCAAAATGCTATGCCATTCACTCTCCATGATTGCACAAGCCGCAAATGTGTTCTGAGCACCTCACACGCCTGTAATGCACAAGCCTCAAACATGATGTGCCCCTCACCCAAGTGGATTGCACAGGCCCCAAACATGCTGAGCTCACGAGCCCCAAACCTGCCATGCTACTCACCAGCTCAAAGTGCACAGCTAACTGTAGTAAATTTTGTGTGACGATAAGATGGAGAAAGCTAGGTAAAGTGTTTACAAGAGCTCTCCGCTCCATTTTGCAACTCTTATTTAAACATAAATGTTTAAAATGTCCAATAAATATTTTCAAAATACTCAATATTCTTATCCATTAGGGAAACAAAACTCAACACTGTTTGTAAATTCCATCTTACCTGTAGTGGGAAACTTCTTCTGGGGAGACACGAATATACGTCTTCATCCCAGATAGGGCTCAAATGACAGACCAAAGTATGATTTCACCAATACCAATTTCTGAACCAATGACTTTATTGAGTTAATTACAGAAAAAAGTCAGAAGTTATTTACAGAAACATGGAACCCCCAAAGCAGCCAGTTTGATGCCTCAGATGCTCCTCTCTCAGCTACAAGGTGAAGTCTTATTTACAGAGCATGGGGTCCCCACAGAACCTGTCTCATCCCATCCTGGATGAAGACTTCCCTGTGGCAGCTTCAAGGAGCTCCTTGTCCCTGCCAGGAGTATGGAACCCCAATAGCAGCACTTCAGTCGGCTTTGTTTGTTGGTATTAACCCTGGGGATACACCTCCTTCCGCCTCAGGGTGAGGACTTACAGAGCACAAAGACCCCAAGAAAGTACTTTAATAGGACTCCCTATATCCCCTATACTGGTCCTACCCCTGTGAATGTTCTTCCCTAAGTCTTAGGATGAAGGATTACTTGTAGAACATGGAGACTACAAAGAAGCCACTTTGATGGAGTTCCCTATGTTATGGTTACACTCATGAATGCTTTTCTCTCAATCTTGAGGAGAGGACTGACCTTGCAGAGCATGGAGACTCCAATTAACGTGCTTTGATGGAGCTTACTGCTCCTTTTGCCCTCTATATATACCGTCTTCCCTGAGGCCATGAGGCTTTGTGTGTTACTGCATACAGCTGATACAGGGGGCACCTCAGATGGGAGTCTGGTGACCTTCCCCATGTCTTCTGTCTTGAGTTGTTCCAGCTGCTTTTGATAAAAGCTAGCAATAGTTGTTTACTGCTTTCAACAGAGGAATTTTACCATTCAATATTACGCTACTCAGTATGGCTATCATCATGAAAATCACAACAAATGCTGCTGAGAATGTAGGGGAAAAATAACTCTTATTTACTATTGACGAGAATGGAAATCAGTGCAGAGGTACCTCAAAACAACTAACAGCTACCATGTGATCCAGTTTTACTACTTCTGGGAAAAAACCTTAGGGATTCTAAGCATACCAAAGAGACACATTTCCATGTTTGCTGTTTATTTTTATTGCAGAACAATTCACAATAGCTAGGTGCTATAACTGATGTTTGTAAAGAGATGAATGGAGGGCTGAGGAAGATGGCGTAGTGGTTAAGGCATTTGTCTGCAAAGCCAAAGGACCTCAGTTTAATTCCCCAGGACCCATGTAAGCCAGTTGCACAAGGAGGTGAATGCATCTGGAATTCGTTTGTGGTGGCTGGAGGTCCTGACACTCCCATTCTCTCTCTCTCTCCCTCTTTCTCTCTCTCTCTCAAATAAATAAATATATTTAAAATATATATTTAAAAATGTGATGAATGAATAAAGCCAATGTAACAAATGTAGAGAAGGCAAGGGTGCACCCATTCTCTGTCTTTCTCTGTTGCTCTCTTTCTCTCTTAAATAAATAATGTTAAAAAAGAGTACATGAGTTTGGAATTAAACTGGAGAAGTACATGGGTGTCAGAGTGTGCTGTACATGGTCAGTTATTGTATGAAGTTAAAATTTATTATATAAAGTAGGAATTTCATTTTTTTAGTTAAGTACACAGTGTATATACAGACATGTTGGTACCATCATTAGCCTCCTCCCTGACCTTCTCCTTCTGCAGGGACCCTCCTTGTTGGGGAATGTGGAATTCATGGAAAGTTTTAAGTAGAGGAATCACAGGATCCAAGTGTTTTTTTTTAATATTTTCCCTATGTATGGTTTTAAACATATACAGAAGTAGAATATTTGACAGTAATAACACAAAGATAGGAGTAAAGATTAGATAGGACAATGTCATGAGTTTTTTAAACTATAGGTGCAGTGTACCAACATTACTAGAAAGTCATTTAATTATAAGTTTCAAATGTAGAACTGACTATATGCAGCTTCTCTTAACAGAGAGCTAAAGGAGTAACACTCAGTCTTATAACACAAAGAAATAAACTGACCAAACACTAAAGAAGAAATGATAAGAATTAATCATGATCTCTTCCAGACATTTAGTATGAGGGAAGACTTCAGCTCCTTTTTTCAGAGGTCTTTGTTATTCCAATAAGAAGCTAGTTAATAAACTCCCAAACATTACATAGTAATATAATCATAACCATAACCCTAGCAAATAAGATTGTAATGTGTGTGTGTACATGTGCATTTTGTGTCACTAACTCACCATCAAGTAGAATGTATCCAAGGAATTCAAGATTGTTTTAATACTTGAAGGCCAGCAGTACGAATAGCAATGTTAATGAACTGAGAGAACATAAATTTAGACCATGTGAATAGATGGAGAATAAAAGGTGATAAAATCCAGTAACTGTTTTGAAAGGTACCTTTGAATATGGTTTATTTTTCTGCATAAACAATGCTAGTTGTTCATTGCCATGATTTTAGTGTGTGATACTGAATAGAATGAGAATCCAAGGGAAACAATTATGTGAATGTGATGACCACAATGTCATTATGAAGATTTTTACACTTGTCTAAAATCTAATTTGATAATGTCTTTCTCTGAAAAATGACTCACGTTTCTAAAGGATTCCAAAGCATTCTATTTAGTCACCATTGAAATGATCCTTTCCATAATGCTAGTGGTGCATACCTTTAATCCCAGCACTCAGGAGGCAAAGGTAGGAGGATCACCAAGAGTTCAAGGCCACCCTGAGTCTACATAGTGAATTCCAGGTCAGCCTGAGCCAGACTGAGACCCTACCTCGAAAAACAAATATAAAACAAAAGAAAAAATTACTTCTGTTTTTTATTTGCTTGTGATTTGTTTACTCATCTATGTCTCTCATATCTCATTTGTCCTTTAAGACTTCTTTTTTTGTTTTTGTTGGAGTAAGACTACTATTATTTGCATTTATTTATTTTACCATTTTTAGTTTTTTGAGGTAGGGTCTCACTCTAGCCCAGGCTGGCCTCGTCTTTATGTACGTCATTACGTAGCTTTAGGATGGCCTCAAACTCTCTGAGATCTTCCTACGTTTCCCTCCTGAGTGCTGGGATTAAAGGTATGTACCACCACACCCAGTTTATTTGGTTGTTTTTGTGGTTTTCTTTTTCTAGTAACAGTCTCTTGGTCTTGGTATAATTACTGAAAATTTATTAATTAATCCCTAACTCTTGAATGATAGTTTAATTGAATACAGACTTTAGTAAGTGAGATATTCATCTCAATTTCTTGAAGAAATTATGTAACTATATTCTGGTATTTATGGTCACTGATTAGAAGTCTGTTATATGCCTAAGTGATGTTTCTCTGAAGCTAACATCTTTTGAAACTGTTTGCTATTAAAATTTTCCATTTGTATTTATTGTGTCACTTTGAAAAAAATCTAGTTTATTTCTTTTGCATAAAAGTTATAAACAACTAATAAAACTATCATAAATGAATTTACTCCATAGAGGTTGCTGCTTTTAAGACTTTGGTAAAATATATCATATTTTAGGTTATACTACAGTGAAAATCATACTGTGAACATTGATATCAATATGTCACATTTTAAGATAAAATAATTACATAAGCATTTTCATGTTGTTGTTACCTTTTATGCATTACCATGCTGATGATGAAGAGTATTCAACCATATGGTATTGCAGTCAGGTCTACATTGCTGGTAGAAATCAACCAACAAAAAGCAGCTTTGGGGGGAAAAAGGGGTTTATTTTGGCTTACAGACTCGAGGGGAAGCTCCATGATGGCAAGGAAAATGATGGCATGAGCAGAGGGTGGACATCACCCCCTGGCCAACATCAGATGGAACATAGCAACAGGAGAGTGTGCCAAACACTGGCAAGGGGACACTGGCTATAACGCCCATAACCCCGCCCCCAACAATACACTGCCTCCAGGAGGCATTAATCCCCAAATCTCTATCAGCTGGGAACCTAGCATTCAGGACATCTAAGTTTATGGGGGACACCTGAATCAAACCACCACAGGTGTGTTTTATATATGTAATGATTTTCTAATACGTATTAACCCATTATTTCCTCTTATTTTAACTTCAAAAATACTATATTAATTAACTTTCCTTGTAGATTTTTCCTGTCACCTCCTTTTAAAAAATAGTTTACTAGATTGGGGAAAATTACATTGAATTGTTTGAATATTTTCAAGAATCTTAACATATCATGTTATATTGTTTAATTTATAATCTCCTTTATTAAGTTTATATGTTAATTGTGATTAAACATTTCTATTTTTATTATTGCAAATTACATGCTATCATTCTAATTTGAATTCATTTTATATGATGAAGTATACCACATTTTAAAATATTATATTTCTTTATTTGTGAGAGAGAGAAAGAGGCAGAGAGAGAGAGAGAAAGAGGGAGAGAGAGGGCACATCAGGGTGTCTAGTCACTGCATATTAAGTCCAGATGCATGCACCATCTTGTGCATCTGGCTTATGTGGGTCCTGGGGGAATCAAACCTAGTTTCTTAGGCTTCACAGGCAAGCACTTTACTGCTAAGGCATATCTCCAACACATATAGTACATTTTTGGTAATAATTTGACCTTATGGGCTTTCCTCAGAGGCTTTTGCTACTACCATATTTTAAGTCACTGAAGAGAATCATAATTTTCCTTTGATTACCTATACTCTTTTTCAGTGCACTGGTATATTTTTCTAAAGATCTGACTTCCTTGTCTTATGTAGTCACTTCTAAGCATTTAAAATTTTTAGTACTTCCATCAGAATGGTATACTAAATATCAGTGGATTGGTAAAAACAGTTGCTTGCCTTTTCTAAATATTGATTATTCGAATTATCTACATAGATTGTGACTACTGGTTGAACTTTCGGTGTAACTGGTCATTGTACATCATCTCTCATTAAATTTTGGGTAAATATGTAGAATTAATGTAAATAAAGTGCCCTTACCATCTTTGTTTCTATTCATGGTGCCTTATGAATTCAAATGTTGTATATTGTATGACATATGGCTTTAATAAGAGATATTTCCTCATAATAGATTATGAATTTTAGTTCATGTTTCACAAACCATTGGGTTGTTGTAGGAGCTATTGCTAAACTTTAATGTATACTTTTTGATTGATATATTTATACAAATTTATGGTATATGTGTAATGCAACACATACACATACCTCCTTTCATATTATGGTACATCAAAATGATCTAGACCAGACATTGAGCAGATATGTGCACTATGCTCTTGGATATATCAGTCTCCAGAACTAAATTAAGTTAAATTAAATAATCCACATAAATCTATTTCTTATAAACAGAAACAAGCAATGAAATATAATAGAACTTATCACTATTTTATAGGATAAAATATTATCATCAGCTATCCTATGTGTTTTTTGATACATAATAGCTTAAAAACACTGATCTTTAGGTCTTAAGTTATAGGTCAGTGATATAACATTTTTCAAGCATATGAATGGCCCTGACTTACATCCCCAGCACTACAAAATAATCTGCTTTATTAAAAATAGGTTTAGCTAATAATTTTGTGGCATGGCAAACAAATTTCCCTTGTGTAAATTTTGCTCAACTGATAATATATCTGACTTCACAAGATTGAGAATTCTCAGTCTTTATCAGCATACATAGTCAGACTTCCAGACAAGGTGGCAGAATCATAACCATGCTAGAATTAAAGCAGTGAAATAAGGCAATATTTGGGGTACTCCAGTACTAGTAGGTTCTAGCAGTTCCCCACTGGTTGGGCAGAGGGGTGGACATTCAGGAATCTGTCAATTCCTACATGCTCTGTGGCACATCTAAGGTACAAAAGCAGGAACCCTACTCTTCTTTAAAACTGGAGAGGGTTGATGGCTACCTAACTCCAGCCATCTTAGTTCAGGCAGGCTGTGCTGCCAGATGATCTGTCTCCCTCCATACCCATGCACTCAGATAGGGGACCAACCTACTCAGTGGATGGGTGCTGGAAAAACTAGATACACACAGTGCAGAAGATGGTGCCCATGATACCACCCCATCAACCTCTGCAGTCCCTCACTCCAGCCCTGATCACTGTGGTCAGTGCTGAGGCCCTGCTCTCACTTGCACCAACACCAAGTGTCCCATTCTCCACAGACATGGGTAGGTGGACCTGCTGAGCCTCTCTGACTGTAGATCCTTCTAATCCCTGACAGGGATGGGTGAGCAGACAGAGAACACAGGAATAACTGTTTCTCCCTCAGGGGGTTACATATGAGTCCTCCACTACCTGCTCAACTGGGAAACATTAGGGGAGTGGGGAAAGCACCTGAAGCAAGCAGGGCTGAATAGCTCCTAAACTCCACAGGTATGGCACTGCTGTTATCATGGGTTGAAGAGCCTTCAGACCTCCAATGGAGAGACTTATGTGCATTCATATCAGCCACCAGCCCAGAGCTTCTGGAACTCTTGTAATCTCCACAACTTGTGGAACTGCAGAAATAAAGCCATCCTACTCCCATCTGGTTCAAACTCTAAATAGAACACTCAATGAAGATCCTATAAGAGCCACTTTTTGTTTCCTCCTTAACAAAGCAAAACATCTACCCGGAGATGTGTAAACCCCAACGCACACACACACACACACACACACACACACACACACAGAGAGAGAGAGAGAGAGAGAGAGAAAGCACAAAACAGCAAGCTGAGAGATCTCACCCCAAAATCACCTAGCTCTACAATGGAAGTCTCCAATGAAAACATAGAGGAGACAACAAGAATAAAATTAAAAATGAAAGCACAATAAGCTTATTAAACAATCTCCGTAAGAACCTGACCAAAAAAATGGCTTAACTGGAAGCAAATCATCAAAAAACCAACAATCGCATATATAAAGTGAAACAGAATTACCTATTACAACAAACAGCTTTTATCTTTTGGCTTAACATAATTGAGAAAACCAGAGAGATCTTAAAAGAAGCATAAACAAATTGAAGATGAGTCAACAAATATAAGATCTCAACAACCAGCTGATTAAACTCAATGAAGACATGATCAAATGCAAGAATTTACTCCAAAAATCATCAAGAAAATCAAACCTTGACCTGAAATTGGAACTCAATAAAGAGATGAATATGATGCAGGAAAATGTGTCAAGAAGAAAAATCACATAGAATATATGTATACTATGTATGTATATATATATATAAACTTCTCTACTTACAGACAACAAACCATGGAATTTCACCCCTCCCCCACTTTCCCCTTCATAACTATGCTCTCCATAATATCATCATATCCTATCCCTCTCCCCATTAGTCTCTCTTTTAATTTGATGTCATCATCTTTTGCTCCTATTATGAGGGTCTTGTGTAGGTATTGTTAGGCACTGTGAGATCAGGGATACCTAGGCCAATTTCAGTCCAGACAATTGCATGTAAGAAGTGGTACCCTTCCTTTGACTCTTACATTCTTTCTGCCACTGCATAGAGTTTTAAAACTTCCCCAGAAACCATCATTAACATGGTTGATAAGGAAGATGAATGAACCTTAGAATTTTAAGACATGACAGAAGAAATTGTGAGCAGGAGAACTTTAATAAGTTCAAAAAATCATGTGAACAGAATGTGAGAGAATTATGGGACAGGCTAAAACAACCAAACATCTGGATCATAGGTATAACAAAAGGGGAAGAAAAATACAAGCTGAAGTCATATAGAATATATTCAACCAAGTTAGTAAAGAAAATTTTTCTTCTCCCACAAAAAAAAGAGACCCATCCAGACACAGGAAGCTCACAGAATACCAGACAGGACCAAAGAAGAAACCCTCCAAGGCACATAATAATTAAAACTCTAAAAAATAAAAACAAAGAAAGAGTGATAAAAGCAGGAAAATATAAACAACTCATTACGTACAAAGGTAATACCATCAAAATTTCCTCATATTTTTCAATGGAAAATGTAAAATTCAGAGTGCCTTGGCATGTATTACTCTCAAGTCTAAAAGTATGGCTTCCAACCCTACAATGTCTTCATCATGGCAGGAATTAAATGAACTTCATAGTTATCCCTTTAAATATTGATGATCTCAACTCACCAATCAAAAGACACAGGGTGGACCGGAAAAATTCCATCTGCTTCTTCAATAAACCCACCTGATCATTAAGGTTACACACCTCCTCAGGTTGAAAGAATGGAAAATGATATTCTAAGCAGATGGAAATAAGAAACTCATGGTCATGGCTGACCTAATATCTGAAAATATTGACTTCAAACCAAAAGCAATAAAAAAGACAAAGAAGGTCACATTTTACTCATCAAGGGATAGATCTAAAAAGAAGATATCACAATCATAAATCTATATGCACCAAACACTGGCACACCATATTTCATAAAGCAAGTCCTACTTGATAACAAATAAGAAATTAATCCAAACCCCATCATAGTAGGGGACTTAAAATTCCCACTATAATCAATAGACAGATAATCCAAGCAGAAAATCAACAGGGAGATAATAGATCTTAACAATACGATAGATCAATTAGACCTAACCAAAATTGACATAAAAATCCACCCCAATTCCACAGAAATACAAATTCTTGGGAGTCCATGGAACCTTCTCTAAAATAGAACATATATTAGGGCATAAAGCATGCCTCCACAAATTCAGGAAAATTGACATAACTCATTATATCATATCAGACCACAATATAGAAGTGGGGAAAGACTTCCTGAACAATACTCCAGTAGCCCAGGAAATTAGTGGGATCTTATAAAGCTAAAAAGCTTTGTATAGACAAATATACTATAAACTGAGCGAACATACTACCCACAGTATGGCAGAAAGTTTTCACCAGCTATACCACTGACAGGAGCATCATATCTAGAATCTTTGAAGAACTCACAAAACTAAGCAATAAAAAAAATCAAACCATAGACTCAAACATGGGGAAGAGAACTGAATAAAGAATTCACAAAGAAAAAAAGTACAAATGACCAATAATCACTTAAGGAAATGTTGAATGCTTAGCCATCAGGGAAATGCAAATTAAAACAACTATGAGATCCAGTCAGGATGGCAGGCATGAAACCACTGAGTAGGGTCCCCAATGGAATGGGGGCAGGGATGAGGGAAAAGAGGGCACCACAACATGATTCATCAATATGAAATATGTTGTTAATAATAATAAAGAAAAAAATCAAATGACAAATCAAGTAACCATAAATGTTGGTGAAGATATGGGAAAGAGAAACCCTCATTCACTCTTGGTTGGAGTGCAAATTTTTACTACCATTATGGAAATCAATATTGAGACTCCTGAGAAAAATGCAAGTAAATCTACCAACACACCCATCTATCTTGCTACTATTCATCTCCCCTAAAATCTCTACTCTTCATTTCAGAAATACTTGCTCAATCATGTTTATAGCTGCTCTATTCACAATGGATAAAAATTGGAATTAACCTAGATGTCCATCATCTGATGATTGGATAATGATATATGGTACATATACATAATGGTATTTTACTCAGCATTAAAGAAAAATGAAATAATGATTTTTTCCCAAAATGGAAGGACTTTAAACTAATCATGCTAAGTTAACTCACATAATCATAGAAAGACAAATGCCATGTGTTCTCCATCATATGTGTCTCCTAACTTGGAGTGACTGGAGTTTCAGACATAACTGACAGGCAATTTGAGGGACAGATAATAGGCATGGAAGGGTTAACAGGGAGGGGATTGAGAGGATGGGGAAAAGTATACACAAAACTAAAACCAAAATGAATTAGTACTATAGAACCTTCCTCCTAAATAGGAGACTAAAAGATATATCCCTCAATAGGAGTATGGGGGGATTATCTGCACACAGGGGCCCTTTGGAAGGTGGGATGCAGCCTAATTCTAAAATAATGGTCTCTGACTTGCAACTCCCAGTAGCAGAAATTGGTTACACCCTCCTCATTGAGCCATTGGTCAGAGAGAGCTTTAGGTCTCCAAAACAAAATAGGCTTCTGTCAAAGCACTTGATTACTCACCTGAGGGTAAAAGATAAGACCCTATTGCTGAAGACAGCACAACTTCTGACACAGAATATCAAAAAAAAAAAAAAAAAAACTGCAGGAATCTGGAAAGAAGCCACTTTACACTTGGCTAGCCCATATAGTGATGGAAAGGACTACATGAGATATTGGGGGAAAATGACCACCAATGCTGTGAGCAACCAGAGGACACTGCTATACTAAACCAACCAGTCAGCCAAAATGAACACACCTGTGCAATAGTAGCAATTAGGTGGAAAACCAATGCTCTATGTTTGGCTAAGAGACCAGCTCAATGAAAAAGAATCCATAGCTATAACTGGGAACCAAGTCAGAATCTTATGGAGACCAGGATCATGAACTTCAATGAGAAGCTCCCACTAGTCTTTGGTCTAAAATAGGCTACACCCAACAAAATTTATCTTAACTATCTATGCCTACCCCCTTTATATGGTGGATATGGTGGTAAAGTGAGTTTATGAATATGACCAAGGAACCTCATTGATGTTTTCATAGTTCACCACTATGTTATAATAAGAAAAATCTACTTTAAATTTTACTGGAACTGTCCAGTTTACATTAAGGTTATAAAAATAGAAGTAGCTTCTCTATTACTGTTCCATATTAGAAAATTATTTTAAATAATATTTTCTAAATACTCACTTCATTTTAGAGGTATATATATTTTCATATTTCTGTGTTTTGAAGCAATGATAAAATAAGACATACCCATTTGATATTTCCAAAATTGGGTGTAAATAGGAATTTTAAATAATGCTTTATTCCTGTGGTGTGGAACAGGAAATGATTTGAGAGATGATAATAGTGAAATAATAATTATAAAGTAATCACTTCAGATACCTGAGGTTAATAAAAAGCAATGAAAATCTCAATAACTAGATCCATATAGAATAATACTAATGTGGAAAGTAAAATCATCTCAGCACTATTCTCCTGAACAAATTATAAAACAGTAATACCAAAATTTCTATTGGTTATAAATTTTAAGGACATAGTCATTTTCCTTGAGGTAGTTTGTTAAGGCAATTTTATTAGTGTCTGGCTCTTTCATCATTGGTAAAAAAATAAAATAAAAGGAGCTACTGGTTTGATGAAACATGTAGCCAACAGATTTTCTTAATATTTAATATTTTGGGGGAAAATATACTTAACATTGAAGTTAACTGTGAGATTTTTGGGCTCAAACCCCAATTGCTATTTAATAGCAACATGATCATGGACGTCACTGAAATTCTTAGCTCATTTTTTTTCCCTGAAAAATGGAGTCAGAATTATTTTATAGGATAAATAAATCAACATATTAAAAAGGCATTTAAGCACTGGAGAAATGGCTCATTGGTTTAAAGCACTTGATTGCAAAGTCTGATGGCCTGGGTTTGATTCCCAAGGACTGATATAAAGCCAAACACACAAAGTTGCACATGTGTCTGGAGTTTGAAGAGGCAAGAGGCCATGGCACATCCATATTCTCTCTCTCTCTCTATCTATCTATCTCTATCTCTGTAATAAACAGAATCTTTCTTAAAAGGCATTTAAGATAGTGTTTGGGATGTAGGGATTGATGCATAAATTGTAGCAATATTACTCCTCTCCACATACATTCCAAGTATCCATATGCTTGGCTATTTTAAGTGTTGACAGTGCTCAGTGATCATCCCAAACCATTGCCCTAACATGCTTAATCTTTAACAAATCTCTTTCTGATTTGTCTATAATATCAGAGATTGATAAGAATGAGCAAAGGGATAAGGCCAAATGAGATAACCTCCAACTCAATGATTCTTATAATTATTTAAGAGGTACAGAAGTAAGGGCTGAGAAAATTTAAGTATTTTTCCCAGTCTCACAGGTTGAAAATGATAGAGGCTTCTAATACTGAATCCTGATTATTGTTCCTAAAAATGTCACAGGGTTTAATCCTGTCTCTCTAGGTTGTTTTAAGGGTAGCAGCAGCAAAAGCAACAAAAATCTAAGTGTTATTTAATTAACAAGTATCTTTCATTTGTTCAAAGGTCATGTGTATCAGGAATCAAATATTTTTTTTTGTCCAGATAGTGGAAAGGGGACAGTGAAACTCATAGCTAAATACAGATAAGCTTTATCACTTAGGGAATAAAATGATTAAAAATATTTTCAGGGGGTGGAGAGATTGCTGTATGGTTAAGGTGCTTGCCTGCAAAGCCCAAGGACCTGATTTCGATTACCCAGCATCCATATAATGCCACATGTACAAGGTGGCACATATGGCTGGAGTTCTTTTGCAGTGGCTAAAGGCCCTGGTCTGCTTTCTCTCTCACTCATAAATAAATAAATTGAAATATTAACAAAAGTTTCAGATTCAGGAACTCTAGCTTCTAGTCCTGGTTTACAATATATCAAGTATGTCCAGAGACACTGCCCTCATTTCTACTGTAAATGATTTCTGTTCATATAATTAGATTTCACCAAATGAAATAGGATGAATCCCAATTCATGCATCAGTGTCCCGAAATGTTTTTCATAATGTTCCAAGGGAGAATTATACACCTGTAAAGTGTGATGTATGATTGTTGTAAAGGTGTTCTCTAAGAATGCTTCAGAATTAAACATTTTATTTGCTTACTACCACTGATGGGATATTTCCTTCTAAAAAGAAACATCACATCACACAAATCAAAATTATGCATTGAAATTCTATGTAGAACTTGAGGAAGAAATAAGGAACTTGGAGCATAAATAAGATTTATTTTCAAACAGTACTTATATTTTCTTGGAAGATGGCTAATATATTATTACTATGCAAAAGTCTAATGAGAGAAAATATACAGACATTTCATTGGATAACTAAAAAGAGAATTTGCTAAATTGAGGCAGGTAGAGAAAGAAAGGTAGAGGGGATTCAATATATAACTAATTGTACTGCTTATGTTAACACAAAGGTAAGATGAAGTTTTTACAGCATATAAAATCCAATTCTGGCTGGCCTTCTGTTATACTAATTATGTTTCACACACATATAATATGTGCTTTCCTTTAATAAAATCATCTGGACTATGCTTTTTCTATGACTTCATGTAAATAGTATATGTTATTATTAGTACATTTCCTCACTGACAATAAAAGTCAAACTGCTTGGATGCACAAGGCAAATTTCCTGAATGACAGCTTGAGTATAAAACAGAAATCCCTTCTCAATCTCATCCAACATTACAGAGGACATATCCATAGCAATAACAGAAAGATTAAAAAGTCTTTCCTTACCAGAAACTTGTTCACTGTGATTCAGCTCTTTACCTACTTTTTCTATTATCTTAGGCCAGTGGAGTTGTTTTGAATTGAGTTGAGCTCAATTCAAATTCAGAATTGAAGCACAAAATTCGCCCTAGAGCTGAGTTGCCCTATCATCATATTCTTAAAAGTTTGTCACCTCATTCTTTCTGGAACGTCTTCACATTATTAAACAAAGTGAGGCAGTCAACCTCAAAAGACACTTACTGGTGTGAAACACGAGATGCATTAGGTCATTAGACTTTCTGATGATAGATAGTATATACCCATTGAGTATCTCAGTTGTTTTAACTATGAGCTGCCAAAAACAATCAAGTTCAATTTTGTCTTTTTCATAAGGTGAATATATTCTTCATTTAATGCCTGATATCAGTCCAAGCCAAAGAACATTGCAATGACTTTGTACTTTTGAGTAAATAAAATCAGAAGGACATGTTGTAAAATATTATTGGAATGCTAAACTTTTATCTTTTTTTCTGTGTACAGTTTTTTAGAATTTTAGGAAAATATGCTATTCACTGGTATATTAAAAAGGGAACTGAAAGGAGAAGTAAAGAAATACATGTGACATTAAAGCAGTATGCCTATGGTTGTGAAGGTTACAGGCCCTAAGGGGAAATCACTACTGTTAATAAACTAAATGGATATGCTGTACCCATAAAATTTCCCTCTATATATTTATATTGTGTTTATCCCAAAAGGTTAGTGTGGATCATATCTTTGGATAGAGAAACTTCTTTATGTAGATGGAGGTAACCTCTGGAGAGCCTCAAAACTTATCAAAATTCATCAAATTGTACTAAATGAGACATCATCACCAAGTCCTCAAAGGTTCGGGGAATATAGTAGATGGTGGGGTAGAAACAACATAAGAGCCAGAGGAAGGGAAGATGTATGTTTTTTTATTATTATTACTTTTGTACTCAGTAAATACAGTCAAGTTTGTACAATTGTTAGCCTCCTCTGACTGACCCCCTTTGCAGGGACCTTCCTCTTTGAGGAATATGGGTTGTGCTTTGTGGGGTTAGCCATCATTACTGAAGCAGACCTAAAATTTGTGGAAGATGTACTTTTTGACCAATTTTTTGGACACTAAATGACTTACATTATGACCTCAAAGCAGCTGTCAATATCTCCTAAAGGCCTCCACAAATTGAGCTCATCAACATTTGACATTACTGATAGAGCAGGGTGAAAATATTTTCAAAATATCAGCAAATATTATTGGAAAGAGGGTGTATCATAGAGGGATATGGATGAGGATGAAAATGGTCAATTAATAGTTTAATTTTTTTTTAAATTTAACACATTCAGAGACCAACACTTCACTTGGTAAGATTTTTCAAATCAGCTAGGAATGCTGGTGGAGGTATGAAACCTCATGTGTAATACTAAGCACAAAGTTCTCTAAAAGAAAAAAAAGTAAGTTCTAAAACAGAAAACATATTTTCCCAACTTTATCAACCATGTCTAACCACTATAATTGGTGTAAATAGCATAAAATACTTACTGTTCCCCTTCTTTTATTAAAATTTGCAAGATTGAAGTTGCATAGAGTTTTATCCACAATTTGGTTCTCTCTGTAGCAAATACTTCTACTCATACAGGGACCTTCCATTTCCACTACCTTACCCACATCCATATTCATTTCTGTTACTCTGATGATATGATTAGAGTATTAGTTAAATGTCTTGGTGGTTGAACAAAATACCTGGCCAGAAGCAACTTAAAGAAGGGTTTATTCTGCCTTAGAGTTAAAGGTTATAGTTCATCATGGTGGGGATGATATAGAAATTGGTACTTTGGGCTGGAGAGATGGCTTAGCAGTTAAGCGCTTGCCTGTGAAGCCTAAGGACCCCGGTTCGAGGCTCCATTCCCCAGGACCCAGGTTAGCCAGATGCACAAGTGGGGGCGCACGCGTCTGGAGTTCATTTGCAGTAGCTGGAGGCCCTGGTGTGCTCATTCTCTCTGTCTTTCTCTCTCTCTCTCTGCCTCTTTCTTTCTCTGTCTGTCACTTTCAAATAAATAAGTAAAATAAACAAAAAAAAAATTAAAAAAAAGAAAGTGGTACTTAAATCAGTCCCAGTGAGTAAGTAGACAGTGATCCCAATGCTCAGCTCTTTTTATACTTGCTATCAAGTTCAGGATGCTCAACTCATGGAATGATGCCACAATTAAGGTAGGTCTTCCCACCTCAATTAATCTTATTAAGATAATCCTTCACAGACATGCCTAGAAGCATATTTCTTTGGTGATTTTAAACCCCATCACAATCACTATAAAATAGCATATTAGGAATTTGATCTACACAGAAACTAAAGAAGTGGCTTGAGGTCAATCAAGGATATCTGAAGATATCTAGAGTCATAATAAAAATGATCCTCTAAAGAGATTCAGAAAAGAACTTATGAAGCTTATAGCAGTGAAAAATATATACAGTCTAGTCAAGGATAAAGTATTGAAAATATGACTCAATAATTTGTCTTTAAATGTAGATAACTTTATGGATAGTGTTTCTGTTCATTTCTGGAAGTTTGATGAGAAGCTTTTTTCATGGAAGAAATTTATTATAAAATACACTATTAAAATTGTTTTAGAATTTTTAATCTTTATCAAAAATACTCCAAAGCCACTCTCCTAAGAAGTTTATGTGAATTTATTATTTAACTTTCATAACAATTATGTGACATAGGTGCTATCATTCTCTTTCTCCTATTACTGAGGGAAACAAGGTTACAGAGAAAGTGAGTATTAGAAGGAAGATTAGAAATTACTGTTGTCCAGTAGAAGAGTATACATACTTCACCACAATATTAAATTGTTCTATATAATGCAAAATCATTAAAATATGTAAGGACTTTCTCAAATGTGGTAGATTATACATGGAATGTTCCTGCAGTGGTTTGAATCATATGTCTCAGATAGACTCAATGTGTTTTGATTTGGGGGAATATTTTTGAGATAGGGTCTCACTCTACCCCAGGCTAACCTGGAATTTATTAGGTAGTCTTAGGGTGGCCTTAAACTTACACCAATCCTCCTCCCTATGTCTCCTAAGTGCTAGGATTAAAGGCATGTACCAACACACTCAGCTGGCCTCAAAGTGTTTTGAATATTTGGTCCCCAACTGATGGCATTTTGGAAGGTGGAGCCTTGCTGGAAGAGATGTGTGGCAAAGATCAGGCATAAAAGTATTATAGCATAGCTTTCCCTTGACAGAACTCACCTCATGCTTGCTACTTTCTGACAGCTGCTGCAGCATGATGTGATGTTCAGCCTTTTTTGTACTATCCTTTCTCTGACATGTTGAAACTTCCCCATGATTTATGTGTCTGTATTTCTCCTATAGGTATATCTTGCCTAGTTGATTGATTTTGGAGCTCGCAGGATCTGCTGCTTGTTAAGACTGTTGACTTTTCTCTCCCAGCAGCATGCATGGGTCTTTATGGCACTGTGACAGCTAGCTATCGTGGAGATGGTTTTACCTCTGCTCCAGTTTGATTTCTCAATGCCCTACAACTTTAGACTCTGGTGTCTTTAGCAATAGGGTCTCACCATCTAGTTTTGGTGGGTAACCAAGCTCTTATGCTTATTTTTAACAGACTTTTGTGTCTGAAGACATTACAAAAGTCAAAACTCTCAAGAGATCTGACACATTTTCTTTAGCTAAATTATACAGCTATTGGACAATACATGTGATAGATATTTTCTGATTCTAACCTTCAATTAATGCTATGAAATTATTAATCTAATTAGACATGTTGTTGGTGAAAAGCAAATAAATGAGCAAGCAAAAAGTAGAAGTTCAGGATGGTAAAATAGCTTCAGATATTTAAGTGGAAAAATTAAGACCAAAAATATGCACAAATCTTACTCTATTCTCCTTTCTGAACGGAACTCTCACCTGCTTCTAAGATATTCCTTTTTTGTATCTTTGGAGGTATGGGTTTACAGGCACAAGTGTCATAGCATGTTGTCAAAGTCAGAGGGCAATTTTGATAGACCAAACCTCACCATCCACATAGTTTGAGGCAAGATCTCTTGTTTTCCACTTCATATGTGAGGCTAACTGGCCTTTGAGCTTCCAAAATTATCCACTCTTCTTGGCACCTTGCAGTAGGAGGGCTGGGATTACAGATACTTGTGCTATGGCACCTGGCCTTAAATGGGTTCCAGGGATCTGAACTCAGGTTGTCAGGCTTGCACAATCAGCACTTTTAAACACGGTCATGGCACAAAACCAAACATACAGATCAAGGAAACCGAATAGAGGAAGCAGATATAAACACACACACACACACACACACACTTACAACATGCTGATTTTGCAAAGATGCCAAAAATATACATTGAAAATAAAAACATACTTCTTCAATAAACGGTGCAACAAAACTAGATATCTGCATGTAGATAAATGAAACTAGATCTCCATCTCACACACTGTATGAAATAAAAGTATAAATGGGGCTGGAGAGATGGCTTAGCAGTTAATGCACTTGATTACAAGGTCTAATGATCTGGGTTTGGTTCCCCAGTACCCACACAAACCCAGATGCACTGAATGGTACATGAATCTTGAGTTGGTTTTCAATGGCTGGAAGCCCTGGAGGGGCCATTACTTTCTGTCTGTCTGTCTGTCTGTCTGTCTCTCTCTCTCTCTCTCTTTCTCCTTGAAAATGAATAAATAAATAATTTTAAAAATTATAAATGGATTTATGGCCTTAATATGTCTTGAAACTCTTAAGACTGCTAGAAAAAAATAAAGCACAGAAAACACTTCAAGATCTGCAAGTGCCTGAAATTGACAAATTGGACTTCATAAAACTCAAGCTTCTGCACAGCAGAGGAAAGAATTAATTGACAGATTAATGACCTGAATGTAACACCTGAAGCTCTAAAGACTACTAGAGTCAAAAATAGGGAAACAGTTGAAGATATCCATAAAACTGACAAATTGGTCTTCATGAAATTAAAGCTTCTGCCAAGCTAATGAACCAATTAATTGAGTGAAGAGACAGCCTTCAGAATAGAAGAAAAGCATTGCTAGCTACACATCTGGCAAAAGATTCGTATCTAGCATTTGTAAATAACTCAAAACAATAACTAACATGAAATCAAATAACCTAATCAATAAATGCACTAATGAAATGAGCAGACAGTTCTCAAGTGGCCAATAAGCATATGAAAACATATCGGGCCTCACTAACCATCAATGAAATATAAATAAAAACTACATTGAGATTCCGTATTGTTGTAGTAGGCTCCATGTTGCTGGGAAAAGCATCCAATCAGACAGAGCTTTATGGTAGGAAGGGATCTATTTTGGGCTTACAGAGCCCAGGGAACATCACCAAATGTGGAAGAAGCTGGATACCTTTCATAGATCCAAGCAGAGAGATAACACCAACAGCCAGCACCACAAATGCCAGAGCTCAAATTGCTCTCCCTACATATCTTGGGGGTGGAATTCAGATCTGCCCCCAAAGACACCTTAGGTCTGGTCTCCAGGATCTGCCTCCAGATATATATTCTTCAGATGGGGAGCTGGAGATTATTTTTGCAGCACTTTTCACATTTATTAAGCTGTATGAACAAATAGGTGCCTGTTGCCACTGGAATGGATAGAGGAAATAAGATTTTTTTGTTACAATGGAATTTTTCAGCTCATAAAGAAATTCACAGGAAAATGGGTTCACTTGGAAATGATAATATTAAGTGAGCCAAGTCAGTCTCAGGAGGACAAATATCAGTTTTTTTTAAATGTGAGAATCCTAGATATTATATAGATACATAAAATTATATGTGTACAGATGACATGAAATTAGCAGTGCATCTCTATTTGGGAACAAAGTGGAATAAGAGTGGGGTAGGGTGCAGAAAATATATCAAGACCTGGAAGAGCATGCTCAAAATACATTACATAAATGCATTAAATTGGCCTTATGTAACTCAATATAATATAGTAACATAATAATATACACAAGATAAGCAGACAGGAAGTACTATCAACTCTGCTTCCAAATGTAATACTAATTTGCCCTCTTCTCATCAGTTGCATAACTACTATCCTTATCCAAGCCACCATATCTTAATAAGATTACTATAAAAGCATGTTAACACATTTCTATAAATTATGGCTTGCTTCCTTAATACAGAAATAAATAATATCTTTTCAGTAAATCATATCAGTCGATTTTCTTTTAATTACAGTCCTTTAATTCCATCAGCCAATATAATACTGCAATTCAAATTCAATCTAAAACCTACAAATTCTGTATAATGTGGCTCTAGAATACTTGTCTTCTACTACACCTCTCACTCCACTTAAGCAACTGGGGCCTGATTTCTATCCTCAAAACATACTAACTTCATTCCTACCTGGGAATTTATTTTCCCAAAGATCTTCACATGGTTTATGGCTTCTCATTCATGTCTGCCAAAATATAATTCTTGTTTGATCTTCCCAGTTCATCCTACCAAAATTATAGTAGCTTCTCCAGATTCAAAGTACATTTTTTTTTGCAATTTATTGTTTCCATAGAACATACCATATACTCCAATTTTTTATTAATTAGTTCTGTACTCAGCAAATACAGTCAATTTGGTACCATTGTTGTCCTGCCCCCTGCCCTGGCTCCTCCTTGTTGAGGTGTATGTGTCATGCATTGTGGAGTTAGCCCACAGTTATGGGTGGAATAAATGTCTGCATATCATGACCCAACATGTGGCTCTGACATTCTTTCCACCCCCTCTTCTGCAAAATTTCCATGAGCCATGTTGGGTCAATTTTTGGTCTGCTTCATTGATGAGGTGTTGGGGGCCTCTGGGTCTCTGGATCTCTGATTTGGTAGGAGTTGATTTTTCTCTGTGCTGATCTCCTTCCCCCTTGTGCTGGTATCCGGTTCATCAGGAAATTAGCCCCCTTGCTTGTTTCGCCAATTTTTCTTAGTTTCAGCCGGGGCCCTTTTGAGGTATGATGGGGTGGCACTCCCCTTAGGATCTACATCTATCTGAAAAAGAGAAGCAGATTCTCCAACGGAGAATAAGTTAGCACCAGACAAATGAGATAACCCTTACTTTTTTTTGGAGAATTTAATAGGTGTAGGCCCTCCTGTAGCCCACAATTGGTGGTAGCTTGTTAATGGAAAGTGGGCTTATATGTGGACATGTTTCTGACTTCTTTCCCAGATCCAGCTATGGGTCCCGTACCACTGAGGGGATCAGTTAGTCGAATCAAGAGCAGTTGGTTTCCCACCATGGCTGTGCCCCACTATTGCACTTGTGTGAGCATCACAACAGGTTATTTGCTGCTAAGTAGGTTAGACCATGAGTTGCTTGGACAGATATTGGTCATTTTCCCCCAGTCGCCCATGTAGCACCTTCTGGCACTAGACATGCTGACTGTCTGGGGACTGACTCTCTTCCTGCTTCCAGCCATGCCATTCCATTTTATGGGTCAACAGCATAAGGTGTCTTCAGCAGTCGGGTCTTACCACTAACCTTTGGTGGCTCATCAAGTACTCTGACAGAAATCTGCCTTTCTTTTAGGAAACCTTGTAAGTCTCTCTGATGAAAAGCTCATTGTGGATGATAGCCACATCTGGTACTGGGAGTTACAGGTCAGTGCCCACTAAGAAAAGGAAGAAAAAAATAACTAATATAAGAGAGTTAGAGAGAAGAGGGAGGGAGAGAGAGAGAGAGAGAGAAGCTGTAGAAGATTAAGGTCAGACTTCATCATACCCTCTCCAGTGTCTTGTGGTTCAGGTGTTCCATGTAAGGGCCTGGTGAAGGATCAACCATTTGGTCTGCTTTTTAGGATGTAGAATTTTATGGTACCATTGTTGTTTGGGTCTAGATTTGTGTTTCACACCCCCTCCATTGCCCTCCCCTTCCTCCCCACCCATCCTATTGTCTACTCCACAAGATGTTTGCTGGGTATGTCAGGTATCTTGGGTAGATCCAAGTTAGGTGCTGTAGATGAGTGAAACTATGTGGCGATTTTTTTTTCTCTGTGAATGGGTAAGTTAATTGACAATGACCTGTTCCAGCTTCAACCATTTTTCCTCAAATTTCATTGTGCCATTTTTTCTTACTGCTGTATAGAATTCCATTGTGTAGATACACCACATCTTAGTTATCCATTTTTCTGGTGATGGACATCTGGGTTGATTCCAGCTCTTAGCTATTATGAATTGAGCCACTACAAACATGATTGAGCTAATCTCTCTGGCCTGTGGTTTGAAGGTTTTAGGGTAGATGCCCAGTAAGGGAATAACTGGGTATGTTGATATCTCTATAGTCAGCATTTTCAGGAGGCTCCAGATTGCTTTCCAAAGTGGTTGTACAATCTTACATTCCCACCAACAGTGGATGAGTGTTCCTACTTGTCCACATCCTCGCCAGCATTTATTTTCATTTGATTTTTTGATGTTTACTATGCTTACTGGGTTAAGGTGGAATCTCATAGTTGTTTTATTTTGCATTTCCCTGATGATTAGGGATGATGAACATTTTCTTAAGTGAGTGTTTGCCATTTGTATTTCTTCCTCTGTGAACTACCTGTTCAGATCTTTGCCCCATTTTGTGAGTGGGGTGTTTGGCTTTTTACCATTTAGATTTTTGAGTTCTTTGTAGATTCTAGAGATTAGGCCTCTATCAGTTGGATAACCAGCAAATATTTTCTCCCATTCTCTGAGTAATCTTTTGGCTTTGCTTATTGTATGCTTCTCTGTAAAGAAATTCTTCAGCTTCATGTCATAACATTGGTTGAGTGACTGTTTATGATTGTGAGCTACTGGGGTTTTGTTCAGGAAGCCTTTTTCCATTCCTCTATCATGGAAAGTACTTCCTATATTTTCTTCCAGTAGTATTCAAGTTTCTGGTCTTATATTGAGGTCTTTGATCCATTTGGACTTGAGTGTAGTGCATGGTGAAATGTGTGGGTCAAGTTTCATTTTCCTGCATATGGTTATCCAGTTTGTCCAGCACCATTTGTTGAAGATGCTGTCTTTTTTCCAGCCTATACTGTTTGGGCCTTTTCAAATATCAAGTGGCTATAATTCCTTGACCTAAAGTCTGGGTACTCAAGTCTATTCCACTGGTCTATACTCCTGTTTTTATGCCAGTACCATGCTGTTTTTATTACTATGGCTTTGTAACATAGCTTTAGGTGAGGTATGGTGATGCCTCCAGAGGTATTTCTTTTGCTGAGGATATGTTTGGATATGCAAGGACTTCTGCCTTTCCATATAAAATCGGAGATCATTTTTTTTCTATCTCTGTGAAGAACACTGTAGTGATATTAATTGGAATTGCATTAAATCTGTATATTGCCTTTAGTAGGATTGCCATCTTCACAATGTTAATTCTGCCTATCCCGCAGCATGGGAGGTCTTTCCATTTTCTCAAGTCCTCCCCAATTTCTTTTTTGAGTGTTTTTATGTTTTCGTTGTATAGATCTTTCACTTCCTTGGTTAACGTTATTGCAAGGTATTTTGTTGTTGTTGTTGTTGTTGCTATTGAAAATGGGACCATGTCCCCTATTTCTTTCTCTGTATCTTTGTCATTTGTATATAAAAAGGCTACTGATTTTTTCCAATCATTTTGTATCCTGCTACTTTACTATAGGAGTTAATCACCTTCAGGAGTTTTGGGATGGAGTCTCTCAGGTCTTTCACATATACAATCATGTCATCAGCAAATAGAGCTAACTAAACTTTTTTCTTCACAAACTGTATCCCTTTTATTTCCTTCTCCTGTCCTATTGCTTGAGCTAGGACTTCCAGCACTATATTGAAGAGCAGAGGTGATAGTAGACAACCCTGTCTTGTTGCTGATCTTAATGGGAATTCCTCCAGTCTCTCTACATTAAGTATTCTTTGGGCCTTCGGAGCTTTGTATATTGCCCTTATTATGTTAAGATATGAACCAACCATGCCAATTCTCTCCAATGTTTTGATCATGAAGTGATGTTGTATCTTGTCAAAGGCCTTTTCTGCATCTATTGAAATGATCATGTGGTTCTATGTTTAAGCTTGTTTATTTGGTGTATTACACTGACGGATTTCCATATGTTGAACCACCCCTGTATTCCTGGGATGAATCCCACTTGGTCAAGGTGGATAATGCTTTTGATGTGTTGTTGGATTCAGTTTGTGAGGGTTTTGTTCAGGATCTTTGCATCTAAGTTCATCAGTGAAATAGACCGGTAGTTTTCTTTTCTTGTGGCATCTCTGCCTGGTTTTGGAATTAGGCTGATACTAGCTTCATAAAAGGATTTGGGTAGCTTACCCTGTTCTCCAATTGTGTGGCACAGTTTGAGGAAGATTGGTTTGAGTTCTTCCATGAATGTTTGACAGAATTCAGCTGAGCAGCCATCTGGTCCTGGACTCTTATTTTGGGGAGGTTATTTTTATTACCTTTTTAATCTCAATGAGTGTGATAGGTTTGTTTAGGTGATAAATCTGCTCTGAGCTATCTTTGATAGATAGTATACATCCAGGAATTTATCCATCTCCTCCACATTATCCAGTTTTGTGAAGTAGAGGTTTTTGAAATAAGTCCTGATGATTCTCCCAATTTCACTTATGTCTGCTGTGATCTCTCTTTCTTTCATTTTGAATTTTGTTAATGTGAAGCATCTCTTTTTTTTTTTTTTTGCTTGATAAAATTGGCCAGGGGTTTGTCAATCTTGTTTATTTTTTCAAAGAACCAGCTCTTTGTTTTGTCAATTGTCTTAATTGTTTTCTTAGTTTCCAATTCATTAATTTCTGCTCTCATTTGAATTATTTCTTTCCTTCTGGAGCTCTTTGGGTTGGATTTTTCTTGATTTTCCAGTGCCTTTAGGTGGATGGTTGGGTTATTGATTTGGGATCTCTCTGTCTTTTGTATGAAGGCATTGAATGCTATGAATTTTCCCCGGAGGACCACCTTCAGTGTGTCCCATAGGTTTTGGTACGATGAATTCTCATTGTCATTCATTTCTAGAAATTTTGCAATTTCATTTTTTATTTCAGCCACTATCCATTTACTGTTTAAAAGAATGCTGTTCAGTTCTCAGGTGTCATTGGGATTCTTGGTGGGTCTTTTGTTGTTAATTTCTAGCAATATAGCATTGTGATCTTATATCATGCAGGGAATTATGTCAATCTTCCAAAATATGTGGGGGCAGTCTTTGTGACCCCGTATATGGTCTATCTTAGAGAATGTTCCATGGGCTGCTGAGAAGAATGTGTAGTTTGTGGATTTGGGATGGAAAGTTCTGTAGATGTCCATTAGTTCTAATTGATCTATGGTTTTGTTGAATTCTCTTACTTCCCTGTTGAGTTTCTGTTTGGATGTCTGTCTATTACTGATAATGGTGTATTGAAGTCCCCAACTATGATGGTGTTGGTGCTTATTTCTGTTTTCTTGTCAAGTAGGTTTTGGTTTATGAATTGTGGTGCTCCTGTGTTTGGTGCATACAGATTTATGATTGTAATATCCTCTTGATGGATCATTCCCTTGATAAGGAGGAAGTGGCCTTCTTTGTCTTTTTTGATTATTTTTGGTTTGGAGTCTATTTTATCCAATATTAATATAGCTATGCCTGCTTGTTTCTTATTCCCATTTGCTTGGAATATTGTTTTCCACCCTTTCATCCTGAGGAGGTGTCTGTCTTTAGTGGTGAGGTGGGTTCTTTGAAGACAACAGATTGAGGGGTCTAATTTTTTGATCGAACCTGTAAACTTGTGTCTCTTGATGGGTGAATTAAGGCCATTAATATTTAGGGTAATGACTGTGAGATTTGATTTGATCACTGCCATATGATCTTTTATTTTAGAGCTACAAATAGATTTATGATGCAATTTAAATAATAAAGCTCAAATCATATCAATAACAAGGAAAAATACACGAAATATATAAATAAAAGATGCTTATGTAGGTAAAAATAGTTATCAGAACCAATAACTAGTGCACAATTTTGGTTAAATATAGATTGCATTATAATCATAGGATTATGTGACAATTGTGCTTCAACATTTACACCTTCCTTTTCAAGACTGAATTATAACTTTATAATAGGAATAAAATTATCAATATTACAAGTTAAATTTCAGTTATGTTAATAGTTTAATAATCACTGTTGCCAATTAATGTTAAAGTTCTAAGTCCTTATACTATTTTCTAAGTGAATGAAATTATCTACAATAATTCCATCAATCTTAGTTATTTTTAAAAATATTTTTTATTTGCAAGGAGAGAGAGAGAGACAGAGAAAGGAAGAGGAGTATGGGCATGCCAGGACCTAGTGTCAGTGCAAAGTAACACCAGATGCATGCTCCACTTTGTGCATCTGGCTTTATGTGGATACTGGGGAATCAAACGTGGACCATCAGTCTGCAAGCAAGTGGCTTTAACCTCTGAGCCATATATTCAGCCCGAATCTTGTTTATTAACTTATTGCTTTTTCCATTTGGAAAATACTAGCCACCTTGCAGATAATTTCATTGTAGGTAGATATAGTCTTGAGAAGTTTCAGGCTACATTGAGTGGAAAAAATGCTGGGATAAGTATCAGAATATTTTCTTTCAAATTATGAACAGGATGATAGCTGAATGGGTAGAATTTATCAAAACGATCTGTTTATAGCTTGCTTCATGTCACATCCTGCAATGTTGAACATGTAACCTGCCAAGTGGCAATACAGGGAAGTAGCAAAACCCTTAAAGATGTGACCTTAATCTAAGGGAATTAGGCAATTGTGGATGTTGGGCCTCCTTTCCATCTATCCTTTCTAGCCCCAGTGAGGTGAGCAGCTTTGCTCTACCATATGTTCCCTGCTACAGCACCCCCCCCCAAAAAAAAATTGTAAAATCCTCGCCAAAATAAAGCTTTCTCCTTGTAAGTAGCTTATCTCATGTACTATGTTGCAGTGCTGCAAAGCTAAATGATACAGGCTTTGGAATGTGTTTACTTCTGTATTTTTTATTATTAGTTATGTACACAGTATGTATACAGCCATGCTGGTATCATCAGACAACTCCTTGTCCTCCAGCCTCTGAAGGGACCCTTCTCCTTGGGGATTGTGGGTCATGGATTGTAGGATTAGCCTTCAGTTATGGGGAGGAGGCAACGTCTCTGTGCATAATGTCCCAACATGTGCCTCTAACAATCTCTCTGCCCTCTCTTCTGTGAATTTGCCTGAGCCATGTTGGGTTTGTTTTAGGTCTACTTCAGTGATGAGGTCTTGGGAGCCTCTGTGTTTCTGGATATCTGATTTGGTAGGAGTTGAGTGTTCTCTGTGTCTATCTCCTTCACCCTTGTGCTGGTACCAGGTTCACCAAGAAAGCAGCACTTTTGCTCATTTCCCTGGTGAGGTGCAATGGGCTGATTCTCTCCTCAGGATTTGCATCCATCTGAAAAAGAGAAGCAAATTCTGCGATGGATAGTGAAGTCAGCACTAGATAAATAGGATAACCATTATTATTTTAGAGAGAATTTAATAGGTGTAGGCCCTCTTGTAGCCCACGATGGATACATGATATTTCACTCGTAACATCAGTTATTTTTTGTATCCTGGAGTTTTCTACTGTGTCTCAACTAAGAATTAGAGCACACAAATTTTATAGTAAAGTCCATGCAATACATAGTTGATGTTGTTGTTGCTTTTTAAGTAGGGTATTTCTCTAGCCAAGGCTGGCCTGGAATTCACTATGTAGACTCACGGTGACCTCAAACTGATGGTAATTCTCCTACTTCTGTCTCCTGAGTGATGGGACTAAAGACATGTGCCAAGACATCTGTCAATATATAGTTTTATGTATTAATATTTGCATGAGGATTCTTCCATCATGGTTTGCTATTCACTAATTAATCAACTAACCTTCAGTTCTCAGTAGACTATAACTCTTCTTTCTGCCTACTTAAAAATTGCATTAAAGTAATAGTTATGCAGGAATGGAAATAGTATAAAAGTATAAATGCACAAAGGCAAAGAAAATGGCAGAAGAGATAACCAAAAATAGGTGCCACTACAATTTTCAAACAGAGACCGCATAGTTGAAAGTGATTTTGCAGTGACCAGGAAGCTGAAATTGAAATGTGTGCAGGCCATAGCAGCCAAAAATGTGAATCAATTAGACCTTCACAACCACAGAAATTTCAGATTTGAAGGTGCCAGATTTGGAAAAAAAAAAAAGTTGATATAGGGAACACGGTTGAATAATACAATTTTCTGGAGTTATGTATAAAAATAGGTTTGGACTTCTACTTGTTCACCCTGGGAGTCTCTCCAACTCTGCACTCCTTGGACAGTTCCCCTACAGATAAAGATTTGAGAATACTCTTTAAATAAGTATCAAGGCTCCCATACAACCAGGCCTGAAGGTCAGAGGCACGATGCCAGGCCTTCTTAGAATATGTGCTCAAGTATTATCTCCCTTATTTATTCTATCTGTACTCTCCTCATGTTTGATTTATCTTATGGCTGTAAATTTCTTGACTTAAAGCCATATAAACTTGGCATGAATCTTTGACGTTATCTGGATAGACCAAAATAGTTATCCTTACCATCTAGACAAAAAGTCTCTAAAGACCAATATTTCTTTATTCTATGGGATAAAGTATTTTCTCATCTCTTTCCATTTGTGACTGTCCTCCAAACTCAAAGGCATGAATGCATGTTTGATGCCACATCTGTGTTCTGACTCCTCTCCCTTCTTCAAATTCATTTAAGGACCTTATGATCCCATTTCACAATATGAATAATCCAAGATAATGTTTCCAGCTCAAGATGCCTATCTTAATTAAGCCTGCAAAATTGTGTTTGTCATAATGGGTAAGATAGTAACTGTCTGGGACAAATGGCTTGACTGCGTGAAACTATTCAAAAGTTGTGGGACTCTTTGGACAGCTGGTAATAACTCTACTATAGTGGTCAATGAGTGTGTAGGATGATACAAAACTTAGTCTGTGTCTGTAAACATTTCGCCCATCTTCTTGCCATAATAGATATGAACAGTAAGCCTGTAAACTTTCTCTGTACCTACTTGGAAGCCTGAACTTCTTTCTCTAGGACCTCCTATTGTAAGGTGACTAATGATCTTTTAAAAACACTTACATCACATTTTTTTTCTTACTCTTAACATAAGCACCTAAATGTGGGCATGGGGTTTGTTCATCCTGTCTTTGGTGAGTGAGGACTCACTTGGCAATGCAAGCAGGATAATGACCACTCTCCACTATGTTCACTGGTCCTTGCTCTTGGTTTGGTTTTCTGAATTGCCCTAGAGTTCAGTACTGACTAAATACTCCCCGCTTCTGCCTGCTGGCCAGGTTGTGCTTCAAACTGTCATAGCTTGCGCTTCATTGTTCAAGTCCTACTAATCATTTGCTAACAATTTCACCAGTATAAGTCAAAACTTTTGTTAATCAGCATTTATGACAGAAGGATTGGATTTGGAGTCTTCTGAAAGGCAGTTCAGAATCTTGGATTTTTGTTTGTTTCTTTCTTTCTCTTTGGTTTTTGGAGGTAGGGTCTCACTATGCTCCAGGCTGACCTGGAATTAACTGAATAGTCTCAGTGTGGCCTTGAACTCTCAGTGATCCTCCTACCTCTGCCTCCCAAGTGCTGGGATTAAAGACGTGCGTCACCACCACACCTAGCTCAAATCTTGGATTTTTATCTCAGCCTTCCTATGACACTTGAATGAGGTGTACCAATTCAAACACAAAATGTGTCTGACAGTAGGCTCAAAGGAAGGATGATTTCTTTGTTGCAACTGGTTGTTCATGAAACAGGTATTTGACCTTTCTCTTCTCTCTCTCTCTCTCTCTCTCTGTGTGTGTGTGTAGTACATGTAGTGTTTGATGAGAATTGTGTGTAGAATATGTATATGTGTGCACAGACATGCACATGTTGTGTTCATGTTCAGAGTCCGTGTACACCCCTTCAAATGCTGTCCACCATAGGAAATTTGATATTTCCTTGAGATGACATCACTCAATCAATGCAGAGATGCCTTCATAGTGCACCAGCAATTGTCTGATTTTTATCTCCCCTCCAGGCAGGCAGGACTAGGATTGCAGATGTATGTGATCATAGGCCTCTTTTTAAGTGGGTGCTAGGAAATCAAACTCACCCATTGTCATGGCTTCTCAGGCCCTCATGCTTCAGCAGTAAGCACTCTGACCTGCTTGACCTTCTCTACAACCCCCTGCCCCCTCTCTACAGAGAGTTCATCAGATAGCCTGAGAATGTGGCACATCCCTAAAAGAAAACAGCTCACTAAGAAGCAAACAAAAAAAAAATTCTTGTACAAATACAATCTGTACCTGAATCACAACAATTGTTCCTTATAGTCAGGTTTTATAGGGAAACATCCATCACACCTCTATGTAAAAGCCAAAGGGTGAATTCTATCACTTCAACCCTGTAAGTGCCTGAAATCCAAGAGAACTGGCTTGATTTGAATTTCTCTGGAAGAAGGTCATTAGTATGAACTGGATAGAGAAAACTTATTCTAAACCGACTTTCCTACTCCCTGTAACATCTCTGTGAATATTTTCTGTAAACCCCATTTTTAGAAGGAAGTAGGATAAGAAATTTCTATGATGAATAAATACAGTCATACATATTTGGAAGGATTACACATTTGTACATACAATACTATGGCAAACTGTTACTATCTGGACCACCATATTGCAACCATGGGGGTAAGATAAGAAGAAGATAGGATGAAAGATTTGTTTGAGATGATTTTTACATTTTTATAGTATTTTGAGAGGGGTGGTGCCATGGCCTTTAGGCACTGTGAATGAACTCCAGACATATGTGCCTCCTTGTGTCACTTGTGCGATGTTGCATACTTTGTTCATTTTTGCATCAGGCACAAAGGTGAGGCATGTGCAAGGTCACACATGCCCACTAGGTGGCACAAACATCTAGAATTCAATTTTCAGTGGCTGAGACCCTGGTACACCAATTCTCTCTCTTTCCCTCTATCTCTGAAATATATATATATATATATATATATATATATATATATATATATATATATATATATATATATCCTGTCACAGTGGTATATGCATGTAATCCCAGCATTTGGGAGGTGAAGACTGTAGGACTTCCTCATGGCCATCTTTGGCTACAAAGGGAGTTCAAGACCATCTTGGGTACTTGAGACAATGTCTTAAGTGGGGAAAACATATGGCTTATTTTGAGTTTCACCAAAAGCTAGGATATTGCCACCATTTCTTTGTCTGATGACTTGGAGTTTAACATACTCTTCTTTTATGCAACACTTACTCTCCATGCAAGGCTGCTTCTATTATTTTAGTAAAGTCTCACCCTACCCAATGAGATAATAAGAGCAAGTAGATTCCTATGTTAGATGTAAATGTGTGATAAAGACAATTATATACTTTTCAGCCAAAAAATTAGTAGAAGAGTTGACCTTTGTTTTTGGGCTGTATGACAGGAGCAGAAACAACTATACTTGCTCTGTTTTTCAGAATATTTCCAGTGGGTCTTGACTACTGGAGATCTCAAGTTAATTTTTAAGAGTATTGTAGTGTATATTCCTTGCACAAAATTATTGTTTCCATTAGTATAGTTCCACTTAATTATATCATGTATGTTGGATATTCACCCCCACTTTACCCTGTCTTGTCCTTCTTTTCCTCCCTCTTGTTCACTGCCTTTTCCCCAATATCTCTCACGCTTCATTCATGCTATGTAATTTTTTAAAGTTTTTTGTTTATTTATTTATTTGAGAGAAACAGACAGAGAAAGAGGCAGAGAGAGAGAGAGAGAGAGAGAGAGAGAGAATGTGCATGCCAGGGCCTCCAGACATTGCAAACGAACTCCAGATGCATGTGCCCCCTTGTGCATCTGGCTAATGTGGGTCCTGGAGAATCGAGCCTCGAACCGGGGTCCTTAGGCTTCACAGGCAAGGGCTTAACCGCTAAGCCATCTCTCCAGCCCTCATGTAAAATTTTAAAATCTAGATTTCACATATGAGAGAAACCATCATTTTTTTTCTGGGTCTTGTTAAGTTTGCTTAACTGGATTATTTCCAGATCCATCTACTTTCCTGAAAATGACATAATTTCATTCTTCTTGATGATTTCACTATCCATTGATCTGTTGGTGGGCACATTGGCTCATGTCATAACTTGGCTATCATGATGTAATAAACATGAGTACATTGGCATCTCTGTGGTATGCTGGGTAAATTTCCTCATAGATATACCCAGGAGTAATATAGGTGGATTTAATTCAAAGTCTTGTTGTCCTTACTGATTGGATATTTGCTTGCAATCTTATCTCCTATTTAATGGTCTTTTTTGGTCCAGTTTTGCACTAAATATTGTGCTAAATATCATCTGTGAATACTTTCTCAAGGTTCTTAATAATAACCTGTAAAGAGGCATTCATTACCTTTCTATAAAATACTTTTATTTTTTGACAAATTACTGGGGTATTTAATTCTATTGATATATCTCCATATATTTCCAATTTTTATTTATTTTCAAGTACACAGAGAGAGAAGAGAGGGCCTCTTTCCACTGCAAACAAACTCCAAACATATGCACCACTGTGTGCATCTGTCTTTTTGTGTGCCAATAGGCTTTGAAAGCAAGTGCCGTTAACTGCTGAGCCATCTCTCTAGCTCAACATTTTTAAATAGATGTCAAACTACTCACCAACTACTTTATGTGGTATTGTCTGGGCAAATGTATTCAATGTTACCTTAAAGAAGGAACATAAAGTTGAAGTTGATATATATGATCCCCACAGATTTCAGGAGAAATTGTAATTTGTATTCTGTGCTCAGTGTCCACCATACAATTAAACTGATCAAAGTATCCCAGAATTTGACTTAGTGAAGGAATTTACTTCCATTTGATTACTAAAGTAATTTGGTCCAAAACCAATAGACAGAGTTTCTTTTGTGTGTTTTACTTGTTTTGGTCAAGGCATTACACATACATGCATGCATGCATACATACACACATACACCTGTGGGTACATGCAAATAACTTTTAAGGAAATGTGAGTGACCTGACCATTTTCTTCAACATGACAAAGGCTCAAAGTCAATATAAGAAGTGTAATTTTAAATATAAGTCTGAAAGAAGCTCATTTAGCCACCTAAGTTTCAAATATCTGGATATAACTAACAATGTAAAAAATATTTTTGAAAGCCTCATACCTGGGCATGACAGGGACTTCAAAATTTCAATAGCTTACCTTCAAAATATGAAATGAAAGCGCATTTCCAACACTCTGACATCTTGCCTCTGATTGACTAGCACAGTGATTTTGAGTAACCTGATCCATTCTCACTTGGGGCTAATTTCTGTTTCTGAATTTTAAAAAGTCCTCATTATATTTCAATGTTAATGACTCTGATGCCTTTGCTTTTGCATATACTTAGTATTGAAAGTCAAGTATACTTGCACTCTCACTTCACTTCCAAGAAAGGATTGGTAGCACTTACTGGGTGGTCATTTTGCAGGAGACACTACACAATCTTGGAATTTATTTTGTTCTCTAGTGGACATTTTTATTTTCGGATATACTTCAGATAGTATGCTGAAGGTTCAAAACAGATGATTCTCTGGCTTTCCTTATTGGAAAACAAAACATGTGTGTGGTCAAAAAAAAAAAAGAAAGAAAACCTCTTGAGATTTTTCTGAAACTGTAATAATGAGAAATGGCAAAGGCTGACAGGAAAGATGGAAAATAAATAGCACAAGAGAACTTGTTCAACATCTGATTAAATAGAATATTTGCTTTTCTTTGGGATGTATGCTTGAAGGATACAGATAAAATACATTAATTTCATGTAATTGTGAAAAGGTCATTTTGCTAATTTAATTTCAAGTAGAAGAAAGTTCATCTCATATTTCTGAAATAAAATCCAATGAACCAGTTGAAATGCTGAAAAACATATCTGCCTAAAATGACTTAAGATCATTTGTAATTTTATGATGCAATGTATACTTGTATAATAGGGAAAAGTTTAAGTTATAGTAATTACCAGTTACATTTACTTAGCATGTATTATGTATTAAGGCCATATGAGATGTATACAACTTTTTATAAGTGCAGCAGTGAACATTTTTTATTTATTTTCAAGGACAGAAACAGAGACTGAGACACAGAGAGAAAATGGTGTGCTAATGCCTATTCCCATTGCAAACACACTCTAGATGCATATGCTACTTTGTGCATCTGGCTTTACTGGGGAATTGAACCTGGGTAGAAAATGCAAGCAAGTGGCATTTAACTGGGCCATTTTTTCCCCAGTTAAAGTTAAAGTTTCCCCAGTTCCTAGTTTTTGTTTTTCGAAGGTTTCACTGCAGCTCAGGCTGACATGGAATTCACTATGAAGTCTCAGGTGGCCTCAAACTCAATGCGATCCTCCTACCTCTGCCTCCTGAGTGCTGGGACTAAAGGCATGCACCACCTCACCCAGCCCATCAGTAGCTTTTCTATATGCAAAGGACAAATATAGAGAGAAAGGAATCAGTGAGGCTCTCCTTTTCTCAATAGCAACAAAAAAAATTAAATATCTTGGAATAACACTAACCAAGGATGTGAAAGACCTATACAATGAAAAGAATAAAAGCACTCTAGAAAGAAATAGAGGAGGACTTGAGAACATGGAAAGACATCACATACTCCTAGATAGGTAGAATTAATATTGCAAAAATGGCAATTCTACCAAAAGCAATATGTAGATTTAATGCAATACCAATAAAAATACCAGTATCATTCTTCACAGAGATTGACAAAAATGATCTTAAAATTCATATGGGATGACAGAAGGCCTTGGATATCCAAACATATCCTCAGGGGAAAAAAAATCTGGTGGTATCACATTACAAAAAAAAAAAACTATATTACAAAGCCATACTGATAAAAAAAAACAGCATGGTACTAGAATAAAAACAGAAAAATAGACCAACGGAAGAGAATTGAAGGCACAGAACTTAGGACAAGCAACTACAAAGGTGCCATCGATGCAGACTGGAGAAATGACAACATCTTCAACAAATGGTGTTGGGCATATTGGATGACCATATGTAGAAAAATTAGACCCACTCATTTCTCCATACACAAAACTTAAGTCCAAATGGACTAAAAACCTCAATATATGAGCTGAAACTCTTCAACTAATGGAAGAAAAAATAAGAGGCACTCCGCTATAAAGGACTAGGAAAAGACTTCCTGAACAAAACCCCAGTAGCCAAGGAAATTAAACAAGCACTAAAAAAAAAAAAAAAAATGGGATCTCATGAAGCTAAAAACCTTTTGCACAACATACCATAAGCAGAGCCAATAGATTACCCACTGAATGGGAGAAAATCTTGCCAGCTATGCCACTGACAGAAACATAATATCTAGAATCTACAAAGAGCTCAAAAAACTAAACAATAAGTAATCAAATAACCCACTCCAAAAGGGGGCCAGAGAACTAAATAGGTTGTTCTCAGAGGAAGAATTACAAATGGCTCACATGCACTTAAGAAAATATTCAACATCCCTAACCATTAGGGAAATGCAAATCAAAACAACTATGAGATTCCACTTTACCCCAGTAAGGATAGCAAACACTAAAGAATGAAATAAAAACAAATGTTGGCAAGGATGTGGAGAAATAGGAACACTCATTCACTCTTGGTAGGAATGTAAGCTGGTACAACCACTATGGAAATCAATATGGAGACTCCTAAAAAAAAAAAAAAAAAACTGACTATAGAGTTACGAACAGACCCTGTTATTGCCTTACTGGGCATTTACCCTAAAAGTTCCACATCTCAGTTCAGAGATATTTGCTCAACCATGTTTATAGCTGCTCAATTCCTAATAGCTAAAAACTGGAATCAACCAATGTGACCATCATTGAATGAATGTATAACCAAGATGTGGTATATGTACATGATTGCATTCTACTCAGCTGGAAGAAAAAAAATGACATGCGGAAATCTGTAGAAAAATGGTCAAACTTGGAACAGAGCATTCTATGCGAAGATGCATAGGAAAATCTTCATGGAATTGGTGTTTCAGGTGAACTGTCAAAGCAGCTTCATATCCTGTGAGACAGTATGTGACACATGGCTTGGCTTTTTAAAATTTATCTAAGCACAAATTGTGTCATATACACCTGCTTCTATATCATCACTTCACTGTTTCTGAAAGAGAGTCTAATACTATTTTCCAGTAAAAGGAACCAGGACTCCTTGTGTAGAAAATTGCTCTGAATTGAAACTTTCCTCCTGAGTGGAGGAAGGGTGCTCAGGAGACTCAACAAGTCTGGGAGAGCTGAAACTTAAAAGTTTCTAAGAAGTCTTCCTAAAATTGTATAAAGGGTAAACGACTTCTTTTGGTGGGGAGACTCTCAGGCAAGAAGAGCTACCTGCAGGTCGAGTACAGTAAGCTCCAGAGATGCAGTTTACATGAGTCATCGCCTACTGTGGGGTGGGCATTTTCATGATGCAACTGCTGTTGAGTCATCCATGCTCCTCTAAGCAACTCCTCACCCTGCTCTGTAAGTAAGGCCAAATAAGCTCATTGGTTCACCAAAACTGATATTGGTGCAACTGATATTGGTCTGCCATCTGTAGTGAATTGATTATATGTCTGTGTCTCTCAGGGAAAAAGTTTCATATGGCAATTCTAAAATATATGCATGACATCAAAAGTGAGAAGAAATACTATTAGTACTAATGGTGAGGAAGCCTTTACAACAAAAATTATACTTGAGTTGTAAGTTTCTACTTCTGAAGGACGAAGTAAGAATGTTCCAGGGAGAGAAACACTGCAGAAATATATTTATTATTAATCATTAGAAGTTGAAAAGGAGATCAGAGCTCTGAAATGAAAAAAGAGTTGATACAGATAGATGAAGAATCTTAATGGTGCAGATTTTACAAAGATAGAAATTTCTGGCTTCAAGGGATAATGGAGATGGACACAGCAGTGATAGGAAGGTTGGCTATAGTTTACTATTTTCTGGCATGGCATTGGCATAGGGATATGGAAGAGAACAATCTATCCCAGGACATGTGGAACCTCATGCTTCACTTATCAAGGCTCAATGTAAATCAAGAGACTGAATATTATCCAAAGTATCCATTTGATGTCAGGTATGTAAGATATCCTTGTGTGTCTGAAATACACACCATGGAATGTAATAAAGGCTTCATTTGGATGTCAAAATTAAAAGGCTACTCAGGTTAGATAATGACAAAATAGTATTGAGGTCACTGATAAAAAAAACGAACCTTATCAGCTATAGAGAAAAAGACTAAAATTGTCATCAAAATATCTTTTTTAAAAATATTATCTACTTTATATACCAGCATATACCAACAAAACATCAAAAATAAATTATAAATTAGTGATCTGACTTACATCATCTGAATAACATTATCATCCACAGTCTTTTCTTATTCATTGTATGTAGAAATATGTTGTGATATACATATGTATCATGAATGACAGATCTGACTATTATTAATAAAGCAATATTAATGAAAGTTGTTATGCACAGGACAAATGCTGTTATTGGTACGAACTCTAAAAATGCATGATATAAAGAAAAATTGAATCAACTAGACACTTTGAGTCCTGAAACACCTTCCACATCAGTTCATTCTATAAGATAGATAAAATACCAAAGAATAAATATAGTAGCATATTAAAGAGAAAACTAGTAAGCACAATAGGTTTTCATACCTCTCAACACTTCTGCATGTCTCTTATTTGTATAGCACTTCAGAGATCCCCAAAATATATCCATGCATATTTCATTTGATTTCCACAGAGTAAGCCAAAGAAAGATGGAGGACAGAGACCCCCCATCACTTTTACTTTACAAAAAAGGAAACTGAGTGGATCACCTAAGGAAATTTGCATTATGCCACAGAACTAATAAATAACAGGTCCATGATGAGTTCATAAGGCCCTTTATACAACTTCATTTAACTTCACATATAAAAATATAACTTTGGGGCTGGAGAGATGGCTTAGCTGTTAAGTGCTTGCCTGTGAAGCCTAAGGACCCTGGTTCGAGACTTAATTCCCCAGGACCCACGTCAGCCAGATGCACAAGGGGGCGCGTGTATCTGGAGTCTGTTTGCAGTGGCTGGAGGCCACTGGCACCCCCATTCTCTCTCTTTCTGCCTCTTTCTATCTCTGTCACTCTCAAATAAATAAATAAAAATAAACAAAAAACCCTAGTTTTTTTAAATATATATATATATATATATATATATATATATATATATATATATATATATACATACATATAAAACTTTGTTTTGAGGGTTTGTTCTCCATTAACTTATTAACTCTCCCTGGAGAGATAAAGTCCAAAAGCATCTCTTTCAAGCTGTTCAGTCAATGATGTTTCTTTCCTTTTCTTTTTCTTATGCTGGGGTTGAAAGCCAAGGAATTGCACATTGCTGTGCTATGGAAGTTTTCTACCATTAAGCTACAACCCAGCCGCAGTTCATTTATTTCCTTTGCTCACTTTAAGTGGTGTATGACAAAATGTAAACTTCATCATATATTTATGGCAGTCTGATCTTTTATGTCATTCAGAATCACCAAGACACATATCCCTTCTGGTTATCATATTGTAGCTGCAGTAAACTATTTCAGCCATGTATATAAAAGCCAAAGAGTGGATGCAGGAAAGATTGTTCAGTAGTTAAATGGACTTTCTTGTAAAGCCTGAAGGCCCATGTGCCAAATGCACAAAGAGGCACATGCATCTGGAGTTCGTTTGCAGTGGCAGGAAGCCCTGGCATGACTATATCCCCCTCCTCCCCGCACTCTCTACATTTTCTCTCTGTCAAATAAATAGATATACAAAAAAAGGCAAAGAGTGATAATTGAAACACATACTAACTGTTATCCAGAATTAATTCATATTAACATTTTGCCATAAGGTCTTTAGGTGACAAATAATACTTTTTCTTTTGATTTTCAATGTTAGGGATTGATCTCAAGGCTTTGAGAATGCTAGGCAGCAGATCTACTACTGAGGTATACTCCAAACCTCTTCAGAAGGTTCTAAAAAATAAATTGCTACAGATAGAACAAACACCAAATCTTCTCAGGGCAAGAAGATTAAAGTTAGTATGTGCCCACTATTTCATGGTTTATCTCTAAGAGACGATGTTGTTTTAAATAACTTACAAAAATGGAATCAGTTCATATGTAGTCATTTGTAACTTTCAATTCTAAACAAATCATTTTATATGTCTATATATAATACCATTTTTTCATTGATAAATATGTTTTCCATTTGGGCTATTATATATTATATATAAGTTGATTAAATTATCTTTCACTATTTATAGACAATGAAATTATGTTCACTTTTTCTATTTTAAATTATAGCAGTGAAGATCTTTACATGTATTTTAGACTAAGTAATTCTATAAAGCATTCCCCAATGAGTATACATTTAATTCCATGAGATACATTAAAATTTGTTCAATGCATTAAATTACACCAACAACTGCTTTCTCTAAGTTATATTCCTTTTTTAAGTTTTTTCTAAGTTATGTTATTTTTTAGCAGGAGGCCAGGGTCCACATTTTCCCACACCCTGCCTTTAGTAATAATTTAATATTTTTTACCAAATATTTCTAGTGCTCTTCTTTCTACACACAGAATTATATTCTTCCATCCTTATGAAGCCATACATAGCCAAATAATTAAGTGATGAAATATGAACTCAGTCACATAAATCAATGAGAAACAAAAGAAATCACATTTTATTGTTGCATCTGCCTCACTGGATTTCAAATTTTTATATTCTTTCTTAAATTATTTATGTACATAGTGTGTATATAGTCATGTTAGTACTATCATTAGCCTCCTCCCTATCCTACCCCTCCACAGGGACCCTCTTCGTTGGGGAATTTGGGTCTTGCATTGTGGGGTTAGCCTTCAGTAATGGGGAAGAGACAATGCCTCTGTGCATAATGTCCCAACATGTGGCTCTAACAATGTTTCTGCCCCTCTTCTGGAAATTTCCCTGAGCCATGTTGGGTTCGTTTTAGGTATACTTCAGTGATGAGGTCTTGGGAGCCTCTGTGTTTCTGGATCTCTGGCTTGGTAAGAGTTGAGTGTCCTCTGTATCTATCTCCTTCACCCTTGTACTGGTACCAGGTTCATCAAAACGCAGCCCATCACACCTCAACAGAGCCCCAGCTGAAACCAAGAGTAATTGGGGAAATTTTATTCTTTTTAAATTCATTATGTGTGTGTGATGTCTGTGTGTGTGTGTGTGTGTGTGTGTGTGTGTGTGTGTGTGTGCATGTTTATGTTTTGACACACCAAGTTCAGAACTCTGGCTTTAAATGGGTGCTTGGGGAACCAGGGCCAGCAGGCTTTCCAACCAAGTGTCTTTAACTGCTGAGCCATCTCCCAGCCCCCGTCTCAGTGAATGTTAATCATGATCCAATCAAATGACTGAATGTATAAGAGGAAAATAAATTCAAGTCCCAGTTAAATTTCAGTAAACATTAGTCAAGAGGTATAAAAATTATATTATATATTAGAGGTTGAGAAACTATGGACTACATGGCCAGATGTAGCCCTCTGAATGTATCTTTAAAGTTGTAAAATCACAGCCAGTACAATTTGATTACAGGTGCACCAAATAGCTGAAATAGAAATTATGTCTTACAAAGTTAAAAACATTTACTGTTTGACCATTTTCAGAAAGCATTCGCTCATATGCTTTAGCCTACTGAGAGTTGGAGGATGTTTGTTGTTGTAGTATAACACAGCCTATCACAACCAGTATTTGATAGAGGCAATGTAGTGATATTTTATCATAAGCTTTGTGCCAATATATTGGTTGTTTCAAAGTATTTATTGTTCAAGGAAACCTTTTTTTGAAAGCCATCAATATATTTCATTGACCTTAAGGACATTTTAGATGGTTATTAATGAGGCTCATTTTTAGATCAGATCATAAAACATTCAATAGAAAGTACAGATATCCTTTATATATTTTCTCTAACTCATCTCTTACAATTAAACAACATGCCTTTATTCTATAATGGTGGTCCACAAGTTTTTAGAGTCTATTACCTATTTCTTTCAAGGAATGGCCAAAATAAACTGTTGAAAATGCTGCTCTAATCATGACATTTAATAACCATTCTGACAGCTTCATTCCTTAGTGGATAATTCTAACTATTGAGTCTAACATCATCTTATCTATTTTTCATTAATTTTTAACACCTATGAACTTATTATAAACATTATTAAATGCATTATTGAAAAGCCATATATATTGTATAACACAAAATCAGAAGAAGCCACTAAAAAACCCTGGGGTAGCTACTAAACTTTAATTAATAATGAGGAATAGAAAGGAGAAAAGCAAACCCTAGAGTATAACAAAGGGAATCCAAACATCTCAATACAATTTTATAATAAATGATTTTGGGGTTTGAGATTAGACACAAAGGAAGAGTAAGTGGATCTGGTCATTTGTGGCTCTAGTATGATCAATCTGAGTCACAATATCATTTTGTTACCCGAAGCAACAAGATACAGCAGAAATGCCTGTGATAAAGAGGCTTGAGTCCTGATGTTGAAGCCTAGTGTGCATATCCATTATATTCCTGCTTCTGTCCTTGAGTCTGTAATATCTTCCTCTGTCAAGGAAGGAAGCTGGAATTGATCAGTTGTTCTAACAAAATAGCTCTTTTCTTTTTCCTAACAAATTCTGTATAGTCTTCAAAGATAAAATGTATGTTCTTACATATATTGATTCTTTTTATTATGTATAGTGTGAATTTACTTGTATCGATTTATTTTATTATTTATAGTTTATAGTGTTTATCGATCATCCCATGGCTAAAGAGAGTAATGAAATTTTTTAATCATTCAAAATTTCAAATTACAGATTAAAATTATAGCTCTAGTTTTAATGATAGAGAAAATGAGAACCAGATGTTACATCTTCTTGGAACCTAAGATTCTGTGAAGCACTGTTTGGAAAACACTGGATACTTCTTAAAGGGCCTTACCCTGCTTTTGCCCTTCATCAGGTAATGAGTACTATAACAGAAATGTGATTAGTCTCTGGATCTAGCCTACCTGGAATTGAATCCCAATTCTGTGGCTTCTTCATCATGTGACCTTAGTAGGAAAACATTTCATATCTCTAGTTCCTATGTCTTTCCTGCAATGTAAGAATTATGAAATAGCTGCTGGAGAGGGGTGTTGTGAATATTAAATGAGGCAGGGCATTTTGCTTGGCATATAAATACTTCATGTAAGTATCCGTTTGTGATATTAGTGACCTAAAAGATTTCTTTTGCTCCCAATATTCTAAACCCTTTTTGTCACTAGCATTATTATCAATCAAAGGATCACTGCTGCTGGCAGCTTCCTGTGGAGCAGATACTGCTCAGGGCCTACTGCAAGAAAGGTGCTCTGATAGGTACTATCAGAGAATAGTATGGTATACCCCCAATGTATCACTGATTCTCAAAGCATCTAGCATCCAGAAAAACATTTTAAGGATTATAAGGGACATAATGTGTTTTAAAAGACAAACATGACATGCATTCATATAAATATTCATTGCCACGCTTTCACTAAAATCAACCTAACAGATAGCACTTATGGAAAAACAAAATTTATACAGCAGGTAAAATGCAGAGTTAGGATCTAAATGCAGGTAGACAATCTGTGCACTTAAATATCCCCTGGATCATATGTTCATCTTTCATATGGTCCCCTCACTACATGATAATTACATTTCTCCACATTCAGGCTAAGCCATATAGCAGGCTTTTTTGATTATTTTTTAAAGTACTTTTTGTTGTTTATTTATTTATTTGACAGAGAAAAAGGGAGACAGAGAGAGAGTTTGAGAATGAATATGCACGCCTGGGCCTCCAGCCACTGCAATGAACTCCAGATGTGTACTCCCCCTTGTGCATCTGGCTAATGTGGGTCTTGGGGAATCAAACCTGTGTCCTTTGCCTTTGCAGGCAAATGATTTAACCACTAAGCCATCCATCCAGCCCTGTTTTTTTTTCTTTTCTTTTCTTTATTAGTCAGTTTTGTATTCAACAAATACAGTCAGTTTGGTGCCATTATTAGGCTCATCCGTGACCTACCCACTCCCCTTGGCCCCTTCTTGTTGAGGTATACGGGTCATGCATTGTGGAGTTAGCCCACAGTTATGGGTAAACTAAATGTCTCTGCATGTCATGACCCAACATGTGGCTCTGACATTCTTTCTGCCCCCTCTTCCGCAAAATTTCCCTGAGCCATGTTGGGTTCATTTTTGGTCTGCTTCAGTGACGAGGTGTTGTTTTGTTTTTGATAGACACTATTAACATGACTTCTCATCTGGATTCTTTTGATGAGTGGAGAGGACATGTATTGTTTTCAAAGAAAACCTTTCAAGAGACACCACTTGTTTCTGTAATAATTATTTCCTGCCCTCTCATATAAGCCTCAAATGTTATCTATAGAGATTATTCATTTATACTGGATTACAAAAACAATAAAGACACAGATCAAAGCCAAAGTCAATCTATGGTAGATATGTACTGCTATTAAGGGACTGTTCCTATTTTAAATAACAGAGATTTTACAGTTCTTTGTTTGAACATTATAAAAAACATTAAAATATCTGATATAAACAAGCAGTAAACTATAATTCAGTTTTTATCACAACATCATCCTTCTAAACTATTAGGCCATGTTCTAAAATCAATTATCTCATGTTTGCCTACAAAATTTCACAATTTTTCTTCTATAGCCACCAGTGTAAGGCAGTGTATAATCCTTACTGTGATAATACAGACCTTCTATAGCATGGCCTTGATTTCTATATTTTAAGCCTAATCTCTCTCTTTTTATTGTTTTTATTTTTTCATTTATCTTTATTGACAATTTCCATAATTGTAGACAATAACCCAAAGTAATTCCCTCCCTCCCCTACTTACCTTTTTGAAACTCTCCACATCCTGATGAGAGCTTTCATTTTTTTTTTAAATATCCTTTGCTCTATCAATTTTTGCGTCCTCTCCATATTTATTGGGCTGAAAGAAGAATGTCACTTCTCCTACCTGCTACATGACTAGTAAACCAGAAAAGATACATTGAAGAGAATAGCAATTAACACTTTTATATTACCGGTATTACCTCTCACCCAACCCTAGGTAGCACATCATGGAGAAAGATACAGTATGGTTAAGAGGAGAGAAAACTAAGTACATGATTTTCTTTTTTTTTTTTACATTATTTTCAGTAAATATCTTGACATAGATTGTAAGTGCTATAAACAATTCTCATTCACCTAGATAATTTTTTTTCATTAATTAGTTTTGTATTCAGCAAATACACTCAGTTTGGTACCATTATTAGGCTCATCCACGACTTACCCCCTCCCCTTGGCCCCTTCTTGTTGAGGTATATGGTTCATGCATTTTGTAGTTAGCCCACAGTTATGGGTAAGATAAATATCTCTGCATATCATGACCCAACATGTGGCTATGACATTCTTTCCACCCCCTCTTCCACAAAATTTCCCTGAGCCATGTTGGGTTCATTTTTTGGTCTGCTTCAGTGATGAGGTGTTGGGGGCCTCTGGGTCTCTGGATCACTGATTTGGTAGGAGTTGATTTTTCTCTGTGTTGATCTCCTTCCTCCTTGTGCTGGTATCTGGTTCATCAGGAAAACAGCATCCTTGTTTGTTTCACCAAGTTTTCTTAGTTGCAGTCGGGGCCCTTTTGAGGTATGATGGGGTGGCTCTCTCATTAGGATCTACATCTATCTGAAAAAGAGAAGCAGATTCTCCAATGGAGAGTAAGTTAGCACCAGGACAAATGAGATAACCCTTACTTTTTTTATATAAAGAATTTAATAGATGTAGGCCCTCTTGTAGCCCATGAATGATGGTAGCTTGATATTGGAGAGTGGGCTTATGTTTGTATATGGTTCTGACTTGTTTCCCAGCACCAGCTATGGGTCCCATACCACTGAGGGGATCAGTTAGCCAAATCAAGAGCAGTTGGTTCCCCACCATGGCTGTGTGCCACTACTGCACTTGTGTGGGCATCACAACAAGTTATTTGCTGCTAAGTAGGTTAGACCATGCGTTGCTTTGACAGATATTGGTCATTTACCCCCAGTCGCCCATGTAGCACCTTCTGGCACTAGACACACTGACTGTCTGGGGACTGACTCTCTTCCAACTTCCAGCCATGCCATTCTAATTTGCATGTCAATCACATAAGGTGTCTTCAGCTGTAGGGTCTTACCACTAGCCTTTGGTGGCTCATCAAGTACTCTGACAGAAATCTGTCTGTCTTTTAGGAAACCTTTTAGGTCTCTCTGATCAAAAGCTCATTGTGGATGATAGCCCCATGCTTGTTCTGGGAGTTACAGGTCAGTGCCCACTAAGAAAATGAGGAAAAAGATAACTAATATACAAGAGTTAGAGATAAGAGAGAGAGGGAGAGGGGAAGTGAGGGAGGGAAGATGTAGAAGATTAAGGTTAGTCTTGATCTTACCCTCTCCAGTGTCTTGTGGTTCAAGTGTTCCCTGTAAGGGCCTGGTGAAGGATCAGCCATTTGGTCTGTCTTTTAGTAAGTAGAAAATTATGGTACCATTGCCGTTTGGGTCTAGATTTGTGTGTCCCACCCCTTTGGTGCCCTCCCCTCCCTCCCCTTCCATCCTAGTGTCTAGTCTAAGAGATGCTTGCTGGGTATATAAGGTATCTTGGGTAGATTCAGGTTAGGTGCTGTAGATGAGTGAGACTATGTGGCGATTTTTTTCTGTGATTGGGTAAGTTCACTGAGAACCTGGAACAGATCATTCTCAGTTATCCATTCTTTTACTAATGGGCATCTGGGTTGATTCCAGCTGTTAGCTAGTATGAATTGAGCCACTATAAACATGGTTGAGCAAATCTCTCTGGACTATGGTTTACAGGTTTTAGGGTAGATTCCCAGTAAGGAAAGAACTTGGTCTGTTGGTATCTCTATAGTCAGCTTTTTCAGAAGTCTCCAGATTGCTTTCCACAGTGGTTGTACCACTGTACATTCTACCGACAGTGGATGAGTGTTCGTACTTCTCAATATCTTCGCAAGCATTTATTTTCATTTGATTTTTTGATGTTTGCTATCCTTACTGGGGTAAAGTGGAATCTCATAGTTGTTTTAAGTTGCATTTCCCTGATGATTAGGGATGATGAACATTTTCTTAAGTGTGTGTTTACCATTTGTATTTCTTCCTCTGTGAACTGCCTGTTCAGCTCTTTGCCCCATTTTGTGAGTGTGGTGTTTGACTTCTTACTGTTTAGATTTAGGGTCAGTATACAAAGGTAATTGCAACTGAGGTCCAAAGGGTTCATTCTGTTTCAAGCTGTTATCTGAGCTTCTAGCATCATCCACATGGTATTAGTTTTACAGGCTTAAAAATATTGAGAGAATCATGGTGTCTTGCTCTTCGGTTTTGAAATAGGAAATAGGCAGATTCCTTGCCAAAGCAGGCACAGAAAAAAATGGGCCTGGGTAAGTAACTATGTTCTAGTCTAAGATGGTGAAGGGGGTGACCCCACTTCCTCCTTCTTCTTGGCCTAAGAGAAATTTTATCACCAGTGGTCTGGTTTGGCAGGCTGGCTCCGCAGACTTTCTGGGAAGTGCACATTCCTGATGGCATCATGGACAAACCAGTGTGTTTATCTTCATTTAGGCTTTGCAATCATGCACTCTGGATGGACAGGTTTCCCCTATTCAATAAAAGTCTAGTTCCAGTTGGGAATGTACATCTTCTAGTTCTGTCATCCCCTCCTCCCTGAGGAGCCTTTTCTCTTTATTTTCTTTCCCTCCTACTCTGAAGTAAATTTTATGTTTTAATCGTTTTACTAACTTTTAATTCTCTAGTATGTAGAGAAAACAAACCTGACACCCCTAGACAGGATCCCCTTCAGAAAGCCAAGAAGATGAGCAATGCAAGTTAGGAAATAATACCTTTATAAAGAAGCCATAAGAGGTTAATGCTATAAAGTTGTGAAGGTAACACCCAAGTTACAATGGAGGACCAGGATGTTGAAAATGCCAGACCCATGGAATGTCCACCAAGTAAAGGTACAGGCTCAGAGTGTAGCTGATCCAATAGAGGCAATGTGTTGTTATAGGCAGAAGGGCTGGATGATTGATATTACCCAAAGCTTTTGGAGCCCAAAGGATTTCATTACCAATCCCAATTCCATATTATGCTCATGTTCCTCTCTTTTGGGAATGTTTATTCTGTGTCACTGTGTATTATAAGTATGTAATTTATTATTTTATTTTACAGGAGGTACAGTGAGGAGATTGCCTTTGGTCTCTGAAAAGACTTTGGAGTTTAAACTTTGGAACAGTGTTTGAGACATTTAATGACTACGGGGACTACTGAAGGTGTAATGGATGTATTTTGCATCCTGAGATGGCCAGGAGTCTAAGGAGACCCAGGGCAATATACTGTGGTTTGAGTGTATAATGTGTACCACAGACTCATATGTTTGAATCCTTGGTCCCCAGCTGGTACTCTGGGTAGATGGTGGAAAATTTAGGAAACAGAGCATGCTTGAGGAAGTGAATCACTGAGGGTAGGCCTTGAGGTTTTATAACCTGACTTAATTTCTTGTTCATTTCTTTCCTTTCTGACTGGCTGGAAAGTGACGAGTATCTTCCTACTCTTGCTACCATGCCTTCCCCATTTTGATGGTATATATAGTATTTGTTAGTAACTTGAGCCATAATAAACCCTTGTCTTCATTGAGTTGCTTCTAGTCAGGTATTTTGGCCCAGAAATGATTAAAGTAATCAACCATAGAATTTTCTAGTTCCTGGCTGGTATGCTGGAACCAGAACCAAAGGCAGCCTTTATGGATGCAGATTCCTATCTAATCTTTATGGTTCCTTGATTAAAAGCAGCCCTTTTGGGCATATGATCAAGGCTAGTATCCACATTCTATTCCAGTGATTTTAGGAATTTTAACTGTAATTGTTAAGATTACCATAATTAAAAATAATCCAACTTCCTTGCAGTGGGATAATAGAGAAGACAAGATGCCTTGAGGGCAAGACCCAAACCATCAAGGCTCAAGATAGTAAGAATTAAAATCCTTTTGAAGGTAGCATCCCCCACATGGTACTGGCTTTGGGAAATAAAAGATGAAAGATGAAGTGACTCAGAGTATTTCATCATAGTTCCAAAGAACAGCTAGGGCTAAGCAATGTGAGGATGGTTTGAAGTCCCAGCTTGGAGGCTATGAGAGACCACTGCAAGAATTTCTGCAGGAAAAGCTCAAGTTGCAATGGAGACACTAGAATGTTGAAGATGTCAAGACGATGGGAGGATCTGATCGACAAGACAGGCTACAGACAGCCCAGCTGTAGAGGAAGAGCAGCTCAAGCCTTTTGGAGCATAGAAGAGTTTATCAGGAGTCCCAGATACTGGACATGAATCAAAGACTTTAATGTAAGATCTAAAATGTAAACCTGCTAGAAGAAAATATTAAAAAAAAATGAATCCATGATTAGCACGGGTATTATTTTTTATTGTTTTTGGATATGATCCTCAAATCAAAGGCAATGAATGCAGAGATACAAAAATGGGAATGAATTAAAATGAAAGAAACACTCTTTAGAGTAAAATGTAGTAAAATAGTGAGACAGCACTACCACAGGATAGGGAATGTATTTGCAAAAAATCCATTTGCACTCACTCTCAAGGTGCAGTGAGGTCTTATTTGTATTTTTATAATGATTAAGACAATACTGATTTAAAATGTTTCACACTTTTCTTTATCTGATTAAAGAGATTTAAATGAAAGAAAACATATTTGATTTCATTTTCCTCTGTCAAGAACTAACAAGCTTGCTATAAAAGGCCAAAAAGTGAATACTTTGAACTTATTATCCATAACATCTCTCTCACTACAATTCAATGCTGATTTTAAACTAAGAGCAACTGTAGGTATTGAACAATATAATTGGTATCATTATTTTCCAAATGAAATATTATTTATGCAGAGTGACATTTTAATTTTATATAATATTACCATGGCACAAACTAATGCATTTTTCCAACCATTTAAAATATGCAAAACAGTTTTTGCTTTCCAGTCAGATAAAAACAGGTTTGCTGACTACTAAGCAAAGGCAAACTCATATTCTGTAGTGTCCAGTGGAAAATTAACTTTATTTTTTATAACCATACTGGGGATACTTCTGTTGGAAAGCCAAAAAAGCTTTTCATCTATGCTAATCTCACAACAAAACTGAACAAGATTACTGATCATCAGCTCTCTCAAAAGTCTTGACATTGAGTAACAAATATGTATAGAATTAGAGTCCTCTGCATTTCTCAGTTTTTTTTTTTTAATAGAATTTCAATGACAAGTTTCTACCCCTAAGCAGGTTCAAGAGTGCTGGAGCTTTTGAAGAAGCTCTTCTTCATATCCTGGGTGTTACTCTGGGAGGTCATGAAATCCCTTTCTTTGACATTTTAAAAAACAAGATGGATTTTCATTTGTCAGGAAGGATTACTAGGTTTTCTTGTCTGGAGGTAGGGGCAGGATTCAATGACTTCTTAATCCTATGATTATATAACAGTGGAATAGATTTAGTATCATGAAGGCAATATCACCCAAATGAGTGTTTTCCATTTCAACTTTTCAAGTTGGTGCATTCTGCAGGAAATTATATTGAATAAACAACCAATTTGCATCTCCATCACTGATCAACTCAAGTTACCATATCTGTAAAATATGCCTAACAAGGGAAACTTCCTCATGGAGATGTAAATTTGTATGCTTAGAATAGCACCCACTTTATTACAAATACTCAACAGTGCTTGACTTAGTATTGCATTATTCTTTTTTTTTAAATATTTTTTGTTCAATTTTATTTATTTATTTGAGAGTGACAGAGAGAGGAAGAGGCAGATAGAGAGAAAGAGAGAGAACGGGCGCGCCAGGGCTTCCAGCCACTGCAAACGAACTCCAGACGTGTGCGCCCCCTTGTGCATCTGGCTAACGTGGGTCCTGGAGAATCAAGCCTCGAACCGGGGTCCTTAGGCTTCACAGGCAAGCGCTTAACCGCTAAGCCATCTCTCCAGCCCAGTATTGCATTATTCTTACTTTCAGGAAGGGTGGTGATGAGCCAATAACTCTATGAATTATGAGCTGGAGTGTTATATACTATCCTTAAAAGAACAGCATGCAAAATCTTAAAAGTAAAGGTTGTTGTCCCCATTCTTTATGTTCATTCTTTATTTTCTTTGTCATTCTTCTGCCTATTGTATTTATTTTCTGCTGGATACAATTGCAGATTTACCTTCCAGTCTTTCAAAACTCTTTGGGGAAATAGCAATCCATAACATTATCAACTCTCTTTTGAGTTCCCTGAAACTCTACATTTCTATGGGCAATTTTTCTAGTGAATGAATGCAGCATTTTGTTTGTTTGCTTAGAAAAGGTTATCTAGATAAAGAATCCATTTATCTAAGTTAGGGGAAGTTGAATGCTAAAAAACATACTTTCCCGACTTTCCCAGATGAATCACTTCCCTGTCCCCAACATCAGAATTTTTGAAGACCTCTGTGGTTGATATGTACTTTCACTTTTGGTAGTGCTATCCTATAATACTTCATCAACTAGATTAGAAAAAAACATATTTTGCACTGAATGTATGTTTGGCAATATTTTATTTTAAACTATTTTATGAAAATAAGCCATTAGTTTAAATTATGTCCTCATGTTTTATAATCAGTAATGTTGAGAAGTCACAGTCATATCTTTAAAACTTATTATCTGGTGATTAAAATTTAATGTACAAGCAAGTAACTTTCATTAATTAAGGGCTATATTTCTGTGCATTGCACACTTCTGTGTATTTTACATGGTTACACTTCATTTTCAAAGTGATTTTGTGAACTTTAACTCAATTTTATTTATGTGGAACCTTGTGATAGTCTGATTATAAGCATAGTTTGTAGGTGTTAACTCTGATTTTCAGTGGGCTTTTCATATTTTAATGAATGTGTGTAACAAAGGATTCAGACAGCCAATATTATTGTAGGCAGCTACAAAGCTTTTGATGCTAGGCATTGTTCCTTGGGTGCCTAATGAAAACATACTTTAGCCCAGTGGACTCCTGCCAGACACAGAAGGACAGAGGGGCTTCAAATAAAAGATCAAGAAGGTTTATTGCAAAGGGTATTGGTGGCATAAGCACCAAAGTAGCTCTGCATGACACCTCACACAGTATACTATGAACCAGTGTGAGAAGAGGGATAGCCTCTGCATTTTTCATGGGGAATAGCATTGTTCCAATGCATTAGAAGCTGTAGGAGTTCAAGAATATTTGACAATATGAAAGATGTGCCACTTTATAAGCACTCAAAGAATCTGCCCTACATACAAATAACCACATTCTCATGCATGGGCAGGAAGCAGAAGTAAATGTGAGGTGTAGCTTTTTCCAATAACTTGTTGAATATCTAATTTCATCAGTACAATGTGATGGGAAAATGCTAAAAGGATCACTTGAAAGGACACATAAAAGACCCTTTGGGGACCTTTAAGATCCATATTAAGACAACTTGGAAGGAAGTCCTAGCATTGTGTCAGTAAGAACATGAGTTAGCTAATGCTGCTTTATCTTTGTGAATGTGAATTCCATGATATTGAAGTTGAACTGAGACACAGAGTAAATTTTCTAAAACGTAGAGGGGGAAATTTTAAGAAATTCATCAACAATATATATTATTTTAAGCATTATTTTGTAACCTCTTATAAAATATGCTTTGAACATCTATCTTGTATGGAAAGCAACATATACCTGAATTTGCATCCAACCAAGATAGCAACAGACAAGTTGCTGACTTTAGTAATGCCATATTTGCAGACTGTCTGGCAAGGGAGAGCTAATAATATCCATCATACCAAATAGCATGCTTAGAAATAAACAGGGCTTGTGAGAATAGGAGAGGGACTATCTGGAAACAGGAAGGAGATCAATGAGATTGGGAGGAGGCAAGAGAAGAAATGGGGTGAATATGATCAAAATACCTTAAAAACATGTATGATGTATGAAAATGTCAATGAAATCTAATATTAGCAATAATTAATATATGGTAAAATACTTGAAAAATGAAAACATACACAAAGAAGTGTTTGCTTTTTTCTCTACCTATTCACTGGTGCCCACATTTGGTAACTTTTTTCTTTTGGATCACATTGTTCTAAAAACACATTTCATCTCAAACAACAGTTATTTAAAAAGATTTGTTTTAATGAATAGATTTGCTCTTAAAAGTGCTATAAATATCCTTTAAATGCACATTTTTCTGAGTTTTGTCACTGTACTATATAAGTGCTATTGCTCATTTCCAGTATGCAAAGAATAATAAAAATTAAAAATAATAAACACAAGGCTTTAAGGTACTTGTAATTGTTGCAGTAATCTTCATAAGATATAGTATGTATATATTAGTCCTTTCTGCCCCTCCACTCACCCTCAAATGTCACCAAGGATATATGTGATAGACCGATTAATGTAGGATTTTTCTTCAATGGCCTCCTATTAAAATGATAATACAGCCTCATATCTGCAACATATTATATCGATCAACTAGATTGGGTTACACTTTGGATATGTTGAAAGTATGTAAAAGTCCTAATAAAGTTTTACTTCATTTGGTTTTGTTGGTGAGATAAAATATATACATGGCATAAAATCCATTTGAATCATTTGCTAGCACACACACTTCTTCACACAGAAACACAACCCTGAGCTTAACAGTTCACAGAATTAAATGTCTCTTCTATGTGATGCACCATGACATTTTCTGTCCTAATCCAAGTGAGAAACAATGCAGGGGTCACTTCATGTGATGTTTCAATATATTCCTTAGTTACCATATAAAATTTGTAAAGCACTTGTCTTAGATTTTACTAAATATTTGAAGGACAAAGGTAAGGATAGCACTGCCATAGAAGGTATTTTCTATCATTGTCATAGAAATGATTGATTGGGCTGGGAATGTAGCTAAAAGGTATAGAGCTTACTAATCTCTAGCACAAGATGGAACAATTGGATGTAGAGACAAGTCAAGTGAGGTGATCCAAAGTTATCTAGGATTTAATACCAAGCTTCCTGACAGTATACTACATGCTGATCCTATAGCTTAAGCTTCCTGATGCTGCAACACGTTCCTTTTCTGAAAAATTTCCATGCAATTATCTTCAGTACCATGTTCTGGATGACAATGGTCTAAGAATTAAAAAAAATAATCATTACGCATCTAGGAAAAATAAATGAGGTGCATGCTTTACTATAGAAATGAACAATGCTTCTTGGTGCTTAGAAAGGAACAATAAAAGTTTAATTCTGACCCCAGTTGTGAACTTCTCATCACTGAGAGAAAGAGGTGGTGCAATGGAACAAACATGACCCAGGCCAACCATTTTCTTCAGTATTTCTGTGGGACAAAATAACCAATGCACTGCAGTAAATACAAAGTTATTAAGGTTTCTATTTCCGAATTGCCTTATTTCATTCAGGAACAGAAGAAAGCATGGCTTGAATAGAAATAGCTATGAGATACCCCTCAGACCCACTCATAATTAAGTTAGAGTATCTTCTTGACACCTATAAATAGTGCTCAAAAATACCTCGTTTTTTTCATCCATTTTAATGTAAATCGTCTTTAGCTCATAAACCAGATGAATATGTAACCTTTAACAAATCACACTATTAAGCCTGTCATCTCCCTGGCTTCCCCTGAGCAGTCATGGCTAATGAGCAGGTTTAATGGTGTGCAGGAAAATAACAGCAATTACTCAGTACTTTAAAGGTGTGTAGCAGAAAGGAGGAAGGAAAGAAACCACTAAGTGAACTAAATGCAATACATTTAATATAGTTCTGAACATGTTTTCTTCACTACAGTTTCTAAAAACTTGTACCCATGATTATTATAACTGAAACCTGGGTAAACAGTATCTAAATAATTCCTAAAAAATATTGGTGGACAAGTCATAGTCATTGTGTCTAATAGCTTACTTTCATTTAATACATAAATTTGTCACAAAAACTGATTCTAGATCTATCTTGAGCTGTCATAAGATTTCAAGGAAGCTTATTATGAATAATTCTTACCTTCTGAGATCTCAGTGAACATAGAAGATATCCTGTCATAAGCATAACTAGTTAACAGAAAACTGATTAAGATGGAAGAGAGAAAGGATGTTTCTGTAACAAAGAGAATATTTTAACAGAATATAGATTGAAAACTTTCCTCCTCCACTAGCAGAAATGATCTGTTGGTGTTTGCTGCTTTTGCCATAACATTGTGGAGAAAACACTGACCATTCAACAGGTATTTATTGGGAATTTACTATATGTTATGGCTGTGTAATATGGAAATTACAAAAGTATAAAATCCAATCAGTTTCCTCAACTTATTCCGGAATATGTAATGCTTTGACAATATAGAGAACACTTCCTGACTAGAGATACCAGAGTCCATGTGACAACAGATAGGTAGGCTTAAATAGTGCTGGAAGAATGAAATTCATTCAGAGTCACTAATTATTAGAAAGGACTTTAACTGGCAAAAACAAGCAATCCTAGTCCAGGTAGAAATATTTACATTATATAAAGGCAACAGAATTACAATATTGAATATATTCTAATTAATTTGCTGACAGTAAATTCTGCTTATCAAAGGCTTCAAAAGGTTTACTAGATTTTGCTCATCAAAGTTATGAAAGATTCATAACGAATGTTTCTCTATTGTTTAGGGTGTTGGGTTCTCATAACTCCTTATTTACCATCATATTTATACACGGATTATGTAATATACAACATCAGTACACAATATATTACAAATTGAAAAATATAAATTGATATAAAAATGAACTGTCATTGGCCTAAAAAGCATGCCCACTCTGAAACACACAGCATTATTGGCCTAAAAGGATACTAGATATGCGTTTCTTACCCTTTGAGGTTGTTATGCTAGAGCAATGTAATGAAACTGTGCTAAGTGCTGGAATCATCTGATTATGCCAGAAGTTGAGGTAGCCCTAAATATTAGCATTCCTCATAACTATGCCTTTGACTTAAAAGAGAATCTACAGTTGAGATTCTACCACGGAAAGGAAGGAAGATTTCTTTCTTTTTTCCAGAAACAGAATCTAGAAGTGCATGGACCAAGTACTTTGCCTCTGGTCCTTTTGCTTAAGGCAAATAATAGATAACAATCAAGTAGGATATACATGGTTAACTGTGCTGTTTGTCATCATGCTAACACACTTTGAGGAGGCATCAAAAGATTCTGAACGACTCTGAGAACATCTTGGAAATTTTATCCCTAGGTATACAGACAGGCAAATTCTTCTATTCCCTGGTCCTGTGACAATGAAATCGATACAGTGTACAATGATACTAATTGCATGAAATGTACTTGAGAAACAGCATAAGCTAGTGATTAAAAGCATGGCTTCTTTATTCGGAATTTCTAAATTCTGATTCTTTCTCTCCAATATGCTGATTCTAAGACATTAGCCTGATACTTAGTGTCTCTGGCTGCAGCTGTATAAATGATCAAAAATGTTAACAGTGTCATCGTGTAAAATTATGGCTGCAGGTATTTGATGTATATCATGATAAAATAATTGTGGTAGATCTTCAGAAGAGTGTCCAAAGTTACTTACTCCCTCAACCTGAAAAACCAGACAAACAAGTGTTTTGAAGTGTTAAATATTTTTGAAGTCAAGAAATAGACAATTGTGTAAAACCTTGAACAGTAACAGAAACAGCTGAGCTGTGTGTTCCACAAATGATTTTAACGTATATCACATGGAAAATATTTTTACAAGCACTAAACAGTTTTTTTCATTGTCACTGTTCTCTAAAGAGTACAGCATAATGAACATTTACACAACAGTTCCATCATAATATGCCTTTTAAGTGATCTAGGAATGATTCAAAATCTATGGGAGGGTATGATTAGTTTATATGCAAATACTACAACATTGTATATGTTAAACTTGCATCCCTGCCTTTTGATATTTGTGAAAAGTTCTGGAAATTAGTCCCCCATAGATACTAAGAGATACTTCAGTATTTATATAATTTAGTATGGGATCTGCTTATTTTGGAGTTTTTAAATTTAAAATAACTAAGTTTATTTCTAATTTCCTATCATAGATAAGAACTAAATGCATTCAACTAGTTGGGATACTGTGGTTTTTAAGCCACAAGCTGAAACATTTATGAGTACAATGTCTAATCAAATAACTTGAACCCAAAAGCAGATGTTCACTGATCAACTAAAAATTTCCACTATAAAAATGGTTTTTGATAGTCTATGACATGTCAACACAGAATGCCTTTTTTTGTTAATTTTTATTTATTTATTTGAGAATGACAGACAGACTGAGAGAGAAAGAGGCAGATAGACAGAGAGAGAATAGGCATGCCAGGGCCTCCAGCCACTGCAAACGAACTCCAGAAGTATGTGCCACCTTGTACATCTAGCTTACATGGGTCCTGGGGAATTGAGCCTCGAACCAGGGTCCTTAGGCTTCACAGGCAAGCACTTGGCCACTAAGCCATCTCTCTAGCTCCCACAAAATGCCTTTTGGTAGCTCAAGCAATACAGAGTTCTTGAAGCTATTGAAATAATCATATTGTAATTCAGCATCCTGATGAAGACATGCTGGTTTCATAGGTATCTTCCTCTGTATTTTGTTGCTTTCACACTAAATGCCTAAAGATGTTATTGTCCTCTTCAGACCATCCTATTCTTTCAGTGCCCAGAGTCAGTGACATAAATAGGCAGACCTTGATAGTCCTGTGAAATGTTCTTTCACATGCTGATTTTGTTTAGAATTTGTGATTACATACTAAACCAAAAGTTAATGAAGTGTTAAAGCAGTAAATTGAGTGAACACATTAAGTTGTTCATTACCAATGCAATGGAAATTCATGGACAAATTATGGTCATTAAATAACCCCCAATTCCAACCTATTAGTAAGTTTTACAAGTGAGAAAAATATTAGCTAAGGAAATTTATTTATATAAATCAATCTTTAAAGACTATCCATAATGATTACTGGTTTTGTAATCTTGGATAATTATTTGACTTCTCTCAGTTTCATTGTGTTATTAACAAGGCAAAGGTAACAGAACTCCTATTTGTACCTCAGAGCTGCTATAGGACTTAAATGGAATTAAATATCCATTGAGATTATTAGTGTGTCATGTATGATATACCACAAATTGTTATTGTTAGTTTCCCATTATTATTACCATCATTTGAATTTCCAGAAAAAATATGTGTTATTGTTCCTTTTCTTGGATAGTATTAATGGGGAGAAAATTATGTTAAAACATAGTAGTCCTTTGAGTACATATTTCATATAGTTTAAGCAAACATGAAATTAGCCATTAACATTAATTGTCACACAAAAAATATGTGAAAAACCATTGCTTTGGCACATCAGAGTGAGATGGCTTGAAAGCTGTGTTTTACTTTTTCTTATACTTGTTACTTATATTTCTACTAAATCACACAGCTTCTCCAGACATTATTTTATTTACCTGCATAGTTTAATGGCTATAATTTTCTAGTAGTAATATTTATGGGTCCTTGTTAAAAGGTAGAGGAAGACTCATATTTGAATAAGTAATCATTTGATTAGGACATCAGAAAAAATATTAAATGTGGAAAGTATTATGGTTTATATTGTTTTTCAATGTGATAGGTCCTATAGTAATTTGTAAGGCATTATCTTAATTATGTTGAGGTGAGAAATCTGTCTTAAATGTGGTGACACCACCGCATGGGCTGAATTCCTGGGCTGAATAAAATGGAGAAAGCTAGCTGAGCATCCAAATTCATTGCTGTTAGCTTCCTCACTGTGAACTGAATGTGATCAGCTGCTTCAAGCTCCTGCAGCCATGCCTTCCCCATCAGGATTGACTGTAATCTCAAACTGTATGAGGTAATAAACACTTCCTCTTTTAAAGTTATTTTTGTAAGGTGTTCTGTCCTAGAAATGAGAAAGTGACTATATGGGACCAGATTGATAGGTGTAAAAGTGAATAAATCTAGCTGGCTGGAATACACAGATAAATGGGGGGAAAGTAGTAGCAAAATCAGGTGAAATTTACTTTCTTGAGGAACTCAAATGAATTACTAAAAATAGGACTTCATGCTACATTCAGTGGAGAGAGTCTTAAGCACATTAATCTGTACTTGTAAAAAAGAATGTTAACTCACAAGTCAAGTAATATGTGAACACAACTACCATTACTTTTTTTACACATAAAGGTTGAAATTGTCAATGCAAAAGACACAGCTCTTACCTCAAAGGGAATAAGAGTTTATTCTGGAGCCAAATATGAGTGACCATGGCTGGGAACACAGATTTAGGTTATCTAAATTCCATTTCCCAATGTGTTAGCCATTTCATGAAGGTTTTATAGTTACAGAACAAAAGAAAGTCATAAATCAAGGCTCTTTTCAAATACATTGACTCACCATTAGGTAAGTTGGTTACAGTGAAACACAGACATATCCACCATAGGTTGTAGATGTTATCTGATGACATTCTTCTACCTTGGGTTCATGGAAGTTGGAGGTCTGCTAGTACATTCCAAATAGTTTTCACCTGATCAACTGATCATCACATGGATGTTAAGTCAGGCACACAGGTGGGAAATAATGGCTATTGTGAAACTAAAAGTAACCCAAGGTAATCTGGTTCTGTCCTAGCAACATTCCATCTCTCTGTAGTCACAGGAATTTTGTCAGTCCATTGTGCCTTTCTGGAACTACGTGTAGCAAGTGGATTGCTTTTCTTGGAACTTTAGTTCACAATATTCATTGATGCATTAAAATTTACATTATATAAAACAGCAAACTGGCCAAAATAGCTATGAAGTAGGTATCAACAAAACCTAAGCTGTGACTAATGGAGTAAGATGGAAGTATTAATACAGATGAGCAGGGTGTTATGAAATGATTTGTGCTTGATGGTCAATTACATAAAATAGGTAAAGGTGACAGAAGATGATGTTATTTTGTGGAGTAGAGCACTGCTGGTGAGTTAGGAAAGGTACATAGTTTACAGAGTGACTAAGAAGGCAAGGAATTAAACTTTTAAAGGTTTGGCTTATGTGACAAGAACATAATTGGACTACTGTGTGAACAGGAAGAAAACTCAGTAACAAAGGCTAGTAAGCTAGAAAAGAGATATAAAGGCAAGAGAAAGGAAGGGAGGGGGTACTTAATAGCTTACTGGTCTTTGTTATTGAGTTTTCTTCCTACTCACACAGTAGTCCAATAATCTGTAGCTAGGATCCACATATGAGAGAGAACATGTGACGTTTGACTTTCTGGGTCTGGCTTACCTCATTTAGTATAATCCTTTCCAGATCCATCCATTTTCCTCCAAATTTCATAACTTAATTTTTCTTTACCACTGAGTAGAATTCCATTGTATAAATGTGCCATATCTTCATTATCCACTCATCAGTTGAGGCACGTCTAGGCTGGTTTCATTTCCCAGCTATTTTGAATTGAGTGGCAATAAACATGGTTGAGTAAATATCTCTAAGGTAATGAGATGAGTCCTCAGGATATATGCCTAGGAGTACTACAGCTGGGTCATATGGTAGACCTATTTTTAGCTGTCTTAGGAACCACCACACTGATTTCCACAATAGCTGGACCAGATTGGATTCCCACCACCACTGTAGAGGGGTTCCTCTTTTTCTACATCCTCATTAGTATTTATGGTCATTTGTTTTCATGATGGTACCCAATGTGACAGGAGTGAGATGGAATCTCAATGTAGTTTTAATCTGCATTTCCCTGATGACTAAGGATGTAGAACATTTTTTTAGATGCGTATATGCCATCTGTATTTCTTCTTTTGAGAACTCTCTATTTAGTTCCATAACCCATTTTTAATTGGCTTGTTTGATTTCTTATTATTTATTTATTTTTTGAGTTCTTTGTATATCCTATATATTAATCATTTATCAGATGTATAGCTAGCAAAGATTTTTTTTCCATTCTGTAGGTTGCTTCTTTGCTTTATTCACAGTGTCCTTTGCCATGCATAATCTTTGTAGTTTCATGAGGTCCTAGTAGTTAATCGGTGATTTTATTGCCTGAGCAATTGGGGTTATATTCAGAAAGTCTTTTCCAATACCAATATGTTGAAGGTTTCCCCTACTTTTTCCTTTAGCAGTTTCAGAGTTTCAGGTCTGAGGTTAAGGTCTTTAATCCATTTGGACTTAATTCTTGTGCATGGAGAGAGAGAAAAATCTATTTTCATCCTTCTACAGATACATATCCAGTTTCCCAGCACCATTTGCTGAAGAGGTAAGGAAAAGTAGGAGGTATGAAGGAACTATAAATTTGGGGTTTATCTGCATAAAGATGGTAGTTTAAATAAAAATTAATAAGATGCATCTAAAATGATACTAACAAATTTATTATTGTTGTTAGTATTACTACTATTTTTATTACTGTAGTGCTGGAAATAAATCCCAGGATCTTGCACATGCTAGAAAATATTCTAGCACCAACCACATCCTCAGCTCATATTTATTATTATTTTATTGCTTAAAGGAAGGAACCATTGTTTAGTTATCACCAATTAATGGAATAAAATTCAAATATTTGACCACAGGGATCTAGCATAAGAATCTTCACATAAGTATTTACCTTTGTGGTAGTTTGAATGTATGTCCGCAATTGACTTAGGAGTTTTATTAAATCTTGTAACTTGGATTTTCAGCCACATGGTTAGAAGTGGTGTGAGGTGTCACAGGGAGGAACTTATACCTGAATCTTTTATTTTAATCCACTGATCTATGTGACTGTATTTGTGCCAGTACCAAATGGTGTTTATTACTATGGCTTTATAGTATGTCTTGAAATCAGGCATGATGATGCTACCAGAGTTTTGCTAAGGATACTTTTGCCTGTTCAAGGCCTTTTGTGCTTTCATATGAAATTAGAGACATGTTTTTTCTAAATCTGTAAAGAATGTTGCTGTAATTTTCATTGGTACTGCATTGAATCCGTATATTGCTTTTGGTAAGATGGCCACTTTCATGATATTAATTCTTCCTATCCATGAGCATGGAGATCTTTTAAATTTATTGATTTTTTTAAATAAAAAGTTGTTCTCGTAGACCCTTTATCCAGCATCCCAATTCTGGTGAGGGCATTTGGTGGGGTTATTGGTATTCATACTGGGGACCAAGAGGCATCAAGGGGTGAGGGAGAGCAGACAGAAGAGAATAATCACGTGGGAATATATGCAATGTACAATATGTTCATGTGATAATGTTCTCATTGAAATAAATTATAAAGCACAAGAAGTTCTGATTCATGAAGGAATAGGTAAATCCAAACCAAGAACATAGGGATATTTTAGCAAGCTTCCTAATTATACTTGGAGTTCTCTCAGTTTTTCATGTTAGAAAAGGCATGGTAGCAGGAGCATGACACTCGATCTGATGTCAGGTAGCAAATAGTAATAAATACTGGTGCTGAATTTGCATTCACCTTTTAATTGGCTTGGAAAGATAACTCATGGAATGTTGTCACCCAAAGTTTGGGACAGTCTTTCCACCTCAATTAACCTAATATACAAACCACAGAGACATACATATTGTTTTGCCTCTTAGGTGATTTTAGATCCTGACAAACTGACAATATTAAGCATTAGAGGTGACAAATTCTTAAATCAAAGCAATACAGTATGAGCTGGAGTCACCCAGCTCAAGCTAGGTCTACCCCGAGTGTTGCAGTCAGGTTTGCATTGCTGGCATAAATCATTTGACCAAGAGGAGCTTGTGAAAAAAAAAAAAAAGTTTTATTTTAGCTTACAGACTCGAGGGGAAGCTTCACAATGGCAGGGGAACAGGGGAAAACAATGGCATGAGCAGAAGGTGGACATCACCTTCTGGCCAACATCAGGTGGACAATAGCAACAGGAGAGTGTGTCAAACACTGGCTTGGGGAAACTGGCTATAACACCCATAAGCCCGCCTCCAACAATACACTGCCTCCAGGAGGCATTAGTTCCCAAATCTCCATCAGCTGTGAATGTAGCATTCAGAACACCTAAGTTTATGGGGGATGCCTGAAACCGCCACACCCAGCCATTTGTCTGTAGTACCACTTAGGTAATTAGACTTGGGATATTGCCACTCCAATTGCTCCTCCTTGAGCCTCACACTGCCTTCCACTGCTCACTGGATATCTTGCCTATCTCAACTGCTAGACATATGACACAGGCCATGTCTAATCACTCTATATGGAGAAGGACCATCAAGCAATGGAAACGTACACCTTCTGGCAGCAAATATAAAAGCCCAAGTCCTGGTACACTGCTCAGGGCATATTAGACCATCACAGTCATTAAGAGAGGTGGCTCAACCAGAATGATGCAGGAGATCCAACATCATGAAAGGATACAAGGGTGATTCAGTGTCCACAGCTTTAGTATACATGCCTTCTCAGAACACTTGAAACTACTAGCTGGTGCTGATGCTTCAAGAATTGCCTGAACCTATGTACATAAGGTATTCTCTACCTCCAGCTGCCCTAGCCAGATTCCTGAACATGCCTCCTCCTAAACCTTTCACCATGCTATACTGAATTCTGGATTCAGATCCAGACAAAAATGATTTTAAGGTGGCCGGAGAGATGGCTTAGCAGTTTAGTCACTTGCTTGTGAAGCCCTAGGACCCAGGTTAAATTCCCCAGTACCCACATAAGCCAGATGCACAAGGTGGCACATGTGCGGAGTTAATTTACAGTGACTAGAGGCCCTGGAGCACCTCTTCTCACATAAATAAATAAATAAATAAATAAATAAATAAATAAATAAATAAAATATAATTTTAAATGAGTAAGGGCTTATTTCAGCTTACAACTACAGGGTATGGTCCACCATGCAGGAGAAGACATAGGAGCAAAAGCTTGAGGCAACTGGTCGCTTTCAGTCCACAGTGAAGGAGCAGTGCAGGATGATGAATGTTGGTGTTCAACCAGCAATCTCCTTTGTTTTAATTAACTTTTTATTCACTCACAAATAATTAGGAGTAATTGTAGTGTTTCATACACTTTTTATTCCCTTTTCCCCTTTACCACTTTCACCTCACCCAGTGCCCTTCTTCCTACTTAGCTTCCTTCCATACCATATGTACTTTTGTCCTTTCCCTCTTTATTATCACCTCCTATTTCCCTCTTGTGATTGCCTATCTAGAGTAATAACCAACACTCAGTGTCACCATTTCCTTATTTACATACTTAAAATTTAGGCTCCACATATTAAAGAGAATTATGTTTTTTTAAATCTTTATGGTCTTCAATTACCTTACATAGTATTTTTCCTAATTTTATCCATTTTGCTGCTAATTTCATAACTTTTCTTTGCAGATGAAAAAAAAACTCCATTGTGTACTTGTATCACATTTTCATTATTAGTTGATTGAAATTTAGGTTAATTCAAAGTTTGAGCTATTGTAAACAGTAATGCAGCAATGATATGCAAGTATTTCTGTGTTTGCATATACAGATTTTTAGGTAAATGCCCAGGAGTAATATAGCTGGATAATACAGTAGCTCAATTTTTAACTTGTTGAAAAATCTCTGTGTTGATTTCCATAATGTCTACACCACTTTATATTTCTACCAACAGTAAATATGAGTTCATCTCTCTCCATAACTTTGGCAGCATTTGTTGTCATTATGAAATTAGACCCACATCTCACACCTTGCACAAAGATCAACTGCACATATGCAAACCCAGAAACACTGAAACACTGGAGAAAAACATAGGCAATGTGCTGGAAGTTATAGTTCTAGGTAGGAACTTTCTGAAGAGGACTTTAATATCATAGAAAATATTCTCAACAATTAAGAAATGAGATATGTGAAATTAAGCAGTTTCTTCACAGCAAAGGACACTGTCCACAGCTAAGGTGGGTCTTTCATGCTCAATAACCTAAATAAGTTAATCCCACATAAGTGGTTCTAGGTCCTGTCAAGTTGACAATATAAACCATCACAGTAACTATTGAAATTTACTCTCTGCTCCAAGGAAGCTTGCTATGGTGATATTTCCCCAGAAAGGAGGAATACTGCCTGTTATCATTATGTTTTTTTCTGGGACAAACTTCCATCCAGAACCAGCTTATAGGAAGAAAGGATTTATTTCAGGTCTTCAGAATCCATTAGAAACACCACCAAGAAGATTGCTCGCTCTATTATACATCAGCATAGGAAAGAGAGGAAAAAACCAACATGAGCAAGCACAGACAAACAGAACTCAAACTACTTCTCTTCACACCTAGTAGGGCTGGACTACAAGACCAACTGCAATGACACACACTCCAGAGGTTTCTGAGGACTTAAGGTGCAAGCTTAATCAAAAATACCTTAGGCTGTGGGGAACATGCATTCACATTGAAACCACCACACTGGCATTGCATAATAGAAGGAACAGAAGATTTTAAGCACTCCCTTCAGCCTCCCTTCCTTTTTAAAAATGCATTGATTTTTCACAAAAAGGTTGAACACACAGACCCCTTTCTCCGACCCCAATTCTGCTTAGGGTCTTTGGTGGGTTTATTGGTATGTATTATGGAGACCACAAGCCTCAATAAGTCTCTGCAGGGACAGGCCAAACATGGTATCTCAGACCATTCCCACCTACCCTGAGGCTCTTACAATTATTCCTTCTCCTCTTCCAGATGCTCCCTGAGCCTTGGTGGGCAAGATAGAGAAATGATTTAGTGTTACTGTTTCTGTATTCAGACTCCAGATCACTGTTTTTTATGAGGTTTGGATGACCACAGTGCCTGTCACCATTTCTCTGGAACTGGTTTTCAGACTAGCCATGTGTCACCACTTCCCCAGTACTGATATCTGGTCCCAGGCAGATGAGGTGGAGGAGACCCATGTCCTGGTAGACAGTCAGCTCTCTCTTCTTGATATATTCATATATATATATTTCCCTCATATTCTCCTCCATCTGTGAAATAATACAGATTCTCCAACCAAAAGTGAGAGCACTTTGAATAAAAGGGGATATGCTTAGTCATTATAAAGATGTATTGATGTGTATATCTACTCTTAGACAACAGCAGAGGTTCTCTCTGGATCCTATTGGTTTCTTATTATAGGATCTGGCTTTGTTCCCAGAGCCAGATATGAATTTACCCACACTGAGCAACTCTCATGTCCAATCCATGAGCGGTTGGTTATCTACATAGGCTGTGTGCCACTACTACACAACTGTATGCTTCTTACTCAGCTGGTTTATTTTGTAACTGATAGAACCTCCTGCTTAACTTTCAGTTAACTGTTATTCTCCAGCTGCTCTCATAGCACTTTCCAGTACTACGAGAGCTATCTGGTAGGGAAATGAATTCTCTCTCGGTTCCAGCATGATATCTTCATGTCCTGTGGCTGTAGGCTGTGCTGTCTTCAGGAACAGGGACTTACCTTTTAGCCCTTTCAAGTAACCAAATATTTTATTAATAGCCTGTATTAATTTGGGAACTTCATGTCTCCTTGAAAAATAGCTCATTGTGGTGGTGGGGACTCAATTCTGACCCTGGGAAATACTAGCCAGAGCCCATGGTTTGGGTTAATTAATCCCTTCTTTACATTTTATGGAGCTCTTCATGCAGGCTGAATATTCACAACTCAATCACTTTTCAGGGTCAATACTGCCCTATAATGTTGCATTGGGAAATAAGGTTCTTAAGTTTCACCATGAATTATATAAGTAATACTAGCATTAAACTAGAGTAGAGAAAATTCAAATTAAGGATGGAGTAGTTGTTATTCCTTGTGTCAGTTGAAGTTTATCTGATTCTGGGCCATTCCAATGGAAGAAAGGCATAGTGTGTAGTAGGAGCAACAGTGATGTGTTGGTCAGCAGGTTATTTTCCTGAGTTGTACAGAAATACACAGTGAAGAACACTAGAGAAAGGGTTCTATGATGAGGGAAAATGAGGGTACATGTCAGAAATGCCAGCACAAAGGACATACTCAGCTATGAAACTTATTGGGAGCGAGGGTCAGACAAACCAAACGAACTGAAGATAAACATCATTTGGTGTGTTATTCTCATGTCCTTTTACTTCTAGTTCCAGTACTTTTACAAAGTTGAGGCATTTCAGAATGATAAATAAATTAAGAGAAGGCCTCCCACAGGCTGGTATGCATGGGAACAATGAAGACTCTAGATGAGTGTTTGTACAGCCCTGTCATTTTCAAGTCATGTGATGTTCAAGTAATTCTAAAGCATTGGGGGATTTAGACTGACCCTCTATGAAATTGGGTTCAGAAGCACAGCAGAACAGAATGTATAGAGTGTGAACAAAACAGGCATAATACATACCTATGCTGAGCATTGAGTGCATGAATGTTGGTTTGACTATTAATTCCCCCCCCCCCATGCTACTATATTCTTCCTGGATGGCTTTATTGTTCTTATCCACGACATCTCAGAAAACATGCAGCTCAACAGGGGAAATGATATCAAATCAGACAAAAATGCAGCTTTCCATAGAAAATCCATCACATTTTCACTCAGGCTATTTGGAGGATGAGGCAATATTACAGGTTGAAAAAATCTCAGAGACCCTAGCATTAGATCAAAGACCAACACCTTCCTCCTCATCCATATGCTAATTCTTGGGGAATGCTTTTCATTTCATTGTCACTAGATCCTAAACCTTGTTTACATTTTCTCAGATGGCTGACATGATAACCTACTGTGATGGTTAAGTTTTATTGTCAACTTGATCTATTTAGGAATCCTCAGACATTTCTCCTGAGTGAGTCTCTGAGGTTGCTTCCAGGAAAGTTTAACTTAAGGAAGAATTCCTTTCCCCAGGGTGAGCACTTGTCCCAGAGTGGGTTTCCCTTCTTAGTGGGGGGGGGGGGTACAGCTAAGAAAGCTCTGGGAGAAAAGACTGTTTTTTTCTTCCACTTGGCTGTCAGAGCTACTTGCTGCATTGCAGCATGGACTGAAGACCAATGTGGACTGAAGACCAACACAGACTGAAGATCAGCAGCTCTCCAGTGAGCTTTAAGGCCTTCATTACTGGATTAGACTGCTAAGGCATCTAGCCTCAGGACTGAGCAGCTGCTGGTTTTCTTGACTCTCAGGCCTGAAAACTGCTATTATTGGACTGATGTAAGCTAATCCAATAAATTTCCTCTTAACAAATTTCATTATATCAGTTCTATTTCTCTAGAGTATCCTGCATAATACAGATTGTGGTACCAGGAATGGGGTCTAGAGTAACAGAATTGTAAGAATGGATTTCTGTAGTGCATTTGATGTAATCTGGAGTTGGCTCGCGAACTTCACTGCTACTAAAGGCTCCACTGGTAATAAAGAGAGTACTTTTACAGGTAATAAAGATGGTACTGATAATCCATGGTATGAACTATTTAAAGAACTCTGTGAGATAGATGTATTTGTTGATGCTGAGACAAGTCTTGTGAAGAGCAAGGGATTTAGTGCCTCTGTATCAAAAACTTTTGAATATTTGTAGAAGAGTATGACAAATGATGATGCTGGTTTGTTGTTTCTAGCATCCTGTGGTTATTTCCTCAGTCCCAGAATGTATAATTGGGATAGATATACTTACGAGTTGGCAAAACTCCCATGTTTGTTCCCTAACTGTGGAGTGATGGCTATTATGGTTGAAAAAGCCAAATGGATGCATGTGGAGAACCCTCCACCAGGGAAAATAGTGCACCAAAAAAAGTGTTACATCCTTTGAAAGGATTGCAGAAATTACTGCTGCTATACAGGACTGGAAGGATGCAGGGGTGGTGGTTCCCACAAAGTCTCCTTTTAACTCTCCTATTCAGCCTGTTCAGAAGACACAGAGATCCTAAAGAATGACAGTGGATTATCAAAAATTTAATCAAGTGGTGACTCCAATTGTAGCTGCTGTACCAGATGTGTTTTCTTTATTTGAGTAGACTAAATCATCTAGTACCTGGTATGCAGCCATTGATCTTGTGGGTGCTTCCTTCTGTATACCAGCCCATAGAGACCACCAGAAGCAATTTCCCTTCAGCTGTCACAGTCAGCAGTACACCTTTCCTGTTTTACCTCAAGGTTATTTTAACTCTCCAGTCCTGTACAATAACATAGTTCAAAGGGACCTTGATAGCCTGTCCCTTCCACAAGGTGTCACATTAGTCCATTATATTGATGACATCATGCTGACTGGATCAAATGAGCAGGAGGTAGCCTCCACTCTAGAGTTAGTGGTACAGCATATGTGCATCATGGGATGGGAAATAAATCCTTCCAAAATTCAAGGTTCTTCCACCACAGTGAAATTTGTAGGAATTCGGTGGTGTGGGGCATGCAGGGATATTCCTTCTAACATTTTCACCTTGTTGCACCTGGCCCCTCTTACTAGTAAGAAAGAAGCACGATGTCTAGTGGACCTATTTGGATTTTGGAGGCAGCACATTTGTCAGTTGTGTGTGTTACTCAGTCCCATATACCAAGTGACTCAGAAAGCTGCTAGTTTTCAGTGGGGCCCAGATCAAGAGAAGGCTCTTCAACAAATCCAGACTACTGTTCAGGTTAATCTGCCACTTGGGCCATATGATCCAGGTACTAAAGTAATAAGTACCCAGTGGTACTTTAGGTGTGGGTGGCATATATGGATACCATTTGGAGCCTTTGGAAGGCTCCTATAGATGAATCACAGCAGGGGTCCTTGGAATTATGGAGCAAGGTCCCACTGTCATCTTTAGACAATTATTCTTTTTTTGTTCATTTTTATTTATTTATTTGAGAGTGACAGAGAGGGAAAGAGGCAGATAGATAGAGGGACAGAATGGGCACGCCAGGGCCTCCAGCCACTGCAAACGAACTCCAGATGTGTGCGCCCCCTTGTGCATCTGGCTAATGTGGGTCCTGGGGAATCAAGCCTCGAACCAGGGTCCTTAGGCTTCACAGGTAAGTGCTTAACCACTAAGCCATCTCTCCAGCCCCCAATTATTCTTCTTTTGAGAGACAGCTCTTGGCCTAATATTGGGCCTTAGTGGAAACTTAGAACTTAACAATAGGCCATCAAGTTACTATGTGACATGAGCTGCCCATTATGAGCTTGGTATTATCTGACCCAACAGGCCATAAAGTTGGATGTGCACAGAAGCCATCCATCATCAAGTGGAAATGGTATATATTCAATTGAGCTCAAGCAGGCCCTGAAAGCAAAAGTAAGTTAAATGAGGAAGTTGCCCAAATGTCTATGTTCGCTACTTCTATTACAATATCTTCTGTCCCCAAGCATGCACCTATGGCATCATAAGGTGTGTCCTGTGATCAATTGACTGAGGAGGAGAGGACTAGGAGATGGTTTAAAGATGGTTCAGACATTACGCGGACACCTCCCATAAGTAGACAGCCAAAACATTAGAGGCTCTTTCTGGGACAACTCTGAAGTACTATGGTGAAGAGAAGTCTTCACAATGGGCAGAACTTTGAATAGTGCACATGGTTGTGAATTTTACTTAACAGGAAAAATGGCCACTTTTGCAGTTATATATTGATACATGGGCTGTGGCCAATGGTTTGGCTGGATGGTCCAGGACTTGGAAGGTGCACCATTGAAAAATTGGTAAGAAGGACATTTGGAGAAGGTGTATGTGGATAGACCCCTCAGAATGGGCAAAGGGTATAAAGATACTTGTGTCCCATCAGAAGGTGACCTCATCAGAGGATGACTTTAGTAATCAAGTACATAAGCTTACCAGCCTGTGGATCATGGCCTACTTCTTTCCTCAGCCACCCCTGTCACTGCCCCATGGACCCATGAACAAAGTGGACATGGTGGCAGGGATGCAGTTTATGTATGGGCCCAAAAACATGGACTCCCATTAAGTAAGGCTTACCTGGCTATCGCTGCTGCTGAGTGCCAAATCTGCCAGCAGCAGAGACCAAGTCTGAGCCTCTGATATGGTAGTATTCCTCAGGGTGATCAGCCAGCAAATTGGTGGCAAGTTGACTACATTGGACTACTTAACATCATGCACAGGGCAGCATTAAGACCGTACAGGAATAGGCACTTATTCCAGCTATAGATTTGCTTTTCTTGCACATAGTGCTTCTGCCAAAACTACCATCCATGGGATTACAGAATGCTTTATCCACCATCATGATATTCCACACATCATTGCTTCTGATGAAGGAACTCATTTCACAGCCAAGGAAGTATGGCAGTGGGCACATCATCATGGAGTTCACTGGTCTTACTATGTGCCCCACCACCTGGAAGCAGCTGGCTTGATAGAATGGTGGAATGGCCTTTTAAAGAAACAGTTACGGGGCTGGAGAGATGGTCTAGCAGTTAAGGCATTTGCCTGTAAAGCCAAAGGACCTTGGTTCAATTCTCCAGGACCCACGTAAGCCAGATGCACAAGGTGGTGCATGCATCTGGAGTTAATCTGCAGTGGCTGGAGGCCCTGGCACACCCATTCTCCCTCTCTCTCTCTCTCTCTGTCTCTCTCTCTCTCTGTCTCTCTCTCTCTGCCTCTTTCCCTCTCTCAAATAAATAAATAAAAAGAAAATATAAAAAAACGAAACAGTTACAATGTCAATTAGATGGCAACAGCGTGGAGGGCTGGGGAAGTGTCCTCCACTAGGCTGTATATGCTCTGAGTCAGGGTCCTATATATGGTACTGTTTCTCCTATATCTCAGATTAACAGATCACCCCTGCAGTTAAAGAACCAAGACCTGCTGTGGTGCCTGCTGAACGTGAAGGAAATATGTAATGGGCAGTAGAAAAAGGTAGTTACAAATACGAGCTAAGACCACGTGACCAGGTACAAAAATGAGGATTGTAATTGCCATGAGTGTTTCTGTCCTATCTTTTGAAGGAGTGTTTGTATATATCTGCAGCAATATTAAGATACTTTTCTTGTTCCTTTATTTTTCTATTAGGTAATTAATACTGATTAAGATCATATCACTAGTTAACTGTTGTTGAATTTATATTTGACCTATTATATTAGAGACTAAGCATTCCTCAAGGAATGTTGCTTTGTGTTGGGGGGGGGGAGACTGTGTGTTTCCAGTTGTACATGGGATAATTATATCATGTTAGGTGGAATTATGACCTTGTTACTATCTTCATTTGGAATTTAAGTACAACATAAGGAGATATGGTTTGTTGTCAAGTTGACAAGGGTTAAGTTTTGTGGTCAATTTGGTCTGTTTAGGAATCCACAAACATTCCTCTTGAGTGAGTCTCTTGGGTTGAATGATTAACTTAAGGATCAATTCCTCCCCCCAAGGTGAGCCCTTTCCCCAGACTTGGCAGCCTCTCTTGAAGGGGGTCTTTATCTCAGGAAGCTCTGGTGAGAAAAGAATCCCTTTTTCTCCCACCTGCCTGCTGGGCTGCTTGCTGCCTTCCAATGTGGACTGGAGGCCAGTGTGGACTGAAGAGCAGTGGCTCTCCAGGTAGCCTCCAGGATCGGATTGGGACTGTTGAGGTATCTATCCTCTTGGGACTCTTGGGACTGCATACTGCTATTATTGGATTGCCATAAGCTATGCAGTGAATTCCCTTTTAATACAATTCATTTTTAGAGAGCCCTGACTAAATACACCTACTTTAATGTATCATTAGTGGAGGGGGCTCTGGCTCTCCCAGGCCAAAAGAAAGAATGACCATCTCTAGGCAAAAACCCAAGGAAATTTTTACCCTACTTCCCAGGAAATCCTTGCTCCCCTTGTGAACAGAACACATACTGCACAGACTGAGTTCAACTGGGAGGAGATAAATGGAACCTCCCAAACATGTAGAACCTTTAGAATCCTCTTTGGCTGACCGGGGAACCTAAAGGCACTACTCAAAGCAGTTGTTATTTCAGGGTTTTTCTCCCTCCCCTAAAGGTCACTAAGACTTTGGATCCTTAAGCCTTCCATGTAAATTTTCTTCTAACAGGACAGATGATTTTCCAATAAAAAACAAAGCAGAGGCTGGAAAGATTGCTTAGTGGTTAAGACTCTTGATTGCAAAGCCTAAGGAACAAGGCTAAATTTCCTAGTTCCCACGTAAGCAAGATGCACAAGGTGGTGCATGTGTCTGGAGTACATTTGCGGTGGCTTGAAGCCCTTTCATGTCCATTCTCTCTCTATCTGCTTCTTCCTCCCTCTCCCTTAAGTAAATAAACTAATAAAATATATAAAAAAAAACCCAGGCACACTGAAATAGGGCATTTCCATCTGACTTCAGACAATTGGAACCCCATTTTCCTCATATAGTCTTTTCATCCTATGACAAATCTGATAATGGTCCTGATATGGTAGTTCTTCCTATGATCTTCCATTCACTCAGCTGTGGAGAGCATTAACATATTGATGCATTACCTCCCATAACAGTTTCTTCCAAAAACACAATTTTCAACAAATATTTGGTAAATAAACATATTATTAGTCAGAGACTTTATTAAAAGCTGCTAATATTTTCCAGTTTTCTTGAAAAAGCCACACAAATACAATTATGTAGCATTAAAACATACAGAATAAACAGAAAAAGGTAAGCTGATTCCAAAGTGTAATGAGGTACTCAAAACTTCACAATTAGCAACAAAAGTTTGACTTTTTCTCATACTCTTATACTCTAAGGCTGCAAATCTTCTATTACACAGTGTTTTAAAATCTTAAAAAAAAAACAAACAAACAAAAAAAACAATCAAAATCACCATGTACAACCTAAATCACTTAGAGGAGGAAAACAAGGTTTTGTTTCAATGTGTTCTACCCAGCATGCCTGTTATTTGTCTTTACTTAAACTCTATACTGCCCTTTTCAAAATCAAAGTGGATTCATTCAAAAATAGATCCCTCACTTTGGGCAGAAGGTGATAATCAACGGTCTGCAATGAACATTGATGGACTGTTAGGTGCAGAACCAGTATTCATCTCTTCTTTCAAAGCCTCCTCATACAATAATGGGAATGATGTTGGGTCACACCCATTGACCTTAGCAAGGAATTCCAGAACTTTCATCTTTGTGGTTTCAGCATGGGCTCTTGCACCCCACAGGAACTGAAAACATGGAGGATGACTATTAGGCACCTCCTGATACACCAAGTAATTTTGCTCTACCAATTCTTTGGTCAGAAATTCCCTGGGTTCCCCATACATGATGTGGGTCTCCCCATCATACATTTCTATCATATTGAGGAATTCCCAGATTCTCTCTTCAGAGGCACAGTTCCCCTCTACAAATATTACTCCCAGAATAAGTATCAGGCAAACATTTCTAGGCATTCTCTGGTCATCATTCAGGTTATCTTCATAGGTGAGATTCAGTGAGTTGACAACAATATAAGATCTGCTTATAAGATCATTTTCCTTTATATCAAGGCCAAAAGTCATCTCCAAGTATTTAGAAGTTTCAGAAAAGATATCATGGAAATAGTTCTCATATTCTTTGGTGATAATTTTAAGTATTTCCTCTTCTGTGATGGGTTCCTTCACTCGATACTTAAACAGGCACTGAAATACCAAATCAGTTGCCTTTTCTTTTATTTTGATTTTTAGCAGAGATTCTGCATCTGTTGGAGGCTGGAAGCTCCCTGAATTCTCTTCTTCCTGGTTACTAGATTCCATGTCTAAATTATTCCATAAAGAGGAGGAAAACAAGGAACTCTGAGGACTCTGAGGAGTACTCAGCATCAGAGAAGAATTTCCATCATTATCATCAGATGTGTCCGGAAACAGAGTAGAACAAGAGGAAGAGGAGAAAGAGAATGGAGAAGGAGGAGAACCAGAAGGCAAGGAAACATTAAATGAGGAAAAAGAGATGGAAGATAAGTTGTCATCTTCTTCATCTGCATGCTCCTCCCCTTCTGTCTTTGTCTCCCTATACACCACTTCGACATAATCTTCCATTTCTCCTTCCTTTATCTTTTCTTCCTTCTCGTTATCTTCCTTTTCCACTTCCTCCTCTTTTTTCTCACTTTCAGCTTCCATCTCCTCCACCTCAGCTGTGTGAAGGTGTAGAGACCCCAAGTCCTCAGTTTCAGCCTGCTCATGCAGGTCTTCCTCAAGGCTGAGGCGTGGATGTTTTCCGTAACAAGACATGATGGTTCTTTTTGAGTGTGACAGACGTGTGAGCAAGACTGTGGTAACAGGATCCCTCAAGCCTATAGGGTGGGGGCAGACAGAGTGAGCAACCACAACTGAAAATCCCTGCTCTTATGAGTGTGACAAAAGCCTACTTACTGGTCTTTGTAGGTGACCTATGAGATCCTCACAGGTGTGCTTTCTGTGCCATTTGTTTAGCCTCTGGGAACCTGGAGAAGGATGTAAGAAGGTCCTCAGGTTATTTTCAAGCAGCCTCATTTCCTCCACATGTCTGGGGAATCAGTTCTATTAGGGAGGGTAGTGCCTTTGGTAAACATTCAGGCTATATAGCTCACCTTCAGTGCTAACAATCCTTTGGCCTCCTCTTCTATATGACCTGAGTGTGTGTGACTTGAGAACAAGGTTCACGCTCAGTTTCTGGAAGTAGGTAAAGAAAGGAAAATGACCATGCTGAAGTTCACCTTCACAGTCCTGTGCACCACAGAGCTGACAAGTGAGGGCACATATTCTCCACTGTTCTGTGTGCTCAGTCCTCTTTCAGGTCAACTTTCCTCTAACAAGCTATGGACTCAGCGAATCTGGTAAATTGAGACTAAATTCTCAGGACACTACCTCACATCCCTGAGACTTGGAGTAGGAAGTAATGGAGGGCCATCTCCAACCAAATCTGCCCAGATACATCCAAGGCTGCTGGACATGCTGCTCAAACTGTGTAGGGATTAGAACCTTCCTAGGTGAGAGGTTCCCTCACTCCTCACAAAGACACCTATCTGATGTGGGTTCTTCCCTCTGTTGGCCTTGCTCTCAGAAGCAGGACTGAATGCTTTTGGAGCAGCAAGATGGGCAGAGGAACATCACATATTGTTATGTACTCCGGGGATTCTAAGAGCTACCAACATGGCACACAGGGCTGAGTATGACTTCAGTCCTGGAAAGGAACAATGATCCCACAATCCTCACTCAGCATCCTTACCTTAACTCCTTCCTCTGCTGATCTACAGTGCCTCCTTCTCAGACTGCCTTCTCCCCAGATCAAGGTGTCCGGTTCCCTGAGAACATTAACAACAATAATTAGGTGCTACAGTGGTCAGCACATCCTGGGCCATCCAATATTCATAGCATAGGCTGAGCTCTGTATAGTGTACATTGAAGGGATATTCCCTCAGTCCTCCATCATGACATGCAACTTTACTCTTAGAGTCTTGGCATGTCACCGCTGACTACATGTTTTCTCATAATAGCTAAACTTCACCTATTTAATCCAACTCCCTCAACCTTGGACAATGTGAGTGTGAACCACATATTGTATCCCCTACTGAGTTTCCTTAGCTGTGAACAGGATATGTCCATACTTTGTGAAGATTCTAGTACTTTACTGGGTCCTAACTATACCCCTGATGTGGCCAGGGATATAGCTGTGTCACTTTCTTGCCAAGTTTCTTGCTTCTCTCTGACTCATAGGTGAAAATGAAGACATATCACATGTAACTAGTACTGCCTCAGGCTAGGTCTCATCTGTTCTGCTTGAATATTATCCTTAGTCTCCTCTCAAGGTATTGATTTTTATTACTGTTTGGAACACCCCTCCCTTCTTGACCTTCCATTCTCCACTCAGATAAATTCCTGCTCCCCTGGGACACCCACACTCACCTCAAAGAGACAGTGGGAATACATTACATATGAATACTCCTTCCTATATCTTACCTTGGGTGACAAGGACAAGATGGAATTTCTGTGTGGCACATTCTATGTAGATGCCTGGAAACCTCTGTTCTCTCTCAATGTCTGTTCTTTACCTATAACCTTCAAAACTCTTCAAATTCCTCCCTCTGCTGACACACAGCTTTCTTTCACCTCCACGGGACCCTCCAGACTAGAGTAAATTGGCAAGACATCTAGTGATGCTTGAGCAGCGTGTTGTATTTTCAACAAAATACACACTCAGTCCTATTTCAGTACTTCACACTCATTATTGCTGGCAGGTGCCATACTACCCTAAATTGAACTGAATTGTCCATATCCAAAGAAGAACTCAGTATATTGAACAACTCCAGCCCAATGGCTGAAGGGAGAGCTGGTAGCAGAAGTGCAAGCTTATTACAGTTGGCCACCACAAGCTTCCAGCTTTTTTAGGAACCCTCTTTTAGAGGAGGGAAGCAGCAAGAGAGAGTGGAGAGAACCTTATTCCATCCTCCTCAATAAGTTTTATCTTTACTTCATAGAGAAAGAGAGTCCTCTCTGCTGATGTCCTCAGTATAAAGACCCTCTCGATCTTCAAACACTCCATGACTGAAGAGCAAACACACCATGCCTGGTGAACCATGCTGCACTCTCCCATGATGTAACCCATTTACAGAACGTGTATGGGGCTTGTTCTTCTTATCATTGAACTATACTATGGATAGACTATGAGTTCACATGCCTTTGGTGGGCTATTCCTTCAGTCCTCCTTCAGTATCATTTGCTTGACACTTGTAGGACACGGAACTGCTTCCTCTGTTGACTTGCATTTACCACCCTCAGCAAAAAAAAAAAAAAAAAAGGAATTCCATATTTGGCAATTTTATCATGTCTGCTCCCCAGGTTGAAAATAGTAGCACCTTTCTGTGGGAGACCTTGGTAAGGATGGTTAGCTTCATGAATTATTGTAGTAAACCTTATGTTTATATGCCATGCCCTCAGACTTCTCTATCGAGTTCAGGTTGCATCCATCTGACGGATGTTCTCACCGCCTTGAGATCACACATTAGAGGCAGGAATTAAACACTAACATATCCAGTTGCCAAGCTCCCTTTGTTCTTGTCATGTAGACAAAAAGCAAATATAAGACCTATTTGTCATGTTTTCTGATGTGCAGGCTGTCCTACATCCTTAAAATAACACTGATAAGGCTGGAATTCCCACTTCTATTCTGACTTTGATTTCTCACATGAACATCTTTATGCAACTGGTAAGCTTGTGATAAATGTGAATACAGGCCACCATTAGTAGTCTACCACATGGACTACCAAAAATGAGAATATATATTAAAATTCCATGTCTTCTTGCAAGGATACATACATATATACATGCCTACATGTGTATATTGTTCTCTTATATTGCCAAGTTTCCGTACATGAGTCACATTTCATTAATTCTTAGGCAAATGATGAGAGAGAGCACCAGATCTAGTCACCATGCCCATCTATTCCCTAGGTTGATATAGAAGGCTTAGTGTTTTGTGTGACATTATAAGACAGGAAAATGAGATGGATAGATGGACAGTGCCTGACCCCTCCCATGACTTACATTAAATGCAGGATTCTATGGGACTCCTATTGCTTACAGGGTTCTCCCTTTATCCCTCTCTCTATGTCCTCTACAACTTGAACCCTGTCAAGCCTGCTACTTCTCTGTGATTACTGGAATAAGGTTCCTGCAAGGAGAGACATTTCTCTAAATCCGAGCTCAAAATCAGAAAGCTCCATCAGGGAACTCTGTCTGAATTGCTCATGAGCTGTCAGTAGAGACAAGGCATGGATAATGTCCCCCACATCTATGGTGAGAAGTCAACAAACTCTCCAACAGAGTCATCACACGAATGCCATTCAAGGCTAAGACAAACTGCCTCCTGACCTGAATGAAGACCCCTTAGCAAAAGACCCTGTTCCAATCCCAAGTTGGATGTCTGCAGACCGCACACCAAGTATTCTGCTTGCAAGTACTCAGAGATAACAAAATGGACCACAACAATACAAAGAAAGAAACAAAAGAACCTTGGGCACTAGGACATGTCATCACAGCACGTCTGTGATTCAGGGATCTGGGAGGTAGAAGTAAATTGTATAGGAGTGAACATCAGCATTGACTACATTGTGAAATACAGGTTAACCTGGAATACAGAGTAAGACAGTCTTAAAAAGCACGTTAACTAATTAATTGCTTAATTAAATTTGCCTGTGTAAAGATCGGGAAGTCCACTCTAAGGAAGCATATACTCCCCCTCTTCCCCCAGGGACCTCATCTTAATGCCAGGCTGAACCTGGGACCTCCCTCCTAGTAGTGTAAGCAGTGGCTCCTCTGTAAAACCCTGGCACCCCTTTGGTCAACCAAATCAGAAGCAGTGACTGGTACAAGCCACCCCACTACCTGCATTGTACACAGTGTCAGGGTCACACTGTGTTAGGGCTCCTGTATCTGTCATGGAGAAGAAGCCTCCCTCCCCATCTGAGTCCTCCCATTCATATTTCCTAAGGCTGAGAGTGCTTCTGGGTTGATCTGCCTTCAGCCCCTTCGTAAAAAGCTCACTGTACCTCAGACTTCCAAAATGAAACTCTACTCCCTCATGGGGACAACTGATCAGGCTCATAGGAGTCGTGCATACTTCTTTTGTGGGGAAGGTGCAGGCTAGTCTTCCTCTTTCAGGGTTCTCTCATTGATATTTCACAAGTTTAAGACTCCTCCTCTGCAAATCCTGTCCATCCTCCTCAGAGAAAATATCATCTTCTTCCACTTCCTATAATGAAGGTACTCATGCAGGATACCTTTCTTCCTGTCTGCAGACCCCTGGCCAGAGGACTGGTCATAAGTCTGGGCCAGCCATCATACATCTGGGAATGGAAGGCTACCAATAGAGTTCTCCCTGTCCTCTCTCAGGCACCTCTCCTCATTTATTAACATTGGTTCTTCTCCCTTTCTGAGCCCCATCCAGCCCCTCTTCTCTTTCTTTCCCAAGGCTGAGCCTTCTCCCCTACAGAGCTTTGTCCAGCCTCCTCTCAAAGGCATCATTAACTTCAGACACCGAACAAGCAACTCAGACAACTGTAGAAGTTCGAGCTTTGTTTGAAGCCTTCCAAGGCAACTAACTATCTAGGCAATCAGGAATTCACCCCCACCCAATCCTATGGAAGTGTAGAATATCATAGATTTTTCTCAATCCTGAGACTTCTTGCCCTAATAACCGGAGTGCATCCCGTTCCCTAAAAGGCACCCTTCTCTGAGCCTGTGAAGATACAACCCAGGCACCATTCCACTTCTCCCCAGCATGGAGTCTGTCAAAAAACCCTCCCAATCCTCCCTTAGAGTAATCCTAGTCTTCTCACAAGGTCTTCCTTTGATATTTCCTAAGACTATGAGTTTTCTGTTACCACTGTCCAGCCTACTCTTCCTTAAGACCTTGTTTTCCTAGGCTCTTGACATGTAACTAGATATAGGAAATAGATATTTTGAGCTGTAACCTGAAATTAACCAAATATGGACACATGTTCTGTGGTTTACTTCTGTGGGTGAGGAATTCAGTTTTCACTCTTCCCTCAGTGTCCTTTAACCCAAGATTAACATTCATAGCTGAGGAAAGGAGTCCACCCTCCTCCCCAAAGTTCTGACCATTGTCAACATCTTCATCCATATACACACAGATCAGATCAGTCTCCCTGTAACTTCCTAATGATGAGTGCCAAGGAGTGGGATGCCAAGCTGTCTGTAATAGTGCACACAGGGCAAACTCCCATCCCTCCCTTACATTGATAGTAACACCCCCCCCCCCCGGAAGGCTCCTTAGTTTTCCTCACGTCCATATCTTTGAAGGCTGAATTCCTCCCTTCTCCAAAGACTTGCAGTCCAGATGGAAAAAAGACTTATTTGGATATTACAGTCTGCAGGGAAGGGATGATGTGGAAAATACTCCTGCTTCTATGACCTGGTAACGAGATTCCCTGTTCAATTTCAGAGACAGTATAAGTGGTGACCCCTTAAATATATAAAGGAGTAAAGGCACCCACTCTTAACTCACATTGACATGCCGCCTCAATTTTAAGCCCTTATAAGAACCTTACCTACCTCCTTTGGACTCCAGAACATGTAATTGAGGCAAAATAAATGCACAATGAAAAAAAGGAAGTGGATTCTTATTCTTGTCATAAGGATCCAGGTACTGGACTGCTGCCCCCAAATTCTTTGCGGTAAGCAAAGGATTCCAATTCACCATTAGCTTTCTTCTGCAAGATCCTATCCCAGATATTTCCCCACCCTTAGACTAAACCCATGACAATGCTAGTCCCTCTCCTTTCCAAAATCCTCACCATCTTTGGAGTCCAGAAAAGTAACTTCACAAAACAAACATCAAGATTATCTAGCTGGCTGAGATCCTTCTGAAACAATGGCCTGAGCAAAGGGGACTGAAGACACCTTTCTGTGTGGAAAGGGAAGTTTTGGGCTGAAGAGATGGCTTATCAGTTAAGGTACTTGCCTACAAAGCCAAAGGATCCAGGTTTGATTCCCTAGGACCATGTAAATCATATGCACAAGGTAGCACATATGTCTGGAGTTCATTTGCAGTGGCTGGAGGCCCTGGCGTGCCCATTCTCTCTCTCTCTGTCTGTCTCTCTCTCTCATAAATAAAAAAGAAAGGGAAGTTTTTAACTTCTCCCTCAGTTTCCTCCTACTCAAGGCTACAATTTCTCTTCCTGATGACTTGAATTCAGTCCTTTTTGAAAAGCCTCAACTCCCACAGCTTCTTGACATTGAACTTATAGAAACAATGTTTAGACTTGCAACCTTGTTCAGAGCTCCCCAGGGAAGCAAGCTGTTCAAGGAATTCTAACAACTCCCTATTTCTATGGTGATGGGAAGCTCCCAATTGTCCCTCAGTGACCTCTTTGTTTGTGAACAGTGCACCTCAATATTTACCCAGGCTCTGACTGCTGGGTTAGGTGGGCCCAGCCAATTTGCATCAGACTTATCTAAGTAGTTACTCCTCAGGTGAAACCCTTTTCTATTTTTCAAGTCAGAAAATCTCCCTACTGTTTTGGAATCCTCCCCCATTCTGAGATTTCCCTGGCTTGAACTCTGAAATGGAATTAAACAACAATGAAAGAAATCATGTTTCTGCTCAGACTGGGCCTATGGAAGTATTGTGCAGCTCTCTGAGAAAGTGTGAGTAGTGTCCTCTATTTCTGAAGAGAAAGGGAGTTCTCTTCCACCCTCAGGATCCTTCCACTCCTCCTACCGACTCTTACGAGGCTTCCCTTACAGCTTTGTTCTGGCTAATTCTCAGGCTGGGAATCCTCCCCATGGACTCAAGTCCAAATACCTATGAAAACCTCTCATCTCCCTTGGGATTGAGAATATGGAACTCTGAAGAAACAGAATGACTCAAGTATAGACCAGACCTGGAGCCTCAATGAGCAACTGTTTTAGGGAACAGACTTTGTACATATCACTATTTCTGTATGGGAAAGGAAGGCTATCCTAGCCCTCTCAAGGTTCTACTTCTCAAGACTTGATGGCTCCTTGTGTGATGGCTGGAGTCCAACCTCCTACCAAAGAGACTTACCCCTCTCAGTCTTCCAGCCTACAATTAGGGAAACTTCAGTGTTCAGTGTGCCTGAAACCTGCCATAGATTAAGGCCGAGGAAGAGTGTTTAAGAACTCCATTTCCATGGGAGAGGGGAAGGCTTCCAGTCCTCCATCAGAGTCATCCCTCAAGGAACTGCCTTTGATAATTTTTTTCAGGTAGGAACCTTTAACATGCTGACTTGAATCAACCCAGTCCCAAAATTCTCACCTCTATAACATCCTGGATGTTTCATCAGGGTGACACAACATTCTGTAGAATGACATGGCCTAGAGACTACCTCCAAATTTGCCTGTGCAAACAGGATTGGATCCCCACCACCTTCTCTGTTAGGGAGAATAAGACTCCAAGTAGTTCCTCTGGTCCTCCCATTTCAGGCTCAAATTCCTCTACTAGTGAAGACTACACTCCTATCCCTTCCCCAAAGATGAGTTCCTCACCTCGCAAGACGGAACCAGGGAAGCAGCACAATGCACACTCACGTTGTTCAGAGCCTCCGAGGGATAAATGCTAGAGAAAGTGGAACAAACATCTTATTATCTCAAAGGGAGGGGCAGGCACAAAGTTCTCCCTCAGATTGTTACAACTTGTTGCAGGGGCCCTCCCCTTGATCTTTCCCAAGGTTTGGCCTACTCCGCTGACATATGCCTAGCCCCTGCTCAAAAAGCAACATCTTCCTGGAACTCTGGACATGGAGCTAAGAGAAGCAAACACTGATTGCTTAACCTGGCCTGAAACCTCCATGTACTACTAAAGGAAAATTTAGGTCTACTGTTCACTTTTTCTGTTGGGGAAGTGTCCCCAACAAGCCGGATTCTCATCCACCAGATGACCTGTGCAGTCCCCTCCTTCAAAGCCTAACCTCCCTCAGCCTATGGAGGATCAACCTAGGGTGGTCACTTACCCTCTTAGATGTGTGTTAGGAGGGGAAGGACCCAAGTCTCCATCGATGTCCTAGTGCTTTATCTGGGTCCTCCCTTTGTTATAGCCCCAGACTGGGACTTGTATTTTACAAACCTCACTTCTGGCCCCTCTGAAAATGCCTCAATTCCATTAGCCTCCCCTATGGAAGGTAGAAACAGCAAGGCACTCACCATTTATAGATTCTTCCTAAAATATATCCTGGGGAAGGTGTTGCCAGGGCCTGATGAGTGTGGAAAGAGGAAGACTCCTAGTACCTCTTATGTTCCTATCTTTTCTCCCCCAAAGTTTCCTCTTTAATATTTCCTCAGTTCAGTGTTCTGATGTTTATCTTCACTCCCCACCAAAATCCTTCCCCCTTTGGGGTCCTGTCAGGCAACTCCTAAAAGCAAATATCAAGAACTGGGATAAGGCTTGGATCCCTCTCTGGCAACCACTAGAGCAAGCAGGATTGGAAACACTTTTACATGGATGCAAATGAGAGTTCCCACTACTCCCTCAGGTCTCTCCCACTCAAGGCTGAGATTTCTCCTAATGACCTGAATTCAAGACTGTCCCGAAAGTCACAGCTCTCAGAGTCCTGACATTGAAATTATATAAATACTTTGCCTACAACTTCCTAGGGCCTGTCAAGGACACTGACAGTATATTGTTTCTGTGACTTGACAAGCAGAACTGATGCACCACTGTTTTGTGGGGAGAGGGAGTGAAGAGAACACCCCTAGTCTTGTCTAGGGGTTCTGCCCCTCAAGCTTTGATCTCATACCTTTATTAGTTGGAGCCAAGTCCCCTTCCAAAGATGATTAAGCTTTCTCAGCTTGCTAGCTTGGTGCAATGTTAACTTCACCCTGCTCACTTTGTTTCCCGTATTAGAATTCAGGATTGACTGGAGCCACAGGAGAACTACAGGAGAGAAAGAAAGCTAACACAGACTATTCTTTTTTTTTTTTTTTTTTGGTTTTTTGAAGTAGGGTCTCACTCTAGGCCAGGCTGACCTGGAATTCACTATGGAGTCTCAGGGTGGCCTGGAACTCACAGCAATCCTCTTACCTCTGCCTCCTGAGTGCTGGGATTAAAGGCGTGCGCTACCATGCCCAGTAGTACAGACTATTCTTTATTGGAGGAACCATAGCTTTCCCAGCGTGAAGCTGCTGCTGCTGCTGCTGCGTTTGAATGTGGGAGAAAGTAGTCAGTTAAAGTCATTTCTAATAATTAATGACTCTGAATGAATTTCATTCTTCCAGAACTATTTAAGCCCACCTATCTGTTGTCACATGGACTCTGGTATCTCTAGTCAGGAAATGTTCTCTATATTGTCAAAGCATTACATATTCTGGAATAAGGTGAGGAAACGTACCTGTCAACACTGACATGTATTTATGGAGAATTTACTATATGTTTTGGCTGTGTAATATGGAAATTACAAAAGTATAAAACCCAATCACCTACTGGCATAGAAGCAGGTTCTTTCTATTGAAGAATGGGGGGAAGCCAAGACCTTTTGTTTGCTAATTACCTACCCAAGAGGCCAGATAGCACTTGAGGGTTGATCTTTGAGTTATGAGCTTGCTTTATAGCAAAATACCTTATCATGCTATGTTTCCAGAAAGTTTTATTGTCCACCAAGGTCAGTGGTCCAAGGCCAGTGGTACATTAACCCTTTACCTTCCTCCACCCCATGAACAGAGACCATCCTAATCCTAAAAAGCTTCACCTACCTTAACCTTCAAATTGAAACTTGAAAAATAATATACCTCTCACCTTGCCTTTATCTTGTCAGGGATGATTTCTGGGGAAGGCAGTACTAAGCTCTTGTATCTATGTAAGAGGCAAGGGCCTCATCCTCCATCACTGTCTTCCTGTTCCTACTTATGTCTCTCCCCTAGATATTTCCCCCGGCTTAAAATCCTTCCTACAGATTCAAATCCAAAATACTCTCAAATCCTCCCCTTCTGTGGACTCTGGACATGGAAATATAGGAAGCAAATAATTTCAACCATGAACTAGAGTACTGCCTCCTGGAGCTATTTCCTGGCCAAGGGAGACTGAGTTCCTCTTATTTTTCAGGTTCCACTCCTCAAGGCTGGATTCTACCCCCTGAGGCTCAGACTCATGCTTCCTCCCCATATGACTCAACACCTCAGTCTCCCAGGATGCAACACAAGAAATGATACATGGCTCCAAATGCCTTGAGCCTGGTAGGGGTGACTATTTGGGAAGGCACACTCATTGGAACTCCCTCAGAAATTTTCCAGGACTCCCTCAAGGACATCTTATAGGTGAAAATCCTTACCAGTATGACTGCAGACCCCTCTTCAAAAGCTTCCACATTGATAGGTTGGGAAGTTATATCAATAGTTAAAGGAACTTCCTTAGAAAACCTGTTGGCCTGCCTTCACAGGACCAAGTAGAGAGAGATAAGTACAAGCCTAAAGGCAAAAGCCACAGAGCACACTTCAGGAACTCCAACTAGGCACACTTTGCATATCTTTAGATTGAAATCTGAAACCCACCTCCACACCTAAAGATCCACCCAGTGACACTGCCTCCAGCCAGGTGCCTAAAGATGCAAACTACAAACAAATAAACAACTGAATATATTGGGGGCCATCTATTCTATTCAAACCACCACACCCACATACAAATTAATTAGCTAAAACATATTTTTAAAAGGCCTCAACATGTTCTCTGGACACATAAAACCAGAAAATAAAACGATTTAAGCCATAACTTAAAATGGAGCTTCCTATGCCAATGGAATTGGACCCCTCTATTTCTGCAGGGGAAGGCTCCCAGTCTTCAGCAGCCACCCCTGCTAACCCAGTTCCAGCCACATACCAAAATTCCACACAACCCTCGGACTCCTAGCATGGAGCCGTGGGAAATAAATGGTTCACTGGATGACATGACTTTGGAGCCTCCCAAGCCATACCTTTGGGCATGCTGGAGTTCTCCCTTCTGTTCCTGTAAGTAAACACTTCAGGCTTATTGCATCAAGCCTGTACAGCAAAACTAGTAAGAAAGGCAGGGTTGACTACATATGTATCTGTGTAGGTGAGAAACGGTCCTGATTAACCGAGTTCCCCTACTACTTTTTCAGGGCCCTACCCTGGAATTCTCCAAGGCTTGGACTCATTCCATTGTAACTCTGCTCCAATCATCACACCCCAGCTATGAATATATAAACACACACACACACACACACACACACACACACACACACACACCCTCAACACCCTCAGACTCATTCACTGGATATAAGGAGAAGTACAAGCAGCTGCAGTCATTCTGGGACCTCTCTGGGTTAACTTAACTTAAGGTACAGTCAGGACTACTGTCCCCTATTTATCTGGTGGAGGGGAAGGTTCTCTTCCTTCCCCAAAGGTTTTTATTTTTTTATTACTTTTATTTTATTTATTATTATTATTATTATTATTTTACTTTTTATTTTATTTTATTACTTATTTATTTTTTCAGAGAGAGAGAGGGAGATAATTGGCATGCCAGGGCTTCACTGCAATTGAACTCCAGAAGCTTGTGCCACCTAGTGGTTATGTGCCACCTTGTGCATGTGTCACCTTGTTCGTTTTGCTTACGTGGGAGCTGGCCAGTCGAACATATGTCCTTAGGCCTCCCAGGCGAACGCCTTAACCACTAAGCCATCTCTCCAGCCCGGTTCTTAGTCTTGATTATTTCATTAGCTGGAACTTTCCACTGACTTATATAAGTCCAGTTCCCATAGACTATATATGCCAAGTTGGTATAAGCCACGACAGTCATTGGAGCCTCCCTTGGGTTAATTAGGTTTTCAATCTGGTCTAGTGCCTCTGTTTCTGTGGCAAAAAGGAAAGCTACCTTTCCCTAAACAGGGTTCTTCCACTTTCATATTTCATAAGCCACAAATTCCCACTTACTGGAGGCCCACCCTGCTCACAAGAAACCTTACCTCCCACAGAATCCTACATGAATTCGAGGACCAATACGAGCAATGTGGAGGCCATTGGTAACTCCCTGGATTAACTGGTTGGCATTCTGGACTGGTGCCTCCTATTTCTGTGTTGAAGGGGAAGGCTTCTTGTCTCCCTTAAGTGTCCTAATAACTTCACAGCCAGAATTTCTCTCCAGCTGACCAAGTATAGCCCATTCAAAAAATGCATCACTTCCCTCAGACTCTCACATGGAACTTGAAGTCCAATACAAGTAGAGCGACAATTACTGGATCCTTTCCAGGTTAACTGCATGGGTGGTCAAGACTAGTGCCAACTAATTCTCTAGTGAAAAGAGAGGCTCCCTTTCCTACCTCAGCGTCCTTCCCCTTTGTATTTTATAAACCAGAACTTTGTGCTAACTGAACGCAGCCCAGCCATCTTCGTAAACAGCCTCACCTGTGGCACAATAACACATGGAATTTGAGGACCAATACAAATGGCGGCTCCAACAGTCACTTGGTTCTGGACTGATGCTTCTGGTCTGAGGAGAAGAAGGCTCCCTTTCCTCCCTTAGGGTCTTCTAATTATTTCAGAACCAGAACTTTCCCCCTGTTTACTACAGCCCAGCCCCCTCAAAAACCCTTACCAGCCTCAAACATGAGCATTGGTATAGAAGATCAGGGAAGGGCAGAAGCTATAAACCTTGTGGAGCCTCCAGGCTATAGCTATCAGTCAGCCCGCCCATGTGGCTTTGTGGCACCCCCTTTCTCTGTGATGGGAGTGGCTTATCTTTTCCTTCTTGATGAACAGTAGATCTTGCTCTGCAATCCTCTAGTGATACCTGACAAAATCCAGTATTCCACCTCTGCTCACGCAAGTTTAGCCACACCAGGTGAGACTGCACTTCTCTGTGACTCTTAAGATACAGGACACATTGCAACACATTTGGGAACCCTGCTTTGCACCTTCTTCCAAAGATGATTGCCAGAATAGGGTGTAGCTAGAGCACCCCTTTCTGTGTGGGGTTGCGAAGCTTAGTACTAGCTTACAGTTGGAGCTTTCTTCTTTGTAGTGCCTGGACCGCTTCTCTTTCTGGACCAGAGTTCATTACATCTAAAACAAACCTCTCCTATTCCTGGGCATTACAAGGAGAAAGCAAGGGGGGAGCTGTGTGAAACTTTTAAGTCCCAGAGCTTCCTTCCAGGTGTGACCACCATGATAGGGTGGGGATGAGGGCAGCCTTCTGCCTGAGATAGTAGGAGTGCCTTCAGTCTTCTCCAAACTGTTTGCATGTAATCATGAGAGGACAGGGCCTGGCTCCTCTTTTATTTTTTCTTGTTTTAATTTTTATTTATTTATTTATTTTTTATTGACAACTTCTATGATTGTAAACAATATCACATGGGAATTCCCTCCCTCCCCCCACTTTGCCCTTTGAAACTCCATTCTCCACCATATCCCCTCTCCCTCTCAATCAATCTCTCTTTTATTTTGATGTCATCTTTTCTCCTATTATGATGGTCTTGTGTAGGTAGTGTCAGGCACTGTGAGGTCATGGATATCCAGGCCATTTTATATCTGGAGGGAACACGTTGTAAGGAGTCCTACCCTTCCTTTGGCTCTTACATTCTTTCTGCCACCTCTTCCGCATTAGACCCTGTGCCTTGCAAGGTGTTCCTCTTCTTTAGTTTGAGTGGATCATGTCCTTCACCTTGAGGTCTTCATTTACATGAAATTCAACCCACCCAGCTGACATTTAGCCTGAGTGTTCTGACTGGACCTCCTTAGGTTAATACCATGAGCAGTTTTCTTTGGGTATCCCTGTGTCTGTGGTGTGAAGTCCCCATCTGCCCTCTCCATGATAGTTATTCCACCCAAGCAGACAGACCTTAGGCACAGGACAGATGTGCAGAAAATGGGGCTCACACTTGGCTGAGGCTGGCAACAAGAAGGCAAAGTGGAGCACCTCCCCACTTGGCCCTCTGAACTATGATGTCCATGTTCCAGTCCTGACACCAGAGTCTCTAGCTATGGACATTTGTGACTCAGCCCTGACAGTGTAGCTTAGCCTCCTAGACCTGGGAGTCTCCCCATGAAAGAAGTCATCCTGCTGCTACTGTCTCCTCCAGTGGCTTGGCGTGGGACCCTTTCAAGTGCAGCAGCACACCCCCATCCCCCATTTTGTGCAGCTTCATGACCACAGCAAAGGTGGTTGTAGAGTTGTGTGCCTAAATTCAACAGTCCCCAGTATTCCAGCATTTGTCTCCACTTATTGAGTTGAGGGCTAGAAGACACATGAAGAACTCAGCCCTTGCTTTACCTTCTTAAGGATCCAGTTCCCACCTTTAGCTCATGTGGGCCAAGTGCACTCCCTTGGGTACCTCACAGCACACACAGGATATGTCTGTAACTGGGAAAACATGGAAAGTACTGCCCTTAAATTCCTAGCTAGTGGGATGCTAGAGGTAAAGGTGAACCAGAATGAGCTAAAATAAATGATAACCACAAGGAGATAGATTTTAAATGGATTGGACATCAGTGTGGAACAATGATCTAAAATATGGAAAGAAATATGGTGAAACCTAACTGCTTGCATATATTGCCCAAGGAGCTACTGTAAAACACAGTGTAGGGAGATGCGGCAAGGAAATCTAAAGTTGATTAGAAAGATCTAGGAATCATGAGAAGCCAATGAGACCCATCATTTGTGGTATGACTCCAGAGAAAGGAAAACTTTGCCATAAGCTCAGAAAGAGATATGGAAGAGGTTATTCAGATATTTCAGACTAAACCTGGTAATTGATAGCAATTTGCTCTTATACATTTGCCTACAAAATTATGAAAAATTAATTTCCATTGTTCTAAACCACAGAAATTGTAGTGTTTTGTTATGGCAATCCTACAAACCTAATGTAATCTAAAGTATCATACTACTTCCAATTACACAAATTCTGCTTTACAACAAAGCTCAAATATATTTGTATAAGATACAAAAATATTCCATAATCTCTGGTATCTAATGAAATTGAACAGATTTGAAACGACTCAGGAAAAGATGAATGACAATGAGAAAAAAAAAAAAGTCAGTTGATTAACCTGGGCTAGAAACAGCACAACTGATGGAGTCAGACAAGATTTTCAAAAACTGCTTCACTATTTGAGGAAATTGATAAAAATTGAGCTAGGCATTGTTGTTTATGCCCAGCACTTGGGAGGCTGAGGCAGAAGGCTTGCCATGTGTATCAGGTCAGCTTGGGTTACAGAGTGAGATGCTCTTACAAAACAATGCAAAAACCAAATGACATTAATAAAAGTTGGGGAATTTGATGGCATCTATACATCTATAATCCTATAAATTCTATAAGCTTTTAGAATACTTTATATAAATCCAGGAAAGAGCAATCTGAAGAAAATGATGCCAAAGTACGTAATAATAATTTTGCTTAAAATTATATCAAGAAAAAAATCCTAAAATTATCCATAAATTTACTTTGCACACAGAGCAATAAAACAGAGATGACAAAATATTTTTGGTCAAAATAATGAAAGCAAAAAACATATGATATGATTCTACAAACATAAAAATTCCAAACAGGTAAATCTATACACTGTACAGTGGTATGTAATGAACTTCAGAAATGGGATAATGGGTAGCAGTGAGTACTTAACTGGTATGGTGTTTCTATTAGGGTCATGAAGAAATACTTCATCTAGATAGTGGTGATTATTGCACAACAGTGTGAATATACTTCATTTTACATATTATTAAGTACCACCAATTTTTATTTTAAAGTTTAAATGACCAGATTAATATTTAATTAGATGTTCTTTATGAAAGTTAAAAAATTATAGGGAAGGAAAAGAAGCAGTATCTTTGATCCAAAAGAAAAGACAATTATCATATACACATATACAACCAATGAAGGTGTATTTCAAAAACAAAGGTGAAATAAAGATGCTCTTGTAAATACACAGTCAGAAAAAAATTCATCACCAACAGATGTTCACTTTAGGAAGTGTTAAATCCTCCAGGCAAAGTGCAATGAAAATAGGTACAACTATAGATTGACAAAAGGCAAAGAAAAAAAAAGAACACTAGGAATTATAAACTGCATAAGTATCTATGAAATTTTTTTTCATCATTATATATTTTCCATTAGAGGTAATTGAAAATATACAATAAAGAGAAGGAAGACTGTACTTGAATTCATACCACGTGTATTACACCATGGAAGACAAAGGGTGAAGAGAACTGGAAGTGAGCCATTGGTTTTGTGTATCTCATGTTAGTGATCTGATGGGAGTGATGCTTACTTATTTCTAAGACATAAGGGCCTTGCACATCGATCCGATGATGCTCCACACACCAGGGATTTAAATAAACAACAAAAAAACTCCACTCTGTTTCAAGTGCTTGCCAAGAGAAGCACTAGACACTATTGCCTAAAGTAAACTTACCAGATGACAGGAGTAATTGTCTGAGTTTTGATATGAGTAAGCTCCATCATGGGCAATTAATGCCATTGAGTGGAGCCTTAAAAACTATGAAACATGGCAAGTGTGAGAATGAAATGTGTATTACATTACTATATATGAACACACAAACACACATATATGTACATATATATGCATACAAAACACACACGTATACATAGGTGTACATATAAGTGTTGGTATGTATATAATATCTGTATTATAATACATGCATTATTTTTATATACAAGCTTACAATATAGGAAAACTATCTAGTAGTTTACTGTGTGATACTTGCTGCTTTAAAAGTTCTCTGTGGATTTATTAAATGTTGTGCCATTTTTGTTACCAACTCTGTTTGCAGGAGAGGGAGTTACATCCTATAAGTATGTACATCACTTAGTTCTTCCTAAGCCCATGACGTTGAATGAGCTCTATTGATGCAGCTTGACTTTCTCTCCAACCCAAATTCCTCCCCTGATTGTGCAACCCGGGATTCCTACTGTCCACTGGACAGATGCCCCTACATGGTCCTCACCACTGTACCACCCACGTGGCCCACATGGACCTCATCCAAAACATTCTACCTCATCTCTACTCCTTACTGAAAGCAACAACCACTCTTCCCCCTGGATCCCCAAGCCTCCTCCTCTGGAAAAATAGAACTTGGCTCACTCCTCAACCCTAGGCAGTATTTAATGGTGACCTAGGGTAATAATGATGGTCGTCATCTAACAGCCACCCCAAGAGTGCTAATATCTCAGTCACAAAGTGGGACAATTTTTATTGAAAATACCACATGGATAACTTTTCTGAGTCCCACTAATCCTTTTATCTGCAATGTTACTAAGGTTAATTAGTCTCAGGTAATTCCTACTTCAATTCCTCCTCCTCACTATCTATACACACTTTCTATTTTCCTCAACTATTGGACTCCTCTCATAGACTTTTGTCAATCACCCTACTTGATCACCTATCTACAACATATGTGATGGAATTCCACCTAGGAGAGAAAATACACAGCCTTCAAGATCTACAGCAATACAACGCCAGGGCATGGATACTACCTATTGGCCTAGGTGTGCAGGACCCCTAGAGCAGTCAAAACAGGTGTAACACCCAGAATAGTGCATGGGCCACAGCTGTGCTCTTCCTGATGGGGCACAGGGGATGACTCATTGACCTGGTCATTCAGTAGTCCCAAATACTCAGACCACAATGAAACTACCAACTATAAACAATGATTCAGATATTCACAAAGCCTACTCCTAGAGTTAAGTTCTCCAATATCATATTTTTCATGTAACACACAGATTTTGAATGAAAGTCCACAAGAAGAAGTGAACTTGCCCAAAGATTTTCGCTGCCATGGCCTGGAAATAGATACCACCCTGCTCTCAAGTGGAGTCTCACTTCCTCACTCCTCCTTTTGAACTAGTTTGCTGTCTCAAAGGGCATTTCACCATCATCCTGATTGCTGTTTCTGGCCTCTGCCATTCTCTGAATAGGAGTGTGTCCAGCTTATCTTAGAATCCCCACTAAAAATACACATCCCTGAAGAGCATACTCTCAGTTCATATCCAGATAAAGAAAGACTCCTGAGTAGAGGCTTTCATTTATTGAGACTTACCAATATTTCTCCGACTTTCTTGAGTAAGACATTTAAGTATAGGTTTAAACATTTCATTTTCTAGAACACTGAAGTAAATACTTCAAAGAATAAGCCATCCTTCAGGTCTGTCTTTTATTAAACACCTATGCTACTGTTGAAATCTTAGATTTCCAGATGTGATGGATGAGGATTTTTGTTAACTTGAGCTGAGTTGGAAACACCTGGGAAAGCAATATCTTGGCATGCCTGTGATGGAGTTTCCTGACAGGTTTAAATGAGGGCCAAGGATTCACTCTGGATACAGGTGACATCATTGCATGGAGCGGAGTCCCAGAAGGATTCCAAAGGAGGAAAAGAGAAAGTGGGATGAGTGTCAGCATTGTCCTTTCTCTGCTTCCTGATCCACTGAGATGTGAGCAAGGTCCCACTGCCATAGCTGCAAGCCAAGCCTTCCTCATCCCAGGCCTTCCTGACCATAAATGATGCCAACCCCTGAATCCCCAGCCAAAAGAACTTCTCTCTCAACTCACCTCTCATCTTTTCATCTCAGAAGCAAAAATGCAGAATACACCATGGACATTCCTGTTCTTATTCTATGCTCTGTGTTACCACTCCAATCCACACACACACACACACACACACACACACAAATCCTTATTCACACACCTGAAAGATGGCAGCAGGTATGTGAATAAAACCATTTAAAAACTTAAAAACTCAAATCTCAGATGGATGTGGTGAAACACTTATAACACCAGCCCTCAGAGGACTGAGGCAGGATGATCTTCTGTGCAGCTAAGGCTGTACAGAAACTGACACAAAGACATAAGAACACATCAAACAAAAACAATAAAAAATAAGACTCAGAAGCTAACTTTAATTAAAAGGAACAATAGTTAAAAAAAAAAAAGGAAAAAGAGAAAAACCAAGTCATTACATAGAACAGGTACAAAAGTGTCATGCACTGCTCTCTGTAGTTTTGGTATTCTGAAACATAACCCTTCTTTTTTCAGGCTAGACAATTTGGAAAGGTGAGAATGGGGCCAGGGATGTAGTTCAATTCACAGAGTGCTAGCCTCTTATGTACCAGGCCCTGAGTTTAATCCAAAGCACCACATAAATGTGGTAGTATAACATACTCACCAGGATCCATGCCAATTCCAGGGCATAGGACATGCAGGCAGGAGGTAATTAGTCCAAGGTCACTCTCTGCTACATAGAAAGTTGGAAACCAGCATGGACTACCCTACGCATTATATCAAAAGGACAAATGGAATAACATAGGCCGCCTGTTTTAGGTGGGGGAGGGCTGGTGGATGGCAACGTGGACTCTATAGCAGACATATCATAATGTGCTAATTCCCCAAACCTGGGATTCTTATGTTGTCCTTCTTGTGCAGCTGGCTTGAAAAGTGATGTCTGTTGGAATGTGTGTGCTGTAAGTCCCTTGGCACAGTGCCTGCATATATTACATAATTAATAAATGACAGTTTGTTGAATATTAGTTTGGCCCCAGACCGATGTTTTCCCCAGAGTAGTTGATATTGATATCCAGAATATTTCAGAAACTATACAGCTCAACATGACAAAGGGTACCAAATCAGGGAAAAAATGCAGCTTTATAAATAGAAGTCATGATGTTTATAGTCTTAGAGGATTAATTTATTTTGGATTGAGTCACTCTTCTCAGGGTAAAAAATCTCAAATTTCCTAGAATAAAGTCAAAGACCTACACTCTTCTCCCCTCTCAGATGCTCAACTTCTGGTTATATTTCTAAGTTAATTTCATGACAAGCACATCCTAGACCTTGCTTAGTTTTCACCAAATGGCTATCAAGTTTATCTACTTTAATGCAGTACAATGGAAGGGGCTCTGGGTCTTTGAGGCCAAGGGAAATAATGGCACACTGGTGGCTTCTAGGCAGCAGTTCAAGGAACTTCCACCTTGTCAGGAGATCCTTGTAGCTTTTGTAAGCAGAATGGATAGTGCGTAACTAGGCATAGCAGTACAAGCCTGTAACCCCAGGACTTGGGAGGTGGAGTCAGAAAGATCAGGAGTTTATAGTCTGGGCTACATGGGCTTCATTCTAAAGAGAGCAAGAGAGAATGAGAAAGACTGAGAGCGAGAGCGAGAGCGAGAACGAGAGAGAGAGAGAGAGAGCACGCGAAACTTATTGCATGTACTAGGTTTAAAATGCATTTTTTTCTCTCCTCTTAAATCTTACTAAGAATGTGGCTTCTGACACTTTCCATGGCTTAATGTAAAACACTCTCCTATAGGAGGAATTGTGATTTCTCAAAGCCACAATCTTAACTGATTTGGGACATTTGCATTGGATTTCTGATAACTGAAACTTCATTTCCTCACTTGTTCCATCATTTCACCTGTTCTTTACGTCTCGACAACTCATGTTTCTGATGGGGTAGCTATTCCTAGACTTCACCATTTTCTGTGACAGGACATCCCTAGACACCATCCCAATAACAAGGGATAATAGCCTCATGTCACTGAGATGAGCATACAGACCAGGCACAGTAATGGAGGAAGGAATTTGTTGAAGATAGAGGGAAGGTTCCATAATTTCAGAAGAAGATGCCCCACTTCCATAGGGCCAGGCAGAGAGAGAGAGAGAGAGAGAGAGAGAGAGAGAGACCAACACCATCACTAGCACAAGCAAGTACACTTCAGGAAATCCAGGCAGAGCTCAGGCACTCTGCATATCTTTAGACTGGATTCCAGATTCACCCCTACACCTTAGGGCTGGACCCTAAGATCCACCCAGTGATACCTCCTCCATCCAGGTGATTGCAGATCTAAATTTAAAACTTTAATAAAATTGTGAATATATTGGGGGCCATCTATTTAAACTACGACACAAGATATCTTCAAAGGAGGAAACATTCAAATAATTTTTGGTGAATAAATGAGTGTGAGGAAAGAAAGACCTTAGATTAAGATTTATTGACATTTTGCTATTTTCTTGAATGAAACAACCTAATGTACACATTACAGAACAGACTGAAGGAATTAAAATGAATTAATAGAATCCAAATATTAACCACTGATTTTCTCCTAGATTTTCTCAAAACTCTATACAACAAAAACCTGTGTGTGTTCATAAACTTAGGTTGTGAAGCTAACCAGTTATCATTTACAAGGAATAGCACCTGAAAAGGTCCTCACAAAGGAAAAGATGAAACCACCTATCACCATGCAGAACAGCAGCCCAAAGTTGTCCTATAACCTCCACCCTCCCTTACTGGGAATCTTCGCTGCTCTCTTTAACAGCAGAAGAAACCGATTCCTCTTCGTGCATAGCAGAAGTTGTCAGCAAATGGTCCGCAATCAGTATGGCACTAGCACTATTCAAGAGGAAAGCTCTGGCCCAGGCCCTCTCTTCATCTTCTCTGAAAGCCTCAGCATACATGAAGGAATAATATGCTGGGTCTCTGCCTGTAAACTTGGCCAAATGTTCCAGGACTTTCATCTTACTAGTTTCAGCATGGGCTCTTGGACCCCACAGGAAATTGAAGCATGGAGGTTCACTGTTAGGAACTTGCTGATACTCCAGGTACTTTTCCTGCACCAACTCTCTGGTTAGGAACCTCCTAGGTTCCCCATATATGGAGTGCTCCTGTCCATCATAAACCCCCATTTTATTTAGGAATTTCCACATACTTTCTTCAGAGGTAAAGTTCCCATGTATGAATATCACAGCAAGGATAAGTATCAGGAAGCCATTTCAAGGCAGTCTCTGGTCAGATGTCATTGTGTCTTCATAAGTGAGGTTCAGTGAATTTTCAAGAACATAAGAGCTGCTTATTCTATCACTTTTCTTTATATCAATCCCAAAAATCTCCTCTAAGCACCTTGAAGCATCCTTGAAGATAATAGGGAATTGTTTCCCCCACCCTTTGGTGACAACCTTGAGCATTTCCAGTTGTGTGATGTGTTCCTTCATTCCGTATTTGAGGATCAGAGCATTCACTAACCCAGTTACTTTTGTTCTTTGGAATTTTTTCAAGGTTTTAGTGTATGTTGTAGATTGTAAGATGCTTAAACTGTCCTCTTCTTCCTGGTGGCTGGACACTTCATGTAACTGGTTCCATGAAATAGAGGAATAAAAGCTCTGAGAACTCTAGGGAACACTCAACATCCGTACAGTAGGCCCCTCCTCCTCTTGATCATACTGAGTTAGAGGAGAGTAGGGTAAAGGAGTGGAAGAGGGGTGAGGACAAAAGGATGTTGGAAAGATATTTAAGGATGTGAAAGAGATGGGTTTCTCTTCATTGTTGACCTCCTCTCCTTCCTCACTCTCCTTCTCTTTTCCCTCTACCAAATTATCTTTCTCTTCATCATTGTTAGCCTCCTCTTCCTCTTTTTCTTTATCCTCCACCAACTTCTCTTTCTCTTCTTCCATTTCTTCCTCGTTCTTTCCTTCCTTCTCCTCCTCTTCCATCTCTTTATGATCTTCCTCCTCAACTGTGGTAACCTGTGCAGCCCTCAAGTCTTGTGACATAGTTGTGTCCTAGAAGTCTTGCTCAAGGCTGAGATGTGGCCACTTGCAATAGTGAGACATGATGGCTCCTATTGATGGTAGCAGTCAGGAGTGTGGAGAAGACTGTGAGTAATGTAATCTGACAGACCTAGAAAAGGGAGAGACACAGTGAGTGTCCCCAGCTGAAAATCTTATTCTTGAAGGCTCTTACAACTATATACTTACAGATTTCCTCTATGGATCATGTCTTACAGCCTCACAGGTCTGCTGTATTCCTGATTGCTTGTCCTCTATGAAACTGTAGATATGTGAGAAAAATCTTCAGGGTCTGTCAGTTGTCACACCCTGAGTCACTGGGGCCCATACTGCTGTTTTTAGGTCCAGCTGCCTTGAGGACCTTTCTGTCCTGTGGTGCGGTTGGTGTCCTTGATACACATTCAGCATTTGCACCTGACTTTAACTCCTGACACTTCCTGGGACTCTTACCCTTTGTGATCTGAGGGGCTATGACTCAGGCAAAGGACTTCACCCCAGTTTCTGTTAGCTCCATAATATAAACCAAGGGGCCTCTTAAGCTGAAGGATACAGGCCTGGCCTCAAGCTTCCTCAGAGCTGAGGGATAGCGCTTGACTCTGAGCTCCCCATGGTTCTTAGGTGGGCAGTTTCCATCATGATTTCCACTATCTAACAACACCTAAATTATACTCTTATGCTGGACTGATAACATACCCTCAGGATAAGATCTCCTATTGCCGAGACAAAGAATATGAAGTAAGCCCCATTTCAAGGACAACTGCAAAAGGCATCTCCGGGGTGGCAGTAAGTGCTGCTCATCCCACCTTTCCTACATGAGAGGTGTACTGTGGGGTAACATGGCTCTTGTAGATATAAAGCAAAACAAAGAACAACAAAAAACAAACTACTAGGTTGGAGAGATGGCTTAGTGGTTAAGGTGCTTTCCAATGAAGCCTAAGAACTCGTGTTCAAATCTCCATGTCCCAAGTAAGCCAGATGCACAGTGATACAAATGTGCAATGTGGCATACATGCACAAGGGGGCACATACATCTGGAGTTCATTCTCAGTTGCTGGAGGCCCTGGCCCTCCCATTCTCTCTCTCTCTCTCTCTCTCTCTCTCTCATACACACACACACACACACACACACTCTCTCTCTCTCTCTTTCTCCCTCTTTCTCTCAAAATAAATAAAAAAAGGAAAAGGAAAAAAAGATAAACTATTGCTATCTCAGGAATAGGAAATCCTTGTTTTCTGTCTTCCCTTCTTTCCCTTCCCAGGAAGGATGCAACCTTACAGCATATGGCTATGTGGCAGTGTTCTTTGGTGGTAGTCTTGGTTTCCATCCCTGCAAGGAGAATCTGGATTTTGGGGTTAAACAAATCCACTGAATGCCATGAAATGGGGCCAAAGTTCATCCACAGATGTCTTGGTTGTAGTGTTCTAAATGTGAAGGGATTTCATCTCTGCCTTAATGTTTGCTCATGCTCTAATAGCTGCTTCTTTTTCTCAAATGTCTGGAATGAGAGTCTGTCCACAAACATTCCCTACGCTTTTTGCTTCTTTGGCCTCCTAGAGGGTTCACGCTTCTGATTCTTCTGTTGACGTATAATACTATCCCTCAAATAGACTGCTTGCAAAAAAAAAAAAAAAAAAAAAAAAAGGAAAGAAAAAGGAAGTGAAAAAGAAAAGAAAAGAAAGAAAATTTTTAAAAAAGCCAGATGTGGTGGTGCACGCCTTTAATCCCAGCACTCGGGAGGCAGATGTAGGAGGATCACCATGAGTTAGAGGCCACCCTGAGACTTCATAGTGAATTCCAGGTCAGTCTGAGCTAGACCGAGACCCTACCTCGAAAAACCAAAAAACAAACAAACAAACAGACAACAACAACAACAACAAAAAACCAAACAGAGAACAAGTGGCAAAAGGCTCCTTATGTCCAGGTCTTTTTTTCTATCTTAGTGATCACCCTGAACAGGCAAAGAAATGCAAAGTAGACACAACTAAGAATGGAAACATTGGAGGTACCTGGGTTACACTAGAGGTTACAGGGGACCCAGTAGCAGGCTTCTGCAAGCAGAAGATAGAAGAAAACCCTGGCAACTATCCAGGAGAAAGTAAGGGAGTGGGAGGTGTCAGGCCATGGGTAAGCACAGAAATCCCACCACCTGGACCTGCCTCACTCTGAAATACACATACACCATACTATGTGTCATCTGGTCTTCTCTGGGGGGATGCCCACCTCCCACAGGGGTATGAGGGACAAGACTGAGCTTATCTTGACACAAGTTTCTTCTATTGTCTCCCCTTCCATCTCATTTCAGATAGGACAAACTGCCTCTAAGATACTTTCAAGGTCACCACTAGACTACACCCTGCTGTCTGTTACAATTCAGAGAGAACAGGAGCCCTCATTACCTTCCTCCAGAGACTTGCAGAGGCAATTAGGAAGCATACTAATGTAACTCTGGAGACCATGGGGGGTAAGTTTTCCTTAAGGATAAATCCCTAACCTAATTGACGTATTTGACCTAATTGACCAATCTCAACAGAGAAATTGAAGGATAGATGTTGCCACCAAATCCTAGAAGTAATTAAAATCACTCAAGGAAGAGACCCAACCCCACCCCAAATGGCACCTTCAGAGTTTGTTTCCTCTGTGAACAGAAAGGGCATTTTCATAAAGAATGTCCAAATCCTAACTGTCAAGGCAACCATTGGAGGATTTGATGCCCTCTGGGTCTAATAGACCTGAAGTCATATCTCTCAGTAAATGCTGATGGTCCCATGGCCTTCTCTATAGGCTCAAATAATCCCAATTCAATTTGAGGAGTACTGGGTAACTATTCAAGTAGCACAATATACTCTACATCTTCTAGTTGGCATGACAGCTCAGTTTTCACTGCTGTATTTTTCTTTGAAACCATGATATGATATAACTGTGTAGCTGCCTTTATGGGCATATCTGATCAGCCTCAAAGGAAGCTTATTATGCACCCTCTTGCTTTCCATCATGCTATCCTTATAATCCCAGAAACACCAGACATTTTGTTAGGGAAATATTTTTCTAATCTTTTTATTTATTCACAAGCAGAGAGAGAGGTAGAGAGAAGAGATACAGAGAAAATAGGCATGACAGGGCCTCCAGCCACTGCAAGTAAACTCAAGATGTATGCACCACTTTGTGCATCTGGCTTTATGTGGGTACTGGGGAATCAAACCCCAGTTGTTAGGCTTCACAGGCAAGTGTCTTGACCACTGTGAAATCTCTCCAGCCCCAATATATTATTTTTAAATGCTAGGTTCAGATTATTTTGCCTGTGGTGGTGGTTGGGTGGGGGAAAATCTGTGTCTTCCTTTGATAGAAGAAAATGTAGATCCTTTAGTCTGGAAAGATGGAGAAGCTGTAGGCCAAGCTTTCCCCGGTAGTCCTCTCCAGATACACCACTTATTTCCTCCATGACAAACAATATCCACTAAACCAGAGACAGTTCAGGGACTTAAGATCATAACTGTAGCCTTAAAAAACAGAGAATACTAGCCAGACGTGATGGCACACACCTTTAATCCCAGCATTTAGGAGGCAGAGTTAAGAGGATCACCATTAGTTTGAGGCCACCCTAAGACTACATAGTGGGATTCCAGGTCAGCCTGAGCTAGACTGAGACCCTACCTCAAAAAACCAAAACACAAAAACAAACAAAAAACAAACAAACAAACAAAAAAAAAAACAGACTCCTAAACGAAAATGGAGACTAGTTCATTATGTGAATGGGACTATACATTGCTTAGTCCTGTATCTGAAAGATGCTTTCTTCTGTATTCTCCAATACCCAGCCATCCTTTTTATTTTGTTTTTTGCATTTGAGGACCTGACTCAAAACATAGATCAAGTCACATGGACAGTATTACCCCATGTATTTAGAGATCATCCCCTCCTGTTTGGCCTGGCCCTATTTCAGGATCTCATATACTGGAATAGCCCAAAGACAACCACAATATTACAGTATGTAGATAATATTTTGCTTTGTGGGGCTTCTAAAGTAAAGATCTATTGAGAAATGGAAGCTCTTCTCAATTTCTTGGCTAAGGTCTCAAGGAAAAAGTTTCAGTTATGCCAATCTAAGGTCACTTGTTTGGGAATGATACTAGAAAGTGAAAAACACAGTTTGAGTTCTGAATGGATTCGGCCTATTTTAGCCTACTTCTTCCCCTGGATTGTAAAATGATGGAGAGCTTTCCTAGGAGTCATACATTTTTTGCAGAATTTGAATCCTGGGATTTGCAGAACTAGTGAGAATGCTTTACCAATATCTTAAGGAGACACATAAATATTCTTTACCTATGAGCAATGTTGTACAAGCTCACTTTGTGTAGGCCCCTTACTGTGTATATCCCTCATGACATAGGAGGTATTTTCAATTCAAAGGGACACATGTTACTGTGTGACAGCCAGGTTGTTAAATATCAGGCCTTCCAGATGGAGGGGCCTGAGGTAACCCACAAGATTTTTTTCCACCCTTCACTCGGTTACTTATCTCCCAGATGGGAAAGTGCTTGAGTGTTCATCCCAAGAAGTCCGTTTAGAAACTATTGCTGTCAGACCTGACCTTAAAGACCATGCCTTAGCAAACCCTGAATTCCAATTATTTACAGATGAAAATTCTTTTATCCAGGATGGAACAAGGAAGGCAGGACATGCAGCAGTATCAGATTCTGGCACTCTTGAGTCTAATACCACTCCCACTAACACCAGTGTCCAATTAGCAGAGTTTAGCTCTGACAGGGCTCTGGCCATTGCTAAGGTTAATTGGGTAAACATTTATAGAGACTCTGTGCTAACTTGATATTATATGCTTACGTAGCTATATGGATAGAAAGAAGGCAGTTGACTCTGTCGGTAACTCCAAGTAGGCATTCTAAAGAAATTCTAAACCTTCTAGAAGCAATTCCTCTCTCTCAAGATGTGGCAGCCATGCAATGCCAGGGCATCAGAATGAAGATGACCCAGTGATTCTCGGCAATCACCTAGCAGATGCTGTAGCAAAGGCTCTAGTTCTGAGGACCAAAAGAATGTTTTAAGGCTAGAGAGATGGCACGTGATAGAAAAGCCTGATATCTTAGGTTACATTCCCCAGTGCCCACATAAAACCAGATGCACAAAGAAGTGCATGGATCTGGAGTTTGTTTGTAGTGGCCAAAGGCCCTGGCATGCCCATTCTCCCTACTCCATTCTCTCTCCTTGCAAATAAATGAGCAAAATATTTTTAAGAAGGAATATTTTGACTATGAGAAAATTCTCTCCTCTGACCTAAGAAACCACATTATACCTCACATGAAAACTACAGAGGTTTAAGGAGATGGCTGCAGTTTAGACTATCATGATCATGGGATGCCCCTGATGGCCATCTGTGGGTACCTAAGTCTTTACAATTGAAAGTTTTAAAGTTCCACTATTACATGTATCATTTAGGGAGAGAAGACAGTTCAGCCAACAAAAAGAATGTTCATGGGTAAAGGGATAGCTAGTAAAATGGCTCAAGTAGTTCAAGGATATGAGGTTTGCCAAAATTTCACTCTTGCAACAATCTTTACACCATCTTGTGATCCAAAAATAGGGAAAATACCCAGGAGAAGACTGGCAAGTAGATTTCACCCACTTGCGATGGACCCCCAAGACCCACTTGTTATTATTATGGGTAGATACATTTACTGAGTGGGTTTATGTTTTCTCATCATACAGAAAAGTCCCAAGAGGTGCTAAAGGACTTTCTATGTGAAGTTATCCTAATATTTGGAATACTCAAGAGCATACAGAGTGATAATGTACCAGACTTTAAAGCAGAAGTTACCTAGACTGTACCTGATACTTCCAATATTCAGAAAAGGTGAAAAGGTTAATGGCCTACTCAAAAGACATCTAACCAAACAAATACAAGAAGTTCAGACCTGCTGGGTCAAACTACTATTGCCCTTAGCCTTGTTTCATTGAGATGTAGTCTGGAACAATTTGCATTAACCCCCTTGAGGCATTGTATGGTAGAACCTTTCTCTTAAGAGACCTGTTACATGACCCTGAAACTACCCAGCTAATATCTGATGCTACTCATTTAGTTAAGTTTCAACAAATATTCTCAGAGCTAAGACATAAAACCCCTGAGAAATAAGACCCAAGGCCATTCTCATTTTGGCCAGGAGATTTAGATTTTATCTGAACATTTAGAGAGTGTCCTTCCCTAGAACCCACCTGGGAGGGCACTTACCAAGTCATTTCGCCAATCTCTATAGCTGTCAAGGTGGCAAGCATAGACTTGTGAATTCATCACACTAGGATTGAAAAGTAGCACACCTTTAAGGACACTCCATGGGAACTCATGACAGAGACTTATTCCTACACTTGTGAGGCTAAAGGCTCCTCTTCAGACATTCACCTCTTGACTCAGAGAACACAGATACGTAAATCTTCATTTTGATGTCTTATTTCAAAAACCCTTATCTGTAGTCCATACTTCTGTTGGCAGTAGGAGCAGCCTTCTTTGTTTTATTTTCTGATGGCTACTGCCCACCACATTTATTGAACAATGTGTACACTTGCCAATGAAATAGTTAAGATAAGACCATCCATCCCTAAAATGCCAACAGCCAAGATAAGGCAATTCTGACCCAATTTGGCCTGATTTCATACATGTCCAAGTTCCTCCCAGCCACTAACTCCCCTATTTCCCAGATGATGACATCCATTATTGGCAACATTCTCCTGGCTTAGTATAACCCAGAGTTATTGACTCAAGATAACTAAAGAGTATATGTTGACCCAGGTTGGTAAAAGTATAGGGAGTAAAACAATGCCTGACATATAATTGGCACTGATGTCCTTATAATTTTTACAGTCTTTTGCATTTAAAAATGCTGTACCCATGAGTACCCCTGCACTTCTGCACTGAGAACATTTTATCCCCTGTTAGTCACCAGCTTACAAAAAGACTCTCAATTGGCTACAAAAGTGTGGTGGTCTGTCATTCTCTCGTGTGGACTATAAGAGCCAATAGGCTCCAATTCCCACTTGCTGTTCCCTCTTACCTAACAATTGGGCCCATAATGATAATTGTTGGAGCAAGAGAAACTCCAGCTTCAGAAGAATAGAAGAACAATTCTATGATCACGATAGCTGGGGAAGCATGTGCTCACTGGTTTCTCCACAGAAAAGTGTTCACAGAACAGTTATCTTCATTATTCACATGAATGGTATAAGACATGAGGCTCATCCCTCTATTGGCCTTTGTCTGCTACTCAGAAAAAGCCCTCAATTCTTTGAGATCACCACAAACAAGAGTGGGTGGACTGCATATGACTGTAATTCCCAGAGCCTCCAACAGCTGACAGCATGGACAAGGTAGGAGAGATATACTATCAGTCCTACAAAGGAACATTGTGCCCTCATTTCTCACTCCAGTTCCTTATCTTAAATCCTAGCAGAGTTTAGGACTCCTTCTTCTGCTGGTGTGGTGTGCCACCTCCACAGATTGTCCCCTCTTCAGAACAAAGTGGTTTGAATGGATGCTCCCAATATATTTGCGATATTATTAAAGTTGTAATTTAGATTTGTAGCCATCTGGCTGGAGGAGGTGTCATTGGGAAGATCATAGGGTCCAGCTCTAGGGTGTGGTGGTAGATTTGGAATTCCATTCTAAGGACATGCAAAGTGCTAGAGTTCTGCCTGAAGTTCCTGTAGTGTGCTTGCTTGATGGTTTGTGGTGGCTTTGGGTTTTTTCTCTCCACTTGGACCTGTAAAAGTGGACCAGCCTCTTCTGCCATTATTGAACTTCCCCTGTATCTTCAATAAACCCCTTCCTCCATAATTGTGACTGATCTGGAAGTTCATCTCAATGACCTGAAGCTGTCTGCCACAGAAGTGGTACTGAGAGTGGAGTGAGATGAATCTGACCATGTGGATTTTAGTCTTTTGGAACTTTTGTTTTGGAGGAGTGTACAGGGACTTGATGCTTGCAACTGAAGATGCCTTATGGAGTAGTAAACCAAGTGTTATGGACTATTATGATAAGAGTTTGAAAATGCTAAGTGCAGAGAAAATTCTATTTGGAGGCTTGCCTTATGAACTTGGAGGCTTGGCTTATGAACTTTCTAAGGGGGAAAAAATGATTGCAGAGGACTTTGTTGGAATTGGGCTACTGGAATTAGGGCTGGCTGCATTTTGCTGCCCAGGCCCAGAGAGTTTGATTAAGGTTAAGTTTGTAATGCACTGATGTGCTTGGCTAAAAATATTGAACTCAGAAGTTTAAGATTTTAAGTTGGGAAAGACTCAAGCAATTTAAGATTATGGGCACTGAGATTGGTTTTTGGTTACTGAAGCTGCTAAGAATGCAAACATATTAGCAATCTTAAGAAAGATGGCTCAACTGCTTTAAACTGAAACAATGGAAAGTATGCCTCAGGAAAGACTATGATAAAAATGCAAATTCTTTTGGAAAGAGTTGACTGGAGAAAGAACAGACTTTTCAAGGTTATGAATTATTTCAGATTTATTTTGTCTCTGAACTAAGAATATGGCTGTGTCCTACACACCTGGTTCTGGTTTCAGAAGAAAAAAATATGTATGGAGTGATCATGAAGTGCACATGGTCCCATAAGCTGTTGCCGAGTCATGGCATAAAGGCAGGGTATGATGACCCTGCACTGGCAAAGCCATTAGAAGATAGACCGTGTTTGCATGGAAACTCAAAGATGTTTTGGCTATACAAGGTCTTTGCAAGGACTACCATTGAATGCTTCTGGCCTAGAATGAAAGTTTTCCCTGGCTATTCAGCCCAGCTGGAAGAGCAGAATTGGAAAATCCAGAGACTGTTAGGCACCAGTTATGATATCAGACTTGAACTACAGAAGTTGATGTTTGTTTGATGGTTATTGAGTTTGCATTATTCTGGTATCTCCCTGTTATGCCTTATAACAGTTGGAAATGTTTACTCTGTGCCTTTTTATTTTGAAAGCTTATAACTTGTTTGATTTTATAGAACTCACAACTAAGATAATCTGGACTTTGGAACTATTTTAAGATGGTAAATACTATGGGAACCTTTGAAACTGGACTGTATACAATATACTATTTGAGATGGTTTTGAATCTACTGGGGGCCCAGGATCAGAATTTGGTAGTTTTAATGGATATCCTCCAATATATTCAAGATTTCATTAAAGTTTGTAATTTACATCTGTAGCCACCTGGCCGGATGACGTATCACTGGGCAGATCTCAGGGTCCAGCCCTAAGGTGTGGTGGTAGATCTGGATTTTCACTCTAAAGACATGCAAAGTGATTGAGTTCTACCTGAAGTTCCTGTAGTATGCTTGCTTGCTTTTTAGTGGTGGCTTGGGGCTTTTTTTTCTCTCTGCTTAGGCCTGTGAAAGTGGGCCAGCTTCTTCTGCCATTATGGAACTTCCCCTCTATCTTTAATAAATCCCTTCCTCCATAATTGACCCTGGTCTGGAAGTTCATCTCAGTGTCCTGAGGCTCTCTACTACAAGTATCCTCACCTCCCTGAGAACATAGACAACCGTGATGAGGTGTAACATCTGTATAGCTCTGCGTGGGCCTTCCAAGGCTAACAGAAGTGTCTGGGTCTTATGTCTTCTGCAGTGGGGATTCAGTCAGTCCATCCTCATGGTACTCATCTTTACTCTTTGCTGAGACTGAGCCATGACCTTGGTGTCCTGATGTTTTACCATCAGAACAGAACATTACCTCCCTGAGCCATCTTCCTCACCCTGGGAGAAAATCAAAAGGTGCCACATTGCCTAGGTCCTCTCATAGCTGGGAATAGAATATTGTAGATAGTGCAGGGTCCCTTCATTCTGGGGTGAGATGTATATACATGAACCTGGGTCTCTGACCTCTTTTCAGCTTCTGTCAAACCCTCAAGCCAATGCTCTCACCACTGTGAAATTATCAAAACATAAATGAAGAGGTGCCACATGAAGCAATTCTTGTCAAAGGCTATGTTGTAAACAGTTTTACAATGCTGGGACAAACATCCAACCAAACACAGTTTATGGGAGGAGTGGCATTTATTTCAGCATGGTTTCAATGTAAAGCAATTAATGCTGGTAATCTGCTTGGCAATAGAACTTCCAGTAACTAAAAACTTGACTCTGTGCTAGTAACTTTAAATCTGTTTGAATTTTTCCAATTCCAAATCTTGTATCTCTCAGTTCTATATCTTCTGTCAAGCACAATAGTCCATTACTTTAAATTTCAATCTTGATAAAAATGTTTGGGCATGTGCACCAGAATGCAGCCAGTCTTTAGGCCAGTACCCAAGTTCCAACAATGTTCTCTGTTGTCTTTCTCTTCCTTTTGAAATTTCCCTGGCCAATATAGTTTTCTCTGTACTCAGCATTTTCAAACTCTCATCAGAATAGCCCATAACACTTGGCTTACTGTTCTCTATGGCTTCTGCAGTCCAAAGTACCAAATGCTTGCATATTTCTCCCACACAAAAGTTCCAAAGGACCAAAACCCACATTGTCAGATTCATCACAGCACAAACCTACTCCTGGTACCAAGTTTCTGTTATAGACAATTCTGCAGTGCTGAGACAAACATCCAACCAAACACAGTTTATGGTAAGAACAGGATTTATTACACTTTAGATATCCAAGGGAAACTCCATCAATGGTGGAAGAAGCTGGCTCCCTTTAATAAATCCAAGCAGGGAGAGAAAGCCACCAGCAGCCAACAAAACAGAAAAAAGCAGAAGTACAAGCTTGGAACAAGAAGGACCTCCAGAGGTCAAACTTCTCTCCATACTTTTGGGCTGGAATTCATTTCCTTCCCCAGTGACACCTTAGGGTTGGATTTCAGGATCAACCCTCAGTAGCACTCCCTCCAGCCTGGCAACTTCAGATATAAGTTACAAGCTTAATAAAGAATGTCAGAGCCACATGTTGGGTCATGATATGCAGAGACATTTATCCTACCCACAACTGTGGGCTAACTCCAGAATGCATGACCCATGTACCTCAACAAGGAGGGGCCAGGGGGAGGGGGTATGTCATGGATGAGCCTAATAATGGTACCAAATTGATTGTATTCACTGAGTACAAAACTAATTAATAATAAAAATAAAAATAAATAAATAAATAAATAAATAAAATGCCAGAGTATATGGAGGACATACATTTAAATCACCACAAGCTAGGTCTGGTCTCTTTTTCTGTGAAGCTACCCTAAGTCTTCTCTCATAATAATCATCTTCATTTTGGCCAGTCCCCTCGATTGACCCAACGTTGTCTCTTGAGACCAAGACTTCACTGCTCAGGGAAACTCCTAGGCCACACAGGTAAGTATAAATAAATCACATGTGGGCATTCCTGCTCTCATCCTCCAAGGATTTGTCTCAGGGACAAGGTGGAGTTTTTGTGAAGCCATTCTATCTGGGTGGGGATACCCTAGTGTTCCTTCCCTTACCTTGACTCTGTACATGTCTTGAGACTCCTCTCTCTGCTGATATCACACATAGATACCAAAGCTTTCGTTCACCATCCTGAGACAATCCAGATAAAAGGAAAATGACATCAAACCTAGTATCAGGATATATTATTATTGAAGGAACCAGTCAATCCTATCTCAAGTGATTCACTTTTATTCCAAGAATAGCATATCCTTCCATATGTTTCTGTGGAGTCTCCCCATCCAACAAAAACCTCACCATCCAGAATCACTCCAGCCCCTTGGCTCCTAGGAAAGCTTTCAGCAGAATTGAGAGTGCATTCCATTTGGCCACCCTAAGCTGCATTTTCTCAGGGCTAGTAAAAGGAGACTGCCAGACTCTGAAGGATCCTTCTTTCCCAGAGAAGAGAGGAGAAAGGAGAGCAGAGAGGTTAGGAAAAATAGTTTGAATGAAGGAGGGATGGAGTAAGAAGGAGTAAAGCATTTAACCTCACTAAATGTCCTTTACTCAAGGTAGAGTCATAAACTCCTCTGCACACCAATTGTACCTCATAGACTGTCACACCTTCAGATAAAATCCATTAACTTCTTGAGACAGCCATGTCCCTATGTATAAAATTAAGTGCTACATATGATCAAACTTGCTGGCAGATTCCTAGGGTTGACAGCAGAAGCATGGTGAGTCTGAGGCCACCTCTCCCTTCAGACTGGATTATAAACATGCTCTTTGTCTTACCATATTAATAGCTAGGGAAGGTTCTAGTTTTTTTTTTTCTAATACAAAGGTGGCCTGAGTAGACAGATTGACATTGAATTAGATATGGGGTTCCTTTTGCTAAGTTTTCCTTGCCACTTAAATGTCCTAACCTCCCTGAGGTCCTGCTTAAATGGGAAGAGTGACCACACATTGTACCTTTGTCAGGGGTATCCAAGGGCTTATAACAGAATATAGAACTCATGTTTTCTACTACGTACTCTGTCCTCTTTCAATCTCCTTGAAACTATGTTGCTCCTGGATATCATCAAGGTTTAACTTCCCTGAAGCAAATATCATCAATTCCTGGACAAAGTGGGCAAGTACATCTGGCCACCACTGCTCAGACCCTCTGTGGATTAACAGAGAAGGCATAGAGGGTTTATTATTTTGGGGGAGGAGACTTTCTTTCATGGCTGACAGCAGAGACAGGGAACGGTTGAGGCCCTCCATATTTATAGTCAAATATCCTCTTGCACTTCGTCCAGTTTCTTTACCTTAATGCCTGGAAGGATATCCCACTTAATTTTAATTCCATAAACTCTGTCTTGGAAATTTCAGACCTAACAGCAAGGGGTAGGGACAGGCAGGGCTGAAACTATTGCCATATCTGTGGTATGAAGTTATAATTCCTTTCCACTTGAGTCACCATCATAATACAAGACCCGGCCTGGGACCATTCCTGGAGGGACAGTAGAACCCTTTCAGAAAAGCCTCTCTCTTTCAATCTACCAAGAGTAAAGTTAAGAATTGCCTCAACTAGCAATCCTGCCTGGAGCATCCCAGGTCCAGCTGAACGAAGGAGTGAGGCTATCACTACAATACTTGGGTAGAGGAGTGGGGGAGGCTCTTAGTCCCCCCTCATGGAGTTTCCCATCAATACTGGAACTTTACCCCTCTTTACCTGAATCTAAGTCCCTCAAAAAAGTTTCATCCCCCTTGCACTACTGACATGGAACTTTAGATTACAAACAATGTGTAATTCTACCTGAAGTCTCCAGGGACAAGTAGGACTAGCCCTTCTATATTTGTCAGGAAAGGAAAACCTCCTGGTACTTCCTTATTGTCTTCTGCTTGGTATTCCCCAAGGCTTACAATTCTCTCCACTTTGCAAGTCTAGTACCCTCATAAAAAGCTGTTCTTCAGGATGTCAAGAAGGAACCCAAGTAACCACACGGGCCACAACCAGGAACTATGAGAAAGGCAGATGGGGTTAGTGCACCTGTGTCTGTGGGGAAGGAAAAGGATAATGGATCTCCTCCCTCATCCTCCACTTCAAGACAGGAATGCTCCTCCCCTCCTGGCCAGAATACAGCCGACTCACTAGAAGACTCAACTCATAGTCCCAATCTGAAACACTGGAAGGGCCATTAGTTGTAACAGGCCCTGGCGCTTTAGGGTGGGGGACTTCACCCAAGATTTGTGTAGAATGGACAGGCTCTTAGTTGTCCTTCAGAACCCTCCCCTTCAAGGCTGGAACTCCTCCCCTACTGACACATATGCAGACCCTTCACAAAAGCCTTACCTCTCTTCAGACTGTCAGTCTCTTCTTTGCAATGGTTCTCCTCAGCCTCTTATGCCAATGGTGCTAAGTACCCTGTATTTATGGAGGAAAGGAAGGCTCTCAATCCTTCTTAAGTCTAACCCCTTAAGGCCAGAATCTCCTTCCTAGATAACCAAGTCCAGCCCTCTCCCAAAATGCATCACCTCTCCTGGTCTACAAATACAGAACTATGCAGAGTACAAAGCACAAACAGCCTTGGAATCTTCTGTGCAAGTACCTGGACAAAGGGAATTAAACCTCCTAGTTCTCTGGTGTAGATGAAGGTTTCCAATCTCCCTTAGAGTTCTTCCTGTCCTAGAAAGCCGGCCTGTTAACATTTCCAAAGGCTGCAACTCTCTGCCTTGCTTACACAAGTCTATCCCCTTCCCCAGATTCCTCACCTCACTAGGACTAGACCTGGGAAATCTGGAAGCAGGCACACTGCATGCAAGCTCAGAGCATCCTACACAAGGGCCTGGGCAGAGGGGATTCATGTTTCTCATTTGTCTGAGGGAGGGAAAGGCTACCACTCCTTCCTTAGTGTCTTCACAGTCAAGGCCAGGACTCTGTCCTTGCTGAGCAAGTGCAGCCCCCTCCCAAAGGCCTCACCCCTCTGGGAGTTGCAGCAGGAAATCAACTCTAGAAGCTTCTCCCCTGGCTTGCTCACTTGCTCACTCACTCAGGGAGGCAGGCAGGTAGGTTGGCATGGGATGCACCACACACCGAGACTCCAGGAAGCAACTACTGCTGGGACAGGCCAAACCAGACCCCCTACGTCTGTGGGGGAGGAGAACCTTCTGAATCTTCCCTCAAGGTCTTCTCCTTTATATTCCTAAAGGCTGGGACTCTTTCCAGTTGAACAGAGTCCAGTTTTCCCACAAAAACCTCACTGCCCTCAGATTCCTCACTCCGAGCTCCTGAAACATTGCAAGCCCTGACCAGGCTTGAAGGCTAGGGGTGTGAAAGTTACTACCCTCCAAGAGGAGGGGGCTGGTGTTTCATATATCCATGGTGGGTGGGGGTCCCAATTCAACTTCTGGTCGTATTGCATGATTGGTCAGGACTAGAGGCTCTGCTGCTGTGACACCATATGGTTCAAAATCCCTGGATGTAATTTTGGCAATAGCACATCTGCAGACCTGAGACTTCCAGGGTGTGGCAGTCAAGGTCCAGCAGAATGGTAGTCCATCTCACAGAATATTACTACCTCTGCCATCTACTAACCTGAATTTGGACTTCTGAGGTGAAACTACACATCGCTAGGACTTCAAAGATGGAAGCTATATTACACCATACCCAAGTATGATTGGTATAAAGGTGTGGCTTAGCGTGCCCCACTTCTGAAGATGGTGCAAAACCTCAGTCTTAGCTTAAAGTCTTTGGTTGCTCCTAGCTGCTTTTCTCCCTGGACTTGAGATCAGTGTACTCAACATGTTCCTCCCACTCCTAAAAGAGACAAGATGGAAGAGAGTGAGCGTTTCTAAGATCCATGGCTGTGCAGGTACAACAAATAAGGTAGGGTGACAATGAAGCCAGCCTTCTGCCTGAGATAGTAGGCATGCCTTCATCATTTATAAAGTGTACATGTATTAGCCTTAAGTCTTATAAATCGTCTCTCAGGTCCTGAAATTAACAGCTATCAGAGCCTTGTCTCCTTCCCCTGCTAGCCCATGTCTGTTATCTTCAGAACAATGCCTTTAACTCTCAGAAACCCCTGTCAGACAACTTTGAAATGAATTATACTAGTCTGCACAGTCCCCAAACTCACATCCACAATAAAGTATGATGCCTTCTCCTACAAAATCCCTAAGTCTTGTGTTTCTTCATTTTGCATCCTGGCTTCTTTTGGGAAATTATGCCTCTGTCATCTCTGAGCCCTTGCTTAAATAATATTCTTTCAGACAGTGAATTTTAGTTTGAAGAGATCCTAGATTAGGAGAGTAGCAGCATCCACAACAGTTCCAATTTCCCATAGTTCTCTTCGCCAACTAGCCTCAGACCATGGAACATTGTCTCTGAAAGATTTCTTTTGTACACAGAGGAAGCTGCACGTGATAACATGCAAAGGTTTGACTACTTTTGAAAATCTCTGACATTAAATTGCCTGGGAAAGTGATTCTTAATTTTCATATTTTTCATTCACAATGAGAAAATACCACATACCTTTTTATGGCTACTGGGTTAAATTGTATGTAGATGTGTGACATAAAATATCACTTACGATGTGTGCCTCATTATGAAGCATACCTTTTCTGTTCGTTTGTTCTTTATGTTACATTAAAATATTATTTAGAAAGATAATTTCTCATCCACTAATGTTCATTCAGTAGATCTTTGAGAAGATTCAAAGTATGTAGCTCCAATTAACTCCCTTATTAACTCAGATCACCTAATCCCAAATAAACAAACTGTGTGATACCATACATGGGACATACCCTGTTGTAAAGATATCAATTCTTGTTTACATATCTAATCCCTTTCCAGTAGCCATGGTTTTGTAGTTACATTCGTGTTGCTGGGCCAAAGCACCCAGTCATGAGCAACTTATGGGAGGAATCTATTTTGATTTACAGACTCATGTGGAAGATTCATGGTGGCAGAGAAAAGATGGCATGAGCAGAGGCTTGCCATCACCTCCTTGCCAATATCAGGTGGAAAACAGCATCAGGAGAGTGTGCCAATTATCACTGGCGTTCTATGTGCTAATAAAGCTCAAGGTCAACCACTAGCAACACACCTCCTCCGATAAGACTACATTGTTGGGCACTGCCAGGCACAGGCTGGAGCCTTCAGAAGAGGGTCCTGAGCGGCCAGGCACAGCTAAGGAACCCCGGGCTACAGGAGGCCACTCCTTCTCCAAGCCCAGCACACCCGAACTTAGGCTCCACACGTAGCCAGTTGCCTAGGAAAATTCCTTATCAGCCAGCAGCCTTCACACAGTCCTGAGAACCTAGATCACCTGACCACCTCCCCCACTCTAGCAGACAGCTTCAGGTTCACTGAGATGAACTTTGACCACTCCTCACATTTTCCAAAGGCTCTTTCAGCCTATCAGGGCATCAGGCCCTACCTCATGCTGCATCTCAGCAACAGCTCCTGGAACCATGTGCAATTCACGGCCACTCCTCACATTTTTCATGCTTCTGAAACCAATACCAGGTGTGCAGGACACAGCCATATCCTTAATTCACAGACAAAATAAATCATAACCTTGAAAAGCAGGTTCCTTCTCCAGTCAACTCTTTCCAAAAATGTTTACATTTCTTTAATAGTCTTTCCTCAGGCATCCTTTCCATGGTAAAGCAATTGGACCATTTTCCTTTAAGATTGATAATGTGTTTGACAATAGCAGATTCAGTAACCTAAAACCAGTCTCAGTGCCTATAATTTTAACTTGCTTGAGGTTTTCCAGCTTAAAATCTTAAATCTCTCAGTCCAATATCTCTAGCCAAGCACATCAGTCCATTACAAATTTAACCTTGATCAAACTCTCTGGGCCTCAGCGGCAGAACACAGCCAGCCCTTATGCCAGTAGCCCAGTTCCAACAAAGTCCTCTGCAGTCTTTCCTTCCCCTTAGAAAGCTCATAAACCAAGCCTCGAAGTTCAATGCTGTCTGCACTTAGCATTCTCAGACTCTCATCAGAATAGTCCATAAAAACTTGGCTTACCACTCCAGAAGACATCTTCAGTTGTAAGCACCAAGTCCGTGCCTATTCCTCCAAATCAAAGGTTCCAAAAGATCAACATCCACATGGTCAGGTTCATCTCACCCCACTCCTCGGTACCAGTTCTATAGCAGACAGCTTCAGGTTCACTGACACGAACTTTCAGACCAGGCACAGTTATAGAGGAAGGGATTTATTGAAGCTTACAGATCCAGGGGAAGTGCCATAATAGCAGAAGAAGCTGGCCTGCCTTCACAGGACCAAGCAGAGAGAGAGAAGCACAAGCCTAAAGCCAAAAGCCCCACAGCACAGCACACTTCAGGAACTCCAGCTAGGCACACTTTGCATATCTTTAGATTGAAATCTGAAACCCACCTCCACACCTAAAGATCCACCCAGTGACACTGCCTCCAGCCAGGTGGCTACAAATGCAAACTACAAAGAAACAACTGAATATATTGGGGGCCATCTATTCTATTCAAACCACCACACCCACCATTGCCTATGTGCTAGAATGAATGCTCTCATATGCTAATTAAGCATCAGATATGAACTTTGTATATCCAATCACCTTAGTGTTACCTCCCCACCCTCAGATGCTTATAAACCCATTTCATTGACAATAAGAGAGCCGCTCGCATGGAAACTCCTCCCGAGAGTCACCCGGTATGGGGGATGGCCCCAGAGCAAGAACACAGGAACCCACACTCCACCTCCTAAATTATTGCAAGTTAGGGAGCAAGCATTCAGACCACATAATTTACGGGGACACGTGGTTTGAGCCATCACATATGGAGATCAAAATAAAGCTTAGAATTCCAAAATCTCATCTTTCCCCTCAAAATTAAACCAGGAAAATACAATATAGAGTGAACAAAAAGCAAATATGTACAATGAAATAAAAAACAAATTCTGAGAAACCTTCATATAGAGTAATAACTGTTGAACTGATATTTGTGTAAGAGGTGAGTGAGTTAAAACCATGGTTGAAGTTTGGGAAGGTCCACAGCCAGCCACCATGGGTAGATGACAGGATGACTAGGAGGAAATGCTATGAAATTTATACCCCAGCTGAGTGGCATAATTTAGGCAGTGTTGTAGACAACAGGTATCAGTAGCCTTACATTTTCCTAACACTGCCATTCATTTTTATGTTGATTCCTTTATGCTCAATTTTGGTATTTGTTTCTATTGTGAATGATGCACTTTTCATTATGTGTTCTAAGGAGTTATTTCTTATGTGTGGAAGGACTCCTGATTTTGCTGTAGTTACCTTATACTATCTTTCTGAGTTTGTTATTCATTTCAAATATTTCCTGTGTTGACTTGTAAGGTGTTTTGGTTTTTTTTTTTTTCAACATAGAGATCGTATTGTCACTAATATGATCTGAAATTTTGTCCTCAAATTTCACATACATAAATTCTAACTCCTAAGATTTAATAAATGAAAGTTTCCTCCCAATCTTATGTTGGAAAAATATTTACCAAGAGCATTTTGATCTACTAACTCATGATGGTACTGACACAAACACTTATAGATCTTTCCTTTAGGACATATTTGTGGACTTCATAATATTTTGTCTTTTGGGTTAGCCTGTCTTACAGAAACTAATAGAAAGGTTGGGGAGATGGGTCAGCAATTAAAGATACTTACTTACAAACCCTGCCAGCCCAGGTTCAATTCCTCACTATCCATGTAAAGGCATGTGCACAACGTGGCTCAACCCCTTTCTCTCCCCTCCTCTCTCTCTCCCTCCCTCTTTATTGCTCTATCACATACTCTCTTTTTTGCTTTTAAATAAAAATAAATAAATCTTGTAGAAAAATATGAAAAAGTTAATAAGGAAGTAGGCAGAGACCACTTCCCACAGTTCACTGTAAGATACATGAGAATAAGAGCTAAGTGGTGTCTTCTTTTAGATGATTAAGGTCCTCATTATGCATTCAGCGCTTGTTGTTCTCCCTAACTCTGCTTCATGATTCAACTTTTAGACCAAACTGTTTGATTTGAGTTACCAGGACTTGGAGGTGATTATGAAGTAGACTGCAACATAATTCCTATTTTTCAGGGCAGAAGGTATCCTCAAGCTAAATTTTCTTTTCCAGTGTACCTCAAAGGAGGTTTTTGAAAGTGCTTGTAATTGAATACAGCTCCTCCTGGAAGTCTGAAGGACTGAAAAGAAAGGCTCATTTCTCCGAATTCCTTCTGTCAGGGATGGAAGGCTCTTTTGCATCTCTGCCAGGGTCTTCTGGATACCCACTTGGGACTAGGATTACTCTTTCTCCTAACTTGACGTCCTACTCCCCAAAGTGTAACAATTCTGTTTCCCAAGATGGAATCAGGCATGCACTACATCTGTTTTCCTTCTCTGCAGCCTCCAGGGTCCTAAAGAGTCAAGAGAGTCCTGGCATTTATTTTTCTCTTGGAAGTCCTGTTTATACTACTTCGTAACCCTCTCCTGGTTGTCTGGTTCATTTGTGAACCAAACCTGCCTCTTCACAATAAGGTCCATGACTCCCTGACAAAGCACAGAATGTTAGTTTTAAATTTCCTCTGAGGTATATGTGTTCATCCCTAGCTCTTTTCCCCTAACCCCTAACATGCACTGGCTTTTATATTCTCTATGTAGTTTTACATATAGGACGATATCACATGTAGCCATTTTTTCACATTTTGATTTATTTCCCATCTAATTTTAAAACAGACAAAATAGAGAAAATAACATTGAATTCCCATATACTCATCACTCACAATGTGCATGTTGAAGATTGTGAAATTATTTCACTGGGTCTCTATAGGCTATAGAAAAAGCAGATATAGGGGCTGGAGAGATGGCTTAGTGGTTAAGGAGTTTCCCAGCAAAGCTAAAGAACCTCTGTTTGATTCCCCAAGACCCGCGTAAGGCAGTTGCACAAGAGGGCACATGTGTCTGGAGTTCTTTTGCAGTGGCTGGAGGCCCTAGCATGCCCATTTTCTCTCTCCCTCTCTCTGCCTCTTTCTCTCTGAAATAAATAAATAAAAATAAAGTTTTTTTTTTTGCAGGCATCTGGAGTTCATTTGCAGTGACTGGAGGCCCTGGCACTCCCATTCTCTCTCTCTCTATCTCTCTCTCTCTCTCTCTCTCTCCCTCTTTCTCTGTCAAATAAATAAATAAATATAAAATATTTTTAAAAAGAAAAGAAAAATCAGATATATACAGTGTTGCAAACACTTTCAAGCTCATTAATAGTCAAATAAAAATTAATTAAACTAAATATTTACCATTTACAGTTATCCAACTGGCAATAATTAATCAGTAACCCCTCCTTTTGTTTGGAATACAGATATGCAGAAGATCTTCATAATTTTAAATGTAAGCCATAAAAAACTTTTTCAAAGGATACCTTAAAACACTCAATAATATAAAGGTATATTCCATCTTTTATCAAACTCATTTCTAGGATTTATCCCTTCAGTAAAAATCGCCTAGGATTCACTAGCATGCACTGAGGTATGCTACTTAGAAAAAAATGCAAACTTAGCCCCAGTCCTGTATGGATGACAACATATGATTTATGGTATTACATGCTTTTGGGTAGTATGTAGAAGTTCAACATAATGAGATATATTTCCACCAAAAGATGCTAGAAAAATTCAGGGATTCCTACCTGAAAAACTCTGAATGAAGTTGCATGTATAGACATTATCTCAATATTTTTTAAGTAAAAAATACCCTTAGCACAACCCTTACTTATTTGCAAATGAATGTTGTGTATAGATGTATAGACACACACATGGATACAAACATATGTGTGCCCATGCACACACATTTGTACACACACATTCTTTTATGAGTGTATGTGTGCAAATTGTACAATGAATGGAAAGTGAAAAAATGTGCATGAGTTTGCTGAAAAGGATCACAATAGTATACATGAGTGTATACATGTATCTAGCAATGACAGTCTCACCTACAAAAACATTCGCTAAAGTGAGTTACCAGGAATGGGATAAATGAATTGGAGAAACTGGAAACCAAATAAAAATAGAAATAATATTAACTACATAGACTATAAACAGGAAAAGTGAATAAGATCATACAATAATGCAAATGTACACATTTATTTTCAAGTAAATATATGAAAATCTAAAACAGATTGTTTGTGATAAATGAGATTCTGTATTCTATTAACTACATGATGAGGCTATCCACAGAAAATACTTTTTTGTTGTTTTCTTGAGGTAGGGTTTCACTCTAGTCCAGGAATTCACTATGTAGTCTCAGGGTGGCCTCGAACTCACAGTGATCCTCCTACCTCTGCCTTTCAAGTGCTGGGATTAAAGGAGTGCACCACCATGCTCAGCTCAGAAAATACTTCTTCATTTCTTCGTGTTCATTAGAAGTGATATAAATTGTGCTTCTCACTGGGGTTTTCTCATAACCTGTGTGGATCTCAGCAAACCATTGATGCCATGACTTGCATGAACTAAGATTTGTCAACCTAAGACAATTCTGAAGACAAATCAGAGTAAGTTTTGAATGTGGATTCTTCTTCTTCTCCTCCTCCTCCTCCTCCTTCTTCTTTTTTTGGTATTTTCTTTCAAGGTAGGGTCTCACTCTAGCTCAGGCTGACCTGGAATTCACTATGTAGTCTCAGGGTGGCCTAGAACTCATGGTAATCCTCCTACCTCTACCTCCTAAGTGTTGGGATTAAAGCCATGCACCACCTCGCCTGGCTTGAATGTGGATTCTTTATATTACAACAATAAAATAGCATACTTTTAAAAAACGTTTCATGTTAACAGATTTTAAGTTGTTATTTTCTCTATTAAGGAGTATTTTCATGAACTCTTCAGGAAATTGTATGTGATTCCTCCAAAAGATAAAATACTTGCTACACTTTTGTATCCTAGAAAGACAATTTCCTCAACAAACACATTTGTCAATGTGAGTTACCAGGCAGAAGCCATTTAATTTGGAGAAGGTAGAAAGAAACCAATATCAGGAAAGTGACGAGGAAGACAGCACAGAGGACTGGTGAATTTGCCCAGCAACAATGCAAACTTGTAACTCAAAATAGATATTTAGAACCATTGTGAGAACTAAATTCTTTTGAAACTATATTTTCTTAAGACATTAGTAACTTAATACATATTTCTTTGTTGTCCATATATTTATTTTTGGATATATGCATGGTCATATCTACTGCTTCCTTACCACACAGTAGTGAAAAACCTTTACTGACCCATATATATGATGAGTGAGATACTTAACCTACCACCCAGATGATTTTCAGGATGCTTTGTTAGAAAGAAAACCAAGATGAAGTAAGTAGTGAAAGACTTGGGTTGTGTTCAGGTAGGGTGTCAAGGCAACACTTTCTGAGTGGTTGAAGCTGGAGAAGAGACTTGAGTGCAGTGAAACAAAGAGGCTTGTCACTTGAGTGTTTCATTCAGAGTGAACAGCAGGCATAAAGCTCAAAGAAGGAAGAAAGTCATGTATTCAAGAGGCTATGGGATGTGCCTGTGAATTAAGCAGGAGAAAAGTGGTGGCTACCCTTTATCCAGGTGTTGGACTAGCCTGTCCGAGTACCAGAGGTGTCAGAATGTACTCGAGGGATGAGAGGATGCTACTAAGACCCTGGGGATCAAAATGCACTGCAGAGACTTGTATTAGCAAAGGTCATATGTGCAAAAGTAAAGATTGAGAGTTCTGCTTGGAATTCCTAATGAGATTACATTTAAATCTTGTATCATTTTCCTAAGAGTTTTTAATAATACATTTATTTAAAGATAAATATTATTTTTAAGAATTATTGTATATTGGGGCTGGAGAGATGGCTTAGCAGTTAAGCTCTTGCCTGTGAAGCCTAAGGACGCCGGGTTGAGGCTCCATTCCCCAGGACCCACGTTAGCCAGGGCACGTGCGTCTGGAGTTCGTTTGCAGCGGTTGGAGGCCCTGGCTAGCCCATTCTCTCTCTCTCTCTCTCTTCCTCTCTCTCTCTCTCTGTACGTTGCTCTCAAATAAATAAATAAAAATGAAAACAAAAAATTATAAAAAGAATTATTGTGTTGGAATATATTGCTGGATCAAATTCTAAGCTTTTTAAAAAATGATCGGCTTGACAAGATGTACCTTTTTTATTCTTTTCATATTAGTTTAGACAGTCTTAGCTATCAGAGGTATAAGCAAGAAACCTGTCTTCCTTTTCCTGTTCTAGTAAAACCCCTTAAATCTTACTCTTGTAGACCATAGCTCTGAAACATGGGCTCTGCTCCTAAAATCTGCCAATGGAATCTACAGTACATGAACTTGGATCAGGAAAATGATACACATCTTTATTTCACTAACTTTAAACTGAAATTCTACATTTTCTTCCTTGAGAAATGTAAGGAACAAAGAAAGACACTTTTATACAGTGCTGGTGGAGGCATGAACTTGCTCAGCGATGATAGAAAGCAGAATGGAGGTGCCTCAAAAAATCTGGAAATAAAAAATCCCCTGGAAATAGAAATACCAACTATACCACTCCAATATCCAACTATAAAACTGCAAGAAATGTACCCAAAGGAATCATATTCAGCATAGCATAAAACAGAGTTACTAGCATATCCATGTTTTTGAAGCAACATTAGTTATATTAGGGGTCTGCAGTGAAATAGAATTGAGAAAATTCATATATATTACTACAAATGAGATCTATTAAATTAGATTACAGGATTCAGGCTGGACAGTCCAACAATGGCTCTCTGCAGGGTAGAGAGTTGGAGAACTCAGAAGTTGCTTATTTCAAGAAGCTTGATTTCTCAGCAGTCCCAATCTGGCACTAAAGGCTTGGAGGATTCCTGGAGGTCCATTGGTCTTTAGTCCATGTTGGAAGGCTAATAAAGCTAGATCTCAATGTCCACAGAGAAGATCAGTAACAAGATATATCGACACACCCACCAGTGAGTGGCATAGGCAGCCAGGCAAAAGGCTCTGCATTCTCCAAGAATTTTGTTACATATAGTTCACCTATAGAAGGGCTGCCCCCTCTGGGGAAGATCCTCCTTTCTCCACTAATCTGTCATGGAAATACCCTCACAGTCCATATGTCTCTCACTTGATTCCTAATTTGATTATATTGACAAAAGAATTTTACCATCACAGTACTCAAGTTATATCATCAGCCTAGTGTCCATGAGTAGGTAGCTGAATAAAAACTTTACACACACACACACACACACACACACACACATATATATATATATATATATGTATATATATATATAGAGAGAGAGAGAGACAGAGACAGAGACAGAGACAGAGAAATAGATAGATATGTATATATAGCGTGTGATAAAATTATATTTAACTATGAGAGCACAATAATAACATTTACATGAAAGTGAATTAAATAAGTTTAATAATCCAGACTTATACCAAAGAGCATCACGTATTTTTCCCATAAGCAGAAAGTAGATTAAAATAAAGGAAAGTAGACAGGGAACTATTTGGAAAACATAAGGGGAGTGGGGAAGGTGAGAGGATCCAAAGAAGGCAATAGGAAATGAATGTGATCAAAATACATTAACATATATTTATGCCAATGCCATAATGAAACTAAATAAGCATATATTAAACATAATGTTAAAAGAATTCCTTCAGGCAATAGGAAAAAGACCAAGTACTTCTCTGCATTTTCAAAATAAATAGAGTGCTATAAATTATAACTAAAAGGGTAAATATAAAAGATGCTTTTTCTCATCATGCAAATGCTAGAGATAATTGACAGATTATAGAAAACACAGCAAAAAGAAATAACAATATATGAGAGTGCACATTGTAAGCAGACGTTATATGCATTATCAGCAGTAGAGAAGAGGGCAAGAAAGTGGAAATGGAAGTGCATAATTGATTTTGGTGCTTGTGACTGTTCTGAATTCCACCTGGTTTGGTAGGCTGTTTTGTTTCTTGCACAAAAAGTTTTCAGACATTGATTAGGCTATATTATGTACATGAGGTATTTGAAAAAAAATCATTTTTTAAAATTGGTTGCCATGTTAAACTAGTGACTTCAGTAGTAAACAAAGGATTCCAAACAGAGAACCTGTAATGACAGGTCATTATAGACCTTTACTGTGTGTACATGTTTGTGAGAGAGCTGACATTATATCTTTCCTACATGATTTTCCCATATCAGACATCTTTGTTTCTGTCTCTCCCTCTCTCCCTCACACACAGAAACATATAAGCACACACAAAACAAATTTTCCATCATTTTTGAAGAATACAAAAGCCATTACCTGTAATGGGAAGTTCCATAAATGGCAGAAGAAGCTGGCGTGCCTTCACAGAACCAAGCAGAGATTGAGAAGTACAAGCCAAAAAGCCACACAGCACAGCACACCTCAGGAACTCCTGCTAGGCACACTTTGCATATCGTTAGATTGAAATCTGAAACCCACCACCACACCTTAAGATCCACCCAGTGACACTGCCTGCAGCCAAGTGGCTAAAGATGCAAACTACAAACAAATAAACAGCTGAATATATTGGGGGCCATCTATTCTATTCAAACCACCACATTCTGCCCCTGGCCCCCAATAGATTTATAACCATCACACATTGTAAATTGTACTCAGTTCAATTTCAAAGGCTCCCACAGTCTTGACCAATTTAAGATATCAAGACCTGTGAAATCAAACAAGTTAAACATTTCTAACATATAAAGGTACAGAGTAAACATTTTCAACTGGTATAATGCATAGCAAGGAGAGACTAAAACGATGCAAACTCAACCACCATCATACAAACATGAAACTTCTGCAGTTCAAGTCCAACACAACCAAAGACTGACAGTCTCCAGATTTTCCAATTCTGCCCCTCCAGCTGGGCAGACTAGCCAGGGAACACTTCCATCTCAGGACAACAGTCCGTTCTATGGTAGCATTTGCATAGTCGTGGTATATCCAAAAACATCCTGAGGTCTTCATGCAAACCATGGTCCATCTTCCAAAGGCTCTTTCAGCCTATCAGGGCATCAGAGCATCAGGCCCTACCTCATGCCGCATCTCAGCAGCAGCTCCTGGAACCATGTGCAATTCATGACCACTCCTCACATTTTTCATGCTTCTGAAACCAATACCAGGTGTGCAGGACACAGCCATATCCTTAATTCACAGACAAAATAAATCATAACCTTGAAAAGCAGGTTCCTTCTCCAGTCAACTCTTTCCAAAAGTGTTTGCATTTCTATGATCGTCTTTCCTCAGGCATCCTTTCTATGGTAAAGCAATTGGACCATCTTCCTTAAGATTGCTAATGTGTTTGACAATAGCAGATTCAGTAACCTAAAACCAGGCTTAGTGCCTGTAATGTTAACTTGTTTGAGGTTTTCCAGCTTAAAATCTTAAATCTCTCAGTTAACAACTGAATATATTGGAGGCCATCTATTCTATTCAAACCACCACAGGTACATAGGTACAGACTGTCTCAAAAAAAATGCACAAAACTCAAACAAGACAACATAAAATTTTGAAACCAGACAGACTTAGACACTGAGGCTAAATAATTTGTAATTGAAAATAATATTTGAAAAATGTTCCATAAGATAAAAGAGAAAAGAAAACAGCTAGTCACCTGATATAAAAGGAGCACAAAATTCTAATGTTGGGTGGAGAGATGACTTAGTGATTAAGGCGCTTGCCTGTGAAGTCAATGGACCCAAGTTCAATTTTCCAGGACCCATGTAAGCCAGATACACAAGTCTGGAGTCTGTTTTCAGTGGCTACAGGCCCTGATTAAACCATTCTTTCTCTCTCTCTCTCTATCTCCTTCTCTCTGTCTCTGTCTCTCAAAACAAAAAATAGAAGGTTTATCAAAAATAAAAATAAGCAAAAAGTATCTTGCATTGTGTTCTCTTATGCCTTTTAGGACTTTGACAAAGCATTCTTCATTTGTCTCACAAGAGACCTGATGGAGTGATAATGTATGAATTAAGAAACTGAAGGCATTGGAGGGGAGGAAACAATGTGTATTCTGGATGAACACTTGTCCAGCCCTGTTGCTTTCCTGACACAGGGAGTTATAGATTCTTCCTCTCTGAAGCTTGCGATGTCTTGTGAGACTGTTGCAATCTATTGGCTATAAATATCATGTCACAATGCCTGCATATTGCATATTTAATGAGTGGCAGTATTTGAATATTAGTTTAAAACAGACCTATCCTTTCCTCATATTATTATTACTTTTCTTGTTATCCAGAACAACACAAAAAGATAGCTCATTAAGAGAAAAGCATCAAATATAGGTCTTCAAATAAAAGCCATGACATTTTTCCTCTCAAAGTACATATTATTTGTGGGGTAAGGCTGTCTTCACAGGGTGGAAAAAAAAAACTCTAAGAATTATGCCAAAGATCAATCCCTTCTTACCCTTCCAGATGCTCAATTTCTGGATATATATATTTTAAATTATTTATTTATTTATTTATTTGAGAGAAAGAGGGAAAGAGAGGGAGAGAGGGAGAGAGAGAGAGAGAGATAGCGAGCATGCCAGGGCTTCCAGCCACTGCAAAAGAACTCCACATGCACGTGCCGCCTTGTGCATCTGACTTATGTGGGTCCTGGAGAATCAAACCGGGATCCTTTGGCTTTGCAGGCCAATGCCTTAACTGCTAAGCCATCTCTCCAGACCAATTTCTGGATATATCTTTAAATTAATATCATTGCCATCAGATTTTAGTCCTTTCTTAGATTTAGGCAAATGATAGACAAAATCACCTACTTCAATTCATTATAATGGAGGGGCCTCTGGCTCTTCCAGGTCAGTAGAAAGAATTGCATACTTGTGGTCTCTAGGCAGCAACTCAAGAATTTTCCACCTTACTTTCCAGCAGATCTTAGTAGCTCACAAGGGTAGAATACTTCCTTCAGGCCTGTGCCCTACTGGGCCAGGAAAAGAGCCCAGGATACCTTCCACATAGGCAGAAGCTGAGGATTCCTCTCTGGTTTAGTGGTTTAACCCCAAAGGAACTGTTCAGAGCAGTTTTCATTCCAGGCTTTGCTCATCCTCTAAAACTCACTGAGAGTCTGGGTCCCTAGCACCTTCCATGGCTTAATGTAAAATTCACTCCCACAGGAGATGTTCTTTCCCAAAATGCCAGGTTGCATTGACCCAGGGCATTTCTATTTCACTACTGAAAATTGGAGCTGGTACCACTTACTGAATTTTTCCATCTTTTCACTTGTTCTTTACATCTTGACAGACATTTGTCTAGGTTCCCAATATGAAGATTGTTGCTAAATTTGATCATTCTCTCACCAGGAAGCCATCTTACATAACCCAAATAACCTAATGTCTTCCAAAGAGAAAATATTATACTAATGTTTATTGAATAAATGAACTAATGAATAGAGTATATTAACATTTAGTATTATTTGTATTATTTTTTGACTAAACGAATCTAAATATATATCATTTAATCTTACACAAACATTAAAAACAAGTAAGGGGATTAAAATTAATCCATTGGATGTTTAAATCTCTCAAAACTTAGTAGACAGCAATGAATGTTTGATGATGACACTCTTAAGCTCTAGAGCTAATATTCTAGTAAAATCAATAACATTTGAAAACAATGCCTTTATCTATTTCTTTCTGGTTTCTAGGTAAATACTCATTTAGAAGGAATTTAAGGAAGAAGATGATTTTATTTAATTTGGCTTAGTTTCAGAGAGTAGGGTCCATCAAAGTAGGGAAAGTATGACAGGAGTATGAACCTGGCTTCTCATTATCACATAAGCAAGGAAAAAGGGGAAAGAGGGAGAGAGAGGGAGAGAGAGAGAGAGAGAGAGAGAGAAAGAGAGAGAGAGAGAGAGAGGGCCATGACATAGTTCCTCAAGGCCCACCCCAAATGACAGAATGTTCTACCTCTTAAAGGTTCCACAACCTGTAAGAACAGCACAACCAACAAGTGGAACTGAGTATTCAAACACATGAGCCTATGAGGAGCATTTTATGTTCAAATCACCACTTTCTATCCTGATGCCCTGACCCTATAGGCCTCTATGACCTCCTAATGATATAAAAGGCATTCAGTCCAACTTTAAAAGTCTCTAGTCATTACCAGTACTAACACTGTTGAAAAGTTCACAGTCCAAAGTGTCACCTGATTCTCAAGGCACTCTCTTAACTATGAGCTCTGTCAAATCAAAACACAAGTAACATTGTTCCAACATATAACAACCCTGAGGAAGCACTTCCTTTCCAAAAGGGAGAAGTGGGGGCACAGTAATAAAAGATACCAAAGCAAAACCAAGACCCAGCAGGGAAAACACCAAATTCTTACTCCTGATGAAATTCTCTGGGCTCTAAAAGGCTAGGGTAGCTCTGCCCCATCACCTAGCTGTGCTCCTGTTGCCTGTCTCTTGGGATAGATCTGTCCTGATCCCAAAGCTTTCTTTGGTAACCATCACATATTCCTTTCATCCAACATCCTGAAGTTTCTATTGCAACTTAAGGCTCACCTTCACAGCTTCACAGAGAGGCCTGACAGGGCTACCATACAAAAACTTAGACCTAGCCTTATAGTTCTGATCTTCAGTGGTTCTCTGGTGAAATACTTCATGGCCACTCCATCTTGTATTTTTTCATTGTTGTAAAACAAATACTACATGAGTGATGCTGTCAACTTACTCTGTCAGATTAAGATGAAGTCTGGTGCCCATAAACCACATCTGTCTCTTGACCTGGGATAGCAGACACCTCTTTCAGAATTCTTCCCTCAGCAATTTATTTCAAAAGAATTCCATGACTTACTTGTAAGAGCTTTCAATGGGTTTCATTTTTTAGAGTATTTTTTGTTTATTTTTACTTATTTATTTGAGAATGACAGACAGAGATAGAAAGGGAGAGAGAGAGAGAGAGAGAGAGAGAGAGAGAGAATGGGCGTGCCAGGACCTCCAGCCACTGCAAACGAACTCCAGACGCGTGCACCCCCTTGTGCATCTGGCTAACATGGGTCCTGGGGAATTAAGCCTTGAACCAGGGTCCTTAAGCTTCACAGGCAAGCGCTTAACCACTAAGCCATCTCTCCCCAGCCCCAATGGGTTTCATTTTTTGTTCTCAGTTCATCTTTCTATTGTCTCTGTGTAGAGCAATTGGTTGATGTTTAATGGTGGCAATCTCTTAAAATTATAGATAAAGTGACTACAGACTTTGTGCCCAGAATTTTACACTAGATCATATTTCTTTCAATGACAAGTCTTATGATTTTTTTCCTTTATATTTGTGCTCTTTATTTTGCTCAGTTTGATTGCAGATTTAAATTAGGGCAGATAAAATAAATGATTTCACAAACACAAAGATATTCTGCCTTGAAATTCCTCCATCAAACACATTAGTCCATGTGGCAGTTTGAATGTATGGTCACATAGACTCGGACATTTTTGTTTAAATGTCTTACTTGAGCCCCTAGCAGGCAGATCCCTGCTACAGGGGGCATCCACTGGGGGAAGATCTTGAAGTCCAGCCTTAAGGTGTGTTTGGGTGTGGATGTGGAGTCCAGCCCGAAAGTGTATGGACATTAATTGGACCTCTGGTGGTTCATGCTTGCTGTGTTGGTGTTTGCTGGATGTTTGAGATGGTGTCTCTCTGCTTCAATCTATGAAAGTGAACCAGCTTCCTCCACCATTTATGGTATTCCCCTGAAATTTTTAAGCCTGAAATTAACCCCTTTCATCCCATAAGCTCTTTCTGGTTGAATATTTGTCTCAGCAATGAGGAGATTACTGCAACAGCCCATTACTTTTAAATGCGCAATATCTCCCAAGTAACATTAAGCCTATGACAGAGAAAAAGAAATTCCTGAAAATTTTTTTGTGGATACTAGTTCTTTATGAAATTGAAGACTGTTGTAGATTAAATTGTATCTCCTCTTGCCCCTAAATTCAGGTGTTTAGTTCTAATCCCTAGTACCTGAAAATATAAGTACATTTGGAGATAGGATCTTTAAGGAAAAGTGAGGTCACATGGCTAGGGCTTTATTGATATAACTGATGTCTTTATGAAAATAGGTCAGGGCATAAACACACTGCTGTACAACTATGTCAGGGCACAGTGATAAGATGGTCAACTGCTAGCCAAGGAGAAAAATCATGGACATGCCTGCCAACACTGTAATCTTGGCTTTGCAGCCTCCAGAACTATGAGATAGAACTTTGTCCTTATTCGAGCTCTCAGTGTATGGAATTTTTGTTAAAGTATGACACAAGGGATCTCAGTTCACAGGTGACCTAGGGATATGAGCTATTTCCATATTGTAACACCACTATATCAACATAGGATCACTGTGCTTATTACTGCGCAGAAGAAAAAGCATGGGAACAACACAACTTCTACCTAATAAGAAAGGAATCACTGTGAAGGAGAGCTAGAAAAAAAGTGGATACTTGCCCTTATGATAAACTATTACATGCTAACTTCTTAATAAAAACTATAATTGTATCTACAAATAGCTCTTTTCACATATTCAAAGAGTTTCTGATAATCCAACCATTGCCTCAAACTTGTCCAAATGTTTGCAGTACCTTCTAGTTGACTCATGATTTCTAACACAGTATCACATATAGCTTTAAAATAATCTTGCCAGCCTCTGCAGAAAAAATTCAGCCTTTGTTAAGCAGGACAGTTTCCTGAACTGTCCTTTCAATAGCCTTTATAATCCCTTTAGGGTGAGAATTTTCTCCTACCTTTTGATGTATGATAAATATCACCTGGGAGCCTCTTCTACCTGTCATAGTGTCAACATTTCTCAAAATTTGATAGGTGCTTTTGGTACACTGAAACCAGGAATTCTATCAGTATAGGTGTTGCAGTCAGGTTCATATTGCTGGTAGAAATCACCCATCCAAGAGAAACTTCTGGGAAAAAGAGGTTTATTTTGGCTTACAGGCTCGAGGGGAAGCTCCACGATTGCAGGGGAAAATGATGGCATGAGCAGAGGGTGGACATCACCCCCTGACCCACATAAGGTGGACCATAGCAACAGGAGAGTGTGCCAAACACTGGCATAAAAAAACTGGCTATAACACCCATAAGCCCGCCCCCAACAATACATTCCCTCCAGAAGGCACTAATTCCCAAATCTCCATCAGCTGAGAACCTAGCATCCAGAACACCTAAGCCTATGGGGGACACCTGAATCAAACCACCATAGTAGGTATCAAGAAAGATGCACTGTATGGATGGTTAATTATTGACACTACATTTCTGGTTGTTTATGTTTTATCAGAGCTGCTATTCACCAAGGGGACATTGTTTTTCTGGGATATTTTCAGAGTTTAGGGTTATGACCTAACACGAGATTATGTGGCAAAGCAGACTCTACCAACCAATCAATTTGTAAAATGCTTTGAATGATTGTTAAAGGTGGTTAGGGAATATAGATAAATGTTACTCTCTAGAGTGTATATCAAAGGGAGTTTTTCTGCTGCAGAGGAAGCAAAATATGGTATAGGATATTCAGGGAACCTCCACAGAGAGTATGACAGCTGCATTCAGAGGGAGCTATTCTAGCATGTCCAGAGAGAACAGGGCACAGCTCTTCATAGGATGCTACAGTAGTAAGCTGAGCAGCAGGCCAGGTTCCAGAGTTGGATGATAGGGAACATTAGGCAGACCAGAAGAAGGGTACTATAACATTAAAATTCTCCCAGCCTGAAAATGATTCAAATTTCAAGGCAGTGTAAGGTTCAGGATAGATGGATTTTAAGAAAATAAAACATACCTGCAATCTACAAATTGTACTTTATTCTTATAGCATTATGATAGCCTGATTTCCATTGACATAACAAAATAACCAAGATAATAAAGTTATAAACTAGAAATATTTAGTGTGGATCACAGTTACAAAGGTCTTAGCCCAAGGTCATTTTTTCCATATTTCTAGGCCTGAGGTGAAGCAGAACACCATGACATGCAGAACATGGTAGAACAGGACGGTTGTTCTCATGGTAGCTTGATGAGAGAGAGAGAGAGAGAGAGAGAGAGAGAGAGAATCCATAAATGAATTAATCCATGAGAATATAATCTTAATAATCCTGTTGACTAGCAAAGTCCCCTCTTGTGATACTGCTTGTGCTTTGGGGTGACATATAAAATTATAACCACAACATACAGCTTCATTCCTCAGGTAAATTGTACTAACTTGGCCAAGAACTCCTGTCTCTGTTACTATGAGAAATGATAGAGTAGTGAAAAATGAACTAATAGGCAGATATTTCCTGAGGATATGAAACATGAGTTGTGTAGGCCTTGATGAAATTAGGCCAAAACTTGATTCCTAGCAGATAACATCCTACCAATGTGACCATGGGGAGATAGCCAAGTCCTTAGAGCATTAAATTCCCCCTCTATGAAGCAGGTTTGAGAAGTGCTAGAGATCATATACTACCCATTGCACAGTGTTTAGTATGTATAAGAACTTTATGAGGGCTGGAGAGATGTCTCAGCAGTTAAGGTGCTTTGCCTGCAAAGCCTAATGACCTGGGTTCAATTTCTCAGAACCTATGTAAAACTAGATGCATAGTGATACATGCATCTGGAGAGAATTTGAAGCAGCTAGAAAATGGAGTATCCATTTTCTCTCTGTTTCTCTTCTATCTCTCTCTGCTTGCAAATAAATGAAAAATATTTTTAAAAAAGAACTTGGGGTGGAGAGATAGCTAAATAGTAAACGTAATTGCCTGGGAAGCCGAAGATCTCCTGTTAGAATCCTCCAGATCACACATATAGCCAGTTGCAACAGTGACACAAGCATGCCATGCCACACATGCCCACAAGGGAGTGTGCATGTGTGGAGTTTATTCACATCAGCTGAAAGGCCCTGGCACACCCATTCTCTCTCTCTCTCTCCTTCTCTCTTTCTCTGTCTCCCTCCCAAAAACTAAAACTAAAACTAAATAAATAAATACAACTTTTATGGGATCGTAGTTCTTTCCAATATAATTTTAATTACAGACTCTGTACTCTTGCCATGGAAAAAACGTACTTCCTGTTTTTGTTATCCAGAACATTTCAGAAAATATGTAGCTCTATAGATAATAGAATATCAATTCAAACAATTGTTTCTTAAGTTAAATTCAGAAGATTATCTTTTATTCTAGTGTTTTTGCTACTAAGCTACTTACATTCAAACAGCAAATGCCCACATAATGTTTGGTAAAATTAAAGAGCAAATACTTTGTTTTTTTTTTTTCATTAAGAACAAATTTTCCTACCTTCTTGAATAAAGCAAGCAGATCATCAATTTTATGAATATCAGGATACAAATATTTGTTGTATTTTACTAATGAGATTATTCATATTTTCCAGAAAATTTCTGTGCCAATGTCATATTATCCTGTTCCAGATCACAAAATAAGATAGGTTTTCTCAATTTATTTTCACAAAGGACAGACCTCTTACTCCTAAAGAAGAAAAATGTAATAAATGCATAACTAGTGTTCATAAATAGAGAGCTAGGCAGGAAAGAAATTAAGGATGCCACCTGTCATTTTTGCCCGAACATAAAGGACCTTTTTCCTGTTTATTTTAGCATGTACTTTTGGACTTCATGTGAACTCACATGTTGTGTGGAACTCTTCTTAGGAGACATGACCAGATATCAATTCACCTTAGATAATGCACAGATAATAGTCCAAGGCATAATTATACAAAAGTCAAACTTGTTGAACCAATGAGTTTATTGAGGTTCCCCACAGAGTGAGGGAAGGGATTACTTAGAGGTGCATAGGTTCATGTATGACTCAATGGAAGCTGCATTGTCAAAATGCCAAACACAGCATAGGTGAAGACTCATGGGAGCTGAATTTCTGGAGCACATTGCAGGACTTGCAAGAGGTATGGCTGACTGGAGAGTCTGCCCCAAGTGGTTGTTTACCCTTTGTATAACCTTTTAGTGTTTTTTGTGTGTATGTGTGTGTGAGCTTTTAAGTTTCAGATCTCCAAGACTTATTGAACTCCTCAGTCACCTGAGCCTCTATCCTCCCTCCAGGAGGGAATATTTCATTATGGGTAACTTTGCTATGAAAGATCATAGTAAGCAGGATTTTTGTTGTGCATCTACTGTTATTCCATTTATTATTAACTCATTTTTATGATAAAGAGCTTTCTGGTATCCACAAAAATGAAGTGCTTCCTTCTAGCATATGTCTCTATTCCATTTAGCAATCCCTAGATCTTCTCTACCAAGGATACAGTTTCCCTCCACTATGATAATATCAGAGTAAATATTAGGAGGATAGTCTTGTTCATGTTCTAATCATCACACAGTATTCTATAGTAAGTGAGATCCAGTGTGTTGTAGATGACACAGGAGTAGGATATGAGCTCCACTTCTCTCACAGCAAAGCCAAACATGAGCTGCATGTACTTACAGATTTTTGAAAGATTATAAGGAATTTTTTTCTTGCTATCACTCTATTGTAGTCAGCCTCATGTCGCTGGGATGAACCTCCAAACCAGATATAGTTTATGGGAGTAAAAAGGGATTTATTTGAAGCTTATTGACCCATGGGAAGTTCCATAATGGCAGAAGAAGCTAGTCTACTTTCAAAGGCCTGAGCAGAGAGAGAAACCAACCCTATCACCAGCACAAGCAAGCACACTTCAGGAACTCAAGGAAGAGCTAAAACACTCTGCATTTAGACTGGAATTCCAGATCTATCCCCACGCCTTAGGGTTGGACCTTCAAATTCACCCACAGGGACACCTTGAGCCAGGTGACTGCATATCTAAATTATAACCTGTAATGAAATCGTGAGTATATTGGGGACCATCCATTCTAACAATGTACAGAATTACTGTCTTTGATATGAGCTCTTTGTGCAAGGCTTCAGGAGCAAAAACTGCACCAATTCTACCACCTTCCTGTCTAGTAAATCTCTGAACACACATTCAGTATTCTTGTTTTCTTGACTTCTAAACTCTTCATGTAAATTGCTCGGTAAAGTGGAGGAGGAGCAGAATATCTGAGGCCTTTGGGAAGGAATCTGCGAATGACTAGAATCACAGCTGCAGTACCACCTCTTTCTTCAAAGTATCTGGGATCAATTTCCCCCAGTTGCCCATGTAGCACCTTCTGGCACTAGACGCGCTGACTGTCAGGGGACTGACTCTCTTCCAACTTCCAGCCATGCCATTCCATTTGGCATGTCAACCACATAAGGTGTCTTCAGCAGTAGGGTCTTACCACTAACCTTTGGTGGGTCATCAAATACTCTGACAAAAATCTGTCTTTTAGGAAACCTTGTAGGTCTCTCTGATATCTGTCCAAGCAACTCATGGTCTAACCTACTTAGCAGCAAATAACTTGTTGTGATGCCCACACAAGTGCAATAGTGGCATACAGCCATGGTGGGGAACCAAATGCTCTTAATTGGGCTAACTGATCCCCTCAGTGGTACGGGGCCCATAGCTGGAGCTGGGAAACAAGTCAGAACCATATCCAAACATAAGCCCACTCTCCAATATCAAGCTATGATCAATCATGGGCTACAAGAGGGCCTACACCTATTAAATTCTCTATAAAGAAGTAAGGGTTATCTCATTTGTCCTCCATTGGAGAATCTGCTTGCCTTTTTCAGATAGATGTAGATCCTAAGGAGAGAGCCACCCCATCATACCTCAAAAGGGCCCCGGCTGAAACTAAGAAAAATTGGCGAAACAAGCAAGGGTGCTGTTTTCCTGATGAACCAGATACCAGCACAAAGGGGAAGGAGATCAACACAGAGAAAAATCAACTCCTACCAAATCAGAGAGCCAGGGCCTCAGACACCCCCAACATCTCATCACTGAAGCAGACCAAAAATGAACCCAACATGGCTCAGGGAAATTTTGCAGAAGAGGGGGCAGAAAGAATGTCAGAGTCACATGTTGGGTCATGATATGCAGAGACATTTAGCTTACCCATAACTTTGGGCTAACTCCACAATGCATGACCCGTATACCTCAACAAGGAGGGGCCAAGGGGAGGGGGTAGGTCACGGATGAGCCTAATAATGGTACCAAACTGACTGTATTTGCTGAATACAAAACTAACTAATAAAGAAAAAAAAAGAAAAAAAAAGTAAAAGTATCTTGTATCAAAAGAAAAGAGGAATAGTGGTAGGAGGCGGTACAGTATAAAGAGTAGAGGATGAGGAAAGGAAGATGTAAAAAGAAGATGAAGCAATGGAAGAATAGAAGGTCTCTGCCTCTCCTCTTCATTAGCTTTGAGAACCTGTGAGAAAACAGGATCCTGACTCACAAATGAGTCCCAGGTATCTTCTTCAAGGATGAGGCACTGGTGCTTTGAAGATGAAGTCATAATGACTCTATGACAATAGGAAGGAGTGGAAGAAGTACTAGTGATGGGATCCCAAGTATCACGAGTTGAAGGGAAAAATGTGAGTGGCTTCATCTGAAAAACTTACACATGATGGCTTTGGTAAGAGTGACCCTACTGGTATTCTGTTATAGAAGTCCTCTGGGGCCACATAGTTTACTTATGTCTTGGGTCAGGTTGTTCCTTAAGGACTCATAAGATGACACGAGAAAGCTATTGAGAGCACAGTGAAATGGAAGAGCCCAAGGTTCCAGGGTATCTCATATCAATATTTTCACTGTCCTGTTTTTGAAGACCCTGTAAGAGTAAGTAAGGGGTAGCTAAGGTTATAGACTACAAACTCGGTACTGGACCTCCCAGTGCTGATTTGCAGCATGAAGTTAGATCATGTGAGAGCCCTAAAGTTTTGGCTAGATGGCCTTCTCATTGTTCACTTGTGGGTGTTCATGTTTTGTCAGACAGAGCCATATTCCCACCCCTTTTCTGGCCTGAAGCAAAACTCTCAGAATATGAGTTCACAAGCCCAAGATCGATTGAGGCCTGTAAGGTGATGACACATTGGATCACTTTGTCTGAGTCTTCCCATGACTGACATCAAGGGCAAATTACAACTAGTGTCACATTTGTTCCAGGGCAGAAGTGTCAGTTTAGTCCCCATAGTCCTCACATTGATGCCCAGAAATGCTTCAAAACTGTTTCCTGATGATCTAATGAAACTCTTTGTGCTGACTTGTTCTCAGTCCTTCAGGTCAGGGCTTTCAATTCCCTGATGCCCCTAAAAAGACAGCAACTCAGCCCAATAGGAAGGAATACATTTTATGTGGAATTATATGAAGAACATGATGGACATCTGTGAGACTCTCTGTGCTCTGAACTGACAGTTACTCTCAACCCTTCCAAACTACTCTTTTAGATTCAGACCCTGGCTTGCATTGGTGACTCGACAGTGCTTTCCTCAGGTTATATCTCTCCTGAGATATTAGACAATAAATATTATCTTTTCTGGAACTTTTCAGGACCAAGAACAAGAGCAGAGCCAAGACTTGGTCCAAAGTTCCCTGGTGTTATAGTGCATTAAATCCTCCAAATTCCTCCCCTCAAGTTTACAAAATACTAGGGATGCTTCCCAATTTATCTGAATTTAACCCTTCACAAAAATCCTCATTTCCCTCAGACTCCCAAAATCAAACACAGAAAATAGCACAAAATATAACTGTAACCCACCCAAGCTTTCCAGGCATGAGTTCTGAGGCAAGACAAGGCTAGTTCCCCCTACATCTGTGCATAGAAGGGCTTCCTGGTCTTCTTCAGTATCTTCCCTGTGATGGTTAGTCAGAGTGAGGACTCTGCATGCTGCTGATGGGAAGCTAAACCCCTCAAAATCCCCAGATAGAAGCCTGGAAGTAGCACATTGAGGCATCCTGAGTTGAGGGTCAGAGCAAGGGTGAGGCTTGTAGGTAGTGCTAGAAGAGAATGGTATTTCCTCTATCTGAAGTGGAAAGATCTAGTACACCTCCTTGTCGTTCCTCAGCTAATGCCTGGGAAGATCAAAGTGCCCACCCTCTGCTGACATGATGCTATTCCCTTGAATTAAAAGCAAACAAACAAACATCTTAAATGCTTGAGTTTCCCAAGATTGATGTAAGAATCAAGCATAGCCAGGGACATTGACTGGGTGGTGGCAGGGTGACATGCAGTATGCAGAGAGCATGGAGAGGGTAAGGAGGTAGCCTCAGCTTGGGCAGCTTCTTTCTGTGGATGTGAATCTTTCCCTCAGGAGCTGGAGAGAGGGCTCAGTGGTTAAGGAGCTGGTGTGAATCTTTCCCTCTCAGAACAAACCCCTCTTTTCCCAAAGATTATCCCAGCACAAGATAGGGCCTGCAAAATCCAGCTACTATTCTGCAACACAGCCTCCTAGAAATAGGACAGAACTCTAGTGCCCTGTATCTGAAATGGGTAGGGGCTTCATTCTTCCTGAGGGTAAGTGGATTATTTTACAACAGGGCCTGAAATGTCTTCCTCTCCTTATCTAGTAAAGCCTATTTCAAAACAAACTATTCATTTCCCTGGAGTGTGTGTGTGTGTGGGGGTGGGGGGTTCATGTGTATGTTGTTGGGGTGTGCATGTGCATGCACGTGCTTGTGGAGACCAGAGTGCAACCTTGATTATCAGGTAGGCTACACTGGCTATCCATTGAGCTCCAGGGATCCTTCTGCCTCTATTTCTCTGGCATTGGGATTTCAAGCACATGCTATCATGTCTAGTTTTATTTCTTGGGTTCTGGATAACAAACTCAGGTCCTCACCCTTGCAAAGGATTGCTGCACTGATTGAGCTGTCTCCATATTCCCCTAAGCTCTTCTGCCTAGTACTTACCAGAGGGCGAAATATTTCACTATTCCTTCCTTTATACCCTCTTAATGAGGACTTGAATCTCCACCCTTATCCTGCCGTGAACTGACACTTCTCTGATGTTCATTCAGTCCCTAATAAGAAGCCAGTAGACTCTAGAGAGGGCTAAAATTCCTCAAAGCTATCCAGAGATGACAGAAAGTGGGGAGCTACATTCTTTAGGACTACCTGTATGAGGGATGTTGATTTCTGCAGTCTTATTTGGTTACTAGCATGGCATAGAGCTATGAACTCCTTCAAAAGGTTATAGTATGACATGGGACACATGGAGTAAATATAATGGATAAATCTGACAAACTTGACTGCAGAAGGTGATCAAGTTAATATCAGTTATATCTCATAATGCTTAAGGAAAAGGGAAATGCCAGGTCTTTTACTTTTAAATTAATAATGAAACTAGTGTTCCTGATATCACAATTTCTCTTCATTATTTTTATATGAGTATCCAGTATAATGTTACAAAGCCAAAGTAATAAAAGGGATAATGATCAGAAAGCAAGAAATAATGCTTCTATGACTAACAGGTTATTAATATGAGTGGGAGGAAAATCCAAAAGAAGTGAGGTTGAGCTATACAATTTATAAAGTGTACAAAAATAGCCAGATATGAATAAAATCAACACATGAAACATATAAAACCTGTACTTCGTTTTCTTATAACAACAAAGAAAATGAGAATAAAACGTACTTCATAATATATCACAACAAAATATCAGGTTCTTATGAATAAATTCACCTAATAGGTAGAGATATATTATAGTTTTATTTATACAAACCAATGATGCTATATACAAATATGAAACAAATTACCAATATGAAAATACATTACTGTGAGCATATTCATTTTGCCAGTAATTCACATGCAGTTTAACTACAAAACCAATTTTAAAAAATCCAAAATATTTTGCATGCAAATTTATGTGTAACATTCATAAGTGACTATAACCTTTATGTGAGTACATACAACAAACAACTGAGATATTCCTGAGAAAATCATTATTAACAACCATAACTCTATACGATAATATAACTGTGTAAATGTTATAATAATATTTGTAATTTGGAAATAGCTGATAGCAAAACAAATGGACTACTAAAATTTAAGAGTCATAGAAAATAAGCCACTTATATTTCTACATTAGGTTTGTGAAAAAGCTATATGTTCAGAGCAATGTGGAAAGGATATTTCAAAAATAACCATGGGATATCTCAATATGCATGTAGAACACAAACAGAAACTGGAACCTTTCCTCATACTAACTGAATAAATTCATTCTTAGCACACTGACTCTTCCCCCAGTTTTGGTTTGCTTTATAAGGTTTTCTGCAACCCATTTTCACTTTTAGAGAGCAGAATACCAGTTTGGGGATAAATTTACTTGGACCAATGATCAGTTTATTCTACCTGGCACTGTACTTTCTTCCCTTGTCCATACCTGTGAAGCCAGTGAATAATTGGAAGGAAGTATTCCAGGAAATCATGGCAGGATGATGTGCTCAACACACATTGGAACAGTCCTGAGAGCCTTTCCTGAAGAAATCATTACTAGTTGTCTCTGAGTGTTGGGATCCTCTCTCATATTCAGCAGCGAACATCCGGTGATGCCAGGGAATTCCTCTCACTGAACATGTATCATCATGTTTGTCTTCCAATTGGAGGTAACAGAATAGAGATGAAGTTTGAACAACAACAACAAAAAAAACTTTAAATATATAGTTCATGGCTTGTTTTTTTATTGTTGCTAATATCATAGTTGTCAAAATTCTTATTTACATGCCTGATGCTTCAACTTCCTGTAAACCTCATCTAGCACATTCCTAACTTAGAACAGATAAAAACTCAAAATTCAAAGTATAATTTTGTGGAGTTCTTATTGCTTTCATACCATGATGAGTTTGAAAAGAACATTTGTAAAATTTTCATAAATTGGGGACTGTCTGCCTACCATTTGATACTATCTGCAATTTTAGGCATTCCTGTTGGGTCTAGGAATATATCTCCTATATGTAGGGAGGGTCAATTGTTGTATCTTTTTCTATAGAGTATGATGCTTATGAGCTGTTGCTATTGTTGTTGTCAAGCCAAGTCTCTCAGGAGGTTACAATTCTTGATTCATATTTACTAGGCCAGCATCAATGAGTAGGCTTGGAAACAGAATCAGCTTATTTTCCTCTAACCACAGTGGAGAACAGAATATTCTTCAATGCTCACTACAGAATTCACACCCTCTTATTTTCTTTATTTTTAACATCTTAAATTTTCATTTTGTCTTAATTTATTTGAGAGAGAGAGATAAAGAGGGGGGAGGAAGAGAATGGGTCCAGTAGATTCTTCAGCCACTGCAAACACATGTGTCGCCTTGTGTATCTGACTTAAGGGTGTCCTGGGGAAACTAACCTGGGTCCTTTGGCTTCACAGGCAAATGCCTTAACTGCTAAGCCATGTCTCCAGCCCTGTTTTTAATATTTTTGTTTATTGTTATTTTTATTCAATGTATTTTGATCATAATTCCTTTCCAGTACCTTCTCTTATGCCCCCCCCCGCCATGTATACTCTTTTCTCTTTTCCTGAGATGAATATCCACTCGAGAGGCTCTTATCTTTGAGAAAGAAAAAATCAACACAATTGATTTTTTAATCATAAAAGATAATTGAAGTCAAAAATTCAACCAAGTTCTTAAATTATGGGTAAATTACCTCTTAGATTCTCTACTAAGAAAAAAAAAGCATAGAAAGAGGATTAAAAAGAAAATAACACAGAAGAAAGAAAGTGAGATGAACACGACATTTAGAACCATTAACACACAGAAAGCAAATACAGGAAGATATACTCAACATTATTTTATGCCTGACTTTCACAGATTCATGAGTGCTTGAATGCAATTACCTCTATCATTGTCCTTTGAAATGCTAATTATCAGGTTAACCACCTTTCACAGATCCTTAAGAACTTTTTCTCTTTAATCTGAAGGTCTTTGTTCCATGAGGTTTAAAACTAAATCAATGACAGATTCAAGGTATTCTCATTTCCCAGTCATGCCTTTAGATGCATTTGTTTATAGGGGAGTTAAGGCAGATGTGTCCTTAAGTTTGAAAGTCTTGCAATAATAGCTTGTGCTAACTTCTTTTTGTTTGTTTGTTTATTTTTTGTCAGTTAGGGTATCACTCTAACTCAGGCTGACCTGCAATTCAGTATGTGGTCTCAGGCTGGCCTCAAGCTCATAGTGATCCTCCATGGTGGAAATTTCTTTAACAAAGACCTTGCTTGTTTTCAAGACTTCAATCCATGTTTACATCATTCATGGTTATACTCTGCCAATCCGCTATCATATAAAATTTATCTGTACTGACATTGTTTCGAAGTCTTATGATACCTTTTGTGTTTTTATGACTGATACACACACACACACACACACACACACACACACACACATTAAAATCTAAAACGGCATATGAGAGTAAAATTGCTGCATTTATATTTTTGAATATGGATTGATTCACTTAATATTATTATTTTCAGTTTTATCCATTGTTTGTGTGTAGTCTCACATCTTCTTTATTCATTCTTTTTAAAGTTTTTTTTTAAATTGTTCATTTATTTATTTATTTGAGAGAGCTATAGAGGGAAAGAGGCAGAGAGAGGGAGAGAGAGAGAATGGGCAAGCCAGGTACTCCAGCTACTGCAAACCAACTCCAGACGCATGTGGCAGCTTGTGCATCTGGCTTATGTGGGTCCTGGGGAATTGAACAAAGGTCCTTTAGCTTTGCAGGCAAACACCTTAACTGCTAAGTCATCTCTCCAGCCCCCTTCTTTAATAATTCTTTAGTTGTTGCATAGGCCAGTCCTATTTCCTAGGTATTGTGAATAGAGTAGCTATAAAGAAGGACATGCAAGTATCTCTGTGGTAGGACTTACATTCCTTTTGGTATATGCCCAGCAGAGGTGCTGCTAGATCATATAGTAGAACTCTAGTCAACCTCTAATGAATTTCATGGCAGAATACATATGACAAGAAAGGGAAGTGAGGGAACCTGGGGGAAGAAGAGAACAAAAAATTGGGCTATATTGAGGCAGAGGAGGGAAGTGCAAGAGGAAGATAAAAAAGTATGTAAAATGATGTAATAATGAAAGCTATCATTTTGTATGCTAATAAAAATAATTGTTTAAAAATAGAAAAAGCATCCTTTTACTTTCAAGTGAACATGTTATACCATACAATCCTTAAAGATTGTGGTTAAATGTGCTCTTATCAATACCTGGCACATGGTATGAAGTCAATAATCATTTGAATTACTCCTTTATTTATCCACTTAAAGAAGGTTTATGAAAGATACCATTACTAGAGCTTAACTATAAGATATCGCAAATATTTGGATAGTGGCAGAGGCAAGAAAGGAATACATTCAGTGTGACTACACAGGGAAAATCAGGGGAATGTTTTAACAAAGTTGGGCTCTTGCATATCTAATGACCTTTGTCAGGCCATTGGTCATCATCTTAGCCTCTGTCTGCTAGGTAGTGTCCACTCTTTACACAAGATCATTTTCAACCTAACTTCTTGTACCTGGATTCCAAGGTGGTTTTATGAAAGAAGGATTCAGAGAAAAAAGAAGCTATAAAACAAGATGGGGTTAGTTAGGTCAATGAGTGTGACTACATTCAGGTTTAGAGCAATAATTGGAAACTTCTAAGCATTACTCCAATGGTCTGAACTATAGTGTCGTAAAAGCTAGTGGTTAGAATTCTGTCAATTTGAAAGTTCTGTAAATGTTGAAAATAACTTGGTAGTATTTTGGTGTCTTCAGCCTTTAAGGCAAATGGTAGGTACATTTAAGGGTAATAGAAAGACTCCTTAAATCATTATCCTTCCGTAATGCAGAGATAAGCAAAAACTTGTCGAAATTTTTATGGTATCTAAAGGAGACACATGCAATGTAAAGACAGAGATGTCAAGTCTTCGTTCTTTTAAGTTACTTATTGGTCATCTGCAGCCCAAGTGAAGAGTCATTGCTTTTAGAAAAAGTTGCCTTTAAGTCTCTATTAAAAGATGGCTATGATCTTGATATGCCTTTGACATAATATGACTGTTATACCTACTAGAAATAAAAGTGAATGGAAATGTACATTTACATGGCAATTCCTGTTTTTTCTTGATAATATTGAAAAAATTACAACACTCAGTCTTGAAAACTGATGGAAAGAAGTGGGAAAATAGAAAGCACTTAAAAATCACATAATTAGTATTCTAATTTGAAATAAAGGTAATCTATTTTTTGTTGTTGAAACATAGAAAAGGACAAGACAGACAAGTAACCAAAAACAAACAAAAAAAAAAACACCAAACAAACCAAAAAACGAAGACAAAAACAAAAAACAGACATCAAGGGATAAAGAGATTGAGAGAGATTCTAAATTTATGTGGACTGGAATTAGAAGAATAAATAGAAGCAGAACAAAACCCACCATTAACCTTTATATTAACTTCAGCAGTCATTAAATTCTTCATCATTTAAAATTTATTGATATCTTTCAAAAATCTACTAACATCTTAATTTTATGCATGTCAGAATTCATTAAAGCATAAATGGTTTACCTTTTAACAAGAATATTAAAATTTTGGAAATTTAATATATAAATTATATAAAGATGATAAATACTGAGTAAGGGCAAATATTCCTATACCTATTAACTGAATGTCATACTTTGTCACACTGAATAACATGAGGTTTAAAACTATATAATTATCTTTTACCCATACTTAATTCAAATAGTGAAATTTGTGATTCAGAAACAACAGAAAAAAGCAAATTTCTTTTTAATTCCATGAGAAAATTCTTCCTCAAATCTAGCTATATTGCAGTGCTCATAGGCTTATAGTTCATATGTTCAATTCAAGGCTACAAATACTTATACAAAAGTACTTGCACTAAACAAAATCGGTTGAATAGAGAAAAATCATGTATTCTGGTTGGGAGAGTTATAAAGTGTACAAATTTTACAAAGCTAATAATTTCATTGAGGTCCAACCCAGGAATATTTATGCATGTTTGCATACTTGTATATGGGAAGAGAGATGGAACAGAGACAGCTAAAATAGGTATCAAGATAACTTAATATCATTTAAAATTCATGCTACCTGCACTCAAGTTTCATGGTTGTGTATGAGATGAGGCAAATCAAAGTGGCAGAATTTGGCAGGTGTTGGTGTAAATGTGTGATGCACAATGTGTGTTCAAACCTGACAACACAATATCTCCATGGACACAGAAGGAAATGTTAATCAACCACTAAACATTGCACTTGGAATTAGGCAGCACATAGATTTGGGCCTAACATAATATTTTATGATTTTTAAAAAAATATTTTATTTCCTTATTTATTGATTTATCTGAGAGAGAGAGAGTAAGTGAGAGAAAGAGGCAGGTAAAGAGACAGAGAGCAGAGAGAATGGGCACACCATGGCCTCTAGCCACTGCAAATGGAGTCCATACACATGTGCCACTTTGTGCATCTGGCTTTATCGGGGTACTGGGGAATTGAACTTGAGTCCGTAGGCTTCACAGGTAAGTGCCTTAATCACTGAGCAATCTCTCCAGCTCATATTTTATGATTTTTCTTAAAAAGCCCTAGCTTTCATAGCAAAATTCAGGCCTAGGTGCTCAACTACTGGTACAATTTTTTTCTATTTTTAGCCACTTTCCTGAAATATTGCATAAATGGAACACTATCCTTTTCTGCAACATGATTATGACTTTGTAGAATACAAGACAAGGTAGACTACAGAACTGCAGCTAACTCAGCATTACACATCACACACTGAAGAGTATCCATAACAAGGCATATGGTAAGCTGGTGTTGTTATGTATCCTGATCTGTTTGCTGTCTCCATGGATCAATGCATTTTGTGGGAAACCATTTTTTATGATATTTGTACTTTTCTGTGCATAAATTATAGTTCAATAAAATTTTAACAAAACAAGGTATTTCTACAAAAAAAATTAACTTAGTCAGCCTTAACTCAGTGGTTGCTGTATGAAGTTGGCAATTCCATATATCTGTTCTGTCAAACTTCAAATACTGAGTACTAGCTAGCCAATAAATAATGGATTCTTGAAGAAACTGTGAATAGAGTTTCTTTGATGTTTTGACATGGTCTTGAGATCATTTGTGTGAAGTCTGGAATGTATTTGCATAGATAATCTTTGAACAGATAATACTCCTCCCCTCCCACCTCCTGCTACTTTATACATATGCAGTATTTACTCATTTTAGTTAGTTCTTCCAAAGACTTAAGAATTATTCATTTTCTTTGATATTATTAATTTTCTATGCACTCAAATCCTCCCACCCTTTCTAGATGATATAATATTCTTTCACATCTCCCAAAGGTCTCCACTCCATGCAAACAATCAAACAATCCCTATGTGGATGCCCTTCTCCTCCTCCCTCCTCCTCCTCTTCTTTCTTTTTCTATGTGTGTATGTGTGTTTCCATGTATGTGAGTGCAAGCATATATGTGCAATGTGTGGAAGTCATAGGACAACTTCCACTCTGTTTCTTGCATTCCAATTTGTTTGAAGCAGGGTTTCTCATTGTTCACTGGTACATCTACCAGACTTGCTGGCTGGGAAGCTTCAGAGGGCTTCTCCGTTTTTTTTTATCTCCCATCTCATCCTAGGTGCCCTAAGATTGCTGACGCTTGTATATCTGGTTTTTACTAGGGTTTTGAAGATTCAAATTCAAGTACTCATGCTTCCACTGCAAGTGATTTATCCACTGAGCTATCTCTCTAGCCATACTCATGAAAATCTGTGGATTCTCTTATAAGAGATTTGGAATCAATGTCTACCCTTTCATGTATCATTAAGTTAGGAAACATGCAATTATAAATTATTGCATTTCATAGGTATAATTTTTGAAGCATATCCTACTGCTGTTTTGGCCTTTATAAGATAAGTATTATCCATAAGTAGCTGAATACTTCATGAATTTTATGATCTAGTTGTCTTAGGAATGTTTGTTTTATTATTTTCATGAACAGTTATATGTTTGGGTAGCAAATTGTAATTTATACAAAATCTAGATTCCCTTGAGCTTGCATTTCTCTTTGCCTTAATTTATACTTTTCATTGAGGCTATTACTTCCTTGGTTCACAGTGACTGGCACATAGCAAACCCTCAACACATGTCTACCGAGTGAATGAAAACTGCTTCTACCATGTTTGTATAACTATAAATCACTTTCTTTATTTCAAATAACCCTGAAAATTAAGGAAACGAACTGACCTTCTCAATGTACTGAGAAGTGATATGTGTGCAAATAATGGAGAATGTCATGCTTTTATAATTGAAGATCCTTGTGCTAACAGCTTGAGTTAGGTAAAGAATAGAAGAGATGAGTTTAAAATGATGCTTTGATTCAACAAGACTTGTTCTATTTTTTTAACATAACCCATACCACTTGGTATTTATATCTTTGACTTTATTTTAATATTCTATAAAACACGTATTTTTGCAAATGTTTAGTTTCAAAATATGATGGATGTTACACTACAGTATCCTTGTTTTAGGATGATAAAATGACTGATGCATAGTTTGTCCAACTGAACTAAAGTGATTGGGCAATAACTTTACTAAGAAAAGAAAATATGAGCTGAGATCCTTCCATTCAGACGAAATTTGTTCCAATGTTGTACCATACTTTTAATAATGTGCTTATTCTTTACAGATTTTCACTTTTTTATCACATTTACCATGATGATCAGCTTTCAGCTGTCAGCTGCTTTCCAAAGCATCAAAAGCAGGTAGTTTTCTTATCCTTTCCTCTGTCTTTCACCTCTCTAATAGTGTTATGAATGGCATCTCTAGTCCTTAGAACATTCTTGAAGGTTCTATCTTTGCATTTTTCTCTTTATTCTTATGGAAGCTATAAACACTAAGTATTTATGTAGATATTACTCACATATATTTAGATTGATTTACCTAAACTTGTGACAAGTGTATTTATGTCATGGAGTAGGAGTAAATTGTAATATTAAAAGTAAGAAGTAGTTTCTGTTAGGGACAAGTTCTAGGGGATAATTCTATAAGTTAGTGTGACTCAAAAAATATAATTATGCTGGGTGTGGTGGCCGATGCCTTTAATCCCTGTACTCAGGAGGCAGAGGTAGGAGGATTGTCAAGAGTTTGAGGCCACCCTGATACTACAGAGTGAATTCCAGGTCAGCCTGGGCTAGAGTGAGACCCTTCCTTGAAAAACAAAAGAAAGGGCTGGAGAGATGGCTTAGCAGTTAAGCGCTTGCCTGTGAAGCCTAAGGACCCCAGTTCGAGGCTCAATTCCCCAGGACCCATGTTAGCCAGATGCACAAGGGGGCACACGCATCTGGAGTTCGTTTACAGAGGCTGGAAACTCTGGCGCACCCATTTTCTCTCTATCTCTCTCTCCCTCCTTCTCTCTGTTGCTCTCAAATAAATAAATAAACAAACAAAAAAATTAAAAAAAAAGAAAAACAAAAGAAAAAAAAAACAACAAATGTATAGTTATGATGAAACTTAATAATGATGAGATGAGGACGCTGAAAAGTGCTATTTGTATCATTTTAAAGCCAAGGGAAAGTATAACACAGCCTGACATGAGAACAGTAATATAGTAAGCTCTTAAAAAAGAACCAGACAATATATATGCTATTTTAGATAATATTAATATTTGAAATATTAAATTTTTTGTCATGCAATTCTATTTTAGCTATTCAATTATATATACCCATAGGGACTGCAGAAGGGATTGAGTATCAGTTATGTTCCAATAAAATTTATTTCAACATTGGAGATGAAAATATTTGGTCCATTTATTGTAGCTTGCTGACATTATAATAGCAGTTTATCCAATATATTCCTAGGTACAATAGCGAAGATATCCAAGAGATGGTATAATTGAATGATATAAGCCTTAAAAGGACAACAATTTTACATGAACAAAATAAATTGTTAATTTGTAGGCAACATAAAGACCCTACTTTTTGACCTTGAAGTAACTAGGAATTATGTAAAAAAAAGAGCTTAAGAAAAGTGGAGTATACAGTTTCAGTAAAGAAAAGCAACAATGTCTAATTAAGAAATTTAGGATTTAGGATCATTGAAAATAATCAAATGGAAGTAAGGGATCAAGGTCAAGATTTTATTAAGGCTTTCCAAAGCCAAGAACAATAGTATTTCCTTCACTGTAAAGCCAAAGCAATTTCTTATTAATTAAATGCTTTCAGTACTTTGAAAGACATGTGTTTTTCTTAGTGTTATTGGAAAATAATTCATACAGGTAAATTTTGTATTTGTTTTCACTTTTACAATTTTAAAGGCTCTTCAAATTAAGAATCATACTGGGGAATTTGTCATTTTTGTTTATGGCCATATGTATTATCACACTGTGTTCCATAGATCTTAGTATAAAAAATAAAAAAATGTTCTGAGGAGTAACAATTATATAATTTATAAAAAGCTTTATTTTCAAATGGATTATAATTAATCTTCAAGTTCTTTGATACTCACTATGGTAACCACAAAAACATGAGCTTGAATTTTGGTAAATTCTACAATTATTTATTATTCAAAATTATAGCAGAGTAAATTTTAGCTGTAAAACATGACCTTTTTAGTGTCCTATTTCCTGAATCCTAGCCCAAAGTTATTTGACTTCACACAGTAATTCAGTATCATAAATTGTTGCCATTCTCCAAACCAAAATCTATTGAGGACTGCCATTTCATCATGGACCAAAAGAAAAAAGAGCACCCTAGCTTGTAATATCTATATGTATGCACATAAATGGGGCAAACATGGGTAAAAGCTAAAAATTTAGAATGGTAACCAGGAACAAGCATAAAGAGATAAGATAAGGTGGAGGAGAGGTGAATGGACAAATGTGATATGTAAAGACAAGGGAGTTGTATTTTGGGCAGAGGGACTAGGGAGGGAGGAGAACCCACTAAAAACAATTGTTTTTAAAAATACTAAAATAAATAATACCAAAGCATCTATATGATAACTAAAAATAAACAGAATCATAGATGCATGTGTACAAACATACTTTTGTGCACTTGAATTTCTGGGGATATATTCCCAAGAAAGTCAATGGCAGAGCCATTTTTTTTTAAACTAAGAACATACTTTGGATACGGCGTGTGTTGGTACCATCTTTTCCTTCCTCCTGTACCCCATTCTGCTGGAAGTCCTCCTCAGTGAAGCTGTTGGTATTCACCATGGGGTTGTGGGTTATTCATTGTAGGAGCAGCAGTCAGTTATTGGGGGAAGGTAATGTCTCTGTGCATGACATCTCCATTTGTGGCTCTTTCCATCCCCTCTTCCTCAAAATTCCCTGAGCCTTGGTGGGTGTGCTTTAATTCTACTCAGTGATGAGCTCTGAGGTGTCTCTGGATTTCTGCTTTGGTATGTGTTGAGTATCTTCAGTGTCTGTCTCCTTCACCCTAGCACTGATTGTCAGGCTTACCATGAAAGTAGCACTCTTGCTCATTTCCCTAATTCCTCTATGGTTTCACCTGGGCGTTGGCTGAAATGTGAGGGATAGTTTATTTCCTCCAGTTTCACTACCTTCTAAAAGAGCAACACAGATTCTCCAATGGAGAGTGAAGTCAGCATAGATTAAATTGGATAAGCAGTATTAATTTAGGAATATTTAGATGGATTTAACTCCTCTTTTATTCAAAGACTAGTAAGGGCTTGAAATTAGAGAGCATAAGCTGTCTCCATAGAATTCTGACCAGGTTCCCAGTTCCAGATATGGGTTACTTTCCACTGAGCAGATCTCTTAGCCAATTAGGAAGCTATTGGTTACCCACTAAGGCTGTTAGTCACCATTGCACTGGTATGTACTTCTTGTCAGATTGGTTGTTTCTGAATATCTTAGGCTCCTTCTTGCACACAACATTGTTGGCCCCTTTCCCCCAATTGCTCATGTAGCACTTTCCAGCACTAGATGGGCTGTCTGGGGACTAACTGTCTTCCATATTCCAGCCAGGTCCCTTTGTGCTCTCTGTAGGTAGCATATGGTGTCTTCAGCAATAGGGTCTTCCCTTTTATCTCAGGCAGTGCTTTCACAGAAGCATGTCTTGTTTTGGAGACCTCATACGTCTCTCCAATCAATAGCTCAATGTGGGTAGGACCAATTTCTGGTACTGGGAGTTACAGTTCAGAGACACTTCTTTTTAAGATTATTCATAATCTCAACCTCCCAAGGGCTACCCTTTTCATATACTCCCCTGATATTCCTGTGGATGGTTCAATCTTTTAGTCTACCTTCAAGGAGAAAGATTTCTGTGGTACCAGTTCATTTTGGTTTTAGCTTTATGTTTATTTTTCCCCAACCTCTCTTTTCCCACCCTAGCAAACTATTCCAACCTTGTCTGGGCTTCAAGTTGCCTATCAGGTATGCCAGCAACTCAAGCTGATCCAGGTTAGGAACCACAGATTAGTGAGAACATGCAACATTTGTCTTTCTAGGATTGTGTGTGCTCGCTGAGTATGATCTCTTCTAAGTCCATCCATTTTACTACAAATTTCATTCTATGATTTTTTTTTCCTTAATGCTCAGTAGAATTCCATTCTGTAAATGTACCACAACTTCATTATCCATTCATCCAATGATGGGCACTTCAGTTGATTCCAGTTCTTAGCTGGAATGAATTGAACAGCAATAAACATGGATAGGGATGCTGCGCATCCTTGTGTGTTAGCCATTTGTATTTCTTGCTGTGAGAACTCCCTATTCAGTTCCCATTTTTCAAGTATGTTGTTTCATTTTTATTGTTTAATTTTTGAGTTCTTTGTAGATTCAAGACAGTGGGCTTCTGTCGGTGGTATAGTTGGCAAAAATTTTCTCCCATGCAATGAGTAATCTATTGGCTCTGCTTATGGTAAGTTTGTCTGTACAAAAGCTTTTTAGCTTCATGAGATCCCATTGGGGGAGTGATTGTTTAATTTCCTGGGCTATTGAGGTTTTGTTCAGGAAGATTTTCCCCACTCCTATATCATAGAGAGTTCCTCTAGTTTTTTTTTTTTTTTCTTCTATTAGGAGAAGAGTTTAAGGTCATATATTGAGGTCTTTAATCCGTTTGGACTTGATTTTGTATATGGTGAAATGAGCAGGTATAGTTTCATTTTTCAACATATGGTTAACCAATTTGTCCAGAACCATTTGTTGAAGATGCTGTCTTTTCTCCAGTGTATGTTATTGGTACCTTTGTCAAAGATCAAGTGGGTGTAGTTACTTTAACTAAGGTCTAGGTCTTCAATTCTGTTCCATTGGTATATATTTCTGTTTTTATGCCAGTTCCAGGCTGTTTTTGTTACTATGACTTTAGATCAGGTATGGTGATACCTCCAGAAATGGTTCTTTTGTGGAGGATATGTTTGGATATCCAAAACCTGCTATTATTCCATATGAATTTTAAAATCATTTTTTTCTATCTTTGTGAAGAATGATGTTGGAACTTTTTGGTATTGTATTAAATCTGTATGTTTCCTTTGGTAGAATTGTCATTTTTACAATATTAATTCTACCTATCCAGGAGCATGGGAGGTCTTCCATCTTCTCAATCCCTTCCTCCTTTCTTCCTTTCTTGACTTTTTAAAATATTTTCATTATATAGGTCTTTCACATCCTTGGTTAGTGTTACTTAAAGTTACTTAATTATTATTATTATTATTTTTGCTATTGTAAATGGGATAGCCTTGCTGATTTCTTTCTCTGTGTATTTGTCCTTTGCAAATAGAAAGGCTACTGATTTTTGTGTGTTGATTTTGTACCCTGCCACTTTACTGAAGGAATTAATCACATTTAGAAGTTTTGAGTTGGAGACTTTGGGTCACTTATGTGTAGGAACATGTCATCTGCAAATAGGACTAACTTGATTTCTTCCTTTCCAATTTGAATCCCTTTTATTTTTTCTCCTGTCTTATTGTTTGAGCTAGGACTTCTAGTACTATTTTGAAGAGCAGTGGTGAGAGTGGCCACCCCTGTCTTTTTTCTGATCTCAGTAGGACCTCCTTGAGTCTTTCCTCGTTAAGTATTATTTGGGATTTAGGTGCTTTATGTATAGCCTTTATTGTGTTGAGATATAAACCCTCCAGGCCTATTCTTTCCAGTGTTTTGATCATGAAGTGAGGTTGTCTTTTGTCAAAGGCCTTCTCAGCACCAATTGAGATGATCATGTGGTTCTTGTGAATAAGTTTATTTATGTGGTGTATTACATTGGCTGATTTCCCTATGTTGAACCATCCCTACATCCATGGGATGAGGCCTACTAGATCAAGGTAGATAATGCTGTTGATATGTTGTTGAATTAAGTTTGTAAGGATTTTTTTTTTCAGTATCTTTGCATGTAAATTCATCAAAGATATAGGCCTATAATTTTCTTTTCTGGTATCTTTGACAGGTTTTGGTATTATGGTGATGCTAGCTTCATAAAAGGAGTTGGGGACGAATCCCTGCTTTCTGATTATGTGAACGAGTTTAAGAAAAATTGGTTTCAGTTCTTCAATGAAGGTTTAATAGAATTCAGCTGAGAAGCCATCTGGTCCTTGAATTTTCTTTTGGGGGAGGTTTTTTTTTTTTTTTCCTACCTTTCAATCTCCATGGGTGTATTAGGTTTGTTTAGGAGATTAATCTGCTCTGAGTTTAGGTTTCATATGTGTTATATGGCTAGGAATTAATCCATTTGTTTTAGAATATCCAATTTTGTGGACTAGAAGTTTTGGAAATGTGTACTGAAGATTCTTCCAATTTCATTGATGTCTGCTATGATCTCTCCTTTTTCATTTCTAATTTTGTTAATACTTCTCTTTTTTTCCTTGATCAAATTGGACAAGTTGTTTGTCAATATTTTTTTCAAATAACCAGCTTGTCGTTTTATTGATTTTTAAAATTGTTTTATTAGGTTTCAATTCATTAATTTCTACTCTGATCTTTGTTATTTCTTTCCATCGGTATCTCTTAGGGTTGGATTCTTCTTGTATTTCCAATAGCTTTAGTTAGGTTATTAATTTGGGATCTCTCTATCTTTGTTATGAAGGCATTTAGTGCTATGAATTTTCCCCTTAGGATTGCCTTCATTATGTCCTGTAAGTTTTGGTAAGTTGTGTTTTCATTATCATATAATTATCGGGATTTTAAAATTCTTTTTTGATTTCTTTCATGATACATTAATTGTTTAAATGCGTGCTGTTCAGTTACCAGGAGCCAGTGGAGATACTGATGTGTTTCTTGTTAATTTCTAGCTTTAAAGCATTGAGATCTTATATGATGCAGAAAGTTACTTCAGTTTTCTTAAATTTATTGAAGCATGCTTAATGGCTTAATATATGGTCTATTGTTGGGCCTTGAGAGGCCCAGACATGAGGCCTAGTGGAACTTCCTGAGCCTAGCTAAAGTTTGGTGATCTGCCTCTGGCCATACGTGACTCAGCAAGAAGCCGCCTGTTACTTCCGCATGGGAGTTAGGATTATCATTTCAATAGTCACAGTTTACTATTGACCCTTACCTCTCCCCCCATCCTAGAATCTCCTACTTCGTTCCCAACATCATATAGGCAACTGTCCATAGCAATAAATCGAGTTCCTGCTTCAACAAGACTCCCGCTCAGTGTGGTTTTTCTCCGGTGGCCAGGAGAGGTCTGAGTTGTCGGACGCTCATCTCCTCCTCAGCCCCTCGGGAGGAACCAGCGGGCCTGGTCCTTCCCTCAGCACTACCTGCCCCCGCCGGCGGAGCCCGGCATCTGGCACCTAACGTGCGGCTCTCGGAGTCTGGCAGACTAGTGCCCCGTGAGAGGCATTCGTTGATGTGGTCAATCGGTGTACATGTGTGGGTGAGCATACCCCCATAAGTTATGAGATAGTCTTCATATTTAATGCACTAAACTTTGCTTCTATGACCTGTACTTGTTTGTCAACATCTCTTCGTTCCTTTTCTTTTTCCTTTCACTCTTGACTTGCCAGCAAGCTGCATCTGCGACTTTTGTATTTCTGAAGGCTTGTGCTTCTCTCTCTCTCTGCTTGGGCCTGTGAAGGCAGGCCAACTTTTTCTGCCATTATGGAACTTCCCCTGGATCTGTAAGCTTCAATAAATATCTCTTCCTCCATAACTGTACCTGGTCTGGAAGTTTATCTCAGCGAACCTAAAGCTGTCTGATACAGACCGAGGAGTGGACTGAGATGAACCTGACCATGTGGATGTTGATCTTTTGGAACCTTTGTTTTGGAGGAATAGGCATGGACTTGGTGCTTGCAACTGAAGGTATCCTCTGGAATGGTAAGCCAAAATTTATGGACTATTCTAATAAGAATCTTAAAATGCTAAGTACAGATAGCATTGAACTTCGAGGCTTGGCTTATGAGCTTTCTAAGGAAAAGGAAAGACTGCAGGGGACTTTGTTGAAACTGGGCTACTGGCATAAGGGCTGGCTGCGTCCTGCTGCCCAGGCCCAGAGTGTTTGATCAAGGTTAAATTTGTAATGGACTGATGTGCTTGGCTAGAGATATTGAACTGAGAGATTTAAGATTTTTTTGTTTTTGTTTTTGTTTTGGTTTCTCGAGGTAGGGTTTCACTCTAGCCCAGGCTGACCTGGAATTCCCTATGGAGTCTCAAGGTAGCCTAGAACTCATGGTAATCCTCCTACCTCCACCTACGGAGTGCTGGGATTAAAGGCATGCACCACCATGCCAGGCTGAGATTTAGACTAGATTAGAAGTGTTTAACTTGTTTGATTTTACAGGTCTTAATATCTTAAATTGGTCAAGACTGTGGGGACCTTTAAAATTGAACTTAGTACAATTTATAATATGTGATGGTTATAAATCTATTGGGAGCCAGGGGCAGAATGTGGTAATTAAAAAAAAAAATCGATGGCCCCCCTCCTGGAAGCTTATGCCCGGCCCTCCCCTACTGGGAGTTGGCGGGCAGTCCCCCTCCTGGGAGACTGCCACATGGCTCCCTTGGACTGACTCAGGTGGGGACAGGGGAAAAAATCCGCCCTCTCGTGGTGACTGGGCTCACTGATATTTTTCTTTCAGTCGATACCTTTTTGCACACCTGCTGGGCATTGGCACATGCCAGGAAAAATCTAAACATGCCATTAGTCATATACTTCAATATTTTGCCACTCTCGGGCTGCCTGATCAAATTAAAACAGATAATGACCCCTGCTTCATAAGCAAGGCTTTTGTAGATTTTCTCCAGACCTGGAAAATCTCACATTCCACAGCCATCCCATACAACCCTTGAGGCCAAGCTATTGTTGACCAAACACTTAAGTCACAATTACAAAACAAAAGGGGGAAATCACTACCCCCCCCCCATGGTCAGCTAAAGAAAGTATTATTCATCTTAAATATTTTGAATTTTTCTAGAAATGGCCCATTGACTGGGGCATGGAGAGGACCAGACCCACTCCTCACAGCAGGGAGAGGGTTTAAATGTGTCTCCCCTCAAGATTAAAAAAAAAAAAAAAAAAAAAAAAAAACATTTGGCTTTAGGCTTGTACTTTTAATGTCTAACTATCCTTCATACTCACAGCTTTAAAGTAGCTCCTGAGAAAGTTCAAACTGTGCCTCCCTTTGAGATCTTGGGCTCGATCCTTACCCTAGATACAATTTCACCTGTTAGACACTCTGTATAATGTGGTTACGTACTTGGGTGAAGAGACACTAGGGTTAAAAGTTAAAACTCGTTTGGAGTGTCATGTAGATTTCCAGTGGATTTATGTTACTTCTAAAAAATATAATGACAGTCAACAATGTTGGGGAAATGCATTTAAGAGGTATTTGGCATAATGATAATATTTCCTTGGATCTGATTCAGTTACATTCAGAGATTTTGTCTTTGCAAAATAATCATCTTACTTTTGATGCAGCTACAACTGCTGATGACTTAATATCTGCTTTTAAGTCTGCCTTGCCTAGATGGAATTCTCTCACTTCTTGGATAGGAAGCTGTGCTGCTACAGGTGCTTGTCTTTTGCTCATTCTGTGTCTGTTGCCCATACTCATTAAATGCCTTTTAAGATCCATTATGGATATCCATGCAGAAGTACATGGGATACAGCTAAGGACCTGACCCCGGCTTCCTGAGACATTATCTTAAAGCCCCTGCAGAGGCTGGTAGTCAAAGACAGGTAAGATTCTTTCAAGTTAGGTCAACCTAAGACAGGGCATGAATGATGGAATTCATGTACTGATGACGGGTAAGGCCTAAATATCATAGAGGACAACCTAAGACAGACACAGTCTTTCTGCACCGAGGCCCAGAAGGGCCCGGTTCATAAAAAATAAAAAAGGAGGAATTGGCGGAAGCCATTTGGCTGACCTTGTATCCATAGCTCTGGCCCTTTGGCAGCAAGACTTTAGCACCTACATGTAAGCAAGATTATGTATATTCAGTGTCGGAAGCCATTTGGCTGGCGTTGATAGTCTTTTTTACTGAGAAGTGATTAAAGTGCAAAAATTCTGTAACAAAAAGGAGTTTTTTGATAAAAACTTATGTGAAGCTCATGGAATTTTTGTCCATGGAAAAACGTTATAAAAAGAAAAAGACCCATTTGGGTACCAGTGAGAGACCTAAAATATTTGTCCCAACAAGGGGACACTGACAATCACTTCTCCAGGGAATGTCCCACCCCTGAGTACTGTTCCTAAAATGGTCTTCACCCTGCTAAACCAAACAATCCCCTCCCTTGAGGAGGATTGCTGGCTTTGCCTCTGATTTGGGCTTCCCTGGCTGCTTGCAGTACAGTTGTCCATACGACCTTAAAAAATTACTCAGCCACCTTCCCCATCCCCGTGCAGCTTCTCCCAATGTTTCCTCTGGGCACGTGGGCCCCGCCTTCCCCTAATAATTCCAGTATAGATGTGGGATACATTCATCCTTCCTTCTGTACTTTTAACACAACTGAGCCCTGTGCTCAATGCTGCCCACCTTCTGGAATGGTTTATGTTTGTGGAGGTGGGATGGCCTATGACTTTCTGCCCACCAATTGGACGGGCCTTTGTGCCCCAGCCACCTTAATCCCAGATGTAGATATCATCCCTGGAAATGAGGCCCTCCATATATTGGAGGGAGACCTATCTTCAACAACAGCTAGATTCCCTGGCTGAGGTAGTCCTACAAAACAGGAGAGGACTAGACCTACTAACAGCCGAAAAAGGATGCGTATGTTTGTTTTTACAGGAAAAATGCCGCTTTTACGCCAATAAATTGGGAATCATCCAAGACAAGATTAAGAGGCTCCAGGAAGACTTGGAGAGGAGGCAGCGGGACCTCCAGGACAACCTGCTGCGGATGGGCTTACATGACTTCTTACCCTACCTTCTCCTTCTACTTGGGCCCCTCCCCCTCCTTCTCCTTCTTCTCCTCACTGTCAGGCCTTGTGTAATTAATAAGATTACACAATTTATTCACCAACGGCTAGAGGCAATAAAACTTCATCAGGTCGAAATACGTTATTATAGGCTCGCTACTCAGGAGTCAAGCTCCTCATATGACTGGCTGTCCTCATATGAGTGTCCCTCTGCTGCCCTCCATCTGACCAATGACGGGTAAGATCTCAGACAGGCTGGGACAACCTAAGACAGGTCATGGAGTGGATTCTCAATGAGCTGGATACATGGTACCCAGTGATGGGTAAGATCCCCAGAGGGGGACAACCTAAGACAGGGGCCATGTTTTCCACCGTGCTTCCAGAAACAAAAGGGGGAGATGTTGGGCCTTGAGAGGGCCGGACGTGAGGCCAAGTGGAACTTCCTGAGCCTAGCTAAAGTTTGGTGATCTGCCTCTGGCCAGATGTGACTCAGCAAGACGCCTAATGGCTTCTTGCCTGCTACTTCCGCATGGGAGTTAGAATTATCATCTCAATAGTCAGTTTACTATTGGCCCTTACCTCTCCCCCCATCCTAGAATTCCCTCCTTCGTTCCCAACATTATATAGGCAACTGCTCATAGCAATAAATCGAGTTCCTGCTTCGACAAGACTCCCGACTCAGTGTGGTTTTTTTCCGGTGGCCAGGAGAGATCTGAGTTGTCGGACGCTCATCTCCTCCTCAACCCCTTGGGAGGAACCAGCAGGCCTAGTCCTTCCCTCAGCATTACCTGCCCCCTCCAGCGGAGCCCAGCAGTCTATTTTGGAGAAGGTTCTCTGGGCCATTGAGAAAAGTATATATTCTGTAGAATTGGTGTGGAAAGTCCTATAGATATCAGTTATGTCTACTTGATCTATGGTCTTGTTCAGCTCTATTATTTCACAGTTGATTTTCTGTTTGGATGATCTATTGATGATAGTGGAGTATTAAATACCCCAAATATGATGGTGTTGATGTTTTTTCTGTTGTTGTCAAGTAGGTTTTGTTTTATATACTATGGCACACCTGTGTTTGGCGTATACAGAATTATAATTGTTATATCCCCATAGTGGATCATTCCTTTGATGAGTAAGCAGTAGCCTCATTTGTCCTTTCCAATTATGTTTGGTTTGAAGCCTATTTTACCAGATATTAATGTATCAGCACCTTCTTTTTTCTTATATAAGTCTACTTGAAATATAATTTTTATCCTTTAATCCTGAGGAGGTGTCTGTATTTCATGGTGAAGTGGGTTTTTTAAAGACAGCAAATATGAGGGTAAATTTTTCTGATGCACCATGTTAGCATATATCTTTTGATGTATTTTAACATCATTAAAGTTCAAGGTTATAATTGTGAGGTTTGATTTTATCCCTGCCAGATGGGGTGGATTATGTGGTTTTCTGCTTTCTTAGGTTTTGTACTTGTTTGAACCTGGTCTAGTTTTGTGTATTATGATCTTCTTGTAGGGTTTTGAGATTGGTTGCTTGACTCTTCTGTGTGGAGTTTTCCTGCAAGTATTCTCTGTTATTTTGGATTTGTGTTTATATAGTCATACAGTTGACTTTTTTCACAGAAAGTTTTCCTTTAGCCATCTTTTATGAGGGATGCTTTCACTGGGTACAGTAGCATGTGTTGAAAGCCATAGTTTTATAGATTTTTTTAAAATTTTATTTATTTATTTATTTATTAACAACTTCCATGATTGTAAACAATATCTCATGGTAATGCCCTCCCTCCCCTCACTTTCCACTTTGAAACTCCATTCTCCATCATATCCCCTCCTCCTCTCAATAAGTCTCTCTTTTATTTTCATGTCATGATATTTTATAATTGTTATAGAATAGTAACCCATGGCCATACATGTTTTTCCTTGGTATCTGATATTCATAATTATACACCTCCTGAAAGTCACAATGGCATTAAATTATGTTGTTTTGGAAGTCAAAGAAATATTGTTCTCAGCTTCACAAATATGTTACCAAATAATGTTTTGAATCTTAAAATAAATAAGCTGAAAATGATAGCACATATCTGTGATCCCAGTACTCAAGAAGCAGAGCCAGTAGAAGCAATGCAAGTTGTAATTCAGCGTGGTCTACCTTGCAAAGTCCAGGATACCTAAGGCTACATAGAGAGATCTCATCTCAAAAAGTATTACTGACCACACTACTTTGGAATACAAAACTATTGAAGCTATATTTAAGATGGTATCCATAGGTGTCATTATTTGAAAAAATGATTCCATATTCTCTTTGTTCATGTTGCTAATGTAGATTAAAAAGTTGGCTTCAAACAAGGACAAACAAAATGAAGAAAAAATGATCAATGCAAATGAAAGGTAAGCTAAAATCAGTTTGTTAGTCTTCCTAACAAAGTAATAGCGCATATATATATATCATGGATCCTATAAATTATTTTTGATAATCTTTCTTGGTGATTAACTTAGACTACTTCAGTTTATTATACATATAGCACATTGCTCTTATATTTCAAGAATTCCCTTTCCCACATAGTCCACGGTTTCTATGCTCCTACTTTTCTTCCACTTTGCACCCATTTATTTACTTATTTTTTAGCCCTATCCAATATGGTGGGACATGTATTCTTTGTATATCAGATAAATTTTATATGTACATTTATTCATGTGATGTAATGTATGATAAATACAATTGAAATATGGCCAGGTGCAATGACAGTATACAGAAGGAATTATTCATGTGAGCAATTTAAAACACTTTTATTAAATAGAAACCTTAGTGGTTGTCACTGAAGTAAGATAAGCTAGGCTTATGCAGAAAAGTTAATGAGAACAGGACATCACAAGCAGAGAGAAAACATAGAAAAGCATATTGGCACCTAATAGCTGCTTGGCATCTAATAGCATGACATACTCAGTCACTACAGGAAGATTATCATGTCTAAAGTGTGAGTTCATTACAATGGATGAAGCAAGAACAGATGCTACCCTGTAGAAATCCTTGTAAGCTTATGAAAGCAACAGTGAAAGCCTTTGGTCAGGAAAACTACATGGCTAAAATCATGTTTTCATAAATATCATGCTGGCATAAGTGCTTAGGACCAACTGTAAGTAGACAACTCATTCCCACCCCCTTTTACACTAACTTTCAATCACAAAATGCTAAAACTAAGTGTTTCTGAGGGTTGTGTTTTCTGTTAAATGTTTAATAGGCTCATCTGGCATAAAGGGTAGGTCCAAGAAGTCACTGGGTTCAAATCTGTAAAATGTGACAGTTATATCTTGCTGTACAATACTAACTCTACAGTCTCTGCTGATTCCTAGGGAAACATTTTATAAAATCTTTGGCCCCCATTATCATTCAATAAACACTGCTGAAACTTTGGACCCATCAAACTCAGTATTTGTTTCCAGCTTCTACTCCACTTTATTTGGGTGAGTGGAGTTTTATAGTGACTCTGGGACATTTGTTGTGAAAAGAAAATGACCTAATATTTTCTACTATTCTCTAGGTACAGCTTTCAAATGGCACTTGTTTTCCCAAGCCGTTTTACCTGCATTTGGCATCCTTCAACAGTAAGTGTTCTGTTACTCCCACTATGCTTTTATCTTTTACAATACAGAAAAACAAGTTTTCAAAGGTTGTATGGTTGGAAGCAAGACATCCAACTCTCAGCATTTGGGCTTGACAAGATGACATGTAAATTTATTTGTCTAGGCCAAAAATAAAGCATCTCTTCTATGATAATTATTTGCTGTAATAAATGCATTTCAAGTCTTACATATACATAAAACATAACCACAGTTATAAATGTATGCAAATGATCATAATCATTTCTATTATTAATGATAGCACAAAAGTTATTAATCACTTGAAATGCATGAGAGGATAATAATATTAAGATCATCAATTTGGATTCAGATATATTGGAATTGTTGGGCCATTTGCTGATAATTATGTTATACTGGGCAAATTCCTAGGTATACATGAACCCCTATTACCTCATCTGAAAAGTGAAAATGATGATACTGCCTATTGTGTGGAGTTGAAGTGAATATTTTATAAGATTTTTAATGGAAATGATGGACACCTAAGAACCCTTATAATGTGTATGATTTATAGTAAAAAAGATAGCATTAAACCCATGAAATGACTTACCTGCTATGGTGGTTTGAATCAGGGGTTCCCCATAAACTTGTGTGTTCTGGATGCTTTCTCCTAAGCAGGTGGCAGTTTGGAAGGTGGAGTCTTGCTGTAACAGGTGTGTTACTGAAGTGGACCTTGAGGGTTATTAGTCCCTAGCATGCCAATGTTATTCAGCTCATTCTCCTGCTGCTGTTTTCCACCTGCTGTGGCAGAGGTGATGTTCAGCCTCTGCTCATGTCATCTTTCCCTGCCATCATAATGGTTCCACTTGATACTGGAACCCAAAATACATACTTACCCATCATCTGTGGCTTTTGCTTTGGTGCTTTGTGCCAAAAACAAAAAAAGTTAACTACACTATCCACCTTCCTGAACCAACCACAAAATAACAAACATATATGAAATAATATTTATTATTGGGAATCAGAAAGTGAAGCATAAAAATCTCAAATAGAGGAGTTATAAACACACCTAGAACTGTGGTGTTTCCAACTGAATATTTTAGGAAAGTTCTACTCTATAGGGCAGGGTGAGGAAATCCAAGGGAAAGCATTTTTTTTTTTTAAATTTGGGGCACTTTCATGCTTGTATAGAGATTTTAAAAATAGTTGGGTGCACTATGTTTATGATGTAACAAAACCAAGGCAGCTTCCAGTAATCACAGGAAAGAAAAACAGAGAAGAATGAGTACAGACAGATGGCTCAAAGGACCAGCAAAACATTTTTCTCAAGTGTTTTAGAGATTGCTAATTGGGCCTAGGCCCAATTAGTAAAATCAAAAATGAAAAATGTATACAAAGTTCTGCTCACATTGGTACACAAATTGTGCCCATTCCAGTCAGCCAAACTGGAAATTTTCATAGTTCCTGGAACATTATTTAAAGGGATAATATTTGCCTTAGTTGTGAGGAGTAATCAGCCAGAGACAGAAAACAATTCTAGATCCTTTTTGTAAATCTGGAAAGCAAAATGTGAAAGAATTATGCTACTTATAGGTAACTTTTATTGTAACTGAAAATAAAGCTTAATAATATTCATAAAAGATCAGTTCCTAACAAAATACCATTCAAATGTTATTTAAACACAATTATCAGACAAGTAAAGCAGCGGGATGATATGATATACTGTGAGGAAAACATTTGTCAATCAAAATCAACCAAGAGTGGAAACAGATGTTAGAATTAGCAGACAAGAACACTTGAACACTTACTGCAACTATATTCCATGTATTCACAAATCAAATGACAGATATGGATAATTAAAAATACATTTTGACAAACTTGCAGAACTAAAAGTTGCAATGTGTAAAGTGGAGAAAATATTGAACAGGATTGCTAGTAGGTATTTCAGAAGCAACGGCCAGATTATGTAAGAAAGAAATGACTTTAATTAATAGGACAAGGAAGCAGTTAAAAGTGGAATACAAATATAAGAAAGCCTAGATAAAGCTGTCAATTTTTATTTGGTTTTCTAAGCTATTTTCCCTGTACCCAGCACCCCTCAATATTCTTTTACCTATATACTATATATATATATATATATATATATATATATATATGTGTGTGTGTGTGTGTGTGTGTGTGTGTGTGTGTGTGTGATTTTGCATATAATATATATGTATATAGTATGTACATATATATATATATATATATACATATACATATATTACCTATTTATGCATACACATACATTATATAGGTTCAAAACCTGAAATATTGAGTATGAACAAATGAAGTTTACCTAATTTTTTAATTTTTTAAAATTTAGTTATTTATTTGCTTATTAGCAGAGTGAGATAAAAAGAAGAGAGACAGAGAGGATGGAGATGCCAGGGCCTCTATCCATTGAAAACAAACTCCAGATGAATACACCAGTTTGTACATCTGGCTTGATGTGGGTACTGAGGCATTGAACCCTGGTTGTTAGGCTCTATAGGAAAGCTCCCTGACCACTGAGCATTCTCTTCAGCCCCTTATTTTCTAAAGTTAAAGAAAGCAACAAACTCACAGATTCCCAATTTACTAAGAAACTCAGTGGACATCAAATACATACTAGGTGTGTGAGAGACAGAGAGGCAGAGAGAAGAAAACTCTAAAGAACATGACAATAATGTTGTTCAAATGTGCTCATAAATATAAGTGTTTAAAAACTGAAAAAAAGAATGGTATTTATACAGGAAAATAATCAAGAAAGGTAGCATTTCTCATCAGGATCAATACAAGTATAAAAAGAATAGAGCTAATGGCCTTAATTGATATTTATACAACAAATTAACAACAACAGACTGTATTCCTTTAAAGTATTTAGAGAGTATATATTCTCTTAGTGACTATTTATTTTATTCTTTACTTACTTCAATTTTTTGGTAATTTTTCACCTAATGTGAGTGTATGTGTATGGTTGTGTGTGTGGGTGTGTGTGCACGCTATGGAGTGTGTGTGGACGTAAGTGGACAAGCTTGAGGTTTCGATCCTTTGATCCTCTCCTTTCAGCTTGTTTGACACAGGCCTTTCCTGTTTGTAAATCGGTGAGCTCCAGGGATATTCTCAGTCCACCTCCCATTGCTGTAGGCATTAGTGATTTCTGATAAGTCCAACACTTTGCTTCTAACTTTATCTGGGAATTGGGGATCTGAATTCTAGTTGGCAGGCTTATAGAATGACACCTTCAACATAGAATCATCTTCCTAGTCCCTTTATTAAAATTTTTGAATGGGCCTTCATAAATATAAAATGATTCCAATTATACAAAATTTGTATTAATATGACAAAGAAATTAAAGTCAAAGCCCAGAAGCAAAAGAGCTCTAGAAAACATTTATACTTACACTAAGAAACATCTAATTAAACCAGGAAGGGGGATAGGAAAACAGCTAATTGACTAACAGTGAAAATACAATCTACATATATTTGTGGGATATAGCTATCTATATAGGTGAACATAAGGAAATTGATACCACCAAATTTCCATATTAGAGAAGAACTGTCACAAATTTAATACATTTTATTGTAAGAAGGCAGGACAAGAAAAATAAATGAAGCAATATAAGGACACCAACAATCATAAACAATAACATAGTATAAATAATTTAAATAGGAAGCAAGATCAAAGATCATTGGTCCTTTGTTAAGATCAATAAACTGATTCTCATTTATCCAGACTTATCAGAAGAAAAAGACACATTTTATTAATATCATTAAGTAGGAAAAATCAATTTAGATTCTTCATATATTAAAACAATGAAATTTGGGATGGAGAGATTTCTTAGTGGTTAAAGTGCTTGCCATAAACTGTGAGGCCTAAGGACTCAGGTTTGATTCTCCAGGACCCATGTAAGCCAGATACACATTGTGGCACATGTGTATGGAGTTCGATTGCAGTGGCTAGAGGCCATGGCATGCCCATTTTCTCCCTCCCTTCCTCTCTCTCTCTCTCTCTCTCTCTTAAATAAATAAATAAAAACAAATAAAAATAAAAATATTTTTAAAAGATAATGAGATTTTATGAATGTTTCGGGTCTTAAATTTGAAAACTTTGGTGAAGTAGACCTATCACTTTAGAAAAGACAAACTACCCAATTTACTGAAGAAGAAACTAATAAACTGAATATTCAGGATAATATTATGGAAACTGAATATTTTGGTCTACCACTTAATGATATACAATAAATACCACTTAATGATATACAGTAAATGTATACATTTATTGACAAAGTAAATTATACATACAGATGGTATCAATTATGAATTGTGACAGACATTTAAGATAAAATACTAATTATGTTAATTTTGTATTAATATTCCATCAACAGGAAAGGGTGATGATGCTTTTCAGTTCTGTAAGTTAAAGATTATCCTGACACCGCATCCATCCAGACATAGTAAACCAAACAAAACTAAGCAAATATATGTATTAATATGAGCATAGACACAAAGCTATACCACAAATTTTCCTAAATAAAAGCCTAATTTTATTATATAGATGAGTTCATCTAAAATAAAAATAAAACGCAGTGTCATTTGTAATAGTATAAATATAAAATATTTAGGAATGCACATGAACAAAGATGAACAATGATTCTGTCATGAAAATATCATAAAATATTGGCAGCAAAAATTAATGATGACCTAAATAAATAAACTTCATTTTTAAAATTTTTTACCACCATCATACACACAAATTGATGGTTCAATGAAATGTCAATATAAATTCCATAAATTCAGTGACAAAAATTATGATGAAATTAACTTTCTAAATTTCATATGAAAATTCACAGAATTTCTAGAATAACCAAAACAAATCTTACAAAACAATATTGGAGTGTCAATGTTATTTTCTTTCAAACCTCATTTATTATAGATTATTAGAATTAAAGACAGCATATACTTGGTCTAAATGCAGAAAGTAGACCAATAGGGAACTGGGAAGTGACTTAGTGGATAAAGTGCTTATAGCTCAAGCTGAATTGCCTGAGTTTGATCCCCAGACCCCATGTACAAAGACAGAATATGTGTGGTGCTTCTGTAATCATAGCAAGCTGATGTTGATGGCAAAATGGGAAGCAGAGGCAAGAGAATTTCCAAAAACAGAGTTGGACATTGCTCAAAGAATCACAAAGTGGAAATCAGAGAACAACTTTCAGGTCATTCCTCTGCCTTTCCATGTCATTTATGAAAGGATTTCTTGCACCAAATTTTCACACATGTGCATCATGGCATGTGCATGCTTTCACTCATACACTCACACAATTGAATACACATACATACGTACATACACACTCAATAAAATTACGAAAGAAAAATAGAGAAATTTAACAGATTGTTTGAGAAATATATTTACATTTGTATGAAAAAGTGATTTCTGACCATGTCACAAAAATATGTAATAGTAAATATTCTTTTGAAGAAATGGTGTTAAATAGATTGGCTATCTGACAAACAAAACAAAACTAAGCTACATACTTCATCACATATAAATACTACAATCTGTTCTATAAGTTGTGGTAATTTGAATGTATGCCCCCACCCATAGGCTCAGGTGGTTTATTAAAGCTTCAATCACTAGCCACCTGGCTGGAGAAGATGTCACTAGGGGCAGATCCTGGGGTCTAGCCCTAAGATGTCACTGGGTGTAGTTCTTAATACCACCCAAAGGTGTAAAAGAATAGTGTGAGCTCTCGGGTCCTGCTTGCTGCTGGTATGTGTTTGCTGATTTGGGGTGTTTATTGGCTGTTTGTTTGTTCCTATCTCTTTGGAGGTATGGAAGCAGTTTCTTCCAGGACTGGTGGAACTTCCCACTAGATCTGTAAACTTGAGTTAAACCCCATCCTTCCATAAACTGTGTTTGGTTTTGATAATCATCCCAGCAAGGTAAAGCTGTATAGTATGAAAGTCTAAACGGAAACCCTACGAGTGTAACATTATAGAAAAATACAAGAAAAAAAATGTTTTTGTCATCTAAATAGTTCAAACTACCACTTGAAACAACAACAAAATACCAATTAATGAAAATTTTGGATGAATTTTCTTTTATACAAATCATGAACATCATCTCTTTGAAAAAATGTTATACCAAAAAGCAAGTCATGTTCTTGGGTAAATATTTACAAAATGCATGCATAAGAAAGAATCTGAAGTTTTAAATGTAAAAGAAAAAAATATATAGGTGACTGTAAATCCCCAATAATAAATAATCAAACAAAATTATACTAATTTGCAAATGATTTAAATAGTCACATCATATCCAAAGACATATAGATTTTAAAGAATCTCATGAATGATGATTAGCATCATTAGTCATTATACACATGCAAACAAAAAAAAAATCACAAGATGCCACTACACAGCTACTAGAATGCAGAAAGCAGAGGCCTTAGCATACTAAGTACTTTCGGGATGTGAAGAAATGGGGGTTTTATACATTGCTTGTGAGAATCAAAAGTATTACAATAGGGCTTGGGGCTGGGGATGGCTTGGAGGTTAAGGAGCTTGTCTGAAAAGCTAAAGGACCCAGGTTCAATTCCCCAGGACCCACGTAAGACAGATGTAAAATGTGGAAATTTCATCTGGAATTCATTTGTAGTGGCTACAGGTCCTGGCCCACCCCTTTTCTCTCTCTCTCTAATAAATAAATAAATAAATAAATAAATAAATAAATAAATAAATGTATTACAACAATTTTTGGGAACAATTTGATAGATTTTTTAAGTTAAATACAACTATGTTATGAATCAAACATCATACACCTAGGTTATTTTCCAAAAGTAAATAAATATCTCTTTACAATGAAATGGACACCAATATTTATATGAGCTTTATTTGTGGATAACAAAAAACAATAGCTTAAAAATATTTCACAGTGTTCATGGATGAGAATATTATTATAGATATGCAATGGAATACTACTTTAATGTACAATAAATAAAATATTGATGATTCAGCATGTGAATTAATCATCAAGTCACTGTATTGAATTAAAGACAAAAAGGAATGCATACTATGTGATTATGTTTATTGACTCTCAACAAGTACAGTGAATGATACATATGTTCAATCATTGCAGTTTACTACAGGTCAATTTTAATTCAACTTTTTTTAAGACAGGGTCTTCCTATATAAGGCTGGCCTTGAATCTGAGATGATCCTCCTGCCTGAAGCTTCCCTAGATCTGTAAATTCCATTTCATATCACCACCATGTTTAGCTTAATATATGTCAAATTATTGTTTTGAATAATGCTATTTTGCTGTGACAATGCAAAAACATATTTGGAAAACTATTTTGTGAATGAGGGAGAGTATTTTAATAAAGGCACCTTTAAAAGCTGGACTAGGCAGGTAATAGTCAAAATGAGATAGCCTATCACTCAACTTTTTTCATGTATTAAAATTCTCTGTTTCAAGTACTTCCCTTCACTACATGATAGGTGCATAGATTACTCCCATTGTCAATCTTGATAGGCTACTATTCTATCCTACAGTTTCTTGACAAAGTATACTAAGTAGTTTTTGGTTGTGTCCACCAAATACCTATATTTTAGAACTTTCAATAGTATGAATTTTTGGTCCTGCTTTAGCTTTCAGTTATTTCTAATGTGAGGTAACATCCAATAAAAATGTCACTTGAAGGGGATTGCTTTCACTTTTTATACTTGGCATTCTCTCCTCCTACACATGAATCCTCTCTATGTGAATCTACCTCCAATATCTGTATATAGATATATGAACAACCCTTGTTTCTCCTTATGCATGTAATAAAATGTTAAAGATAAGAATTTATTCTCAGTAAAAATTATTTTCCCCAATGTCTGCCTAAATGTGACCTTTTGGATCTTACATCACTTCCTTCATGAGCACTTGCCTTTACCCTTCCTGTGTTTTCTACATGCCACCAAAGAAGTGACACACACACACACACACACACACACACACAGAGAGAGAGAGAGAGAGAGTGAGAGAGTGAGAGAGAGAGAGAGAGAGAAACACCAATATATACATACCTCTCTTTCAAATATTGCTGATTTAATTTTAATCAGAGCCATAAATCAGGTAATTGGTGCAATATTTGGTCCATCCATACTTCATGGTTCCTATGTAGTAAAGAAAAAGTAGGCTATGTTTCTGGGCCTTTCTTTGAACAGAGTCCTTTAGGAATGATAGAATTATGCTGTGTTGCTTATTAATGATCTTCTAACTTTTATTATATCTGTCACTAAGTTTATAGTTAAATTTTGTTCCCCTTAATTGTTCTTTTAGTTTTTTTTGAAGAGGTTGTAATTGTTTGAGTATAATATTATTCTTTAAGTTTATGAAGGTATTTTATTTTTCTTTATCATTACTGGCTTCTACACCTGGTAGAGTAGTAGAATTAACCCATAATTACATGGCTGTAGGAGAGCGGTAGGGGTATGGAATGGCAGCTTCATAAGAAAGCATGCTTAGATGATGAGGAGATTTATGCCCAACATGGGCAAGCAGTAATTATTGTGGATGGATTTATAGGAAATAAGAGAAAGAACAGTGATGGAGACATTTCATGTTGCAATTAATTTTATTGCCAGCCTTCTATTGTTTGCTCTTGGTTGTCCACAGTTGTTCTTGATTCTGATAATTTTCTGATTACGTTAGTCACATTGAATCCAATAGTGATATACCTCAGGCTTTTTCTCTCCTTACACCAAACGAAACACAACTTTCAACTTATTTTTGTCTGTGACGTTCTATCGAAGTCAATGGAAACTCTGAGATTGTTTAGGCCCTGAAAAGCAGAACTTCTGACAATATTCCAGGAGATTGGCAAATAAGAGGGCAAGATCCTGTGAGTAAAGGAAGCACATTTTAATCCAACACCACATAACAAATCTTTCCCACTAAATTTTCTGTTATTTCAATGTTAGTGGTACACATGGCAGGGAGAAGTGTGATTCAATATTGCATTTTATTACTGCTCATACAACCATTATCTGGAGTTTTATATATCTTACCAAAAATATATTTAAGACACTGTGATAATATTCAACTTTCAGTACAAATGTGAAGGTAACCATGACTTGGGAACAGATTTTCCTAATGTATCTTTTCATTTCTTGGATCTTACCAGACAAATTCTATCTTTCATGTCCAATAACCATTTCTGTTTTGTTTCTATCAAAATTGATATTTGACAGAGGAAACTATTTGGCTGAATCTGAAAATAATTAGGGCTGGAGAGATTGCTCAATGGTTAAGGCACTTGTCTGCAAAACCCAAAGACCTTGGATTGATTCCCCAGTACCCACGTGCACCAAGTGGAACATGCATTAATTTGCAGTGGCTAGAGGCCCTGGTGTACCTGTTAACTCTCTCTATCTCTATCTCTCTTCCTCACTCCCTCTTTTACTCTGTCAAATAAAGAAAATATTTTTAAAAGTCATAAAATAAAAATTATTTTTTTACATTCTAGGTATGAAATCCAGTATATCGCATATGTTAAGCTAGTGCTCTATGACTTAGCTAAACCCCTTAGTCTAAAAGTATATTTTTATGGTTCTATTTATGTAAATTCTCAAAAAGTTAAGCTATGATGTTTGAATACTAATCACTATTTGCATAGAACAGAGATACGGAGAGGGCTGGTGTGGTAGCATGACTGCATGTTCCCCATAGATTCAGATGTTTTATTAAAGCTCATAACTTGGGTCACCAGCTTCCGGGCTACATGAGGTGTCACTGGGAACAGATCCTGGAGTCCAGCCCTAAGGTATCAACTGAGGCTGGATCTGAATTCCAGCCCAAATGTATAAGACATTAGTGTGAGCTTTGGGGTCCTGCTTGCTGTCAGTTTGTGCTTACAGCTTTTTTTTTTTTTTTTTTTTTTTTTTTTTTTTTGGTACTGGGAATCTACTTCTTCTGCCATAGATGGAACACCCCCTTGGACTTGTATGCTTAAATAAATCCCTTCCTAATATAAAGTGTGTCAGTTTCGATATTTATCCTAGCAATCTAGACCTGTCGACTACAGAAATTTGATGCCAGAAGAGTGAGATATTGCTGCACAATGAATCTGACCATGTGTATTTTAGTCTCTTGAAACTTTTGTTTTGGAGGAATGATACTTGCAAATGAAGAAGCCTTCCATAGTGATAAGACAAGTTTTATGGGCTATTGTAGTGAGAATTTGAAAATGCTAAATGAGGAGAGCATTGTATTTGGAGACTTTGCTTATTAAATTTTAAAGAGGAAAGAAATACCACAGAGAGCTTTGTTGGAACTTAGGTACTTGCATAAAGACTGGCTATGTTTTCTGTTCTTACCCAGAAAGTTCGATCAAGGTTGAATTGAAAGTAATGGACTGGTGTACTTGGTGTAAGATACAAAACTGAATGATATAAGACTTAAAGTTAGAAAAGTTCATACAAGTTTCTTAAACTTACATACACCAAGATAGGGTTTAGGTTACTGAAGCAGCTATTGTGGAACAGATTGTCACCATTAAGTGCCCTACATTGAAACAATGGAAAGATGCCTGTGGTGATTCCACCCAGCAAAGACTGAATGGAAAAAAATGCAAACTCTTTTTTTTATTTGAAAAAAATTAAACTAAGCACATAAAAAGTATGAAAAATGGCAGACAGTCCTTTACATGGTAATAATATATAATATAGCATGATAAAAAACAGCTAAGCATGAACGTGCATACCTGTAATCCTAGCCCATAATCAATAAAGGTAGGAGGATCAGGAATTTAAGGTCATCCTCGACTACATACATAGGAGGTTTGAGACAAGTCTGAGCTACATGAGACCCTGACTCAATTTTTAAAAAATAAGATAAAATATTTTTAAAAAGATATTAATGAATTTGCTTGGCTAGCATACTTTAAGCTTTTAATTAAATCTCCAGTATGGTATTTTAAAAGTTCTTATCAGAGAGTTGTAAAAAAATAAGCTGAAGGAAAATTAAAAATAAAATAATTAAAGCTAGTTGAACTAATTATTGTGCTATAAGTACTCCAATGTTATGTCACTCATTCTTAAGCATGCTTCTCAATTGTTGCATCTGTTTGTCCTGTATTTTTATATTGTTGCTATGATGTGAATATCCTTTTCAAAATCAAATGGCTTAACTCCTACTTTCAGCTTTACCATATTGGGAGGAAAGCTCCCCCAAAGTGCTAATATTCCATTTACCGTAATATAAGCATATTTTAATTTCTTTGTCAAAAACAACTGTGCAGATCAAATTAATGGTAAAAGATTTGAGATGGAGAAAGTATACTTTAGTATATAGGTGGGTCATGTTTTATAATATTAATTATTTAAATGCTGAGAACCTTTCCTGACTGTAGACAGAACAAGATATGGCTTGAAAATATTCTTCAGGGAGAAGCAGTTCTTCTGGCTTTAAAGATAGTGAAGATCTCCATATGAACTACAGAATGTGGACAGCTCATTTTGATCACTGATTGTATGCATTAAGAATTGTATGATAATATGTTTTGTTGTTTTACACCATAAAAGATGAGATGATGTGTAGTAATAGGGAATTAATATAACTATGTGTCAACTTATATATCTTATTATTATATAAAAACCAGAGACAAATTTGTCCTACTCAATTCAAACATTTTTTGAATGGATGCTTCTAAATGGACTAAAATAATAACAACAAAAATATCTCCAGAAGTTGGCATAAAAAGCAGAACTCTTCCAAAAAAGGGAACCCATTAGCTATAAATCTTGATTTGGTAAACAAGAAATTCTGGAGCAAAAATATTGGAGTTTACCTTTTTTCCAATGAAATATTTCATATTTAGTTAAATTCATGCCACATTTTGTGATATTGACAGTGGTATTTATAAGCAATGCCATTAAAACCATTTATTTAGTAAGAATGTGGGCAGGGGACAGCTATTAAAAAGAATGTAGATAGGCATGCCTTTTCTAATCAAATTTGTGCTCTTGCTCTTTGACTTTTGTGACACCAAAAATTAAAGCCACTTAGATTATCTCAAAGATAGAAGTTATCACGGAGATACTGGTGTGGAAAAAGACCAATTATAGCTGTTGTCAAGATGTTATTATTTAGTCCAGAATAGATTTTATAATTTTCATATAAATTTTTGAAAAACTTTAAAATTTCAAATGTTTCAGCATTATCAGTAATATGAATGTGACTGTCTTTTACTAGTGATTCTTTTTTTGCCTAATAATGTGGTGAGGTTTTACTGCTGGTAATTTCTTAATTTGCTAAGCTCTACTGTAATAATTATGTTAAATAAGATATTAGTCAGAAAGAATGTGATGCAAGTTGTGAATTAGCATTTTGAAAGTTAATGTTGTAACTAAAATCCTGAAGGAATATATAATCTATTGGACTTTCTCTTTTTTCATCAACTTGTATCTCTCATCTTGCTCCTTCATGTACAAACATCTGTTCTTATGTTTTCAACTCTTCATTTGTTAAAACTTGACATGCATGTGTGTGTGTGTGTGTGTGTGTGTGTGTGTTATGGATGTTCATGCCCAATATTTATTGTTAAACTTAGGTACAATGTCATAAAGTGGATCTCTAAAATTTATTTATCTTATAACCTTCTATGTTTTATACCCATTTCATAGCAAACCATTCTTTTCCTTACAGGTAATAATTCTTTTACCTACATTTTATTCTTAGATTATTTTACAAGTCTCATGGAAGAGCAACCTTGCACTCTTTTTCATTCTATATAACTTCTTTCCATTAACTGTAATGCCATCCAAATCTATATAGGATTTCCATTAAAATGAATTAAGAAACTAAAGTATTTAATTTCAATAGAATATTTAATAGGCTCCAAAAGTAAGAAAATCATACCCTTAAGTAAAAAAGAAAATCTGTAATCATGTTATCATGTTATTTTTCACTTTTGTCTTAGAACAAGCTAATAACCAATAAGATTTAGGTAGAATAAATGAGGTTTAGGGTAAATGTTGCAAATGATCATTCAGTTTTAGAAAGTATCACAATCAAAATTGGATGATTCTTGGTAGACCTGATAGATATCGGCACATATTTGGTATTTACAGGCAGGGGGGTATTTGTTACTTTTATCTTTGCTGTGATCAACAGTTGGTAAAAAGAAAGTTAAGGCAGGCTTTATTTAGGACTAAATTTCAAAGGGATACAGTTCATCATGGTAGGGAAGGTATGATGGCATGAAGATGGGACTGTTGTTCACATTACATTCACACTCAGGAAGCAGAGATAGATAAAGGCTTACTGCCAGCTTCATCTCTCCTTTTGATACTGCCAAGCACCCTCACTCTTGAGATGGTAGTCCCCTGAGATGGTAGTCCTCCAACTTCAACTATCCTAATCTAGAAACTCCCTCACAGATATAACCCATATATTTGTATCTGTGATAGTCTAAATCTGATAAAGGCAACAAGCTTAACAATGCTACCCTTAGTCAAATTGAAATCCAAATGTTGAAACCAAAGCTTCCATTCTTGTCCTTATAGACTCATGGTCATCCCATGATGCAAAATGCATTCAGTACAAGTTCAAGAGTTTCCACCATCTTTAACAACTACTTTGTTAAAAAAAATCAAAGTGTGAAATATTATGAGACTCAAAGAAATGCTTAACTGAGATCCTCTATAAAATTAAATGGAAAGCTACATACTTCAAGCATACAATATCATAGAGTAAATATCCCCATTCCAAAAAGGAGAAAGTAAATAGCAAGTAAAAATCACACTAAAACAATGTCAAAACCCAGCAGGGAAAATGCAAAATCCTGCAATTCCATATCTGGCACCTGTTGCTCAACATATAATTATCTGGGCTTTCCCCAATTTGGGTACTCAACCCCTCCAACTCTACTATTGCTAACACATATATTCTCTCTTTTGACCTGGCTTCATTCCATGCTTAGAGCTTTTCTTACTGGACATCCAATTTTTCCTGTATCTTCAATTTCTTAGGTCTCCATTGGAACTTGGGCTTCCCCTTCAGAGCTTCATGCAGTGGCTTCTCAGGGCCTCGTTGAAGGTACATCAACCCTGACACATATTGCCTACACTCAGCAACTCTCTGGAATTGTGGAGGAAGACCCTATTGCCCTTCAATCTTATATCATTCATTCATGTAAAACCAGTACCACATGGATGATGCTACCAAGTTCTGCTGTCAGCTCAAGATATTGCTTGGTCCCCTTCGACCACAGTTGTATCTTCCTCAGTGTACCTTCCAGACTGACTGTGGGGAAACACTTCCTTAGGTAGTTTGTTTAAACAGAGAAGTCCTTTAGCAGCATTCTCAGTTTATGCTCTCTTTTTTCAAATATAAATGGAATTCATTCAGGACCCCCACCCATAGGTTAATACTGTCCATAGGTCTTCCCACTTCAGCTAATGTAATTAAGGTACTCCCTCACAGATATACCCAGTGGTATGTTCAAATGATGATTCTAAATTCCATCAAGTTAACAAGATTGACAATCAAAACTATAATATACTTATACCAATACCACTTATACCAATACAGGTATGATTGACTTAATGTAAGCTATGGAATTTTGGCAATAACAATTGCGACTTTTTTTTTTGTTTTTTTGATGTAGGGTCTCAATCTGGCTTAGGCTGACCTGGAATCCACTATGTAGTGTCAGGGTGGCCTTGAACTCCTGGTGATCCTCCTACCTCTGCCTCCCAAGTGCTGGGATTATTAAAGGTTGTGCGCCACCACACCCGGATTAATTGCAACATTTTATTTTGATTGTGATATGTAATAGGATCATGACTACCTAATATAACATTGATATTAAATATGATCATTGGTCTAACTAGTGTCATGGTATAAGGGGAACATGCAGGTTTTGAGGCCAGAATTTTCATAAAATTTCCAACATAATTCATTAATTCTATTTATTTTTTTTAATTTTTTTTTAGAAATTTAGTTTTTCTTTTTTTTTAAATATTTATTTATTTATTTATTTGAGAGCAACAGAGAGAAATAGGCAGAGAGAGAGAGAGGGAGAGAGAGAGAGAGAGAGAGAGAATGGGTGCGCCAGGGCCTCCAGCCACTGCAAATGAACTCCAGACACGTGCGCCCCCTTGTGCATCTGGCCAACGTGGGTCCTGGGGAGTTGAGCCTTGAACTGGGGTCCTTAGGCTTCATAGGCAAGTGCTTAACCACTAAGCCATCTCTCCAGCCCTCATTAATTCTATTTATAAATCACTTTTGAGCCTCAGGAGTTTCATCTATAAATGGATGTGATTCTAATATTCTCCCAGATCAATTGTGCTATTTTTGGTGTCATTAAAGGAAGAAAAGCAAGAGTAACAATGAGTGTTATTTATTAGCTGCCTCTATTCTTATAATATACTTGTATCACTATATATATATAAAGCATCCCTACAAGGTAAGTATTTTTATCCTATTTAATGAGATTGGAAAACATTCAACATTTAATTGATTAAAAAGTCTCACAGTATTTAAATGTCAGAAGTAGGATTATAATTTTAAACACAAATCTCTTTCTTGAAATCTTCTTGCATGTTCTTGTGAAAACTGCTCTTCAAATTACTGCTTTCTATTTGTTTATTAATATAAGTTTTATGGGTGGAGAAAATCTAGAAATACAAAGAAGTATTAACAGAACATTTTAATAGAATTTAATCACTGTCATCATACAAAATACACTAGAAAATATAGTATCAGGGTTAGGATCAATCTGAGAATTCCTATCAATAGAGTCCTGAAATAAGCTTAATTTTCAAAAATTAATATCATGTGTTTTATAACTAAAAGATGATTTAAACATTTTGATTCTATGTATTTGACTACCACCCCCAAAATGTTCAGGGATTTCATAAAGGAACTATGAAGTATAATGCAACAGCACAGGCTATCTATCACATACCAAACATTTGTGATAACATAATACTGTCATATTGTATTAATATTCAAGTGACTGATAAGAAGTCTGTAACAAATAACCTCAGAATTAAATCACTTTTCACACCCATTATTGAAAAGACATTAAAAAGCCATTGCATATTAATGGGTTTTCAGATAACTTTAACTGATTTGGCTTGCTCACACTGAAAATGTGGAAATAAAATAATGATCCTTCATATACAAGTGAGACACTTTTAGTTAACCTTGAATTGCTGAGATAAAACACAAAACACCTCATCAAAAGCAGCTGCGGGGAGGAAAGGTTTTATTTTGGCTTACAGTCTTAATAAGGTTCATGAAGTCAGGGGAAAGATGAAAGAGTAGAAGGTTAAACATCACTGCTCCCACAGGAGGTAGAAATAAACAGCAAGAGAGTGAATAAAGCTCTGGCCTAGGGGTGCTGCCTATAATAGCCTTAGTCCCACCTCCAATAACATACCTCTAGCAAGGCTCCACATCCCAGATTTCCACATGCTGGGGACCAAGCATTCAAAACATGAACTTATGGGTGACATCTGATTCCAACCACAACACCCAAAGAAAGTAAAAGAAACTCAAACATTAATTTTGAGGTAAACAGAAAATTTATTAAATACTTCAATAAACTTTTCTTGTTTGGTAATAAGTCTAGATTAGTCAAATGAAAAAAAAAAATCTATGCTCTCACCCAGATGATTTCAAATCATATACATAGCAGATTTAACTATAGACGTATAATTTCCCCCTACATTAAGTAAATCATAATCATAGTTATAACTATTTCATTTTACATTTACTCCAAAAGGAAACAGTATAGCAAAATGCTACCTTTTCTTATAATTTGGACATTATTAGGCTTAATTCAGTTGCCTAGGAGATTTTATTGTAGACAGAGCCAAGCTAAGAAGGTTGTAATTTTTCACTACTATTCAAATTTAAGACATTTCCAAGTAAGGACACTTTCTTTTATTTTAGAAGAACTTCAGAAAAGAAAATGTAACATTTTTTTTTTGACTGGTAGCTGAGCACTTATTGCAGTGGAACTTTAAAGAAGTCACAGTATGTTACTACTTGATCAACAGCACACATCTGAGTTATCAGGAAGCAATTTCTTCTGAGTAAATTATTCTAATAATTAAAAGATAGTAAAGATGAAAGTTAGGAATTTTCCATTAATAATTCCTGTCAAGCTTCTAGCATAATATTACATGTAATATAATATAATATATATCAATCAAATATATCAAAGAAATCTGATCGTGTTCAGATTTTCTAAGCATACTATACACTATCTAACAATTATTATCAATGCTGTTTCTCTTAAGGAAAATATTAGAATGCTTTGAAAAACAAATGTACCCCATATAATAAAGTCTGTTTTTCTTTATTTTTCTATAAAACATATAGAAAATACATTGACATCTTCTAAAACTGGATTAAAGAAATTCTTATTTCCTTATGTTACTGAAATTTTAAGCTTATTTCATATTTGGACACAAAATTTATTGATGAAGTGTGGCATTTATTTTTCTGTGACAATGACTCAAAAATTGTCTTTGTTGTATTTCATTTTGTCTTTCCAGAATAATAAAGCTTTTTGAAAGGATATTTGTATATTTCTTTCATCTATCTCTATCCTGTGTGTGTATGTGTGTTTGCCCACGTGCACACAGGTGAGTTGTTTGGGTTTCCTTATTAAGCACAAATTAGAAATAGTATGGTATTTGTTCACGTTAGTGAAATTACATGTTCTAATATTTTTAACTTAATGAAAAGCCCATAAAATAACAATTTGGACAATCGGTCTGAGTATTATAGTAGCACTTAACATATGGTATGAAGATGAAATTCTGATATACAGCATCTCCTGAAAAAGAATATATTTTTTAATTTTTTTGTTCAGTTTATTTATTTATTTATTTGAGAGTGACAGAGAGAGGAAGAGGCAGATAGAGAGAAAGAGAGAGAATGGGCGCGCCAGGGCTTCCCGCCACTGCAAACGAACTCCAGACGCGTGTGCCCCCTTGTGCATCTGGCTAACGTGGGTCCTGGAGAATCGAGCCTCGAACCGGTGTCCTTAGGCTTCACAGGCAAGGGCTTAACTGCTAAGCCATCTCTCCAGCCCCAAAGAATATATTTTATTAACAAAAAATGTTCTCTTTTTTCAATGTAAGTGTCTGCTACAGTGGTTGTATGCTTTTCACAGTGTTATCCTTTCCCTAGATTCATTCTTTGTAGCTTTTTTTTTTCCAAGTGTTCACTTCCAAATGTTATTGACTAGTTAAACTGCAGCAGTGCAGTATGCCAGTTCATAAGTGAAGCCAACATGGCTGCAATTACTCTTCTTAATGTCTGCAGTAGAAATATCTGTGACTGCCTGAACTATGGAATCAAAAGACAATAGTATTGCAAGGGAAAGAGCATGCATTCAAATAAGTGGATTTTGCATATACTGAACTATTAGGAAGTGCTTCATATGACAATATTCAACATTATCAATAGGTAGTTAACAGACATTTCATCCTTATTGGTCTAAAAAATAGAAAATATCTGGATATAAATATTTAGAATCAGAGCACTGGATTATTATAGCAATGACAAGGCATGGTTATGAAGCAAAAAATAATATCCTATAGATGTGGTCAAAAATAGAAATTACAGAGAAATTAATTATAAGAAAAATTTCACTAAGTCCATAAACTCAGTGCATTATTTTATGTGTCACACTTGTATATATGATGTATATGCGGGGCTGGGGAAATGGCTCCAATATTTCATGCACTTGTTTGGTGCATATATACCATGTCTAAACATTAATATTGATATTTTGTTGTTTTCTTGCTTGTGTTTATATAAATGTAGCCTTAAGTGTTATATTTCCCAGTTTACAGACGTTCTGGAACATACACAGACACACACACACACACACACACACACACACACACAATACTAAACCAATGAAACTTTTTCACAACACTGCTAAAACACACTTTTGCAGAAGGTTGTGGTTCAAATGATTCACAGAAGACAAGGCAGAAAACAAACATACTATAGAAGAAATTTCACTTCTGTGACTGAGTTGTCCAAATTCAAATTAATACTTTATGTAATTCAGAGGAAAAGACTGAGGCCTACAAGTTACTATGTTGAGAGCCTATGTTACATGTTTAAAAGTGATTTAAAAACACTTCTTCTTAGCTGATTGAGAACATTTCCAAAATACATCATTCTTCAGTGAGTTTTCTATATTCCTTTACTTACCTTCTCAATTGCTACATTAGTTTTGTTACATGCATTTATAGAGATACAGGAACAGAGGAACAAAGGCTACATGACTTTATTGTCATCCAGAATGGTTTAGCCATTTAAAGGTTGTAGAATTTTTGTAGTTACCTTTGCATTGCTGTAACAAAACATCTGACTAAAGACATATGGTGTGAGAAAAGGGTATATTTTGGATTACAATCCCAAAGCTAAGTTTTTTTTTTTTTTTATGGCAGGGAAAAGCATGGCACAGAAGAGCATGAACCTCACTCCTTGCCATAGTAGGTAGAAGATAACAGCAAGAAAGTGAGCCATTCTAGCACTAGCAAACTGGGGGCTAATAAACCTCTAGTTCCCCCTCCAATGGCATGCATCCTTCAGCAACACTCACATCTCAACCTGCCATATCTGGGGAGCAAGTATTAAAAACACATGGCTTTATGGCAGTCATTTGGTTAAACTAATACATTTTCCCTGGGTCCCTATAAATCCAAATTCAAACTTTAAAAGTCCTCATAGATTTTACTAGTCCCAACAGTGCTCAAAAGTCCAAAGTTCAAGGTCTCATCTGAGACTTGAGATAGTCTCTTAACTGTAAGCTTATAAAATTAAATAGCAAGTTAAATACATATGATGACACAGAATAAGCATTCCTACCTCATAAAAAGTCATGACAGGGACACCAACAGCCCTACCTCACGTCACCTAGTGGCCATTGACTACCCCCCCCCAAAAATTTGCTTTGCCAATACAATGACCTTTTCCTTTACTATGTTTGCTATATTTCCATAGTACTATGTGGGCTACAAATTTATTAATCCCTTGGGGAATAAAAGCTTACTTTGAAGAGCAGGAAAACACCTTCAGAATTCTTACCTGAGGTCCTTTTTTTTAAAGTCAGCATTTGTCCTACTCCCCAAATATAGAGCAGCTGGCCCTAATTTAATGGTGGTAATCTCTCAGACAATTGCAACTGAAGTGATCCATACTCTGAGGCCAAAGTTTTATTTCTTATTGAGCCATATCCTTTGCTCATTACTGGGATTGCACTGAATTTGTGTAATGCTTTTGATAGAATGGTCATTTTCAAAAAAATAATTCTTATTCATATGGGAGGGCAGAAGTCCTTGGCTGGCCAAAAAAATCCTCAACAAAAGAAATACATCTGGAGGCATTATAATACCTTATTTAATGATATATTGCAAAACCATATAACTGAAACAGCATGGTACTGGGAAAAATACACAGATACACTCATAAATGGAATAGGATAGATACACATCTCTAAATCCAAGCAACTAAAGGTTCTTCGTCTTTGAGAAAGGGACCAAAAATACACATTGGAGAAAGTACACTGTCTTCAACAAATGGTGCTGGTGAAATTGGATAACCACATGTAGAAAAAGGAAATTAGATTGACTTCTCTCACCATATACAAAAGTCAACTCAAAATGGATTAAGGACCTCAATATAAGACCTGAATCTAAAAACTCTAGGGTAAAAAGCAGGGAGAACATCCCAGGCTATAGGCACAGGGAAAGACTTTTTGAATAAGACCCCAGAAGCTCAGGAAATTAGATCAACACTCAACCATCGGGACTTCATGAAACCACAAAGCTACTGTACAGACAAATTATTGACAGATTCTTTGACAATGGTTTAATACCTAGAATCTACAAAGGAAAAGAAATCTCTAAAGAACTAAACAATAAAAGAACAAAAAGCCTAATAAAAATGTGGTAGAGATTTGAACAGAAAATTGTCAAAGGAAGAAATACAAATGGCCACTACAAACTTAAGGAGATGTCCAAAATCTTTAGTAATCAGAGAAACGCAAATCAAAACAACTCTGATATTTTATCTTGCTCCACTCATATTGGCATACATCAAAAATTCGAATGACAACAAATTCTGGCAAGGCTCTGGGGAAAGAGTAATCCTTACCCTCTGTTAGTGGGAGGGAAAACTTATATAACTACTATGGAAATCAGTATGGAGACTGCTGAAAAAGATGAAAATAAACTTAACATTTTATCCTGCTATACTACTACTGGCCATGTACCCTAAAGATATACCCTAAAGACTCCACTCTTTACTAAAGAGATACTTACTCAACCATATTTGTTGTAGTTATATTCATAATAACTAGGAATTGGAATCATCACAGATGCACATCAACTGATAAATGAAAAATGACTATACAAAATGGAATTCTATTCAGCAGTAATTAAAAATGAAATTTATAGGAAAATGGATGACTTGGAAAGCAATCATTCTAAGCAAGGTCATGCAGGTACAGAAAGACAAATGTTGCATGTACTCTGTTATATGAGGTTCCTGACTGGGATCAATTGCAGATGAGTGCAATGGTTGTTAGCTCCAAGATTATGGGTATAAAACTAGAATGAGACCAGGAGACAGGAGAAATGGGGTTAGAGGACAGGAGCAGTAGCCTGATGGGTTGTGTGTGAAATGGAAATCAGGGGTGGGATATGAATGGAGGGGTCAGGGCGGGTGGGAAGAGAATTAACTAAAGTTTAAGACAGCATGCATAAGTTCTATAGAAACAGTCATTCTAACTAGCATTCTACAAGATAACCACCAGTAAATGGGAGGGTGAAAGTCCAGACAGAAAGTGGAAAAATCTCAGCCTTAAAACTATGGAGTCTGGCTGGTAAATCCTAGCCCCAGAATTGGGTTACTCCCCACAGTGAGCTGTTGGCTTAGGAGACTCACTAGGTCCCCCAAACAATGTAGGGAATTGACATTAAACAGAAAGCTGAGGCCAAGAGTTGTCAAGCAAGTTCAGAAGTTTAGATGCAAATATGAGACCAGAACTCAGGTCAAGAGTGATTTTCTTATCATTATGAGTAAAGTATGGCTTAATGGAACATATTGGGCATTTACACATTTTAATTTCATGATAAAGTGGCTTTCTTTCATGATATGGGTTTTAGAAATGGTTGTATTGATCTGAAAATTTAGAAGGGGTGTGTGTGTGTGTGTGTGTGTGTGTGTGTGTGTGTGTGTTTGTACATGTATGTGCATGAGTGTGTATATTTGGTTATTATTATTTAATAATTATATGTGTAATGATAAATCTAACATAATGATACATCCATATAGAGCTACCTGTAGGCATTTGGATGTTTCAGTTATTTAGAACGTAAGCATGTAGGAACTTAAATAAAACTTGGATCTTTTATTTCTACTTTTTAGGTTGAGTAAGGTTCAGGAGGAGTAATGAGCATCACATAGTAGCCTTCTCTTTGTGAAAATATATATAACTACAAAATAGTATAACAGTTTATACTATATCTGCGTATCCCCAGAGACTCATTCACTCAAGATGAGCTCATTCCACTATCAGTTCTCACTTGGTAAATGGATGTGTAGTGTGGAAAGAGAGAGAGAGACAGAAATTCAAATTTCAAAAGTTGTACTTCTTTCTTTCCATCTAACCACAATTTTCTAATATGTCCTCCTTTCTTCCAAGCATAAGCCACAAATGGCCTTCCATCATGCTTGGTGATATATGATAGGACATGCCTTTACTGTAAAGTCCCTAATTTGTATTCATAAGTGTTCTGGATATAAACTACAGAAAGGTTTTATGCTTAAAAGCATCCTTAATAGGAGCTTATATCATCTGAAAAATAATCTGAGAGTAAAGCTTTCCGTGGATCCTATTCTCATTGGGAGCTAAATAATCACCAACTGAAATACTTGCAGTATGAGATAACTTTCTATCTCAGAATTTCATTCCTGTAACAGCTGTAAAAATGATAATTTGAATAAGTTTCCATCTTTAAGTCTCCAGTGTTTAGCTTGACAATTATAAAATAGTGTACTTTTGAGAAGACATATTTAGTTACATAATTGGCACAATTATTTGGATTACTTTCCATAAGTGCAGCCAAATGCATGTGTTCTGACATCAACCAATTGGCTTACTGGTATGTTTCCATCATATCCCTTTGGAAACTAGTTTGTCAAATGCCTTTTTTTGATGGGGAAAGTATCAAAGTGTCCTTACCCACTGAATGGCCAAGGGTGCAGCAAGGATGGATTAAACTATTTCATTATAGCACTGAACATCTAACCCTACAAATGCATTTTCGTTGAACATTGCCTGGCATAATAATAGGCTTCTTGTTAATACACAGAAGGGAAAAAGGAAGAAAGAAACTGAAACTGTTTATATGAGATGGGAGAGTACTACAGAACATTGCAAAGGCTGAAAATAGACCCAGTGAAGCCATGAAAATCATCCAGCAGTTCTATACACATAAGAAATTAAATACACCAGCCTTTCTAATCATTGTTTGTTTCTGATGTGATGAAAGCTCAAAGTTGAAATGCTATTGATTCTAACATTGATATTCACATTTTTCCTCTCTAAGCAGCAAAACCTTTTTATTTTTCTCTAAGCAGGAAATAACTATTGTAACCAAGGATAATATGAGCTTCAGCTTGCACTCCCATCAGTATTACAAAGTTCCATTAAACTGGCTGTATTAATGGAAATGATCAGTTTATCTTGTAGCTTCCAAACCTTGTTTAGTTCTCTGGCTCCTGTATTACTGACTAGGTTTGGTGCATTTTCCATCGTTTAAGCGACAATATTTATCATAATCTGAACTCCTCTTCAAATGCACCCTCATCTCTTGCCTTACCTACACACTCCAGTTCACTGGGCTATGCAAATTGTCACCTGTATTGCCACGAACTTGGTTCATTCTATTTAATTGGCTCCTCTATGTGCTAGAATTTCAGCTCCTCTTCTGACATTAAATACTCATTTTTGAGATTTTGCACATTATTCACTGTTCCCTAAGATCGCTCTTTCTCTATGGCAGTTAATTGATCTGATTTCTGTGTTCTCCAGTACTATGATAACTACTACTCTGGCACAGTCCATAGTATAGCACATCTTATCTCTTTATGTTTTCTCTTTTACATTAGACACAGGGTTAGGGAAAATTTTGTTTAACTTGGCTTTTTTGATGTTACCATATTCATAGGAAATTATTCTTAAATAATCATTCCTGCCCTTCCCATCTTCTCATGCAATATAAACATGGTGATGCATTTGTGCTTATGAAGTTATCTAAAATGTTTTTCTTCACCCTGATAAAAACCATATATTTAACCATTGATTTCACCACCATTTAAAATAAAAGTAATGGTAAAGTAATTATTGTTTAACATACCAAAATGGTTTGATGATCATTTTCATAATGTCATCTATTCTATGATTTTTTTATCTTAAGCTCTACATCAGAATAATATGTAGGATTTTCTTATCTTCGTGCATGTGTGTGTTGTCTAGAGTATGTGTAGGGTGTGAGGTGTGTAATGTATCCATGTATATGTGTAGATTTGTGTACTATCAGCAAGTATCTGGAGGCCGGAGGAGAACATGGATGTCTTTATCTCATTGCTCTTCCCTGTATGTCCTTGAAACCAGGTCTCTTCTTCAACTTGGAACTTCTGTCCTTTAGCAAGCCTCAGCAATTCTCCAGTCCTAACCCCACCATGCCTGTAGACTGGGATTATAGATATGCAGGTCTGAGTCAAACCTACCTTTCAAATATGTGTGTATATATATATATATATATGTGTGTGTGTGTGTGTGTGTGTGTGTGTAAGAGAGAGAGAGAGAGAGAGAGAGCAAGCACACTAGGGTTTCCTTCCACTGCAAAGGAACTCCAGATGCTTGTGCCCCCTTGTGTATCTGGCTTATGTGGGTCCTGGATAGTCGAACTGGGATCCTTTGGCTTTGCAGGCAAATGCCTTAACTGCTAAACCATCTCTCCAGCCCTTACCTTTTTATTTCTTTTAATGTGGTTTCTGAGCAGTCAAACTTGGTGGTCTCCAGCGTGAGAGGCCCTCATGTTAAAGCAGCAAACACTCTTAACTGTTCCTTATTACTGGGATGAGCATCCAACCAGAAAGTGTTTATGGGAGAAACAGGATTATTTCAGATGCACAGATTCAGGGGAAGTTCCATCAATGGCAGAAGAAGTTGGCTCCCTTTTATAGATCCAAGCTGAGAGAAACTAACAAACAGCCATCACCACAAGCAAGCTCAAACTGTCCTCCCCACACCTTGGGCTGGAATCAGACCAGTTCCCAGTGACATGCCTCCCTACAGCAGGAATCTGCGTTACACGCCAAAGTTTTATCGCAATTTTAATAAGACGCTGGAGTCTATGGGGCCATACATTTACACTATCATATTCAAACTATCACAGAAGCCCTCATGCTTAAGTTGCAAACACTCAAATGGTGGGACACATCCAAGCCCAATACGTGGTCCTTAAAAAAAAAGGGGGGGCTGGAAAGATGGGTCATCAGTTAAAAGTGCTTTCTTGTAAATCTGAATGGTCTGGGTTTGATTCCCCAGTACCTACATAAAGCCAGATTGTATAAAGTGGTCCATACATCTGAAAATTTGTTTGCAATGGCAGGAAGCCCTGTCTTGCCTACATTATCTCCCTCTTTCTTTCCTCTCTCTCTCCCTCCCTCCTTCCCTCCCTCTCCCTTTCTCCCTGACTGTCTCAAATAAATGAAAATATTGAAAAAGATATGAGTAGCCGGGCGTGGTGGCACATGCCTTTAATCCCAGCACTCGGGAGGCAAAGGTAGGAGGATCGCCATGAGTTCGAGGCCACCCTGAGACTACATAGTGAATTCCAGGTCAGCCTGGGCGAGAGTGAAACCCTACCTTGAAAAACCAAAAAAAAAAAAAAAAAAAGATATGAGTAGACCTTATTCCTCAGAGATTAGATTTTAATTAGCCTAGGTAGTCCAACTATCAGTATGTTTTCAAATGTATCCCAGAGTTTTACATATGTAGGCAAGGTCAAGGATCACTGACACAGAAATTTGAATTGACATTTGAAGCAGTGAAACCAGCCCATATTTGTACACCACTGGCAAGGTTTAGAATCATTGTTTCTTGTCAGCATTTATTAGCATTAATATTTTCCAATAACATTGTCATTCTGTATTTATATGCATTTTGCATATATTATCATCACATATATTTCAATCAATTAGGTAGCATTTGGCAGGTTTGCAAGCCATGACAGCAAAAGTTTATAATAGTAATTAGAGTTGAACTTGAATGTAGATATGATTTCTAGTAATCTGTATGATTTGGCCATAATTACAAAAACAAAATCTTACTCTAGAATCCAAAATAATTTTAGTCTCAACAACCATGTAGAAAGCAGAGTTATGAGCCAGGCATGGTGGTGCATGCCTTTAATCCCAGCACTTGGAAGGCAGAGGTAGGAGGATCACTGTGAGTTCGAGGTCACCCTGAGACTACATAGAGATTCCAGGTCAGCCTGGGCTAGGGTGAGACCCTACCTTGAAAAACAAACAAACAAACAAACAGAAAAAAAGAAAGCAGAGTTATGGAGGACCATTAAATTGCACCTGGGTTAGCAGGAAGACCATTATTACTATGGTCAACTAGGTATATTATTAAAATTCTTACTTTGGTGCATAAATGAATGAACATCGATGCATAACAAAAGTGTTTACCCAGTTATTTTCCATGGAAAAGAAGACATTTGTCAATGGCCATAAGCTGAGCTATCTTAAGGACCTGTGGTAAAATATTGAATATTATCTGAAAATTAGTGCTGCATGATTTGTGGTTGCAACAGGCTAATCTCCTGTTCCCTGGAAAAGTTCAGACCTAAGAGTGACATAATATCTGTTCACTCCTCCAAGTGAAACTTTGTATAATGGTGCTGATGAATTAATTGAAACCCTCAGAGGTTGGAGATACTTTGGATAGAGATAAGAATTTTCCTGCCAATAAAAATATCATAAGACCTCTTTGTCCCTAACAGAGAACACATACTTCCACATTTTTGCTGCCTATGAAAAAGGAAAACTGTTCTATAAAATGAAATTGGATCTGAGCACCTTTGAGATCCATTTCTGTTTGATTTATGCCCTCTGTGCAAACTGGAATATGGTAGCACGATATAAATTGCTCAGGTATTCTAATAAAATTTCCCTTCCCATCATTTCAGACTAGTTCTAATGCTAAGGCAGCACATTCTCTTAAAGGGCATCTAACTGTAATCCTTCACTGCATATTGCAAACTATAATCCTAGGGTTTGTTAGCATTTTCCCAAACTTTCAGATGCCTCTCTGGAGGCCAGCCTAAGAAGTGACATTTATTTCTTCAGTTGTAACTCATCGAGTTTTAAGGTGCAGATCCTACTTAGTCATAGAAATTGTAGCAAAGTTGTTAGCAATGCCACATGAAATAGGAAAATTATGTCTGTAGCATATGTCAATTTAGGAATAATGAAGTGAGTACACTCATAGAATTTATACAATATAGAAGGAACATCATCTAGCCTTTGTGTAAAACTACTGAGCTCACTAGATTTATATTATCTGATCATTTTGTATTTGTGTGTGATTATGTGTTTTTCTATGTGTAAGTGCAAATGTGTATGAATTTGCATGTATCTCTCTCTCTCTCCCTCTCCCTCTCCCTCTCTCTCTCTCTCTCTTTGAGTATGTGTATGTGGGGTGGAGAACAGAGGACAACATTTTATGATGTCCCTCAGGAGATTGAATACCTTTATTTGAGAGAAGGTCTCTCACTGGCCTGGAATTTACCAAGTAGGCTAGTCTAGCTGGCTAGCAGGCTCCAATTATTCACCTGTTTCTGTTTCCATGGGGCTGGGATTACAAGCATGCACCAAATGTCTATTTATTCATTTACACAGATTATACACTTTCATTCCCTCTCCCCTGTTTCTTTTTCCTTGGGGCCTTCCTCATTCAGGTCATGGGATTCACTGTGGCATCATGAAGGTACCAGTCAGTGAAAAAGGGATTGTGGGGGGACCTTGCCACAGGGCATTCCCACTCTGTAACTCCCACAATCCATTTATCCACTCCTCCACAATGCTCTCAAAGCCATGGCTGGCCTGTTGGTAACCTGATTCAGTGTTGAGCCCCTGTAGCCTCTGGACCCCTGCCTCAACAGGCCTTGATTGATCACTGTGTCTTTTACCATCACCCTGAAGCTGATTGCCAGGCTAGCAGTAAGAGGGGTGTTCATGGCACTGTTTCCACTGCAAAATCTCCTTGGCCTTGGCAGATGTGGAAAAGGTGTCAAGTCCCATGTTGGGCAGTCGGTATCCTTTTGTCTTATCAATGGCTCTGAACTCTCTTCCATTTTTTCTGCCATCTGTAAAATAAAGCAAATTCTCCAACCAACAGTGAGAACAGCTTGGGTTAAAGGGTGTATGCAAAGTTATTTGAGAGATTTTTGGTGTGCAAGCCCATTTCTCCTCTCCTGAAAGCAATAGGGGCTGCTCTCTGAAGTACGAGTTTTCTGACTATGGCAATCTGCCTTGGTTTCCAGTACCAGACATGAGTTCTTTCTCAATAAGCAGACCTCATGTACAATCAGAACAGTTGGTTACCTGCAGAATCTGTGTACTGCTACCACACAAGTGTGTACCTCTTGTCTAGGTAGTCTACTTCACAGTCTACAGGGACCCCTGCTTATTTGAGCTGCTGGTGACTGTTTTCTTCCAGCAACTCCCATCAGGAGGGAGCATAGCTTTCCAATTTCCTGTGACACTGACCTGTGGTGTCTTCAGAAACAGGGTCTTACCTTTTACCTCTGGTAGGCAATCAAGTGCCCTGTCAATAGCCCACACAATTCTGGGGACCTCATGGGTCTCCCTTGCCAATAGCTCACTGCAGAGGGTGGGGGGTGGGAGTCAAACTAACTCTGTATCTGGGAATTAGCAACCAGAGCTCTTGGTTTTAAATTTAAGCTTTTGTAACTTCCATCTGGACTGTCCCCCCCTCCACCTTTATGGGTGATTAGATCTTGTACTGATTTTTGTTGCCTTAACTTTTGTTTAACACCCTCTCCACACTCCCTACCCACTATCTCTCCATGAATACCCACCCACAATTTTCTGGCCCCCCTAACTTGTCTGGTAAATCCTCCTCTCCACTCTGCATAGTTCTTATTTCTACCAGAATCATTGTATTTTTATGCTCATATCTGGTGTCTACCACCATTTTCACTCATCACTAATTGATGCCATTTAAAAACCACAGGTGTATGAGTACAGGCAGCATTTGTCTTTCTGTGCCTGCATGACTTTGCTTAGAATGATTTTTTCCACCTCCATCCATTTATCACCAAATTTTATTATTTCATCTTTTCTTATGGTTGAGTAGAATTCCTTTGTGTATATGTACCACATCTTCATTATTCATTCATCAGTTGATGGGCAGCTGGGCTGGTTCCAGTTCCTAAATATTGTGAATAGAGCAGCCACAAAAGTGGCTGAGAAAGTATCTCTGTAGTAAAGAGTGGAATCTTTAGGGTATATGCACATAAGTGGTATTGCTAGATAAAATGTTAAGTCTATTTTCATCTTTTTTCAGGAGTTTCCATACTTATTTACATAGTGGTTGTATACGTTTGCAGTCTCAAAAGCAGTGGGTTCCTCGTTCCTCACATTTGTTGTCATTAGACTTTTTGATGAATGCCATCCTCACTGGAGTGAGATGGAATCTCAGAGTTGTTTGAATTTGCATTTCTCTGATTATTAAGGATATTGAACCTCTCCTTAAATGTGTTATGGCATTTTGCATTTCTTCCTTTCAGAATTCTTTGCTAAAATGTCTATCCAATATTTTTATTCAGTTTTTTATTATTTTGTTTTTTTTAAGTTATTTGTAGCTTCAAGATACTAGATCTTTTTTTTTTTTTTTTTTTTTTTTTTTGGTTTTTCGAGGTAGGGTCTCACTCTAGCTCAGGCTGAACTGGAATTCACTCTGTAGTCTCAGGGTGGCCTCGAACTCTCAGCGATCCTCCTACCTCTGCCTCCCGAGTGCTGGGATTAAAGGCGTGCGCCACCACGCCCGGCAAGATACTAGATCTTTGTGGGAAGTATACCTTGTGAAGATTTTCTCCAATTCTGTGGGTTGTCTATTGAGTTTCTTGATGGCTTGTTTGTCTGTACAGTAGCTTAAAATATTTATTCATTTATTTATTTATTTATTTTTATTTGAGAAATAAATGAAAAGGCAGAGAATATGAACTCCAGACTCATGTACCACCTTGTGCCTATGGCTTACATTGGTACTAAGTAATCAAACCTGGGTACCTAGGCTGCATAAACAAATGCTTTAATTTCTAACATCATCTCTCCACCCCTATAGAAGGTTTGTACTTTCAAGAGGTCCCAGTGGTTGAGTGTTGATCTAGTTTCCTATCCTACTGGGAACTTATTCAGGAAGTCTTTCCCTATGCCTTTTAACTAAGACAACACTAATTTCCACAAAACCATCAACATGACAGGGATTAACTCACACCTCACAGTGATAACACTGAACATAAATGGCATCAATTCCCCAATCAAAAGAAATAGTTTAATGGGCTAGATCTATCCATTTGTTGTGTACAAGAAACATGCCTTACAATTCAAGATAACCACCATTTTAGAGTGAAATGATGCCAAAAAAAGATTTTCCAAGCAAAGGGTAACTTGAAACAAGCAGGAATAGATGTACTTATTCCATAAAAATGTGACTTTAAACCAAAAGTAATCAAAAGAGATAAAGGGCTGGAGAGGTGGCTTAGTGGATAAAGCACTTGCCTGAGAAGCCTAAGGACCCATGTTTGATCTCTCTCCAGATCTTATTTAAGCGAGAGGGACAAAAGGTGAGGCAAGCACAAGGTGGCACATGCCCACTAGGTGGCGCAAGCATCTGGAGTTCAATTGCAGTAGCTGAAGCCCTGGTGTGCCAATTCTCTCTTTCTCTCTCTTACACGCTTTCTAAAAATGTTTGAAAAAAGAAAAAAAAAGTGATAAAGAAAGCCACTTCAGACTAGTTAAAGGAACAAATCAGCAAGAAGATATTACAATTATAAACTTCTATGCACTAGAGGAACACCTAGTATTATAAAGCACAATTTACTAGACAATAAAACAGATATAAGTCCCAATACAATAATAGTAGGAGACTTTAACACCCTACTGTTGTCAATAGACAAATCCTTTAAGCAGAAAGTAAATAGAAAAACAATGGAGCTAAACGATGCCATGGATCAAATGACCTTTACAGACATCTATAGAACATTCCACCCTAATTCTACTGAATACACATTCTTCTCAGGAGCTCAAGGAACCTTCCCTAAAACAGACCATATATTAGGGTCTCCACAAATTCAAAAATTTTACATAATTCTTTGCATTATATCTGAACACAGTGCATTAAAACTAGAAATCAACATCAATAGTAACAACAGAAAACACACCGACTCCTCGAAACTGAATGACTCACTATTAATAAATGGGTATTTGAGGAAATTTAAATTTATCAAACTGAATCACAATGTGTTCTGTAGCTTGAACTCAGGTCTTCATGTGTGGTGATTGGAATGTAAAATGTTCACCAAAGGCTTATGTTCTTGAAAACTTAGTCACCAGCTGGTGGCACTGTTCAGGAAGTTTGTGGAACTTTTAGTAGGTGCAGTCTTGCTGGTGGAAGTATGTCACTGGAGGCAAGCCTTTAAGCCTTTAGCATCATGTACTATTTGCTCCATTTCCTCTCTACTGATAGGATGATGTAAGGCTGGTTTTATCCTGTGATCTGCCATTTTCTCCAAAATGATAGATGGCACTCCCTGTAACTGTAAAATGAATTACACCCTTTTCTTTCCATAAGTTGTGTCCACTCAGGTATTTGTTCTCAGTAATGAGAAAGTTACTGATACATCTTGTTTATAGGGCAAGTGCCTTACTAAGTAAGCTATTCTGGTGCTATCTTTAAAATGACATCTGTGGATTTAGTCCTAGAGACAACAAAACAGAACAGCACAAAACAAATCAAACAAAATAAAACATAACTGTATCAATGGGAATAAGTAATGGTAGTCAAAGAAAACAGGATCTGAGAACAGATAACTATTACTCATCACTTGAGTCACTCTTCCTTAACCTCTACCCACCATTATTACTAATGTGTCATGTTGATGAAGAATGCTAAACATATGAGAAAGATTCTACTGAGAATCAAAGGCAACCATGATCAACCAAGCAGTGATATTATGAGAACATGATGGATATCCTCTACAGAGTACAGTAAGTTTTCTTTCAAATGGTATTTTGCTTTAATCATCAGTTCAATATTATTGGACAGTAAGTTCAATAGAGAAAGCCATTTAATATCTGATGTTGGACAATTTAATAAGGTATATAATTTTCAATGCAGATTAATGATTTCTAGTATTTTAAATCTTCCCTGGCACAGAAATAAAACAAAATGAAAATTATAGTTGTAAAATATAATTAATATCTGAATATTACAAATAATTTTTTAAAATATTTTGATTTAGAACATATTTTACAGGCAAAATAAAAAGGTTATTTTCTCCCATGAGTAATCCAGACAGTTAAAGTGCTATAAACATAACTATATCTCTACATTAGTCAAATGTACCAGGTTCAACTCTTAACTTAATCTAAGTCAAAACTTTAATTCTTTGAGTCACAATTTCCATCATCACTAGTTAGTTTTATATGGATGAGTTTTGTTTTTGTTATTATTAGATATGTTTTATTTTAATTTCAGTCAGCAGATGTTGACTTTAATATACCCATCTCATTTCATTGAATGAAGCCCTATTCCCTAGGTTCATATATAGAAAACTTTGGATGTCTTATAAGGAAAAAAGCCATTGGTTACGCTATGACACTATAAAGAGGTACAAGTTTAAAATTGGTGTAAGCTTAGGTCTGTAGCTCAGTGGTAAGGTGGTTGTATAGTATGCACAGACCTCTGGGTTCAAAGCACAGCACTGCAAATGAAATAAAATGAGCTTAAATTGGTAATTTCTCTCTCATTTACTGAAGGATCCTGTCTCACCCAATTTGTAATGCTTTAATAAAAAACTAACGAGTAGATAGCTGAAACAACCACAGTATTTCTCTCTCACCATTCTGGAGGGTAGAAAGTCTATGAAGAAAGTGCTGGCAGATTTGGTTCTGGATGATATCCTTAATACATGGTGGAAAGAGAACACTGACTTCTTTTCCTCTTTTTCATAATGGCATTGGTTTCATCTTAAGTGTCATTTCAGTAAGACTTCTTCTAAATCTAATTGTATCTCAATTGTTATTATTATATATTGAGGCTTCAAAATATAAATTTTGGGGGAATTCTCTTCTATCCAGTCTAGCTCCTAAGCAAAATATCTGCTGGCCAACATTATCCAACCCAAGTTTGTAGCACAACATGTTCTTTTGAGAATCAAAATATGCTTTTTGACTTTTGTATTTCATGGATTGTGTTAAAGTTTGTACATAGGTTCATTAAAACATGGTATAAGGAGAAAAATGGATATTGACATTCTTACTTTTAAAGCAAAAGCATTTGAATAATAATTTTGTCAAGTTTTTTTTTTCTTTTTTTATTTTTATTTTTTATTTATTTTTTATTTTTTTTATTTTTTATTTTTTATTTTCTCCATTTTTATTAATATTTTCCATGATAATTTTGTCAAGTTTTTATCCAGTGATTACATGAATTATAGTTCCTTGCTGTCATAAATCATTAGAAACTGAGTGCTCCCTAGTGTTATTTATTCCTATGTATTAAACAAATACAAAATGGAGTGCTTTGGAAAAAATAAGCTATGTGTTTGTATAGCAGTTTGAATGTGTACTGTCCCCCATAGCCCAAAGTGCTTCTAAGTAAGCTTCATACTTAAACCCTAATTGATGGAAATTTGGCAAGTGGAGCCTTCTTGATGGAGAAGGTGTGCCCATGGGTGCAGAACTTGAGGTTTGTTAGCCCAGGTATGTGCTCACTGAGACTACGGCCACACAGATATGTGAGCCAGTTTCATACTCCTTCCATGTTCTCCTTGCTATGATAAAGCTTCCCCTTCATATGGAACCAGAAACAAACCCTTTCCTTCCATAAGCTGCTTTTGATCAAATATATATTCCCACCAAGGAGGAGCTTACAACAATCCTACTTTGGGAGTTACCAGTTTTGCAGTAGATCACTCAGTGCCTTGCAAGTTTGCAATCAAGCTGCTTATTGAGATCAGACTTATATCAATTTTTTTTCTTGGAAAAGGAGAAAATACCTCCCAAACACATATGTGATTTCTTTTTTGGTCGTCTGTGTTCCCTTACATACAGACTTACTCAATACAGTGCCTTGTGGTATGGTAGCAGGCCTCTGTGTTAACAACTGATGCAAGGCAAAGCGACAGATATTTTCCAAGCTATAAGTTGTAGTCATTTCATAACTACAGTTTAGAAATGACCTACCATCAGTTCTTCTGAATGTTTGAACTCAGTCAACAAATGCAAACCTCACTCAAAGCCAGGGATCCAGTTTTTGGTAGAACACACAATGACATAAATGCCAGGTGTTGGGGAAAATTGAAGACTTTTGTAGTTATGGTCCATCATGCATTTCTTCTACACAATCTTGTATTCACTGTGTAAGTATATTTATGAATTGTGTTTTCTTAAAATTTATTTTAATATTATTTGAATATTCCATAATTTACATTGTTCCTCCACAAGATTTAACAGAATTCTATCTTTCCGTGTGCATGCATGGATGTACCTCGTGTGTATCCAGGTGTACTTGTGGGTGTGTACATGTGCATGCACCTATAGAGGGCAGAGGACAAACTCATGTGCAGTTTTTTTCTTTATTATTGTTGTTATTATTATTATCAACATATATTGTATGGATACCTTATGTGTTGGCACCCTCTTTTGCCTTGTCCCTGCTCCGATTCCACTGGGGACACTCTCCAGGGGGGTTGCAGGCATTCCTATGGGGTTGTGGGTTACTCATCGTGGAAGCAGCCGGCAGTCATTTTAGCCAGGAGTGAATGCCTCTGGGCATGATGTCTCAACCTGTGGCTCTTACAATCTTTCCACCCCTCTTCAGAAAAATTTCCTGAGCCATGGTGGGTGAGTTTTAAGTCTACTTCAGTGACAAGCTCTTAGGAGCCTCTGGATGTCTGCTTTGGTAAGTGCTGAGTATCCTCAGGGTCTGTATCCTTCACCCTAGCACTAATTATTAGGTTCAGTATGGAAGCAGCTCTTTTGCTCATCTCCCCAATTCCTCTGTGGTTTCAGCTGTGGCTTGGCTGAAGTGCAAGGGGTAGTATATCTTCTCTGGCCTTGCTACCTTCTGAAAAAAAAAAAAAATTTTCTAATGGAGAGTGAAGTCAGCATAGTATAAAAGGGATAAGCATTATTAATTTAGGGAGTATTTGATGTATGTAACCCTTCTTTTAGCCAAAGACAGTTGGAGCTTGACACTGAAGAGCATAATCTTTGTCTCCGTAAGATTCTGATCTGGTTCCCAGTTCCAGATACGGGTTCTTTTACAATGAGGGGATCTCTTACCCAATCAGAAAGCCATTAGTTACCCAACAGGGCTGTGTACCACTATTGAACTGGCATGTACATCCTGTCAGGGTGTTTACTTCTGAGTAGCTTATAATTGTGGTTGCTCAGACCATTGTTGGCCACTTTCCCCCAGTAGCTCATGTAGTGCTTTCCAGCCCTAGATAGGCTGTCTGAAGACTGGCTTTCTTGCAGATTGCAGTCAGTTCTCTCCATGATCTGTGTTGACAACATGTGGTGCCTTCAGCAATAGTGTCTTACCTTTTGCCTCAGGTGGGTGATCAAGTGCTTTGACAGAAAACTGTCTTGTTTTGGGAACTGACAGTTCTCTCCAGTCAACAGCTCATTGTGGGTAGAAACCACTTTCTGGTATTGGCAGTTAGAGGCCAGAGAAAAAAACGAAAATAAGAGTAGGCTTCATCCCACCCTCTCCAGGACCCTTCTTTTCATGTGCTTCACCTTAGTTGTTTTGATTTGCATTTCCCTAATGGTTAGGGATGTTGAGCATTTTCTTAAGTGTATGTTAGCCATGTGTATTTCTTCCTCCCTATTCAGTTCTCTCCCCATTTTTCGAGTGTGTTGTTTGACTTTTTTATTGTTTAGTTTTTGAGTGCTTTGTAGATTCCAGATATTAGGCTTCTGTCAGTGGTATTGCTGGTGAAGGTTTTCTCTCTTTCAGTGGGTAATCTATTGGCTCTGCTTATGGTATGTTTGTCTGTGCAAAAGCTTTTTAGCCTCATGAGACACCATTGGTTGAGTTATTGTTTAATTTCTTGGGCTACTGGGGTATTGTTCGGTACTTAGAAGTCCCTCCTAATTTTTCTTCCTGTAGTAGAAAGGTTTCAGGTCTTATATTGAGATCTTTAGCCCTTTTGGACTTGATTTTTGTGTATGGTGAGAAGAGTTGGCCTAGATTCATTTTTCTACTTATAGTTATCTTATTTGTCCAGCACTATTTTTTGAAGATGCTGTCTTTTCTCCAATCTACTTTATTGGGACCTTTGTCAAAGCGCAAGTGGCTGTAGTCATTTCATCTAAGGTATGGATCTTTAATTACAGTTCCATTGGTCTATGTTACTGTTTTGTGGCAGTAGCATGCTGTTTTTGTTACTATGGCTTTATAATATGCTTTTAGATGGGGTATGGTGATACTTTCAGGGGTGTTTCTTTTCCTGAGGATATGTTTAGCTATCTGAGGCCTGCTGCCATTCCATATCAATTTTGAGATTATTTTTTTCTATCTCTGTGAAGAATGATGCTAAAATTTTTATTGGTATCAAGTTAAATTTGTTTATTACTTTTGGTGGAATTGGCATTTTAATAATATTAATTCTATCTATTGAGGAGCATGGGAGGTCTTTCCAACTACTCAAGTCCTCCTTGATTTTAATGATTTCATCATATAGTCTTTCACATCCTTTGTTAGTGTTATTCCAAGATATTTAATTTTTTTCTTGATATTGAAAATAGGATAGCCTCTCTGATGTCTTCTCTGTGTATTTGTCCTTTGCATACAGAAAGGCTACTGATTTTTGTGTGTTGATTTTTCATCCTGCCACTTTGCTGAAGGAAATAATCACCATTAGAAGTTTGAGGGGAAGACTTTCAGGTCCCTTATATATAGGACATAGGACCATGCCATCTGCAAATAGGCCTAATTTGACTTCTTCCTTTCTAACTTGTATCCCTTTTATTTCTTTCCCCTTTCTTATTGCTTGGACTAGGACTTCTAGTACTATGTTGAAGAGTAGTGGTGAGAGTGGACAGCCCTGTTGTGGGCTTTAGGTGCTATTTATATAGCCTTAACTGTGTTGAGATATAAACCCTCCATGCCTATTCTCTCCAGCATTTTGATCATGAAGTGGTGTTGTATTTTGTTAACGGCCTTCTCTGCATCAATTTAGATGATCATGATGTTCTTCTGATTAAGTTTATTTATGTGGTGTATTTTGTTGACTGATTTCCATATGTTGAACCATCCCTGCATCCCTGGGATGAAGCCTACTTGATTAAGTTAGATAATGCTTTTGAAATGTTTTTGAATTTAGTTTGCAAGGATTTTGCTTAGAGTCTTTGTGTCCAAATTCATCAGGGATATAAGACAGTGGTTTTATTTTCTTATTGTATTTTTTTTTATTAGTCAGTTCTGTATTCAGCAAATACAGTCAGTTTGGTACCATTATTAGGCTCATCCGTGACCTACCCCCTCCCCTTGGCCCCTCCTTGTTGAGGTATACGGGTCATGCATTGTGGAGTTAGCCCACAGTTATGGGTAAGCTAAATGTCTCTGCATATCATGACCCAACATGTGACTCTGACATTCTTTCCGCCCCCTCTTCCACAAAATTTCCCTGAGCCATGTTGGGTTCATTTTTGGTCTGCTTCAGTGATGAGGTGTTGAGGGCCTCTGAGGCTCTGGCTCTCTGATTTGGTAGGAGTTGATTTTTCTCTATGCTGATCTCCTTCCCCCTTGTGCTGGTGTCCGGTTCATCAGGAAAACAGCCCCCTTGCTTGTTTCTCGAAGTTTTCTTAGTTTCAGCCGGGGCCCTTTTGAGGTATGATGGGGTGGCTCTCTCCTTAGGGTCTACATCTATCTGAAAAAGAGAAGCAGATTCTCCAACGGAGAGTAAGTTAGCACCAGGACAAATGAGATAACCCTTACTTTTTTTTTATAGAGAATTTAATAGGTGTAGGCCCTCTTGTAGCCCACAATTGATAGTAGCTTGATACTGGAGAGTGGGCTTATGTTTGGATATGGTTCTGACTTGTTTCCCAGCTCCAGCTATGGGTCCCATACCAGTGAGGGGATCAGTTAGCCAAATGGTTTTGGTATTCTGGCGATGCTAGCTTCAAGAAAGGAGTTTAGGAGGATTTCCTATTCTCTGATTATTTGAAACAGTTTGAAACAAATTGGTTTCAGCTCTTCAAGGAAAGTTTGAGGGAATTCAACTGGAAATCTGGTCCTGGACTTTTCTTTTGGGGGAGGTTTCTGACAACCTTTGCAATCTCCATAGATGTGATAGGTTTGTTTAGGAATTCATCCATAATAAGCATTCAGTATTCCCCCATTCCTGCATATCCCCATGATCTACATCTTACCTTTAGCTTTTGTATAAGGAATGCATAGCAGCTAAGAGTAAGTTATTTGTTCACTATCTGGATAAATGTTGTAGGCATGTCCCAACATGTAAACAAGTCTGAACATGTTTCTGGTTCTCATCATTCAACAAGTTTCTGTGGCCACTTTATATAGACAATACACCATGGAATTAGTTCATAAAAAAATACTAAGCCAATAGGAGGCCTGAGAGACTATTCTGATTCAATCATTAATACCCACTAAATCAGCAGGGCATGGCCATGTGTATATACAACCCGAGTCTGATTGGGGAGCAAAGAAGAGACCTGAGAATTGCAAGATTTCCAAAATCTGGCAAGCTCCAGGACCAGTAATAATCTATGGCTCAAGAACAGGCAGCAGAGTAATCAAACCAGACACACAATATTCCCTTAGGATGAATGAAGGCAAGTACACCCAGAACCAGGTGAACATATGGGGCAAAACATGAGAACATGTATGTGCACACACCACATTGCACATAGGCAAGCAACATGAATTGTTATACACAACCATGAACAAGAATCATTTAGCAAGTAATGCAACTTTGGTCAATATGTAAAAATCAGTGTAGTATGACATGTTATTGAAATTAAATTATAAAAGTATCTTACTAGCACATATAACAATTCTAAATAATCCAAAACATCCAGTGAATTAAAAAATAGCCATGGGATGAAAACTATAATGTGACTCTCTCAGTATGAACAAACCCTTCATTTTAAATATCCACAAATAAATCATAATAGTGAAAGGTGAAATTTTACCCTTGAAGATCACAAATGAGGACACAGATGTAATCTTACCACTTATAGTTAACATTTTCCTGGAAACTCCGAATAATGTTTTACAACTTAAGGCTAGATTCCCAGTTGATGGAGATTTGGGAATTAATGCCTCCTGGAGGCAGTGTATTGTTGGAGGTGGGCTTATGGGTGTTATAGCCAGCTTACCCTTGCCAGTGTTTGGCACACTCCCCTGTTGCTGTTTGTCCACCTTATGTTGGCCAGGGGGTGATGTCTACCCTCTGCTCATGCCATCGTTTTCCCCTGCCATCATGAGATTCCCCTCGAGCCTCTAAGCCAAAATAAACCTCTTTTATCTAACAAACTGCTCTTGGTTGGGTGATATCTACCAGCAACGTGAACCTGACTGCAACATATGTTAACTGGTGAAAGAGCTAAAACACAAGCATAAGCAACCTGTGATGATTTAAATGGAAAATTTCCCCCACAACATAATATGTTAGAATACTTGGTCCCAAGCTGTTTAGAAAGGCTGTAGTACCTTTAGGAGGTACAGCATTGCTCATGCAAAGGTGTCACTGGAGGCAGGCAGGCCTTAAGGTGTTACAGTTACATAGGCCCTGCTTGCTGCACTCTCTCTTTCTATTTTCTTCCTTCCTCCCTCCCTTTTCCCCTCTTTGTTAATGTGATCAGTTGATGTCAGCTTTCTGTACCAACCATGCTTTCCCTGTCAAGATAGACTTTACGCTCTGGATCTTTAAGCCAGAATAAATTCTTTCCTTCTCAAAGCTATTTCTGGTCAGGGATTTGTTCACAACAATGAGAAAATAACTGACACACCACCAGATTTTTTTTTTTTTTTTAGGAAATTGATCTTATTAAGAAGAAAAAAAAATTTTCTGTGGATAATGGAAGAGGGCCAAAAGAGCATCAATCTAGAGGGAATAGTAGAAAAGAAGAGGGAGTTCAGTGGAGAGGAATGGAGGAGAGGGGACAAAGAAAATTTATAAGAGGAAGTTGGATAATTTTAATAAATTTTTATTCTAATAAAAGACTTTACTAATAAAATGGTAGTTTATTTCAAAACACCAACAAGAATATCAGAGAGAAGCCAGGAGTCATGGCACACGCCTTTAATTCCAGCCTTCGGGAGGTAGAGTTAGGAGGATCGCCATGTCGCCATGAGTTCAAGGCCACCCTGAGACTACAGAATGAATTTCAGGTCAGCCCAGGCCAGAGTAAGAACCTACCTCAAAAAAAAAAAAAAAAGAAAAGAATGTCAGAAAGAAAAACAACACAATGTAAACTGATTGCAGATCACATATCTATAAAGAATTCAATATACAAAATATATAAGAACTGTTGAAATTAATCAACTAAAGGATATAAATCCAAATTAAACATGAGCAAAATGCCTGCATATATATTTATCTAATGAATACATGCAAAGTATTATTAAATGCATGAAAAGATTCTCCATAATATTAAATATGAAAATACAAATCCACAAGATTTCACTTAGACACACTACGGTGGGTGGCCAGTATTTTTAAAGAAAAAGAATAACAAGTGTGGGGAGAGCATGCATTAATTCGTACCATCATACATTGATAGTAATTGTGTTCATGACAAAGATAGAGTAGGAATTACTTTGACAGTTTATCAAAGTTAACCATATAATCTACCAACTATATTTGTAGTTATGTAGCCATGATAAATGATTTGTTCTCATAAAAGAAATGTATGTAATTATTCATGGAATCACTATTAACACCTAAGAAGTAGAAAGAACTAAAATGTTCACTGAATGAATAATAGCTAAGCATATAAGGTATAGTCATACACTGAAATATTTTTATTCAGAAAATTTGTAGTAGGGGTTGGAAAGATGGTTCAGAACTTATAGGTACTTGCTTTACTTGCTTACAAAGCCTGATGACCTCTTTTTAATTCCCCAGTACCCAAATAAAGCCAGAAGAATGGAGTGGCATGTGCATCTGGGAGTTCTTTTGCAGTGGCAGTAGGTCCTGTTATACCTATACTCTCTCTGTGTCTACCTCCTTCAATCTCTCAAGAAGATACATAAATACATAAATAAGTAAAATGTGTGAAGTTCTGATATATGGTATTTAATATACATAGTCACTATTTGAACAAGACATAAAAAATAGAAAAACATTTTATACAACTGAAATGGTAGTTATTATTTAAAATAAGGAAACATTGAGATAGAAAGATTAGTGATTATCTGGGGTTGTATGTGAGCAAAGGCTCACATTTAATGAAATTTAGATTCCATTTTAGACTGGCCATTCTTGGATTTTCTTTCTTTTTTCAAAAAGACTTATTCATATATATTTTTCAAGGGGAAAGAGAGATTAAAAAAAAAAGAGAATGGGCATGCTAGGGCCTCTTGCCACTCCAAACAAACTCCAGACACATGTGCCACTTTGTACATCTGGTTTTATGTGTGTACTATGGAATTGAAGCTGAGCCATCAGTCTTTACAAGCAAGTGCCTTTAACAACTGAGACATCTGTCCAACCACTTTGGTGTTTTTTTTTTTTTATTTTTTAGAATTCTTTTCTGTTGCTACAAATAAAATTAGGAAACACAAAACAGTTGGCTCTGCATTGTCTGTCCATCACCTTTAGTTGTATGTTTGCCACATAGGATTCTGAGTCTCTAAGGTATCCTTTTTGTCAGACTTAACATCCTACATCATTATGGTTTCTACTTATTTGTCAGTATATACTGCTTTTATCCAAAACACCTTGTTTAGTCCAAGTCTTTATTTTAAGTAGGCCTGTCATTAGCTAGAATGCTGTTGTTTTCACCATGTAGGTAAAATATATGGGAACATAAAATGGAATCATGCTTTTAGTTTTACAAAAGAAGAGTGATTCAATGTGCCAAAATTCATTTAATTGATATAAACCTAAGAGTCAGTCAGGTGTGTTCAGGATAAATCTTCTCCGGCATTTTAAGAAAATTTCCAGCTGAATAGAATTTGACATTTTAATAAGAGGGAAGTGTGTGGCATTATAGTGCGGTCAGCAGGCCTGACTAGCAACAACCAACCATGCTGGGAAGATTATAAAGCTTTCCTCATGCCCTTTAACTTGAATCCAGTAATCAAAAGATTGATTTAGTTCTCAAGCTTAATTTGCAGCTTTAATTTTTTTTCCCAAACCAGTTCGATCTTTTTAATCTATTGGATCAGCTGCAGCTGTGTCTCTGCTTGCACTATGGGATGCACCTTATGCCTTAGTTATCCCCTTCATAATGAGAGGGGAAAGAAATCCAGAGTCATTGCTCTTGTTTTAATCAAATCATGTCCCTGACTCCAGGAACTGAAATAAATATTTTTTTTCTGCTTTAGATAAAATAATGTAGAGTTTAAGGATTAGGAAATGTCAATATGTGAAAAAAAAGCTCTTGTTGAGTTTAAGAGGAAAATGTCTAGGGTTGTTCTCCTCATGCATGCCAGAGTATAAAACTAGAACAAAAGAATATTGAAACTCATAAACATGACCGCTGACCTGGAGTAAACATTGCTTTTGAAAAGCCATTAAATCTGCCTTCTAAATAAAGACAGAGGTATTTTCCACTTGTGGTATATATATTATGGTCCAACAGACAACCCGTTTGCAGCATGCTTATTGTCAAACAAACAGCTACTTATTGAAAAGTCATTTTTTCCAGATGGTATAGATGGTTTATTTTATAATAACAAACACAGAATTAGATTTAGGGATTACTTAACTGTGCTTGTAGGACCCAATCTTCCTCTAAACACTTTCTTGTTTCTCTTGAACTATGGCAGCCAGAAATGCACGTGGAAATTTTACTGGTCTCAGAAATTTAAAAGAAAAAAAAAAAAAAAAACAGCTAATCTTCCTTGAGGAAGGAGGAAGGTTGGAGGAAAGGGAAAATATCCTGAATTCCTGGGAGGATTTTTAAAAACTATTTCCTAAAAGGTTATACTCTTTTATCTCTTTATGCCCCCCCCCTCAGGTCTCTGGAGGCTCTTCTCAGTGGGGTTATGATATTCACCTTGGGGTCATGAAGGCCTGTGTCAGTATCTATGGGGGAGGGGACACTATGGCTCAGGGTATTCCTATGCAAGGCTGGGTCTTACAGGCTTTCTTCCACAATGGCGACCTAGAAACTAAATAGTTACCAGGTTTACCTGTTATCCACACATCTTTTTTATTTGTCATGCCACCTCCTTCACTATTCACTCACCTGGTGGTTCTATACATTTGGAACTTTTAAGATACACATACACATACATATACATATACACAATACACACACTGTACTGGATAATTTGGAATTTGAAAACAACACAAAAATATGTATATGAATATGTACAATGTGAACTGAAGATCCCTGAAAATGCTACATCTGCATCAGATAAACCTGAATGGAGATGAAATGGGGCAGAATTAGATTCAAATTTCCTTGGACTACTTTGGCCTCTTAATAGCAAATTATTGCCCACCTTTGTGTCTGACCTAACATGCTGGTGACTATTAGTTGGTTAGGGGTGATCCTTTTATGGAATGTAAAAGCAGACCTCCCCAACTTTCACAACCCAAGGGTAACTAAGAATGTCATCAGAGCATCTGAGGCCCATGATGGAGATTTTCCCACTTTGCTATAACCCGCCTATCTAATAGTCAGCCAATGTATGTGAAAAGTGTTATAGTTTATGATTTACTTTTCTTTTTCTGTAACTATAAAGACTTCATGAAACATTGGAACATAGAGTTTTGGGTGACCTAGAACTGTGTTCTCAGCTCGTTGTCATTTATATTTGGCTCCAGAAAAATCTACCTCTCATTTCTCTTTGAAGTGAGAGCTGTGGTTTTTGTATTGACAAAAGCAATCTTTGTTAGTGCTTGTTTGTCTCTTCACTCTGTCTACAAGCATTTGTTATCCACATAGTGTAATATATCTCTCATTTTCACATCCCATTTATTCTACTTCATTAATGCTTATACAAAAACTCATTCCACACTTGGAAGATTCCTAAAGTGTTCTAAAGATTGGAAAATTTTCTATGGTCTGTTTGGATCTATATCATCAATTTAATGAGGAGCAGGTTTGGTTACATGTTTGCCCAAGGTTTTGCATATATCTCACTTTTTCTGTTCTAATTAAATATTCTTTATGATTGAACCTATTTCGAGCCTCTATACTTTTATATCTGTATGATGATATTCACTATGGCATAAGAATGCTTACTCCCACTCTTGAAAAATATTCTTAGAGTTTGAAGAAAATAAAGATCAACATAATCTTTCTTTCTTTCTGCCTTTCTATCCGACCGCAGCCCCTCCCTCGCTTACCCAGACAGGCAGACAGATAGGCACACCAATACTCAAACCCAAAGAAAAACAAAGAAATATCTTTACCACTCCAGACAATAGGAAGACTTTCAAGAAAACTTTACTATTCTATATTCACAATCTAAGCTAGTATTGCATGTCATAGTGGATCACACTTACACCAAACCTTAGCCATAAGGACTAACCACAGGATGAATCAGTGCCCTGTCCCACACTATCTGCTGTCAAGTCAAAGCAAAGCATAGATGGCACAGAGTATGATTTGTTAAATGTTTTTGAAGGAGAAATAGGAGGAAGCTAGCTTCTTTTAGGCACTTTCAGTTAGGATCTGAGGGCCAGAGACAACTGATGTCACCTTGCCCTGGCATGAATGGAACTGTTGGGAGGAATGAAACTTGTGTCTGATATAACAGCTACAGTGCCCCCTGCTGCCCATAGACTTGTGCGCTACCTAAATAGGTGGTCTTCACTACACAAAGTATGCTGGCCCTGAAGCCTGCCTCTTCAAATCTACAAATCAATCAGGTCTTCCCTTTATATCTAAATCTGAAGAAAGAATACATTTCTGACTATAAAGGCTCTTCTTTGGCTTTTTTTTTTCTCTCTCTCTGCCTGTCAGGTCACAGGGATACACAGGACTCTGACTGGGTGTGGGGAGAGCAGAGTCAGTACTGTTTCTTGGCCTAGATAGTTTTCTGTTTGTCTCTGCTCCACACTGTGGGGTAAATTCTCACTTTAATTACATGTATGATTTTCGTCTTCTCTCTGAATCTTCTACGTGTGTACTTCCTTTACACTCTAGATCTTCCACATGGGTGCTTCCTCTAGACTATGGGACTTCTGCCTGTGTAATTTCTCGAAACTCAGGATATCCATGGGTACAGCTCTCTTTACTAGTCATTTCTTGTCTGAATTTCTTGGCTCTGTTCTGACATTTTCCCTCTGTCATTGCTCCTTTGGCCACCACCATTTACTGTCTTACTTTCTTCCACGAGAAAGCTCAGAGGGGGTGCTACATGTGTTCCTTCTAAATCTCCCTACACAAGCTCCTAAAGTCTATCTTCCATGTGTTTGTGGCTCTACTTCAGTCTTTCCTTAAAAACCTTAATTTCTAGCCAGGTGTAGTGGTGCACACCTTTAATCCCAGCACTTGGGAGGCAGAGGTAGGAGGATCACCATGAGTTCAAGGCCACTGTGAGATTACATAGTAAATTCCAGGTCAGCCTGAGCTACAGTGAGACCCTACCTCAAAAAAACAAAACAAACAAACAAACAAATGAAAAAAAAAAAACTCAAGGTACCCTCACAAACTATGGCTGTGTTTTCCATGAAAACATGTTTTCCATGTTTCCTACTTCCCACGTGCTTATGACTTTGCTGTAGTCTTCTTCCTAGAGACTTATTTCCCTGAACTAAACCCCACAATTTATGACTCCTCCCAAAATAAACTTAAAAACTCCTAATTTGTCACCCTTGATTTCATTTTTATCAATTCTTTGTTAAAAATAGGATAGGACCAAAATTTGGGGTTCATAAATGTGGAGGAACTTTCCTGAGCCCCTAAATCCTGCATCACTTCCAAAACATTGATGATGCATTTTCATTGGCATTAAATTGCTCTATACTCCCCACTACCCCTGACTATGAGGTTTTCTGCATTGTTCCCTCTCGGTTTCTTCAAGCCTCTCCTAGTGCCTTTGGCTTTAAAGGTTTTGTGGATATTAAGAACACCCCTCTGTGCTCCTACTGGAGGTTCTTTCTGGTTTCCTAGGCTAGTGCTTACTGACTGGGATTCTTGTACCCAAACAGAACTGGACAATCAATTTTCTAGGAAAGTATCTGCTGGCATTCTAAATCTTCCCTTTGAGCACAGCAATGTACCAAAAATCTGCTTTGAGTAGTAAGTAGCCTAGAGTCCAGCCCAAGCCTAATCCCAGGTGGGCTGGACAGAGACCCCAAATTCTATGGAACGGTATCATGACCTAGATTACAAATGGGTGCAGCATATTAACTGTGTCACAATGCAACAGCCCACAGAAGGAGAATGAAGATCTACCATAATTTTCTACTATTTGAAAAGGCATACATTAGCTAAATACCTTAGCTTAGGAATTTACTTTTATTGGAGATAAAATGCAATGAAGAGATTTGTCTACTCTAGATAGTAGCTGCACTGTATTCAGCTTTTTTTTACAATGAGTTTTCAACCCCCTCCTACCTAACTTCTTTCTCCATGACACCTCTCACAATCTTTGCTCTTACTATCCTTCACACCTAGGACTCCAAACGTAATTTCAGTCCATTCAGTGAAACAAAGAAGAGGGTGGCTGCTACCTGAGACACATTACATTATTCTCAAAACCCTCTTGCAGAAATATGTACTTTTGTAACTATTTTTACTAATATAGTCATTTATTATGATTAAGTGTTGCTTGTTTTGAATGCAAAGAGTATAAGAGAACTATATTTTGCCAGATATTGTTTTAGGGAGACAAATGCACTCCATATGAGCATGTTTGGCTAGTAAACATAACCTGGAGTAACCACTCAAAGGAAGGAAATGACATCCTCCATTGAACAAACACTAGGAGCATCCCCATGGGTAAAGAAACCAGATGATAAATGCATCTCCTAATGGCACATATAACTACATTAGAATTCAAAGCACTTGATTACCCATCTGAGGTAAAAGGTAAGACGCTATTGCTGAGGACACCACATGCTGCTGACACAGAACATCAAGAGATCTGGCTAGAATCTGGAAGAAAGCCAGTCTCCAGGTGGTCTGCCCATATAGTTCTGGAAAGTACTACATGAGCTGCTGGGGGAAAATGGGCAACAATGTTGTGAGCAAGCAGGGGACACTGCTATATGAAAGCAAACAGGCTGACAAGACACACACCTGTGCAATGATGGTACCCAGCTTAGGTGTGTAACCAATGGCTCTCTGATTGACTAAGAGATCTGCTCAATGGAAAGGAATCCATGGCTGGCACTGGGAAACAAGGCAGGATCCTATGGCCACAAAGATTATGAACTCCAATGAGAAGTGCCCACTAGTTTATTGCCAAAAGCGAGGCTATACCCAACAAAGTCTCTTACAAATGCTTATTCCCTTAAACCTATGATGATCTCACTATACATTGGAGAATCTGCTTTTATTTTTCAGAAGGCAGTGAGAACCAAGGACAACCAAAGTCTATCAATAAGACAAGAAAGGATAGCTGATTCCCCGGCAGGAGATGAAACACCTCTGGCATATAAGCTAAGGCTCAGGTCAAATCACAAATAAATTGGTGAGATGAGCAAGAGTGCTGCTTCCATGGCTAGCCAGACAAGCTGTGCCAGTGTAATGGAGACAGACACCCAGAGAAGACTCAAAACGTGTCAAAGCGGAAATTCAGAAGCTGTTGAAAGTACAACACAGAAGTATACTTAAAACACACCCACCATAGCTCAAAATTTTGTGGAAGAGGGTGCAGAAATATTGTAAGAGCCACAGGATGGGAGGTAATATCCAGAGGCATTGCCACCGCCCCACAATGACTGACTACTGCTCTCACAGCTCGTAACCCACAACCCATGGTGAAAACCAGCAAATCCACTTGCAAGGACCCTCAGTGTAATGAGGGCAGGGAGGAGGGAAGTTATGGTACCAACACATAATGTGTCCATACAAAGTTTCTAGTTAACAAAAAAAAGGAATTATGCTAGAATGACAGCAAAAAGTCAAGTGTGAAATTTTTGTTTTAAATTACCAGATGCTTTTTAAAGATGGGAACAAGATAAAGAGTAAATATAGCTTCAGTTCAAATGGGGTGAATTTAGGCAAACTCTAAGCTTATGAGATAGGTTTGACATTCATGTGAGCACAATGAGTCACTCACTACACACATCCTTTTACTGATGGTAAGATAGAAGGTGGTGGAGGTAGCAAAGATATGGGCCTCAAATATCTCGCTCAGAAAAGATAGCTAAAGCCAACTAAAATGTATGTGAGCGTGTGTGTGTGTATGTGTGTGTGTACCATTTTTTGTCCCCAAACATTTCCTGTGTTATATTAAAAGGCATTAGATAGTAGAATGCTCTTGGCTAAGAACAATATTATAGTTTTTATTCAGCTATGACATCTGCAGAGGCAAATCTCTCCCCTTTGTCTATGTCTGTGACCTGTGACTATGCAGTGCTAGTAAACAGTGTTGAAAGGGGGTTACTTGAATATCATTTATATTTTAATGAACGAATAATGTTTACTCAAAGTGTAGAGGTATTTTTTGAGTTATTGTAGCTAAAAGTTTGCCATACTGATAGAAACATACATGCTTTTTATCTCAAATCAATCATTTTTTTTATTTGAATTATTTTAGGGGCTCAGTTATATGCCAATGGTCTTCATTGATTTAAAAACAGTTGAGGGGGCTGGATGGATTGCTCAGAGGTTAAAGCACTTGCTTGCAAAGCCTAACAGCAGAGGTTTGATTCCCTACTACCCACACAAAGCCAGATGCACAAAGTGGTGCATGCATCTTTACTTTGTTTGCAGTGGCTAGAGGCCCTGCCCCCCCACTCTCTCATACATAAAAGTATTTAAAAATATTATTTTCTAGCAATGTGGCTCATTATGCTTTTTTTTTTTACTGTTCAGAACTTTGAATGGGGAGATTTGATATAATATTTAGCCATAATTATCCAATAATCTTTGACCTATCAGGGCTGATGTGTGCAACTCCTAAGTCCTGATAGGAGTACTGCTTTCCACACCAGCAGAAGTGATGATTGTAGTGTCCTAAAGGAGAGAGACTCCCCTTTGCTACTAGACATACCCTTAGTAAATAAAGGTTGATTTCTAATATGCTTTGCAAAAGTGGTAGAGGAACTGGAATTAGTTGCATCATTGAAAAGGAAAATAGGGCTTGCTGATTTTGAACTTGGCATATCTGTACTGCTGATCCCTGATTTTTAAATAGATATGTAGCTAGTTCCTCTAATTGAACCATTCCCTTCTTGAGAGAAGGAAGGCTGGTGAGATTCAGGAAACTTAGGAAAGTTATAAGACTAAGCTCAGAAAGTTAAAAATTCTTTTCTTGTGGCCTCTCTGCCTGGTTTTGGAATTAGGGTGATACTAGCTTCATAAAAGCATTTGGGTAGCTTTCCCTTTTCTCCAATTGTGTGGCACAGTTTGAGGAAGATTGGTTTGAGTTCTTCCATGAAGGTTTGATAGAATTCAACTGAGAAGCCATCTGCTGTTGGACTATTCTTTTGGGGGAGGTTTTTTTTTTATTACTTTTTCAATCTCCATGAGTGTGATGGGCTCATTGAGGTGATTAATCTGTTCTGAGTTTAGCTTTGGTAGATGGTATGTGTCCAGGAATTTATCCATCTCCTTCACATTATCCAGTTTTGTGGAGTAGAGGTTTTTGAAATAAGTCCTGATGATTCTCCCAATTTCACTTATTGTGATCTCTCCTTTTTCATTTTGAATTTAGTTAATTTGAAGCTTCTCTTGTTTTTTTTTTTTTTTTTTTTTTTTTTTTTTTTTGCTTGATGAAATTGGCCAGGGGTTTATTAATCTTGTTTATTTTTTCAAAGAACCAGCTCTTTGTTTTGTCAATTGTCTTAATTGTTGCCTTGGTTTCCAATTCATTAATTTCTGCTCTGATTTTAAATATTTCTTTCCTTCTGCAGATCTTTGGGTTGGAGTTTTCTTGTTTTTCCAGTGCCTTTAGGTGGATGGTTAGGTTATTGATTTGGGATCTTTCTGTCTTTTTTATGAAGGCATTGATGAACTTAGATGCAAAGATCCTTAACAAAATCTTCGCAAACCGAATCCAACAACACATCAAAAGCATTAGCCACCTTGACCAAGTGGGATTCATCCCAGGAACACAGGGGTGGTTCAACATATGGAAATCTGTCAATGTAATACACCACATAAACAAGGTTAAACATAAAAACCACATGATCCTTTCAATAGATGCAGAAAAGGCCTTTGACAAGATACAACATCACTTCATGATCAAAACATTGGAGAGAATTGGCATGGTTGGTTCATATCTTAACCTAATAAAGGCAATATAAAAAGCTCCGAAGGCCCAAATAATACTTAATGGAGAAAGACTGGAAGAATTCCCATTAAGATCAGGAACAAGACAGGGTTGTCCACTCTCACTTATGCTTTTCAATATAGTACTGGAGGTCCTAGCTCAAGCAATAAGACAGGAGAAGGAAATAAGAGGGATACAATTTGGAAAGGAAGAAGTTAAGTTAGCTTTATTCGCTGATGACATGATTGTATATGTAAGAGACCCTAGAGACTCCATCCCAAAACTCCTGAAGGTGATTGACTCCTATAGCAAAGTAGCAGGATACAAAATCAATACACAAAAATCAGTAGCCTTCCTATATGCAAATGACAAAGATACAGAGAAAGAAATAAGGGACATAGTCCCATTTTCAATAGCAACAACAACAACAAAAAATACCTTGGAATAACGTTAACCAAGGAACTGAAAGATCTATACAAAGAAAATATAAAAACACTCAAAAAAGAAATTGAGGAGGACTTGAGAAAATGGAAAGACCTCCCATCCTCCTGGATAGGCAGAAAACAACTTATGTCGTTGACATGTAAAAGGGAATGGCATGGCTGGAAGTTGGAAGACAGTCAGTCCCCAGACAGTCAGCGTGTCTAGTGCCAGAGGGTGCTACATGGGAGACTGGGGGAAAATGACCAATATCTGTCCAAGCAACTCATGGTCTAACTTACCTAGCAGCAAATAAGCTGTTGTGATGCCCACACAAGTGCAATAGTGGCACACAGCCATGGTAGGGTACCAACTGCTCTTGATTTGGCTAACTGATCCCCTCAGTGGTATGGGACCTATAGCTGGAGCTGGGAAACAAGTGAGAACCATATCCAAACATAAGCCCACTCTCCAATATAAAGCTACCATCAATCATGGGCTACAAGAGGGCCTACACCTATTAAATTCTCTATTAAAAAAGTAAGGGTTATCTCATTTGTCCTACTGCTAACTTACTCTCTGTTGGAGAATCTGCTTCTCTTTTTCAGATAGATGTAGATCCTGAGGAGAGAGCCACCCCATCATACGTCAAAAGGGCCCTGGCTGAAACTAAGAAAAATTGGTGAAACAAGCAAGGGTGCTGTTTTCCTGATGAACCAGATACCAGAAGAAGGGGGAAGGAGATCAACACAGAGAAAAATCAACTCCTACCAAGTCAGAGCACCAGAGACCCAGAGTCCCCCAACACCTCATCACTGAAGCAGACCAAAAATGAACCCAACATGGCTCAGGGAAATTTTGTGGAAGAGGGGGCGGAAAGAATGTCAGAGCCACATGTTGGGTCATGATATGCAGAGACATTTATCTTACCCATAAGTGTGGGCTAACTCCACAATGCATGACCCATATACCTCAACAAGGAGGGGCCAAATGGAGGGGATAGGCCACGGATGAGCCTAATAATGCTACTAAACTGACTTTATTTGCTGAATACAATACTAATTAATAAAATAAATCTGGAAAAAAAGAAAGTTACAAAATTTACAAAGCCCTTCCCTAGGCATATACCAACAGTAAGCAGTTACTAAAAAGAGCAGATTCTTTAAAAATATTTTTATTTTTTGGAGTTAGAGATGCACAGAGAGAAAGAGTCAGAAAGCGTGAGTATGGGTTTGCTAAGGCTTCCAGCTACAGCAAAGAAACTTCAGACACATGAGCCATTTTGTGCATCTAGCTTTATGTGGATACTGGGGAATTGAACCCTGGCCATCAAGCTTTGCAAGCATGTGACCTTAACTGCTGTGCCATGTCTCCAAATCCAAGGTAGTTTTATGTATTTATTTATTTTTATTTGAGACAGACAGAAAGGGACAGAGAGAAAGAGAGAGAGAAAATGGGTGTGCCAGGGCCTGTACCCACTGCAAACAAACTCCAGATGCATGTGCCACCTTGTGCATCTGGCTTATGTGGGACCTGGAGAATTGAAACTGTGTCTTTAGACTTCGTAGGCAAGTGCCTTAACTTCTAACCTATCTCTCCAGCCCTCAACATATTTTTTTGTTGTTTTTTTCTTTATGGTGCAGTTACCAGCATATTGGGCATGAAATTCCAGAATGAATCTTTTCTGAATAATTATATATACCAAGGTTGGTGTTTTGGAGATGCAGCTGCTTTTGAGCCACCCATGATCGTATAAGAAACCCCAGTAAACTCATTTTCACCATTTCACTAAGCTAGACAATTATGGCAATAAAACACATTATCATGCGGATGGGTTAGCAAGTTCAGTTTTTCTTTTCTGTCTCTCAAGCATATTAGAAGTCATTTTTCCCTGTGTGTATGTAGTATGTGTAGTGGATGTGTGGCATGTGTGGTATTTGCACATGTATATATGGGTGCTACTCCCCATGTGCTCTCCTGTGGCACTGACCAGAGAACATTGGATGTCCCTCTCCACCACCCACCCATCTGTCTTTAACTTGTAGTATAGGCTCTTACTGACTCTGAGCTTGCTGTTTGTGTGCCCAGTGATTCTCTGATCTCTGTTCCCCACATGACTGGGGTTACAGACGTGCATGAGCCACATCCAGTTGTTTCCATGGGTTCTATGGATTAAAACACAGGGTGTCTCAGGATCCTTCAGGCCCTCATGCTTGTGCAGGGAGTTCACATTTTCTCTGAGTGATCTCTCCAGCTCCAAAGTCAAATTTTGATAGACGAATTTCTTCTTTGTAGAATCAATTTCAGCAAATTGGTAGCCTCTGTTTTGCAAACTTATTTTTTCCCTGAAGAGAGAAATAAACACTTATTTACTAAAATTGGGCATCAATATCAGACTTGATAAACAATTCCACTTAAGTCTACCTTGATGAACAAATTTGTTTAATTAGGATTACTTACAGGAGCATGGGTGAGGGTTTACTTATAGGAACACAGGAACCTATTATATCGATGAAGAAAATGTTTCATTCTCTCTCTCAGCAACCATAACTGTTGATAAATTTTTGAAGAGGAGCATGGTCTTATGTGCCCTTCCTTCCTCCATGAGAGAAAGTTAACGGGCCCAATCATGAGCAAGTCTCCTTTGGGTAATCAGAGCTGAGATAGTTCAAGTTGTCAATGGTCAGGTCATTCATGGAAGACAGCATTACACAACACTCCAGTTCTTGTATTGTTTCTGCACCCTCTTCTGCCATGCTACCTGCCCATGGAATGGGAGATATTGGTGTCTCGTTTAGGGCTGAAAAAACAACAGTCACTTATTCTCAACATTATCACCAGCATTTGCCTCTACATTAACTGCCATCCACTGGAAAAATGAACTTATCTGACCAAAGATGATATATCAATAAACTTTGAGCATAGGCATGGTGTTTAGAAAGTAATTCAATAGTCATATCATACCCATTTCACAAAATAACAACAGCTTTACCAGTAGGAAATAAGACTTCCTCAGCTACAGATTTACAGTATCAGCTTTAAATGTCCTCCTGTGGATTGGGTCTTAGATCTAATCACAATGCAGTTGACTCATGAAAGTCATAACATCATTGTACCAGAAGGTACATCTTGCCTGGCAGGTAGGTAGTATTGCACTCAGAGTCTACAACTAAGTAGAAGTGTTGAAAGTGCAAAGTACCTTCTAGCACTATGAAAGTTAGTGAACAGAGCACAAGCTTGCAGATCAATTCCAGCATTATTTCTCCATTTCTTCCAACCAAAAAATTCTAATATGTCCTTACCATGTAATTCTGGTAGGCAATCACAATAGACTTGATTGTTTCATAGGCCTCAAGGGCATGCCTAGCCAACAGCTCATAGGGTGGTAGCTCACCCTTGTCACTAGGATTTTCATATGTTTTGTGGGTATGGATTTTTCCATATACACAGAGTACCTTTGTTCAGCTGTTTAACCCTTGTTTTAACATAAATGGACACAAGCTGTTGAGGATTCTTTCATTCACTTTGTGTGTCACTTGTGCCTTACACAGCCATAAAATTCCTAATAATTTCATAGATGTGACCTACCCATGTACCTTGTGTGAAATGACTTACCATTTTAACTCCTATATGTATTCTTGCATGTCATTCAGATACTTTTCTAGATCTAAGAAACATTCAAGAAGTTAGTGTTATATAATCTATGAAATTAAAATCGTTTATTGCAAAAAGTGAGTAGGATCATTGAAGGCCCACAATCCCCATTGCAAATTGGTCACAGGAGTCAGCCGCTAATGAAATGCTAACAAAAAATGTTAGCAAGGTCCAATAAATCATGAAAAAGTTCCATGGCTTATATAAATAGCTTCATCCAAAGATCAATATTTGTTACAGTTAAGAGACTGCCTTAAGTCTAAGGGGAGACTTTGAGCTTTTGAATAGGCTTGGGATTGTGAAAGATTATGGGGACTTTTTTGCATTGGACTGAATGCATTTTGCATTATGAGATGGCCATGAGTCTATAGAGATCAAGAACAGAATATGGTTGTTTGAATGTAAAATGCTCCCACCCTCATATAATCAAGTGTTTATGATTCTGGTAGTTTGAATAGATGGCCCCCAATATATTTAGTTCTTTATTGTTTGTAGTTTGCATCTGCAGCCACCTGGCTGGAGGCAGTGTCACTGGGTGGATCTTAAGGTGTGGTGGTGGGTTTCAGGTTTCAATCTAAAGATATGCAAAGTGTACCTAGCTGGAGTTCCTGACATGTGCTGTGTGGCTTTTGGCTTGTGCTGCTCTCTCTCTCCTTGGACCTGTGAAGGCAGGCCAGCTTCTTCTGCCATTTATGGAACTACCCCTGGATCTATAAGCTTCAATAAATATCCCTTCCTCTATAAGTGTGTCTGGTCTGAAAGTTCATCTCAGCAAACCAGAAGCTGTCTGCTATAGAACTTGGTACCAAGGAGTGGACTGAGATGATCCTGACCATGTGGATGTTGATCTTTTGGAACCTTTGTTTTGGAGGAATAGGCATGGACTTGGTGCTTGCAACTGAAGATGTCTTCTGGAGTAGTAAGCCAAGTTTTATGGACTATTCTAATGAGAGTCTGAGAATGTTAAGCGCAGACAGCATTGAACTTTGAGGCTTGGCTTATGAGCTTTCTAAGGGGAAGGAAAGACTGCAGAGGACTTTGTTGGAACTGGGCTACTGGCATAAGGGCTGGCTGCATCCTGCTGCCCAGGCCCAGAGAGTTTGATCAAGGTTAAATTTGTGATGGACTGACGTGCTTGGCTAGAGATATTGGACTGAGAGATTTAAGATTTTAAGCTGGAAAACCTCAAGCAAGTTAAAATTACAGGCACTGAGGCTGGTTTTAGGTTACTGAATCTACTATCGTCAAACACATTAGCAATCTTAAGGAAGATGGTCCAATTGATTTACCATAGAAAGGATGCCTGAGGAAAGACGATCATAGAAATGCAAACACTTTTGGAAAGAGTTGACTGGAGAAGGAACCTGATTTTCAAGGTTAGGATTTATTTTGTCCCTGAATTAAGAACATGGCTGTGTCCTGTACACCTGGTATTGGATTCAGAAGCATGAAAAATGTGAGGAGTGGTCATGAATTGCACATGGTTCCAGGAGCTGCTGCTGAGATGCGGCATGAGGTAGGGCCTGATGCCCTGATAGGCTGACAGAGCCTTTGGAAGATGGACCGTGGTTTGCTTGAAGACCTCAAGATGTTTTGGATATACCAGGACTGTGCAAGTGCTACCATAGAGCGCATTGGTGGCCTGAGATGGAAGTGTTCCCCGGCTACTCTGCCTAGCTGGAGGGGCAGAATTGGAAAATCTGGAGACTGTCAGTCTTTGGTTGTATAGGACTTGAACTGCAGAAGTTTGATGTTTGTTTGATGGTGGTTGAGTTTGCATTGTTTTAGTCTCTCCTTGCTATGCCTTATACCAGTTGAAAATGTTTATTCTGTGCCTTTATATGTTAGAAATGTTTAACTTGTTTGACTTTACAGGTCTCAATATCTTAAATTGGTCAAGACTGTGGGGACCTTTGAAATTGAACTGAGTACAATTTACAATGTGTGATGGTTATAAATCTATTGGGGGCCAGGGGTGGAATGTGGTAGTTTGAATAGATGGCCCCCAGTATATTTCAGTTGTTTGTTTGTAGTTTGCATCTGCAGCCACCTGGATGGAGCCAGTGTCACTGGTTGGATATTAAGGTGTGGTGGTGTGTTTCAGATTTCAATCTAAAGATACACAAAGTGTGCCTAGCTGGAGTTCCTGAAGTGTGCTGTGTGGCTTTTGGTTTTAGGCTTGTACTTCTCTCTCTCTGCTTGGACCTGTGAAGGCAGGCCAGCTTCTTCTGCCATTTATGGAACTTCTCCTGGATCTGTAAACTTCAATAAATATCCCTTCCTCCATAACTGTCTGGTCTGAAAGTTCATCTCAGTGAACCTGAAGCTGTCTGCTGCAATGATTAAGCCTCATAGCTAACCTACAGCTAGGGGAGACTTAGGGAGGTTGATTCTTGTGGAGAAGTATGTCACTGGGAGAAGACTTTGAAGTTTATTAGTCCAGATATATTGGGTGTTCACTAGCATGCTGATACTGTTATGGGGTCCAGTGTCGCACAAGTAAGACCATCGACTCACGGAATATGAGGCAAGTTTTATTAGGTAAAAAAAAGGTAGCAAAGGGAAAAAAAAGTCTGGTATACCTAGTCTGCATACCAGAGAGCATCAAAGGGGGACAGCAACCATGCACTGTTCAGAGTGTCAGCTTTTATTGGGAATAACCACATGATGTTAGAAAAAAAAAATAAATAGGATGGGAGTTAAACTCTAAATCACAATTTTTGTGTGACAGTTACAGCCATAAGAGTAAAAAAAAAAAAAAAAAAAAAGGAACCTGGGGGTTGCAAGGTAGGCCTATAACCAGAAGTCCTGCTTATCTTAAGGAGTTTACTCAACAATGCATGTGCCAGGAAATGCTATTCATTCCAGCAGAGCCTCCTGTTTATCTGCTATTAGCTGCTATTTGTCTGCCATCAACAGAGCCTCCTGACTTCTATATTTCTCTAGGCTAGGTATAAAGAAATGTAGAGAAATATAACATTTTGCTCTCTTTACAATACCTTCTATCTGATGTGATAAGATGTAATGCCCAACCCCTGGTCTACCATGATGAAACTTTCCCTCAAACTGTAAGTCTGTAATAAAAACTTCTCTCCCAAAAGCTGCTTCTGGTCAGGTGGTTTGTCCCAGCAACAAAAAGTAACTACTACATTGGAAATGATACTGTCCAATGGAGATAATTTGCAATCCTAGAGTTAGATAAGGACTAAGATACCTGGCTTTGTTACAGTGTTAATTTATAAAATAGGTGATAGCGGTGCAATTAAAATTTCAAAAGAAATAAAATTATGCACAATTAAAGAGCATGCAAAAGTAAAATTCATAATTTTTTTAAGTTCTGACATTTTAAAGATTTCTTGATCCATTGTGAAATCCTAGCCACTTAGGAGCTCTGTGGTTGAAGAGATCTGTCAGACATGGGGAGTGTTCAGTGGACTGTTAATACAATGATTAAATAATTTGAAAATAAGGGATATAAGGAAAGGTTAATAGAACTGAGCTTGTTAAGCTTGGAAAATAGAAGGCCAAGAGGGGACTTAATAATGATCTTTAAGTATATGAAGAGCTACTACACACAGAATGCTCACCAGCTGGCCTCAATCTTCTCTTAGGACAGAACAAAAATGTAGAGTAAATTGCATCATTAAGGAGTTAGGCAAAACACTAAGAATATTTTTTCTGACAAGAAGCTTATTTATATTAAGCTACATTTCCATTCCATAGTTTATCAATGACAGTAACTTTTGACAGTGTGGAATTCTAAGCACTCTATCTATCTATCTATCTATCTATCTATCTATCTATCTATCTATCCACCTACCTATCTACTCTATCTACTATCATTCATCTGTCTATCTATCTATCTATTTATTTATCATCTATCTATCTATCTGTAGCAATCAGGCTTGCATTGCTGGAAGACCAAGAGCAGCTTGTGGGGAAAAAGGGGGCTTTATTTTGGCTTACAGGCTCAAGGGAAAGCTCTATCATGGGAGGAAAAAATAATGGCATGAGCAGAGTGTGGATGTTACTTCCTGGCCAACATCAGGTGCACAACCACAATAGAAGAATGTGCCAAAAACTGGCTTTAGTACCCACAAGCCCACCCCCAAACCATACACTACTCCCAGAATGTGTTAATTCCCTAAACTCCATCAGCTGGGAACCTAGCATTCAGAACACCTAAGTTTTTGGGGGTCACCTAAATGAAACTACCACATTCTAACCCTGGTACCCATAAACTGACAACCATACATGATACAAAATGCAATGTATTCATCTAACTTTAAAAATCCCCATAGTTTTTACCACTCCCAATGATGTTCAGCCATCTCCATAGTCCAAAATCTTTTCACTGAGCCATAATACCAAAACAACGCCACCAAACCCATATTGGCACAGAATAAACACTAACACTCCAAAAGACGGCATTGGGCATAGCAAAGAAACATTCAACCAATAAATATATAAACAGGGCAAATATCAAACTGTGTAGCTCCAAGTCCAACAACTCTAGTCAGTGACAAATTTCCAAGTCTGATAATTCTAACCAGCAACAAGTCTCTGGAGTTCCAATTCTGCCCTTCCAGCTAGGCTACTCACAGTCCTGCAATACTTCATCTGGGCCAGCAACTCTCCTTAGCAGCCATCTCCACTGGGTCCACACTGCAACTCATGGTCCATCATCATGGCTCCATTGGGTCTCCATGCAGGCTATTAAGCAAACCTGATTCATACTGCCCATGGCTGTTTCTAAAACACAAGACCATGTTGTAAATTCAATGACCCTCTCTTTCCTGCATCTCTTATACTCCATAATACCAGGTAGGCTGCAAATTTGTTAATCCATGGGAGGAATAAAGCAGACTTTGAAGAACAGGCCACTCTTTGAGTATTCAGACCCCTTCAAAAGAATCTACATTATTTCTGTTTTCCCAGTGCAGATCAGCTGGTCCAATCTCAAAGGTTATAATCATTCATATATTTGCAGCTGAACAGGCAGAATTTTCAGCCTAAATATTTCATTTCTGTGTCATATCCTTCTGCTCACACCAGTCCATTTCTACTCAAAGAAACCCTGCACAAGTTCTTAGGACACAAGCATGACAGCAAGCCTTTCACACAAACTGTTTCTAGCCCAGTCCAGGCAAAAAGCTTTCTCACCATCATAAGCCAAACCTCACAGTCCATAGTTCTTACTGCATTCAGGTCTTTCAACTCTTACTAGAATATTCCATCAAACTGTACTTATAGAACTGCAAGACATCTCTTAGGCCAAGGATTCCAATCCTTCTACATTCTTCTTGCAAATCAGCTCCAAAAAGCCAAAGCCACACATTCAGGTGTCTAGCAGCAACCACACTGTCTGTACCAACTTTACTGTTGCAGTCAGATTCACATTGCTGGCTTAAATCATCCAACCAAGAGCAGCTTGTGGGAAAAAGTGATTTATTTTGGCTTATAAACTTGAGGGAAAGCTCTGTGATGGTAGGGAAAAAGGATAGCATGAGCAGAGAGTGGACATTACCCCCTGGCCAACATAAAGTGAATAATAGCAAGTGGAGAGAGTGCCAAACACTGGCAAGGGGACAGTGGCTATAATACCCATAAGCCTGCCCCCCAACAATACACTGCCTCCAAGAGGTTTTACTTTCCAATTACAGTCATCTGGGGAATCTACCATGCAGAATACTTAAGTTTATGAAGGACACTTGAATCAAACCACCACAATATCATCTATTTATCTACCTATATCCATATATCCATATATATATATGCCAGCACCACGAGCAAGCATGCACTGTGAGAGCTAAAGCTACTCTGAACACACCTAGTAGGGATGGACTTGGATCTAACCAAAATTTACAGTTGGACTCCAGAATGTGCCCCCAGTGATACACACCTAGCAGAAATCTGCCTGCTAGGGGCTCAAGTAGGAAGTATAATCAAAAGTTACTGAGTATATGTGGTCATGAATTCAAACTATCACTTTCAAACTACTATATCCATCACTGCCCCCATAGTCTCATGACCATCTCACAATGCAAATTCATTCAGTTCAACTTCTGAGATCCCATAAGCTTTATCAACTTTAAGACTGTTCCAAAGGCCCAAGTCTCATCTGAGATTTGAGAGTGTCTCTTATCTGAGAGGCCTGAAAAATTAAAAAAACGTTACATACTTATAACATATTACTGCAGAGAGTACATGTTTCCATCACAAAGAGGCATAAACAGTTATAAACCCAAATTCCCAGAAAACAGCTGTATCTTCTGCACCTACTTTCAGCAAGAGCAAATGGACTGATAAAGCTCCTGTGGTCACAGAGAGAAGGAATGTTGCAAGTCAGAGCCAAATTATCTTGGACTGAATTTAGCCCCTTAATAGCCATTTATTGCCCACCTCTGTGTCTGAACTAACATCCTGTTGACTATCTGTTGATCAGATGTAATCCTTTTTGGAATGCAAAAACAGACCCCCAGCTTCCACCAACCCCAGGGCTAAGAATATCATCACTTAGCATCTGAGGCCTATGTTGGAGAGTTCCCTGCCTTGCTATAACCCACCTTCCTGATGGACAGGCAATACATTTAAAAAGTGCCTTGATTTATGACTTTCCTTTGTTCTGTAACTATAAAACCTTCATGAAATTGCTAACACATTGGAATGTGGAATTTTGAGTAGCCTAAATTTGTGTTCCTGGGTCATGGTCACTCATATTTTGCTACAGAATAAACTATCTCTTATCCCCTATGAGTTGAGAGCTGTTTGTTTTATATCAACACAAGACAGACTGGCCTAATACAAATCAATAACCATCAGGTAATGATCAAACATCTGCAGTTAAAGTCAAACATCCATAATCAGTGATGAAAAGAGTCTGGATTTCCACTTCCACCCCTCTAGCTGGGATGACTAACATGGGAAAAACTTTCATCCTGAGTCAACATTGCTCCATGGTAGCCATTACACAATCTTCATGAGAGGTGGGGCAGTTAGGGTGACTGGACCCCTGGAGGTAAAAAAAAAAAAAGGGCAGGAAAGTGTTCACTTGCTAGAAATTAAAGATGATCTGACTTCTTATCTCTTGCCTAGTTCCCTAGACCTGTTTCTTCACAAATGACCAAAACCACTCCCAAGAGGCAGGTCTTTTATAAGAAACATTGTGGTTGATCAAGTTCAGGTCCTGGAACTTGGTGTCAGGGCTAGCCTCTTCCTGAGACAGCATCTATCCTTAACAAACTAGCTTTCCCTCTGGTTCACCTGAGCCAGAAGACAGCCCACTACTACAAGTTTATAAATACCTTTGCAAGGGGAGAGCAGGTGCTCTGACCTCTTGGGAACTTCCAGTTGTGGGTGGGTTTTTCTATCAGCTAGGCCGTGGCTGGCTCAGCTGGGGCCTAGGCCCAGGCACAGTGGGGAGGGGCCCCTAGACTCACCTCATGGGGTCCTTTATCCCTTCCAGATGCACATATGGCAGGAGCTCCTTGAAGTTTATTTTCTATCTTTTCTTTCCATGTTTTTTTTTTTTTTTATCCCAGGCCCTCCAAATTGGATCACTACCCACATGGGTGGCTTTCCTAGGCTTCCCTCAATAAAGATAATAACTTAATAATTATCATTCTCAGTCTTCTTTGGTTAAAATTAGAAATGAACTTAGGGTTTGGGGTTCAAGGATTTTCCTGCACCCCCCCAAGCACCCCATTACACAAGTATAGTCAAAACATTTTTAGCTGTACATTGCCAACCACAGTCCATTCTCACAGCTCCATACAATGGCCTTTTCGGCCTCTAATAAAAGCCTTTATCCTTGATTTCCATGCCACATCTAAGCAGTGCCTTCTAAAATGGAATGGTATGCATTTCATGAGCTGCTTCCCTACATTTGTCATGCTTTCAAAACCATCAAAAGGTATGTAGCAGCACAGCCAATTGTTAATCCAGAGGGAAAAAACTGTGACCTTGAAGAGCAGGTAATTAATTTAGAATTTTTCCTTCAAGTCATCTCCTTTCAAAAGAATTTGCATTCTTCAGCCTTCCCTGAGTGGATTTCACCCTCAGATATCATTTCCATTGCCCTAATTTAAATCAGTTGACCCACCCCTAATGGTGGTGGCAATCTGGTTAACAATAACAAAACAGTTGTAAAAGCTTCAGTAATCTAAAACCAGTCTGTGCCAGTAACTTTAAACTTGCTTGATTTTTTCCCATGATAAATCATATGCTTTATATCTTTCTGTTGTTCTATATCTTCTGTGAAGCACAACTCTCCAACACTTTTAAATTGAGCCTTGATCAAACTCTCTAGGAATGGGAAGAAGAATGCAGCCAACTTTTACCCCAGTAATCTAGTTCAAACAAAGCTTTCTGCTGACGTTTCCTCCTTTGAAAATTCATGAGGCAAATCTGCACAGTCTACAATTCTCTCTGCATTTAGAATTTTCAAAATTCACCAGAATAGCACATACATTTTTGTTACCACCATGAAAGCCTTTTGCAGTTCAAGGTACCAAGTTCATCCACATTCTTCCAGCACACAAGTTCCAAAACACCAAAATCCCCATGGTCAGATTCATTGTAACAACCCCACTTCTGGTACAAAATATTCTGTTGCAGTCAGCTTCATGATGTTGGGACAGACATCTAGACACAGATTTTTGGAAGAAGAGGTTTATTTCAGGCTTGTAAAGTCCATGGAGCACCATCAATGGCAGAAGTATCTGTCTCCCTTTCATAGATCCAAGCAGAGAGACACCACCAAACCACCAGCACCAAAAGCAAGCATGAACTGCCAGAGGTCAAATTGCTCTGAACACACATACTAGGGCTAGACTCAGATCCACCTCCTGAAACACATTAGGTCTGGATGCTAGGTTACACCTCAAGTGACAAGCACCCTGTAGCAGGGATCTGGCTGCTAAAGGGTCATTTATGATGTTTAATAAAAAATGACTGAGTCTATGCGACCATGCATTCAAACTATCTCATTCAAACTACCACCAACACATTTCTTTTTTCTGTAGTTGGATAAATTTTTTTCAAAAAGTGTAAGCAAGTGAGGTTCTGAGCTTTCATTTAAGGTCAAAATTTGAATCTAGATCCTGACATTGGTAGCATCTTAACTCCCGTTTTAACTTTCTCCATTTGTTTAATCTGTATTGTGTTAAGACATAGTAATAAGTGTTCTTCTGATTTTTAGTATTGCCCAATTAATAGCTAAGGAAACTTCAATAAGTATCTTAATCACTTTTCATTTTAAATGTCATCTGTGAAGTGAAGACAATAATTACCTCAGGGGATTTCTGTGAGAATTAAAATGCTTTAATATCTACTGCATACTTGGTTTTCAATATCTCTTCCATTTACAAAACTTCAATTATGGAATGATATTTTACCTCATCCTTTCTTACTGATTAGTACAACAAACCTCTGTTTGAGTCCAAACCTCTCCAGTTAATGCCTTAATTCTTGTTGGTATGAACTTTCTTTGGGGTTGGTTTTTTCTTTAAAAGCTTTTCAATTATGTCAATATTTCTGTTAAAAACATAGACTGACCAAAATGTAGTGCTGGATCCTATATACCATTGAACTCTACAAAGTATTATGATAACTCTTGATGTGGAAAATTCATTTTGTTGAGGCATTCTGATACTATGTTGCTTACTTGGCAGGCACATTTCACATTTTTGGTATTGGGATTTACTTGGAGATGTTCTATATCTGACTTTGCAGTTAATGTGTTGGAGCAAATGACCTCAAATGGCTGTTTTAGCTCAGTGAAACTGTGACTCTCAGAGATCAGATGATTTTGAATGAATCAATTTGATGTCCAAACTAATGGACTTTCTGGGTAACATAACACATAACATAACCCATTTCTTTGAGTATGCTGAATTATCAGGCTACTATCTTTCTTTCTTGCTGAACTTCTTGTAAAACTGCTTCTATTTGACCCATTCACTTCATATTTTATATCAAAGAAATTTTACTTTCCCCTGAAATGGCTTTGCCAAAGGTTATCAAATACTTAATTGTACATCATAATTGTTTCTTTTAAATTATTCTCCTCTCAAATCACTCTGCAATATGTGATTTTGCTGATCATATGCTTCAACACTTTTCTTCCCTGGGAAAATGGAAAACGTATAACTCTCTCAAAGACTTTATGCAAGGAATTATTTACATGAACAATGATAGAACTGAGAAATCAAAGAATGGATCATCAGGTCATTTGAGATTAGCAGCATGAGAAACTATGACTACCAAGTGATAGAAAACAAAGAGAAGAAGAAAAATCACCAAATCTGAGGTGAGGAATTTCTCAGGTAAAATTAAAATTAGAGAGTAAACTCAAAATGCAGATGAGCAGCAATTGCTACTTAAGCTAATATTTGGTCATTTGACGTAAAGCAAAATAAATATTTGCCCTTTTCTCTACACTCCAACCTTTTGCCCATGCTTCTGACTGGCTGAACTTAGTGGAAGTACAGACTCTTGTGGTCATTCCATATGCTTTTCATCAGAACATAGGAAGAGAATGTGGAGGAGTTTATATGAGGTAAACAGGCCCTGGGTTTGGCATTCATTCTCACACACCTAAACATGTACATGGTCATAATTCTACCTAATATGAATCAAAATCTCTGTCTCATAAGCAATACCTACTCCTCTGCTTAAGCTTGAATGGCTCAGCAGTCATTATATTCATCTGAACGAAGATTTGTCCATTTACAATCAAATGTTAGGTATCCTACTGACTTTGTAAAAATCACACTTCCAGAGCTCATCACCGAAAATGGAGTAGGGTTCTAAGAGTTACCTGGGCCCAAGATGATAGTTGATATATTTGAGCAGAAGTAATTCTGCCTGTAACTCAATATAGACAATATTACATGAAAAAAAGAATCCTTTTTTGTTATTCTTATTTTAGTCAAGTGTGCTTAGTATAATTACTTCCACTGTTGCCATTTTTCAAATCTTTAACTATCTATTTGTTAATTGAATCTTTCGTTACTTCTCATGTGGATATCTGAAATACTTTCGTAACTGTTCTTCCTTACTTCAAATTCTCAAGTGTGTTATTGCAAGTCCACATGTCTACTATGTTGATTCAATTGAAGTACAGAACTGATCATATAATTTTCATTGACTTTGCATCAAAAGAATATTCAGGTTCTTTAATATGACTGCCAATGTCATCTGTAATCATCTGGTAAGCATGCCTATTTTTGCAAATTCAATTTTATCTTCTATATTTCTAAATTCATTTGTTCACCACATAGACTCCAGATTGTACATTATACTTCGTTCCTAAATATACCATAGACATTGGCATCATTGATAATTTAATAATTATTATTTTATTGCAATAAACATACAATCCCTTGAGCTGGTTGTCAGGTTAACAGTAAGAGGGTTGCTCATGGCACTATTTCCACTGCAAGTTCTCCTGGGCTCTGATAGATGTGGAAGAGGTGTCAAGTCTTATGTTGGGCAGTCAGTATCTTCTTGTCTTATCAGTGGATCTCAATTCTCCCCCATTTTCTCTGTCATCTGTAAAACAAAGCAGATTTTCCAACCAAGAGTGAGAGTAGCTTGGGTTAAAGGGGGTATGCAAACACACTTTGGAGACTTTTGGTGTACAAGTCCATTCCTCCTCTCCAGATAGCAGTGGTGGCTTCTTTCTGAAGTATGAGTTTCATGACTATGGAAATCTGACTTGGTTTCTAGTACCAGATATGAGTTCTCTCCCACTGAGCTGGCCTCATGTTCAATCAGAACAGTTGGCTACCTACAGGGCCTGTGTGCCACTATTTCACAAGTGTGTACTTCTTGACTGGCTGATTGATTCAAATGTCTGCAGGATCTCCTGCTTATTATTGCTTTGGGTTATATGTTGACTCTGTTGATGGTGTGTTCGTCTGTACAAAAGCTATTTAGTTTCAAGTGGTCCAAATGTTTGATTCTTGATATAATTTCCTGTGCTACTGGGTTCTTTTCTCAGAAAGTTTATCCTTACACCTATGTCATGATGTATACTTCCATGTTTATCCTGGTTATTTTATAGTTTCAGTACTTATATTGATGTCCATAATCCATTTAGTGGATTTTGTGCAGGATAAGAGAAGTAGGTCTAATTTCATTTTTCTACATGTGGTTACCCAATTTCTCCAACATTATTTGTTGAAGATGCTATCTTTTCTCCAATGTGTATTTTTGGCTTCTTTACCAAAGACGAGGTAGGTGTGTTTGTTTGTATTTAGAGATGGGTCTTCTAATCTATTCCTATACTGCCTAAAGTCTCCACAAGCTGGGAATCAAGTATGAGGCATAATGACAAATGTATGAGGCTATGGGGGGGCATTTTATGCTCAAATAACCACATGCGCAAAGCATGTTATCCAAGGATCCAACTGTTATTAATCCTACTGTAGGTGTAGTATTAACTATTATTATTGAAATTCATTACCTTGCAAAGGCAGAAATGAAGTTAAGATGTTCTTGTCCTCCTGGGTTTCCTTTTAAAAGTAAAGCTGTACCAGCCCTTGAATTCCTACTTGCTGCCCATGGTCAGCATTATGCAGTTGACTTTCAGAAGTGCCTAGCAGAGACATGCACTGCTGAACTTTATGACTTTTTATGAGATCAAAGCAATTTAATTTTAACAGTGTCTTTAAGTCCAGAAACTAATATCTTTTAATATGAATATGAAATCTTGATAACAGTGCAAAAACACTCCTTATTATATCCACCTGAGGACATTTTATACTGTTGTTTTGCTTAATCCCAAAGCCTTTCTGGAAACAATATCAACTTTAACAACTCTAAGGTAGAAAAACTAGGGGAAAACCTTGGAATCAGGCAGGGGAGAAGCAGGCTTAATAGGGCAACACCAGGATTTCTTAACTATGAACAAATGGAAATATATATTACTTTTAGAAGGAAATATTAGTATTGTATGCTACAAGAAGATTCTATTTTGTTTCCATACGATAGAAATTTGGACCACTTTATTTGGCCAAGTCTGGTGTGAGGCAGAGAAGGACCAAACAAAGATTGTGCTTAGAAAGAAATATTCTTCAAAACCCTTTTGGGCTGTGAAAGTGTACTTGGTACCAGAATAAAGCACACACACACACACATACACTTAAATATAAAATAACTAATTTAAAAACTGTTTGTGTTATCTGAGAAAAATTTTGAAAGAATTGTCAACTAGGTAATTAAGATGTTTGCAGAAGGTATGCACACAATGGAGTTCTAGAACATCACTGTTCATTGACTGGAGCAAATTTTCAAACAACACAATGAGTCTTTTCCAGTTGAGGATAAAGAGATTAGACTTTATTTGATTCTAAAGTCAGTTAATAAGAGAGGAGAGAATTGAACACAAATAGGGCACTAAAGTCTGTGTGAGAGTTTTCCATGAGAGACTAGCAATAAAAATTGGGTAGCTGTCAATTAAGAAATATGAATTGACTACAGTTGAATGAAAATTATTCCTGCTTATGATGTAGGAAATGTGAATTGAAAGGAGAAAATTTGAAGCATGCCAATATATTTCAATGGGAAGTTAAAAAGATTAGCTCTAGAATAATCACTAAAGAAATTAATATAATTATTTTTAAAAACTGGCATAAAATAAAATAGAATAATTAAAATTACCAATTCAGCCAAGAATCTGAAAGAGAATACTTGTAGAAGGAAAATCCAGCCCAGATAATATAGTAATGGGAAAATATCATTATCAGAGTTAAACACAAATACTTCAATAATTATATGAGGCAAAGAAGACTAACCATGTTAATTTGAAGGTATTTGGAAAGAATGGAATGAAGACCAATTACAAAGTCTTCACAGGGAACACAAGAGATATTAAAGACAAGAGCAAAGTGAAAGGAAAATGAGAATATATTCTGAGTGTACAAAGTAAGAAAGTTAGAGAGGTGATATTAAAACCACACAAACTTTCAGACAGTATTTCATGTCTCTTGAAAGTACTTCGTAGTTACAAAATAAGCAGCTCAATATATAGGAACACTGAAAGTCCTGAGTATGTATATGTATAACATAACAATTTAAGCTTAAATACGTTAATGTGAGAAAATTATGTGTGCCAGAAGATAGTCATCATTGTTATATTTGGATATTTTTACATGTTTCAATCAATAATTGATACAAATAAAATACAAATCATTAACACCATAGAAGATATAAGGAACACCATTTGCCAACTTTTAAATTAACTAAGATCTGCATAATTTTGTGTGCAATGAATCTGTTTTTTTTTTCAAATTACACATAGCAAATTCACCAATATAGGCCATATGATAGAAACATGAAATAACTTGCTTGTTTTCAAAATACAAAGATGTAAAAGAGGAAATAAAGAAGATTTGTTAAGGCAAAATATCTCTGAAAAATTAATAAATTGTTAAACCTCTTAGAAAGGATAATCAAGAAAATAGAGAAAAATACAAATGTACAAATGAACAATAAATATGAGGGCTAGGGAGATGGTTCAGTGGGTAAAATTGCTTGCCATAAAAACATGAGTACCTGAGTTCAGATTCCTATTACACATATAAAATGATAAGTATGTTAGCTTGCATTTTTTAAATTCATTACATATGTGCATATATATATATATATATATATATATACATACATACACACACACACATATATGTAGTGTATTTGTGTGTGTGTGTGTGTATGGGTGTGTGCATCATAACACATGTGAGCAGGTTAGAATACAGCTTGAAGATGTCTATACTCGATCTTCTTTGAGACATTCTCTTGATACTGCAAATGAACATCTGATTGCATCTGATTAGGTCGTCCAAGGGCTGACCTTCAGAGCTTCCTGGATCTACCTTTCATTTTCATATACATGCACTGAGGTAAAAGATACATGTACCACTTTACTTCTGGATTTCTGTAGGTGCTGAGTAATTGTAACTGGGCTGGAAGGCTTTGCCATCATGTACTTTTAACCACTGAGCCATCTCTACAGCCTATTAGCTTGCATTTATAACCTCAGCATTGCCGAAGCATATTAATGGAATTCTTGGGGCCACTGGATTGCTAGTTTATGCCAATTCATGATCTCTGGCTTCAACATAATACATTGTTTCAAATAATAAAGTAGAGAAAGATTGGGGAAAACACCCAATGTTGACCTTTGCACTCCACATGCACATAACCGTGCACAGGCACCCACATACAATTTCACCCACATACATACTAATACCTGCACATACTCACACACATGCCACACACATACATTAGCAAAAAAAGATTACAGTTATAATGATTTAGCCAATATACAACAAAATAATATTATAGTATAGATGTCACAGTTGTAGGAATTATGTCTGAAATATATTAATGTACATAGAATAATAGAACATTTGAGGGAAGGTATGCCAGACATATTTCTTACATGCAGGCCATGGCGCAACAGCCTTCATTGAATTGTGGTACCAGTATCCTCACTATAATCCTTTCTCTGTTCTTCAGGCAAGGTATGTAAATGTGCATCTATATTTCCCATGTTATTCACAGGTGCTGAGTAAGCATCCTGGATTTTGGTATCATAATCTCAACTACCTACTAGTGTTAGCCAAATGACTATATTCTCAGTGTTCCATCATCTAACACATTTTTAGTATTCTAATGGCTGAAGAAAAAAATATAAGAAAATCAAGCAAAGAAACATGAACTGGTACTCAGTAGATTGAAAAACACAAGACATTTAGTCAGAAGCTAGCAGCCATGACATAGGTACAATGATTAGTATCCAAAAGTCTATACATGAAAGTGACAATATTCACACATAGAAGATGGGGATAGATAATTCAAAATGGATCAAATATTTAAATAAGTCCTCTGTTTCAACATGAAACAAGGTAATATGGAGATGCTCTCAAAATTATGCCAGTTATAGACAAAAGAAAAGTAATGAGTAAATTCCTAAGTTCCTTCATGAACTTCATGTCTTTTAATGAAGTTGTCCCTTGATTACATTTCCCTATAAATCTTCAAACCAATACTGTTGTATAGTAGATGAAATTTTTAATGTGTTGTCAGAAAATTTGTATTTGTCAAATAGAAAAAGAATTCATACTAGCACTATATGATAATCCTTGTTTTTATATAACATTTGGAGAGGCTGATAATCAATGACTTTGACACTTGCAACTATCCACTAACTAGAAGACTCATAGATAGAGCTGCTTCCAGCATGATACTGATTGGCTTATTACTTACACAAAATGCTAATCATTTGTTCGCAGACTACTTTAACAAGACGTACGTCTTCAGTAAAACAAGAAACTATCTCCAGTGATTTTTTTTTTCTGTAACAGATTTTTTTTGTTTTGTTTTTGGTTGTATTTTTTTATTATTGGGAGGAACAGGTTTTATTGAAGTTATAGAGCTAGGGGAAGTTCCATAATGGCAGAAGAAGGTGACCCCTTTTCGCAGGTCAATACAAAGAGAGAAACCATGACTAGCACCATAAGCAGGCACACTCCAGGAACCCCAAGAAAATCACTGTACATACTGTAGGCTGGAATTCAGATCCACCCCCAGTATCACTTTAAAGCTAGACCTCAGGATGTGCTTGCAGTGACACCTCCTCCAGCCTGGCTAGAGATCTAAGTTATAAGCTTTAATAAACTCCTGGTTCTACTAGAAGGGTGGGACAACCATTCAAACTATCACAAAGACATTGAGTTTCCACTATCTTTTTTAAGTTGACTGATAGGGTGAACACTGTGACTGCATCTGATGAGATGAAACAATTATATGCCAGAACATATTTCTATTTTAAATTCTATCTTCCTTCAGATACTGATGTGAAAGTAGAGCCCTTCACATTTTATTCGAATGTTATCTATGGCCTAACCAGGTTAGGATTGCTTTGTGCATGTTTTCATCATAGCTGAGTGTCTTATGCATGTGGGGTGGCATATGAAGTACTAGAGTTTACCCAAGGCAGTATCATGTTTCTTGATGAATGGAAAATGATTTTTAAAAGTACTTTTTTCAGGATGCTCATTTTTTAATCCTGAAAAATGCTATTACAGAGAACATTAAGAAACAGATTTTCCTTAAATGTCAATTGTGGCTAAAATTTTACGGATGTTCCTGAGAATTACATTGAAAAAAAAGTGGCTTCAAAGGTTTTAATCCTTAATTTTTTAAAATTTATTTATGAGAGAGACAAAGAGAGAGAGAGGGAGGGAGAGAGAGAGAGAGAGTGAGAGAGAGAGAAAGAGAAATTGGGCATACCAGCTTCTCTAGCCTGAGAAAACAAACTCCAGATGCATGTGCCACCTTGTGCATCTGGCTTTACATGGGTACCGAGCAATTGAACTTGGGACCTTAGGCTTTGCGGGTAAGTGCCTTAACCACAAAGCCATCTCTCCAGCCCTTAATCCTTAATTGTAAGTGGCCAACGTTCTCTGAAACATGTAACTTCAACGACTGGCAAGGACTCACGTGCCACCAGGATTTATTTTGTTCCAGGAAGCATCGTGCGTTTAGCTAGGGAGTGGGAAACATTAACACAAAGTTTTACTTGAGAGCTCTGAGGTACAAGGAGACTATAGTAAGATAGAGGGCCTATAGAAGCATTCCATTGTTCTCTACTCCCTGTGCAAAGGAAAGATTATCCAAGCTGACTTACAATTTATTTTTTAAAATGTTTTCCTGTTAAAGTAAATGGCATTCAGATCTTATAGTCTGCAGTTCAATATACTGTATTACTAATGTATGTGGCTATGTACTTCAATTCATTTGGAAGGATTTGAGTTTCATAAAATGTGAATAGGCACACACATATACATACAAGAACTGTGATCACATCGTGCTATATATACTTATGAATGCAAGTGTTATTATGCTGTATAAACAATGTAAGGCAGAATATTCACATGGAAACTGGCAAGGAACACCGTAGAGATTTGCAATAGAAGAGCTTCTGATAGACACAATGTAGTACAACAAAGCCCTTTTCATTCTGTTTCTAAAATATTACTTTGGATCTGCATGATCTTGGGAAATCAGTAGCATTTGTATCGAGCATTCTTTATCAAACCAGCTGTGCAAATGAAGTAAAAGAATTTGTGTGATTTTGTGTGAACTTATTGTCTCTTTTTGCAGTCAAATATCTGTGAATACTTAACTGTAGGTTTTATTAACATGAGGCTGTGACAATCTACATTTATTATGTTATAGTGGAATCTAGTGGCAGTTTCTCCTTTATAATTTCTATTTACTTAAGAGGATATTGCTTCTACCTAAAATACAATCCTTACTGAATTAAGTAATATCATCCCCATCACTTTTTTTTTTTTTTAGCTGAAGAACCTAATAGAAAACATAAGTAACTTGCATGACATTCACGTGGATGGTTAAAAATGTAGAAATATAGCTCAAATATGTCTCCCTAACACTAGTATAATAATCACATTAATTTTGGACTTTCAATCAGTGGAAAGAATGACAGTTCCAATTTAAAACACGCTGAAAGTTATGCAATCAACATCAACTTCTTCTCTCTGCTACTTAGACCTTTCATGTTTGTTTACCCAGAATTCAAATAATTAAAGGTTTAGGCGGGATACAGGAGAAGTGAGCCCTCTATTTGTGAGTTGAGTGTATCTTTCAGAGGTCCTAGCTTTTCTGCTACTACCATTCTTCTACTGGGGATCTCAGCATAGAACTGGGCTGTGCTGAGAGAGCCTTGTGTTCTAGTGTCCTATCTCCGAAATTGAGCAGCAGGTTAAATCTAACCAAAATTAATCTTTGTGGAAGGGCTGGAGATATGGATTACCAGTTAAGGTGCTTGCCAGTGAAACCTAATGACCCAGGTTCTATTTATCCAGTACCCAGGTAACCAGATGCACAAGGTGGCACATGTGTCTGGAGTTTGTTTGCAGTGGCTGGAGACCTTGGCTTATTCTCTCTCCCCATCTTCCTGTTTCTCTATTTCATAAATAAATAATTAACAAATGAACAAACAAAAATATCTTTGGTTGACTGACTGGTGAAACTTGTCCTATCACATTAGAATAACAGATTCCACAATATTGTCATGCTGTGGTATTTGTTTCAAATATTATAGTAGTCAATATTTTCCTATCATAAAATCACTCACTGATTTTAAATTATGCCCTGTAAGTTTTCATCCAGTTAAAAATACTGATACAGAAAAGTTTCGGAGTTACATTAAAATACTTGATGCCTATTAAATTTAAATTGATAATTTTTTAAAATTATTTATTTATTTATTTAGTGACAGACAGAGGGAGAAAAAAGCAGATATATATATATATATATATATATATATATATATATATATAGAGAGAGAGAGAGAGAGAGAGAGAGAGAGAGAGAGAGAATGGGCATGCCAGGGCCTCCAGCCACTGCAAATGAACTCCAGATGTGTGCGCCCCCCTTGTGCATCTGTGTAACATGGGTCCTGGGGAGTCGAGACTTGAACTGGGGTCCTTTGGTTTCACAGGCAAGTGCTTAATCACAAAGCTATCTCTCCAACCCTAATTTGATAATTTTTATACAGGATGAGAGAAAGGGATTTACTTTCTTTCTTCTATGTGTGGGTATCCTGTTTCTCTAAGACTATTTGTTATGAATGTTGTCTTCTCTCCAATGTATGTTTTGACACTACTATTGAACTAAGTTAGCTATAGTTGTATACATTTAATTCTGGGTCTTCTGTTGTATTCCATTGATCTATGTGTTTGTTTTGGTGCCTATGTCTCTATGATGTCACTGGCAAGCAGGCATTGTGATAATTCCAGCAGTGTTCCTTTTGTTCAGGATTTCTTTGGCTATCTGGGATCTTTTGGGCTTCCATATAAATTTTATATTTTCTTGGAGTTGTTAAAGATTGGATTGAATTATAGATTACTTTTGGTACCAGCCAATATTTATTATGATGATCCATGAGAATGTGATGTCTTTCCACCTGCTAGTACCCAATTTAATTCATTTCTCCAGTGTGCAGAGGAGGATATGGAGGGAATATAGTCAAAGCACATGGTATACTTGTGTGGGAGTGTCTATGAAACGTATTGCTATATATAATGATTACACAACAATAGAAGTCCGTAGAAAGGCAGGGAGGTAACTAAAGATCTTGACATGAATTCAAATACACTGTTAGTGAAAGTAATGCGAGTTTCCTGTGTCAGATTCAAACTATAATGTTTGTATTACTTTATTATTGGGGTGACTAAACACCTGACAAAAAATCTGCTTATATAAGCAGGATTTTGCCTTACAATTTCAGGGGATACAGTCCACCATAGCAGATAAGGCATTGCAGCAGAAGTAGGAAGCACTTTACCACATTGCATGCATGATCAGGAAGCAAAGAGCATGAATAAGAAGTAAGGTTGGAGTATATAACCTCAAGGCCTATACCCAGTTAACCACTTCCTCCAGCATGGTTTTACCTTCCAAAGTCTCCACAATATTCCTAAACCTTGCAAACAGCTTGGAACCAAGTGTTAAACTCATACTCCAAAGAGGAACATTTCACAATCAAACCAGAACATTCGTATGATTGATTTCTTGAGTATAGTGGAATAAAGTAACTAAATATCTGTGCAGCACAGCTCTTTAAATTATCATCCCATTCATTAAGGTACTCTGAAAAAATATCTAATCCAGTTTTAAAACACTCACTACTGCTTGCATGCATATTATTGCAGCCAGATTCCCCCAACCAAGAGCAGATTTTGGGAAAAAGGGCTTATTTTGGCTTACAGACTTAAGGGGAAACTCCATGATGGTAGGGGAAAACGATGGCATGAGTAGAAGGTGGACATCACGCCATGGCCAGCATAAGGTACTCAATACCAACAGGGGTATGTGCCAAACACTGGCAAGGGGAAACTTGCTATAATATCCATAAGCCCACCCCAACGATACACTGCCTCCAGGAGGCTTTAATTCCAAAATCTCCATCAGCTGGGAACCTAGCATTCAGAAACATTCAGAACACATAAGTTTATAGGGACACCTGAATTGAACCACCACACATACTATTTCAAACCCTCTTTAGGTTTATAAGAAACTGACATCATCCTTGAATTTCATCTTTAAATATTACACCTTCTTTTCTTTTTTTTTTTTTTTTTTTTTTTTTTTTGGTTTTTCGAGGTAGGGTTTCACTCTAGCCCAGGCTGACCTGGAATTCACTACGGAGTCTCAGGGTGGCCTTGAACTCATGGTGATCCTCCTACCTCTGCCTCCCGAGTGCTGGGATTAAAGGCGTGCGCCACCACGCCCGGCTACACCTTATTTTCAAATAGGAATTTTGTCATCCAGAGTGAATGGAGCTTTTTCCCTCTCTCCTCACTTTTTCTATCTCATTCTCTCATTAAAAAAAAAAAAATAAATTTCAAGAGCCGGGCGTGGTGGCGCACGCCTTTAATCCCAGCACTCGGGAGGCAGAGGTAGGAGGATTGCCGTGAGTTCGAGGCCACCCTGAGATTCCATAGTGAATTCCAGGTCAGCCTGGGCTAGAGTGAGACCCTACCTTGAAAAACCAAAAAAAAAAAAAAATTTCAGATACCATTTATCAGCCATGTTCATTTTTCTGCATTGTAATGATCAATGCTTCTGTATTTTCCAACCGTTACAGATAATTCTGGGGCTCAGGCATTATTTATAGCATTAGGTTAACCTGCTAACCAGGTTTATTGTAGAGATGTTATATAAGGGTTTGTAAGGTATTTACAGCACTCTAATCACATAATTGTTGTTATCTTTTCTTTTTTGTTTTGTTTTGTTTGTAGTAGGGTTTTCCTGTAGCCCAGGCTTACCTAGAATTCACTATCTAGTGTCAGGGTGGCCTCAAACTCATGGCAATCTTCCTACCACTGCTTCCCAAGTACTGGGATCAAAGGTGTGCGCCACCACCTGCCTTTTATTTCTTCTTCTAATTGTTGAAGTATCCTTGCTATACGAGTTATACAGTTTGCATTTATGAATTCATAACTCAATTTGTTAGGTAACAATTATGATAGTATATTCTATATTCTCTTTGAGTGTGATTAGCTATGTATTTCTTGATTTTTATTCTGACAACTTTGTTTACTCTCCTATGAAAATGTGGCTCTGAGCCCTTGCATTCATATCCATTTTCTGTAGTTCATTTGGATAGCAGTGTGCTAATTTGAGCCAGGTTCTCAATTTTTCCCTCAGCTTGACAATTGATTGGCTTTCTTCCCTATACACTATGTATTGACTCCTGTTATGCCTACCATTGCAGCTGTAAATTTTGGATGTAAGCTCTAGAGAGGAGCTTATGTTAAGAACAGTGTTTTGGGAGCCATCCACATCATAAAATATTTATGTAAGAATTTACAGTGTGGCAACATATATGCTATCTTACTTGATATTCTATAAAAATCTTAATGTAAAGGCAAAGAAACTGAATTTCACAGGGGTTAAGTCACCTTCTCAACATCACAGAGCTAATAAATGACAGAACCCGATCTTGAGTCAATTCTAATTGCTTTTTCACCACTGCAGTACAACTCTGAAGTGAGATTCTCAATCATTGACAGCTTACTGATACCTCACAGTCCAGGTAAAGAGATCCAGTTAGACTGTAACACTCTGGAATCTTAATCCTCTACTTACATAGCTTCTGCCAGCATATGGAATACAATTTAGAAACCTCGACTTTTCAAGGACAGGCAGTTTATAAGAGTTATAGTCTTCAAGTGTAATGAACAACTTGATCCCCTAAGGATCTCACTATAAGGGGAATTCTGACTCAGTATTTGGTGTCGCATATGAGTGTCTGGATTTCTAACAAGCTCCCAAGTGATATGCATGCTGCTGGCATGTGAAGCCCACTTTTTATAGTGAAGCTTGACTTTTCTCCATAACAGTGTCAATTCAGAACAATAATCACAGTAACAAGCCTTTCTTTCCTTTCCTTAGTGAGTAACTTCAGCTTTGGTGAATAAGAATGTGCATGTGGGAGCATAACTGAGATACCTATTGCTCTGAGCTCCACAGAGGAGCTGCTCATTAAGAACAGCTAATTTCAATATCTGGATTGTACATTCCCCAGTTCCCAGCACATAGGAGAGGTCAATCTCTTCCCCTCACCCCTTCTTGATTTTCTGATTTTACATATGACAATAAATGCATGACCATATCTTTCCCATTTTATTTTGTCTTATTCTCCATGGCTAGTTGATACACCACTGAGACTTCATGCTCTGAAGCAAAAAGCAGGGTTTTCACTGAGCCAGGGAATGAAACTTTTATCATGAATTTCTTAGGCAATTATTCAAGGTCAGAGCAAGATGTTTTGACTCCTTGCCATCTGAGTGAGAGCTTTTTAAATTCTTCAAGACTGGGAACATTATTGGCCCCAGGGTCAGAGAGAGATAAGAGGCAGCATAGATATGAGACATAGTGAATGTGGCTGTCAGGGAGAAAGAGGCAGTGGCAGCACAGATCTCAGCTGGCATGCTGAGCATTCCAGGGTCTCTTGAAGCCCCCATCACCTCTCAATACTATCACATTGGTGATTACTTTCATCAGATTTTTTTTTGACAAGGACAAACATACCAATTTATTTTCAAGAAGATGTGATTATGGCAAGTCAACAAACACTGAATCTGTTTGCTTGGAGCCAGTTCTATTCCATTCTGAAAATTGTGAGCAGACTGGAGAGATGGCTTAGTGCCCTTGCTTGCAAAATCTGATGGCCCAGGTTAGATTTCCCAATACTCGTGTAAAGCCGGATGCACAAAGTGGCATGTGCCTCTGGAGTTCATTTGCAGTGGCAGGAGGCCCTGGTGCACCCATTCGCTCTTTCTTTCTTTCTCTCTCAAATAAATAAAGTAAGATTAAAAAGTTAAAAAAAAAAGTTTCCTAATATTCTTCAGCAGTTAAAGAGCTAAAGGACAGAATCCAGGATGAAGACAAAATGATTGATTTTAGCCAACAGTGCCTCTTTTAATTATTCTTTCTGGATGTCTTACACAGAAGTTTTTGCTTGTATCTCCTGACAAACATTCTGATCACATCGCCACTCTAATGTAAGGGAAGCTTAGAAATATAGTATTTGGGATAGACAAATTGGTGTCCTGAATTAAATTAGGATTATATCACTAGGAAAGAAATGGAAAATAGATACTGGCTAGCAAGCTAATAGTGTCTGACATCCTGTCATATTAACTTTAGTTTTTGTGTGCAAAACAACCAACTAAGCAGATAAATATACATGAAAAAATTCCATAAACTATAGGTAACTGTATATATAATGCAGTAATTACCATTGAGTTTTATGTGAATTTTAAAAGCCAGGAGTAGATATAATCAATGATCCTTCAAGGGTTTGCAATCTTATAAAATAATTATAATTATGCTGCACTAATTAGAGCATGAAATAAAAAATAAAACTAAACAAACAAAACAGGAAGAATAATCTGAGATTCTAATCCTTTATTTTGAAGAAGCCTTGTAGAGACTATTCTTCAAAATACCAACGAGGGTCAGATATATCCTAGCTTTCAGACCAGATTGTTAATTATGTCAATCAAAACTTCTTCTGGCTTTTGCATAATTCTTAGAGGGCAAATATATTTTAAACATTTTTAGGGCACATTTTCTACATCTCCAAGAATAACTTATAGTTAGAATTTACATAAGCTGTTGTATTTTTAATTTTATTGTTTTTTCCTATTCCATTTCTTAGAGCAGGTCTAAGTTTGAGGAAAAAAAAACTGAGCAGGAAGTAATGAGAGTTTCCATATATTCCTAACCCTCTGGCCACTGTTTCTCCTATTATTAACATGTTGCTTTAGTGTGCTTCATTTGTTAGGATTGGCAAACCAATACTGACTTATTAATATTAGCAAGAATACAATATACATATTAAAGATCACTCCATACAGGTTATGACAAGTTCTTACAGTCAGGTTGCTCTAAGGCAAAATAAAATATGTGAGCAGGAACAAAAAGAAATATGTATGTCTACAGGTGTTTCTGTTGTCCTTAATTTTTACCATTTTTCATGTCTACCCAATGCTTTCTATACCAGTTAACCTTCCATGTTTAATGTTCTGCTGTTTACATCTTGAAATTATTGTTAATTTTGTGTGAGTAACATTTTAAAGTCAAGTTAGGTGGAACTGGAAAAGATATCTGCAATATGTTAATCTGTAACAATTCCTTCCTTCCCTTCTTGCATGCATCATTCATGATGCCCATGGAGACAAATGCTCATTGGTCCATGGTGTATGGGAGTTCAGTAAAACTAAAAGTATGCATTATATATGCAAACTGCAGCTGAACATTGCCTGTGATACTGACTTATCCAAACTGAAATATAGCAAATCAAAATACAAGTTGTGTGTGTGTGTGGGGGGGGTGTATTAACAGAGAGAGCTTGACAGAAGGATTCACAGACAGAGAGATTTCAAATTCCTGAAGTTTTATTCCTAGATATGCACTATAATGAGAGAGAGAGAGAACATATTCTTAAAATCCAAGACAAAATGAGGGAGGCCAGACGAGATCAAAGGAAAGAGATAATGATACATAAACGATGATGAAGTTAGATGATGATGATGATAGTTAGATGATAGATAGATTAGATGAAATTCCAAGCCTATGTCACAGGTATGGATGAGCAAGAGGTTGTGAGAAGACCTATGAATGAAGTCAAGCCTATGAGGAAGACCAACAGTCATTTCACAGAGGAATATTTCAAAGAGTATGGCTAGAATCTTTTATTAATTGGAATGATTTCAATGAATTTAAGGGTAGTAGTGCATAGTGAAATAAAATTTCTCTGGTGGCATAGACAAAAGCAATGCTTTGGAAACAGATAAATGGTTTAGTGTTTGTGTCAAACATGAAATTTCATATGTTTATCTGATAAAGGATTTGATGCTGTTAAATTTTCCTAAGGAGTTAAGGTTTTGTTTGAAACACTAGTTGTAAGAAAAATACCCAATGAGGCCTGAATAGATTGTTCAGTGTTTGAAGTGCTTTCTTGCAAAGCCTAATGGTGTGGGTTTGAGTTTCCAGTATCCATGTAAAGCCAGATGCACAAAATGGCACATGCATCCAGAGTTAATTTTCAGTGGCTGGGGAGCCTGGCTGGCTCATTATCCCTGTCTGTCTCACTTTCCTCTATCTCTTCTTGCAAAACAAAGTATTTTTTTATTTTTATTTTTTAAATTTTTTTGTTTGTTTATTTATTTATTTCAGAGCGACGGAGAGAAGGAGGCAAAGAGAGAGAGAGAGAGAGAGAGAGAGAGAGAGAGAGAGAGAGAATGGGCTCGCCAGAGCTTCCAGCCTCTGTAAATGAACTCCAGATGCGTGCGCCCCCTTGTGCATCTGGCTAACGTGGGTCCTGGGGAATTGAGCCTCGAACTGGGGTCCTTAGGCTTCACAGGCAAGCGCTTTAACCGCTAAGCCATCTCTCCAGCCCCAAAGTATTTGTTTAAAAAAGAAAATGAACAATATCCAATGTGAATGTAGAAAGATTCTTTAGTCTTGGTTTAGGAGCCTTTTAGAAGGTTCCAAATAAATCCTCAGTTCAATAACTTTTACCTTCATAATACTAGTTGCTTTTCTCCAGACAAGACTTTGTATACAATGAATACAAGTCTTGTATTAATCCCTAAAATCCTCTTGCTAAAACAGTGACTATTAGAATTACCATGACCCTGTGTTACTTATGCCAAATTATTAATTCCACAGAAGAAGAAACTAAAGCTTATGAAAGAGATGATTTTCCATGAGAAAATATGTTCTCAGAGTTACATTGTTAAGAGAAAAACTATCACATAGTTGCTATGTATTATACATTAGATAGTGTGAGGAAGGATGATATCTTCCTGCATGAAGAAGGAATCTATACCAACAATTATAGCACCATTTCCCTTTGATCTATGATTTGTCTGGGATTTCAAATCATCACCCAATTTACTGATGCTAGGATTCTTTTCACACCTAATATTTAATCTCAAGCTGAGCTCAAACAAGTTAGTGTTAGCAAAAACCATAGTTAATTGATAATTTTCATTACCATCTCTTGCCTGATTAACTTTCCCATAGCCATAATAAAGACTGAATCAAGTAACCAGAACTCAGGTATTAAAAACCTAGCTTCCAACATCTTAGAAGATGACTATATTTGTAAATGGAGCCATTAAGGATGTAAAATAAAGTGCTTAGGATAGTTCTTAATCCTATATGACTGCATTCCTTATGAGAAAAGATTCCAATACAGACACATGCAGAAGAAATACCATGTGAATATATGGAGAGAAGATGGCTATTTGCAAGTCCTAGAGAGATACTCTAAAGAAAAATAACTCTCCTGATACCTTGATCTTGAGCCTCTACCATCAAAAACTTGAGAAAATGAATTAATTTTTTAAACCATCTACTCTATAGTACCCACAGAAGGCTAACACATAAACCATTGTACACTAAGGGATAGGTACATCAATTATCACCATAATTGTAATACAACTATTTCAATTCTGAGAGATTTAGTCTTGGTGTTCTTCAATTTTCTCCTATTTTGTTTGGTAATCTTAACCATTTGTGACATATATTATTCTGAAGTATGTAATGGAAGTGTCAACAAGTATATATGGTCCACAAATCTCCTCACACAATATGGCTTACTCCATTTCCTCTGAATGTTTTCCTTTCTGAGCTCACTAGCAATCACAGTTACAAGATTTCCTGTGCTGGCTGTGTTTATAACAGGCCTGCTGCTTACCTCATTGCATGTATTATTATGTTTAATACTCATAACAACTCTATGAGAGGTCTAGCATCTTACTTTCAGTTTACAAACGAGGAAACTGGGTTCCCAAAAGATTGCATAATTGTCACAAGGTGACCTAAATAATGACTGACAAGTCCAGAGCTCAATATCAGGTTTGTTGGATGTTGAGAACACTCTGTGTTCACTACACTGCCTAATTGTCAGAGTTCTTTCTTCCCTGCTCACACATTCAAAGAGATGTCATTAAGTAATTTTGCAATGTTTCACCAAATACTCTTTATCCATTTCTCAGGCCCATTTCTATGGCTAAAATGAGTATTTTGCTTACAATAATGTGTAAGCCATGCAGCTGGAGAAATTTCCATCCAGATGCTAAGTGTGTCACATTGAATTGTTATTATAATAAAAAGTTCCTGTTCATATTTGTTCTTATTTGCATATATGCAGAAGACATGGTTGTTCAGCCAAACCAAGCCATTGTACAAAAATGCAGTCCAAGACTCAAAGCAATTCTGAAAATAGCCCGTCTGTGGCATCTTACTGGGAAGAAAATGCACGAAATAGGTAAGGCTCTTGGAATTATCACTCAATAGCTCTATCCTTTATCTGCATTCAGCTTTCCTTTCCTCTCTGTCGGTCGCCCAGTTCCTTTCTCTTTTCTTCTGAGAATCTGCTCCATGCCAGATGATTCACTACAGACACAGTGTTGTTCTCAGAACAAAAGAAAATACTTGTGCTTTCCAGCTGCTTTCATTTTCATACCTTGACAATCACACTTGTGCTGAATTCAAAGTGAATTTTAAACATCTCTTTTACTTAGCAGCCACTATTCCAGAAGCTAGAATGGGACCTTTGGGAGAAGAGCTGCCAACTAAATGTCTGTATCTATTTGCAGTTCTCAGTTTTGATTGCTTATATTATTTGGGGAGGGAGTGACACACATGACATTTATTTAGCCCCAACTCCACTACATACTGTTTTAGAAGATGGGTGTAGGATTGTCACTGACATTTCTACTCATGACAGGGCTTATCTAGTAAATATCCCTGTCCCCATCCTCTTTTTACAAACCCATTCTATGTCTACTATGTTCTCATCCTGGAACATGGTTTCTAACTTCTAACTTTGGCTGTCTCCACACACAGTTATTGCTGAAACCCAGGTAACACTCAGACTATATGGTATGTAGCTGGATACTATGTTTCATTTTATTATGAAGCAGAATTTTCAGAATTTTAATAAAGAACTAACTAAGACTTTGTCCTCATTTTATTACTATTATTTTTTTTTTTTGGCTTTTCCAGGTAGAGTCTCATTCTAGCCCAGGCTGACCTGGGCTATGTAGCCTCAGGGTGGCCTCAAGCTGGGAAATCCTCCTACTTGGGCCTCCAGAGTAATGGGATTAAAGGTGTGCACCTGGCTTTGTTCTCATTTTTTTTTTTTTTTTAGTGTTTTAGTTTTTTAGTTTTTTTTTTTTTTTTTAGTTTTTTAAAGTTCAGTGGTAAAGTCATTTACCAAGATTTAGAGAGGGAATTTGATGAAATAAGGCTTTGTGTTTGCCCCTCTCCATGCCTTTTCTTTCCCCTTTTTAGCATATTAACTTCACTATATGCATTTTCTTGTCTGAGACATTGGAAAGTGCCACTCACACAAACATGAACACTATGCATTTCCCTCTGGTAATATCACTTTATCTTCACAAGTTAAGAATTATTATCATTCATGCATTATAGATGGAGAAAATAAGGTAAAATAGTAATATAGGTAATGCATCCAATGGTATTTGATACAAGTCTATCTGATTCCTGAGTGTTTATAATTAAAACCACTCACACTTATTTAGAAAGTGCTTACTACCTTCCATTACCATACTACTTTTGCATGCAGTGGATCATTTAGTCAGCACACCAATTTGTATGACACACCATTTTTCCATCTATACCTAGAGAGAAAATTTGAATTGAAAGGTTATGTAATTTGCTCAAGTTATGATTTATAAACTTGTATTCAGTCTTTCCACCATATTCATTCGTCTATATTTTATCACTAGCTACCCATAACATCTTATTACTAGGAGAAAAACTGACTGTGCTCTTAAGGTCAGCCTCTGTACTTGTGAATTTTACCTCTGCAATGGCATGCTCTGATATATCAACACTAACAATTCTAACCTGTTTCCTGCACTAAACCATTTCCCCTCACACAATAGGAGAAAACATAGTATCATTGCTTCTATTTTAAAATCAAGCCAGCAGGAACATACAAAAAACGATTTTATTCTATCTACTATCCCAGTTCATTTCAGCTATATATAACAAAGAGCTTTCAGAAAGGATTTTATAATGACTAATTGCAATTAGTCTCTCTCCATTCTCTACTCAATCTACTGTATTCAAAATTGTACATGATTTCACAAACATTACTTGTTTTCAATAATGAGCTCCATACTCATAAACCCACTGATGTATTCTTAGGTTTCGTCTTACTTGATCTAACTCTAGTAACTCCAGACAACAGCCCCCAACATCCAAGACATCTCAAATTTCTGTTTATTTCCTGTCTGTGCTATCCCTGAGTCAATATCTTATACCTTTCCCCTATTAATTGCCTAACCTTTTAGTCTTGGGAAACCCTAGGATCCATTTCATAAAACTTTTATTTTTAATGTCACTCATCCTTGAAATGATCTTATCCAATTTCACAGGTTTAAATAACATCAACATGGTCCTGATCCTGAAGAGCTCATCTTTGGACCATACCATTCCCATAAATGTACACACATGCATATAAGCAGCTGTCTTCCTGTATATAAAATAATGGGATATATCAAACGTCATGCATCCTAAATGGACCTACGGAATTCTCTACCAAGTGCCTCTAATTGTAGACTTCATTTATGCAATTTATATCAAAATCATTATGTTGGCTTGGATGAAATTTTTCAAAATTAACTTTTTGTACTTCTGATACATCCCATATTTAATAAAGAAAAAATGGTATTTGCTTTATATTTAAATAATTAAGTAAAATTATAACATTTTCTGCCAATTCTGTAACTATCTTTGTGGGCCACTTCATTAACTTTTGTCTGAGTGACTGCAGTAACCACCTAACTGATATTTTTTTCACTGTTTAACCTTCTGCCACTGTATTCTATGCAACAGAGCAATGCAGTCAGAGTAATCACACTAATATTAAAGGCAGGTCTTGATATACTTCTATTCAAAGTTATTAAGTGGCTCCTTCTTTGGGTATTAAACAATTAATATTTTTCTAATGCTTTTACAAGCCCTAATGGAGTCATCTCTCATCCTCACCTTGTTACATCATGGAACTCATTCTTTCTTTTTCTTCTATTCTTCTGTAGGCAACTTATTTTCAATTTTTCCCCAAATACATGAGCAATTATCTAATCTCAGATAATTTTCTACTTAGTGTTTGTAATACCTGAAATGTTTTCCCTCCAAGTATATTTCTGGTTTACTATCTCACCTCATTCAAAGTTTTGTTAAATGATTTCTTTCCCATGTAGCTTACCTAGTCACTCTGCTTAACATAACACTGTATTTCCCTCTATTCATAATCTTACTTATTTCATGATCTGCTCCATTTTCTTCTCAAAAGCATTTATGTTCACCTAATAAGCTATTGAATACAATGTATAGCTTTGTTACGTTTTTATTATCTTTTCCTACTAGAATTTAAGTATCACATAGGCAGAGATTTTTATGTTTTATTCAGTGGTATATTCTAGGCATCTAAAATAATCCTAAGCTTTACTTTGCATTCCAAAGCAGTTTTTGAATGAATTAAATAATGAATATTGACTTTTAAAGTAGTTAATATTTCTCAGAATTTCAGGATTCATTTCCTCTAGCACTATCCACAATGTATCTCAGCTAACCAATGATTTATTGGCTCACTTCAAGCCATTTTAGTGTTGAAGTCCAGAGCTATTTCTGTAACTCTTACTGTAAAACTGCTGTCTGAGGAAGTTACTTATAATAGCATCAGATACTAATGAACACTAATGACTATCAAATAAATGCTCAAGTATATATCTCAGTTCTTATTTGCATTCTAGCTAGAACCTGACACTTACTTTTCTTACTATCTGAAAAAAATTCTTTACCTTCTTACAGTCTCATCTTGCTCATCTATAAGATTAAACCTTGTGTCTAGATATTTTAATCAGAGTGGCATAAATTTTCTTCTAGGCTTCAACATAATTTATGAAGCTAGTAATATTTTGGTATTTAATATAACTTGTCTGTAATAGTTGCATTGTTATTTCATAACTTAAGGCAATATTGAAAACATGATATTATAGAATACATTTTATATTGCTATCATACTGTGAGGAACACTATACTAATTTAATGCAAGGTGGTTTATAAGTGACAAATGGTAAATCAGTAGTCACATCTGTATCAACCTGAAAAATCAGGTTAAAAATTCAATTTGGGGTTCAAACTACACAGCATAGTGCTAATAACAGGGTAGGATCTCCCACTGCATTGGCACAGGTCTTATCAAGTCAGGCTACTAAGAACAGAGCAAATTGTCACTCACCTCTTGCATACTGAGTGGCTAAATGACTGCCATCATTATGTTTGAAATAAGATGCTGTATTATATTTTGGAATAAAAGAAAATGTATAGACCCAACTATATTCTTAGCTATGATATCTTTGTGCTTCATATCTATACTTCACATTTGTAAAATGGAATGCTTTGAATAGATATCTATAATGCTTGCATCCCATCATCTACAACTTAGAATCTGGTGCTTAAAACCAAGCAGGAGAGAAGTTATATTTAACTGTGGATAATAAAAATTATAGTTTTCATACTGCTTACCTGACAGAATCTTTTACACATGCTTTATCTTTATAGCAGTCTCATGAGGTAGATGTTGGGATAACTTCTTGTCACAAAGAAATGAAAGACCGTCTTTTTTTTTTTATAACCCTCTGGAAACTGTATTTATTTTTTCATAATATGTAAATGATTTATTTTTAAATATGTATCTAAATATCTTCCCAGCTTTAGTTTCTAAAATAATGAATACAGATAGACATAAACCACATTAACAAAAGTTCTTGGTAGTTCTTTATAATTTGAAAAATGTAAAAAAGGAAAGACTGTCTTTATGTTTCCTTTTCTGCTTTAGGTGAGCACATTATGCTAAAGAGAGACCTGTGTAATTCCTCTACAAAGAAAACATTTCTCACTATTTACAAACTATTGCCAAAATACTAATATATTATACTACTTAAATTACACAAACTTTCTTTTCAACTTTCTTATACAACACAGAAACTTATGTGAAAATAATAAACCCTTCAAAATTTTTTTAGGCTAGATGTGGCAGTTACAAAATTGTCAAGTTAAGAAAGGTCATTACATATGCACACAGGACACACATTATTGTCATTTACCTCTAAAATGTGCATATAGACTGCTTCAGTTACAATAGTCATGACCACTGGGTCTCTAAAAATGAGCTTCCTATTTCTGCTACTTTGTAGCTATATAACCTGGGAAAATTCTGCTAACCTGTGAATGTCAGTTTTCTTATCTGTGATATTATTATCTGTGTCTGTAGCAGTCAGCTAAACCTTTTTGGGAAAAAAATTCAGCCAATTAGACATAACATATGGAAGGAAGGGGTTCATTTCAAGCTTACAAATTTTAGGTGAACACCATCAGGGTCATAAGATGCTGGTTCCCTTCATTAGATCATAGCAGAGAGACATCACCAAACAGCCGCCACCACCAAATTGACAGAGCTCCAAACTTGTTCTCCACATACCTTAGGGCTGAACTCCAAGAACTGGCCCCAGTGACATGCCCCCCATAACAGAGATCTGCGTGTCTGGGGCTCAAGTAGGAAGTTTAATAAAAAATGCCCGAGTCTGTATGGGGTCATACATTCAAACTACCAGTTTCTGTTCCCCAGGATTTAGATTTTCATTTTAAAAAGCTAGTAGATGAAAAAAAAAACCGTATGTGCTCTTTAGCTTGCTAAGGATGCCTAATAACTGTGGATTAAATAAGGATCTGAATTCAACTTGGATACTATTTCAAAAATTAATTTAGATATTATGAACTTATAACCAAAAACATTAGTCAAGAAGCCACGCATAGCCATGTCCATGCTAGGAAACCTTCAATTTTTCATTGATATTTGTCATTTTATTCTTAAGGTCAATTTTGAGGTCTCTCATGTATATGATAAATTATTTTGGTTATTTTGCCTTTTTAAGCTTGTTATAATTATTATTACTATTTGTATGTTGATGTTTATATATGGATACACAGATGTCTCATATGTACAGGTCAGAGGACAAACTGAAGGAGATGTGTGTCTGTTCCTTCTACTGTCTTTTTGAGACAGGGTTTTCCTTATTGTTTTTGTCATTGCATATACACAAGTGTGGCTGGCCTGTGAGCTTCCAGATTCTCTCCACTCCATCTCCCATTGCTGTAAGAGTGTTGGTATAACAAATGTGTGTACCACTTTAGGTTCAGCTTTATGTGGATGCTGGCAATTTGAACTCTCACTGACAAGCTTGCAAGCAAGAACCTTTAGCCACTGAGCAATCTCCCCAGCACCAATTATTCTTTTGTTACAGATTAAGTTACATGGAGCTTTGCAGCAGAGCCAACAGGATAACGTTATTCAGAATGTGGATAGAGAACATTGGTTAAGCACTATTAAGACCAATTTTCCTCCAAGGTACTGGTCACTGGCTTAAAAGGAACACAATTAGAAATACATAAGACAAGATATCAATTCTTAAGGCAAAATCAATTACCTTTCAAGGGATTGTGAATGTGTGGCAAAACCAAAAAGGAAAACAGAAGAAAATGAGGAATTAAACTGCCATGGTAATTTGAAAAAATACAAGACAAGAGTCATAGACACATCATTGACATATGTCTCCCAACAATTCTGGGCTACAGTTGAATCTTAGCATGCTTAGTATATGACTTTTATTCTTATTGGCAATAACAAATATTTTGGTTGTGAAAGTGAAGAAAGAACCTTTGAATTTATTAGTAGAACATAAAAAATACAGAATAAAATTAATTTTGATTTTTTGTTTGTAATATACTTTTTATTCTCTTCATTTATTTTGTTTATTCATTTTAATATTATTATTTGCTTTTTTCTGAGATAGGGTCTCGCTCTAGCCCAGACTGACCCAGAATTCACTATGTAATCTCAGAGTGGCCCTGAGTTCATGGAGATCCTCCTACCTCTGCCTCCTGAGTGCTGGGATTAAAGGTGTGCACCACCACGCCTGCAACTCTCTTCATTTATATTTATAATTTTTCCAGATAATATTCTCTAAAAGCAAAGCTTGATAGATTAACGATAAAAATTCAATAATATAGCCTATAAAAATTAGTGAAAAAATTAAGTAGTATACTATAATACAGGGATCAACATTCCTCGGACAATTAAGATCCTCCATGACAAATGTGGTGAGGTAGTTTGACTGTGATATTTTGAATGTATGGCCCCATAGACCTGGGCTAGAATAAAAAACATTCAAGTTGTATCCCACAGCTTTGTCAAATATAGACTATACAAAAGCATAGATTTGCTTAGAGGTAACTTTTCCACCACTCTTCATAAATATTACCTCAAGATGACAGGTGATGAGATTTTAAGTTCCAACTATTATTACAAAAGAAGATTTTTTTTCTTTTTTTCTTTATTAGTTAGTTTTGTATTCAGCAAATACAGTCAGTTTGGTACCATTATTAGGCTCATCCGTGACCGGCCCCCTCCCCTTGGCCCCTCCTTGTTGAGGTATATGGGTCATGCATTGTGGAGTTAGCCCACAGTTAAGGTAAGATAAGTGTCTCTGCATATCATGACCCAACATATGGCTCTGACATTCTTTCCGCCCCCCTCTTCCGCAAAATTTCGAGCCATGTTGGGTTCATTTTTGGTCTGCTTCAGTGATGAGGTGTTGTGGGGCTCTGAGGCTCTGGCTATCTGATTTGGTAGGAGTTGATTTTTCTCTGTGTTGATCTCCTTCCCCCTTCTGCTGGTATCTGGTTCATCAGGAAATCAGCACCCTTGCTTGTTTCGCCAATTTTCCTTAGTTACAAAAGAACATTTTTTACTAGTATACACAAACTAATTCAACAATTCGTTTAATAAACAGTTCAAGTTCACATGCAATCGTTTCCATAGCTATTATTTGATATAATAGTAAAAATATATAATCATCTTATAAACACACACAATATACATAAAAATCGCTGTGCTACACCTTTAAATTATAATTCTAAAGCACTTGATTTGTTAAATTACTTCTTTTATGATCATATTTTCCTTAATTGCTTCTGTCATTTAGTCTATGTAAGCCTTATTTTTCACATTATGGTAATTGTTGTTACCAATGTATTATCTACTTCAGTTTTAATAAGAAAATGTACAGAGAAATATTTATAAGAGCACATTGTACATATATGATATCATGTGTGTTAGTCCTGTATGCTAATCCAATAATATCCCTTTATATATGAATTTGTTCTATTGGTTTTGTCCCTCTAGAGAACTGAATAACACAGATTGTAATACCAAAATTGCATCTAGAGAAAGAGAATTATAAGGATGGATTTCTCTACTGGGCTTGGTGTTATCAGGAACTGGCACTCCAACTCATTGCTACTAAAGGCTTTGCTAATAAAGGAGAGCACTGATAAACCATGGGAATGAACTATTAAATATTTATTTTATTTCAATTATTTTTTAACATTTTAAAGAAGTATTAGAAAAAGATATACTTCATGATATTGATTCACCTCTAGTGAAGAGTAAGAAATTTAGTAATTCTGTATATAAAACACATAAATATTTGTGCAAAAGCAAGAAATAAAATGATGATCCTGGTTGCTTTTGACATCTCTGGATAAAGTAATTAGGAAAAGAAAAAGATCAGAGATAAAAATGAGATGACTGAAAGTGGTAGGGCTATTGACATGAAATGAGAATGTAGGAAAAATGGTTCATAGGGAGGAATGGGAGGAGAGGCTACTCAACAAGCAAGTCAAAGTACAGAAAACGAAAGATATAATACAGGTGGCAGAAGGGTATTTGGGGGGCAGAGGGAAGGGAGGGTAGAGAAGGAATCACACAACACTAATGCTAATATAAATTAGTACCATAGAAATATTCCTCCTGGATAGTATTCTATAATATATATCCTTCAATAAGGGGGGGACAGATGTGCCCCATAGGAGGTGGAGAAAGTATAACTAAAAAAAAAAAAAAAAAACATGAACTTTGGAAGATAAATACCAGGGCCAGAATTGAGTTACTCCCCACAGTGAGCTATTGGTCAGTAAGACATATGAAGTTCCCAAAATAATGCAGGCCACTGCCAAAGCACTTGGCTACCTGCCAGCAACAAAAGGTAAGACCCTATAGCTAAAGATGCTATGACCAGTGGCCAAAGGACATATGGAGACCATGCTGAAACTGAAAGGGAAACCAGCTCCATCCTGACTAGCCCTCATAGTGATGGAAAGTGCTATAGGGACTACTGGGACATAATGGTTACTACTGTGTATAAGCAGGAGACCTTTCAAGTTACAAAATCAACTGGCCAGGCAAAGGTACACACCTTTGCAATAGTGCTACACAGCCAATGTGAGTAACCAGCTGCTTCTCAGATTGGACAAGACCTGCTCAGTGGGAGAGAATTCATACCTGGTACTGGCAACATAGTCAAAATCCCATGGATAGGAAACTCATAGAATCTAGAAGGACTCTCCACTGGTTTGGGGGTAAGAAGATTGGGTACACCAATTAAAAAGTCTCTCAAATAACTATACTTATCCCCTTTAATCCATGCTGCTCTCACTTTTGTTTGGAGATTTTTTTTTTAATCTTACACATGATAGAGAACACTCAGGAGCTCCTGGATATATCAATGAAACAAGAAAAGATACCTGACTGCTTACCAAGACATGAGTCATCTCTACATCATCTGCTGGGACCAGGAGTCATTGCAGAGGAAGAGGAGATGCTGGGACCAGGAGTCATTACAGAGGAAGAGGAGATATGAATACTGCTCTCACTGATAGCCTGAAAACCAATTCCAGGGAGATAATGACACACACTGTAGTCACTCAAAACTCATCGAAACAGAAATCCAGAGGCTACAGAAAATTCAACACTAAATCAGATTTCTAATATGCTTGCCATGTCTTAGGGAACATTGTGGAAAAGGGGCAGAAAGACTGTTAAGAGCCACAGGGTGGTTGGGAGTAGCCTAAGGCATGGACGGACATACCCCTCCCCCCCACAAACATTGTCTGCGGCCCTCAGGACATCACAGTGAATATCAATAGCTTTAATGAAGAGGGACCTCAGTGTAATGCAGGTAGGAGAGGTCATAATTAAGAATATAACCTTTGAAAAATAAAATTTAATTTAAAAGAGGAGGCTGGGTGTGGTGACTCATACCTTTAATCCCAGCACTTGGGAAGCCAAGGTAGAAGTATCCCTGTGAGTTTGTAGCCAGCCTGAGACTACATAGTGAATTCCAGGTCAGTCTTGGCAAGAACAAGACCCTACTTTGAACCACCAAATAATAATAGTTACTATTATTATTAAATAAAGAAAAATAAAAAAGTAAAAAAGCAATACTATCTTTCAGATACAAAGTGGCCATCTTATTCATGACCTCACAGTAGCTAATGCTACCTACATAAGACCTTTATAATAGAAGGTGGAAAATGATGACCTTAAAATAGAAGAAATACTAATTGGAAAGAAAGGATTCACTGAAGTAGAGATTTGAGAAGGGGTAAAGGGAGGATGATGGAAGGAGAGGACCATGATCTTGGAATATTGTCTATATGTGTGGAACTTGTTAAAAACTTTTTGGAAGCCTTAAAATATGCACATAAATGATCTGAAATTGCTAAGTGTGCTGTGGAAGAGCCATTGGGCTCAAGTTGCAGAAAAAAAAAAAAACCCAAACCTTCACTGTAAACTTGGCTGAATTACAACACAGTTTCAAGACCCAGCCTCAAAGAATCTCCGCTGTTAAAGCCAGGGCACTGATTGGAAAAAAGAGTGGCATCCTGTAATGTTAGTGGAGATATGCACTAAGACCCCAATAAAGCAGGGGGGAAACCTTCCCACACTTAATAATGGATACATTCCCACCAGCACACCTTGCAGTATTGCTCTCTCCACTGTTGTCTGTGAAAATTAATCCTGCATTATCTGTAGAAACAAAAATGGCAATGACCTTCCCAGAAGGATATGTCAAGCAAGACAAGCCAGACCTGTAACCATATTTAAAGCTGAGAAGACCCCTAGAGATGAGGTAGAACGTGTAATCCAGGAAGAGATGTGATACACCCCTAAACAACTTCAGATATTTTATAATTCATTCAAGCAGAAGTCTGAGAAAGTGTTCTGGAAATGGATTTTAAGGATGTAGGATGATGAAGGAAGAATTGTAAAAATAGATCAGGATGAGTTTATTAATATTGTCCCAGTGAGCAGAGATACTAGGTTGAATAATGCAGCTTGAACATTTGTAAAGGTGCAAAGAATTTATTTGATTTATTGGATAGAGTTTGGGTCAAAAGATGTTCTGCTGTGAATGATGTAAAGTTGCCTGACATCCCTTGTATTAATGTTGTTGAAAGGTCTAAAAGCCTCAGGGAAATTAGAGTACTGGAGTAGAATTGCTATGTAAAACCTTATCCTCAAATATGGAAGAATCCAGAAGATGTGGCCTTCACTAAGACTATAAGAAGCAGATTAGTGAGAGGCATACCACCATATCTGAAGAGCCCATTTATGACTCTTTTGTAATACAGACATTACAGTGAAAGAAATGGTTGCTGAATTAGCCAATTTATATGCAATTTGTGTCACTGGATCCGAGGGTAATAAGGGCCAAGTGGTAGCACTGAATCTGAAAACAGAGGTGAGCATATTTAAAATAATGGACAGCATAGACAAAAACAATCCTCAGAATTTTTGACTGATATAAACTTGTGATAGTGATAATTGTGGAGTTCTTAAAATTTATTACATAGGAAGTCTACTGTTGTAGACAGCTTCATGTTGTGGGGGTGAACATCCAAACCAGACACAGTTCATAGGAGGAAGGGATTTATTTCAAGTTTACAAATAAAGGTGAAAGTTCCATCAGTGGCTGAAGAGGCTGCTTCCAAACATCCAAACAGAGAGAAACCATCACCATCCAGAAAACACCAAAAGCAACAAACACATATGGGGATTGGGCAGCAGGGACCCTGCCACAGCTTAGACTTCTCTCTTATAACTTTTTGTCTGGAATTCAGATCTGTCCCCAGATCTTAGGGCTAGATTCTAGGATCAACCCCCCCCCCCCAGTAACACCTTCTCCAATTAGGTAGCTGGAGATCCAAGTTATAAGCTTTAATAAAATACCTGTGTTTGGAGCAGGGTATACATTCAGGCTTCCACACCTATGAAGTTCATTCTCAATCAGAAAAGCTCCAGAACAATTGAACAAAAGATCACTTTGAATCATTGTAATAGAGAATCACAGCTCCTTTGCCAATTCCTGGACAAGCCAATTTACAGACCCAGAACCTTTTGAATGAAGGGTTGGCCATGTCTCCTTGAAGAAAAATCTCTCTGCATTAATTCCCAAATCTCTTTCAGCTGGAAACCTAGCATTCAGAACACCTAAGTTTATGGGGGACACCTAAATCAAGCCATCATACCTGGCCTTATTTTTCTTTTTGATTATTATGAACAATTTCAGATGAGTGATGAGCATAATTCCAGGTGAGGTCAAAGCAACCTTTTGCATTATATCTAGAGTCAGCATATTTGAAGTTGTCAACCTAATCTTGGTAAACTCCCTGTTTATAAAGCTTTCCAATCACAGTGCTGAGGTGGTGTCTGATGTTCCTAAAAGCAGAAAGGCAAGGATGAGCTTAGGGAGAAACTTTGTTTGATAAGCACTAGCTAAGCATGACCAGGAGTGTAATGTTAATGAGTAATATTATGTATTAAATTATGTATTGTTATGGCTAATCTCTATTGTTAATTTGTTTGCCTCTATAATCAACTAAGAGACACACCTCTGGGCCAGTGTATGAAGATATTTCCAGAAAGTATTCACTGAGAGGAGCTGCTCCCGACCAAAGGTGGCACAGATATAAAGAGGTCTGAGGAGAAAGCAGAGTTGTTGCTGCTAGTGCTGCTGCCATCCATCATTGCATTGCAAATCTGAATTTTTAAGCATCCAATATGTACTGAAGACTACCAACTCTCCAGGAATCTTCCATGTTTTCAGCATTCAGGAAGGACTCTGAGGTACGCAGCTTTGTGGACTGAGCAGCTACTGTGTTCAGAGATGTCTAAGATGCAGATGGCCATTGCTGGACTACTCATCTTCTGGTGTGTGCGAGTGTGTGTGTGTTAGAATATGTGTGTATATCTGTAGTTGTGATCAGAGCTACATAGGTGCCCTTAAAATATTTTTAAAACTTTTTTTTTCTAATTTATATTTAGGAGAGTTTATTTGAGCAAAGAATGATTCTTGAGTCAGGCAGCAGCCAGAACCAGGAATGGGTCAGAAAGTTCTAGCCTACAATATGGACAGGCAGTGTTTACAGTCAGAAAAATATTAGACTTTTTATGGACATGCTCTCATCACTTGGCCAATACACTCATAATTCAAGCTACACTTTTTTTTCTTTCTTTTTTTTTGAGGTAGGGTTTCACTCTAGTCCAGGCTGCCCTGGAATTCACTATGGAGTCTCAGGATGCCCTCAAACCCACAGTGATCCTTCTACTTCTGCGTCCCGAGTGCGCTACCATGCCAGGCCACTTTTTAATTTTTTTTAAAATTATTTTATCTATTTATTTGAGAGACAGAGACAAACACAGAGAGAGAGAGAGAGAGAGAGAGAGAGAAAGAGAGAGAAAGGGAGATAGAGAGAGAGAGAATGATCATGCCAGGGCTTCAAGCCACTGCAAACAAACTCCAGACTCATGCACCACCTATTGCTTCTGGCCTATGTGTATGAAGGAATTGAACCTGGGTCCATAGGCTTTGCAGGCAAGTGCCTTAACTGTTAAGCCATCTCTCCAGCTAGGTGGACTTTTTAATTGCATAGTAAGTTAGGTTGCAGTTCATTACATAGGACCTCAAAGTATAGAGGCATCCACAGGCAAAAATCTGTGGTAACAGTACTTAATCTTGGGTTGTCTCCAGGACATGGTTCTGTGTTTTCTGGTTCAGTGTTTATGATTATTTTATCAATCATACCTCACTTTCATGAATGATGAGAGTGGACTGGATGTTTAAAGTAAAAGGCAAGACATATCTACCCAAACCAATGTAAACTAAAATATCACATCATAAGTCAAAAATGCTCTGTGAGTTCAAAAACTTTGAAAAAAAAAACCTGCCAAAATCTGTTGTTGAAAAGCAAAGAATTAGAAATTACTACTCAAAAAACTATAGAATTCATTAAAAATTACAGCAATCAGCTCTTACCAATAGAGTCACATTCCAGTATCCAGCTGTCTGTTAAAAGTCATCTTTTGAAACAAACAAACAAATATAAAATAAATTAGCCTCCTTAGAAAGTTCATGTTTTCTAACCAAAATATCAATTGTTACTCTTCTATAGCCTAGGTTGAGGAATTTCCCAAAGAAAACTTAATATTTATTAGTACAATTCTCACATTGATAATAAGCCGCTGTAAACTCAAGCTTAATTACTTTAAAAAATAACATTTTTCTTATAAATGTAAATCCAAATGTACAAATTTATCAAGAAAATAGGAAAACAAACATTTAGGTAGTATCTACTTTTGAACAAAAAGTTTAACTCTCCTAATGATCCAAGAAAAAAATCCCTCGATTTTAAAAGTTTTCCACATTTTCCTATAGCCCTTCTAGTCATTAAGGTTTCAGGAAGCCTTATCATGTACTCTTAGTCTGAATATAAGTTTTCCCATTTCAGTGGGCTCTTGTTTATGTGAAGCTAAGGGTCAATATAAGCTTATATCATTCATAGAATGATTCCATTTTTCATTGCTATCCAGTGAGTAGATATTTCTGACTGCTTTGTCATTCAACAAATTGTAGCCATGGGGAAACCAACAGAGTTATTAATTTCACCATTCTCCATATGAGAGAATTAAAATCTATTTCAAAAAAGCAGAGAATAATATACTTTATCATGAAGCTAGAAGTCAATTATAACAAGTAAATTAAATGGACCTTAGTTCACAAATAAATATATGTACATGTGCATTCACAGAATGTGTGTGTATGTGTCTTGTCTTTTCTTTTTTGGTAGTGGAGATCAAGTCCAAGGTATCAAGGATGCTAGCTAGACAAGCATATCACCATTGAGCTACATTCCCAGAAATATGTATATATAGTGAGGGGAAAATCACATAAGTGGCCAACATTGAAAAATTTCTTAGGCTATCATAGGGAGCAACTTGATAAGGCTGATTGGTTGTAACACTTATCACACAAATTTTTCAGTGTATGCCATCAGAATTGTGTTTGACAGCTACACATATTGAGACTATCTCCTGAATGTGTCTGTTGCCACATTCATACTTAACTCAGGCTCTTGCCATATTGCATGTCATGACAGGATGGTTGATGTTTTATACAACAATGCTAACTGTACTTCAGAATTGCCCATCCTAACCATGGGTATTAGAAATCTTCACAGAAAATGAAAGACAGTATTAATTATATCACTGTCCCTTTCAAGCTTGAGATACCCTTCACCCCCTCACTTGTAATTCCTGTACATTTTCTCTGACAATTCCTAGCACCTTTATACCAATAATCATGATAAATTAGTTATCTCTCATGCTTTACCATTTACGTGTAGTTCATGAAGAAGCCTGTTTTCAGTTGTTCAAAGGGCAACAATGCCACACTAGCTGATAATATGCACTACCACTACCACCAAGTTTAATTATTTAATAATTAGATTATAAAATGTAATTACCATTGTATCTATGGTTTTTTAACTACCTATTAAAAGCTATCAAAACTACTTAAATTTGCAGGGAAGGAAATCACTAGCATAGCCTCAACCTAGTATTTTCCCTAAAAGTTCTCTGGTTTTCAATCACTCAATTTACACTCAAAAAATAAAAAAAAAATCCCAGCAACTATGTTAAATGCGTGTGCTCTGATCTCTACTTGCTTTACTTTTCTCATTAATTGGGTGAAATTAAAGTACAGTTTAAATAAAAAGTACTGAAACACTCATGTTCCTTAGTGCTAACCTGGAGGCATAAGTGCAATCCTTATAATAATGTTGTAAGATAGCCATGATTACCATGGTAATTTTGCAACAGTGTATTTATCACTGTTTTTATCCTTTAACTTAGAATATTTTTATTTTATTTCATTTATTTATTTACAATAGGGGAATAAATTTACAGCTTTAAGATTTATTAATGCACTGTAAGAAAAATTGAAATTATAAAGGAAGCCCAGATGCAATATTTTCAGTCTGTTCTTATCATTCATTGATTACAACTGAGAACTCATTATTTTTATATCTGTAATGGTAAAGAAAACTGACAAAGGAATATATTACACAATTATTATACAAGTCAGAAAATGAATGCAAAACAACCAGATATCAACAGTCTAGACACTAATAACAATGATGAAACTGCTCAGGTGAGAAATTTACATATAGTGTCATCAAAGATGAATTTTTTCACACTCAAGAATTCATGAGTAAACTATTTCTAAGGACTTAAAAGAACTGTATTGCCTTCCAAATAGGTATATATCATGAGAACTTTGCCAGGCAATACTGTATAAAACAATCATGTTACAAGACGGCACTTCATGTTACCTAATGTTTGTGTTCCTAAACTTATTTTCAATATAGAGGGTTACAATGAGTAAATTCTTACTGAATGTTATGGTAAATTCAAATTTTCACAATTCTTTTGTTACTACTTCTGACTATTACTTGTAATATGACATTGATATGTAAGAAACAAAGAAGGCTTCTATTGAACACATTGCAAAATTTTGGGTCATTTCCTTTTATTCTAAAAATCAAATTAATACCAATAAGATCAAAGAATCTTTTTTTAAACTCCTGATTCCCTGATTCCATACACTGAGATAACAGTTATTACATGCATATTATTTACTTGGGACTGTCCTAAATTGTCTCCATTCATTAAATCACCTGATTCTCAAAATAACCCAATGATCATCTCATATACATATATATGTATATACGTATTTTTATAGAAATAGAAGTTTAAATCTTTCATAGATATACAACTTGTGAAGGGTTACACAGTATATGTAAAGGCAGGATTCTAATACAGATGGTCAAATGCAACAGCTTTCAGTCTTTGTGACACAGTCCCTAGATTATAGTTCACGACTAACAAATATTTGTTGAAATAAAATATGTCTTGTATGATAGCCAAACCAATATCTAATAGCTCTCAGATGAGAGGAGGATTACTGAAGAATAAACAATCAGTCAAAGTTAATTTAGTTGAAACATTCATGAAGTGTGTGAGCTCTGGTTGGTTCCAGTAAAATCAAAGTTGTAAAATGTCAGTTTCATTGAAATAAATATTACAAATATACATTTTGTTAACTGATTTAATAGTTTGTTACATTTAAATATTTTATCATATTCATTTGTCTTTATCATTCATCCATTAAATGAATATTATTGTAGAATTTATTTTATGTCAAGCATTGTATTAAATATTGATTATACAGTGCTGAGAAATAAAGAATATTTGGAGGACTTACTAATCTTCATTTTCTTTTAAAGGCATATTTTAAATTTTGCTGTGTTGTATCCAGATATCCACATTAAATATGTCTAAAATAAAAAATAAACACATCAAAATTACCAATATTTAAAAAATATACTTTAAAAAATTTTTATTTGTTAGGAGGGAGTGAGAAAGAGAGAGGAAGAGAGAGAAAGAATAGTTGCACCAGGGCCTCTATCCACTACAATCAAATGCCTTATGCAAGAATCACTTCATGCATCTGGATTTATGTGGATACTAGGGAATCGATCCCAGGTTGTTAGGCACTGCAGGCAAGTGCCTCTACCACTAATCCATCTCTCCAGCCATCATTTATTTCTTAAAAATAGATAAAGTCCCTTAACTTCTTATAATTATTTTCCCTATTTTAAAATATTATTGCTATGTTGGTCAATACATAGCTATTACCCATATGCAGGAATTTTAGTGTGTATTTAAGTTACTTAAATAAAACTAAAATTCGAGTCCCCTGTAATCATACCAGCCAAATTTCAAATGCACAAGTAGTTATATATGCCTAGATATGAATGTATTGGACAGGATAGAATAATTCAAGTATTGTCAAACTATTTAATGGAAAGTGTCAATTTAGAGACTATTAATTGACAAAATTCTTGGTTATCATCATAAATGTTCATGTGATATTTATCCTTTGCTTTATAAGATATAAAGTAAAATGCTTCTCATATTTTATAATTTAGAAAAATTTGATGATTTAAGTCTATGGTGCTGTATAAAACAGTTTGTAACGTGTTAATGTCTTTTTAAAAACAAAATTGGATATTGGGGAATCAGAGTCAGAAATCAGTATCCATAGTTTACCTACATGTAGCAAATTATCAGTAATCTCAAGAAGCTTTTTCATCACAAGAAATAATGCACACTTATGCAAATTCCATCATTTTAAACAAATTATAATAAATTCCCAATGTTTCAGCATGACTCTGATTGACCCTGTCTGATATATCCCTAATATTTTAAGTGATACATTTCCACCACTGTGTAAATAATTGGCAATACTGAGGGGGATTTAGTGATCATTGCTCACAAAAATCAGATCTCATTCAGTCCAAACATACAGTGAGTTTATAATATTCTGGGTGTTTCCTCGTTAAACTCTGCTACAATCTAGTTACATTCCTACTCATGTTAACTCTACCATCACAGTCCTGACTATACATTTCATTTCAATCAACTTTTGATTTTCTAGGGCTCAATTTTTATAACCTTGGCTAAATAGGTCCCAGTTGTCACTTGAACACTGATGAAACTAAAGACACTCTCTTTAATTAAGATAGCCTCTGACATTGGTTTTGGCTATTTGCTCTGAATTGACAGCTGTTCTTTTTCTACACTATCACTTTTCTCATCGTGGATTTTCAAATACGCCAAGAAATCATTACTTGTATTCAAGGTTTTCTACAACATTTCTTCCTTTATTATTCCAGTTATTGAAAGCTCGAATATGTGCACTACTTCAGGAAAAAAATTCTGATCTCTCAAAGGGATTTCTTTGCCTCATTTTAACCTTCACTTTGATTTCTAAAAACGCCAAATACTTCATTTATGTTCAAATAAAATTAACATTTTGGGGGGTTTTCTGAGGTAAGGTCTCACTCTGGCCCAGGCTGACCTGGAATTCACTATGTAGTCTCAGTGTGGCCTCGAACTCATAGCGATCCTCCTACCTGTGCCTCCCGAGTGCTGGGATTAAAGGCATGTGCCACCACGCACGGCTTAAAATTAACATTCTTAAGAATGAATAATGCATGTAATGAAGACTATATTTAATACTAGGAAAATATTCAAAGCCTTACATGTACATAGACATTGCTACCTTTTGCTATAAAGTTTTACTGTTGCCATGACCAGAAGTAAGATTGCCTAAATTGAAATGAAAGATCACCCTAAAATATTTCCAAAACCTAGAATAATCACTTAACTTTTCTAAACCTTGTTTACTTCGTCTGAAAGGGGAGATAATAATAGTACTATTCATTACGGATGAAAAGATTAGCAAAAGAGGTAAGGGTATTGGTGGTTTTTATTTTCATTTCTCAGCACATAAAATTTTTTCTTTTAGTGCTTGAAATATCAACCACTATCTAAGAAGCTTAGGCAGTCAGATATTATCTCTTATTCCTAGTGAAGTATATGTTCAAAGCTTAGCCAAAAGAGTGTTGAATCCTGGGACTTCAAATCTCAAGTGACTGATATAAGAAGTAAGAATATCGTAGAATTTTGTCACATCTTTGGTTCTACTAATTACACTTGGTGTACTGTTTACTATTTTATATAATGGTGGTTACAAAATCAAGTTTCTTTTATTGAAATGGACTATACTGTAAATGCATGTTAAGTGAAAAGTTCAGCCATTATTCCAATTAGTTTCTGTGGTATTTAATATCATGGACTATAATAAAACATTCATAAATATTTTTCAGAATTTGGGGCATTTTGACATGTGATAAATTCTGAAATAATTAGTACACATTTATCTGCTCAATTCAACTCCTGCACCAATATCATTTCTACTATTCATCTTATAATTTATAACTTAAATGTATATGTACATATGCATATATAATTATAGAATATTAGTATATTGGACTTTATTGTGCAAATAAAAAGAAGCATTTTAAAGTTTCAATGAAGAAAAAAACCATAGTGTTATATGCGCTTTATTGATGCCACTGGAATATATGAAATAGGAATGAGAAATTATTTTTTAAGTATCAAATTTCATTCTTTGTAATGTGACCATCTATCCAATAATAGTTGTATTTGGAAGCATAGAATTAGTATGAAGATAATTAAGGAATTTAATCAATAAGTTTGTTAGCAGGTTGGATGCTCAGTATACATTATGGAAAAAAGGAAGAAAACATTTTTATGCAAATTATTCATTTTTAAAGTCATAAGTCTCCATTTTGATATAATGTTTATATTTAAAAAAATAATTGAGATATAATTGTTATGCCACACAAGCCTTCAATTTGTATTCCAAAAGTCTCTGGTTTTAGTGTGTTCAAGGTTGAGCAATCACCACAACAATCATTTGGAGAGCATCCCTCTCCTCAAAAACAAACAAACAAACAAACAAACAAACAAACAAACAAACAAAAAAGAACTCATGAGCGACTGGGGGAAAATGACCAATATCTGTCCATGCAATTTATGGTCTAACCTATTTAGCAGCAAATAACATGATGTGACGCTCACACAAGTGCAATAGTGGTCCACGGCCATGTTGGGAAATCAACTGCTCTTGAATTGGCTAACTAATCCACTCAGTGGAACAGAACCCATAGCTGGAGCTGGGAAACAAGTCAGAGCCATATCCAAAATTGAGCCTGCTCTCCATTATCAAGCTACCACCAATTGTGGGCTACAAGTGGGTCTACACCTATTAAACTCTCTCTAAAAAATAATGGTTTTCACATTTATCTGGTGCTTACTTTACTTTCTGTCAGAGACTCTGCTTTTCCAGATAGACACAGATCCTAAGGTGAGAACCACCCCATCATACCTCAAAAGGGCCCCAGCTAAACCTAAGAATAATTGGCAAAATATGTGAAGAGTGCTGTTTTCTTGGCAACCGGGTACCACCACAATTGTGAAGGAGATACACACAGAAAACAATCAACCCCTACCAAACCAGCTATCTGGAGACACAGAGGCTCCCGAGACCTCATCACTGAAGCAGAACTAAAATGAACCCAACATGGCTCAGGGAAATTTGCAGAAGAGGGGGCAGAAAGAATGTCAGAGTCACATGTTGGGTCATGACAAGCTGAGACATTTCCTCCTACCCAAAACTGAAAGCTAACCCCACAATGCAAACCCACATACCCCAAAAAGGAGGATCCCTGTGGAGGGAGTAGGACAGAGAGGAGGCTAACAATGGTACCAACTTGACTGTATTCACTGAGTACAAAAATAAAAAAATGTAAAACAACAACAACAACAAAAAAAAACTATAGACCTATTAGTGTTTACTGCCCATTTCCCCCCAAACCTTCCTGGCAATAAACAAATTCTAATCTACTTCTTACTCAACAGATTTGCCTGTTTTGGATCTTAACTTTTATGTTATTGGTTTTTTTTTTTTACTTTTTTATTTGAAACATTAATAATTGAACACATTGTAATTTGGTTGTGTTCCCATCGGGTTATTTTCTTTTGTCTAATTTCCCCCTCCTCCATTTCACTGAGCACCCTCCTTTTTCAAGGTAGTCCATCATATATTTTCTTGTATCATTCCATTTGTCCTCCAAACCAAAATGTTTTTGGCCTCAGAACCCTGCTTGTCCTGTGAGAGTATTTTAATCATTGTGTTGTGATGAATGTACCAATTAGGAGGATGGTGCCCCACAGTTCACTTTCCCATTTTGAGACTCTTACATTCTTTCCTCCTCCTCTTCCTCAATAGTCTATGAGCCTTGAAGGATATACTAGAAATCTACTTTAGTGTTCAACTCTCAGCAACCTCTTGTTTTCTGCTTTGATGAATTTGGAGTCACCCTAGTGTCTGCTCCCATCTCCATGGAGAAGGGTCTCTGGCCAGCAGTGAAAAGATCACTCATATTCAATCTGCCACTTCCTCTGCAATGTATTCTTAAGTAAAATGATGTCAAGCAATGCACTTTGAGAATCCATATAAAAATTCAAACATTCATATTAAAGTACTTTATGGCCTCTCTATTATCCACCCAAGTTTATTTTTCAACTTTTATTTGGAAGAATATACATAGAAATACATAGAAATACACAGAACTACATTGCATAATTTGGAAAATGTATACTCTCAAGAAACCTTTTGGGTATGTGTATATAGTGTGCATTTGTGTATGCACACACATATGAGTGTACATGTACATGTATGTGTAAGACAGAATTTTACACGATGTGTCATCCTTGTTCACACTCCACCTTATTTACTGAGTCAGGAACTCTTACATGAACCCAAAGTTCACCATCTCTGCTACTCTAGAAAAGCACCTAGTTCCAGGTTTCCACTTGTCTCTACCTGTTGAGTGCTGTAATTACAACTCGGCCTTTGCACCTACCTACAATTTATGTTGGTGCAGGTTATTGGAACTAAAGTCTGCACACTTGGGTATCAAATGTTTTATCCACTGAACTATCTTCATAGCTTAAGAAACCAATTTCTTAACATAATATAAAAATCTGTGGGAAAAACTTCTTCTTATCCTTCCTGGTCAATATCCACCCCTACCAAAGTCAATCACAAGCTTGATTTTTTTCACTTTTCATTAATTTAAACACTTTCAAAAATGCATGAAGTAATTATAATATATGTTATTCCATATTATTGTTGTTTAGATTTTCTATTTTATTTTAATGATTTTTTGAGGTAGGGTCTTGCTCTAGCCCAGGTTGACCTGGGTGGCCTCTCACTCATGGTGATCCTCCTACGCCCCCTGCCTTCTGAATGCAGAGATTAAAGGTGTGAACCATGACATACAGCTTTGTTTTATTTTTCTTTTGTTGTTTGTTTATTTATTTATTTGAGAGCGACAGAGAGAAGGAGGGAGAGAGAGAGAGAGGGCGCATCAGAGCTTCCAGCCTCTGTAAACGAACTCCAGACACGTGCACCCCCTTTTGCATCTGGCTAACGTGGGTCCTGCGGAATTGAGCTTCGAACCAGGGTCCTTAGGCTTCACAGGAAGCGTTTAACCACTAAGCCATCTCTCCAGCCCTTGTTTTATATTTCTTAACAGATTTTCATTGTACCTGAAAAGTGTAACTTAAGGTTTTTGTTTTTCTTGTAAGAACAGTTTATATGAGATGCATCTTCTTCAAATTTTAAGTATCCTATGTTGTCTCAATACTGTTAATTATAAAGACCATCATATATAATATTTTTCTATAACCTTATACCATTATTAATTAAAACTTCACACTCATTGAATTCCAGTTGCTCAATTTAACTTTCCTCTAGCTCCTAGGAACTACCATTGCATTCCATGGTTCTATAAATTGAAATGTTTTAGATAAACACAGATATTGATATTTTGTGAAAAATATATTTCACTTACTGTAATGTCTTTGAAGTTGATCTTTGTAATAATACCAAACACTTTTAATATACTTGGTGGTTATTTTCATGTTTATTTTAGGGTAATATTGGTCCTTTCCTTATGTTTTAATCATATTATTTGTTTTCTTACATTTGGATTGTTCAAATACCTTAAATAGTTTGAACATTAAGTACTTATTTGTGGTTTGCAAATATTCTCCCATTTCAAGGTCTTTTTTTCTTGTCTGCTGTTTGTTTTCTGCAGAAGTCAATTGACTTTAGTTTGATATAGTCCCATTTTTGTATTTTATTTTTTAATACATTTTTTGTTTATTTATGTGCAAGGGAAGGGAAAGAGAAGTGGAGAGGAGAGGAGAATAGAAGAGGAGGAATGGAGATCATACCAAGGATTCTCACCACTGCAAACACAAACTCACTCCAGATGCATGTGCCAATTTGTGCATCTGGAGTTATATTGGTTCTGGTGACCTGAACACAGTCCATAGGCTTAGCAGACAAGGAGCTTTAACCATTGCAATGGTCAATTATTGTTGTCAACTTGATCTGATTAGTAATTCACAGATATTCCTCTTGGGCAGGTATTTGATGTTGTTTCCTAAAGGAATGAATGAATGAGGAATTCAGAATGAACCCTTCCACCAGAGTGGGCTTTATGCAAGGAAGCTCTGAGAAGAAAGGCCCTTCCTGTGCTTCTGCTATGATGCTTGCTGGTGAGTACGTTCACTTGTACTTGTATCTATCCTGTTTGGCTATCTTTCATTTATCCTTTGGCTATCCTTTCTCAGCACTGGCTCCACCTTTCCTTGATGTTTTATTGTGGGCTGGAGACCAACAGCTCTTCAGGAAGCCTTCATACCTTCAGTGCTGGATTGTGACTGCTGAGGCATGCAGCCATGTGGTCTGAACACCTACTGGGCTCCTGGACTCTCAAGCCTATAGACTGCTCTTCTTGGACAGGAGTAAGTTAATCAAATAAATTATTGTTGTTAATACAGTTCATTCTATTGGTCCTATTCCTCTAGAGAAGCCTGACTAATACTATTACTGAGCCATCTTCCCAGTCCTGTATTTATATTATTGTTCCTTGTGCCAGAAAAGGGGGTTTAATGCATATTTTCTTTAGGAAATTTTGTAATTTGAAGTATCAAATTTAGGCATTTTCTATATCACGAGTTGATTTTGCAATTGCTGCATGTGCCACTATGTCTAGTTAACAACTATAGGTTTGTAGAGGTAAAAAAATATATGTTTCCATTTCTATATTTCAGAATTTTGCTAGGAATAAAGCACAGGAGCCATTCATGCAAATATAAACATGAAGAATGGGAGCATGGATGTGCCCAACATTGCACTGGCTTCAGTGTCTGCATAGAATGCAATCTCCATGATGGTGAGTCAGTGACTAGGGCAAAATTAGTAATAGCTTGACTGTGGTGATAATATTGATGTTTGGGGTATTGGTCTGCAGAGTGGAGTGGTAGACCAGGATATGAATATAGAAATGTGCTGCCACTTGCAGCTCTGAAGTCAGGTCAGTGTTTAACAATCTATGGTGGATGATCTAATTTCTGCAGTGTGGATAGCTTGGCTTTGGGGGACAAAATGGGAACTAACTTGTTGTAGTAATTTCTGAGCCGTGGATTGTGAAATGCAGCCAGAGACTCTAGACCCAGAGTATGGGCTTTCACGCAGTGGCTTCAGGCCTGGTTTGTGATATACACAGGTTTTGCAGAGGGTCCCTTTCCAAAGTGGTGCAACAGTATCATTTTGATAGGTCAGAGAGGGATGTGGAGGCATGACTTCACTTCAGAAGTTTCTGACATGAATGGTTGTAACCTAGCTCAAACCTTTGAGCCAACAGGCCACGGGGAACATCATGATTTCTACTTCATCACTGATGACTTTACCTTCTATCTTTCTTTACTCTTTATCTTCCTGTTTCTGTAATTTTTACCAGTCATGCTTTCCATACACATTCTCCATTCCTCCTACTGTTGTTGCATTTCTAAGCTTTTTAAATTTTTATATAGTTGCTCATATATAATATAATTGGAAGATAAATGTTAGTGTCCTCTATGGCATCCTGCTGACATCAACAAAGTAGGCTCTTTTCTGATGCAAGATGCCTGTTTCCTTCAGCTCCTCTCCCAAAGCAAAAAGAGACATGTATTTGTACTGATATAATTTGCATGTGTGATATGTCATCTTTCTCCACTTCAAAACAGCAGCCTTACACACACTCATGACAGGTATTTAGTCACTGAACTATTTTAAAAATTCACCAAAGTGGAAAGGGGAAAAGGAACTGAAAATGTGTTAGGGTTTCTGGAGTTGGTGTCTCTCCCTTTGAAACTGTTTATGCAGAGTGATAACCACAAAATAATCTTAACACAGATTATTTTTCATTTCCATTGTGTAGTTCTTTTTCATTTGATTCATTAGATAAGAAAACTGATTTTTGTCACTATACTACCAATGCTCAGTATAAGAGAATTTCAAAGAAATATAAGCTAGGCTCATAGTATTTTGAAGCCTAGGCAAATCACCTTAAAAATACATAAGGCCATGAGGCCTCAACATCTGACAGGAATTTTAAGTTTATTCATATAATCAACATTGAAAACATAAATTACCTAGTGCATGAATAATTCTAATAGATTCTAAGTATTAGTGTCTAGCTACAGAGCAATGTATTTTTATGGCTTGAATTTCAAAAAAAAAGCTAGGCAAGGAAATGGGGATTTTAACAAAGTCCACTTTCTTTTGTGATCTTCAAGCTCATTCCAAAGTGTCTGTAAATTAAATTTACTTAAAATAGTTCTATATAATGCAACATATGATTTTTTATATCATGTAACATGTGAAATTTTGATTCTTAGTTATAGAGTCTTAGTACTTGTCATAAAAATGATAATTTGCCATAAAGTCATTTAAATATAATTATAACTCAAAACTGAATTTATATCCATTTTATATTCTCAGCTGTGGATTTGTTTTCTTTATGACAGAAAACAAAAAGAGCAATTAGCAGTTTTCCATCACTCAAAAATGCTTTTATAAGTACCACAAAAAGATATACCTTGGCTTCTGTCCATATTGACATCTCTTCACATAATTTTGAGATATTTTGAAAGCTTCCATTATAAACTAATTTGCTTTAAATGTAGGATTTCTATGGGTAATCACTGCCTTTGTCACATTCATATACCAAAAATAATTCCCTACCTATTTTGATATTACAATATTTTTAAAAGAATGAGCAAAATGTCCAAAACATGATTATGTTTTATTTTCTCACACCTGTGCTTGCATTGTGCATTAGTAATCAGCCTAGATGGTAGGGCTGATGGAGTTCCACTATTTAAACTTATTCAAGTGTCTTTGCAAGTGACATTCATGTCCAAATATGGTTTGAGTTAGTTGAATATGACTCATTATGATTCTGCAGTTTTACTATTTTGCCTATTGTGCTGTTTCAATAAAAACAGGTGTGTTTTGTGTATGTCTGCAATATTTTAGCAATCTATACACAAAATCATGGACAACAAGTACATAGAAGTTTTATATAATAATACCATATATATGTCCTTTATTAAATATGCAACATTTCCTGTCCTAAATACAAAGATAATGTTGACATTAGCTTCCATATGTTTCTATTTTCAATTAATGCAAATATTTTTGGGAAATTTCATAAAAGAATATGCTGTAATTTGGTCATAATACATTCTTATTAATTTCTTTTGAACCTTCACTCACTCCCATTACACTGAACCCCCTCTGATTTGGTTTCTCAGTGTCCTATGACCATAGTATGTGGTATCTTCAGCAATAGTGTCTTACTATTACTATTACTTACAGTTCTAGTGGGCAACCAAGGGCATTGGTAATAGGTTATATTGTTCTCAGGACCTTATAGGCCTCTCTGAACCAACCACTCATTTGGAGTTTCCCACACCACTACTGGAAATTTTCTACAATATACTATGTGTTCTGGTCTCAGTATTCTTTACCCCTGCAAGGTATTTCTTCCCAAACACTCGTTTCTTCTTTATTGAAACAATTTTTATTGACAACTTCCGTGATTATAGACAATGAACCATGGTAATTCCCACCCCATAGCAAATTCTCCTTGCCAACTTCATTCTCCATCATATTCCCTCCCCCTCTCTTTCAGTGTCTCTTTTACTTCTGATGTCATCATCTTTTCCTCCTACTATGATGGTCTTGTGTAGGTAGTGCCAGGCACTGTGAGGTCATGGTTATTCAAGCCATTTTGTGTTAAGAAGAGTGCATTATAAGGTATCCTACCTTCCTTTGGCACTTACATTCTTCCCATCACCTTTTCTGTAATGGAGCCTGAGACTTGGAACATGTGATAGAGATATTTCAGTGATGAGCACTCCTGTCACTTTTTCTCAGCACTTTGATGCCTTCTGAGTCATCCCAAGGTCACCATCATCTGAAAAGAGAAGCTTCTCTAATCAAAAGTGAGAGTAGCATTGATATATGGCTATTAGCATTAAGAGAAGTGCTTACCCATCAGTTTAGTGAGCATAATATATGAATTTAGCCAGACATCAGCAGGTGTTACTACCCTAGGTCTTTTGATTTCCCTCAATAGATTTTCAGTACCAGGTATGTATTCCCTCCTGTGGAGTGGGCTTCCAGTCTAATTAGAGAGCAGTTGTTTTCCCCCATAATACACATGTACAATTGCATCCATTGGCTTATTTGGCCCGGCTGGCCAAATGTAAGGCTTGCAGTGATTTATCACCACTGGTGAATCCATTCTCTCCCATGGACCTTCATGCAGCATTGTCTTTTCAGCTTTCTGTCAGCTGGTTTACGCGAATGAGGTTTTCAGCTCAGCTCCAACAGGATTTCTCAGTGTGCTTGCAGCCTAAGCATGTGGAATCTTAACCACTAGGGTCTTACTATCTATTCCTGGTGGGAAACCAATAGCTTTGGCAATGGCCTGTAATGTTTTGGGTGGGCATCATGGACAACCCTGGCCAACAACTCACTGGAAGATGTCCCATTCCTGACACTGAAAATTTTCTAGTAACAATCTATGGCTTCTGGGTGCATCATTGTCCAAAAATGTAGATTTCCATATGACTTATTCATAAAGTCGTAGATTATGATTAACCCTCCTACAACACTTTCTTTACTCAATCTCTTCCACTGACCTCATTTAGGCTTTTCCACTCCCAGTAATCTGTTCTTCTACTTACACGTATACAATACCATCCCCTTAAGTCCCCTCTCCCTCCCTTATATTCCCTTTCTAGCTTACTTGCCTCTGATACTAAAAAACAATCTCTCTTTTTAAATTATATATTTTAATTAGCTAACAAGTAGATTTCTGTATGTCTTATTTATAATATCTTTAGTTTTGTGTAACTACTCCCAACCCCTTCCTCCTCTAGACACCTGAACCCTGACCCTACTTAGACATTTCTAGACCAGTATTCTGGTCCTCTATTTACAGATCTACTATCCACCCCCCTAAGACCTCCCCTCTTCTTCTCCTTAGTGGCCCTGTCCAGCTTCATAAGCCCTACTACTGATATTATTAAATCTAAGAATCAAAAGCTAGAATTCATGGTGTTTCTTGGCCTGGGTTACCTCATTCAGCATAATATTTTCCAGATCCATTAATTTTCCTTCAAACTAAGTAATTATTTTTTCTTTACAAATGCTATCTGTTTGATGCCTAATGTATTCTATGATGAGAATTTGAGTGGTAAATCATTGAGAAATTAATACTAAGTGGATGGGTACGTGAAAACAATAAAAAAGGCATAGTGTGGGATTGGTGAAAGTCAAATTTAAATAATGTGAGACTATAAAGCATGGGCACGTATTGTAATCAGATTTTTCCTTTAATTATTTTTGTTTCCTTAGCATGTTATCATTTTTAGTATCTTCCTGTTCAATATCTCCCTTAACTGGCTTGAGAGTCACTTTGGTAATGTACTTGACCATGGCTAGCAAATATACTTCTATAGTGGTAGTATATTACCAGTAATTGGCTCATTTCCATTTTACAGATGAGCAGTTGATAGGTGTATGATAATCTACCAAGGACCATTTACTATGTTTGAAGACTTTTAAAATATTTTATTTGTTTGTTTATTTATTTATTTACTTATTTGAGAGAGAGAAAGAGGAAGAGGTAGAGAGTATGGGTATACCAGGGCCTCCAGCCATTGCAGACTCCAGGCGCAAGCACCACCTTATGCATCTGGCTCATGTGAATCCTGGGGAATCAAACATGGGTCTTTAGGCTTTGAAAGCAAGTATCTTAGCCATTAGGCCATCACTCCAGCCCTGAAGACTTTCATGTTACCATGGATATTTATCCATTTGACATAAAAGACTCAGGAACAAAACAGTATGATGATTTGGCAGGATGTATCTTTTGACAGATAAGCAAGCAGGGAATTTTGTGGTGGTCTAGAAAGAAGAATGATTGATGTTAAAGGATATAGAAAATTGATAATTTTGAAAATATGTATTAAGATTATTGAGTTTTACAACTATACCCTATAGGCTAGGGGAGGAGTACAGCATACCAAAGGAAATGGAAACAAAAAGAAATGCACATCAGAATAAAGCTACACCTAAATTTCATTCCTTTCAATGATTTATTTTCAGTATATTTTTAAATGTTTGGTCTTGGGCTGGGGAAATTGCTTAGCTGTTAAGACGTTTGCCTGTGAAGCCTAAGGACCTGGGTTCAATTCACCAGGACCCATGTAAGCCAGATGCACAAGGGGGCACATGCATCTGGAGTTTATTTGCAGTCACTGGAGGCCCTAGCATGCCCATTCTTTCTTTCTCTCTGCCTCTTCCTATGTCTCTCTCTCTCTCTCAAATAAATAAATAAATAAATAAATAAATAAATAAATATTTTTTTTTTAAAGTTTGGGCTGGAGGGATGCCTTAGCAGTTATGGCGTTTACCTGCAAAGCCAAAGGACTTTGGTTCGATTCCCCAGGTCCTATGTAAGCTGCATAAGGCAACGCATGTGTGTGGAGTTAATTTGCAATGGCTGGAGGCCCTGGCATGCCCATTCTCTCTCTCTCTTGAATAAATAAAATTTTAAAAATTAAAATAAATAATGATAAATTTTTGCCATGAAATTGTGATCAGTTTATTCATTACAGGAATTAAGGAAAAAAATAATTGCATAAACAAATTTCTTCTCATTACTGAACTACTCATAGATAATTCACACAAATTTAAAAAGGATAAATATACCCAATAAGTAAAATGCACAATATTGTTGTATTCTGGGAGATTAAAGTTTAAGTCTGGATGATAATATTATGTATTTAATGTGCATAACATGACATGGATGCACATACTGAAATCTTATATATAAACTTAACATCATTTTGATATTACATAGTTAGCCTTTATAGGAATTCTTCTTGTTGTAACAACACACAAATTGTCTGTCAGTAAATTTATAGAATACAATGTCATATTTTTATTAGTTATGAACACAGTGTGCATACAACCATATCGGTACCATCATTAGCCTCCTCTCTGTCCTCCCCACTCTGCAGCAACCCTCCTCTTTGGGGAATGTGGGTTGTGCATTGTGCAGTTAGCCATCAGTTATGGGTAAGAGGCAGTGTCTCTGTGCATACTGTCCCAACATGTGGCTCTAACATCAAATTCATCTTCCCTATACCTCCCCCAAAGGGACCCACCATATTAGGGATGCCAGTTATCTCCATGGGGGTTGGTGGTCATTCATTGTGGGGGTAGCCATCAGTTATGGGGAAGAGGCAATGTTTCTGTGTATAATGTCCCAACTTGTGGCTCTAACAATCTTTCCGGCCCCTCTTCTGCAAATATCCCTGAGCCACATTGGGTTTACTTTAGTTCGACTTCAGTGATGAGGTCTTGGGAGCCCCTATGTCTCTGGATCTCTGGTTTTGTAGGAGTTGAGAATTCTCTGTGTCTATCTCCCTCACCCTTGTGCTGGTACCAGGTTCACCAGAAAATCAGCACTCTAACACATTTCCCCAATTACACTTGCTTTCAGCTGGGGCCCTAGTGAGGTGTGATGGGCTGATTCTCTCTTAAGGATCTGAGTCCATGTAAAAAACAGAAGCAAATTTTCCAATGGAGAGTGAAGTCAGCACCAGATAAATGGGATAACCATTATTATTTAAGAGAGAATTTAATAGGTTTAGGCCCTCTTGTACCCCACAATTTGTGGGAGCTTGATAACGGAGAGAGGGCTCATTTTTTCCATATGGTTCTGACTTTTTTCCAGCTCCAGCTATGGGTTCCTTTCCACTGAGTGGATCAGTTAGCCAAATTAACAGCCATTGGTTACCCACCATGGCTGTGTGCTACTATTGCACTTGTGTGAGCATGATATCAGGTTGTTTGCTGCTGAGTAGCTTAGGCCACGAGTTGCTTGGACAGATGTTGGTCATTTTGCCTGAGTTGCTCCCGTAGTACCTTCTAGCACTAGATGAGGTGTCTGTGGACTGACTCTCTTCCAGATTGCAGCTACGTCACTCAGTGTTCCATACCAAGAGCATATAGTGTCTTCAACAGTAGGATCTTACCACTAACCTTTCGTGGGTCATCAAGTACTGTGATAGAAATCTGTCTTCCTTTGGGAACCATTGTAGGTCTCTCTGATCAACAGCTCATTGTGAATGTTAACCACATGCTGGTGCTGGGAGTTACAGGCCAGTGCCAAGAAAAGGATGGAAGAAAAAGATAGTTAGTATAAAAGAGATAGAGAGTAGAGAGGGAAGAGGGATATATAGAGAGAAACAAGTGAAGATTAAGGTTAATCTTCATCAGAACCTCCCCAGGGCCCTGTGATTCAGGTATTCCCTCTAAGTACCTTATGAAGATTCAACCATTTAGTCTGTCTTTTAGGATGTAGAATTTCATGGTACCATTGCCATTTGGGTCCAGTTTTGTGCCCCCACCCCCATTGTTACCCTCCCTTCCATCCCTCCCTCCTTATTGTCCTGTCTTTGAGATGCTTATTAACTATGTCAGCATCTTGGACAGATTCAGGTTAGGAGCCACAGATGAGTGAGACCATGCGACGATTATCTTTCTGTGATTGGGTGAGTTTGCTGAGAATGATCTGTTCCAGATTCAACCATTTTTCTTCAAATTTAATTTTGCCACTTTTCCTTACTCCTGTGTAGAATTCCATTACATATATATATATATATATATATATATATATATATATATATATAGAGAGAGAGAGAGAGAGAGAGAGAGAGATAGACATATATATATATAAAATCTGGGTTATCCATTTGTCCAATGATGGACATCTGGGTTGATTCCAGCTCTTAGCTATTATGAATTGAGCAGCTGTAAACCTGATTGAACAAATCTCTCTGAACTGTAGTGTGGAGCTTTTAGGATAAACACCCAGTAAGGGAATGACTGGATCTCTTGGTAACTCTATAGTCAATATTTTTAGGAGATTCCATATTGTTTCCATAGTGGTCATACTATCTTACATTCCCACCAACCATGATAGAGGGTTCCTATTTCTCCACATCCTCACCAGAATTTGTTTTAATTTGATTTTTTTAAATATTTTCTATCCTTTCCGGGGTAAGGTGGAATCACATAGTTGTTTTTATTTGCATTTCCCTGATGATTAGGGATGACTAACATTTTCTTAAGTGTGTGTTTGGCAGTTGTATTTTTTTGTCTGAGAACTCCCTGCCCAGTTCGTTGCCCCATTTTGTTAGTGGGTTGTTTAACTTTTTATTGTTTAGGTTTTTGAGTTCTTTGTCGATTCTAAAAATTAGGCCTCTGTCAGTTGTATAGCCAGCAAAAGGTTTCTCCCATTATGTTGGTAATCTATTGGCTCTGCTTATTGTATGTTTCTCAGTGAAGAAACTTTCCAGCCTCATGAGATCCCAATGATTGAGTGATTGTTTAAGTTCCTAAGCTACAGGGGTTTTGTTCAGGAAGTATTTTCCCATCCCTATATCATGGAAAGTTCCTCCTATTTTTTCTTCCAGTAGTAGTTGAGTTTCTGGTCTTATATTGAGGACATTGATCCATTTGGACTTGATTTTTGTGCATGCCGAGATGTGTGGACTGAGTTTCATTTTGTTGCATATGGTTATCCAGTTAGTCCAGCACCATTCGAAGGTGCTACCTTTTTTCCAGGCTACATTGTTAGGACCTTTGTCAAATATCAAGTAGCTGTAGTTACTGGACCCAAAGTCCAGGTCCTTGATACTGTTCTATTGGTCTATAATACTGTTTTTATGTGAAAACAATGTTTTTATTACTACAGCTTTGTAACATAGGTCTAGATCCGGTATGGTGATGCCTCTAGGAGTGTTTCTGTTACTGAAGATATGCTTGAATATCCGCGGCCTTCGGTCTCCCTCCATTAAGTATTATTTGGGCTTTGGGAGTTTTATATATAGCCTTTATTATGTTGAGATATAAACTGTCCATGCTAATTCTCTCCAATGTTTTGATCATGAAGTGATGTTGTATTTTGCCGAGGTATTTTCTGCATATATTGAAATGATCATGTGATTTTTGTGTTTAAGGTTATTTGTGTGGTGTATTACATTGACAGATTTCCATATGATGAAGCACTCTGGAGTTCCTGGGATCCACTTGATCAAGGTGGATAATGCTTTTGATGTGTTGTTGAATTCGGTTTGTGAGGATTTTATTCAGGATCTTTGCATCTAAGTTCATCAGGAAAATAGGCCTATAGTTTTCTTTGGTTGCGGCATCTCTATCTGGTTTTGGTATTATGGTGATACTAGCTTCATAGAAGGAGTTGTTGAGCTTTCCCTGTTCTCCAATTGTGTGGCACATTTTTCAGAAGATTGGTTTGAGTTCTCCCATGAAGGTTTGATAGAATTCAGCTGAGAAGTTATTTGGTCCTGGACTCTTCTTTTGGTGGAGGTTTTTGATTACCTTTTCAATTTTGATGAGCGTGACAGGTTTGTTTAGGAGATTAATCTGCTCTGAGTTTAGATTTGGTAGGTGGTATGTGTCCAGGAATTCATCCATTTCCTCCATATTATCCAGTTTTTTGGAGTAGAGGTTTTTGAAATAAGTCATGATGATTCTCCCAATTTCACTTATGACTGTTGTGATCTCTCCTTTTTTATTTCTCATTTTATTAATTTGAAGCATCTCTTTTTTTCACTTGATAAATTGGCCAGTGGTTTATCAATCATGTTTAGTTTTTGTCAAAGAACCAACTCTTTGTTTCATCAATTTTCTTAATTGTTTTAGTTTCCAATTCATTAATTTCTGCTCTGTTCTTAAGTATTTCTGTCTGGAGCTTTTTGTGTTGGATTCTTCTTGCTTTTCCAGTGCCTTTAAGTAGATGGTGAGGTTATTGATTTGATATCTCTCTGTCTTTGTTATGAAGGCATTTAGTGCTAGGAATTTTCCCCTGAGGACCGCCTTTAAGTTTTGGTAAGATGTGTTCTCCCAGTCATTCATTTTCCTGTGACAGGGCAGAACGTGGATATGGGACTGCTGTGGGTTAGGTGACAGGCAACAGGGGGCCATGGAGGTCCTCTTTGGTGGGAGAGCCTAGGGAAGGGGGACCCTTACCCTGCTGGCCTGGGTCTGTGCAGGGAGGGGCAGTGGCATATGGAGGTCATCCGTGGCTGTGGGGCCAGCGCTAGCCTGCTGATGTGGTCTGGTTAGGGAGGTGGGGGGTGGCAAGTGGAATGATGTTTTCATGGCGCATTTGCATGTGGAGGACCCCTGGGGGAACTCTAGCCTGCTGGCCTGGGTCTGCACACAGGGGTGGAGGGCAGCAGCAAGTGGGACGATGGTGTTGTAAGAGTAGAGGCACGAGCGGAGATATGCTGTCCTGCTGGCCTGGGTCCCCTTAGCCTGCAGTTAGTGCAGGAGGAACCTGCCGCTGGGTCTACGGCTAGGAACGCTGCTTGAGGGAATTGGCTGATTGGTGGGCTACCCAAGAGCGTGGGAATCAGTGTATTCCCTATTTTGCTCCTCTGCACCCTCCCAGTAGAGAACTATTAGAGTGTGCTCAGCCATAGAACATCCAATGAACCCTAAGGATCTTGTCTTTCCTTCCCCAGGAGGTGCGGCACGTAAGGCAGATGCCACCCTGACCTGAAGTCCTCTACAATGTCATATTTTAACTATAGTTCTAATGGTTTACCACAGTTCTCAAGAATTATTTCTCTTACATTTCTAGAAATCATACCCTGTTTGATGTGCATGTCACTAGTTCCTATACAGGTCACATAAAACCTTTTTTATGTTTACCTTATTATTATTATTATTATTATTAACAAGATGTTTCATATGGATACATCACATGTTGGTACCCTCTTTTCCCTCATCCCTACCCCCCATTCCATTGGGGACACTCCTCAGTAGGGTTGCAGGTATTCCCCATAGGGTTGTAGTTTATGCTTGTGGGAGCAGTAGTCATTTATTTTGGGGGAGAGGAAATGCCTCTGGGCATGATGTCTCAACCTGTGGCTCTTACAATCTTTCCACCCCCTTTTCCACGAAATTCCCTGAGCTGCGGTGGGTGAGTTTAAATTCTACTTCATTCCCTTCAGATTGCATATTTCTTTCACCTCTTGATATTTATGTGTATTCATTTATTTTAAAAAATCACATTTGAATGAGATCAGTCAGTACTCCTTTTTTTCCCTGGCTTATTTCCTGAACCATGATGCCCTTCAGGCTAATGTGGCTTATTTGAAATGTCAGTATTTGTCTGTGTGTGTGTGTGTGTGTGTGTGTGTGTGTGTGTGCTTTCGTGTGTGCGTGTGTGTGTAGATTAAACTCAGAACCTCATGAAAGCTACCTAAGTGCTCTGTAACTGGGCTCTGCCTACATGGACATCCTTTTAAGGTTGAATAATATACCATTGTGTGTATATGACATCAGTATCTTTATTCATCCATTGACAGACTGATTTAGACTCATGATCAGGAAGTTAGCCCAGTACTTTTGCATCTTCCTTAGCTTTCAATTCTTTGAATTGTCATCTATTCAGGCTGACAGGATGGCAAGGCAAAAGTGTGCATAACCAAGCATATCTGCAAACTGTACATGCTTGCTCCAAAAGACTCTGATAAGTTCTTAGATTATGCAGGAGCAGCTTTCTGATCCACTAGAGACATTGAAGATTACGGTTTCCAGTACAGTCATCTAGAATATTGGAACCCTCACAGCAAGAATCTAGCCAAAAGAAACCAAACACATGAAGCTATGTTCAATGTTTCCTAGAACATTAACATTTCATGCACAATTATCTTAATAGTAGTAGAAAAATAATAGCTTAAAAGGGTTAGTGAAATAGAATCGGCTGAAAACTAACTTGGATAGAGGAAAATCATATAAGTATCAATTTCCACAGCAGAATGATAGCTACTACATGCATTTATATTAATTTAACATATTTTAATATATTAATATCATTCCTCTATACTATTTCATGATAACTTCACATAGAGATATATCAATAGTGCTATCAAATATTATTAACTTTATTATATGTATACTGTTAGCCCATTTTTTTCTGTGACTAAAACAAAATTCTTGAGATTGGAAACTAATTTTGACCCAAAGTTCTGGAGACTGGGAAGTCCAAGTTCAAATAGCCACATCTAGTCAGTTTTGTGCTACTTTAATTCATTGAATAAAACAAATAGAATGTACAGAAGGATGAAAATTTGGCATAAACTTCCAAGAGAGTTAATTCATCTCCAACAACGACAACAAAAATACATCCATTCATGAGGGTGCTAGTCCATAACCTAAATATCTCCCACTATTATCAACCTCCTAACACCACACCATTGAGGAATTAAGAGTTCAAAACCTTAAAATATGGGAAACATACTTAAACCAGCCATATTCACTTTTCTATTTTTACATACCCATCCATCTTATTTCTTCTTCATCATTAGAGGTAATCACTGTTACTTGACTTTGCTGGTTTGTTATCCATGCATAATTATTAGTATAGCCTACCTAGTATGTATGAAGAAACCATAAATTCAAGATTGATGATGTATTTGGCCATAGTCACACAGAGGAGAAAACTAAGAGTCTGGGTATGCATGACTTTAATACTCATTGTGGTGGTTTGATTCAGGTGTACCCCATAAACTCAGGTGTTCTGAATGCTAGGTTCCCAGTTTATGGAGATTTGGGAATTAACACCTCCTGGTGGCAGTGCATTGTTGGGGGTGAGTTTACTGTTGTTATAGCCAGCTTTCCCTTGTTCGTGTTTGGCACATCTCCTGTTGCTGTGGTCCACCTTAAGTTGGCCAGGGGTGATGCCCACTCTCTGCTCCTGCCATCAATTTCCCTGCCAACATGGAGCTTCCCACTTGAGCCTGTAAGCCAAAATAAACCGCTTTTTTTCCCCACAAGCTGCTTTTGGTTGGGTAATTTCTACCAGTAATGTGAACCTGACTGCGACAGTAAAGTGGTACCGAGGAGTGGGATTGCTGCTAGACATCTGACTGTGTGGCATTGGCCTTTTGGAGCTGATTTTTAAGAGGAATGTGGAAGGATTTGAGACCTTGGACTAAGAGATGCCTCACAGTGCTGTAAGTACAGCTTGAAGGACTATTCTGGTCAGAGTTGAAAGACCTGAATGCAGTAAGAACTATGGACTGTGAGGTTTGGCTTATGAGGGTGAGAAAGAGATTTGCCTGGACTGGACTAGTAATTTGTGTGGGAAGCTTTCTGTTTTGCCCGTTGTCTTGAGAAGTTGTGCAGGGTTGCTTTGCATAGAAATGAACTGGTGTGAGCAGAGGGATATGGCACAGAAAGAAAAATCTTTGGGTGAACTGCTGCCTGTTCAGCTGCAATTGAGAGATGATAACATTTGAGAATGGGCTAGCTGTCCTGCACTGGGACAACAGGAATAATGTAGACTCTTTTGGAGGGGTCTGAGTGATGAAGAAGTGTCCTGTTCTTCAAAGTCTGCTTTATTCCCTCCTGGTTTAAGAAATTGGCACCCTACATGGTATTGTGGAGTATAAGAAATGCAAGAAAGAAAGGGTCATTGAGTTTGCAACATTGGTCTTGTGTTTTGGAAATGGCCATGGGCAGTGTGAAGCAGGTTTGCTGCTTGCCTGCATGGAGACCCCATGAGGCCAAGAAGATGAACCATGGATTGCAGTGGAGACCCAGTGGAGATGCCATGGCTTCCAAGGAGAGCTGCCGGTCCCAATGACGTTTTCCAGGAATGTGAGTAGCTTAGTTGGAGGGGCAGAATTGGAATGCCAGAGACATGTTGCTAGTTAGAACTATTGAACTTGGAGAGAGACTTGTCACTGGCTAGAATTGTTGGACTTGAAGCTACAGAGGTTGAAGTTTGCCCTGGTTGTTTTAAATCTTGCATTGGTTGGATTTTTTTTTTTTTTTTTTTTTTTTTTGCTATTCCCAATGTCATCTTTTGCAGTGTGAATGTTTATTCTGTGCCATTATGGGTTTTTTTTGAAGTTACTTTTGTTATTATGGCCCAGTTAAAAGACCTTGGATTATGGGGATGTATGAACATCATTGGGCTTGATAAAAACTATGGGAACTTTTAAAGTTGGATAAATGTACTGCATTTTACATTGCATATGGTTATCAGTTTATGGGGACCAGGGGAGGAATGTGGTGGTTTGATTCATAAATTTAGGTGTTCTGAATGTTAGGTTGCCAGCTGATGGAGAGTTGGGAATTTACACCTCCTGGAAGCAGTGTATTGTTGGGGGTGGGCTTATGGGTATTATAGCCAGCTCCCACTTGCTAGTGTTTGGCACACTCTCTTGTTGCTATTATCCACTTTATGTTGGCCAGGGGGTGATGTCCACCTTCTGCTCATGCCATCATTTTCCCTGCCATCATGGAGCTTCCCCTTGAGCCTGTAAGCCATAATAAACCTCCTTTTCCCACAAGCTTGTCTTGGTTGGCTGATTTGTACCAGCAATGAGAACCTGACTGCAGCACTCATTAAACCTCTTATATATGGATAGATTTTTGGTCAGTTTTGTCTCTCTATTCGTTATCTACACAATCAAAAAATATGGTGGATTAACATATAAAGGTTATATCTTATCTTCTTCATGGCATATCAGTACTCTGTCTTCTCACTTTTCTTAGAAATATTTATATACTTCACTTAGACTTATAAATTATTATCATATTGATCCATGTTTAAAAGTTTATATGCTACTCTCAAGACATTGAGCTTTTTGAAGCTGGCAATGACATGAATAAATAATTAATCTCAAATTCAATAGCAAAGAAAGTTTGAATTTCACTGGGCCTAGATCCACTTAAGTGTTTATAAAGAAAATAAACTATATTGTATAAGACAGTAACATATTTTCATAAATTGTCTGAATGGTATATCAGAATGAAAGTTATAAGCTAAAAGCAAGTGGTATAAAAAATAGAGCAAGCCTCCTCAAAATATCTTGGAATAGTCAAGGCTGAATACTAGTTTTGTTCATGTGTCCATTCAGTAATTCAAAAATATTTTTTATGTTATCTAATGTTTGAGATAAACATTCAAGAGAAAATGTTGATTTTAAGCTCTTCCCGTAATTTTCATGGTCTAGTTTCCCAATTTCATGGCCAGTAATGAACTTACAATTGGCCAATAATAGCACTAGAAGAAGAGGATATCTAATAGGTCTTGCATCACTCCCTTGAGTGTCTAGAACTGATTTTGTTATGGAGTTGCTAACTTTTGAAAAAGAATCATAATTGGGGCCAGTTACCTGGCTCAGAGCACTATGTTCAGTTTTAATGAGGGCTTTTTCAATCTTCATTATAATTTCAAATAATAATACTGTGAAGTACTCACTGGAATGTGACTCTCTAGTCTTTGAGAACAAGGTTATACATTTACATGCAAGAGTTCTATGAAGCCCTATAACTGGAAAAAAAATCCTAGAGATAATAATCAAGACCTGAGTTCATTATAATTATATTTAATTCATCAAATGACAAGAAATTTAATAAAGACTAGAAACTGGTTCATCTCCTGAATAAAAAAAGATTCTGATAAGTCTGGGTTTTACATTTTTCTTTTCTCATTTCTGCTTTCAAGTAGAAAAACATCCTTGCAAATTAATAGATCTGACCTGAGATACATTGTAAAGAGAGAGGTTCTAAGATGATTTTGTCTGTACTACTTTAAGTAATCCACAGTTAACTTAAAACAATAATGCCGAAAGTCTATTTTTAGTCATTGTTCAGTGTGTCAATGCCATTTTATCTTTTAGGGGGTGGGACATTAAGCCTAGATATGTCATATAAAACTTTACTATAATTAGAACAATAATAAATGGGGGCAATCAGGAAAATGCTGAGTCTTTAGTGATGAATTCTAATTCATGATACTTGTAGTAATTATTCTAAAATATGGATTAGGTTGTTTCTCTTCCAGGTAATACCTTCCTATTGCTTTCAAGCTGGTCAACTCACACTCTACAGAATTTTTAGATATGAGAAGGACTTCATATACCAGCCATGATTGCTGTGGCTTGAATTTTACTTATAGAGTAATTGAAAACAAGAGAAGAATGATGGCTTTCTGTGGGGCATGCAAAGGAACAAGAAGAGGAATATTATTATAATTCTGATTTTCTGTTCAATACTCATTCTATTCAATACTCATTCTTTCATAATCATGCCAGTCCTGGAATTACTTAAAGTGGCTCATGGTAGTATCATTCATAATGCCTTGCTTCTCTTCTCTCTGTCTGTCTGTGTGTGTGTGTGTGTCTCTCTCTCTCTTTCTCACACTTTGTCTCTCCATTCTTCTTATTCATTTCCTATAGTTATCAGGTGGAAACCAGACCCTGTGAAAATTCGATAATTGCTATAGCTCTGAGATGTAGCTTCATATCACATTTCTCTTATGTTCATATTTTTAAGCATTTCAATGTATTTTTCATATTTTAATATTTCACATTTATTCAAGTTACTTCAATGAACACTTGATTGATTAATTCATTTGATTGTAATATGCTCAAAAACAAGGACTATATACATCCTGGTTTCACTATACATTCAGAATATATCAAAAAGAAAGGTATATTAGTTATAAAATGTGTATCACTCTAAAATTGTTGTGATCATTTTACATAGATGTCCAGAACTTTTAGGATGGTGGAAGGACTGATATTTAATGTTACATGAACTATTATTTTAAACAAATACATATTTTAACATTATATTATATAAACCATTTTAAATAAAGAAAATTAATATTTTCAAAATAGACATTTGTTAATGTATTTCCTTTCTACAAATATACAGGTAACAGACTGTAGAATCTTGATCTTTAATCTATCATTACCCTTTTCCTAATAGTAGCACTTATTTTAATAGGTATGTATTTATAAATCCATTTAAACTTAGAGTATGCCCTTGTGTGATATCAAAACATATCAACCCAAAATATATGACTTTTGGATGTGAGGTTAAGATATTGCAAATATCTTTAGGCTGTAAGTATTAGTTTGTGATAATTAGCCTGAAAAATGGCAAACATGAAGAAAACTGTTTAGATGAGTATCATTTAACCAAATGTAAGGAAAATTATATCTATTCAAGAAATCTCTTTATAAATCTCCTTGCACACACTCTTCTCTCTCTCTCCTCCCCAAATAAAAGAAAGAGAACTCTAAATCACTACAGTGCTCCATTAATGAAGAAGTCATTACACTGCCTCTTACTGACTTTCTGTATCACTTCACTTTTCACTTCTTTTCTCTTTTTTCCTGTTTGATTTGTGTGTGTGTGTGTGTGTGTTTGTGTGTGTGTGTGTGTGTGCGCGTGCACGTGCACATGCACATGCTTGTGATTGAGCACAGGGCACCCCTGTGCTCTTCATGCTATTTGCAACTAAGGTATGTCCTCAGCCTCACCTAACCTTTCTTGGTTTCAGGCAGCAATGATATTTAATTATGAACTTTAGGGAATATATAAGAGTAGTAATAAATCTCTGGGTTCTCTCATGTATGCATGGAGTATACATGTTAATAAACTTATGCTTTGTTCCATGTTTATGTTCTTTATAGATGACCATCCCAACTAAGAAAATGGAATGGAGAAGAAATATTGTATGCTTCACCTACACATTCAAGTCAAACTTTGAGATACAATAAAACAATTCCTTTTGAGGAAGAATGCTAAAATACACGTTACACAATGTAGGCTTCATGTTCATTTTCAATCAAATGGATCTTTCCTGAAAGTAAAAATAATGGCTTATAAAATTAGCTAACATATTTTGTTTAATGTAAATTAGCTAAAACAAATCTTTACACAACCAATAAATCACTTTTATATAACAGTTTTATTTTAGATTTTGAATCTATTCAACCTCTATAAGTAGCTTCATATTTGCTCAGGCATTCCCTTTTTGCATTTATAAGTTTGCTAAAATGAGGACAGGGTTGAAAGCAGGGCTATACATTGGTAACTTCTGGAAGAGAAAATTTACAATACTAAGTAGCAATGCAGTATCTAATTCTTGATTTAAGAAAAAAAACAAAATCCATTTGACGTTATTGTGCATACCTACATATCCAGCTAAGCAAGAAGCTGAGGCAGGAGAATGACAGCTAAAGGTTAATGTTGGCTACATGGTAATAGATCAAGGTCAGCTTAGGCAACATAGTGAGACTCTGTATCCAAATATTTTTTTAAGGGCTGAAATAGTACCTCAATTTTATAGTACTTCCCTAGCATATGTAAAGTGCTGCATTTAAACTCATTGATTTTTCAAAAGCACCAAGTCAAAACCAGTAAGTAATGCTTAATAAAACGAAGTTCACAACACTTCAGTTAACTCAGATTTGTTCAAATAATCATATGATATTCAGACACATAGTTATTACTACATAATTTTTCACAGGTAAAAATAATGTGTTAATGGAATGTCTTATTTGGTGGCTTGTTAAATTGAGTTGATGTTGACAGAAAATAAAAAACAAAAGGAAAATGCAGTACTGTCTCTGTTTACTTCTTAATGCTCTTTTTCATTCATAGTGTTTGAGGTAACATGTACCATGTCTACTTTTGATTTCCAGTAATAAGCATTCATTATGGTAAACATATCAAATATGTCTGCTCTTATGTCATTTCCTTTACTTCAGTATAGACAGAACTTGTGGCTTTCTACTAACCAGTATAATTAAAAGATTATAATATTTCACTTATATAAGCCTCTCTCATAGCAGATTATAAAAAAATTTGTCTTGCTACTATTTTTCTTTTAAATATTTTTATTTATTTATTTGCAAGCTGAGAGAGAGAGAGAGAGAGAGAGAGAGAGAGAGAGAGAATGGGTGTGCCAGGGCCTCCAGCCACTGAAAAGGAATTACAGATGCATGTACCACTTTGTTCATCTGGCTTTACATGCATGCTGGGGAATCAATCCCTGGTTGTTAGACTTTGCAGAAAATCGCCTTAACTGCTGAGCCATCTGTCCAGCCACTATCCTACTACTCTTAAATAATCAAACAACCATGTTCTAAACTGCCAATGAAAAAGGACATATGGCAAGGAACTGTCAAGTCTAGGAATTTAAAATCATCCCTACCCTATATCCTCCAAACAAACAGTGGTGGTAATGTCTTCATTCCAAGGAAATAAATTGTTCCAACAACATGACTAGGCTTTGAAGAGGTACTTACCTTAAACACCTGAGGAAAGGTTAGAGCTAAGTTGTACTAAAACATTTTATCTGCATAAAATATAAGATAGTGAATCCTACAGTTTTCAGCTGCTGTCTGACAGCATTTTGTACAATGATTAAATAACAAATCAAGTCATGTTTGGTGGTGCACCCCTTTAATTCCAGAATTCAGGAGGCAGAGGCAGTATGATCCTTATGAGTTTGAGGGCAGCCTGGAATTACAGAGTTTCAAATCAGCCTAGGCTAGAGTGAGACTCTAGCTCAAAAAAAAGAAAGAAAGAAAAAGAAAAGAAAAAAGTTAAAGCAGTCAACTAACAATATAAATGCATTGATTATTTATTTATTGCAATAATATGATCATATGGTGGTCTATCGTGGATAAGGACATGAATTGGGGCTGGAGAGATGGCTTGGTGGTTAAAGTGTTTGCCTACAAAGTCAAAGGACCTCGGTTTGATTCGCCAGGACCCACGTAAGCCAGATGCACAAGGGGGCACATGGATTTGGAGTTTGTTTGCAGTGGCTGGAGGCCCAGGCACACCCATTCTCTTTCTCTCTCTCTCTCCCTTTCAAATAAATAAATAAATAAAATATATTTTAACAAAGAACATGAACTTAAAATCTGGCAGACAACAGCTTATATAGAAATTCATAACTTGTACTCATGAGTACCATGTTTCTCTCTAAACTTATTCTACTCAGTATATTCAATAACAACATCAAATGGCCTACTTTGGTCCAGGCTCTACTCCTGTATCTTTCAACAGAAACTGATTTAACTGTTTTATTTTCCTTTTAAATTTATTTACTTATGTGCACTATTTTTTTTTTGGCATCTGGCTTTACATAGGTGATTTTGGTATTGAACCCTGATTAGAAGGCTTTGCAAGTAATTGTCCTTAAGATTTGATCCATCTTCCTAACCCCTTCCTTTTCTTTTCTTTTTCTTTTAATTAGTTTTGTACTCAGTGAATACAGTCAAGTTGGTATCATTGTTAGCCTCCTCCCTATCCTCCTCCTCCCCCTAGCCCCACCTTGTTGGGGTATATGGGTCATGCATTGTGTGGTTAGCCCTCAGTTATGGGTAGTAGAAAATGTCTCTGTGTATCATGATCCAACATGTGGCTTGGACATTCTTTCTGCCCCCTCTTCTGCAAATTTCCCTAAGCCATGTTGGGTTCGTTTAAGGTCTGCTTCAGTGATGAGGTGTTGGGAGGCTCTGTCTCTGGATATCTGATTTAGTAGGAGTTGATTTTTCTCTGTGTTGATCTCCTTCACCCTTGTGCTGGTACCAGGTTCACCAAGAAAACAGCACCCTTGCTTGTTTCACCAATTCTTCTTAGTTTCAGCCAGGGCCCTTTTGAGGTATGATGGGGTGGCTCTCTCCTTAGGATCTACATCTATCTGAAGAAGAGAAGCAGATTCTCTGACAGAGAGTAAAGTTAGCACCAGATAAATGGGATAACCCTTGTTTTCTTTCTTTCTTTTTTTATACAGAGAATGTAATATGTGCAGGCCCTCTTGTAGCACACGATCGGTGGTAGCTTGATAATGGAAAGCAGGCTCATTTTTGGATCTGGTTCTGACTTGTTTTCCAGCTCCAGCTATGGGTTCTGTTCCACTGAGAGGATCAGTTAGCCAAATCAAGGGCAGTTGGTTTCCCACCATGGCTGTGCACCACTATAGCACTTGTGTGAGCATCACGACAGGTTATTTGCTGCTAAGTGGGTTAGATCATGAGTTGCTTGGACAGATATTGGCCATTTTCCCCCAGTCGCCCATGTAGCACCTTTTGGTACTCGACTGTCTGGGGACTTACTCTCTTCTAGCTTATAGCCATGTCACTCCATGTTATGTGTCAACTGTATATGGTGTCTTCGGCAGTAGGGTCTTACCTCTAACCTTTGGTGGGTCATCAAGTACTCTGACAGAAATCTGTCATTCTTTTAGGAAACCTTGTAGGTCTCTCTGATCCAAAGCTCATTGTGGATGATAGCCTGCTGGTACTGGGAGTTACAGATCAGTGCCCATGAAGAGAAGGAAGAAAAAGTTAAGTAATAAAAAAGAGTTAGACAGAAGAGGGAGAGATAGGGAGAGAGAGAGAAGTAGTAGAAAATTAAAGTCAGTCTTCATCGTACCCTGTCCAGGGCCTTGTGACTCAGGTGTTCCTTCTAAGGGCCTGGTGAAGGTATTTTGTGGTACAATATAGGCTCTTTGGGGTATATGCCCAGAAGTAATATATTTGGGTCATATGGCAGTTATATATTTAACTTTTAAAAATACTCCACACTGATACAAAGATACTATATTAAAAATCTCTAAGAGTAAGACAATACAATATGATACAATATGGTATGATATGATACAATAGAAAATTAAGAACATGAGAATAACTTCAGATCATTCTTAAGCAATCATAAAAGCTCGAAAATCATGGGATTATACATTTCTGGCCATAAAATAAACAACATAAAACCAAGAGCACGATACACAGCAAAATTATTTTTCCAAATTGATGCAAGAATAGTGGTATTCCAAGTCAAAATCAAATTAAGATAATTCATGACAACCAATCCAGAACTACAGAAAATTCTTGGAGGAATACTATAAAGAGATGATGAAAAAAAGTCTCATCTATGCCAACATGTGAAATAATATCCAACAAGAAAGGAACTGAGGAACAAAGCCAGGGATATTTGGAAATTAATCATAGGAATCATAGGAAAAAATCTCAAGAATAACATAAATGTCCTCAATTCTTTAATACAAACATACAGACTAACTTCCAGGATTAAAATTATGATACAAATATCTATTTTCAAGAAAGTCATATAGCTAGCAAAGCTGTTCACAAACTGAGTGTCAAAGGACAGAAAGTAACCTATCAATCAAATGGAAACAGAAAAGATGCCTGCATATTCTTATGTCTGATAAACTAATCTTTAATCCAAAGCTAATAAAAAGAGACAAAGAGGGAAATTTAATATTAATAATAACTACATGTTAATCAAGGGAATAATTCATCAGGAATATATAACAAATGCAAACATTTATACACCAAGTATTGGGACTCCTAATTACATAAAACAAACAGTAAATGACATAGAGGGTCACAAAGGTACTGACAAACAATATGCCACTCACATGGTAAGACCGGTTCTCATAACTTAAAATTAATAAAAGATTATTCAAAGATAAATTATACCATAGACCAGCTCGATTTAACATCTAGTTATAGAATATTCCATTGAAGAGATAGAAAGTATCTATTCTTCTAAGCAGTATATGGGAGGTTCTCCAAAACTGACTACATCACTGGTCACAAAGCAAATCTTATCAAATATGCAAACACTGAAATATCTTCTTATTTTTACAGAAACACAATAGAATGAAATTAAGATTCAAACAGAAGAGAAACTTCAGCAACTGTACAAGTATTTGGAGAATGAACATACACTTGAATGAAGAGTGGGTCATTGAAGAAGTCAGGGAAGGCATTAAAATTTTTCTTGAAAATGAATGACTATGCTAACAAAACCTATGAGATTCTCTGTCCACTTTTTTAATGAACTGTCCATTTTTTAAATACTGGACAGATTTTTTTAAATATTAAGAAACCTACCATTTTATAAATGTTAAATGTATGTGTTCCTTCTAACATTTGACTTTTTAAAAATTTTTATTTATTTGAGAGAGTGAGAGAGGGAAAGAGGCAGACAGACAGAAGGAGAGAGAGAGAAAGAGAGAGAATAGGCACGTCAGGGCCTCCAGTCACTGAAAACCAACTCCAGACATATGTGCCACCATGTGCATCTGCCTTAGGTGGGGTCCTGGGGAATCGAGCCAAGTTCCTTTGGTTTTGCAGGCAAACACCTTAACTGCTAAGTCATCTCTCGTTCTCCAGCCCCAACATTTGCCTTTTAATTTGTACACAACTGTTAGAATAGTGACCCTCTCCCTATTTTTTAAAATTAGACCTACTTTTATTACATAAACAAGAGTATAAAATTGTATTGCTGCTAGGCAATACGGCACACACCTTTAATCCCAGCACTTGAGAGGCAGAGATAGGGGGATCACTGTGAGTTTGAGGCCACCCTGAGACTATATAGTGAGTTCCAGATCAGCCTGATATATATATATTTGATATATTTGAATATATTAGTATATAGATACTAATATATTCAATTCAAATTATATACTGGAGAAAAGACATTCTCTTTAATACATTATGTTGTACAAACTAGATATCTCCATGTAGAACATTGAGATTTGACCCTATATATCCTCCTGTGCAAAAATGAACTCAAGTGTGTATTATGTTCAGCCATAAAGAAGATTTCAATCAAAGCATTTGCATCAAATATATTGAAATTGAGTGCACTATATCAAGCAATACAAAGACAATATAAGATATATAATGATAAACAACATATGGTCTTTCATTGATATGAATATTAAACAAATTAATCTTAAGGTAGCATATTGATAGCTAGATACTGAGAAAATTGGAATGCAGATAAATAAAAAACAGATGACAATTACCAAAGGTTAGTTATAGAAAAGGAATAAGTTCTGTGGTTTTCTAGCACAGTGAAAATAAAATAATAATATCCTATATCATATTTATTAAGATCTAGGAGAAAGGAGCTCAAAGTTTCCAAATAGAAAAAAAAGTCATAAGAAGAAAGATTTATTAATTACCTTGATTTGATCAGTACATACTTCCTGCACATTTTAATATCTGTCTAGGACTATCAGTGAAGTGTTGAATACAAGCAATGAGAATGTGCTTTTCTGTCTTCTTCCTGATCTTGGAAAAAATGGTGTCAAATTTCCTTGCCAAACATGACGTCAGATGTAAGCTTGATATATTGATATATATTGATAACACACTTACTTACTAAATATTAATAAAAGGAATTAATTAAGATTAAGCAATGTACCTTAACATAATACAGGTCATATATTGAAAGCTCATATTTGACATAATTCTCAATATTGAAATTTGAAAACTTCCAAGATAAGAAACAAGGCAGAGATGACCACTCTCATTACTTCTATTCAACACAGTACTGATAAGTCCTAGACAGATCAGGAATGCAATAAGGAAATAAATAAAAGACAACCAAGTCAAAAGGAAGTTAAGTACTCACTGTAAGAGACTTGATTTGATACACAGAAAGACATTTAGACTTCACCAAGAAAAGGCTATTAGAATTAAAAATTTAGTAAGGTTGTAGGGTAAGCTGTGCAAAATCACTAACAACTAATTATAATAACTGACTAATGCAATCTTATCTATTATAGCACTAAATAATAACATACTTAGAAATAAACTTTACGAATAGAGTGAATGATAAGTACACTGAAAATCATAGGGCACTGATGAAACTAAAGAATGGTTTGATCCCATGTTCATAGCTTGGAAGAATTAAAGTGTCCATAATATTTTTAATGATCTACCATGAAATCCTTATGAAAATTCTAATGAAAATTTTCATACCAAGAAAAAAAATTCCTACAATTTCTATGAGACCATAATTATTACATATAAAAAAGTAATCTTGAAAAAGACCAAAACTAGAAATATCAAATTTCTTCCTTTCAAGGTTGATTTCAAAGTCTTAGGAATCACAAAAATGTTGCACTAACATGAAACACACACATACACTGTGGAAAAGAATAGAGTCCAGAAATCAAGTTACTCGTGTAATGATAACTTATACTTTATAATGGATCCAATAACAGGTAATAGACAAACAATGCAATGGAATATTGTTCATCCAAAGCACAGAACACAGTCCTGTCATTTGGTACAGCTTGGGTGAAACTGGAGGTCACTATGTTGAATGAAATAAAAGAATAAAACACAAATACTTTATGATCTCACTGATACATGGAATCTTAAGTATTTGAATCCACACTGGTAGCAGATAGGATGCCATTTGTCATGCAAAAAAAGTAATTGCCACAAAATTGCAATTCTATGACGAATGTATTGGCATGAAGTGGTAAACATTTCACGGCATATATACATGTCAGGTCATCACGTAGCTTTAAATTGTTATTTTATCTGAGATTTAGTTGGTTTTTCAAAACAGTTTTGCTATGTAGACTTACCTGACTTGGTACTGGCTACTTAGGTCAGATTTGACTGTATTGTGTGGCAATCCTCCTGTCTCAGCTTCCTGAGTTTTGTGTAGTCATATGTCAAAATATGTGGCCTGTCACTTTAGTAAGCTAGATTGACTTTTCCTCTTTCACACTTATTATCACATTTGTTAATAAAGTTATCTATGATACCATAAATTGTGAAACTCTCCTATCTTCTCTATACTCTGTAGTTGTTTACGTATAATAGTTCTTCAATTCAATGAGCACAAAACTACTTGAGCTTTGTTTTTTTTCTGACAATAATACTTAGCTTTTCCTTTCCTGAGGTTTGGGTTACTTATTCCTTCTATTTTAATTAATTTGTGATTTCCTAGTTAATTTTAAGATTAAAAATATAAAAATAACAAATATAGTTTAAAATATATCTGTACCTAGTCCATAACTCATTAACATATATGAGTTATATATATGCCAAACTTCCTCTTACCAGAATAATCCTATCTGCATGTTTTCACATAATATTAGTCGTTATAATAGAAAAAATATTATTGTCAATTTTATCTGTTTTAATTCTTATATCTAATACTAATTTCTTTAGATTGTTTTGTTTAGTTTTTATAATTAATCATATTCAATGCTAAAGAATTAATGCTACTTAAGGCTTGTCATATTTTGAATTTATTAATAAGTACTTGGGATTTTGTAAACTATCCCACTTAAATATTAAATATTGGTTTCCAATATTGTCCAGAAGTGTTAATTATCATCTTTTCTGTCTTTTATTGTGCCTCATTTAGAAAAGATGCCATGTCCTTCAAGGGAAGCTTGACTTTTTTTTTATTTTTTAACTATTTTACTTATTTATTTATTTGTATTTTTATAATAGAGAGAGAGAGGGAAAGAGATAGCAGGCATGCCAGGGCCTCTAGTCACTGCAAAGTAACTCCAATGGCATGTGCCACCTTGTGCATCTTACTTACATGAGTACTGCGGAATTTAACCTTTATCCTTAAACTTCACAGGCAAGTGCATTAACTGCTAAACCATCTTTCCTGCTTGAGAGCCTGACTTTTATGAAATTTATTACACAACTTATTTGTAATATAAATAATTTCTGGCATTAAATTTATTTTTGTAGTCTATAAAATAATTCAAATATTCCTGTTTCTTTGCTTAATTAATAGGTGACAGAATTTTCACTTTAAATACCTACATTACATTGATCTGATTGCCCTTCCTGAAGGGTGTGAGTTTTTACAGCTCTCAATAGCTCTCATTGGTATCTGTTATGAAAATTTTGTCAGTCTTTCTTAGTCTTCCCTTGGCAGGAGAAACTTCTAAGGGAAAGTTAAAGAAGGAGTCAGCATTTATTCTTGGCATGTATTCTGAGAGGGCTAACAACTTATCAAGTTTAATTAGAGTATGTATACACTCTTTTTTTTTACTTCAAAGCTTCACGTTATTCTGATTTCTAAAGTAAGTCTTACTTAAAAGAAAAAGAAAAAAAATCTGCTAAACAATGGATATTTACTTTTGTTTTGAGTACAGTAAAAAAAAAAAAAAATGTCCAGAGATACAGGGAATAAAAGTTGTAGGGCAGCTTTCAAGCGATACAAAGCTTCATGTAGGAAATGATATGATTTATCAAATATGGTTTCCCCAGAGTTCACTGCATGTGTCTTTAGTTTGTTCTGTGCTTTAGGAGAACTATGATGACATGGGGTTTGAGATCCAGTGAGGGGAGCTTGATTTTCAGGACCCATCACATGACCTGCAATCATGAAATCCTTATTCTTCAATACAATTCAGGCTAACATGTTAAACCCTGAAAGATTTATGGGCCTCCAAACTGCTGCAGTGTTGCTAAGTGGCTCTGGTGGAGAAGGTCACCAAACAGTAGAGACTAGCCTATCCAAACCTTTTATTTCTTCAGTCTTAGCATTTTGAGAATGGTTGAGTTCCAACCTGTTAAAGCCTGGGGCATTTTGTTCCTTATTTGAGCAATATTTTTAGTTTTACTCAGTGACTTTAGGTAGCCTGGTCCTCCCTTTTGTTTTCTACTTGTTGGGGATGTACTCTTTCAGACACTTCATCAAAGGGCTCTCCTTTTCTTACTCTCAGGGTCAGATCGCCACTGAGCCCAGCTTACCATTCTTCTTCGTTCCCCTCACATCTGTTCAGCATTAATCATCTTTTATTTTTCTCCTTCCTATGCTCATATCTATGAACCATTACCATCTTGCATTTGTCATCTTCCCATGCTGTATTTCTTACAGTTTTCCAACTTTAGAACACTGTAATTCTTTGTTAGCATTGTCATTTGGCTTCCATTAATCATGAGACTGAAATAATTGCAAGTTAAAATAACAGACTATTTTTTCTGGTACTAGTTGTTGATCTTAGAAATGTGACTCTGGGGCTGGAGAGATGGCTTAGCGGTTAACCGCTTGCCTGTGAAGCCTAAGGACCCCGGTTCCAGGCTCGATTCCCCAGGACCCACGTTAGCCAGATGCACAAGGGGGCACACACGTCTGGAATTCATTTGCAGTGGCTGGAAGCCCTGACATGCCCATTCTATCTCTCTATCTGCATCTTTCTCTCTTTGTCTGTCACTTTCAAATAATTAAGTAAAAATAAAAGAAAAAAATTAAAAAAAAAGAAATGTGACTCTGTGTAAACAAATTGTAATATTTATCCTTTGAGTTTGCTATAAGAATTGTACATGTCATATCTGGTATGTCCCTCTAGTTCAATTCCTCATGAATATTCATTATTCCCACAATATTGATTACTATTTTGATACATTGATATAAACTAGATTGTGGATTCATCTTTGAACTTGTTAAGGAGTTTCAGGAAGAAAATAAAATGACATGTCTTAGCTGTTGTTTGCATGGGCGTAAGGATAGTATTTGTAAGTTGTATTTTTTCCAAGATATACCTTGCATTCACCCTAGAAGGTCATTTATTCTCAAGGGAGAAATTTGATAAAGAAGACAGGTTGTGAATTTACTTAATGAATCATTAGGCCTTTGGACCATCTGTCTATATCTTAGTTCATGAAAAGATTAAAGGAAATAGGTAGCTATTATTTTCTTATTGTTTCCAAGGGAGAAGGAAAATGATAAACATTCTTAATATATAACTATTGTAGGTCAGGGTGGTTGAATACAGTAACTCACAATTTGTGTTGTTTAATCCACACATGAGTTTATTTTAATCTTTGAGAAGAGCTAATTCTCTATGACTTCATGACAAAACTAAGGGAAGTTTCCTTGTTCACATGCATAACAACTGAAAATCTAGTCCTTTTCTCAGTCATTAACAGTATCTATTTATTCCATAAAGCCCCAGACAATTTAAGTACCATTTCACATTAATTCCAATGGCTAGTCTAGGATGTAAGTTTTATGATCTTGATTAACATGGTTAGTGCCTCAATGTTCTAGCCAATATAGCTAAGGAATATTAAAGGTAAGACTTGAACTTAAGATTTTTATGAATCCAAAGTCTGGAACTTCTATGTGGCCTTTGATTTTCTAATATTTTAGTCTGTCTAGGTGTCAATTCTGAGCTCCTTTACACTTCTGAGAAGGAATTGGTTGGTTAAAAACACCACGTGAATTTTGCTTTTCTTTGTCACCATGCTATTCACAATTAAATTACCATTTATTCTGGGATAATGGATGGTTATTCCATTTTTGCCATTATATACATCTAGTTATCTAGTTTTTTAATGGAAACACAGTCATATTTTAATTATTTTTATTTTTCTGTGAATAAAATATCACTTTCCCTTCCAAAGATTATACTAATTCATTCTTTAGTAAATTTTACAATCATACAAAACTTAAACCCTGAATGGGGTATGAAATATAAGATGGGATTTCATTTTGTTAAAAAAATATTTATTTATTTGTGAAGAAAGAGTGAGTATGGGAATGTTAAGGCCTCTTGCTACTGCTAGAAATCTCTTGATGTGTGTGCCACGTTGTGCATATAGCTTTATAGTGATATGGGGATTCAAATCTGGGCTTGCTGGCTTAGTTTGCACTTTTATCCAGTGAGCTAGCTCCCTAGTCCTAAGATGATATCAGTATCATATCACATTGTTCAAACTAGCAGTTGTTATAAACAAAATGTATTACATAATCTAATGCTGCCCAACTGCTTTCAAATCATTTCACCTTACAAACACTCAACCTAAAATGTCAGGCATGCTGTCATTCTCTTGTACTCATGGTGCACATGCAAAATTGTTCACTGTGTACTTCACTGAGTCTTATGTGACCACAGACCTTCTCTGACCTAGTTCCAGATGGCAATTACAATCTGGCCAAATTAATATAATTGAAGTATTTGAAGAATCTTGATGCGGATTAGGGATGCAATGCTCTTTCAGGAATATTTTTCCCATAAGTATGACTGTGATTTTTTCCTTCAGCTTTGTTGTCATCTACTGGTGATTCTCGAGCACATTCAATAATATGTTCCTTCCAGAAATTCTTATCACATTTTAAAAATACCATTTATCAGCTGGAGAAATGGCTTAGCAGTTAAAGTGCTTGCCTGGAGAGCCAAAGGACCCAGGTTCAATCCCCCATGACCCATGTAAGCCAGATGCACAAGGTGGCACATGAGTCTGGAGTTCATTTGCAATGGCTGGAGGTCATAGCACACCCATTCTCTCTCTCTCTCTCTCTCTGCTTTGCCCTGCTTTGCTCTATCTCTGCCTCTTTCTCTCCTTCTCTCAAATAAATAAATAAATACAATTTATCTTTTAATGACTAAAATTAACATTTGTGGATTACAGAAAATATGGCAGGTACAAAGATCTGAATGGGATAAAAATAAGACATAATAGCAAATTATGATCACCACAGGAATTCAATGTAGATGATTTCAATGCTTTTACTATTTTTCAACACAAAGATTTATATGCACATTTTTGATGAATATACATCATATTACATATATCTTTATGTTGATTTACATCTAGGTTTTTTGTTTGTTTAGCAAGATAGGGTCTTGTTTTAGCCCAGGCTGGCTTGGAATTCACTATGTAGTCTCAGGGTGGCCTTGAACTCATGGCAATCCTCCTACCTCTGCCTCCAGAGTGCTCAATTAAAGATGTGGACTACCACACCTGGCTTGATTTACTTCTAGGTTTTACTATCATACTAAAATTTACCTTTATGTATGTTCAAAACATCACGTGTGATGGGTGTGTTGTTTATGATCAGATATAATGATAATTTTTTATTTATATATGTACTTTTATCATTCATATAAATAATCATTTATTGTGAACCTACTATGTGCAAAATGCTGTTATAGATACTGCTAATATATGTGGAATGAACAAAGAAAATGTCGTTTTTGTGTGTGTACATGTATGTGTGTTTATACGTGCCTGTGCGCTTACAAGTGTATATGTGTATTCATGTGCAGATAATATCATTAAGCAACCTAATAAATGGCAAAATGCTCACTATTTAACAGAGTGTAAGTACACTTGTATGAAAAAGAAGAATAAAAAGAGACAAAGTGGAGAAGATCATGTTTAATAAAATGCTTTGGTGCAAATGTCTTGCAAATAAACACCCCAACATGGGAAAGAATTAGGATAAAGACCTTACTGGTGGAAAGGTAAGTACAGGAGTATCACTGAAACAAATAGTCCCACAATGGGTGAACAGCTATTGAAACTGGAATGAGAATTAATTGGATTCTACATTTACAAACCCTTGAAATCCATATGATTTTCAATACATGGATCAAAATCAGTACCTTGCCCATACTCATAAAACACACTCTCACAGAGCTGCAAGTTCATCCAAGCCAGGTGTCTTATTGTGAATAAAACAGAAAGTGTTTCTGACTGAGGAATATGGGAGCAGTGCAGGTGAGGTTCTTGACATATTGTTAAGTGCATGTAAGGGGTTCCATACAGATCAGCCAGGGCCTTTGGAGGTATGAGGGGGTGGCTCTCTCCTTAGAATCTACATCTATCTGAAAAAGAGAATCAGATTCTCTAACAGAGAGTAAGTTAGCACCAGGACAAAACAGATAACCCTTACTTTTTTTTTATAGAGAATTTAATAGGTGTAGGCCCTCTTGTAGCCCATGATTGATGGTAGCTTGATATTGCCGAGTGGGCTTATGTTTGGATATGGTTATGTTTCCCAGCTTCAGCTATGGGTCCTGTACCACTGAGGAGATAATTTAGCCAAATTAAGAGCAGTTGGATCCCCACCATGGCTGTGTGCCACTATTGCACTTGTGTGGGCATCACAACAGGTTATTTGCGGCTAAGTAGGTTAGACCATGAGTTGCTTGGACAGATATTAGTCATTTTCCCCCAGTCGCCTATGTAGCACCTTCTGGCACTAGACTAGCTGACTGTCTGGGGACTGACTGTCTTCCAACTTCCAGCCATGCCATTCTATTTTGCATGTCAACCACATAAGGTGTCTTCAGCAGTTGGGTCGTACCACTAACTTTTGGTGGGTCATCAAGTACTGTGACAGAAATCTGTCAGTATTTTAGGAAACCTTGTAGGTCTCTCTGACCAAAAGCTCATTGTGGATGATAGCCCCATGCTGGTACTGGGAGTTACAGGTCAATGCCCACTAAGAAAATGTGGAAAAAGATAGCTAATATACAAGAGTTAGAAAGAAGAGAGAGAGAGAGGGAGAGGGAGAAGGAGAAGGAGGGAGGGAAGATGTAGAAGATTAAGGTTAGTTGTGTTCCTACCCTCTCCAGTGTCTTGTGGTTCAGGTGTTACCTGTAAGGGCCTGGTGAAGGATCAGCTATTTGGTCTGTCTTTTAGTAAGTAGAATTTTATGTTACCATTGCTGTTTGGATCTAGATTTGTGTTCCCACCCCTTGGATGCCCTCCCCTCCCTCCCCTTCCAACCTAGTGTCTAGTCCATGAGACACTTGCTGGATATGTAAGGTAACATGGGTAGATTCAGGTTAGGTGCTGTAGATGAGTGAGACTATGTGGCGATTTTTTTTCTGTGATTGGGTAAGGTCACTGAGAATGATCTCTTCCACATTCAACCGTTTTTCCTCAAATTTCATTGTGTCATTTTTTCTTACTGCTGTATAGTATAGAATTCCATTGTGTAGATAAACCACATCTTAGTTATCCATTCTTCTAGTGATGGACATCTGGGTTGATTCCATCTCTTAGCTATTACAAATTGAGCCGCTATAAACATGGTTGAGCAAATTTCTCTAGCCTGTGGTTTGAAGGTTTTAGGGTAAATGCCCAGTAAGGGAATAACTAGGTCTGTTGGTATCTATATACTCAGCTTTTTCAGATGTCTTCATATTGCTTTCCAAAGTGGTTGTACCATCCTACATTCCCACCAACAGTGGATGAGTGTTCCTACTTCTCCACATCCTCACCAGCATTTATTTTCATTTGATTTTTTGTTCTTTGCTCTCCTTATTGGGGTAAGGTGGAATCTCATAGTTGTTTTAATTTGCATTTCTCTGATATTTAGAGATGATGAACATTTTCTTAAGTTTGTGTTTGCTATTTGTATTTCTTCCTCTGTGAACTGCCTGTTCAGCTCTTTGCCCCATTTTTGTGAGTGGGGTGTTTGACTTCTTACTGTTTAGATTTTTGAGTTCTTTGTAGATTCTAGAGATTAGTCCTCTGTCAGTTGGATAACCTGCAAATATTTTTTCCCATTCTGTGGGTAATCTATTGCCTTTGCTTATTGTATGCTTGTCTGTAAAGAAACTCTTCAGCTTCATGTGATCCCAATGGTTGAGTGATGGTTTAAGTTTGTGAGCTGCTAGGGATTTGTACAGGAAAACTTTTTCCATTCCTATATCATGGAAAGTGCTTCCTAAATTTTCTTCCAGTAGTATTTCAGTGTCTGGTCTTATATTGAGGTCCTTGATCCATTTGGACTTCAGTGTAGTGCATGGTGAAATGTTTGGGTCAAGTTTCAGTTTCCTTCATATGGTTATCCAGTTTGTCCAGCACCATTTGTTGAAGATGCTGTCTTTTTTCCAGCCTATATTGTTCATTCCTTTATCATATATCAGGTAGCTATAGTTGCTTAACCCAAAGTCCTGGTCCTCAAGTCTATTCCATTGGTCTATACTCCTGTTTTTATGCCAGTACCATGCTGTTTTTATTACTATGGCTTTGTAATATAGCTTTGGATCAGGTACGATGATGCCTCCAGAGGTATTTCTTTTGCTGAGGATATGTTTGGATATGCGAGGCCTTCTGCCTTTCCATATGAAATTTGAGATCATTTTTTCTATCTCTGTGAAGAACACTGTAGGGATTTTAATTGGAATTGCATTAAATCTTAGCTCAAGCAATGAGACAGGAGAAGGAAATAAAAGGGATACAGTTCAGAAAGGAAGAAGTTAAGTTAGCTTTATTCACTGATGACATGATTGTATATTTAAGAGACCCGAGAGACTCCATCCCAAAACTCCTGAAGGTGATTAACTCCTATAGCAAAGTAGCAGGATACAAAATCAATGCACAAAAATCAGTAGCCTTCCTATATGCAAGTGACAAAGATACAGAGAAATAAGGTACATAGTCCCATTTTCAATAGCAATGAAAAAAAATAAAATACCTTGGAATAACGTTAACCAAGGAAGTGAAATATCTATACAACGAAAACATAAAAACACTCAAAAAAGAAATTGAGGAGGACTTGAGAAAATGGAAAGACCTCCCATGTTCCTGGATAGGTAGAATTAACATTGTGAAGATGAGAATCCTACCAAAGGCAATATACAGATTTAATGCAATTCCAGTTGTTTGACTTTTAATTATTTAGGTTTTTGAGTTCTTTGTTGATTCTAGAAATCAGGCCTCTGCCAGTTGTATAACCAGCAAATATTTTCTCCCATTCTGTGGGCAATCTATTGGCTCTGCTTATTGTATGATTGTCTGTGAAGAAACTGTTCAGCTTTATGTGATCCCAATGGGTGAGTAATTGTTTAAGTTCCTGAGCTACTGAGCTTCTGTTCAGGAAGTATTTTCCCATTCTTGTATCATAGAAAGCTCCTCCTATTTTTTCTTCTAGTAGTAGCTGAGTTTCTGGTCTTTTCTTGAGGTCTTTTTTTTTCCATTTGGACTTGATTTTTGTGCATGGAGAGATGTGCGTATCAAGTTTCATTTTCCTACATATGGTTATACAGTTTGTTCAGCAACATTTCTTGAAGATGCTGCCTTTTATCCAGCCTACATTATTAGGGCCTTTGTCAAATATCAAGTAGCTGTAGTTTCTTGACCCAAAGTCCAGGTCCTTGATTCTGTCCCATTGGTCTACACTCCTGTTTTATGCCAGTACCATGTTGTTTTTATTAATATGGATTTGTAATATAGCTTTGGATCAGGTATGCTTCCAGAGGTGTTTCTTTTGCTTAGCATGTGCTTGGATATCTGAGGCCTTCTTCCATTCCATATGAATTTTAAGATATTTTTACTATCTCTGTGAAGAAAACTGTTGGGAATCTTATTGTTATTGCATTAAATCTGTATATTGCCTTTGGTAAGATTCCCATTTTCACAATGTTAATTCTGCCTATCCAGGACCATGAGAGGCCTTTCCATTTTCTCAAGTCCTCCTCAATTTCTATCTTGAGAGTTTTAACCTTTTCATTGTATATGACTTCCACATCTTTGGTCTATGTTATTAAAAGGTATTTTATTTTATTTTTTGTTGCTATTGAAAATGCATGGGGGTGAGTGGCAGCAGCATATGGGGTGGCATTCATGAGCATGGTGGTGCACAGGGAGCCATGCTAGCCTGCTGGCCTGGGTCCCCTTAGCCTGCGTTTAGTGCAGGAGGAACCTGCAACTAGGAGTACAGCTAGGATGGCTGTTTGAAAGGTTTGGGTGACTAATGGGCTACCAGAGAGCATGGGAATCAGCGGATTCCATGCTTTGCTCCTCAGTGCCCTCCTACTGGATGTCTGTTAGAGTCTGCTCACCCCTAGAAGACCCAATGAACCCTAAATGTCTTGCCTTTCCTTCCCCAGGTGATGTGGCATGGTTAGGTAGACACTATCTTGACAGGAAATCCCTCAATTTTTTTTAACCTTAATTTAGACAGAGAGATACAGAGAGGAAATTGGCTGTCCAGGGCCTCAGACACTTTAATCCAACTCCAGATGCTTGTGCCACCTAGTGGGCATGTGTAACCTTGTGCTAGCCTCACCTTTCATGTGTCTGGCTGGTGGATGGGACCTGGAGAGTAGACTATATGTCTTTAGGCTTCACAGGCATGCACCTTAACTGCTAAGCCATCTCTCCAGCTCCCAATACATTCTTGAATTCATATTGAACAAGTCACCAATTTTTTAAAGGAATAATATATTGTTGTACAAAAGAAAGTTAACAGATATTTTAATCCATTACTCACTCATTTCCCCCATCTCTTTATTCTGTGATGCTACCATTTTACCTATAAAGTTTATTGCTTTCATTGAAAATGTTGAGTTTATATTAAGTATACGTATTTATTTATTTATTTTGGTTTTTTGAGGTAGGTTTTTGCTCTAACCCAGGGTAACCTGGAATTCATGATGTAGTCTCAGGGTGGCCTCAAACTCATGGCAATCCTTGTACCTCTGCCTCCTGAGTGCTGGGTATGTGTTTATTTACTTATACATTTATGTATATATTAAGGTAGAGACCTGTGTGGCTTATGATGGCCTCAAACTCATGTAACCATGGTTGACCTTGATTTCTTTATCTGCCTCTACCTCTCAAATGCTGGGATTACAGGCATTATTTACTATGCCAACACCTATAACCATACTTACAAAAAATATTTCTACCCAGTTATATATACTTAACTGAATTCAAAGCTTAATTAAGTTGATATACTTTTTTATAAATGAATCCTTAATTCTTAAGTGCTTCAAGGTTCTTTTTTTGTACTTTAATTGGTAGTGGTATTAAATTAACTTCTTCAGGAAGCATAGTTTCTGAAAACATGGGACTCTATGTTATTATTTTCTCAGATCCCTCTAAATATATCTCATCTCACTTAAGCCAGCATGATACTATCCCTTTACTTTTGACCTTGTCCCTAAAACTACTTCCATATTACTCCAAAATTTGCTCCCCTTCTAATCCTCAAACATACCAGTCATGTTTATATCTCACTTTGTTTATTTCTTACTACTCTGTGTGTCTAGAATAATCTCCCCTAGTGTTATACATAGTTTCCACATTGTTTTTAGTTTAGTATCCGCTCACAGAAACTTTACACATTTATTCTCATTCTTTATAAAATAGCAGCCCTTTACCTTGCCCTCTATTACTTCCAATGCTCTTAAATTGTTATAGTTTCTTTTATAGCACATACAGTACTGGACAAATTGTTTGATTATTGTTGATATATTTCTATTGCAATAGAGTTCATAAGCACAGGGACACTAATCTGACATCTTTATTGAGGTATCATTAGTGCCTACCATATGAGCAGACCCTTGTAATAAAGTAAATGAGGCTTAGTAAAGACAATATCTCAATAAGAGTAGAACAATCAATGAAACAAAATAATAAAGTACTTCCAAAGGCCTTTAAACATAATTGAAAATGTATGTAGCTCTTGAATTCTGAGTAATTTTAATTCTGATTTCTTGAAGTCTTTTGAGTAACGTTACAATCTTTCCAAATGTTGGCAGCTATCTTGGCAATGTTTGAGCTTACTATTTGCTCACATTCTAGATTACTCTGGTGGCAGTGGTAAGTTCCAAATGTGTTTTTTTTTTTTTTGTAAACATTTGTGATCATGCAAAATGATACACTTACAGAATTAAGTAGATTCCTTGAACATTATTTCCCACCTTCCAAATCAAGACATGTTAATATGCATTTTGGTTTTCCTTGATTTCTTCAAAGATTCCATACTCTTTATGAGAAAGAATGATGGTGAATAACCCTCTATTCTGTTAATTTGACCCAGTCTTCATTACATCTTGCAGGGATTGCTTGGATTTTTCTGACATTCATATATCATCCATGACCTTTGACCTCACTTGCAAAGAATATTGACCCATTCCTTCATTTTTATGTTATTGTCCATTTTAATGAGAGATTCAAAATAATCCAGGGAGTATGACATCTTGATACTATCATTCATGAAAATCTTCACATTATAGTTTCATCAGGATATTCACATTGTGGCAGTAGTGGTAGTCTAATTGAACACCTTTTCAATACCAGGAAAGCACACTGACAGTGAGTGATAAGCCCTAGTATGAGTATCCTCACATTAACTCCAACATGACCTTTAATGGATGCTTATTTATTTCATAAATCATGTCATCATTCTTTGTCATCTAGAATTCAGACTCTGAATCAATTTAACTTTCTTGCTCTTAATATGATTCTTGTCATATTTGATCATTTGGTCCCTTCTATTTTATTTCTAATGTGTTCATTCTCTTTTAGTTTGTAGCAAATTTCTGTTTTAGCTGCCTACTGTTGAAATCAAAATGAAAACATTGTAACTGAACGTGCTACATTTTCCTTTATCCATTTGGACTCTTCCTCATGTTCATCAAAACCACATTTTGCCACTACCACTGAACATCTGTTTATAAAAACCTACCTCCATATTCAATGAAATTTCAATTACAGCATGAAATCAGTATTGCTTTCCTCCATTCTCTCCTCAATAATAACTTTCTGTAAGTACTATAACCTATGCTGCCACAATTTGACTCAATGGAAGTAACAAGTCTGAGTAAAATAAAGCACATACTTTCTTATGTTCTGACAATTTAAATATGTGACTAACACCAACACAATACAAAGTCAGTGTTATTTAAGTTTTAGTGCACTGAAAACATAGTGTCTAATGCATTCTTACTTCTTGATCTTGAGAACTTAGTAGTATAGCAGCTTGTGTGCCAGAATCTCTTTTGCCCTAGACACAGTTTACTTTAAAATTAAGACCAAGCCAATTTTTTTCAATATGGCTATAATGCACTCAAATGCAGTGAAACTAAAAATAAAAATAAATAAATACCACTATTTCTACACCATCCAGTAAGGGCTGAGATTGTTATGAATTTTGTAAGTACACAGCACAAGGTGGCTTTGAACATTCCATTTTTAAATGCTGTTATTTTGCCTTCATTGTGACAAACCTGCTTGGAGTTATCCAAGGGCGATGCACATAAAATGCATGGCAATTCTCGCCCTTTATTGGCACTGATTATGCAAACAGCTTGTCCCTAGTTAAGGATCTACAAAACACCAAGGTTTCATCAGCTGGGATACTGCCCTTGGTGGCCTGTGTAGGAATGCAAATAACATCCTCCAGACAAGCACTGATCACTGATGAGACATGAAGCTGTGCCAAGAGTCCACTTACTCCACCCTCCAGCAAAAGGCAAGGAGACGTTTTTGTTCATTTAAATATTTTACATGTCATTAAAAGTGAAGCAGAAATTAAGATCTAACTAAATTTTATAGAACTTGTCAATCTTCGCCGTCCTCAGCCCCACTTAGATTCTGGCAGTGATTTTTATGATGAATTGTCTAAATTATATGCTGTAATCAGGCAAAGGCTGTCCAGTGCAGTCAGATTAACTGGAGCAAAATACTCAAAATTTGGGTGCTTTAAAATTAATTTTGTTGGATTTCATATCTGGCATAGTCAACACATTGAAGCTTTCTCCCTTTAAATTGTGTTCTTATAAATAGTGTACACATATTACCCACACCTGAGTCTCATCCTGTATACCTATAGAAGACTTTAACAATGAGTCATGCACTTTTCCTTTCTTTGAGCCCTAGTGTAGTTTTATGATCATTTAAAAAATCACTGTTGGGGACATTTCATACTATATTTTTGAATGACACCTAAGGTAAAGTTTGTTTGCAATGCTTGGGGAAGGTCCTGCTCACTATAATTGTTAGCAGTTCAGGTCTTCGACATTATATGAATCATCTAAAGTTAATCACATACACCAGAATTCAATTTTACAGCCTCTGTTAGGATACACATATCAGCATTCATCTACTTGAATAGTAATATTCACTTGGGTTGAAATCTATTTCAAAGACCAAAAAAAAAAAAAAGCGTCATTGGCTAAATGGGTCATATTTAACCTTTTCTTTAACACACAAAAGCATGTTTCATATATACACACCAATGAAACTGTTATCAGTAGCCACCATATGGCTGTGATATATACCTATATTATTTTTCTATTTTCATCTCACTTCCATTTTTCCACATCTGCTGCATATGAGTCCATGTGGAGAAATCATACAAAAACTGTAATTAATTGTGAGGAAATGACTGCTTTTATCAAGCATGCATAATATGGATGTTTCAAGCCCTTGGGGTTGTTAGAGTACATCACAGCTTCCATGCAAAGGTTACAATTCTTTATCTGGAAACAGATGCAGTTTTCCTTGTATTTAAGTTCTCAGTTTCCCTTAAAATTTCAGTCTACTCATTCCATACATATTTTGCCCAAATTATCATAATTTTTTCAGAAATATATATACTAGAAATGTCAGTTCCTCTAACACTGAAGCACAATGTAGGGATGGAACCAGTGATAATTGAGGGCCTATAAATTGCATCTTTTCTTCCAGCTTTCTGCTTTCTTACCAATGAAAAACAAATCCTGGTTCATGGAATTAATAATATATTGACTGAAAATGTATACTTTCTTATTATTAGAAACTCAGTTCACAAGAAAAATAAGTCAATTTTCTTACAAATGACAAAGATCTTATATTTTCCAAAGTTTCATGACATGTCTTGGTTATCAAGGTTCATCTTGTATTGTTGTTGCAATAACTACTTTCATCATCTCAGCCAATAAAATATAATTCAAACATCTAAAACTAATTGGTATGGGCCTATAATCACTAAAAATCTTTCCTCAAATGGGAATTCATTTGTGTTGAGATATTAAAGACAATGATGCCAAAGCTAGTACAAAATATTGAAAAAGGAAGAAATGAACCACACAACAGGAAGTTATCGCTCATTTAAACTGGGAAACACGTATTTCTATAGGGCAGAAAACTGCTCAAAGAAGTACTGGACCTCAGAGTCCTTCAATTCCAAACCTTCTATCTAGGGTTTCTTCTGAAATATCCAGCAGCTAATTCTGTTTTTATATCACAAGGAAGTATTTGAAGATACTTTTTTCTGTCTGTTTACTGTCATTTCTCTCCTTTATTATTTCTTCAAGAAAGAATATTTGTTGGATGCATACAGCCTGTCAGATATTTGGCAGATATTGTTGAGAAAAGCTTTAAATGTAACAAAAATTATGTTATGCTGCTTAAGAAGACTATCTTTATCAGAGTTTATAGTTTAAAGATCATAAACATTGAATTGAATAATTTATAAGTTGATTAAAGAAAGTTATTTAGGGCTGGAGAAATGGCTTAGTGGATAAAGCACTTATCTGTGAAGCCAAAGAATCCATGTTTGATTCCTAAGAACCCATGTAAGCCAGATGCACATGTCATACACAAACTTACAGTGGCTAGAGGCCCTGGTGTACCCATTCTCTCTCTCATACATACATACATACATACATACATACATACATATATAAATAAAAGAAAGTTATTTAGTGGCAATAATTGATATAATATGAATACTAATAAATATGTACAAAGGACATATGTCCTGTACTGAAATGGCTTCGCATTGGAATAACAGGGAGTGTTTCAAACATAAAGGAGGTATGCATATCGAGATGTATGTTGACCATAGTGAGTAAAGGAGAAATCAGCTACAGAAGGAAACTGCAAGTAAAGGCAGGGTTGTGAGGTGCTGAAGCTTTTGGTCTTTATTCCATGTCAACCTACTGGAGTTTCAAGACAGTGATTTAATGTGATGGATAAAGATTACTTTGATTGCTATATGAAAGAGAAGCTAAGTGTGAGAATAAAACTTGAGAGCATGGGAGACAGTTACCACAGTTCTCGTGAGACACATTGACTGGAAAGACTTGATATGTTCTACTTAAGATATATTTAGAATATGGTGTAGATAGTTTGGTGGTTAATTGAAAATAAGGCTATTTCCAAAGGAAATATTTAAGATTGAATACCAGATATATGGACTCAACAACTAGACACATCATAGGAACAACAAATTAGAATCATCTTTGTCCATGCTGAGTCTGAAATCCAGAGAGTGATAGACTTATAATTACTGGGCAAGCAGTGCAACATATAGGACAGTAGCTCAAAAAAAGTGATACTTCATATATATGCATACACACATATAAATGCATATATACACATACATACATTATAAACATACATGTACATAATGTATTTTTGTATATGTATATACATATATACACATATATATATTAATGCTAGTGAATTCATTCACAGTGACTCACATCACATAGAGAATTGACAGCATTGTTTATGGTCTAAACCTGTACTTCTTTTTTTTTTTTTTTTTTGTTTTTTTGAGGTAGGGTCTCACTCTAGCCCAGGCTGACCTGGAATTCACTATGGAGTCTCAGGGTGGCCTCGAACTCACAGTCATCCTCCTACCTCTGCCTCCTGAGTGCTGGGGTTAAAGGCATGCACCACCACGCCCAGCACCTGTACATTTTTTTAATTAAGTGACATGACAAGAATTATTTCTTGATGGCAAGTATAATCCACAAATGAAAAGCATTACTGTTCTTGGACAATATTTAAACTTAGTATGTATTATTAACAAGAAAACCAAACAAAATACCATCCATGAAGCAGAAGGGAAGAACATTAGAGCATAATATCAGAGATAACATAATACTAAAAAATCAGTTCATCCCCCTTGACTAAAGTAATATCACTTCACAGCAGCTTCTACTTTTTCACTGTAATCATTATCTTTGACATTCTATGATTTAATATCTGTTTTACTAGCCATGAATAAATATATAGCATATGGCTAGCAATCAACAAATACTTATTAAATAAAATGAAGTAAGGATGATGTAAGTTAAAAACACCCACTGAATTTAGCACCACAGAGATTGTGATATGCCTTTATCAAAGAGAGCTAAAGTGGATTAGCAAGGAACTGAGCTGGTTTGCATTAAGAACAGAAGTGAGTGGGAGGCAAGAATTACTGCAATTTTGATGGGTTTTTCAAGAAATTTGGCTGTAAGCCATTCACTTAATAAACACCTGTTCAAAGTGGGTTGATTATTCCTCTGGGTCCTAGGGAAATGTCAGTATGTGATATCTCTTTCTGTGTCTGATTTCAATAGAAAAGGGTAGAGATTCTTCATTATGGTATTTTAACTAGCTATATGATGATACCACTTATTATTGTTGAAGTTACCTTTCCCTTACTGGAACAAATACCCATTCAGACTCAAGTTATGGAGAAAAGCATTTATTTCAGGCTTCCTGATTCCAGGGGAAACTGTCATGCAGAGGAAGATTATTCAGTTCATTATATATCCATTGCATACAGAGAAGAACCAATGTTCAAGCTGGCTCTCTATATACCTTAGGCTTAGGATTAGGGTTAGGGCTAGGGCTAGGCCTAAGTTTAGGGTTAGGGTTAAGTCTAGAGTTAGGAATAGGGTTATAGTTTCACTTAGGCTTAGGGATAAGGTTAGGGTCAGTGTTAAGCCTATTATTAAAGTTGGAATTTCTTTTATAGTTAAAGTTAGGTTTAAGGTTAGGATTAGAGCTAGGGTAAGGGTTTCAGTTATGTCTAAGGTTGGGGTTATAGTTATAGTTATGGTTAAGGTGAGTGTTAATTCTAGAGTTAGGGTTAGAATTTGGGTGTGGGCTCAGATTAGTATTAAGCCTATAGATAGGGTTAGGTTTAGGATAAACATAGGCCCAGGGTTATGGTTAGTGTTAAATTTATGTGTAGTGTTAGGGTTAGGGTTAAGGTTACACTTGGATTAGGATGAGGTTTAAGATTAGTCACAGGGTTAGGATAAGGGTTAAGCCTTAGATTATGTTTAGGTTTAGGGTTAGGTCTAGGGTTAGTGCTAAGGTTATGGTGAGGGCTATGATTAGGCCTGTGGTTAGGGTTAAGGTTAGGTTTAGGTTTAGGGTTTATAAGGTTTAGCATTAGGTTTATGTCTAAGGTTAGGTTTAGAATTAGGTTTAGAGTTAAGGTTATCCCTGTTGGTGTTATGCTTACAGGTAGGTTAAGGTTTGGTGTTAGTCCTATGTTTAGTTTCAGGTTATGGTTAGGGTTTGTTGTTAGGCCTAGGATTACTGTTAGAAGCATAGAACTAGTGTCAGTGTTGGATTTCAGCCTATAATTAGGGCTAGCATTATTATTAAGGTTAGGCTTTGGATTAGAGTTATCCTTGGTCCTAGAGTTAGTGTTAGAATGAGGGTTAGGGTTAGAAGTAGGGTTAGATTAAGGTAAAGGGATAGGGTTAGGGTTAGGGTTAGTTTGGGGCTAAGGGTTATTGTTAGTGTTAGGTTTGAGCTTAAGCAGAGGGTTAGAGTTAGGGTTAGTATCAGACTTAGGAAAAGGGTTAGGGTTAGAGTCTGGGTTCAGGTTTAGGTTTAGTTTTGGGTTAGGGTTATGGTTCAACCAAAGGTTAAGGTTAGGGTTAAGGTAAGGGTATGTGTTAGGATTAATTTTACAGTTATAGTTAGGGCATGAGTTGGGTCTAAGGTTAGGATTATGGCTAGTATTAAGGTTTGTGTTAAGCCTAGGGTTAATTTTAGGTTAAGATTTGGTTAGCATTAGGGTTTGACTTAGGAGTAGTGTTAAATTTTGACTAGCATTAGTGCTAGGTTGAGCTCAATATTAGGGTTAGTGTAGGGAAAGGGTTAGGAATTAGGGTTAGGGTTATGGTAGAGCCAAGAATTATAGTTAAGGTTACAGTTAGAGTTAGGTTTAGGGTTAGAGTTAAGCTACAAATTAAGGTTACTGTTAGGATTAAGGATAGGGTTAGGGTTAATGTTAAGGTTACGGGTAGGTTTAGGACAAAGCCTGGAGCTATTTCCTGGTTTAGTGTTAGGTTTATGGGTATGGTTAGCCCTATGTCTAGAATTAGGTTAGGATTAAAGATAGGGATAGGATTAGTGTTAGCGCGAGGTATAGGTTTTAAGTTAGTATTAATGTTACAATTAGGGTTGGGTTAGGTAAAAGGTTAGGATTGAGGTTAGGGTTAACTTTAGTCCTAGGTTTAGTGTTAGGTTATAGTTATGGTTACATTTATGCCTAGGTAAAAGTTTAGGCTTTGCAGTAGGGTTAAACTTAAGCCTAGGGCTAAGGTTAGTGTTAGGCTCGGGGTTATGGTTAGGGTTAGGGCTATGGGTTAGGGTTAGGGTTACCCTAACCATAACCTGAGCCAAACCCTAACCAGGCAGCTGGAGATCTAAATTATAAGCTTTAATAAACTCCTAAATCTGCTGGCGACATCCATTTAAACTACCACAGATAGGCTTGATAGGCTTAGGGTTAATGTTAGGTTTATGGTATGTGTTAGTATTAGGTTTATTGTTAGGGCTAGGGTATGCCTAGTGTTAGTGTTAGGTCTAATTCTATGGTTATGGTTAATGTTAGGATTAGGGTTAGTGTTAGTGTTAGACCTAGGTTTAGAGTTAGGGTTTTAGTTTGCCCTAGGGTTGGTGTTAAGGTTAGCTTTAGGCTTAACATTAAGGTTAGGTCTAAGATTAGGCCTAGGTTTAGAATTAGCTTAGGTTTAGGTTTATACCTAGGACTATAGTTGCAGTTTCTGTTAGGCCTAGAAATAGGGTTAGAGTTAGGGTTAGATTTTGGGTTAGGCCTAGGTTTAGGGTTTTGTTTAGGATTAGGGTTATTTTAATGGCTAGGCTTATGATTAAGGTTAGATTTAGTGTTCGTGTTAGAGTTAAAGGTAGGGTTTGGCCTAGCATTATGGTTAGGCTTAAGATTCAAGTTAGGGTTAGGGTATTCCCAGGGTTAGGGTAAGGATCAGGGTCAGAGTTTAAGGTTAGAGTTAGACTTAGGGTTAGGGTTAATATTTGGGTTAGTATAGGGTTATGATTAGGGTTAAGTTTAGGGTTAGGTTTATGGTTAGTATTAGGCCTAGGGTTAGGGTTAGGCATAGGCCTAACTTTAGGGTTAGGGTTAGGGTTAGGGTTAGATTTAGGCTTAGGTCTAGTGCTAGGTTGAGGGTTACTGTTAGGCCAGTGGTTAGACTTTGATTTTGGGTTATAGTTACTATAAGTGTCAGCTCTAGGGTTACAGTTATTGTTAGGCCTAGGGTTATGATTAAGTTTAGTGTTAGAGTTAGGATTAATCATATCATTAGCATTGGGACTCTTCTTAGGTTTAGGATTAGGGTTAGGGTTAGCATTAGGCCAAATTTTAGCATTATCATTAGGTTTATTATTAGTGTTTGGTCTAGGGTTAGGGTTAAATTTAGGGTTAGTTTTAGGCTTAAGGCTTGGGTTACATTTAGGATTAGAGTTAGGTTTAGATCACACTTTAATCTCATAATATCATCAAGTATTTTTTCCTCAGTCCAAATATAGTATTTACAAAAAACATATTTGAAATCCCATGGATTTTATGTATATTGCAATTGCTCCTTGATGCTTTATAACTTAAACCAAATGAAACTCCCCAGAAATGTTGTAAAATGACCCAGTCCTTTGATTAGCAGCTATGTGTGTTCCAACATTTTTTCCAATATTATGATTCCAAAACAATTTATTTTATGTTAGCCAAAATCCCTATATCAAACAGTGAATGAATTGTTTTTGTTTTAAATTCCTGTTAGGATATATTATATGTCTAGAGCAATGATAACGTTCCACTAATTGAGGTTTTGGAACTGTCCTTTTTTATTGCTGTTAGAAAACAACTGAATCACAGTCAGCATATATTTAGTTTACATATTTGGTTTTCTTTGTGTTCCTCTTATTTATTTTGTGAGTGTATGTATGTATATGTTCAAGTAGGCCTAAATGTGGGTGTGCATGTGCTACAATGTACCATGGTGGTCAGAGGACAATGATTGGGTAAGTCTTCATCTTTGACACTCATTTGAGATGGAGTTGTCCATCTGGAATTTGCTTATTTGTTGATCTTGGCTGTGCTCATCTATAGTTTGTGGGAAATTCTTCTATGCTCTTCCCATCTCACCATTAGCTTACTGGGATAATGGAAGCCTGTTATGGTTTCTGAACTTTTATGTAAAGTCTGAGGATCAAACTCAGGTGTTTGGATTTGAGAAAGTGCTTTGCCCAATGAGCAATCTCCCTACCTCTCTGTTGCAGTAAGGTTCGCATTGCTGGTAGGAATCAAACAACCGAGAGCAGCTTGTGGGAAAAAGGGGTTTATTCTGGCTTATAGACTTGAGGGGAAGCTCCATGATGGCAGAGAAAAATGATGGCATGAGCAGAGGGTGGACATCGCCCGTTGGCCCACATAAGGTGGACAACAGGAACACGAGAGTGTGCCAAACACTGGCATGGGGAAACTGGCTATAGCACCCATAAGCCCGCCTCCAACAATGCACTGCCTCCAGAAGGTGTTAATTCCCAAATATCCATAATCTGGGAACCTATCATTCATAACACCTAAGTTTATGAGGGACACCTGAATCAAACCACCACATTCTGCCCCTGGCCCCCATAAACTGGTAACCATACATGATGTAAAATGCAGTGCATTCATCTAACTTTAAAAGTCCCCATTGTTTTTATAAATTCAAATGATGTTCATACATCCCCATAGTCCAAGATCTTTTAACTGAGCCATAATACCAAAAAATAACCTCAAAAAACCATAATGGCACAGAATAAACATTCACACTGTAGAAGATGGCATTGGGCATATCAAAGAAACCTTCAGCCAATACAAGATTTAAACCAACCAGGGCAAACATCAAATTATAACTATAAGTCTAATAACTCTAGTCAGTGACAAATCTCCAAGTCTGATAATTGTAACCAGCAACAAGTCTCTGGTATTCCAATTCTGACCCTCCAGCCCCTGGCCAACATAAATTGGACCATAGCAAAAGGAGAGTGTGCCAAACACTGGCATGGGAAAACTGGCTATAATACCCATAAGCCTGCCCCCAACAATACACTACCTCCAGGAGGCATTAATTTCCAAATCTCCATCAGTTGGGAACCTAGCATTTAGAACACCTAAGTTTATGGAGGGCACCTGAATCAAACCACCACACTCTCTATTGTTATTTCTTTTAAAAAAGTTTTATTTTTGCAAAATTTGACTATTTTATGGAAACACTGTGAACCAACTTCTCTTTCAGTCTTATGCAATTACCTATTCTCTTCCTTCTTCAGAAATACAGGGTCATTGTTGCTGGGATAAAAGAATCAATAGGCAAACAATTTGTATAACAATGGGAATAAAATGTATCACTTATATGTACACACACACACACACACACACACACACACACATATATATATATATATATATATATATATATATATATATATTCATGACCCATATGTGAATTTATTAATCAACCACAGACCACATATATTGGCATCAGGTTTTAATAGAAGCAACAAATTCCATTTGTTCCATGACATCATAGATATCCTTATATTGAAACAACACATTCATGAGTCACATGACTGTGGTGATGCTACTGTAAAAGATATGTATTGACATCAGTTGTATGAGCACATTCACACAAACAATTATGTATACTACATAATAATTGAGTATGACAAAATGTGATGTCCCTGATATATATTTTCTATAGTATAATATTTACTGTGTTTTTTGTTTGTGCTTATATTTAGCAGTCCATGTGTTGTTAGGCCAAAAGCAGTGCTGTAAATCTCATGTTTATGTTATTTCCTAATTACATCATTTTATTTTGTACTTGGTTTCATCTCAGGGCACCTAAATGTGCACGATTCTCAGAAAAGTAGGTCATGTAGAATGACAGACCTAGAAAAAGTGATTAAAGACTACAAATTTGGAAAATCACTGATGGTTGTTGCTCCCTATCAGGTACAAGATTCCACTGCACTGTAGATGCCACTTTTCAAAACGAGAGATCAGCAATGAAAGCTGTTAAAAATCTGTTTCATTAAAGACAACCAGTCTGAAGAAAATGATTAGTAGAAGTTTTTAAATATCAAAAAGCTCTTACAAAATTTCAAAACTTGTATGTCAACACAGAAGCTGAAAGAGTACATATTAAATATTTTTACTCATCTTGTTAGAGGAGCCTTCAGACAGATTACACTGAAGAATGTATGAAGGGCATTTGGAAAAAGACACTGTAGCAGTTTATCAAAGGATTTACCAAGCTCTGGGATATTGCCAAATTAACAATGCTGAGGATTGATGACAAACAATGTTAACGGGTATGGGTGAGTATGAGAGTCAGCAGCTCTTAGATATGTATCTTGAGGGATTAACTAATGAGTAGTTCTTAGAGCTGGAACAGGAATACACACCTGAAGAATGGGCAATAGAAAAGGAATCCATGGGAGAAAGAAAAGTAGAATGACATGAAAACCCACAGTGAAGGTTTTACACAGTTCAACAGTCTTGTTGCAAAGTATAGACAAAAGTATATTTTCACACAGAAACAAAATCTTAAATAGAGATGTCATCAGACATCACAAATTTATGAGCTAATCTGTGACGGAAAAGGAAACAAAACAAGTTGTTATGGATATATTTCTGAAAAGAGTGGCTTGCTCCTCAGTAAGAATTTCAGGCAAGTAAATTATCAGTATGGGTCGTGAAAAAGTACACAGTAGGTGGAAGCTCCATGTACATTTTTTAAATTATATTTTTATTTATTTAACAGAGAAAGAGGGAGAGAGAGAGCAAGCAGGCCAGGGCATCCAGCCACTGGAAACAAACTCCAGATGCATGTGCCACCTTGTGTATCTGGCTTATGTGGGTACTAGGGAATTAAACCTGGGTCCTTTGGTTTTGCAGGCAAGTGCCTTAACTACTAAGCTGTTTATCCAGCCTTCCATGTATGTTTTCATTCTGAAGACAAGACAGACAAGATGAGGAGGAAGATGGTAATGTCTGTCAACTTGACCTTCTATAAGCCTAGGGTAATGGCATGCATTTGTCTTAGGTTTTAACAACATAAACAGCTTAAAATAAACTTGAAATAGAAAAAAAGCTTACAAAATAAGAATAGAAAAGATTTTTGTGCAAGTGCATATGTTTGTATTTTATATAAAGTATAATAATTAAAGTTTGTAACATAAAATTTGTAGGAAATAACTTAATTCATTATTGAATAAGTAAAACTCTTTAAATGTATCCAATGTAGCTTAACTATAGTATTTAATTTACAGTAGATTTCCATAAGGTCTGAGATCTTCACATTCATTCCATGTACACTCACTGACTCACCAAGAGAAATATTTAGTCTTCTAAGTTCATGTCTTGCTAATTCCAATACATAGGTTAGTTTGTCTTTTATTCCATAGATTTACTATGCCTTTTCAATATTTTCACATTTATAGACATAGTACTTACCACTTTTTAACAACTATATGTAATATTCCTTTGCAGATTAGAAGTCCAGCAAGAATAGGTTGTACCTTATAGCCTTGACACATAACATATAAATAACCTTTACCATATAGCTCAGTATACTCTGAACTGTTCATATAATGACAAAATTGTGAAACATATGTCTCATAATATATTCCAATAGTGACATGATTCAGGATTCTCTCTCCCTCATCTCTTTGATAAAATGGTACAGTCCTAATGCCAACTATTTTTAATATGTAGAAAATTTCATGTATTGACCACTTTGATATTATATCATTCATGATATTGCAAGTTCCAGTTTTTACTTTTTACTAATATATCTAAAATAAGCTATTAAAGCAAAGCAAAAACAAAAATAGGAAATATATTAATATTTTCCAATGGTTACATAGATGAAAATATCATAATATATTCATAATATGTCATTTATGTGCATAATATAAGCTACGTTTCACTAAATAAATCAATCTGATGCCTGAAAGAAATGAACTCCAGTAGCATAAGCCAGTATTTAACATTGCAATTACATGTCTTCTCATTGTTAATGAAATAACAGGTCTCTAATAGTTTGCCATGAAAGTCAATACAAATTATTGCATATCACCTAATTTATTTCAGTTCCATAGATAGGGAAACATTATCTTTATTCGTTTTAAAGTATGCTTTGTCTTAAATATTTAGGTTAATTTATCAAAAAGTACCTCTAAGTCTTAAATTATCCTCTATCATTGCTTATAATAAGGGTACCCCAGGTTTGTTTTTAAGTCAATTTTGATTTATTAAGACAATATTGATAGAAATTGTGAATGTTTTAGATCTTTATAACAATTGTCTATCTAATCATTCACTGATGACCTACATTTAGATATTGTCTTGCTAGATTACCTCCATTAAGTACTTTAGTATTTTGAATACATCTAATTAACCTTTTGAACCCCATTAAGAAATAGTTGGGAGGAAGACAATTACTGAGACTGAAATTTGGTCAGCAGTCTATGGATAATACATTATTATTAGGAAGGGAAAAACCCTCTAATCGTTTTAATGACTACAGATGATGATCAGAGCAGCTGTGTTAAATCATTTGTTTACAATAACTCACATCTGGAAGAATGGCTCCAACACAGGCTGGGCCACTGGCTTTGCATTAATCTAGAGGAAAATAATGCCACTAAATCATTACCTTCAGTCCTTGTTTACAGGAGTAACTACAAATCACACTTCCTTGTTTTGATATAACACTTGACAGGTACAGTTTGGACACCTACATAATTATATGGGATATTTAAGGTAGGTGGGATACATAGTTCAATTATTACCTCCATTTCATGTAAACATAAATTAAAATGCCAGGAGATAAATTACTTCTCAAGCATTATGGAGATTTTAAGTATTGTAGTCCAAACTAATAATGATTGCACCACTGCACTTTTCCCACAGACCGAATTTGATGACTGCATATATTAATAAAAGATCTCCTCTTCTCTCAGCAAGATAATTTTTCTTGTATTGGTTATATTTTATCTAGTTTGATAAGGAATTGTATTAGGGAAACACCATGATCCTTCCAGGTCTAATGCAAGTCTATGCAAACAATGTACACAATCTTGGCAGAACTGAAGAAACTAATGTTTGACTTGTTCTTACACTCTTTTGAGGAAACTTCCTGATAGTTGCTACCCTGAGTGGACTGTTAAGCTCCTTATTTTGTATGATAAATGTGCTTCCCAAAAATATCCCATTGAGACTCTTATATGAATGATATAATTTTAGTCACCTGGGTCTTAATTTCCATTTTTGAAATATATAGTTGCACCAAATCAACCTCATTGGGATATAGAAAGAAATAACTAGATGGATAGGTTAAAAAGATATAGAGATAGATGATAGATAGATAGAAAGACAGACAGATAGAAATATAGCTATAGATTCACATATATGCTCAAAAAGAATATAAAGGTACACCATAGAGTTACCAACAGACCCAGTTATTCCCTTACTGGGCATGTACCTTAAATGCTCCATGCCTCAGTCCAGAGAGATTTGCTCGACCATGTTTATAGCTGCCCAACTTGTAATAGCTAAGAGCTGGAATCAACACAGATGTCCATCATTAGATGAATGGATAACTAAGATGTGTTATATCTACAAGATGGAATTTTACACAGCAGTAAAGAAAAATGACACAATGAAATTTGAAGAAAAATGATTGAACCTGGAACAAATCATTTTCAGTGAACTCACCCAATCACAGAAAGATAATCAACACATAGTCTCACTCATCTATAGCTCCTGACCTGAATCAAACCAAGTTGCCAACATACCTAGAAAGCATCTTGAGGACCACACAAAAGGGGGGGTGGAGAGGGAGGGGGGTAAGGGAAGGGTGGGGGACACAAAAGTGGATCCAAATGGCAATGGTACCATAAAACTCTACATCCTAAAAGACAGACCAAATGGTTGAACCTTCACCAGGCCCTTAGAGGGATTCACAAGGCCCTGGAGAGGGTATGATGAAAACTGATCTTTATCTCCTCCTGTTTCTGTTTCTCTCTTTCTTTCTCTCTCTCTCTTTCCCTCATCTCTCTCATCTCTCTATCCCTTTCATATACTTATCTTTTTCTTCCTTCTCTTTTTGGGTGCTGACTTATAATTCCCAGTACCAGCAGGTGGATATCATCTATAATGAGCTTTTGATCAGAGGGACCTACAAGGTCTCCCCAAAGAAGACAGATTTCTGTCAGAGTACTTGATGACTCACCATAGGTTAGTGGTAAGACCCTAATGCTGAAGACACCATATATTGTTGGCACATAGCATGGAGTGACATAGCTGGAAGCTGAAAGAGTGTCAGTCCCCAGACAGTCAGCGCGTCTAGTGCTGGAAGGTGCTATATGAGTGACTGGGGGAAAATGACCAATATCTGTCCAAGCAATGCATGGTACAACCTACTTAGCAGCAAACAACCTGACATGATGCCCACACAAGTGCAATAGTGGCACACAGCCATCGTGGGAAACCACCTGCTATCACTTTGGCTAACTGATATGCCCAGTGGAATGGAATCCATAGCTGGAGCTGGGAAACAAGTCAGAACCATATCAAAAAATGAGCCTTATCTCCCTCTCCATTATCAAGATCCCACCAATTGTGGGCTACAAGTGGGCCTACACATACTAAACTCTCTAAAAAAATAATGGTTATCACATTTATTTGGTGCTAACTTTACTCTCCATCAGAGAATCTGCTTCTCTTTTTCAGATAGATGCAGATCGTAAGGAGAGAACCACCCCATCGTACCTGCTGAAACTAAGAATAATTGGGGAAACATGCAAGAATGCTGTTTTCTTGGCAAACCAGGTACCAGCACAGTGGTGAAGGAGATAGACACAGAGAACAATCAACCCCTACCAAACCAGATATCCAGAGACACAGAGGCTCCCAAGATCTCAACACTGAAGCAAACCTAAAATGAACCCAACATGGCTCAGGGAAATTTGCAGAAGAGGGGGCAGAAAGAATGTCAGCGCCACAGGTTGGATCATGATACACAGAGACATTTCCTCGTAACCAAAACTGAAGAATAACCCCACAATGCACCATCCATATCCCCCAACCAGGAAGGTCCCTTTGGAGGGGGAGGACAGGGAGGAGGCTAACAATGGTACCAACTTGACTGCATTCACTGAGTACAAAAATAAAAAAAAGAACTGATGCATTTAGTAACATAATGGAGATTACAAACTCACAAAACTATTATTTATTGAGTCTAAATTATGTATGTGTGGCCATTCTAAGTTCCTTTTATGTATTACATGTAGTTACTAGCATTATAATACATGTTTTATAGATGAGAATACTGACTAAGAATGAGTTGCTTCATATGGTCAAATACACAATGGAGCCAATATGAGATTCAGACTCAGAGTGAACTATTTAAATTAACATAACAAAGAAGTTGGGGATTTCTTTGGTAACTTTGGTGCTAACAAGTTGTCATTCAAAAAAAATAAAGATACAAAATATTTTCACATATTATAATACTATATGCCCTCCACATCCCATATAAGTGTGTGTGTGTGTGTGTGTGTGTGTGTGTGTGTGTGTTGTTCCTACCACATGGTAATAATTCAGGAAAGTTTGCTGCTTATTACATAAATCTTATTTCGTATAGATATTTCCCTGAATATCATGAAGGAAGGATTATATTGGAATGTACTGAACAACATCATATACTTAAGGGACAAGCTAGATGTTCATCAGTCAAACAGGTATGCATATCCATTTAGTGATTAAAAGGAAGTAAACTCTTTGTAGTTGATAATATGAACTTGATAGTTACTTGCTATGCCTTTGCTAATTTATTCATTAATATATCCAGTACTTCATACTTTGACACATCAAAAATTCATTGAAAAATTATTAAAGCACCTAGAGTAAAATGATTGCTTAATAAATGTAAGTTATTATTTATAAGATAATCTAATTATTACATACTGTGGGAATCATTTCAAAGGCAATTTGCTAGAATAATAGATAACAGATAGTAGCCAACCTCTTATGAAGCAGCAGATAAGTAATATTTTAAACATTTGAGGGTAATTTTAAGCCATTATGATAGTTTTGATATAAAATTTCACTGACACTCTCATGTTTCAATAAACACCAGTTGTTTGAACTGTCTGGAAAGTTTGTTGAAGCATTTAGGGTGTAGAGCCTTGATGGAGGAAGGTCAGTTGAGGATGGTCTTTTGGTTTTCCCACCCAGAGTTGTTTATCATGAACCTTTTTTCTTCATTCAGCTTGCTGATATGATGATACAATGCTGGTTTTCTGTTTCTGCCATGATGAACATCTTGAAACTGAAAACCTAAAATATGTGATTTTCTTCTTTAAGCTGCTTCTTGTTTGATGTTTGTCCTAGCAATGATAAAATGATACAGAAAATAGGTACAAAGAGCAGGGTCTTTGCTGTGATAACATGCATCATGTGGTTCTTAGTTTTGAAACTGGTTCATAAGGATGTGGAAGGATTTGGAACTTTCGATGATTGACTCCATACAGTGCTGTAAGCAGAGGTAAAAGGGCTATTCTTCTGGGTTATTGAAAGACCAGAATCCAAGAGAAGTGTAGATGGCACAAACTCGGTTTTTGAGGTTTCAGAGGAGAAAAAGGAATTTCTCAGGACCTGATGTAGAGTCAATTCTTGTGATAGTCTGGTAAAATATCTGCCTGTACGCTTCTGGTGTCCTGAGAATGTGAGCAGTTTAACAATAATGAATTTGAGTGTTTGGTAAAAGAAATATCAAGATAGAGAAACGTTAAGTCTTTGATATGGATAATGTTGCTGCCCTGACTCAGATCTACAATTAAAGAAAGAACAATATAGAAGTGAAAGATACAAAACAATATACAGTTGGACACAGAATGTAATGTAAACTAAATTGAAATCTCAGGCCCAGAGAGTTCAGGTAATTCAGCTGCAATTGTTTTAGAGATTCACACCATTAAAGGTAAACTAACTGCTCTGCACTGGAGCAATAGGAAGGATGACCTGAGAGCATGACCCAGTTCATTAACGGAAGGCTCAAGCTAGTAAGAATTGAAATTCTTTTGAATAGAAAAGGCCTTAAATGATAATGCTAAAAGAAATGTCTACTCCCTAAGATCAACATACAGAGGCTGCTTCAACTATGATCCAAGAGCAGTCTTCACCTTGTTCTGGCAGCAAACACAAATATGAAAAATTTAAAACAAAGAGTTTCATGGATTGCAACATGGTTCCAGAGAGCTTATGAGGGAAATCAATATGAGGCAGATAAAAATTATATACAAAGAGGCCCTATATAGTTTATATCTGATATAGTATAATCTGCATATCCTATCTTGTAATATTTTTGCAAAAGTCTTTTTTTTTTTCTGTCTGGCTCAAGTGTAACTGACTATAAATGTTAGGTAGTGTTTCCTGTTTGTCCATTTTCATGAGAGAAGACTCAGTCATTCTTAGTGGCTTATAAACAAAAATAATTTCTAGACAAAATATATTTTATAATCTAATAGATAAGTGGTAAATATGAAAATTATGGTAATATTGTTAAAATAATCAGAAATATACTAAAATATTTGATAAAAGCTAAGCATATGCACAACATGCTATTCATACTTGTATGAAAATGTACAGTGAATATGCACAATGAAAAATTTAAAAACATTCAACTAAAATAAGAATGCTTTATTGTGTATGAGTTTTTCAAAATCTGTTGGGAGAGAGCTGCAGTGAGGTTGTATGAATAGGTGTTGTGATGATTAAGTTTTGTGTCAACTTGATCTGTTGAGGAATCCACAGACATTCCTCATAAGTGGGTATCAGAGTTTGCATCCAGGAAGGACTAACTGAAGGTGGAATTCCTTCCCCCTCTAGGAGGTAGGGGGTTTATCTAAGGAACCTCTCAGATCTACAAACTGCTTTTGTTGGATTGCTGTAAGCTAATGAAATAAATTCCACAATATAGGTGTTTTCCTGTATGGGACTATGTTATTAGGAAGATTGGAAATAACTTGCCTGAGAGAAGTCATACAGAACACTGTTATGAGTGTCTTATCTATTTTGGCAGATATAGCAAAATGCCATAGATCAGGCAGCTTATAAACAACAGACTTCACATCTCACAATTCCATAAAAGTAGAGAAGCTCATGATGAAAGCAGATTTTATGTTTGCTGAATGTATATTTTCTGATTCATAGGTTGCCCTTTATTATGTTCTCACTTGGTGGAAAGTGCTTTCTTGTGCCTCTTGTATAAAGACATGAATCCTTTCATGAATCCTTTTCATGAGGGATCTTGCCCCATCACCTAGTCACCTCCCCAAAACACCATGCCCTAACTATCACCTACAAGGTAATGATTTAACCACAATACTGCAGGAATACGTTGGAGGAGAGATAAGTACATAGACCTACTTGCAAAGGGAATCACATCATGATTCAAAAGAAAACATTTTCTCACACACATGATGAAGCCTCCACTCTCTTGGCAGTGACAGAATGAATGTGTTTCACTATTTGAGCATTTAATAACCCTCTCTTACCGCACAATCTCAAATGAACCATACATATATCATGCTGAGTTTTGTGGTATGTGTGTATGGCACATTTCAAAAGACTTCAGACTCTTAAAAACATCACATTTTCTGTATTACAGCACCCCACAAAGTATCTAGAACTAGGAATAAAAATATAATCTCCTGTTTCAATACAGTAATTATTATTTTTGAGAGAGCGAGAGAATTGGCATGCCAGGGCCTCAGGCACTGAAATAGAACACACGCTTTCGCCACCTAGGGGGCATGTGCAATCTTGCACTTGCCTCACCTTTTTGCATCTGGCTTATGTGGGATCTGGAGAGTCAAACATGGGTCCTTAGGCTTTGCAGGCAATTCCCTTAACCACTAAGCCATCACTCAAGCCCTGAATACAGTTTTTTTTTAAATGCATTAAATTATTTCTCTTTCTTCTACTCAATAAACTCTTGGTTACTTGGAGTCAGAAGCCATTTGTCAAAAATAGTTGGTACCAGACTAAGATGGTCTAGTTGAACACTAGCCTAATCCAACCCATTTCTCATGAATTCGACTACATTGAAACAACTTCCGACACTGACTATATTTTCTAAGCACAATGTGGTCATAGTTTAAATAAAATTGGGCTGGAGGGATGGCTTGGCGGTTAAAGCATATGCCTGCAAAGGCAAAGGGCCCAAGTTTGATCCCCCAGGACCCACGTTAGCCAGATGCACAAGGGGGCATATGCATCTTGAGTTCGTTTGCAGTGGCTGGAGGCCCTGGTGTGCCCATTATCTCTCTCTCTTTCTCTCCCTTTTTCCCTGTCAAATGAATAAAAAATAAAATAAAATATTAAATAAAATAATACTCTACATATGTTCTATATGTGCTCTTCTAAAAATTCAATAAGTTGACCTACAGACAAATTGTTTCAAGTATGTGAGAAGATATACTTTCCAATTGTGCCTATTGTGAAACTAATATGCCAAAGAAAATTTCTGAATAAAGCAGATAAGGAAAATTTAGTTGTTTTTTTTTTTTTGGCTTGCCGTGTGTGTGTATGCATAGTATATGTGTGGTGTGGTATATGCAGTGTATATGTGTATAGCTTGTGCACAGATGAGTGCCCACTATGCACATGTGTCCAGATGACCAAGGAAAAGATTGGGTGTCCTTCCTATATCATTCATCCTTGTATTTCCTTGAATTCACTCCCTCCATCAGGAGCTGAGACTTGTGGTCAATTGCTTCCCAGTGATTCCCTTGTCCCTGTCCCCTTCCCCCAACCTCAATTCTAGGACTGTGGATACAGATATGTGGTCATATCCAGCTATTTATGTGTGTTTTGAGAAATCAAACTTGGCTGGTCTCAGGCCCTCATTGTTAATGGCAAGCACTCTGTCATGCTGAGCCATTGTCCCAGTCCCTGAGCTGTGTTTTTCTTAATTGCAAGTCAATATCATTCATGATTTGTTTGTTTTGACACTAAAATGAACATGTTTTTGTTTCTGTCTATTGTTCAATAAATAGTCCTTTGGGGACACTTATAATGATAGTAAATCAGGCATAGTGCTTCTATTTCAGTTAATGTTTATTTCTGATGTTAGCACCATATGGTTTTTGGTCACAAGTATTTCTTCTCATTGACATGATTAAACAATCTATTATTTAGGATGGAAGTACAACAAATTGATAAAGCAAATCTTTTGAGTATAAAGTTAAATAAATAGATTATCAAGGAGAAACTTATTGTTTAATTCCGACAGGATGCCTCAGTCATCAATGCATTGTACTTTCCTTGAACTATTATTATTAAATGTCTTAAGTAAAATTCAGCATTGTTAAGCTCTCCATTAGTTTGTCCAGTAAAATGGAAAAGCAGGTGTTGCATATCTACTGAAAACAATTATTGTGTACTTCTAGTCTGATGAAAGCATTTAGCAAATTGAGGTTTGTAATGTTCAATAGTACAGATCAATCACTTAGTCACACTGAGGTGATCACTAATTAGTCATAGCAGATACACAGGAAAAGTGCCAAGAGTCAACCCAATTTCTTAACTGCAAAAGGAACTAAAACAAAATGGTTTTGAATACACTGTTCAGGCTCACAGTGATTAACCAGAAAGAAAGGATAATGGCTTCAACATGCAATCATTACCTTTTAAATGTAAGCCACCATCCTGTTCATAACCAGGAATATACCTTTCCCTGTCCTTTCTCCCTTAGCCATTTGTTTGCATGATTAGGAGACCTCTCTGAAAAAGAGAGCATGACACTCTTCCTGGCACGTTTTTGTATTACATTCTACCTTTCCTCCTTACCTGTGTTTTCATACTTGGTAACAATTAATATCACATCCCATCACATTTTCACTTAGAAGTTATTCATAGAGGGCTGGAGAGATTCTTAGTGGTTAAGGTGCTTGCCTGGGATGCCTAAGAACCCAGGTACAATTCTCCAGTTCTTGCATAAGCTAGATGTGCAAGGTGGCACATGCATATGGAGCTCATTTGCAGTGGCTCGATGCCCTGCCATGCCCATTTTTTCTCTCTCTCCCTCTCAAATAAGTAAATTAAATATTAAAAGAATAAATTAGTCATAAAAGCACTCAATTGTAATAGATATATTTTTGGGAAGACAGTGACAAGACACTAGAGTAGGTGGAAAGTTATGGTTGGGGTTGCAAGGCACCTGCATGTATTTGTATTTTTTCCTGAATTTTTGTTGTTTTTTCTCAAGGTAGGGTCTCACTTTAATCAGGCTGACTTGGAACTTACTCTGGACTCCCAGGCTGGTCATAAACTCACAATGATCCTCCTACCTCTGCCTCCCAAGTGCTAGGATTGAAGGTGTGCACCACAATGCCCTGCTTCCTGTATCATTTTCTCTACATTCAACAAAGTATTTTTAATGTATAAACTACATATAGACTGTTTGAAACAAAGTTAGTAGTCCTGTGTTACTTGGTAAACATCCCGTTTTTGCCATGCAGCTGTTTATGAGTTCAAAGGCCATTATAAAAACAAATTACTTCACTTTTACTTAACAATTAAATACTTATTTAGCCATATATCTTATGTACTTTGTTATAAGTATATTATCTATTTCAATATGCATATACACTCAGATAGACTTAGTTTTAATGGCATCTCCTGAAAATTTTATCTAGTTTAGAAGAATAAATATCATTTCCAAAAGAGTTTCATCTGTTTGTTTACTTTAAGATCAATATACTTTCTTTCTTTTTTTTTTTTTTTATTAGTCAGTTCCATATTCAGCAAATACAGTCAGTTTGGTACCATTATTAGGCTCATCCGTGACCTACCCCCTCCCCTTGGCCCCTCCTTGTTGAGGTATACGGGTCATGCATTGTGGAGTTAGCCCACAGTTATGGGTAAGCTAAATGTCTCTGCATATCATGACCCAACATGTGAATATACTTTCTTTTAGAAGTATATACTTTCTTTTTTTCATTTGTTCTTTATTTATTTTTGTTTTATATTTTTTAAATGGGTGCACTAGGGCCTACAGCGCCACTGCAAATGAACTCCGGATTAATGTGCCACCTTGTGTATCTGGCTTAAATGGGTACTGGGGAATCAGTCCTAGATCCTTAGGCTTTGCAGACAAGTACCTTAACCTTCAAGCCATCTCTCTAGGCCTTCTTTTTTTTTATTTTATTAAGTAGAAAATAGGTAAGGTTGGTATCATTCCTCTCCTTCCTACTCCCCTTCCACTAAGGGCCCTTCTCAGTGGGGTTACTGGTATTCACCATTGGATTATCAGTTATGAGTTGTGAGAGCAGCGAGTTAGTCATTGTTGGAAGGGAGCAACACTTCTGGATACTCTTCTCCAAACTGTGGCTCTTAAAATCATTCTGGTCCCTCATCTACAATGTTCCCTGAGCCTTGTCAGTTATTGTTGTAAGTCTACTTTCCTGTTATGCTGCCAGCAACTTCTGGATTTCTGCTTTAATACATTTTGAGTGTCCTCAGTGTCTATCACCATCACCCTGACTTTCTTCCAGATTCCAGCATATCTTTTCTTAATATTTTTTTTTTCTTAGAGAGCTGGGTGTGGTGGCACAAGCCTTTATTTAATTTATTTATTTGACAGAGAAAGGGGGTGGGGAGGGAGAGAATGAGAGAGAGAGAGAGAGAGAGAGAGAGAGAGAGAGAGAGAGAGAATGGGCGTGCCCCCTTGTGCATCTGGCTAACGTATGTCATGGGGAATCAAACCTGGGTCTTTTGCCTTTGCAGGCAAAGGCCTTAACCACTAAGCAATCCTTCCAGCCCTTCCAGAATGATATCTTGATAGTCTGTGTTCACCAATAGAGAATTGCCTTTTTCTTCAGGCTAGTAATCAAGTGCTTTGACAGAAGTCTGTATTTTCTTTTTTTTCTTTATTTTTTTCTTTTATTTTCATTGCTTGCTTCCTTTCTCTCTCTCTCTCTCTCTCTCTCTCTCTCTCTTTCTTTTTTGAGATAGAGTCTTGCTCTAATCAAGGCTGACCTGGAGTTCACTATGTAGTCTTAGCCTTGCTTCAAACTTACACCCTCCTACCTGTTTACCACCTTGCTCAGCATAAGTCTGTCTTTTTTGGGGAACCTTATAGGTCTCTCTGATCAACAGCTGAATGTGAGGTATAACCAATTACTGGTACTGAGGGTTACAAGGCAGAGTCCATTCTTTTAAAATTAGGCTTCATCCCACCCGCTGGAGGGTCCTTATGCCAGATGATCCCTCATATTCCTATCGAGGGTTATATCTTTTAGTCTGCTATCCAGGTGGTAGGTTTCTAAGGTACCAATTTCTTTTGGATTTACTTTTGTGTATATGCATCCCTCTCTCCCTTCCCCTTCCCACCAAAATACTTCCATCTCTATTATTTGTTCCTCAAGTTGTCTGTCATGTATGCCTGCAACTCAAGCTGTTAAAGGTTAGGAACCGTATATGAGTGAGAACATGCAGCATTTGTCTTTATGTACTTATGTAAGATCACGCAGTATGATCCGTTTCAAGTCTGTTCATTTTCCTACAAATTTCATTTTTCCTTACTCCTGAGTAGAATTTCATTCTGTATATATACCACATCTTCATTATCACAATGGGCATCTGGCTTGATTCCAATTCTTAGCTTTTGTGAGTAGAGAGGCTATAAACAGGGTTGAGCAAGTATCTCTTAGGCTAAATGCCCATGAGAGGAATAGCTGGGTCAAATGGCAGATTTATTTTCATCTTTTTCAGGTATTTTCATACTGGTTTCCATAGTGGTTGTACAAGTTTGCACTCCTACCAGCAGTGAATGAGGGTCATCTTTCCTCACATCCTTGCCAACATTTGTTGTCATTTGATTTTTTTATTATTTATTTTTATTTATTTATTTACGAGCGACAGATAGAGAGAGAAAGAGGGAGAGGGAGGGAGGGAGAGAGAGAGAGAGAGAATGGGCGCTCCAGGGCCTCCAGCCACTACAAACAAACTCCAGATGCGTGCACCCCCTTGTGTGTCTGGCTAAAGTGGATACTGGGCAATTGAGCCTCGAACCGGGGTCCTTAGGCTTCACAGGCAAGCTTAACTGCTAAGCTATCTCTCCTGCCCCATCATTTGAATTTTTAATGATTGCCATCCTTACAGGAGTAAGGTGGAATCTCATAGTTGTTTAATTTGCATTTTCATGATGGCTAAGGATGTTGGTCATTTCTTAGGGTATTGGCCATTTTTATTTCTTCATTTGAGAATTCTCTATTTAGTTCTCTGCCCCATATTTTGAGTGGGTTGTTTGCTTTTTCTATTGCTTGGGTTTTTTGAGTTCTGTGCAGATTCAAGATATTAAGCTTCTGTTGGTAGTATAGCTGGAGAAGATTTTCTCCCATTCTGTGTGGTTAGTCTATTGCCTCTCTTTATGTTATATCTGTTTGTACAATAGCTTTTTAGTTTCATGAGATCCTACTGGTTGAGTGATTATGTACTTTTCTGGGCTGTTGGGTCTTATTAAGGAAATCTTTCCCCACTCCTATATTGTGAATAGTTCTATTTTATCTTCCAGTAATTTAAAAGCTCTAGGTCTTATATTGAGGTCCTTAATCCATTTGGAGTTGGTTTTTGTGCATGGTGAGAGGAGTATGTCTAGCTTTATTTTTCTTCATGTGGTTATCAAATTTCTATAGCACCATTTATTGTGAATGCTGTCTTAACTCCAGTGTACATTGTTGGCTTCTCTGTCAAAGATCAATTATCTATAGTTGCTTGAACTAAGGGATGGATCTTCTATTCTGTTACATTGATTTTTATGCCAGGACCATTCTGTTATTATTATTATGCCTTTGTAGTATATCTTTAAATCAGGTAAGGTGATTTCTGCAGAGGTGTTTCTTGTGCTAAGTATAGGTGTAGATATCTGAGGCCTTCTGTAGTTCCATATGAATTTTGAGATTAATTTTTCTATCTCTGTGAAGAATGATGCTGGATTTTTATTTGTATAGTGTTTAATCATTATATTGATTTTGATAGAATGGTCATTTCCTCAATAAAAATTCTACCTACCAATGAGCATGGAAGGTTTTTCTATCTTTTCATGTCTTCCTCAATTTCTTTCTTGAGTGTTTTTATGTTTACATTATATATGTCTTATATATGTCTTTCACTTCTTTGGTTAGTGATAGTCTAAGGTATTTAATTTTTTATGTTTATTGAAAATGGCCTTGCTGATTTATTTCTCCCTATATTTATCCTTGGAATATATGAAGGATAATGATTTTTGTGTGTTGATTTTGTATCCGGCCACTTTTTTGAAGGGCTTTATTAGCTTTAGAATTTTTTTGGTAGATTTTTAGATCACTTACGTATAGTTTGACTACTTCCTTTCCAGTTTGTTCTCTTTTAAATCTTTCTCCTGTCTTATTGCTTGGAATATGATTTTTAGAACTATGTTGAATAATAGAGGTGATAGTGCGCACCCTAGTTTGTTCCTGGTCATTTTAATGGGAACTCTTTTAGTCTTTCCCCATTTAGTATGATTTGGAGGTTAAATGCTTTATATATAGGCTTTATTATGTTGATATGTGCTCCGTCCATTCATATTCTCTCTAGCTTTTTGCTCAGATGCTGATTTTTGTTGAAAGCCTTCTCTGCATCTATTGAAATGATCATGTGGTTCTTGTGTTTAAGTTTATTTCCATGATGTATTACATTTATCAATTTCTGTATGTTGAACTATTCCTGCATCCCTGGGATAAAGCCTGCACTATTGAGGTGGATAATGCTTTTGATGGGTTTCAGTTTGTGAAGATTTTGTTCACTTTTTTTTTTGTATCAGCTATAATGTTCTATAGTTTTCTTTTCTTGTTTTGTTGTTATGAGACACTGAGTAACACATAAATGTTACCAGAATTAGAGTGGATAATCATAAAATTTATTCATGTGGACATGGACTCAGGAATAACTTTCAAAGCCTAAATTCTGAGCTCTTATAACTCAGAGGGTTTATATACAATATGGCAGGCAGTCTGACATATACTAGAGTTCTTTCCACTGTTGGTTACAAGTTTCTAATGTTACATCATTTGAGGGCACAAACAGAAAATTTCTTAGTAATACATAAGTGATAAGAAAGTACAAATGTAAAACGAAAAAATGTTTGTCATGGGATTTGTGTGCACCAATGGCTGCACTAACCAGAGGAAACTAAAGATCATGCTGTGTCTCTGGTAAAGGCTTATACAATAGAAACTATATTTAGAGTATTATTTGGCTCTGATTTTTTGTTAAAATTCTTCTATCACACTATCTCTGTGTGGTTTTGGTATTAGAGTAATGCTAGCTTTCTTGAAGTAGTTGCAGAGCATTCCCTTTGTCTAATTTTTTGAAATAACTTGAGAAAAAGTGGTTTCAGTTCTTTGATGAAGGTTTGGTAGAATTCAGCTGAGAATCCATCATGTTCTGGACTTTTATTTTTGGGGAGGTTTTTGATTACATTTTCAATCTCAATGGATGTTATAGGTTTGTTCAGGAAATTTATCTGCTCATGCTCCAGATTTAGTTTTGGTAGGTGATATGTGTTTAGGAATTCATCCATTTCTTTTGGGTTATCCAATTTTGTGGAATACAGTTTTGGAGATATGTCTTGATGGTTCTTCTTATTTCATTGGTGTTTGTTTTACCTTTCCTTTTTCATTTCTAATATTGTTAATTGGAGACTTCTATTTTTTTCATCTGATCAAAATGTACAGGGTTTACCAATTTTATTTAGTTTTTCAAACAACCAGTGCCTGGTTTCATAAATTAAAAAAAATTGTTTTGTTAGTTTCCAATACATTAATTTCTGCTCAGATCTTGATTATTTCTTTCCATCTGGAACTTTCAGGGTTGGATTATTCTTGTTTGTTTTTCCAGTGCCTTAGGTGGATGGTTACATTATTCATTTGAGTTTTCTGACTTTGTTATGAAGGCATTTAGTGTTATGAATATTCCCGTTAAGACTGCCTTCATTGTGTCCCATAAGTTTGGTATGTTCTGTTTTGTTATCATTCAGTTCTAGAAATTTTACCTTTTTTGGTTTCTTTCATGATCCATGCATTGTTTAACAGCATATTGTTCAGTGTCCAGGAGTGGCGTGATTTCATTTTTTCATCTTGTTGCTAATTTCTAGCCTCTATGCATTGCTGTCTGATAGAATGCAGTAAGTTATGTAAATTTTCCTGAATTTATGGAGGTATGATTTATGGTCTAATATATGATCAATTTTGGAAAAGGTTCTGTGGGCTGCTAAGAAAAGTGTGTATTCTGTAGAGTTAGGTTGGAATGTTCTGTAGATATCTGTTAGATCTAATTGATCGATGGTGTTGCTAAGAGCTGTCAAATCCCTGTTGATTTTCTGCTTGGATAATCTCTCTATTGATGAGAGTGAGGTATTGAAATCCCCTACTATGATGGTATTGGGATTTGTCTCTGCTTGGTTTGTCAAGTTGGTTTTGTTTTATCAAATATACTGCAACTGTGTTTGGTGCATATAGATTTATGATTGTGATGTTTGTTGTTTGTTCCCTTGATGAGTAAAAAGTTACCTTACTTGTCCTTTTTGATTACTTTTCATTTGAAATCTATTTTGTCAGATGTTAATATTTCAAAATCAGCTTGGTTCTTATTTCCATTTTCTTGGAAAATCATTTTTCATCCTTTCACCCTAAGGAGGTATCTATCCTTAGTGCTGAGGTGGGTTACTTGAAGAAAGTACATGGGATGGTCCATTTTTCTGATCCACTGTGTTAACTTATGTTGCCTGATGGGTGATTTAAGACCATTAATATTTAAAGTTATAACTGTAAGGTTTGATTTAATCCCTGCCATGTTGGAGGCTTCATGGGATTTGTTGGTTTCTTGGGCTTTGAACATTTTCATGTCTGCTCTAGATATGGTTATTGTGTTCTTCTTGTAGGGTCTTGAGGTTGGATGTTTGACTTTTCTGTGTGGGGTATTCTCAGTAAGTTTGGCTTTGTTACTATAATCATAGTGCTGGCTTTTATCCTGGAAGGTTTTACTTTCACCATTTATCATGATTGAAACTTTTGCTGGGTACAGTAGTTAAGGTAGGAAGAATTAGTTTCTTAGACCTGAAGTGCTTCACTTCAAGTGGTTCTGGTTTTCAGGGTTTCCATTGAAAAATATGAGGTAATTATTTCTCTTTTGATATTTTTAGCACTCTCTCCTATATTTATTTATTTATTTTTGCTTATAGTTTTTAGTGTGATGACCTGGGAGAGCTTCTTCTTTGGTACAGTCTGTTTAGTGTTCTGTGAGCATCATGTATCTGGATGGGTTTCTATTTTTAGAGAATAGGAAATTTTTATGCAATAATTTTGTTGAATATGTTCTCCATGCCTTTGGCCTGAATTTCTTCCCCTATTGGTGCACCTATGATCCCAATGTTTATTCATTTTAGGGAATCACACAATTCTCTCATGTTCTGTTTGCATGATTTTTTCAACTTTTCAAAGTTTTTGGACTACTGAATAAATTTCTTCTGTCCTGTATTCCAGATCTGAGGTTTGAGCCTCTCCATGAATTACTCTGTGAGTGATGGTTTCTAAGGAGGCTTTTGCATGCTTTATTTGATTTTTGTTTTCTGTTGCATTTTTCTGTATCATGTCCATCCATTTTTTGAGTTCCAATTTCAAGTAATGGTTTGATTTTCTTGATGCTTCCTGGAATTTCTTCTTGCATTTCATCATATCTTCATTAAGCTTAATCATCTGGTTATTGAGATCTCCTCTCATTTGACTCACCTACAGTTCATTTATCTTTCTTTTGAGGTGTCTCTGGTTTTCCTCAATTAATTTAAGCCTAGTAACTAAAGCTATGTGCTGTAAGACATGATTTGGTTGCATTTCATTCATGTGATTGTTGGGTGTTGTTGATTTGCTTCCAGTTCAGGGTTTTGCTTGGTCAGAGCCATATAGCTTATTTTTCTTTCATTTTGGCATTCTATTTTTGGTGTATGCTCTATATTTTTACTGTAGACTTCATTGTGGAACTAAGCAAGCTTGGTATAGATATTTTATTATGTTGTCTCTCATTGTTATTTTTGTTGTGTTGGTGTCAAAGTCTTATTTTATTAATGGGGGTGCAAGTATTTGCTGTTGTGGGATCTTTGTTGAGTGTTTTATTTTGGGTTTGAACTTGACTGGAGTGTGATGGAAATGTATCCACAGATATGTGGGTTGTCAAGGTTGCAAGTACACCTGGAGTTCTGGGCTGGTGACTGATCCAAGAACTGTGGTTGAAGGTCAGGAATCTCTTCACCACATGATCATAGCTGTACCTTGCCTGTGGGTCTCAGAGTCTGTAGCACTTGCCTTTGCTCCCCTACTATATCCAGCTGAGCAGGTTGTAGAGGATTCACTTGTACCATCTGTGGGGAGGGAGTTGCCAGATAGTCCTGCTGTGCTACCTGTCTGGAACAGGAGCTCCAAGGGGCACCAGTAGTCTGATACCAGTAGTGTGTGACACAGTGGTGGGAAGGAATAGAAGGTACCTTGGAACATGCTGTAGCTTGGGTCCATGGAATTAGCTGGTGTAGGGGCACTGGTGAGCAGAGGCAACAAGTACCATGCCTTGGCATGTTCAAAGGAGGTGGTGGAGCTTCCTTTATCTGCTGAAGCAAGATATGTGGGGTGAGGAAGGTAACCCACCTGGTTACATGTAGCATGGAGTAGGCACACAAGCCCTAAACGTGCCTTGACCCTCACCTGCCTGGAGTGCACAGACCCCAAACACTCTGGTGTCCCTAATGTACAGGCCCTAAATATGCTGTACACCATCACTCTCCTAGAGCTCACAGGCCCCAAAGATGCAGGCCCCAATCATGAAGAGAACCTTACCTTCCTGGAGTGCACAGGCCCCAAACATGCCTATAACCTCACCTGCCTGGCCAAAGACACCACACCCCTTATCAGCCTGGTGTGCATCAAAACTCTGGGTCCCCAAAATACACCTGCCCTAAACCAACACACCCTTTATCCTCCTGGAGAACACAGGTCCCAAACAAGTAGTGTTCTTTACCAGACAGGAGTGCACAGGCCCCCCATTCTGTTGCATTTCACTTATGTGATTGTCGATATATCTGATGTTTTGCTTTCAATTTTGCTGTTTATTTGGTTAGGTGTTTTAGTTCTGTTATCATGCTTTCATTTTGGGCTTCTATTTCTGTGTATCTACTGTGTTTTCACTGGAGACTTTCATTGTGGGCCTATGCATTCTTGATAGAAATATCTCAGCTCCTTGTCTTGATGTTCTTTTTGTTGTTGTTTGTTTGTTTTGTTTTGTTCTGTTTTTGTGCTGGGGCTGACCCATCTCATGGTAGATATCTTTTTTGGTTAAGGAAGAAGCAAACAGAGGCTCATAGAGGATCTTCAGTGACTGCTCTGTTTAGGGTTTGAACCACATTGGAGTGGGATGCTATTATACCTGCAGATGCACAAGCTGTGGAGGTCTTAAGCCCTCCAGCAGCTTTCGGCTGGTGGCTGGTACCAAAGCACACAGATTGGAGGAACAAAAGATCTTCCACTGCATCAATGCCACACCTGTGGAGCTCAGGAGCTACTTTGTAGCATGAGGGCTTGGGAAGGGTTCCCCACTGTATTCTAGCTGAGCCTGTGGAGGTTGCACTTGTACCACTCTCAAGGGCATGTGCCAGCCATTCCCATTCCCAGTGTCTGCCTGGTTCCTGCCCACTAGTCTGTGTTGGGAGGTCAGAAGGTCCTATGGCTATATTTTCTCAGCAGCATCACCCCTGAAAAGTTCAGGAGCTACACTACAGCCTGTGTGCTTGCCATAGCTTCCCCCCTCTACCTCATCTGTGCAGCATGTGGCATTAGAACTGCCCTTGCACGTGCATTTTTGCCACTCCAGCATCACACGTCAGGCCACTGGTACCCCATTGGAGGATATAAGAACCTTCAGCCTGGATCCTGTGGAGCTCAGGGGTCTGTATACCTTTGCACATGAAAAGTGGACTACTTGCTAGTGGGTAAGTGCCAGCATGAGTGCCAGTATGGCCACAAGCCTTAGCATGAGTCCGAGTTCCTACACTTTGTGTGTCAGGCTTGTTCCACTCTAGCACAAGTCACCTGCCCTGTGGGGCCAGTCCCCTGTTTGAGTGGACAGGGTGTAGAGAAAGACCAGTCTCCTGTCTCCCTTTATGCCCAAACTCAGATGACTCAGTGGGGTTTTGGCAGGCATCAGCTCATCCCAGCATGGAAGACTGGTAGGGCTTTTGCACCCTAGCTATGCCTCGGAACATGTAGGAATAGGCCCATTCCAAAATGTGCATCCCTGAATTCACCCAGTTGTAGTCCACTAGGTTCTTTCTAGTACTGGAGTCCCCTGAATCTTGCTTTATTTAAACCTTGGAGTTATGGCATGATTACAAATCTATTGCCATGATGGGAAATCCTGCTTGCGTATTTTTAATTAGATGTCTTTTGTGGTTACCTTCTCATTTCTGGAACAAAACACCTGCTTAGAAGCAGCTGATATAAGGAAACTGTTTCATCTCACAGTTTCAATGGGAGGGGGGCAATTTTACCATGACATTGAAATCACGGCAGAAAGAGAGAGCAAGGTGTCGCATCTTGTCTCATCATCAGAGGGGAAGTATTATTTCCTTTTTAAAATATTTCATTTTTATTTATTTATTTGAGAGAGGGAAAGAAGGAGACCCTAAGCCTCAGAAGGTGTGATACAGATATTGCAGTACTGAGCACTGCAGTTATTTCTTTCCATCACCATGATACCTTCTGAGTCATCCCAAGGTCACTGCCATCTGAACAGAGAAGATTCTCAACCAAAAGTGAGAGTAGCATTAATATAAGGGTGTGAACATTAACAGAAGTGCTTACTGGGCAGTTTGATAAGCATAGTATATACATTTGGCCAGACAGCAGCAGACGTTACACCACTGGGGCTCATGTCTACCCCTGTTTTAAGTTTTCAGTATCAGGGATGTATTCCCTTCCCATGGAGTCCAATTATAGGGCAGTTGGTTTCCCCCATAACAGATATGCCACTGTTGCACCCTTTGGCTCATTTGGCCTGGCTGGCCAATTATAAGGCTTGCAGTGTCCACTGATGAGAATCTTTACTGGTGATTTCTCTTTCTCCCATTGAACTGCATGCAGAATGGCTTCTTCCAGCTTTCTGTCAGCTGGTCTACATGGAGCAGGTTATCAGCTCAGATTGAGCAAGATTTCTCAGAGGCCTTGCAGCCCAAGTGTATGGAGTCTTCAGCAATAGGATCTTACCATCTATTCCTGGTGGGAAACCAAGGGCCTCAGCAATGGCCTATAATGTTGTGGGGGCATCAGGGATCTCCCTGGCCAACAACTCACTGGAAGATATGCCATCCCTGGCACTGAAAATTTTCTAGCAACAATCTATGGCTCCTGAGTGTTCCATTGTCTAAAAAAGTAGGATTACATAAGTTTTATTTATATCCTCTTAGATTTTGATTAGCTGTCACTCCACCTTTCCTTTACTCAATCTCTTCCCCAGACCTCATTTTGGGCCTTTTCATCCCCATTAATCTATTCTTCTACTTACATATATACAATACCATCCTATTAAGTACACCCCTCCCTTCAATTCTCTTCCCTTTCTATCTCTTTTCTAGCTTACTGGCCTCTGCTACTGAGTTTTTTCCTTCTCACACAGAAGATCAGTCATCTGTAGCTAGGATCCACATATGAGAGAGAACATGTGACGCATGGCTTTCTGGGCCTGGGTTACCTCATTTAGTATAATCCTTTCCAGATCCGCCCATTTTCCTGCAAATTTCATAACTCCATTTTTCTTTACCACTGAGTAGTACTCCATTGTATAAATGTGCCATATCTTCATTATCCATTCATCAGATGAGGGACAACTAGGCTGGTTCCATTTCCCAGCTATTGTGAATTGAGCAGCAATAAACATGGTAGAGCATGTACTTCTAAGGTAATGAGATGAGTCCTTAGGATATATGCCTAGGAGTTCTATAGCTGGGTCATATGGTAGATCAATTTTTAGCTGTCTTAGGAACCTCCACACTGATTTCCACAATGGCTGGACCAGATTGCATTCCCACGACAGTGGAGAAGGGTTCCTCTTTTTCCACATCCTCGCCAGCATTTATGGTCATTTATTTTCATGATGGTAGCCAATCTGATAGGAGTGAGATGGAATCTCAATGTAGTTTTAATCTGCATTTCCCTGATGACTAGGGATGTAGAACATTTTTTAGATGTTTATATGCCATCTGTATTTCTTTGCTTCCTTTCATTTCTTCTTTGACTTCTTTGAACATATTTACAATCATTGTTTTGAAATCTTTCTCAGGCATTTCCTCTAACTCGTTCTCACTGGAGGTCATTTCTGATGCATTAATACTTTTTGGTGGATTTATATTGTCTTGATTTTTAGTGATTCTTGTGTTATAATGTATATATATTTGCATCTTGGATTAAGTTAATGCTTGGATTTTCCAGTTAGCTGGGTATAAAGAGATGTATCAATCAATCTGATGTTATATATCTTCAGGGTAGGAGCTTAAGGTGTTAGGTGTGGCTCTTAAGACTCTCAGAGTATCTACAAAGGTGTTCCTAGGGGTTGGGTTTGCCTGCTATGGGAGTATTCAAGTAGGCTGAGTGGAAAAAAATACAGATAGGTTCTAAAATTTAACTAAACAATGTACACATTCAATGAAAAACAGCACCGAGTATTTATGCAATAGTAGGTATTATAACAACCAGATCCTCTATCACCAAAGAGGTTAAGATTTCTGGTCTGTTGAGGGTTCCAAGTCAGATTGTGACCAAGTAAGACCCTTCCCTGGTGCAATCCCAGTTACCTTTTTGGATGATTTTGGTCTCAGTTAGCTGTGTGCTGTTTGTGTCCTTCCTTGGTGCCCTGTGGGTTCAAGTAGGCTGGCTGGATCTCTGGACCACTGTTTTGTTTCCTGGAGCTCGACACTGGCTTTTCCTGTGGGGCAAACCGAGCCTGGAAGCTGTGGCCCCACAGACATGGCACCACCGCTGCTGGATCTGCCACTGCTGGAGCCCCTGCTGCCACTGCCGCTGCTGAAGCTGCCACTGCTGGATCCGATGCTGCTGTAGCCGCCACCGCTGCCGCCGCTGCTGCTTCTGCTGCTGTAGCGGCTGCTGGATCCGTTGCCGCTGTAGCTGCCACTGCTGCTGCTGGAGCCGCCACCATTGCCGCTGCTGGATCTGCGGCTGCCGGAGGTGCTGCTGCTTCTGCTGGAGCCAGCGCTGCCAATGCCGGAGCCGGAGCGGGAGCTGCCGCTTCTGCTGCCACTGCTGCTGCCAGAGCAGCCGCTGCCAGAGCCTCTTAGGCCTGCCTGTGTGGGCTCTGGATGCTCTTGATCTACTTCTCTGCTGCCATTTTAATTTCTTATACACCTCACTTTTTAGTAAAAGTGTGTATTTTGCTGGGTATTCTTTGGCTTTTTCTCCCCTAGGCTGCTTTGGTGTGGTTCCTAAGCTGCCATCTTAACCGGAAGCCTCAGACTAATTTTTTTATACTAATCAAGCACTAATTAATTTGATCTTTTCCTCTGAGTTACCAAGCCAGTAAAAATAAAAAATAATAATAATGTTGTGTTCAAGTGTGTTTCACACCTGGGTTTAATCTTTATTTTTTATTAGCATACAAGTAACAGGTTTTCTTATGGCATTTTTCTTAAAGTCCTTTCATATTGGAAAATGTTCCATAATTACCCTGAGTCTATTTCCTCATATTTAAAATCCTAATAATAAAATATAGACATATGGAATATGTGGTTTGATTCAGGTGTCCCCCATAAACTTACATGTTCTTAATGTCCTCAACTGGTGACAATTTGGGAATCAGAGCCTCCTGGAGGCAGTGCATTGTTGGAAGTGGGCTTCTGAGTGTTATATCCAGCTTCCTCTTGCCAGTGTTTGGCACACACTCCTGCTGCTGTTGTTGACCTGATGCTGGCCAAGGGGTGATGTCCACCCTCTGCTCATGCCATGTTTTACCCCACCATCATGGAGCTTCCCCTCTAGTCTGTAAGCCAAAATAAACCCTTTCCTCCCATTAGCTGCTTTTGGTCAGGTGTTTTCTACTAGCAACATGAAGGTGACTTCAACAGATTAATTAAAGTGATATATGCGAAGGTATTAGTAAAATGTCCCACATGTTCCTATTCTGTCTACTGGGTTTTAGTACTTTCAAATCATCTTTGGACAAATGACTAATGGGGTTTACACACAGTTTAACATGGAGCTTTTAAAATAATGTGCCTATAGGAAATTAATCCAAAGAAATGGGTGATGAGGGTTACATGAAGCTCATATATATGATTTATTATAAGCACAATGAGTCTCAATTTTTCTACACTCAACAGGGCTATAGTTTCAATTTCAAATGAGTGTCTGTAAGTAAAATACTTTTTATGGTGTGAACATAATTGAAATGTTTTAATAGATACATATATACCATCTTGATAGTTACATATTTCATCTCTTTGGGATGATTATTAAAAAGGCTAAGATTTTACACAAGAATATTGGGAAAGAAAATCAGTCAGGCAATGTAAACATGTGTATGAATGTGTATGAAAGTGTAAGAATGAATGAGGAAATGAATAGGGAGGCAACAGGAAGAGGAATAGACCAGAAATGCAATAAAAATATATTCTTCCAACATATATGCATGCATACATCTAAGAGTTTTGTCAATTATTCATTGTATCACACACACTAATGAACACTATCTCATTTAAATTCTGAAGAAGGGCTATCATGAGGGTACTATCATTAACCTTACTATGCATACAATGAAAACAGGAAAAAAAGAAATCTTATAGGAACCAAAATGAAGATATGTTAAAAAGACAAAGGGTTCTGTCTAGGAAAGGTTCTAGTAATGCTGTTAGGAGCTCATTTTGTAGAAACACTTCACACATTAATGTTTTATCTCTGGAAAGAATCATGAAAATATTGGATTAAAGTTTGTGGTCTTGTTATCAATAAAATAAGTTGACTTTCCATATTTATTCTTTAAACTATGATTTTGTAGAGAATGTTATTGCCCCCAAAGACTATTGTGCCTACTGGGGAAAAGAGAAGGGCATATCTTCTCATCAGTATTCCAAGAATAAGTAAGACGTCAACAACAGTTATTGTAAAGCTCCTGTGGGAATCCTTTGGCATTAGCTTTATTTAGTTTTCTAACTAAAAACGTTAACTACCGTCTGAACCGGATTTGAACAGGGCATACATATGCTGCATTTTGAATTGTCAAAATGTTGAGGAGTAGGAATGAAAAATGAGATGTTCCTGGAGTTACATTCATATTCATTCTGACATCTGACTACTTAAGTCTACACCCTTGGTTTTCCACATATATTTTATATCAGAACTCAAAGGAAAACATAAACAGAAAAGGTTGTGCAAAATTCTCTTTTTTATCTTTAACTACTATCCAAAAGAACATCTCTAGAAGAGACAAAAATACCCTCTTGATGATGGATAAATAATTAAAAAATATATTTTTATTTATTTGCAAGCACAGAGGGAGAAAGCCATTGGTTATCCACCAAGGCTATGTGCCACCATTGCATAGGTGAGTATGTCTCCTCAGGCTGATTGCTTTTGCATAGTTGTTACCCCTGTTTGCTCACAACATTGTTGTCTACCTTCCTCCAGTAGCCCATAAAGTGCTTTCCAGCATCAAATGAGCTCACCATCTGGGGACTGTGGCTTCCTTCTGGATTCCAGATAGGTCACTTGGTGTTCTGTGTCAGCAACATGTGGTGTCTTCAGCAATAGGGTCAAGTGACTTGACAGAAGCCTGTCTTGTTTGGGGGACCTTGCAGGTCTCTCCAATCAATAGCTCAATGTGGCTAGAAACCAATTTCTGTTACTAAGGTTGCAAGCCAGAGCCAAATATTGTAAACTTAGACTTCATCCCACCCGCTCCAGGGCCCTTCTTACAGGTGATCCCCCCCATACTCCTGTTGAGGGTTATATCTTTTAGTCTTCTTTCAAGAAGAAAGGTTTCTATTGTACCAGTTCATTTTGGGCCGTACTTATAATTCTGTATTACAAACATCCCTTGTATCCACAAAACTATCCTTTCATATTATCATCTGTTAAGGATTATAGGGGATTAGAAAAAAATTCCTTTATGGATAACACATTTGGACTTTATACATTTTCTATAAGTCTATAATATACATTTTTAAAGCAGCTTTGTTTCAATTATTTAAAAACAATTGATCAAATATTAATTGAACCTATATTATATGTCTCATACTGACAGCAAATGGTGGTAAAGAATGTGTAATCAATATGGAATTCAATAGTTTTAGTATGATTTCCCCCCCAAAATTCATGTTATTGAAGACTAGTCCATCATATAGAAGTATTGAGAATTGGTAGGACATAATCACATCCCAGTTGATCTAACTTCCTTGTAAGTGACACGAATGTGTTGTCATCTGTACCAAGAGACTAACTTACTTTTCTTATGACTCTATTTTGCCTCAGAGGATTATATAAATTATTATAATAAGGGATTGTTATAAAACAGGCCAGTCTCCCACTGTCTTTTCACACAGGTTCTACTTGCATGTACTTGTTTTTTCGTCTACTTCTCTGTCATATCAAAGCACAAGCACAAGCTTTAGTAGATGCCAAATAAACTACTGCATGTTCTGGGATATCCAGAACTTTGATATATGTAAACTTTTCCTCATAAAGTCTGTGGCCTCAGGTTTCATGTTGTAGAAACACAAAATTTGTTAATGCATGGGCTCAGGAAAATAAGTACTGAATGACTTTGCATAAGTCAGTTAAGTTTTCTTGATATTATTATATTCATTTCTCAACTGGAAATAGTACCTGGCTGACTTTCAAAATATCAGAAGATATAGGAAGTACATGCATCATCCTGATGAGTGCAGCTATCTGAAATGTGAAAGTGAATAATTAAGTGAAGTTTGTTAAAAAACATTTAAGCAGCACATCATGTTTAAATTAAATTTTGCTCAAGTTCTCAGGACATACACAGTACACAGCTTCTAGACCAGTTTCTCCTCTGAAACTGCACAAACCAAGAACTCACAGTCCATAGTTCCCTCTGCATTTAGTTCTTCCAAACTCTCACTAGAATGTCCCACTAAGATGTGTTACAGTACTGCAAGGCTACTATGGTCCAAAATTCCAAATCCTCCTTTATTCTTCCTGAAAACCAGGTCCAAAAGATTAAAAGCCATGCAGTAAGGTTTATAGCAGCAAAGGCTCAACTTCCAGTACTGATTTTCTGTAGGCATTACCTTATTATTGCTGGGACAAAACACCTGAACAAAAAAAGCTCATGAGAGGAAAGGATGAATATCACCTTATGATTTTGAGGGATTTTTTTCTTTTTAATTTACTTATTTATTTATTTGCAAGGATAGAGGGATAGAAAAAATAAAATGGGTGAACCAGGACCTCCAGCTGCCATACACATACATACATACATACGTACGTACATACATACATAAATAATACATACATACGTGTGTGTGTGTATGTGTGTAATGTTTGCAAAGAGCTCATGTTCTTTTCTTTGAGTTACAGAATATGTTGTTACTTAAAGTTCACAATCCCACAGAAAATAGCTAATGGTCACATGAAATAAAATAAAATTGACAGTGGCTACTTACAATAAAAGACGCTTTACCTATATTGACTTGGAAATGTAACCATTTCTCGTCTGACACATCTCAGACCAGAAATTGTATGTATTAGTTACTGATCTCCTGGGCTCAAAAGTGAGAACAGGGCTGGAGAGATGGCTTAGCAGTTAAGGCATTTGCCTGCAAAACCAAAGCATCCTGGTTCTACTTTCCATAGGGCCACTGTACATGGATAAAACACCCATTCTACCTTCAGTCTCATGGTATTTGAAAATACATCAATTCCTTATCCCAAATCACACTTATGGATTCTAGGTCATTTGTAGTAAAAATCACATTCTTAAATGGTATTAATTTTGTTGAATAAATTTATGCATCCATGGGTATATGTTGAAGGTAATTAAATTTGGTGTGTTGGAACCAGACAGATTTCAATCTTCATTATTTCTGTGTCCCTTACTACTTTTTTCAGCTGGAGGGATTTACTTAACATATTTGAATCTCTGATAATTTGTTAGTAAAATCAGGGTAATGTGGCATGGAAACAATATAAGAGGTAAAGGGTGTTATGGGAGATGAAGAGGGACCCTCATCCTAGATATGGGATATAAGGAAGAGCTTAGGAGAAGAAATGAGTTCTCAGTTAAGACTATGTAATATTTTCTCAATTTCTCAAAAGGGTAATAATTATTCTTAGACTTTCTTGGTATAATGTTCATGGGTGGTTTAGTTTTAAACCCTAGATAAGTAATTTAAGTTTTCTTTGTTTTCCTTTGCTACTCTTGGTTGCTATGAATATTATTTATAGTGACAGATTATAAAAAATAGATTGTTTCATAGGTTAATTAATCCACATTTTGAAAAATGAGGTGATTTGCAAATGTATGTTTAAATCCTACACAGTGGGATATAGGAACATTATCAAGTTCATCTGCTAAACTCAAGGGAAAGTGATGAGTGGTGCAGAGCCTTTGTATCATAGGTCACTTTTATTCCACAGAACTATAAAGCAAAGAACTCAGGGCACACAAAACCTTACTTTTTCATTGTCTACTTTCTAGTACAGCTTTATTAAGAAAGTGCTTTTGTTTGTTTGTTTGTTTTGGATTTTCGAGATAGGGTTTCACTCTAGCTCAGGCTGACTTGGAATTCACTCTGTATTCTCAGGGAGGCCTTGAACTCATGGCCATCCTCCCACCTCTGCCTCCCGAGTGCTGGGATTAAAGGCGGGTGCCACGGTGCCCTGCTAAGAAGTGCTTTTGATGAAAAATGATATTAGTCCTAGGACTCCATTACTATGAAACTCAATTGAAATATTATTTAATAAGTAAATTTAAAATTAATAAAATTAAGCATTCATCAAGTTGCTTAGACTTTCACAGTAGTATTTTGCTAATAAAATACAGTTTTAGGGATTTTTGTATATTTCATCCTAATTTAAATGCCTTCTATATAATTATCTATAACTTGTTATTGACACATCAGTGTCTGAAAGGTAGTGAAAAAGTATCTTATAGTATATAATGACTTTTTATATTTATCCAGGCCAGAGTTGAAACAGAGATCTTTATATGGTATGTAGACACATGTATTTTAAGTTACTGAACCTCATTTACCTGACATCTTGTCTAAGAATTATAAAACATATATTTATGGTAATTTACATTTAATCATTTCAGGTTCCAAGTTCACAATAACTTATAAATAAATGATATTACACACAAGATTTCTAACAGGTCATCTCAATGTGCTCCAGTCTACTTTAAGACCCTATGAATATGATGAAGTTTTTTCTCCATGGTTTCATTATGTTACATGGAACAGTTGATTTAAAATTGTAATATTGCAATGGTACCATAATTTTCTACTTACTAAAAGACAGACCAAATGGCTGATCCTTCACCAGGCCCTTACAGGGAACACTTGAACCACAAGACACTGGAGAGGGTAAGATCAAGACTAACCTTAATCTTCTACATCTTCCCTCCCTCACTTCCCCTCTCCCTCTCTCTCTCTCTCTCTCTCTCTCTCTTATCTCTAACTCTTGTATATTAGTTATCTTTTTCCTCATTTTCTTAGTGGGCACTGACCTGTAACTCCCAGTACACCATGGGGCTATCATCCACAATGAGATTTTGATCAGAGAGACCTACAAGGTTTCCTAAAAGACAGACAGATTTCTGTCAGAGTACTTGATGACCCACCAAAGGCTAGTGGTAAGACCCTACTGCTGAAGACACCTTATGTGGTTGACATGCAAATTAGAATGGCATGGCTGGAAGTTGGAAGACAGTCAGTCCCCAGACAGTCAGCGCATCTAGTGCCAGAAGGTGCTACATGGGCGACTGGGGAAAATGACCAATATCTGTCCAAGCAACGCATGGTCTAACCTACTTAGCAGTTGTGATGCCCACACAAGTGCAGTGGTGGCACACAGCCATGGTGGGGAACCAACTGCTCTCAATTTGGCTAACTGATCCCCTCACTGGTATGGGACCCATAGCTGGAGCTGGGAAACAAGTCAGAACTATATCCAAACATAAGCCCACTCTCCAATATCAAGCTACCATCAATTGTGGGCTACAAGAGGGCCTACACCTATTCAATTCTCTATATAAAAAAAGTAAGGGTTATCTCATTTGTCCTGGTGCTAACTTACTCTCCGTTGGAGAATCTGCTTCTCTTTTTCAGATAGATGTAGATCCTATGGAGAGAGCCACCCCATCTTACCTCAAAAGGGCCCTGACTGAAACTAAGAAAAATTGGAGAAACAAGCAAGGGTGCTGATTTCCTGATGAACCAGATACCAGCAGAAGGAGGAAGGAGATCAACACAGAGAAAAATCAACTCCTACCAAATCAGAGAGCCAGAGCCTCAGAGCCCCCCAACACCTCATCACTGAAGCAGACCAAAAATGAACCCAACATGGCTCAGGAAATTTTGCGGAAGAGGGGGCGGAAAGAATGTCAGAGCCACATGTTGGGTCATGATATGCAGAGTCATTTATCCTACCCTCAACTGTGGGCTAACTCCAGAATGCATGACCCATATACCTCAACAAGGAGGGGCCAAGGGGAGGGGGTAGGTCATGGATGAGCCTAATAATGGTACCAAACTGACTGTATTTGCTGAATACAAAACTAACTAATAAAGGAAAAAAAAAAATTGTGATATTTCAGTGGTTATAATCTAATAATATGGGAACTTAAATGCAGATAACTTTCTCTTACTGGCTATTAGACACAACATGTAACAGTCAATTCAATGTCAAAGAATTCAACATTATGAACATGTGAAATGCCACTGAATAGTATTTTCTGAAATTATAAAAATGGTGATTGGAATGTTAAGTGGACAACAGAACACTCCGAAAAAAATAAGTAACTAAGGAAGCATTATGTCAGGAATATATTACAAATTATCCAAGATGAGGAAAGTTATTCACTGAAATATTCCCTAAGGGATCCAGATGATGGAATTAGAAAGGTGAGTCTTTAATACACCTACTGTAAATATTTTTAGGTGCTTAAAGAAAAGAGATGGGCATAATGGAAAAAGCATGGAGAATTTCAAGAGAGTCCTATGAACTATACAAAAGTTTAAATGGAAATTCAAAACCTGGAAAGAGGAAATTATGAGATAAGAAAATCATTATGTAATTTTAAAATCAGTATGGAGACAGTAGAAAAGTTAATTGGAAAGGAAGAAAGATCAATTAAAATAAAATTCTGAGGGAAAATCCTTGAGATAAAACAGGGAAAGACTCAGCGATTTGTAGGCTGATAGTAAAAAAAAAAAAAAAAAAAAAAAAAAAAAAAAAATACACATACATGTGTAGGAGTTGCAATAGAGTGGAAAGAATTGCTAAAACATGTAAGTACATTTAAAAAGTGATGAAAAATATGCCAATATTGTTTAAAAATAGCATGATCTATAAATTTAAGAACTCATTGAACATAAGCTGGATAAGTAAAGAGAAAAATATTCTTAGGCACATTATTGTTAGACTGCATGTCATGAATGTTAATCAGAGACATTTTCAAAGAATCTAGGAAAATGGGAAATTAAGTACAAGGAACAATGATGTAAATACCAGCTGAATTTTCATTGCAAGCAATGAAGCCCAAAGATAATGGCATATTTTTAAAGTGTCAAAATAAATTTTAAAAATACAGACAATGGTATACCAAGTGGAAACAGCATTAGAAAGCATGGGCCAAAGAGTTAATTTAAAAAAAAATAGAAAAAAAAATCACCAAGAATCCTACACTATATACAAGAATCATAGGCATCTCCATAGCAATGATTAACACACACACACACACACACTATATACATTATATATATATATATATATATATATATATATATATATATATATATATATATACTTAGTTTTTTGAGATAGGGTCTCACTCTAGCTCAGGCTCACATAGAATGGAATTCACTATGTAGTCTCAGGGTAACCTCGAACTCACAGCAATCCTCCTACCTCTGCCTCTCACGTGCTGGGATTAAAGGCATGCACCACAGATATTTTAAAAGACATAGTTAAACCTAAAGAAGCATTAAGGTGTACCAATAAAATTAACTTATTAATACTTAATCCAAAATAAGTAGTCAAGGAAAGTATGAATGCATAAACACATTAGAAATATAACTGAAGTGTTTTGGGCTCTATCTCAGCAATTTTCTAATATGCACTAAAAGTATCCAAGTAGAAAAGCAATAGCAAATTGATAGAGAATGTGCCAATTGTAATAAGCAAAAGATTGTTTGTGCTTCCCTAAAATTTCCACCACTAGCATCTATGGCCTTGTAAAAAACCATCTCTGTAATTCTATAATAAGATCTATAATTCACTTCTAGCCTATCCCATATGTTAAAGGTAATGGGATGTCATTCTATGGTTATGTAATATTATGAAATACCCAATCATAGAGGTTTGAAGCCAGAGAATTGTTTTGCTCACTTGATAGAGTACACTTTTAGTTGTAGCAATCAATGTATCTCGAGCTATTGGCAAATATGTATCTTCAATGAGAATTAAACTCCTCTATTGAAAATTATTGCATCACATGATAATATTGTTTCAAGAAAATGCTTAACATCACTGATTTAGCTTTTTAAAAAATATTTGTAATTAGCCTGGCATTGTGGCACATGACTTTTATCCTAGGACTAGGGAGACAGAAGTAGGAGGATCACTGTGACTTTGAAGCCACTCTGAGAGTACATAGTGAATTCCAAGTCAGCTTAGGCTAGAGCAAGAGTCTACCTCAAAAAACAATAATAATTGTAATTATTTATTTGCAAGAATAGAGAGAGATAGAATGGGGCATGTCAGGGCCTCTCAGGACTGCAAACAAACTCCTAATGCATGTCTACTTTATTCATCTGGCTTTATGTGGGTACTAGGGAATCAAACCTGGACTAGTAGGCTTTGAACAAAAGTGTCTTTAACCACTGAAACATCTCTCCAGCCCTCATTTGAATTTTTATTTAAAATTTCACCTCAAGATGTTGGAACAATAAATGTAAGTAGAATATGAAATTTTCAAACACCAATTATTAAAATAGAAAAAAAGTAGAAAAAAGAATTTTTGTGTTATCTTCCATAATATTAAAATACAGATAACATCTAGTAACAGCGGTCAATAAAAGTAGAGTTATCCAAATTATCAACAAGAAGATAACAGCACTATTAACTGTACAGTTATTAACATATTGATGAAGGAACAGTATGCACGAATTTTAAGTCAAAAATTTGAAAATTTAGATAAAGTACAGAAATTCTTTGAAACACAAGTAATCAGAACTGAAAAAAAAAATGCAGCAGAAAACCTGATTTCTTGTTATCTAGATCAAAGGTTGGATTGATCAATAAAACATCTTTGAAGAAAATAAAATATAAGTTTTAATGCTGAATACTATTGAACAGAATGAATACATTATACCAATTTTGACAAAATACTTCTGAAGATAGAAGAGTTATTATATTTCCACTTTCTATGCATTAACAAAACCTGAAAATCAATAGTCCTTTATTTCAAGATTTAGCAAACATTAATAATTAAGGGTGAGGGCTGAAGAGATTGCTCAGTGGTTAAAGGCGCTTACTTGTGGAAGCCTGATGGCCCAGGTTCAATTCCCCAACACCCTCCTAAGTGGTCCATACATTTGGAGAAGTGGTGGGTCTCTCTCTCTCTCTTTCTATCTCCTTGCAGATAAAATATATTTTAAACAAGTAAGGATGATGATGTGCTTTAAATGACAAAAAAAAAAAAAAAAACTATTCTCTGTGGTCTGGCTCTGATCACAGCAACATGGCCAAATACACCAAGAAGGTAGGCATAGTCGGTAAGTACGGGACCTGCTATGGTGCCTCCCTCTGGAAAAAGCTGACAAAAATTAAAATCATCCAGCACACCACGTACACTTACACCTTCTGTGGCAAAATCAAGATGAAGCAACGGGCTGTGGGCATCTGATATTGTGGTACTTGTATGAAAACGGTGGCTGGTTGTGTCTGTCCCTACAACATGACCTCTGCTGTCACAGTCCCCTCTGGCATAGGAAGACTGGAGAAACTGGAGGACCAGTAGAAGCCCTTTCATCTGAGACATCTTTGGCCTGCAATAAATGGGTTGGTTCACCAAAAAGAGAATATATAAAACTAAATTAATGAAAAAATAATAGAATCTGGAAATATATTCACATAATACAGCACACTGATTTCTTTTGAAAGTTTCCCATGCAATTTAATTTGGACAGTGAAACATTGAGAACAAGCAGGTAATCATGTGTAGAGGAAAAAACCTTGAACTTTACATACCCCTAAAAGAGTCAGTTTTATATTAGTCATAGGCAAAGTTATGAAAGCTAAAGGTGAACTTTTTGGAAGAATATGCAAGGGGCAACCTTCACAAATTAAACAATGGTTTCTGAAGGCACACCAAAACTTTCTGTAAAATAAAAATCTAATGATAAAATGAACTCCCTTAAATGAAGAATTTCTTGTGCTAGAGAGATTACTTAGTGGTTAAGGTGCTTTCCTGCAAAGTCAAAGGACCCAGGTTTGATTCCCTAGGACCCATGTACATCAGACGCATAAGGTGGTGCATGCATGTGGAGTTCGTTTGTAGCAGCTGAAGGCCCCAATGTGCCCATTCTCTCTGTGTGTCTCTTTTTCTTTTTTTTTCTCTCTCTCTCTACCTGCTTCTTTCTCTTTCCCACAAATAAATAAAATTTAAAGAAAGAATTTCTTTAACAAAGGCTTAGTTAGTAAAGATAATGAAAAAATAATGAACATACAATATAGTTTCAATATATATAAGTAAAAAAGGATTCACAACTTTAATATATAAAACATATTTTATTTAAATCAGAAAACATAAGCAGCTTGAGGTAGGGAAAAAACAGAAAAATGTGCAAAAACATTAACAGACATACAAATTCGCAATGCACTCAAGGACACAAAGTCTTAGTTAATGAAGGTAGTGAAAAAATAAATAATGAAGATACAAGAAAGTTTATATATATGTGTGTGTGTGTGTGTGTGTGTGTGTGTGTGTGTGTGTGTGTGTAAAGGATTCATATAATCAGGAATGATTGACAGCTTGAGGTAGGGAAAACAGAAAAGTGTGCAAAGGCTTTAATAGATATACAGATTGGCAATGCACTCAAGCAAAGTTTGTCAACATCATTAGTCATCAGAGAATGCAAATTCACAATGTAATGAGATACCACTTCCCACTAGAATGGATAAAATTAAGAAGACTGACAACTCTGAGTGTGGGGAAGGATATGAAGCATCAACATCCTTCATATATTGCTAATGGGAATGCAGGGTTTTATGGTCACTTAGGAAACCTATTTGGTAATTTCTTTTTCTTTTTTAAAATATTTTATTTTCACTTATTTATCTGACAAAGAAAGAGGGAGGGAGAGAGAGAGAGAGAGAGAGAGAATACATGTGCCAGGGCCTCCAGCTGCTGCCAACAAAATCCAGACGTGTGCGCCCCTTTGTGCATCTGGCTAACATGGGTCCTGGGGAATTGAACCTGGGTCCTTTGGCTTTGCAGGCAAACATCTTAATGGCTAAGCCAACCTTCCAGCAGGGCAATTTTGTTTAAAGTTAAGCATGTACCGTTCACAAAATAATGACACTTCATATCATAAGAACTCTCTAGGAAAGGTATATGTCTGCTATCATGAATTTTAAAGTATCTCTCCTAGCAGCTTTATTCACAATGTAAAACAAAACCCTAAAAACAAAACAAGCATCCATCCAGAGATAAATGGACCAAGTGTTATGTAAATTCATATGGTTAATGCTGAATAATATAGTTCACTATGGACATGTTCAACCTCATAGATGAGTCTTGAAAGCATATTGTTGAATACAGAACCTGACAATAAAATGTAAATACAATATTGCACATTAGAAGGAATTTAAGAATGAAAATATATAGTTGTAGTAATATACTCCTAGAAAACTAATTATGTACACCCCTTTGCTCCTTTCCTTCCAATGTCATCTCATTGGTAATTGGAAGTTGGCTTTTTTTTTTTCAGGTAAGGGAACATTTTCATATTGGAAACTGGAAAATGTAAATTCTGGTTTCCATGCAGCTTATCTGTACAAATGATACATCGGACTTGTTGGTTTTCTGTAGTTTATTATAGAGCAGGCACTCATATATCTATAACAACTAAAACTGTGGTCAAGAAAAAAGTGCAAGACTCTATTTTTACAATTATGATTTTCTCCATATATGTCTGTCTAGATGTACTGGAACTTATGAAACTTTCAACTCCATAATCATCTTGTCTATAGTCTTTCTCTTTTGTAAGTATATTTGTTCTCTTTATATATTTGAAAACAGCAAAAATTCCTTTACCAATGTGCAAAACATCTTGGATGGTTATTATACCATCTGTGTAAGTATGCACATGCATGCATATATGTGCAAATGAGATTTTTTTTCATTTTACAAAGACAGTTTTAAGAAACATTTAACCAAGTGGTGTTGTTCTTTATAGCACTAAATTTGAGCACATTATAATTGCATAGTTTTAGTTGTTGACTTCAGATATAGACCCAGTGTACCTCAAGGAAGAAATAAAATGTTTTTAAGATAGTGCTTCTAGTTGTAATTGTGCCTGAAAGAAACTTGCACAATTTTATTGCTGTGACAAAATTTTACTTGGAATCTCTTTGAACAGGACATTTTCATCTGGGCACTGTATATTTCAACTTGCGGTAAATTCAGATTATTTGAAGCTACAGTCTAATATCTTAGAAGGAAATGCTTTCAGAACATAAATCTAGATTAAAATGGACTAAGGTCTGTTTTCAGTTGTACGCAGAATTAGGTAGAAAAATATGGTGATCCATAATGTTATTAGATAATGAATTTCATCTTTTTTTTCAGATCGATGGTTTTCATTTGCTTTTTGAGACAGATGGTACCTAGAAATTGTTAGTGGAGTTAGAGATCACTTCACTCTCGTGCATCTTCAGACAGTGCCTTATCTACACGACCTGATTCAACCTAATGTCTACAAGGCCAGTGGAGAATGAGGGTGCCTTTATTGCTGGCCCCAAATTACTTTAGTGGCTTTATATTGGAAACAAACAAACAAAACAAAAAGAGCATGTGTGGTCCATTTGTTACTCAAAAGCACCCTTGTTAAAGAGTTCATCTATTCATGCAATAATTATTGATTCAGTGTAGATCTTTTCTCATTACCATTGCTGTAACAAATATCTAAAATGAACTATTTAAAAGAATAAAAAGATTTATTTGGGATTTGGTTTCAGAGATTTAATTTCATGCTTCACTGTTTTGAGCCTGAGGCAAGGCAATATCATGGTTGCAGCATCCTGGTGGTACAGCTGTTCACTTTATGGCATTTGGGAAGCAGAGAGGAAGAGACAAGGCAGATCCAACACAAGACATACCTTTCTAAGAAATCCCCAGGGGAGCTTACTTCCTGGAACTATGTTCTACCACCTAATAACCCATTCAGTGTGGACTCATTAGTGGATTAGCACATCATGATGATTCAATCTCTTAATGACATAATGTATTCACTATTTGGTAATGAGTCCCTCAACTCACTTGCCTTTTGGAAGATACGCCAAATCTGTACTGCAACAATTTACTAGTGTTTACAAGCATTTCCTTGTGAGGTTTTCAACCTAGACTAGAATCTATGTGCTTAGTTACTTGTAAGCTGTAATATCTAAAGCCAGTTAACTTTTTTGAGTCTTTGCTAAGAGGATAACAGAGTCAAAGTAAGGTTTAAATGATAGTTTTATCCTTGCTGAAAACAGGTGATCATTAGTTTCCTTATTAACATGTTACCCTAATTAAATCAGTTATTAGCCCTTTTAGGACAGATACGGTGACATTCCTTCAGTTCCCCAATAGAGTCTGAAACATGCTAAAGCTCAGTAAGTGCCATGTCAACACATGCAATGCACACTGAGGGTTATGTATGTCTTGAAATCATTTTCTATTATGGAACAATTCAAGCATATAAATGCATAGAATGAACACACATGTACCTATTACAGAGCTTTACCGATTATGACTCAGTCAATGATGTGTCATGTATATTTTCACATGCCCCTCCCCATCACTACTGAAGCAAACTGAGTTCATTTCTAAACTTTTCCTCACTAGATCCCTGCTGGCCGTCCCCAGTTGGCAAAGTCACTGCATGTACAATGGTGTTTCTAAAAAAGCATACAAGAATCAAAATTGTGAAGTGGTATCTACTTCCATGTTCTCCAAGAAGCTTTTCCAAAGCTCTAGAAAAAATAAGTTTTATTTTTCTTTTTTTTTGGTGTTGGTTTTGTCACTGAGGGTAAATAACTGAGGCTCGATCAGGAAACAAGGGACAACTTGTTAAAGTTGAATGTGAAAATGATGCATAGAGAACAATGGACATTTTTTCCCCTCTTTTGGACTGAAAGGAACTGTGTATCCTTTTCCACTGTGATTTCACATGGATCACATAGAATTTGCCCAGCATTTATGGGTGCTAAGTCAATTTGCAGAAATTTACTGGGGATGAAAAAGCTATTCACCATCCACTTGTGACAAGTTAAGGATATTCTAGTTAGTATCAGCCATTTAATTAAAATCAATGGAAGTTTTCAAATTAACTCTGGTAATTGGTACCCTTCAAATTCCTTTTATTTCTTATGAATTGACACTTTCTGTTGCTTGTGTCCATTTCTTTTAGTACTAGTGATGAAATTTCATTAGCTGTATGGAAGTAACGTGGGGAGTAACAGAATTCACAGTGCAAATATCATCCTAATGACAGGCAACATTCTGCCTGCTTCCTATTTCCTAATGTTTACCTTCATGAGATAATCTGTAGCTATGGCAGTAGCAACTGTGTGATATTTTGATGAGAAATGTGACACTATTTCTTGACGTACTAGCATATTTCCTCAAAGGTTATCTGAACTTGCCTCATGTTCTACAAGGAAAGAGCACTGTACTTTTGTTGTGGCAGGATCCACTGATTTGGGGCAACACAATTGATTACATGTTTACCTGAGATTATTATACACAGGAACCAGGCAAACATAGTTTGAGTTTATTGGCAAGCTGTCTCAAGTGCCAACAGCCATTTCTTACCAGCACAGAAAATGAGAATATAACTTTAGTATGATATTAAAGGACCTACTTAGCCTTAATCTTTTAAAACAATTATAATCATATTAATATTTCTTTAATTGTTTAAATATTTATTGAATAAATAATTACTACAGATTTACTTTGTACTTAATTTTGCCCCAGGCAGTAGGGATAAGTTTATCAACTAAGCTCAATTCTACCCATAAGGAGGATCCAGCCAGGCTGATAATGCAGATGTGTATACCGAAACATACAATAGTTTGACAAGAAGATGACAAAGCTCACCTTACTAGGAGGTAACTTGGAAATAATAGACCAGTATTTGTTAGTAACAGAGCAGTTAATACCCATGTAGATTGATTTTGGGATAAAAATATATTTTTAAATGGGACTTTTCAGCTAGTACTTGATATTGTTCAGACCCGCTTCAAAAGTGTTAAATAACCAGAGCAGTATAGTGAGCCCATAAAAGATGTACTCACATATTTATCTCCATTTCTCTGCTTACTTTGACAATCTTCATATATATATATATATATATATATATATATATATATATATACACACACACACATATATATATGTATATGTATATTTCACAACTTCTATACTTACAGACAACAAACCATTGTATTTCCTTCCCCTCTCCCGCTTTCCCCTTCATAACTCTGTTCTCCATCATATCCCCTCCCTCTCTCCATTAGTCCCTCTTTCAATTTGATGTCATCATCTTTTATCTCCTATTGTGAGGGTTTGTGTAGGTATTGCTATACACTGCGAGGTCTTGGATATTGACGCCAATTTCTGGTACTGAAAACCTAATCAAAAGCCTATGGCAGGGGAGTTCATGAGCCTTAGAGGTATAAAGCCTGCTCTTGTCTGGATAAATGCATATATTACTCTCACCAAATTGCCCTGAAAGCACTACATTTAATGTTCCTATTCATATATTAATGCTAATCTCACTTCTGGTTAGAGAAGCTTCTCTTTTCAGATTGTGATGACCACTGGAATGACCCAAAAGGCAGCACAGTGCTGAGAAAAAGGGACAAAGGAGTGTCCAGCAGTGAAACATCTCACACCCTCCAAGGCCCAGGGTCCATTGCGGAAGAGGTGGTGGAAAGAATGTAAGAGCCAAAGGAAGGGCACCACTCTTTACAGACAATCTTTTCCAGTTGTCCATACCTGCTGAGTTCCACTTTCCTATTTTTATCTTATGTTCTTTACAGCTAGGATTTTTTTCAGCATTACTCTGAACATCTTCTCTGATCAAGCCAACAGCTTCTCTGACACCAAATTTCCCATGCATCTCACTTTTTCCTCATTTCTGTTTATTTTTTATTTTGATCACATGACCTATAGTAATATTTCAGTTCTTTTATTTTGGCTGTTTTACTTCAGTCTCCTTGTTAGTTCTTCTTTTGTTCATTCTCTTAGATATTCAAGGCTCATTATCAAAGGTCTCTCTCTCTCTCTCCATATACATATATATATATATATATATATATATATATATATATATATATATCAGTCCTAAGTGTAGTTCTATACAAAACTTCATTGAACATTGAAATTCAAACACATAGGACTAATTGATAGTCTTATTAAAATTTTAATAGGCATCTTAAAATTAACAGATATAAAGGAGAAATTCTTACCTCCATTCCCTTCCAGAGGCATGAGAAGCCTGCAGTCTTTCTTTATAAGCAGCAGGTATGTTCTTCTATTTGTTCAAGTCAAAAGCGGTCCTTGTATTTGACAGCTTCTATTCACATAGAATTTATATAACATCCATTCATTTATATACATTTATTGTGCATTTGCCAAATACTAAACACTGCTCAATTTGTAGGAAGTAAGAACTAAAAGTGACAAATGTCTAGCCCTTATGAAGCATACATTCACATGAGTTGCTTGCATTTGTGTACTTTAAAGATTAAAATATATTCAGAGCCTGCCTACCTGCCTACTTTTAACTGCTTACATTAGTGCTGCACTAGTAAAAAGTTGCAATCATTTCTTATTTAAAAAATTAAGTTGTCATACAGAGATTTAGGTATCATTCACTCTGAAATTTTCAAATATAATTAGTTGTTAATTTCTGTAATAGCTTTCTCACTAAGCTCAGCTTCGGCTCTTGTTCTTTTATTGTCCATCATAAACAAAGCCATGAGAATAATCCCTTAAAACCAGCAATTACAAAACTTCACTTCTCTCTTCAGATGCAAGAATGCAGAGACAATTCTCTTTTGTTTCTCTGAATTTCTGTCTTTTGGAAATAATATATCTTATGGGAGATCTAGTTATATATTTTGTAGTACATAATAGGATAAAATTACAGAAAGTGGAATATTTTTTTATTCTTGTTAGGAGGCCCAGGGAAGTACAACTTTCTAAGTGGAATAAGATCTTAACTTTGAAGGATACTTATCATTTTGATAGCTAGAGAGTGATGTCAGAAAAGGCCAACGTAAAAGACTACAAAAAGTACAACCATGCATAAGCTCATTGTTCATTCAGTGGAGATAGACAAGAATCATTCATGCATCCATGTGGAAGAAATTAGGGAAAACTTTGCCAAAAGTGTCATAAGATGAGACTGGGGAGGACTCCGCATGCCTTTGCCAAAGTTTGGAGACTATTTTGTGGGGAATCAGGGAACTATTGTTGGATTTTAGAAGAAAAGACTAGGCATGACTTCCTCTGTATAGTAGGAAGATTAGTGTAGCTATAATGCGAAGACTGGTAAGGTGGACATTATGAAGCTTTTGAAATAGTCTCAATGAAAAATAATGAGAACATGCACTCAGCTGCTCTCTGGCAGCCTGGATTTTGTTTTCAGGTCCTTCACAACTGGGAGAGTATACATATATATATTTTTTAATCTTAGAGTGGGCATGCCACCGCATCATTGTGTTTGCTTCATTGTGCAAGACATGGTTCATGCTTCTGTTGTGCAAAACTGAACAGAGAGAGGGAGAGGTAAGAGATAAGTTTTGTTTAAGAGATAGCATACACAGTGTAAAAAATAAAAATATTCATGTCAACATTATTAAAAATCAATTTATTGAGTTTTATGCATCCATTAAAATAAAGTTAGTGAAGGAGCTGGAGAGATGGCTTAGCAATTAAGGCGCTTGCCAGCAAAGCCTAAGGACCCAGGTTCAATTCTCCAGGTCCCATGTAAGCCAGATGCACGTGGTGGCACATGCATCTGGAGTTTGTTTGCAGTGGCTAGAGGCCCTGGAATGGCCATTCTCTCTCTCTCTCCTTCTATCTCTAATAAATAAATAAAAATAAATCAGAAAAAAAGACTAAGTTAGTGAAAAGATGGTACCCACAAATGATGTATCCATACAAAGTATGTTATTAATAAAAAATATAAAGTTAATGAAGAATAATTATTCATTACACAAATATAAGTGCCCATGCTCTTATGTGTCAGTCACAATTTTAAGTTGAAAATGTACTAGTGATGAATAGTTTCTTATCTCACCTGGAGGTGGAAAGTATAGTCTAAGTCATTCACTAAAATAATATATGAAATTACAAATGCACATTTTACAAGAGGTAAATATATTAGTGAAGCAAAAGGTTAAGTGCAGGAAACAAAATGTACTAAATATTATATTTTAAAAATGCTGTCTGCCTAACAAAATAATGAACTAAATATTTTGTTATTTAAACTTTGATGAATTTTCAAAGAAAACTCACTTTTATTATCAAATCATTGATTTTCTATGTATGTGTAACAAATTATCAGATAATTGGCTTAAAAACATTTATTTATTATTTTACCATTTTGTAGGTTCATGAATCCTGGTATGGCTTAGCTTGTACTTCTGCTCAGAGTTTTGCAACACTGCAGTCAAGATGTCAGATGGGCTTCACTACGTATCTGCAGCTTCACAGGAGAACAATGCATGCTTTGGCATTTTATGTAATAAAATGTAGAGGCCATTTGGCATATTTTTCACAGTTCTTAGACTGCGCACAAATATGTGGTATATAGGCTTCCCAATTTTTTTCTCTTATTTTTTATGAGAGAGAGAGAATTGGTGCACCAGGGCCTCCAGCTACTGAAATCAATTTCAGTTGCATGTGACACCTTCCATGGATGCATGACCTTACACATGTGTCACCTTGTATGTCTGGCATATGTGCGGTCTGGGGAGTCAAACATGGCTCCTTAGGCTTTGAAGGGAAGCACCTTAACAGCTAAGCCATTTCTCCAGCCCAAAATTATTTCTTGTAACAAACCATCAAAGAGAATTTCTATAGAAAATTTGACATAATGTTGCATACCCAGTGGTGTGGCAATCCATCACATTTGTTATGTTATATTGTTTGGAAGCAAGTGACAACAGCAGCACACACTCTGGAAGTGAAACACTTGGGAATGTGAATATGAGTAATCATTTTGTGGTGTGTACCACACTCAGAAATATTAAATATTTAATAAAACTGGATGAGGATTTCAAAATAATAATGTGACTCTTGTTTAGGTAATCAATAGTTCCAGAATTCAAAGACTTGAAAACAATAAATTATTTACCCTCTCTTTGCATTTTAGTTCAGCTCAAGTTAACTGTTCCACATATCTATTCTTTCAGTGTTAAAAAGAACAGACATCATCTGATATATGTTGTTCTACTTAATGCTAAAAGTACTAAAACTGGCAGAAACGTAAAATGTGGGTTGAAGATTTTTTTTTTTTCTGATACATGCCAACCTGGCTCACATTTCAATAGATAGGCAAGTGTCATGACCAGGTTTAATGGCAATGGGACAGGAAATTTATGCTTTACACAGTTGGATCCAGTGTAACATGTTGTTTATACTTACATATTTCAAATAATATATTATCATTTAATGAAGATCCCTGTTTCAAACTAGAGATTGTAAAAGTTTAATATGCCTATAACTCCCCCATGAATTACTAAAGTGCATATTTTGACTAAGTATACTTGGGATCGGGATTGACATTCTGCACTGGTTTTGAGACAAGGTCCTACTATGTACACATCAGTGTGATGGCTTATGTTGATTGTGAATGTCACCAGACCTAGAATCACCTAAATCATGAATCTCTAGGCAAGTCTGTGAGAGAATATCTTAATCAGGTTAACTGATGTGGGAAGACCCCACATTAAGTGTGGGTGACACCATTCCGCTGGGCTGTGGCCTGGATTGAATAAAAAGGAGAAAAATGTTTAAGTGCCAGCATTCGTCACTCTCTTCTTCACCATAGACTGAATGCAACCAGCTACATCAAGCTCCTGTCAACATGTGTTCCCTGCCACGATGGACCATAACCTTAAACTGTAAGACAAAATAATCCCTTCCTTTTGTAAATCATGTCACATATTTTGGCTCAGCAATAAGAAAATGATGAATATAACTAAGTTAACACTGTATGTGGAGCTCCTGTTGCAAGCTCCGAAATGCTGAGATTTCAGACATACACCAACACACCTAGCAAAATTTTGAGAATTTAGCAAGCTTCTAAGTCTTACCACTGTTGCTGGCCCAAAGATAATACTTTAAGAAATAAGGTTTTAGATAGTATGTTGTTTGGGCTCAGTTAACAATGAGGACAAATTATAGGGAAGTGAGGATAAATCTATTTTTACAGTCAAATTTGCTGTCTTTTATTTTCTAAATGGTCAATATAACTTGTGATTATTACCTTCCACTTTATATAATATATTTATATATTGATACCAACTGATCCCCAAGAAGGCAACACTTAAATTGTGTTTTAGACTCTGGATAGGTACTAAGACAGATCACTAAAAAAGAGCAAACATGTTTGCTCTGAAAATCTTCTTTCCTATAGAAAAGAAACTTTGATAAACATTGAAATTGAAGCAGTGTTAAGCAACTGTGACCTGAAAATTAGCAGAGCTATAGACCTGAAGTGAAAATGGCTACTAGAGACTTAGGGAATGAGAAATTGGCAAGAAAGTGAATAAATGAGATGGACATACACAATCCAAATATATTGTGATCTAAGAGAGTAACTAATTTCAATACTGCACATTTTTTCTGTCCTAAAGAATATGAGGGCTGGAGAGATGGCTCAGCAGTTAAGCGCTTGCCTGTGAAGCCTAAGGACACCGGTTTGAGGCTCGATTCCCCAGGACCCACGTTACCCAGATGCACAAGGGGGCGCATGTGTCTGGAGTTCGTTTGCAGTGGCTGGAGGCCCTGGCGCGCCCATTCTCTCTCTTCTCTCTCTATCTGCCTCTTTCTCTCTCTGTCACTCTCAAATAAATAAATAAATTAAAAAAATAAAGAATATGAATTAGGGCTGGAGAGATGGCTTAGCAGTTAAGTGCTTGCCTGTGAAGCCGAAAGACCCCAGTTCCAGGCTCAATTCCCCAGGACCCACGTTAGCCAGATGCACAAGGGGGCACAATCGTCTGGAGTTTGTTTGCAGTGGCTGGAGGCCCTGGCGCACCCATTCTCTCTCTCTCTCTCTCTCTCTCTGCCTCTCTCTCTCTCTCTCTCTCTCTCTCTCTCTGTCATTCTCAAATAAATAAATAAAAATGAACAAAAATATTTTTAAAAACAATATGAATTAATATTTGGATGAATTTTACTTCTTTGAAAATAATAGTACTATGAAATAAAGATTGCCTTCCTAAAATGTTCTAACTTCTGGAATTGCTTACTAAACAGATGTTTCAAAATCTCACAGATAAAATGACTATCTGGGAGAGTAGAGAGATGGCTTAGAGTGCCTGCTGCACAAACATTAGGACCTGAGTGCTATCCAAAGTGCCCACATAAAAAGGCAGTTGTGGCCTTTCATACCTGTATCCCAAGTTTTGGGGGTATAATGGAGATGGAGGGGGGATCACTGAGGAGTCCTGTTCAGCCAATCTAATCACAAAATCCTAAGCTCCAGATTCTCTCTCTCTCTCTCACCCCTCTCTCTTACACACACACACACACACACACCACATACACACCAACGAAATAACAACTTCACAGCTCTTATAGATGAGATGAAGAAACCGACATATCAGAGGAACTAGAGACCAATGACCTGAATCTGATATTTTGTCCATTAAGACTCACTGTTCATGGCCCAGTAATAATAGACAAATAAAATGTGGAAAAGGCACTTCTTTGATACTATAGTCAGTGGAATTTAGAAGCTATAATATTTATAAAATACAGTAACTATCACATGGAATATCATATTCAAATATATATTTTTTCATCAGTGAAAATAAAGCTGTGAAAAAGAAAGCTGTGACAACCTGATGTGAATTTTATCATTTTAATATATCCAGTTTGACATATTTCCATAAAATCAAGCTGTTCATAACTGTAGATTTATTACTCATGTTTCAATGTTGTATGTTGCTGAAATCTGCAGTTCAAAGCTCATGAATAGGAAGGAAAATGATCAGCATTAGGTAATGAGATTGTAGATCAAATGTGAAATTTTCATCAGGGACAGGAGGAAGGGTGGAGACAGAGACTAGGGCCTATAAATACTTAAACAGCATGTGCTTGCATTTTCAACGATGAATTACTTGCTTGCCAAATGTATTAGACAAGTATTTCTCCTTAGAAATAAATTGGAAAGAATGTATATGTATTTGTGGTTGTAATATTTATATGTCATAACTCTTATATTGTGTACAAAATAAGTGTTTGCTGAATTTCAACCTATGAATTAGCATGCATGTATACAAATTGATATTTTATTTGATTTTCTTAAAATCTGCCTTACTCTAGTACTCTAGTAATAATCATTACCTAAGAAACAGTAATCTGACGTCATATATATATATATATATATCTAAAATGTTGACTCTGATTTTGAATTATCAAAATCATTTATACAGAAAGGTAGAACTGAGATAATTTTCCAGCTATTTCAGAAGACTAAATACAGTGTTTTTCAGCAAAATAAAAACAGAAAAGACAGTGGTGGCTCAACAGTTTTGATTGCTTGCTGACATTATCAAATTATCAAATTGTTGCTTACCTTATATTAGCATTTTTTCTAAGCAGAGATTGGTTTTTCTTTTTTTTCTTTATTAGTTAGTTTTGTATTCAGCAAATACAGTCAGTTTGGTACCATTACTAGGCTCATCCGTGACCTACCCCCTCCGCTTGGCCCCTCCTTGTTGAGGTATATGGGTCATGCATTGTGGAGTTAGCCCACAGTTATGGGTAAGCTAAATGTCTCTGCATATCATGATCCAACATGTGGCTCTGACATTCTTTCCGCCCCCTCTTCTGCAAAATTTCCCTGAGCCATGTTGGGTCTGCTTCAGTGATGAGGTGTTGGAGGCCTCTGAGGCTCTGGCTCTCTGATTTGGTAGGAGTTGATTTTTCTCTGTGTTGATCTCCTTCCCCCTTGTGCTGGTATCCGGTTCATCAGGATAACAGCCCCCTTGCTTGTTTCTCCAATTTTTCTTAGTTTCAGCCGGGGCCCTTTTGAGGTATGATGGGGTGGCTCTCTCCTTAGGATCTACATCTATCTGAAAAAGAGAAGCAGATTCTCCAATGGAGAGTAAGTTAGCACCAGGACAAATGAGATAACCCTTACTTTTTTTTTAATAGAGAATTTAATAGGTGTAGGCCCTCTTGTAGCCCACAATTGATGGTAGCTTGATATTGGAGAGTGGGCTTATGTTTGGATATGGTTCTGACTTGTTTCCCAGCTCCAGCTATGGGTCCCATACCAGTGAGGGGATCAGTTAGCCAAATTGAGAGCAGTTGGTTCCCCACCATGGCTGTGTGCTACCACTGCACTTGTGTGGGCATCACAACAAGTTATTTGCTGCTAAGTAGGTTAGACCATGCGTTGCTTCGACAGATATTGGTCATTTTTTCCCAGTTGCCCATGTAGCACCTTCGGGCACTAGATGCGCTGACTGTCTGGGGACTGACTCTCTTCCAACTTCCAGCCATGCCATTCTAATTTGCATGCCAATCACATAAGGTGTCTTCAGCAGTAGGGTCTTACCACTAGCCTTTGGTGGGTCATCAAGTACTCTGACAGAAATCTGTCTGTCTTTTAGGAAACCTTGTAGGTCTCTCTGATCAAAAGCTCATTGTGGATGATAGCCCCATGCTGGTTCTGGGAGTTACAGGTCAGTGCCCACTAAGAAAATGAGGAAAAAGATAACTAATATAGAAGAGTTAGAGATAAGAGAGAGAGAGAGAGGGAGAGGGGAAGTGAGGGAGGGAAGATGTAGAAGATTAAGGTTAGTCTTGATCCTACCCTCTCCAGTGTCTGGTGGTTCAGGTGTTCTCTGTAAGGGCCTGGTGAAGGATCAGCCATTTGGTCTGTCTTTTAGTAAGTAGAAAATTATGGTTCCACTGCCGTTTGGGTCTAGATTTGTGTTTCCCACCCCTTTGATGCCCTCCCCTCCCTCCCCTTCCATCCTAGTGTCTAGTCTAGGAGATGTTTGCTGGGTATGTAAGGTATATTGGGTAGATTCAGGTTAGGTGCTGTACATGAGTGAAACTGTTTCAATTATGCTGCTTTGTAACAAGTGAGATTGTCCAAGTTCTTATCCCTGTTTATCCATTTCTGATGTGTTAATGATGATTTGCAGGATTTGTATTGAAATTCAGTTTGGAAAAGTTTAGGTTACTGATTATGAATGAAGTGGAGGAATATTGTCTTCAGCCACCTACATGGACCATTTTTTCCCTGACATTCTATACTCAAAATGATTGTAATCAATACTTATTTTATAGCAAATAACATATAGTACTGAAGGATCAAATAGATTGGAAATCCTACCATATGTCTCCAATATTACACGTGTTTTCATTTAATATCAGGCAATATCTCAATCTAGAGATATTGAAGAGTCAACACATTGGACCATATTCCTAACTTCCTCATTTGTCAAATACACTTGCCATCACTTCAGAAGTTTATATCTCTGAAGGTCTAACTGAAACTTTATGGTTATTTCTCTGGCACAGAAAAAATTATGCTGCTCATGAGGAAATGACCTTTCATTGGAGAAGACAAGGAAAGATTGCTTTCTTTCTTTGCATGTTATTGTTTCCTTCTCACCTGAGGACTTTTAATTTGGTGGTCTGATATCTATTACTGGTTTTCCCAACAACATGCCAACCGGCCGTGGCAACTATATTCAAATACCAGCATGTATAAGCACATCAGGTAAGTGCTTAATTTTATTAATTTTACTTATTATTTATTTGCAGTGACTGTGCACATGAGAGTGAGTGTGAATGAGTGAGAAAGAAATACAGAGATGATAGATAGATAGATAGATAGATAGATAGATAGATAGATAACAGTGAAATAGAGCACAAGTCCTTTAGCCACTGCAAATGAACTCACTTTTGTATCCAGCTTTATGTGGGTACTATGGAAATGAACTTGGGCCTTCAGGCTTTGCAAGTAAATGCCTTTAATGCTGAGCCTTCTCTCCATCCCCTGTGCTTGCTTTTAAACCTATTATTGTGGTAGTATATGCAAGAATACTTGTGGCTATATATAAAATGGAAAGTTGGGTCCTAATCTGTTCAGATTGCCATCAATTATCAATGTCAACTTTAGAAAACAGAGCTTCCTCAAGTACAGGACAAAACAGATTTTGCCTGTGATGCTGTAACCTTCTTCTTCTATTCAAATAAAGGGGACATTGCTCTTTAATTTTGCCAGATGTTCTGAAGTAGCAATAAAGGTTCTGGCTAAACACAATGATTAAGATGACAAAAGAAATTTGAGACTCTCCACTGCCAATTCAATTAAATGATACTACATTTCTGTTTGAAAGGAATATGTCAGCTGGAAGAAAGAATGATTTCAATACTATGAAACATCAAAAATGTTTTTATCCAGAATTATATGTGCTCAATATGCAGGCATATGCTCTTATGTGTTATACTGTGGAGAACCTCAAACTGTAAGTCATAAAAATGACACAGGGAGACTTAAAAATTTTTTCTGTGCGTGTGGTTATGCTCAAAACACAGAGGAGCTTCCCAGCTCTCTGGCCAGTTTTCATTACTTAACTCAGTGGATATGAGAGATGATTTCTATTTTGAAAAACCCAAGTACGGCAAATTGTCTTTGAGTTTGAAATGAAGGCTTATAAATTGTGCACTTTCCTCTGTACCTCACCAAAAGAGGTGAACTGTACATATGATCCCACGTCCTTGAAAATTAGTGATTGTCCATTTGAAAGAAGTGCAACCAGTGGAATTTGTCAAACCCTATGTAATCTAAAGTGGAAATCTTAACTATTGAATGAAAGGAGCTTAATAAGGGCTTGTCTCATAATTTATTTTTTATTTATTCTTATGTCAGGAAAACATAGGTATGAATGAGGCAGAGTCACCCAGTCAACATTTCCCCTTAAAAATTGCCTTTAGATTTGAATGGTAACTGGAATACACATTTTAAGGTTTCATTTATATCAATATTTACTTAGGTCTGGGTCTGTAATGCATCTATGCCCAGTGTGTTGACTATTGTCTTTTTCACTAATTCAGTAAAGTTGACATTTCCTTTTTCATCCTACTTATAGATATATTGAAAGCTAGTTAGGAACACTGCCATCATACATGAGGAAGCATAGCTGTACTTTCTAAATGTAGATATAGTCTGAATAGCAATTATTATAATAGCAAGTCAAAACAATGATTGCATCACAATATATATTTTTTAAGAATAATATAGGTATGTATGCCAATTTCTTATATTATGAAAGAAATTTGTGATTCAGGAGTAGACATCTTATCATCATCATTTTATGTTTTTTTTTCAAAATAACATTAATACTAAAAGCAGATATTGCATTGAAATGGTTTTTGTTTGAAATATTTGTTATGATTATTACAGCTAACATTGGCCAGCAATTTGAAAATCAGTGACACATATGCTGTCCTTATTGGACTCTCCTAGGTTCTGTCTATGGTATGAATGTTGGATATTATTAGATCTATTGTTAAAATGTGAAACCAAGTTCTGCATTGTTTCCACTGTCTAGGGCTGTGAATTTAGTTATAGCAGAATCTATCCATAAGTTATAACTAGGATCTTAATAGTATAATATTTATAATTCTGACTGTTCAACAAATTGCAAATATATTGGATTATTTAAAGCTACTCAAGACTTTAGTAATAATATCAGTGTCTCTTTCTTTGCATAGATTAATGAAATGAAATGAACAACCCAAACAATAAATGTAGAGACTGTGAGTTGTAGTGCAGTCCACTGGACAAGTAGGAGGCATTGTGATGTGAGTTGCTTGCAAAAGTCATTGCTCAAAAATTTTCAATAGTTACTTAAACTGCTACTGAAAAATTAAATGTCAGGTCAGGAAGTAGACTTTAAACTTTTCTATTTTGCATGTATACATCATTGTTCTCTAAATTTTCAAGCAATTTCAATTATAAATGGTTTTAATGATCAATTTTTAAATTATGGCCATTTCTCTCTTAAAATCAGCCAATACACTGACTAAAAGTAGTTTAAAATGTTGTTGCATTATGTTTTGGGGAAATATTTTATAGCACATATGTTATACAGTTTATACTTTTTAAATGTATATATATTTGTAAAAGTTTAATAATATTGCATATATTTATTATTATATATCAAATGAAAGCAGTTAGCAAATAGATATTTCTTCATGAGTAAAAACAAAAGTATTGTGTAAATAATTAATTTATTATAATTATGCTCTCATTTACTTTAAAGATAGACGAGTTTACAGTGAGAGATAAAAGAAACAAACTGATAAGAATATAGTAGAAAGGGCACAAGGACAAACATGGATTTAAACAATAATTTAATTAATTTGAAGGACAATTTAGCCTTAGGAGTAAAATGAGGGAAGAAATAATGAATGCCAAGTTATCAAGGAACCAGTACTACTACCCACAGGGAAAAGGGACAAAAACATCCTTATTGGAATCTGTTCATGAGAAGTGTTCTGGAGGATATTTATTCACTTATTTCAAATAACATGGCACTAAAGCAGGTTGGAGCTAGGAAGAAAAATACTTTACTAATCTTCATTTTGGTCATTCTTCCCTTTGTCTGAACCCAATCAGAGGGTACGGAAGACTGGCTCATGTAGTCCCTTATCAGAATGTAGTTTCAGAAAGGTTATAGTACAGAAGAGTAGGGTGCCAGAAACAAAAAGAACTCACCAAAACACGTGTACAGGTTAATTATGCTAAGGATGTTACTTGACATCAATTTAATTAGAAATTTAACACTATATCAAAATCAAGTACCAATGGAAAATCAGTAGTGAGGAAGAATTGAAAAAATCATTTTCCTATGCATAATTATAAAGAATGGAAATTCAAGAAAATATCAGGAGTATGAAATGTACAAAGTAATGTGAGGTATATATAAAGCACATTATAGGACAGATTTTTATATTGAGGATCAAAACAGATTAGAAAATCCATATATATCTTTTCACTCATTAATTAACACTAATAAATGTTAATCATTAGGTACAGCAAAGATAAATCCTGGATATGTAGACATAAACCAAACAGACAGGGGTAACCATGTTCTTGTGTACTCAGACCTACAAATCATGGAAAGAACAATGTAATTAAAAGAGAGGAATACATAGCTCATAAACTTATGAGACTGGCTAAAGCCAAATGTGGTACATACATAAACTTCCAACACTCATTTAACTGAGGTAGGAGGATCATAACTTCCAGGCTAACTTGGACAACATAAGAAGTCTTTCTCTCCATCCCCACACTCTCACATGGAAAGATTATATCTGGCAAATAAACATATGGGAATAAAGATAACCAAAAGAAACAGCTCATGAATAACTCTGCATTGAACAATATTAATTTTGTTTTAGAGCTTCCATCTCTTTTGGTCCTGAAGGTATTCATCAGATATTGAATTTCTATCAGTCAGTGTGCATTACATAATCATACAAGATGATTACTTAGAAATATATTAAAGTGGCTGAAAACACAAATTCCCTATGAGACAAGGAGACACAGGAAAGAGATCTTGATATTAGTTGAGCTGTAGATGGGAGCTGTAGTCAAATGTAAGATGTGTACAATGCTAAATAAGAGATACATCACTACCCAGTAGTCCATCTGCACAAGACAGGGAGAGAAAGGAAAACCCTGTTTTCCGTCTTCCTACTCTCCAAATGTTTCTTGTTCCATCTCTTTTTAAAATTATTAAATTATTATATTTTTCAGGGAAGTACAGAGCCAAACAAAGGCACCCATGTGGCTAGAGATCCCATGTGGAGGGCCTGGAAAAAATCATGGGAAGAAAGAGAACAGAGAGTTCAAGGAGTTCCTTCCATGTGGGAAGCTGGAGGGGATAGCAAACCCATGCAGAGAGTAAGGGTATATGAATTTAATTTTCTTCTTTGTGCTTTTAAAAATAATATCCATCACCTTTGTCAGGATGGAAGGTAAAACAGATGCTTTGCATCATATAAAATATGTATTTATTTGTATAATTATTTATAAGTATGTATGAATTATGTAATTGGGTATTATTTAATTGAATTTTTCATTGGTCATAAGCTTATCTCACTACTCCCCTGTCAAACTATATTATTTCACATTTACATCAATGCTTATAGGGAGGGGCAGAAGAAAGGAATGAATCAGTAGTTAAAGCACTTGCTCATGATGCCAATGGCCTGGGTTTGATTCCCAGTAACCATGTAAACCAGATGTATCAAGTAGCTCTTGTATCTGGAGTTCATTGCAGTACAAGAGGTCCTAACAGGCCCTTTCTCTCTTTATCTCTGATAAATGAATAAAATATTTTAAAACTGTTTAAAAGTAGATACCTGTTTCCAGGATCCTTCTAATTTCAAGTATCATTGTGGAGTTTAGGGATAAGTATGTTTTTGTTCATATAACACAATCTAGAGGATAATTCTTGACCATCACCATACATTTGAGTCATCTGAGTAGCTTTCCTTAAGTGCCATAACATATGATATAATGTGAATCAATTGAATCCATACTCTCTGATGAATGAATTTTAAAATTATTATTTTGTGGAATACATTGTTTTGGGTATAATACAGACCTTGTTATGCTAGATAAATCTTCTGCTACTGTGTTATATCACCATATACAGAATTCAGTATATATTAAAAGTTACCCAGGAGGTTGTGGAGAAAAGTTAACCAAAACTTAATATGTTATGAGCAAACCATAAGGAAACCCATTTCTTTATTCATTAATTAAAAAGTATAATTTAGGGCTGGAGAGATTGCTTAGCAGTTAAGGACTTGCCTGTGAAGTCTAAGGACCCCAGTTCGAGGCTCGACTCCTCAGGACCCACGTTAGCCAGATGCACAAGTGGGCGCACGCATCTGGAGTTCATTTGCAGTGGCTGGAGGCCCTGTTGTGCTAATTCTGTATCTATCTCTATCTGCCTCTTTCTCTCTGTGTCTGTCTGTCAGTCACTCTCAAATAAATAAACAAATAATTTAAAAGAAAAAAAAGAAGTATAATTTATCCAGGTGTGGTGGTGCACACCATTAATCCCAGCACTTGTGAGCCCAAGCTAGGATGGTCACTGTGAGTTTGAGGCTACCCTAAGACTACAAGGGAATTCCAGATCATCCTGGATGAGGGTAATACCCTACCTTTAAAATAAGAAAACAAACAAAAAAACCCACAAAAATGTATAATTAAAATATAAAAAAAAATACTTAAGTAAAAGTATGCCACATGGGTGGGTAACGCTCATCCCTCCAAGAAGCCAAAAATTGTTACAGAATAATCTCAGAAACAGGACTTGGATACCTCCCAGTGAGTTACTGGTCGGGGAGTGTAGCAGACAGCTTCAGGTTCACTGAGATGAACTACCAGACCAGGCACAGTTATGGAGGAAGGGATTTATTGAAGCTTACAGATCCAGGGGAAGTTCCATAATGGCAGAAGAAACTGGCCTGCCTTCACAGGCCCAAGCAGAGAGAGAGAAGTACAAGCCTAAAGGTCAAAAGCCAGAGCACACTTCAGGAACTCCAGCTAAACACACTTTGCATATCTTTAGATTGAAATCTCAAACCCACCACCACACCTTAAGATCCACACAATGGCATTGCCTCCAGCCAGATGGCTAGAGATGCAAACTACAAACAAATAAACAACTGAATATATTGGGGGCCATGTATTCTATTCAAACCACCACAGGGAGGAACTTGCGGCTCTAACAACAATACAGGCTATTTATTACCAATGTTGTTCTTGATTGCCAATCAGACATAGATGGTAAGATTCTAGTGCTGAATACACCCCATCATTCAGTTGCAGTACACTGAGAAATCAGCCTCAAATGGAGTTGACAGCTTTCTCCCTGATGGCTAGCTGTCATACATAGTCCTTGAAAGTGCTATGTAGGTTTCTGGGAAAGTCATCAACAGTATTAACCGGCAGGAGAGTGCTATCCAACTGGCAGCTTGGCAAGAAGCACCCACTGGTGCAATAGTGGCATGTCTGTAATAGAGGCATAGGCATGAACAATTGCTCTGTGGTGGGATTTGCAGCCAACTTGATGAAAGAGCAATCACTCTTAGTACTGAACACCCAGGAAGGCCAAAGGTTTTGGGGGAAGGTACTACTATTTGCTTAAATGGTTATGTTATGACTATCAAATTGCCCTCAAAATATTTCTTTTATGCCCATATATTAGTGCTGCTCTTATTTTTGTCAGAGAAGCATGGTTTTATAGTTGGTAGTGACTACTGGGCACACTCAAAGCACATTAAAATGCTAAGAAGAAGTGACTGTTAAGTGATAAGAACTAAATGAAAAATCTCTTATCACCATCTCTAAGTCTGAAGAAATGGTGTGCTGGTTTAAAAAATATGAGAGCCAAAGGATGAGAAGTAGTGCTTCAGAATACTATATTCCAATCATGAAGTGGTGCTGCATTCAATACTTCACAGTGACTATCATTATTTGCAAAAGAGCTACATAATATTATTCTCATCAACATTTCATCATGGATAATGATGATGTATGGCAAAAATCTACATCAGAATATAACAGGGACTAGTTAAGAAGAAGAGGTTTAGTGAAAGGGTGGTAAGTTAAAGGAGGAAGGGGGTACACGAAAGTAATGGGAAGGAATTATGATCAAAGTGCATTATGTACATGTCTGAAAATTATCCAAAATTTTGAGGAGAATCAAAACTCCTCAAAGCAGAAAACTGGAGCCTGTTGAGAGAGTAACACTAAGAACGAATATAACATGCCCCCCCAAGTCTAGAGAACATTATAGAAAAGGGGGGGCAAGAATGTATGACTCAAAAAGTGGATAGAACTGTTTTGAGGCATTGTCTCCCCCACAGCATCTGACGGATGCATTCATGACGTCACAGTGATTACTGATAAACCCACTGTGCAATGGGGCCAGGGAAGAGGGGACTTAGGTGTATAACCTGATGGGAATATGGCCAATATGCAATATATTCATACAGTAATGTTCTCAATAAAAATGTTATCCTTAAGTCTTTTTTTTTCCAATTTACTTAGCATTTAATAGAGCTAAACAAAATAAATGCAATCCCAAGTATTTAGAATTAAGCATCCTCTTTTACCTGTATTCCCAAATCAACTACATAACCTGGCTTCAGTGGCTCTTCAGCTGTTAAGAGTACTGATCACATTCACTGAACTCTTAACACAAGTCAAGCTGTGAAGTCAAGTCCATCAACCCCAAAGCCCCGCCCACAACAGAATAAAAACAGTTGCATCTACATTAAATAATACTAAGAAAATTAAAAGCTGGTTTAAAACATAAAACATTCCGCTTTCTTGTAGTTTGGGGAGTGCATTTACGACCGGTATAAAACATGAAAGTAACAGTTCATATAGCAGTCCAACTACTGACTTTAAGCTGAAAGCCACATCTACAAATGGAGGCCCTGGCAGGCTTGAGAGAAGGTGGAGTGGTGTAATAAGTATAGTTTTCAGTCCATTGCAAAACTGAGGAAAAACTTCACTTGCATACACTGTATTGCACTGGAAACATCTTAGCTTAAAACTTCAAAAGACATCTTCGTGAGCAGTCCTTTCAAGCCAAAAGTAAGGGGCTCTGCCAGGTTTCCTCCTACTTACTCGTGTCCTTTTTTTTAAGGTCAAAGGAATGAATGGGACTCTTGTTGGATTGATTATCTGTACCTACCACAGGTAAGTTTCCAGCAAAAGGAAATGTAACCAAAGGTTTTATCCCATCAACCACACATCCAATAGTCTTTAGCAGAATATTTTAGAATTAGCTGTATGCAAATCTACACAGGGAAAGGTGTTGGGTAGAAGGGCGTAAATCAGTTCTTTTCAAAGACTTCTCTCCAATTCTATAACAAGTTAAACCCCCTTTTCCTGGAAAATGCGGTTTAGTTCATAAAGTAGTGATCAATAACCATGGCGATCCTCTAAAAAAAAAGTCCACAGGTACTGGCAGCATCGGGACAGCTGTGAGCAAACACAGCAACACCCTCCTCTGGTTTGTTGCCTGGTCTCCCAGGGCCACTTGATCCCCTTTGCAAAGAACGTATTATTTACAGAAGCTCAGCTGATGTGTGAATTCACTGTGCACATGTTAGAGAGAATACGTGGCAATGGGGATAACACATCACGGTAATAAAATGTGACACAGTCCCAATAATGCTCCTCTTGAATATCAAAATAACTTATAAAACATTTTTATCCTCTAAATGAGGCATCATCTTCTGAAAAAACGATTAGTGATCCTTTATAAAAGTGCCATATCTGCCAAGGCTTATCCAGGACACACCTGAAAGAAAAGGCTTTTTACAAAGTATTAACAACTTTTGCAAATAATTCCTCCTCTTTTCTATCCTGCTCTTAGCCACAAATCGCCTACCTCTTTTTTCTTATACACTGTGATCAGAGCACTATCTTATATAAACTGGCATCACTCATTAGCAAATAACTTTTTCTGAATAAGGAAAGATCACCATTTTCCTCTTGAAAAATGACCGAGACAAGGTGACCATGTGAAATCTTCAATGAAGCCACAAACTAGTCCATGCAGCTTGATTTGAGGATTTTCTCTTTCTTCTTTACCGCAGGACACACTTGACAAACATTCTGGCATAATGTTATCCTGATACATGTGCCTATTATCAGTCCAAAGAACATTTCTATCCTTCCCACATCCTGGACTGCCTCTCAGCGGCATGGGCGTCCTCTTGATTGGGGCTGAGAATGCATACTTCTCTTGTGACGCATTTTATGAATGACCTGAGACAAGTCAATACTTTCATCAGGGGGAAACCGAAGACAAAGCTGGGTTCCACATTCAAGTTCAATTTCCTGTCCATCACGTCCAATCTTTACTGGCTTATGTTCATTCCAAGGATTGGTGAGATGAGCTGACTTAGTGAAGGGCAATTCTCGCCTGCAAATCCAGTCAATTTTAAAGACACCTCCGAGCATCTTAGCACTCATTCCTGCTGGAAGCACCCAGTGTATAGGAGATCCTCCATGATGTGATTCCGAAGAAAGTCTTACAAACCCTTGAAATTTCCCACTCTGCCTGACAGAGAATATTAGAATCACACTCCTGGCAGATCTGAATGCAAGGTTTAATTTCTTCTCATTCACAGGCAGTGTGGACCACATGCCCTTTGCTTTGGCCAGAGACACATTCTCGTGTTTGTTACTCCTTATGAGGAAAAACTTTGCATCCTGAAGGACGTACTTGAGTATACTGGTTCGATCTTTTCGGACAGCACGAACGGAAGATGATAATTTCTCATGCTTCTTTTCTGAACCTGCATAGGACTCCAATGCAGAGCTTCCACTACGATCAAAGACTATTGGCGATATACCTCAAGCTCCCTTCCGTTCCTTCGTTTCCTCATCTGATCCATCGTTGCCTGACCCAGACCTGACTGATCCAGCTGTGAAGGACACAGAGTCTGAGCCTGAGTCACCGGCCTCACTTCGAGTGTCATAATTGTTCTCCTCCTCCTTTTTGTCTCTCTCATCCTGCTCATATTCTTCCTCTTCCTCCCCCTCCTCCTCCTCCTCTGCATCTTCATCCACCTCTTCATCTTCTGCATCTTCTACCTCTTCATCTTCCTCCACATCCTCCCCATCCCTTCCTCCTCTTTCTCGGTGTTGCCACCCTGATCAGAGGAACCACTGCTCCCAGTGTCACGGTCTGAGCCATACTCCTCAGAGTTCACCTCTTCCTTCGAAGACTGGCTGGATCGACTTGCCCATCTATCAACTACAAGCCCAATTCTCTCAGAACCATCAGGCATAGAAGACTTGGCCTTTCTTTCAGGATCCCTTTGCCATAGACCAGCTCTTTCAGGCTGGCCCTTGTAGGCTTCTCTGGAGGCACTGCTTGACAGGCGGGTTTTACCATCAGTGCTTATTTCTTTGCTATTCTTCATTTTTATATTCTGTGACTGATTTTCCTTTTGTACTGACTATTCTTTTATTATTACTAACAGATGAGCTCAGAGGCTTAGAAATTAACTGTCTTGAATGAACAGAAGGCTTTTGTCGTTTGGTGTCAGTAGATTCCATTGGGTCACTTTTTCTTTTTGATCCCTTCTTCTCACTTTTATCTTGTTCACTCTCTGGATTATACAGTTCATCATCCTGCTCTGTTACTTCAGTCAAAATGTCATCTAAGACATTGAGTTCTCCATCTTTCTCCTCCCGGCGGCCCGCCGCCATGGCCGCGACCGCAGTCGTAGGAGCCGGTCCGTCCTCCGCCCGCCCGCCTTCCCAGCCCTCTCTCCCTGCGGTGCCCCGCCTCGCTTCGCCTGGCCAGCCGGGCGGCTCCCCGAGGAAGGAAGAGCCCGAAGGCATGGCGCGCACAGACCGCGACGGCGGTGCTAAAATGGAGCCTGCTTCCTGCTCCGGATAATCCCGCTCCCGAAGTGCCTTGAGCTGCGGACGGCGCTCCGGAAGAAATGCCTGTCCTTAAGTCTTAAATACAGAATTAGTTTGATACACCCTGTTTCAGGCCTTCAACTGCAACAGAAATTAATGTCTAAATTTATTTATGTAAATGCATGAAATTAAAGAGTACAATTTTACACCAAAAAAAAAAAAAAAAGAATTGAACGTCTTCTAAACTCTAGGTCAATACTCATGCTGAAAAGGAAGTCATTTTCCCCAAAATAGATGTCATTAAGATATACAAAATAGTAAACAACCAATGACAGCAATGATATTTACCTATTCATAAGGCAGAATAGAGAATTGAGGGCTTATCTAAATTTATCAGGGGAGGCTACAGATCACTGAATTAAAATAATCATGGTAGGTCCAAAATGAGCCAAGATGTGCTGATTAAATCATGATTTAACAAAATCTTCCCTTTTGTTATTAAAATACACACACACACACAAGCCATGGATTCTGGTTGAAAGAACTTATATGAGAACAAGCTAAATTATGTTCCATGGTTCCTGGAACTTTTTGTTAAGTATGTAACTTGCTTAAAGAACCTGTTTGTGTTTAGTTTACCCAGCAGCCAATTAACGGAAGGGAGCAAATTTGGGGGAAAGGATGTAATTCAAGTATATATATATATATATATATGTGTGTGTGTGTGTGTGTGTGTGTGTGTGTGTATTCCTCTGAGAATTACTTGATAATATTCAAGAAAGCTTAAATTCACTGGACCTTGTACAACGTGTTTCCTGAATCTTCTGATCTATGTGAGTGTGATACTTAAGGTGTTGTCAACTTGATCTGTTTAGTAATCTACAGAAATCCCTTTCTGATGGGTCTCTGAGGTTGCTTCCAGGAAGGATTAACTGAAGGAGGAATCCTTCCCCAGAGTAAGCCCTTCCCCTAAAGCCGGCAGCCTCTCTCAGAGGGGGACTTTATATAAGGAAGCTCTGGGTGAAGAGAGCTCCTCCTTCCTTTCATTTGGCTGCTGGAGCTGCTTGCTGCCTGTCCCTTTGGATTGAAGACCAGCACAGACTGAAGACCAGCATCAACTGAAGACTCACATGGCTCGAAACCCAGCGGCTCCTCAGGAGGCCTCCAGGCCTTCAGTGTGGGATTGAGACTGCTGAGGCATCTGGCCACGTGGACTGAGCAGCTACCGGGTTCCTTGATTCTCCAGCCTGCAACTGCTATTGGACTACCATAAGATAATCCAATAAATTCCTTTTAAAAAATAATTCATTCTAGCAGGTCTGTTCCTCTAGAAAAACCTGACTGATAAAGATTTTGATACCAGGAGTGGTTCTAGAGAAACAGAATTGTTAGGATGGATTTCTCTAGTGGGCTCGGTGCTATCTGGGGTTGGCTTTCCAACTTCAGTGCTACTGAAGGCCCTACTGGTTATAAGGAGAAAGCATTTACTGGAAATAAGGAGGGCACTAATAATCCATGGTGTGAACTATTTAAAGAACTCCGTGAATAGATGTGTTTGGTTATCCTGAGTCATATCTTGTGAAGAGCAAGGAGTTTAGTGACTCTGTATTTAAAATATTTGAATATTTGTGGAAACGTAAGACAAATGATGAGGCTGGTTGGTTGCTTCTTGCATCTCTGGACAGACTAGTGAGGAAACAGTAGAAGCTCAGAAAGGAAATTTCCAAGTTTAAGACCCATGTACATAATCTCAAGGTTTCTTAGGGAGCCCTGGAAGAGAGTCCCCTCTCAGGCCAGAACAGGGCTCAAATTGCAGAAAACTAAACCCAAGCTGTCATTGTAAGGTTGGCTAACTTGCAACGTAAACTCAAGTCCCAGCCTCACCATCTATCACAATTTAAAGTGAGGGCATTGATTGGAAAAGAGTGGGATCCTGTGTCTTAGGATGGCGATGTGTGGGAAGACCCTGAAGAACCTGGGCACAGTGAACTCTCAGATTCTGAAGAAGTTGTTTTGGATGAAAATATGACCTCCCCTCCCTTAGCAGCAGTTGTATCCACACCTCCACACCCTGAAGTATTACCTTCCCCACCCTTGCCTGAGGGAATTAATCTTTGTCTGAGGAATCAGCAGGAGGTGCTGTTGTTTCTCAGTCCCCCCACCCCATGTTTGCCTCTCACCTATAACCAGAGGGATGGCTAGGCAGGCCCCTAAAGATGGGATAGAAAGTGTGACACAAGAGGAAGTGAGGTACATTCCTAAAGAACTTCAGGAGTTTTCTAACTTGTACAGGCAGAAACATGGGGAATATGTGTAGGAATGGATTTTAAGAGTGTGGGATGATAGAGGAAGGAGCATAAGATTAGATCAGGCTGAATTTACTAAAATGGGCCCATTGACCAGAGATTTTTGATTTAACACTACAGCTCATGCAGTTGGAAAGGGTGCCAAGAGTTTATTTGATTGGTTGGCTGAAGTACGGATCCAAAGATGGTCTACTGTTAATGACCTCGAGCTGCCTGATATGCCTTGGCTTAATGTAAATGAAGGGATTGAAAAACACAGAGAACTTGGAATTCTGGAGTGGATTAGCCATGTAAACTCATCTTTGCCCCCACAATTTGAGCGTCCAGAACATGTGCCCTTCACTAAGAATATAAGAAACAGATGTTTTTTTCTTTATTAGTTAGTTTTGTATTCAGCAAATACAGTCAGTTTGGTACCATTATTAGGCTCATCCGTGACCTACCCCCTCCCCTTGGCCCCTCCTTGTTGAGGTATATGGGTCATGCATTGTGGAGTTAGCCCACAGTAATGGGTAAGCTAAATGTCTCTGCATATCATGACAGATTTTTGAAGGGAGCACCAGCATATTTAAAGTCCCCTATCATTAGTCTTTTATGTAAAGAAGACCTCACAGTGGGAGCTACAGTTGCTGCATTTAGTGATTTAGATGCAATGGGTATAAGTGGATCTTGGAGTAGCAAGGGCCAGGTGGCAACACTCAATTGCCAAAGGTGGGGTGAATGTGTTTTTCGTAATAGACAGCATAGGCAACACTATGCACATAAACATATGACTTGCATGATCCTTTGGAGCTGGCTGATTAATCACAATGTTTCTGGAAGTCAAATAGATAAGAAGCCTACTGAATTCCTGATTGATCTGTATAAGCAGAAAATTTCCAGAGCAAAGGAACATAAAGCCACATTGAATTATAGCAATAGAGAATCAAGACCTCTTAGTTTCCAGACTTGAGCCAGTTTACAGATCCTGAGCCCCTTGATTGAAGGGGTGACCAGGTTCTCTCAAGGAAGGACCCTTCTACAACCCCCAAAAGTTTCAATATTAAGCTTACACCTATCTTTCCTCAGAGGGACCTGCAGCCTTTTGCTAGGGTAACTGTACACTGGGGGAAAGGAAATAATAAGACATTTTGGGGCCTACTGAACACTGGTTCTGAATTGACAGTGATTACAGGAGACCCCAAAAAGCACCATGGCCCTCAGTTAAAGTAGGTGTTTATGGAGATCAGGTGATCGAAGGAGTTTTGGCAAATGTTAGACTGGCAGTAGTTCTAGTGGGTCCCCAAACTCACCCTGAGGTTCTTTCCTGAGTCCCAAAATGCATAATTGGGATAGATATACTTAAGAGTAGGCAGAACCCCCCACATTGGTTCCATGACTTGTGGACTGAGGGCTATTATGGTTGTAAAGGCCAAATGGAAGCCATTGAGGCTCCCACCACTGGAGAAAATAGTGAATCTAAAACAATATCACATTCCTGGAGGGATTTCAGAAATTAATGCCACTATAAAGGACTTGAAGGGTGCAGGGGTGGAGGTTCCCACCACATCTCCCTTTAACTCTCCTGTTTGGCCTGTTCAGAAGACAGATGGATCCTGGAGAATGACAGTGGATTATCGGAAACTTAATCAGGTGGTGACTCCAATTGCAGCTGCTGTACCAGATGTGGTTTCTTTACTTGAGCAGATTAACATATTTCCTGGTACCTAGTATGCAGCTATTGATCTTGCAAATGCTTTCTTCTCCATACTTGTCCATAAGGACCATCCGAAGCGATTTGTCTTCAGATGGCAAGGTCAGAAGTACACCTTTACTGTTTTACCTCAAGGTTGTATTAACTCTCCAGCCCTGTGTCACAGCTTAGTTCACAGGGATCTTGATCGCCTGCCCCTTCCACGAGGTGTCACGTTGGTCCATTATATCAATGACATTATGCTGATGGGATCAAATGAGCAGGAAGTGCCAACCACTCTGGAGTTGCTGGTACATCATATACACATCGGGGATGGGAAATAAGTCCATCCAAAAATTCAAGGACCTTCCATCTCAGTGAAATTTCCAAGAGTTCAGTGGTGGAGCATGCAGGAATACTCCTTCTAAGATGATGGATAAGTTGGTGCATTTTCCCCCTCCTACCAGGAAGAAAGAAGCACAATGTCAAGTAGGCCTATTTGGATTTGGCAGACAACACATTCCTCACTTGTATGTCTTACTCTGTCCCATGTACCAATGGCTTGGAAAGCTACTAGTTTTCAGTGGAGCCCAGAACAAGAGAAGGCTCTCCAACAGTTCTTCGCTATTGTGTAGGCTGCTCTTCCCCTTGGGCCATATGATTCAGAAGATCTGAAGGTACGTGAGGTGTCAGTGGCAGATAGGGATGCTATTTGGAGCCTTTGGCAGGCCCCGTAAGTGAATCACAGTGGAGGCGCTTGAGATTTTGGGGGAAGGCCCTGCCACCATCTGCATACAATTATTCCCCTTTGAGAGACAACTCTTGGCCTGCTATTGGGCCTTAATGGAAACTGGACATTTGACAATAGGCCACCAAGTTACTATGCGACCTGAGCTGCCCATTTTGAGCTGGGTGTTATTTGACCCACCAGGCCATAAAGGTGGGCATGCACAGCAGCAGTCCATCATCAAATAGAAGTGGTATATATGTGACAAGGCTCAAGCAGGTCCTAAAGGTACAAGTAAGTTACATGAAAAAGTTGCCGAAATGCCTATGGTTGCTACTCCTGTTACAATGCCTTCTGTTCCAAAGCATGCACCTATGTCATCATGGGGTATGCCCTATGATCAACTAACTGTGGAGGAGAAGACTAGCACATGGTTTACAGATGGTTCAATATCTTATGCAGGACCTCCCAGAAGTGGACAGCTGCAGCATTACAGCCCCTTTTTTGGAACAACTCTGAAGGACTGTGGTGAAGGGAAGTCTTCATAATGAGCAGAACTTTGGGCAGTGCACATGGTTGTTCATTTTGATTGGAAAGAAAAATGGCCAGATGTGCAGTTATACACTGATTCATGGGCTGTGGCCAGTGGTATGGCTGGATGGTCTGGGACTTGGAAGCAGCACAATTAAAAAACCGGTGAGAAGAACATTTGGGGAAGCTGTATGTGGATATAACTCTCTGAATGGGCAAAGGATATAAAGATACTTGTGTCCCAAGTTAATGCTCATCAGAAGGTGAACTCATCAGAGGATGACTTTAATAATTAAGTAGATAAGCTGACCCACTCTGTGGATAATGGTCAACCTCTTTTCTCAGCCACCCTGTCATTGTCCAATGGGCCCATGAACAAAGTGGCCATGGTGTCAGAGATTCGGGCTATGCATGGGCCCAAAAACATGGACTTCCATTATCTAATGCTGACCTGGCTATAGCTGCTGCTGAGTGCCAAATTTGCCAGCAGCAGAAACCAACTCTGAGCCCCAGATATGGTAGTCTTCCTTGGGGTGACCAGCCAGCAACTTGGTGGCAGGTGACTACACTGGACCATTTCCATCATGGAAAGGGCAGCATTTTGTCCTTACTGGAATAGGTACTTATTCTGAGTATACATTTGCCTTTCCTTTACATAGTGCTTCTGCCATAACTACTATCTGTGGGCTTACAGAATGCCATATCCACCATCATGGCATTCCACACAGCATTGCTTCTGACCAAGGAACATACTTCACATCCAAGGAAGTATGGCAGTGGGCTCATGATCATGGAATTCACTGGTCTTACCATGTACCCCACCATCCTGAAGTAGCTGGCTTGATAGAACAGTGGGATGGCCTTTTGAAGAAACAACTACAGTGACAAGTAGGTTGTAATAGCTTGGAGGGGTGGGGGAGTGTCCTCCAGCAGGCTGTATATGCTCTGAATCATCATCCTATATATGGTACTGTTTCTCTTATAGCCCAGATTCACGGGTCCAGGAATCAAGTGGTAGAAATGGGAATGGTCCTAATTACCGTCACCCCAAATCTCCCATTAGGTAAATTTTTGCTTCCTGTTCCCTTAACCTTGTACTCTGCTGGCATAGAGGTCTTGGTGACAGAGGGGGGAGTGCTTTTGCCAGGAGACATGAATAACATTCCATTGAACTGGAAACTAAGACTTCCCCTGGCCACTTTGGGCTCCTGATGCCCTTGAGTGAGCATGCTGAAAAAGAGTTACAGTGATTGAAGATTGATCCAGACTACCAGGGGTAAATTGAACTGCTCCTCCACAATGGAGGTAAGGGAGAGTATGTCTGGAGTGCAGGAGATCTTTTGTGGCATCTCTTAGTGTTACCATGCCCTGTTATCAAAGTCAATGGACAACTGTAACAACCCAATCGATGCAGTGTGGTAAATGGCCCAGATCCTTCAGGAATGAAAGTATGGGTCACCCCTCCAGGTAAAGAACCAAGACCTGCTGAGGTGCTTGCTGAAGGTGGAGGAAATACAGAATGGGCAGTAGAAAAAGGTAGTTACAAATACCAGGTAAGGCTACATGACCACTTACAGAAATAAGGACTGAAATTGCAATGTTTCTGTCCTACCTTGATACAGAGTGTTTGTACATATCTATTCCAATATTAAGAATATACCACAAGTAACTGTTGAATTTATAGTAGACCTATTATATTAGAGACTAAGCATTCCTGAAGGAGCATTGCTTTGCATTGGGGGAAGATTTTACCATTCCGGTTGTACGTGGTTAAAATGTAGTTATACCATGTTAGGCAGAATTATGCACTTGTTACTGTTTTCATTTTGAAATTAAGTATGATATAAGGAGATGGTTTAATGTCAAGTTGACAAGGGGTGGACTTTGTTAACTTGATATGTTTGATAATCAACAGAAATCCCTTTCGGGTGGGTCCCTGAGATTGCTTCCAGGAAGGATTAACTGGTGGAGGAAGTCCTTCCCCCAGAGTGAGCCCTTCCCAAAGAGTGGGTCATCCCTCTCTGAGGAGGACTTTATATAAGGAAGCTCTGGTTGCAAAAAGCCCTTTCCTTCCTTCCTTCCACTTGGCTACTGGAGCTGCTTGCTGCCTCCCAGCATGGAATGAAGACCAGAGTAGATTAAAGACCAGCACAGACTGAAGACAAACATCAACTGAAGACCTTCGTGGATTGAAACCAACGGCTCCTCAGGAAGCCTCTAGACCTTCAGTGCCAGATTGGGACTGTTGAGGCATCTGGCCACATGGACTGAGCAGCTACTGGGTTCCTTGATTCTCGGGCCTGCAACTGCTATTGGAATATTTTAAAATAACCCAATAAATTCCCTTTTTAAAGTAATTCATTATATCAGTTCTGTTCCTCTAGAGAACCCTGACTAATACAGTGGATATTTTGAAAGACATTTGTTTCCCAGAAATGCTGAAAGCTCTCCAAGCATAAATGCTTAATTTTGTTATTTGAGTTTTAAAATATGGATTATTTTATGTAAAACTGGTCATAAATACAAATGTATTTTTTTCTCCTACTGTCTTAGTTTTACATGAAAAGATTACTATATCTGATTGCACTTGCAGACTCTGTTTTCAAAAGAAAGAAGGTGTGAGTCATTATCTTTGAGAACTCTGAGGACATTCCTGATGCTATTTTTATTCCTATTCCATTGCTTTCACATATATTAACAGCTTACTTGTCTGCTCCTCTGCTAACTAGTGACCTCACCATGTCTGTCAAACCCTGTCTTTCTCACAGAAACTTTCATGTAGTAGGAATGAATGAACTTTGAAAGTCTACAGCTTTCACTGAACCCCAGCTCCAGCTCTTGGATTAAACTCTCTGACCCTTAGCTTTCTCATTTGTGGAACAGAGATGATTCTTGGATTATCATGAGCTTTTAAAATACTATCATGCCTGACAAAAGGTATTAAAGGCCATACATGGAGTTCATAAGGTTTTCCAAAGTTGCCAAATTTCTACTGGATACTGTTACAACAACATATCCAGAATCATTTTTTTCAGGAGAAAGTGATAGCCTGGGAAGGGAGACATAGCCTGGAATCATTGATTCTTAAACTATCCCTCGAGTTCTACAAAATAAAAGAAGCATCATGCTCCCTTGATTTTGTGGTGACTTTTTCACGATTAGGTTCATATTTAAGAGTGTTTTCAAATTTGTCCTTCGTTTTCCTAGTAAGATTATTGCAGTGATCTTATCACTGCTGGAGGAACACTCAAACAAAAGCAGCTTATTAAAGAGAAGGGCTTATTTCAGGCTAACAGAGTCTAAAGGAAGTTTTATCATGGGAAAAGAAGCTGGCTCCCTCCAGTATGCATCATAGCAGAGATAGAGAGAAGCCAACACTAGCAAATGTCAACCGCCAGAGTTCAAACTGCTCTCTCTACCCCTAATAGGACTGGATGACCAGATCCAACCCCCAGTGATATGTCTCTTCCCCAGCAGGGCTCATCCCTTTAATTTGGATGAACCTTGAGGACATTATACTCTGTGAAATAAACCAGTCACAAAAAAGATACCTTTAATGCATTTGTAATTGAAAATTATCATCATATGTCTGTATTTGGGGTGTAATTCTTCTCTTAGTAATGTAATTCATTTAAATCTATGTTAATTTGCAGACAGAATCATCTAGAAGGATTTTTAAAAGAGAAAATGTGGAGTACTCCTTGACTTTCAAATGTAGTATGCCTGAGAGGGACTTAACATGTTGCATTTCTAAAAATCCAGGTCATAAGATACCACTGGTTCAAAGATTGAATTGTAAGAAAAAAAAAACACTAAAATAAAATCGTATCTTTTTTCCCTCTTCCTTTTAAACCAAAAATTGATTTCAGAAGGCAGTGTTGAGTTCATGTTTCCTACAATGAAAAAAGAATCTGACAAGAAAGTCTATGTATGGAGCCTTTCTCTAAGAATAGTTTTCATTTGTTTAAAAGAAGATTGTTAGCAGTATTGTACAAATATATGAAGCTAAAACTTATATGAAGATGCATAATACTCACTGGCTGTCCTTAAGGTAGCCCTGTAATATCAGAACAAAAATAAATCCCTTGTAGGACTGGCTGGGAATGAGCTGCAATTTATGCATTGATGGATTTTATTAAGCCACAATATATTGTAGATGAACTGCAGAAGTAATAATATTAACCAGCTTCTGTTAACTTCCAGCACATTGCAAATAATGGGAACATATATTGGTAACATATAACTAACTTCTGAAATGCTAAATATTATTTTTATCATAATTCTTTGGCACATTTATGCAATTCGTTTTTCATCTGAGCTATTATTAATTCCATTGATGCTTGAGGCCCCTGGAAATAATTCACAATCTTTTTAAGTGGGAAAAGGGATTCTATATGATGGAGTTTCAGCCAATTCATTTGGCAGAGGTAGAACTAATTTCAAATATAGGGTACCCAAATGACTAGTTCATAAACAAGTTAATTATTTTAGTCAGGATTCCTTTATAGTCTCTTATAGCCAGCAATTTATAACAAAGATCAGTAAGCCCGTAGAGATTGTACATCTGTGTTTTAAGGGATCTCAATTCCTATGAAGCTATATGAAAAAAAAGTCTGGGAATAAACATGCATGTCACTCTACTTTGGAAGTGTACTTTAATCAAATCACCAAAGGAGTTAACTAGCCACGTTTTTATTTCATACTTATAAGAGGAATCACAAAGAATTTTCACTTGGGATCTCTAGTTAAATTTACTAATATCTTGTAGCATACCTACTCTCACTATATGTCACAAGAGAGCTCCTTTATTATTCTTTTAACTATGGGAAGAGTTAAATAAAATTAAACATTATGAGACAAACCATGCTCAGAAAACAACCAGATTATTTCTACAACCCTCATGCAGGTGAGTTAGTTATTCATTTTATCCACTTACTTCCTTTCTCTTCATCTTCAATTAAGTCTTAGTCATGTAGATAATTAATAAGTACAGCATATAAGAAACTGCCTCGTCAAACTACATGTTGATGTGATTAATAAGAAACACACATGGATGAATGACCATAGTGTTCTCTTTCCTTAAACCTTCCTAAATGTCCAAAACATATCACATAGTAAACAGCCCCAGTACAAATCCCTCCTTAATAGTCATATACAGAACTCTTCTGCCTTCTTCTAGTACACTGTTGCATTTAGTTTTGCCAGTCACAATGTCACTCACTTATATTCAGATCAGTGTGTTTATACAAAGGGATGCCTTGTTCATTTGTGTCTTCTGTGCCTAAAGTTCTATGACATCCAAAAAAACAGACACTTAAAAATAATGGTTTAGGGGTGTAGAGATTGCTCAGTGGTTAAGATGCTTTCCCATAGAGCCTAATGACCCGAGTTGAATTCACCAGTACCCATGTAAAGCCAGATGCTCAAAGTGGTGTATGCATCTGGAGTTCATTTTCAAGGGCTGGAGGCTCTGGCGCACCCATTCTGTCTGCCTGTATCTCTTCTCTCTGCTTGTAAATAAATAAATAATAGTATTAAAAATTATTCTTGAGCAAATGTAGAGAAAGGACTGAATTTGTTAGAAATATTCTGCGTGTTTGGGAAGGAAAAAGTAGGACATGTTTAAAATTTTCACCCTCACAGTGTCTATAATTCATGGGAGTAATATAGCTAGAAAAAGAACTGTGTTGTGGTAGAGAATAGGCATGCCTTCCAAGAAGAAATACTGATTCAGCAGCTTGCATATTCATTAATCCCTGTATCCACTAGAACCTAATATTTCTGCATCATGGATTACTGGGGATGGTACAGACACCTATCATCTCCAGTGACTATCTCTCAAACATGAAATATAATAGGTATTATGTCTGCTTACTGATTCCTCATGATTTTAGAAACACAGACTCACTAATTACCATTAAAATGAAGACCTATACTTATTGATTTAAAACTTGAAATGTAGTAAGCATTTTCATCTCATTGATCTAAGTTAATTCTTAAAAATTCAGAAATATTGAGTACTTTCTCAAGGTTATTGTCAGATATCTTTCCACATGCCCTTTCCTTAAATGTGTGACCTTTCCATTAGACTGTAATTCTTATCTGCATCCACCTGCATATTATGCACAAGTCTCAAAAAGAAATTTATTTTTTTCCAGAAAACCTCCTTCCATTGCCAGGTATATGATATAATTCTACCATTTATTGCAGCACATTGAAGACAAAACCCACACAAAATTAAATTTGACAACCTAATGGAGCACCTTTCTTTAATATTTGAAAATAAAGTTATTTAAACACCATCATTCAAAATTCCTCAGTTTTACCAAGCAAGGGTCATGTTTATATAACATTTGAATAAGGCAGTTCAGACAACGAATTAATACTGTAGGAGGCAACAAGAGTTTTCAGTTTGATGTTATTTTATATAAGGCCTTTATTTGTAAAGATTTTTCTAAGATCCAAAGAGACTACCTTGCTTTTTGACACACAAATAAACTCTCCAACAGTCCAACTTTATTATATATTTAATCATTTTATTTACTTTTAGTAGTTCTCACTTTAAATATGATACCAAAATAGATTTCTAGCAAAAACTTTGTGCTGCATAGTTTATAGTACCTTTTTTGTAGAACCCAAGAATTTTTAGTGCAATCAACATTTATAAGGTTTGCCTTCAATAGAGTTGCATCATCATTTTCCTATGCTTATAGTAGTAAAAGAATCCTTTCATGAGTGTATTTTTTGTACCTGCTCTTCTTTCTGCTAAGAATTTCTTTCTTTTCATCTGGTAATATCTAAATATCTCTTAGACTTTATCAAAATTTTGTTCTTCAGTGACATTCTCCTTGATTGGTGAAAACAGAATTTCCTGTTTCTTATTCCATGAGCAACAATATTTTCTTCCTATCTTTAGTTTATCCCTTGCAGGGCACCATTGAAACACTTTGTTTACATCTGACATCCTGTCTTGATCATGAGCAACTGGAAAATAGGACCCACGACTAAAGTTTCTTCGTTTACCACAATGCTAAGCCTATCATTGGCCCTTGTTTTTGTCTCCCAATCAAATCTGTACAATGAGTGCCAAACACCAGTTACGAAGCCTAGGGAGGTTAATCTCTGAATCATGTAATATTACTCTAAATGATACTCTGAGAAAGCTTTTGAATTTTCCTATGATCATAGACTGATATAATTCAAAATTCCCATTTATAAACTAAAGTATTTTTTCAGGTAAAATTAAATACAAGATAAAATTAAATACTTAAATTAATGATGAATGGCATTTAACATATTCATAAGATTTTTCAAGCACAATATATGTATATATAGCTCCAAAACATGTTCTCAGTGTAGGAAGTAACCCTGTAACTATCCCCTTCCTCTAAACACTAATGATTTCTGTCTCTATGCATTTTCAGTCTGTGGAAGTTTTTTTGTATATTAGATTTTTTCAAATTTTTATAAACAATTTCTATGATTATAAAAAATATCCCATGGTAATGCCCTCCCTCCCCCTGCTTTCCCATTTGAAACTCCATTCTCTATCATATCCCCTCCCTGTCTCAATCAGTTTCTCTTTATTTTGATATCATGATCTTTTCCTCCTCTTATGATGGCCTTGTGTAGGTAGTTTTGGTCACTGTGAGGTCATGGATATCCGGGCCATTTTGTACCTGGGGGAGCACATTGTAAGGAGTCTTACCGTTCCTTTGGCTCTTACATTCTTTCCATCACCTCTTCTGCATTAGACCCTGAGCCTTGGAAGGTGTGATGGGTGCAATAGTGGCACATCTGTCATGGTTGAAACCAACTGCCCTCTAACTGGACTGGAAGCCCACTCCATGAGAGGGAATACATTCCTGATTCTGAAAACTTAAAACAGGCGTAGTCATGAGCCCTACTGGTGTAATGTCTGCTGCTGTCTGGCAACATGTATATACTATGTTTATCAAATTGCCCAGTAAGCACTTCTCTTGATGTTCATACCCTTATATTAATGCTACTCTCACTTTTGGTAGAGAATCTTCTCTTTTCAGAGGGAAGTGACCTTGGGATGACTCAGAAGGCATCATGGTGCTAGAAAGAAGGGACTGTTGTGCTGAGTACTGTAATATCTCTGTCACACCTTACAAGGCTCAGGGTCTAATGCAGAAGAGGTGGTGGAAAGAATATAAGAGCCAAAGGAAGGGTAGGACTCCTTTTGTGGAAGTTTTATGTACATAAACACATACAAAATGTGACCTTTAGTACCTGACAATTCTTAATTTTAGTTCACTTCTCCATGAATCTATATAGTGGATTACCCCTCATCTACATTTTCCTGCTTTGCATCATGCATCTCCACTATATGACGAATGAAATTTTATATACAAGTCCTCAACCACATTACTTACTTTCTACTTGGCCTGTATCACTTGATTTGTCTTCATAAGAAATCTTTTTGCAGAAGTTAGTAAGTAAGTCTCAGTGTGAGGGACTGCAGCTTATAGTAACTGTTGAGTTGAGATTGGTCAGTCATGAGGAGACATTGGTTTGCTGTTAGCTTTTCAGTCTCCATGCTATTTAAAATTGGCAGTTTCAGCTAATTTAGTCATTATCACATTTTTTAGGATAAATGCAGAGGGAATTTGGTGTGGGGAGTGAAGCTGACCTACTATATTGTGTGTGAATGGATTGTTATCAGTTTGCTTGCCAAGAATAGAGAAGTGGGCTCCTGGAGGGAAAACGAATGAAGCTCTTCTCTTCTAACCAATTTTCTCTAATATTTGAGTTATTACTTAGACAGATTCAGGAACTGGTTTCTGTGCCCTGCCAAGAAAATTTGAGCAGTTTCTCCTTGCTTGGAAGCAGTCTGATTTTTTTTTTTTTTTTTGTTAAAGGTGTTAGAGTGTTGATTATTTTTGGACTTATAATATGGGAGGTGACTTGACACTGTGAGAAAAGCAGTTAAACACATGACAGTTAATCTACAATGACTGACCTGGAGGATTACAAATAACAAAATTCCAGATAAGACATTCTTACGTTTTCATGTTTCTCTAGAAATGCCCATTATTTTTGTATTGCATAGAAGAAGCATGCCTCAAAATGTTTTCTTATATTTCTTATTTTTTATTTTATTTTGATATGTGATTGTGTGTGTGTATAAATTTATGTGTGATGTGTGTGTGTAGTATTTGCATGTTTGTGTGCAGATGTGTGTACCTTGCATGCATGTGTACAGAGGACAGGGGAAAATATAGGATAACCCGTCTTTTCCCTTATCCACCTGTTCCTGTTTCCTTGAGACAAAGTCACAAACTCAATCCAGAGCTTCAGTTCTATTGTATTGTATTGTATTGTATTGCACTGTAGATTTTTGAACAGCAAACGCAATGGATTCCCTAGTTTCTGCCCCCTGCAGGGCTGGGATTACAGAAGTGCATAGCTTTGCCCAGCTGCTTAAATTGTTGCTAGGAAATCAAACCCTAGCAATCTCAGAACACAGGAAGTTCTCTTAACTACTGATCCAGCCCTATATCTATTTACTTGGAAAGGATCATGCTGTACTTACCCATAAATATTGATTTTCTGTTGTGGACAGTTCTTCATAAAAAATGAAGAAACTACAAAAATAACCTAAGTGTTAAAAAACTACCAAGCTGTTGTCATGATTAACACCTGGGAAAAGAATCTGTAAATGGCCTTTTTATGATATGTAATTCTCTATTGAGACTGTAAAAATTGATTTAAAGTCTTCGTATGATATATAAATTGAATAAAACAAGAGATCAAAAATGGGCAAAATTCCCCCAGTATTTTACAATCATTCATAAGACTTTTTTTTTTGAAATTTGGTTGATTATAAGGATTTAGTATATACCTTTAAATTTTATTTATTTACTAGTTACTTTGTGTTTTGTAGAGATAACATGTCTTCATCAAAAATCAGATAAGTTGAAATATTACCTTATCTTCTTGGAATGTTGTGTGAAAATAGTCATGTAGAATTAAAACAACTTTAGTTTTGCCAAACCCTTATTTCATAGTGGATTGTCTAAGCTCATATAACATAGTTGGGTGGTGGAACAAATGGGATTTTTGGCCTCTAGGAAGACTTGGTTTTCAGGCTTTTAGGTACAGATATAATTACTGAGTGCCATTTTCCAGACACTTCAAGCCTCAACTTCACTTATATACTATAAACTATCACTAAGATTTATCTAACTGAATAATTGCCTCCATTTTTTCTTTTATTTAAAATAAAATCTGTTTCTTTAATTTCATTGTTTATATTCATTGTGCATGGTACTATGTTACAAAGGAATATTTTCATGCTAATTTATATTATGAATTGAGCATATTTTTACCCAAGTCTCCACAATGTACCTTTTTCACTTCTTATTCTCCACTAATATTCTCTGTTTCTCTAGACAGTTTTGCTTCTACTTTAATATGTGTGTAACATGATTTTATGTATCCATAGCAAATGTAGGAATGTGAGTTACAGAATACATATTATAGTTATCTTTCTGAGACTGGCTTCATTTGCTTAATATTAATATTATTTTCAGTTGTATCCACCCTCCTGAAAATGCCATAACCTTGTTTGTTATGACTGAAAATATTGCACTTTATATATATGATACTTTCCTCATTCATTCTTGTATTGTTGGATTCTAGGTCGAAAAGAGTTGGCTAATGTTTCTGTCTTCAGTTCCTTGCTTCTCTTTGCCATTCACCATATTCAATACTATTCCGTCATGATAATTATGATGAAACTTACATATTTCACAAGTGGCCTCAATGTTTTAGATTGGTAGCTTTAGCTAGTATAGAGTACACATGTACTGAAACCCACTAAGGATGCCTATTATCTCAATGTACTTGGCAATCTCATTGAAAATTACATTTCTATAAGAAAGGATGCTGAGGTTTTGAAACTTCATATAGAGCCAACATACAAGGAGAAATGAAGAAATAAGGGAAAGATTCTGAGAATATCATTTTATCACTCAGATTATTCATAAACCTAGCTTTCAAAGATTCAAGCGCTGGCATGTGGGGCTCACCATAATTGAGAGATGACAATAAAAATATAAAAACAGAAACAATGACATTCAAGATTATGCAAGATATCAAGAGTTCATATCTGTGTTTTCCCAAAGTATAACATACAAGTGCTGGAGTGTAACACTTCTATAAGTTAGAAAAAGCCTTCTCAATTTTGGGGTGCTTTGTTGCATAGCATCTTGCAAAATGGAGCACAGAGAAGAAGTAGCAGTGACAGTCACAGACAGGCCAGTTTCCATCTATGAAAGTGAATAATTCATAACTGTTGTGTCATTAATTTTGTAGCCTCATGGTAGGCTTGTGTTTGGAACATGGTGGTTGCCTTCTGAATATCTGAGTAATATGTAAAACTATAGGAAGTAGAGCAGAAAGGATAGAGGAAATAGCTGATAGTGTATGGTAACCAAGAAGACTAAATGACAAGCACACATCAGGTATATTTCTTAATAGGTATAGTCTTTGGAAGCATATGAGAATGAGAAAAGTTGTCCTGGTTGTTAACCAAGTGCTTTGGCAATAGACTGCCCTTGTTTGAGGGGGGCCTAATGGGCCTCCCTGACGGACAGCTCACTATAGGGTGTAACTCATTTCTGGCACTGGGATTCACTGGGGTTTTAGGATTAAGATATCTCTACTCCCTACAGGATACTTCTGCTCAGAGACCCCCTCACCCAACTTTTATTAAGAGTTATATCTTTTAATTTGCTAACCATGAGGAAGATTTCTATGATACTGATTCAAGCTGTCATTAGATTTTTGTAATTACCTTCCACCCTCCTTTATTCCAATACCTCCTGAGGCAATTCCACCCAATATATTCTGTCCGTTTACTAACTTGCCTGTCAAGTATTCCCTCTTCTCATTGACTCCTCTTTCCCCTCTCTCTTATTATAATCCTAGTTCCTTGCCAATAATATTGATGCTTATTATAACTTATAAACAAATCAAGCTGTACTGAGTTAGGAAGTACATATGAGAGGGAACATGAAGTGTTTGTCTTTCTAGATTTGTGTATCCTTGAGTGATAGTTTGAATGCCCCCAATAGACTCAGGTGTTTTTATTACAAAAGCTTGTCTCCAGCTATGTGGCTGGAGGAGGTTTCACTGGGGGTCAGATCTGAGTACAACCCTAAGGTATGTAGAGTGCTTTAGCTCTGCCTGGGCCCTTGCTATTTTTTGCTGCTGGTTTTGTCCTTTTGCTTGTAGTGCTGGCTGTGTAGTTGTGTCTTTCTGCTTGGATCTGTGAAAGGGTTCCAACTTCTTCTGCCATCAGTAGAACATCCCCTGGAACTCTAACTTTCAAATTAATCCCTTCCTCTGAAATAACTGTGTCTGGTTTGGAAGTTTATCCCAGTAGTGTGGAGTTGTCTACGACACATCACTTAGTATGATCTTGGCTGGTTATATAACTAGCAATGAAATTTATACACTGTAATAGTTAATCTTGATTGGATTGTGTATCTCAAATACTATAATATACCTTCAGGAGCAGCTGTGAGGGTATTTCTGGAATGGATTAAATATTTCATAAGTGAAATAAGAGACAAGTTGAGAAAATCCTTTAGTGCAGGGATTTTGTCAGCTACCTAATTATCATTATATCACCATGATTTGAATGACTCTTGCCCTGCTTTCCCCATCTTTGCTATGGTGAACTGAAACCATTGAAAATATGAGCCAAATAAATAATTATGACCTTATGTTCCTTTCCTCCCTCAGGTGCTTGTCATATCAATGAAAAATCTGATTAATGCACACACTTTCTTTTGATTTGTGAAGTAGTACATGACCTAGCCAATACTGAACTGTTCAAATTATCACATGTAGCTGTCTTTCTCATTTATAACATTTTGTTCACACTGATTTTCTGTAGTTTCCCACACTGATCTTCTTTTAAAAATATTATTTTATTTATTTTAATAGAATACAAAGAGTTAGGTTTCATTATGCTGGAGAAGGGAGTGGAAAAGGGGAAGGGAAAATTAAGTGTTCTATTCAACATTGCTATTTTGAAATTTCTATTTATATATCTGGAAAATTTGTCTTGTCACTTATATCTAAGGAAAATTTGTCTTGTCACTATCTCAGCTTAAATGCCACCTCTACAGATAAGCATAGGCTAATGTCCTAATAAAAATTATTTTATATTAATCCTTCACTGTGCAGTGAATATCATAACTTTTGTACTCAAAAACGTGTTTTTGCATGATTTTAAAGCATTTTTACAAATTCACATAGGCTGTAATATGGCATAAACTATCTGAGTCAAGGTGATTGGTCTATCACTACTAATGCATTATCTGCAATTATAAACATTATTAGGTATAGATCATAACAAGTGTAATTGCTTAATAGTTGATGTTAGGAGAATAAGCTTTAGGAATTTTGCACCTTCTAGATTATATATAACATTCCTGGGAAACTTGGGATATACGATATGATGTTTAACGTGTTGTCAACTTGATCTGTTTAGTAATCCATAGAAATCCCTTTGAGGTAGGTCTCTGAGGTTGCTTCCAGGAAAGATTAACTGAAGGAGGAAGTCCTTCCCCCAGAGTGAGCCCTTTCCCCAGAGCGGGCAGCTCCTCTCAGATGGAACTTTATATAAGGAAGCTCTGGGTGAAAAGAGCCCCTTCCTTCTTTTCACTTGTCTGCCAGAGCTGCTTGCTGCCTTCCAGCATGGAATGAAGACCAGTGTCTACTGAACACCTGCATGGATTGAAAACCAGTGGTTCGTTAGGAAGTCTCCAAGTCTTCAGTGCAGGATTGGGACTACTGAGGCATCTGGCCATGTGGACTGAGCAGCTACTGAGATCCTTGATTCTCAAGCCTGCAACTACTATTGGACTACCGTAAGCTGATCCAATAAATTCCCCTTTTACTGTAATTCATTCTAGCAGTTATGTTCCTCTAGAGAACCCTGACTAATACAGATTTTGGAACCAGGATTGGGTCATTGGCTGGTAGACACCTGACTGTGGTTTTGGCCTTTTGGAGCTGATTTTCAAGAGGAATGTAGGAGGATTTGAAACTTTGGCCTAAGAGACACCTTGCAGTGCTGTAAGTACAGACTGATGGACTATTCTGGTCAGAGTTGAAGTACTTGAATGCAATAAGAACTAAGGACTGTGAGGTTTGGCTTATGAGGGTGATAAATAACGTTTCCTGAACTGGGCCATAAGCAGTTTGTGTGAGAGACTTGCTGCTATTCCTGTGTCCTGAGAAGTTGTGCAGGGTTGTTTTGCATAGAGAGAGAGTGGTATGAGCAGAGGGATGTGGCACAGAAAAAAAAATGAAATCTTTGGGTGAACTGCTGCCTATTTGGCTGAAATTTATAGAATATAACCTTTGAGATTGGACCAGCTGACCTCCACTGGGGCAAAAGTAAGAATGTAGACTCATTTGAAGTGGCCTGGGTGCTCAAGGAGTGTCCTGTTCTTCAAAGTCTGCTTTATTCTCCCCTGTATTAACAAATGGGCACCTTATCTGGTATTATGGAGCATAATAAATGCAGGACAGGGTCATTGAATTTGCAACACAGTCTTGTGTTTTGGAAATGGCCATGGACAGTGTGAAAGAGGTTTGCTGTATGCCTGTATGGAGACCCAGTGGAGCCAGGAGAATGAACCATGGGTTGCAGTGGAGACCCAGTGGAGGTGTAGGGACCACAAGACAGCTGCCAAGAAAGTTGCCAGCCCCAGATGAAGTTTTACAGGACTGTGAGTAACCTAGCTGGAAGGGTGGAATGGCAACTCTAGAGACTTGTTGCTGGTTAGAACCATCAGACTTGGAGACTTGTCACAGGCTAGAGTTGTTGGACTTGGATCTACAGAGTTTGGTGTTTGCCCTGTTGAAATCATGTCTTGCTTGAGTATTTCTTTGCTGTTTCCAATGCCATCTTTTACAGTGTGCATGTTTATTCTGTGACGTTATGGATTTTGGGGGGTTTGTATTATGGCTCAGTTAAAAGATGTTGGATTATGGGAATGTTTGAAAATCATTGGAATTGATAAAAATCATGGGGACATTTAAAGTTGGACTGAATGCATTACATTTTACATCATGGATGGTTATCAGTTTATGTGGGCCAGGGGCAGAAATTGGTGGTTTGAGTCAAGTGTCCCCATGAACTTAGGTGTTCTGAATGCTAGGTTCCCAGCTGATGGCAATTGCAAATGAAAGCATCCTGGATGGGGTGTAGTGTTGGGGGCAGGCTTATGGGTGTTATACCCAGTGTCCCTTGTCAGTGTTTGGCACACTCTCCTGTTGCTATTATCCACCTTATGATGGTCAGGGGTTGATGTCCACCCTCTACTCAAGCCATCATTTTCCCCTGCCATCATGGAGCTTCCCCTCAAGTGTATAAGCCAAAATATTCCCTTTTCCCCCCGAGAAGCTGCTTTTTGTCAGGTGATTTCTGCCAGCAATGCAAACCTGACTGCAACAGTATTAGTCAGAGTCATCAAGAGGAACAGAACTGCTGGTATTAATTATATTAAAAAGGGAATTTTTTGGATTAGCTTATGATAGTCCAATAGCAGTTATAGGCCTGAGAATCTAGGCACCCAGTGGCTGCTCAGTGCACGTGGCCAGATGCCTCAGCAGTCCCAATCCTGCACTGAAGGCCTAGAGGCTTATTGAGGAGCCACTGGGTTTTGATCCACATGGGTGTTCAGCTGACACTGGTCTTCAGTCCATGCTGGAAGGCAGCAAGCAACTCTGGCAGCCAAGTGGAAAGAAGGAAGGGGCTCTTTTCACCCAGAACTTCCTTATACAAAGTTCCCATCTGAGAGCGGTCGCCATCTCTGGGGGAAGGGCTCACTCTGGGAGAAGGACTTCCTCCTTCAGTTAATCCTTCCTGGAAGCAACCTCAGAGATCCACCTGGAAGTGATTTCTGTGGATTACTAAACAGATCAAGTTGACAACACCTTAACCATCACAAGTCAACCCTTTGTCAACTTGACGCCAAGCCATTTCTCCTTACATCATACTTAATTTCCAATTGAAAACAGTAAAAAGCTTATAATTCTGCTGAACATGGTATAACTATCCCACACAAAACCGGAAGCGCAAAATTTTCCCCCCAGCACAAAGCAAGGTTCCATGAGGTTTGCTTGGTCTCTAATATAATAGGACTAATATAAATTCAACACAAATTAGCTAATGATATAATCTTAATATTGCTGTAGATATGTACAAACATTCCATATCAAGATAGGACAGAAACATTGCAATTACCATACTCATTTTAGTAACTGTTCACATGCACTTAGCTGTTATTTGTAACTGCCTTCTTCCACTACCCATTCCGTATTTCCTCCACCTTCAGCAAGCACCTCAGCAGGTCTTGGTTCTTTTCCTGGAGTGACACATACCTTCATTACTGAAGGATCTGGGCCATTTACCACACTACCTTTATTAGGTTGTTGCAGCTGTCCATTGACTTTGATAACAGGACATGGTAACATTAAGAGATGCCACAAAAGATCTGTACTCCATTCATACTCTTCCTTACCCTCATTGTGCAGGAGCAGTCCCATTTCCCCCTGGCAGTCTGGAACAATCACTCCTGCTACCACTGTAGCTCCTTTCTTAGCCTGTTCACTCAAGGGCATCAGGAGCCCAAAGTAGCCAGGGGGAAGTCTTAGCTTCCAGTTCAATGAAATATTCTTCATGTCAGCTGGCAAAAGCACTCCTCCCCCTGGCATAAAGACCTCTACACCAGCAGAGCACAAGGTTGTGGGAACAGGAAGCAAACATTTAGCTAATGGGTCACTTGGGGTGATGGTAAGTGGGACCATTCCCATTTCCACCCCTTGATTCCTGGCCTATGAATGTGGGCTATCAGAGAAACAGCACCATACATAGGACACTGACTCAGAGTATATACAGTCTGCTGGAGGAAACTCCCCCAGTCCTCCAAGCAATTTCCCTTAGTTGGCTCTGTAGCTATTTCTTTAAAGGGCCATTCCACAGTTCTATCAAGCCTGCTGTTTCAGGGTGGTGGGGCACATGGTAAGACCAGTGAATTCCATGATTATGAGCCAAATGCCATACTTCCTTGGCAGTGAAGTGAGTTCCTTGATCAGAAGCAATTGTGTGTGGAATGCCATGATGGTGGATACGGCATTCTGTAAGCCCACAAATGGTAGTTATGGCAGAAGCATGACATGCAGGAAAGGCAACTGCATACCCAGAATAAGTATATATTCCCATAAGGACAAAACAACCTCCCTTTCCATGATGGAAGTGGTCCAGTGTAGTCAACCTGCCACCAAGTTTCTGCCTGGTCACCCTGAGGAATGCTACTATATTGGGGTCCCAGAGTTGGTCTCTGCTGCTAGCAAATTTGGCACTCAGCAGCAGCTGTAGCAGTAGTTAATGGCAGTCCATGTTGTTGGGCCCATGCATAACCTGCCTCTCTGCCACCATGGCAACTTTGTTCATGGGCCCATTGGACAATGACAGGGATGGCTGAAGAAAGAGGTTGCCACTATCCACATAAAGGGTCAGTTTATCTACTTGATTATTCAAGTCATCCTCTGATGAGGTCACCCTCTGATGAGCATTAACATGGGATACAAGTATCTTTATATCCTTTGCCCATTCTGAGGGGTCTATCCAGATACACCTTCCCAAATGTCCTTCTCACCAATTTTCCAACTGTGCTCCTTCAAAGTCCTGGACCATCCAGCCAAACCATTGGCCGCAGCCCATGAATCAGTGTATAACCGCACATCTGGCCATTTTTCCTTCCAAGCAAAATGCATAACCATGTGCACTTCCCGAAGTTCTGCCCATTGCAAAGACTTCCCAACCCCACAGTCCTTCAGAGTTGTCCCAGAAGCGGGCTGTAATGCTATAGCTATCCACATAACATGCTGAACCATCTGTAAGCCATGCCCTTGTCCTGTCGTCCTCAGTCAATTGATCATAAGGCATACCCCATGCTGCCATAGGTCCATGCTTGGCAATAGAAGGCATTGTTACAGGAGTAGAAACCATAGGCATTTGGGCAATTTCCTCATGTGACTTACTTGTGCCTCCAGGGCCTGCTTGAGCCTGATCATGTATATACCACTTCCAATTTATAACAGACTGCTGCTGTGTTCATGTCCAACCTTATGGGCTGGTGGGTCAGATAGAACCCAGCATATAATGGGCAGCTTAAGTAATGTAGTAACTTGATGTCCCATTGTCAAATGTTCAGTTTCCACTAAGGCCCAATATCAGGCCAAGAGCTGTCTCTCAAAGGGAGAATAAATGTCTGCAGATGATAGCAGGACTGTGCTCCAAATCCTAAGGGCCTCTGCTGTGATTCGCCTATGGGGACCTGCCAAAGGCACCAAATGTCATCCCTAACTGCCATCACACCTCCAGTACCATTGGATCTGCTGGATCCTTCTCTTGTTGTGGGTCCCACTGAAAACTGGTAGCTTCCCAAGTACCAACATTACTGAAAGCATAGAATGCAAGTATTGACTTTGATTTCCTCCTCAATGGGAACAGACTATATCACTTTTACTTGGGACAAGGTCACCTTTTCATGAATTCTTTGCTGTGTCTCTGTACATGTGACTTGTTAAGAACATTGCTTTCTTCAGACCACAGTTATAAGTCCCATGTTAGCCTTTTCCCTTGTGCTAGCTTATGTTTATTGTTCAGATATGAAAACAGAAGTATTATTCACAAACATAGAAGTGACTAATATCATTGATATTAATAACATCATTTTCTGATCCGTTTGCCGTCTTTTGCATCTGCCAGTAGGCCTTAACTAATGAGAAGAGATGGATCAGTGGGATCAAGGAGACAATCTCTACCAGGACAACAGAGTATTTTTTTTTACTTTTTAATTCCATAGCGTTGATGATTATACATGAGTTAACTCATTATGTGATCTTTGGAGTTAGAAAAATTAGCACTTGATACAAGAGGAATCTGATATGCAATTGAGTATTTAATGGACACAATGCTAATTGGTTCACTGACCTACGAACACTGACCTTCTGACCACTGACCACTGACCTTCCTTCAGAAGCATTGTCATCTTCAGAGACTCTAAAATTACTGGAAAATTTCAGAACAATCATTGATGATATTCATAGTAATATGATGGTTTCACTCACAATATTACATTTTCATATCATGTTCTGTCATTTATAGATTACATTTTAAATTTTATTTTATTTTGGCAATTGCATAAATTAATGTAATATATTTTTGTCATATTCACCCACATTGCCATCTTTCATCCCACTTCTGTTTCTGCTGAGTCTCTTCTTCTCCAAAGCTAGTCCCTCTCATAATTTCATGTATTTTGAATTAAACACTGTGTATAATTGCAGTTGCTTTAACGAGAATGGGTATAAGATTATTTACAGAAACATGAGCAATTTACCAGTAGGTATACCTCTATAGAATATTATACCAACCCCCCTTAACCATTAACTTCCAATAGCTCTCATCGAGGGGTGGGGGTATCATGACCACTCCAATAATCTATAATAGGATGCTGAATTGCTTAGTCTTGTGTAGCAACCCATAGCTGCTGTGAGTTTATAAGTGTAACAGATATGCCATGTCCAGAAGGCAACATTTCATAACAGTCTTCCCTATCCTCTCTCTCTTACATTCTTTCTAACTCTGTCTTGCCCAACATTCACTAAGTCTCAGAAGAGATGATATAAATGTCTTGTTTATGGATGAGTACAATATAATCACTTGTTATTAGCACTTTTTCTATCTATACATCTTTGCATTATCCCCAGTCTACTGCAAAAAAGAAAATCTGTGATTGGGTCCTAGAGCAGCAATAAACATAAATATTTGAAAAGCAGTTTGTAAAACTGTCCATTTAGCCAAATAAAAATAGTAGTTTTATCCCTAGGGACCATGACCTCCCCATTAATTGACATACAAGTATTAGGCATAAATTTCTTCCTGTGGAGCAGGGTTCAAGTCCAATCAGCAATTGGTTAGTTAATACTATAACAGTGACAGTGTTTATTGCAACAGTAAGCACATTATTGCCTGGGACATTGGTTGTCGGGTACTCCAAGTCCACAACTAAGTGAGAAAATTAATGATTTTTCTCCTAAGTAGTCTGCATAGAGTCTTCCAGTATTATGAAGGCTAGCCAGCAAGGAGTATGTTTTCATCTAATTTCCACATTGAATTCTCAGTGCCCTGAAACCAAAATAAGTGATCTCATCAGCATAGGATCTGAGGATCTAGTTCTCTTGGCAACTAAGAACTCTGGAAATAGCCTGTGTTATTTTAGTTCCATGTCTTGGATAGTTTGAATAGTGCTTTAATAAAAATGTAAAAAATATTTTTGTGGTAGTTATTTCAATTCTTTTATATAAATATTTATATTATAGATAACTGGGTCATATGGTAGTTGTATTTTTAATTGTTTCAAGAACCTCCATACTATTGTCAAAATTGCTTGTACCCACTTCTATGTTGTAATAAAAGCTAGACAAGGATTTCTTTGTGATATTCTTACCAACAGTTCACATTTCTTTATTTATAAAACATTGGGAACTTTAAAATATGAACACATTGAAAATTTGTCATATTCCCCATTAAGTTTCTCTCTTCTGTTCCCTCTTTCCCATCCCCATTCCACTGAAGGCCTTCCTCAGTGGGGTTACCATAATCACTGTGGGGTCATGAATTCACCAATCGGTTCCTGGGGAGGACAATGCCTCACAGTATACGTTCTTACATTGTGGCTCTTACGTTCTTTCCATGCCCTCTTTCACAATGTTCCCTGAACCTTGGAGGACATGTTATAAGTCTCCTTTAGTATTAAGCTCAGAGTATCTCTGATTTTCTTCTTTGATAAGTTTTGAGTTTCCTCAGTGTCTACTTTCATCTCCCTATAGAAGTTTATCTGATCAGACATGAGAGCAATGCTCTCAATCTTCCATTTTCTCTGTCATATTTCTTTGGGCCTTGCAGATGTGATAGAGATTATTTGTTTAGTAATAGGAAGTAAGCTTGCTTTTCTCATCATTCTGATGGGCTGTGAATCTTCCTGGTATTCACTGGCATCTATCAAATGTAGGCTCTCTAACTATGAGTAAGAATAGCATGAGTTAAACAGGATAGATATACATTTAGAAGACTTTTTATTGGCACAGCTTCTCCATTTAGTCAAAGAACAGTGGAAGAGTCCCTTGGGGTTATGACCTTCCAAGCCATAGGCTTCTAGCTTGACTCTCAATTCCAAGCATGAATTCTCTCCCAGTGAGTGGGTCTGATATCCAGAGAGCAGGCAATTACCCCCATCACTTATAACCACTATTCCACCAGTGAGTCATATTGTTTGGCAGGTTTATTTTTTAGCTTGCAGGATGTACTGCTTTTCCACACTATTGGTGACTTTTCTCCCAAGAAGCTCTCATAGAACTTTCCAACATGATGAGAGCTAGCTCTCATAGAGATGGCTTCCATCTCAGTGCCAGCTTGATTTCTTAATTTCCTACAACATTTTTGTCTTTTAGAAAACAATATTAATAGCTATGATGTGATATCTCATTTTGGTTTTGATTTATAATTCCTTATTAATCAGTGATATTGAGCATCCATCTCTTCAAGCATCTGTGGGTTATTTTCATTTCTTCTTTGATGAACTATCTATTAAGGTCCTTAGTTTCCTTATAAATTGTTATAATTATTTTTTGAATCCTTGTTTTTCATTTCTTTTTATATGTGGGATGTTGCACCTGTGCCATGAAATAAAGACACTGACTCATGGAGACATTTAAACCAAGTGTGTGCCTGCTCCTCTTGCTGCACACAGAGCAAGCACTTGCCTAGTCTATTCATTGATCAACAAAACAACAAAATATGAGCAAGGAATTATCAATATGTGAGTGAGGGAAATGAAACTTTGGTCAAAAAAATTCTTAAATGTTTGCTCAAAGAGCAGGACTGGTGAAATCTGTTGATACAGAACACATACACACATCATTTACCATTCACAGATGCTATTCCTGTAAGCTCACCTGTATCTTTCAATCTTTTGGGCAATTTGTTGCTTCAACCTCAGTGCTTTCAGCTCTAGATCTAATCAATCATTATTACATGGACACACACATGGTTTGAGGTCAGGAGTATTATCAGGTCATTGGGGAGGTGAAACAAGGAGCATGGCTGAAGGTCACATTCCTTGTAAATATTCATCATCTATGTTGTTCAGGGACATAGCTATTCTAAGGCATAAGAAACACAATTTCACTGTTTTAAGATGGCAGAGTAAATGATTCTAAATAACTTCAAAGTATAAATTTCACTTTTCTACAAGATCAATAAAAGAGATTAAAAGGAAAGACAACCCAGAAAAAAATATATATTTGTAAGGCCCATAGGAAGTATTCCAACATTCATTTCCACAGTTCCTTCCCTTAGGATATGACTCCTTATTAGATATATGGTTTGGAAAAAATCCTCTTATTCTGTAGATTATACTTTAATGATTTTTGTTTCCTTACCTGTGCAAAAACTATTAATTTGACATACTCCTAATTACTTACTTTTTCCTTTGTAGCTTAAGCTCCTGTCATGATATCCAAAAAATTATTGCTAAGATCTACATGGCTCAGGGAAATTTTGTGGAAGAGGGGGCGGAAAGAATGTCAGAGCCACATGTTGGGTCATGATATGCAGAGACATTTAGCTTACCCATAACTGTGGGCTAACTCCACAATGCATGACCCGTATACCTCAACAAGGAGGGGCCAAGGGGAGGGGGTAGGTCACGGATGAGCCTAATAATGGTACCAAACTGACTGTAAAAAAATAATAATAAAAAAAAGAAAAAAAAGAAAAAAAAGAGAACCACTAAAAAAAATAAAAAATAAAATAAAATAGTCATCATTCAATTGAAAAAAAAAAAGAAACATTTTCCTCTTGCTTTCTTCTAATATTTTTAAGTTTTGCTAGTTCATATTTTAGCTGGGTATGGTGGCACACACCTTTAGTCTCATAAATCTGGAGGAGGAATTAGGAGGTCCTCTGAGAGTTCAAATCCAGCCTGGAGCTACAGAGTGAGTGAGTTCCAGGTCAGCCTGGGCTACAGTGAGACCTTATCTTAAAAAATGTTTTGATATTATATCTATTTTGTATTGATTTTGTATATAATGATGAAAAATAAAAATCAATTTTTTCTTATATGAGAAATACTAGTTTTGTAAGTATTTATTGAAAAGACTGTCATTTTCCTGTTGAAAATTAGTTATCCATATGCACTTAGGTTTATTCCTTGGTTTGATATTCTCTTCTGTGTCTATACATGTTGTCACACCCATATCATAATGTACTGATTCCTATAGCTATGTTAAATAAGTTGAAATTTGGAAGTGTGATGCTTCTAATTTTGCTTATATTTCTCAAAACAACTTTTGTTATTTGGACATTTGGAGACTTACAAAAATGTTAAAACAAAAATGCCACTGGAATTTTAGTGGAAATTTTGTTGAATTTGCACATTGTTTGGGATACTTTGACCATTTTAATAACATTAATTCTTCCAACCCATTAACAGAAAATAGCTTTACCATTATTAGTGGTATTTTCAATTTATTTCCTTAGTGCTTTTTGGTTTACTACATATGTGTCTTTAGTTATTAGTTATATTGGTTATTATTTAGTTATTATTTTGTAATTTTGAATCCTTTTATAAATGGAATTGTTTTCTTGATTAGATTTCTAGATAGTTCAGTATTATCAGAAAATATGATCAAATAAATTAATAGACATGTACATATCAAGCCATCTTCTAAATACCATCAAGTATTTTCTGTTCTTACTTATATAAAAAAGTTAATTTAGTGCTAATTATATTGTCATTTTACAAGTGAGGAAACTAAAGCTGAATGTTGTTAACTAGTATTTCCATGATCATACAGTCAGCAATTAATGAAAATGGAATACATTCACATGCAATTCAGCTACACACTGTGTACTTAACTATGACAAACTGCAGTACTAATTTGGAGATTTATTGATACATGTGCATCAATAAAATGTTGATTAAGTAACCAAAAAAGAATTCTAGTTTAGAATATAATGTATATACGTGAACATGTACTCCGCAAACTCCAGAATTTATCCTTACTAAGAAGAGTAAGTTACCCTGGCCACATCTGCAGAGAAAACTCTGTAATCTCTTTTATCTTAAATTGCCTACCTTTTGAGAGGATGAACTATTTCACATCAGAAAATTCAAGTTATTTAAGAATAAATAGCATGTGCATTACCTAAGAAGAAAGTTTGAATTTTGCTTCTTCTGACTTATGAAAGTGAACATAGCATAACAGCATGCAAGAATGTAAAAGTATTGTAATTGCTCAATTGTATGCATGTGTTTATGGCTTTAGTGTTAATTATTCAATTCTTGTATTTTCCTGTAATTTAGACTTTTAATATTTATCTTTAATCTGGCAGTTGTTTGGGTGACTGCTTTATATGGAATTTTCACCCTTGGGGAAGGTTCTGTTCTAATATAATTGAAAGAATATTCTTGGCTAAAGAAAAAAATAGATAGAAAATGGGTGCTCCAGGGCCTCTAGCCACTGCAAATTATCTCCAGATGCACACAATACTATGTGCATCCGGCTTACATGGGTAATGGGAAATCAAACCTGGTTCCTTAGGCCTCACAGGCAAGCACCTTAACCACTAAGCAATTTCTCCAGCCTGAGATAGATTCTTATCTGACCTCAGTATCACATACAGTTTATCCCTGAACAATTGACCTGGGTATTCTACACTTTAACACTGGCCAGTTTTCCTTTTTATATTGAGTAAGAGCTGAGAGTAGAAGTAATGACTTAATGCAAAATTAAAATTCATTGTGATAGTCATCTCTTTCTGTGATTCTTAATTCATTTCTCTATACATTCTCTCTGTTTTTACTCATACTTTAAAAAATATTTTATTTATTTATTTATTTGAGAGAGAGAAAGAAAGGCAGATAGGTAATGGGTATGCCACGGCCTCCATCCACTGCAAGCAAATTCCAGATGCATGTGCCACCTTGTGCATCTGGCTTACATGGTACTGAGGGATCAAATCTGGGTCATTAGGCTTCACAGGTAAGTACCTTAACCACTAAGCAATCTCTCCAGCCCTGTTACTCATACTTTTAATAATATAATAATATAATCTCTCTTATTTTATTTTTCTTACAAGTTAAATTATTTACTACTTGCTAATGAAGTTGAGATATAGGTAAATGTATATGTACATGAATATTTAAGTATATATATATATATATTAGCATTGAACAATCAACTTAACTTTTCTGACAATATAGTTTATTATATAAGATCTTAAATGAAACACATGTTTTCTAAGTCTGGCTTATCCATTTATTAGTTGTGTGGTATTGAGATAATTTAACAGACTTGTTTCAGTTTCTTCCCTTTAAAAAGGCAATGATCACTGATTAATACCAGCACTCGGGAGACATAGGTGGGAGGATTACCATGAGTTTGAGGCCACCTTGAAACTACACAGTGAATTCCAATTCAGCCTGGGCTAAAGTGAGAACCTACCTAGAAAAACCATAAATAAATAAATAAATAAATAAATAAATAAATAAATAACAATGAGGAAGATACCTACTACCATGAAAGTAATTATATAGAGTGCCCAAACAAGTGTTTAATATGTTGTAGTTGGGTTTTTTTTTTTCTCTTTAGAAAATAATTCTTTCTTATTTCATCCTCTTCTTTCAACAGTACCCTGATTGGACTGTTCTCTATAGACCAGTTAATTAATTGGAGAGTATAGTGAAGCTTAGTGTACTGGAAGTTTCATTAAGCAGTGTTTGTTCAGTTATAATGTCTGAAAGTAGAATGCACCTATATTTCAATAGTTCATGGTGGGTAAGAAATTGACTTTTTAAAAAGTCTCTGTAGTTATTCTATCAAGGGATCTTCAAATAAGTTGTAGTGTTTGTTTACATCAACTATGTTATCCTCAAAGGCTGAATGGGTTCACTGAATGGGGTGCACTCAGTGGAAACACTGTGTCACCTCATGAAAGATGTTTAAGTCCATTTAAAATGCTAAATCTAAATTGTCTATTTTTTTACTCAAGAAATATTTATACATGAACTCTGTATAGAAAATACACTGTCATAATTTTCAGAGGCATCTTTCATTAGTGGAACCGTGCCTAATCACAAATCCATAGGTTGAAATACTAATCCCTAGTAACTCAGAATTAATCAAGTTAAGTGAGTCCTGAAGGAGGGTCCATCATTGGGTATAATCAGGATACTTTTCAAACAGGGAAATTTGGAGCTAGACATGCCAAATCCTTAATCTAGGGTTACTGACTGAGAAATGTGACACAGTAAGTTTTGTTGTTTAAATTGCAGATGGTATAGTATTTTGGTACAGCGCTCTGGAGAAGTAATATAATATATTCACCTTCTGTATTTATTGTGATAAACATTGATTATTTTGAGAAATGTGCAAGAACATATACATGTATTCTAAGTGATTTTTCTTTTCTTTGATGTTTCATCAATAGTTGCTTTGGTCACCTGTTCTTTATGATACTAGTAGGATACTACTGGTATTCCATACAACTGACTGTTTTCTTGCTAGAGTATCCAATCAATTTTTCTGTTCTGAGTACTCAGTAGTGAGATTCACAAATTCACCCATCTCAGATTATTTTCCATAGATCATTGAGAGATAACATCATGACCTAAAAGCTAAATGCATTTTTCCATGGGACTAGCCACATAACTTTTATCCAGTGAGTAAATGGTGCAAAGTATAAAGACATGCCCATTTACCTAACCATGAGACCAACTTTGGTGGACCATGGCTCCAGGATTCCTTCTTAGTGTTGAATGAGAACCATACAATTCCCGGTGAGACCATGTTTGTGTTGAGTATCCTTTTTAATCATCCTGGTCCTTTATTCTCCTTTCTTCTGAAAATAACGTTGTCAGTAAGTTATACACACCAGAATAATCACTTCACACTCTGTTTTGGGGATATCAAGTCAGCCACAAACATTGGGGACTATACACATTTTTTGAAATTTTCCATACTGATAATGTAATTTCTACCAAGCATCCAGGTCATTATGGTTTTTTTTTTTTTTGGCTTTGTTTTACTTTGGAAAATTAAAAAGAAATACAGTCAGATATAAAGAAAACTGACAATGTTGGATTATTATTAACAGAAAAATGAAGATAATAATATTAATTTAATTTTGGTTATTATGTTGAACTAGGAAGTGTAGCTTCCTATTTAGATGCCATAATTCTAATTTAAAAAATCAATTTACTCATTCCACCTCATGACTCAGTTATTCCACAGCTATTGATTTGTCATTTCTAATGCATTTTAAATTCTCAAAAATGAGATTCACCTGAAGGGGAATTATAGTCTTCTAACTTTCCATATTAGGGGAGAAATGTAGTACACAGAAAAGTGGTTGACAGCCTGGTAATATACACCTCTGAAAAAGCTGTGCCTGTCAATAGGAATCAAGCTCCTCACTGTGCTTTGCATATCTTCAAAGTTCCTACAGTTCTTAAACTTGAAACCATGCCCAGACTAAGCAATTAGTCTCCTTAGACATTTTGATAGGTTTCAAATAACTTTCAGTGTTTGACAAGCGATATGAAATAAACATTGCTGTTTGTTATGTTTTGAGGTACTATGAAAAGAGAAAACTAAAGTGTATATTGGTTACTTTTCTCATTGCTGAGACCAAATACCTGACGGAAATCAGTTTAAGGGACTTTTTTGTTTCCAGCTTCCAGTTCTAGGTTATAGTCCATTCTGGGAGGGAAGGCATGGAAGCAGGAGCATGAAGCAGCTCATTATATTGTATTCATACTTAGGAAATACAGAACAATGAATGCTCCTATTCTGCTCACCTTTGCCTTTTTATTCTTTCTCAGATCTAACACCATAAAATGGTATCATTCAGAGTTAGGACAGGCCTTACCATTTCAATGAACAGGATCTAGAAAATCTCTCACAGAAATTTTCAGATATTTGTTTCCATAGAGATTCCAAATACTATCAAACTTACAACTAGAGATTAACCATCATAAATTACAAATCTTGCTTTTATTGGGAAGAACCTTTGAACTGTTGCTACAATATGGTACACATTCAAACACAGTGCTCAAGTATAAATTTCCTAGCCACCGGGCATGGTGGCGCATGCCTTTAATCCCAGCACTCGGGAGACAGAGGTAGGAGGATCACCATAAATTCGAGGCCACCCTGAGACTCCATAGTGAATTCCAGGTCAGCCTGAGCCAGAGTGAGACCCTACCTCGAAAAAAAAAAAAATTTCCTAGCCAACAAGCCATCACCTTCAATTGGAATAGTTGCCCAATCCACCATGATGGACTTTCTGCTACCAAGCTTGTGCCATGAAAGCCCCACCTCCTGATTAGACCAATAAGAGCCACCCAGTTTTCAAATTTAGATAGAAAAAAATTCAATTTTTCCTGGAATATTAAATTTATGGGTTATAATAATTTAATCATTCAATATTGATCTCAACAATGAGGGCCAAGCCTCATTATGCCTTGATTTTTTTTTTTTCGAGGTAGGGTCTCACTCTAGCCCAGGAGGACCTGGAATTCACCATATAGTCTCAGGCTTGCCTCAAATTCATGGTGATGCTCCTACCTCTACCTCCCGAGTGTTGGGATTACAGGTGTGCACCACAATGCCCAGCTATGCCTTTATTTTTGCTTCCATATAATTATTATGATATCTTATATGGCAATATTTAAAAGTTCCCCCTTATTTGGTTAGTTTTGAAGGTCTAGTAGAGTGACAATAGATAATATGTACACTAGTAGTTGGTTGGGTAGCAGATTTGGATTTTGTTTACTAGAGATCCCTCATCTGTAAGAGTTTCACACATATGGAATTAGATATTCTTCACATTTTCCTGTTTTGAAACAACTTGGAAAATTTCATTTTATTTGAAACCTAAAATTCTCAATTAATACACAAGGTATTTTGCTAAGAAGTTGAAATCTACAATTAAAATTCAGCAAGTATAGTAAATAGCTATAAAATATAGATAGATAGAGAGACTACTATTATACATTTTGAAGCATAATGGAAGATTAGTCCACAATCTTTCTGCTTGACCATCTCTGATGTTGCACAAAATTTATTGACTATGCAATGTTATTCATTCTATTTACAAATAACTCTATCAACTAGTAGAAATATCCTTAAACTTTCACCCTATTCATAGAAGCTATAAGATATTTTTAACCAGTTCTGTCTTCTGGTTTGTATATCTCATATTACTCCAACAGTTATTAATGTGACTGAATTTTAGAAATTTCCTCCTTCTCAAATAGAGTCACCTATACTTTTATGTCCTTATCCATCTTTCTCTCTGTTTCTATACTGACCATTACTTTGGAAAAGAATTCTGATACAAAAGAAAAATCCTATATATACATGAAAAGTAATATATAGAATTAAAGATCTTAGTAATATTTTTCTCTGGGAAACTAGTTCATACATTTTAATTGGTTAATCAATATGTCCAAATTTTTGGACAATTTTCATATATCTTTCTTAAATTCCAACCATAAATGTATGCTTACATTTTATACATGTTTTTTCATATACCCAGTCTATTACTGTGTCATTTTGCACATGAACATTGATGTCTTAAGTTAGCAAAGCTATTTGAAAATGTAATCCTTTATATTTACTCTTTTGTCAGTAAGAAGTAATGTACTAGATAATATTGTGATGAGAAAAGAATATCAAAATAAAATTTCTGTGTTCTTTTAATTATTTGTCTAACTATACATATTCATCTTGAAAAAAATACTAAGGCTAGTATAATTTGTGCATCTTGTTTTCTCCCCCAAGGGGAAATGTACAAATCAATATATCTGCTTAGCAAGCACAATTGTGGGAACAGTTGTCTTTCTTAAATGAATGATGTTGACTTCAGCTGTCACACTCATCTATCATAGTTCTTTTATTCATAGAAACCACAGAAGTTTTAATGAGGCCTTGGAGAGAATATTGCTTTTCAATCCACAGAGCAATTACATTGCCAAGTGGTATTTTTTTCTTTATTAGTTATGTACATACTCAGTGTGTAAACAACACATGATGGTACCATCTTTACCTTCAACACTGCCTCCCCCAAAGAGACCCTCCTCATTGGGGGTGCAAGTTATCCCCATGGCATTATGGATAATGCATTGTGGGGTAGCCATCAGCTATGGGGAAGAGGCAATATCTCTGTGTGTAATGTCCCAACATGTGGCTCTAATAATCTTTGTGTCCTCTCTTCCTCAAATTTCCCTGAGCCATTTTGGGTTCATTTTAGGTCTACTTCACTGATGAGGTCTTGAGAGCCTCTGTGTCTCTGGATCTCTGGTTTGGTAGGAGTTGGTTGTTCTCTGTGTCTATCTCCTTCACCCTTGTGCTGATACCAGGTTCACCAAGAAAGCAGCACTCTTGCTCCTATCCCCAATTACTCTATGGTTTCCACTGGGGCCCTGGTGAGATGCAATGGCCTGAGTCTCACCTCAGGTTCTGCATTCATATGCAAAAGCAAAGCAGATTTTCCAATGGAGAGTGAAGCCAGCACTGGATAAATGGGATGACCATTATTAGTTTAGAGAGAATTTAATAGTTGTAGGCCCTCTTGTAGCCCAAGACTTGTGGGAGCTTGATAATGGAGAGCAAACTCATTATTTGGATGTGATTCTGAGTTGTTTCCCAGTTCCAGCTATGGGTTTCATTCCACTGAGAAGATCTGTTAGCCAATGCAAGAGCAGTTGGTTATCCACCATGGCTATGTATCATTATTGCATTTGGGTGAGCATCATGTCAGGTTGTTTGCTGCTGAGTAGCTTAGACCATGAGTTTCTTGGACAGATGTTGGTAATATTCCTCCAGTCACTCATGTAGCACCTTCTGGCACTAGAGGAGCTAACTGTCTGGGTACTGGCTCTGTTCCAGATTTCCACCAGGTCTCTCCATGTTCTGTACCTACAGCATAAGGTGTCTTTGGCAGTAGGGTCTTACCATTAACCTTTTGTGGGTGTTGCAATCAGGTTCACATTGCTGGTAGAAATCACCCAACAAGGAGCAGCTTGTGGGGAAGAAGAGAGGTTTATTCTGGATTACAGGCTCAAGGGGGAAGCTCCATGATAGCAGGGAAAAATGATGGCATGAGCAGAGGGTGGACATCGCCCCCTGTCCATAAGGTGGATCACAGCAACAGAAGAGTGTGCCAAACACTGGCATGGGGAAATTGGCTATAACACCCATAAGCCTGACCCCAACAATTCACTGCCTCTAGGAGGCGTTAATTCCAAAATCTCTATCAGCTGGGAACCTAGCATTCAGAATACCTACATTTATGGGGGACACTTGAATCAAACCACCACAGTGGGTAAGCAAGTGTTCTGATAGAAGTCTGTCTGCTTTTGGGAAAACTTGTAGGTCTCACTAATCAACAGCTTATTGTGGATGTTAACTGCATCCTGGTACTGGGAGTTATAGGCCAGCACCAAGGGAAAAGAAGGAAGAAAAAGTTAGGAAATATAAAAGAGAAAGAAACTCTGTGTGTGGTGGTGCATGCCTTTAATCACAGCACTAGGGAGACAGAGGTAGGAGGATCACCGTGAGTTCAAGGCCACCCTGAGACCATATAGTGAATTCCAGGTTAGCCTGGGCTATAGTGAGACCTTACCTCAAAAAAACAAAATAAATAAATAAATAAATACATAAATTAAAAGTATTAAGAGAGAGAGAGAGAGAGAGAGAGAGAGAGAGAGAGAGAAATGGGAGAAAATTAAGGTTACTCTTCATCATACCCTCTCTGGGACCTTTGATTTAGGTGTTCCCTCTGAGGCCCTGATGAAGGCTCAACCTTTTAGTATGTCTTTCAGGATATAGGATTTTATGATACCAGTTCTATTTTGGTCCACTTTTAGGCCTCCTCCTTACCCTAACCTCCAGCCCCACCCTCCCTTTTTTCCAGTCCTCAAGTTGCCTATTAGGTATGTCAGTATCTCCGGCTGATCCAGGTTAGGAGCCATAGATGAGTGAGACTATGCAGCAATTGTGTTTCTCTGATTAGGTGAGTTAAAGCACCTATCTAGTCAAATGGTATTTTTTTTGATTCCAGAGAACTAAATAAAGTGCTCATTGATCAATTTTATTTTAAAATAGAAGATGAAATTTTTCAGAGGTGAAATAATTATTCTGTTTATTATTGTTGCTCCATAATAAATGAATTTTATTTGTTATTGGAGACCTACACAAGAAATATTTTAGAAAGTGGCACTGCACGTGGTCCATGACAACTATGTGTGTGAATTTTGGTCTTTACATGATTGGAATAATGTGTAAGGACTGGGTTATCACTAATGACAATACCCTGTTTGGTGTATGGGTTAGTGCAAGACCTGAAAACAATGGAGACCCAGAGAGACCTTCTACGTAAGAGTGAATCAAATACCTAGCATCTGTAGCAAAAGGAGCTAATAACAGTAACACTGTATTGGGAGATATTATAACACCTGAAAGCAAGTTTATTCTTTTAAATGAATAAAGATCAGAAAGGACAGATCAACACTAAGTAATGGGTTTCAGCCAAAGAATGACATTTTTATATGAAATTAAATCATTGCTTAACTAATACAACATTAGCAGCATGTTTCTTTTTATCTGCAGTGCAAACAAAAATTCATTGAGCCTTTCCTGTTTCCAGTGGTGTTTACCAGCACCTTCTAATTACACTACTTGTTTGGCACATAAGTAAACATCATGTTTCCTTTTCAATTTCAAAGTTCTTCTGCAAAAAATTCCAATGTAAATTACTTATTGTTGAAAACATCAAAAATATAGCACAATAGAACTTTCTAAACCAGATATAAAACAGAGCTAATAAAATAGCAATTATAAATAGGTAAGGATAAACAATATCAATTGAACAATTTAAAGCTTTAACTTTATATACTTTAAACTCAATTAAAGTAAACCAGTTCATGATTCAGTGTGGGTTTGGCTTCTAACAAACATGAGCTTCTTTCTCTAGACTTCCTGATGGGTAAAGAAAAATTTAAAACCTCCTGAACAGTTCCAATTTGAAGAAACCTTTAATAGAAAGACATCCATGATTGTTATATATATATATATATATATATTTTTTTTTTTTTGGTTTTTCAAGATAGGATCTTGCTAGCCCAGGCTGACCTGGAATTCAGTATGTCCTCTCAGGGTAGCCTTGAACTCATAGTGATCCTCTTACCTCTGCCTCCCAAGTGCTTGGATTAAAGTCATGCACCACCACATCTGGGTCTGTTATAACTTTTTGAATGAAATACGATAAATATAGTAGGGTTATTGTTCCTTTAAGTTCTAATTTAATAATTAAAATTTCAAACATGTTTTGAGAGCATGGGAAGAGTGTAGAGCATAGCTGAGACCCAAGATAGAAGGAAACCCCCAAGAAGACATAATTTGAAAGGGACAAAACCTTTACCCTGATAACACTTGTGAATAAAAACAGCTTGAAATCACAGGGAATGTTTTCTACAAAATGTGTGATAGTCCAAACAGAAACAAAGAGTAGATCTAGGATGTAAAGTCCAAAGTCTTAGAAGTAGATGAAGCAAACTAACTTCTCCATACTTTAGAAAATGTTAATAAGACCCTGAATCCAACAAGAGGATAGTTCAAATATGAGTACTGATAAACATAGTTGAAAATACCATCACTGCCACAGAATGAAGACTTGAAGTAATATCACTAAATGATGATGACAAAGAGAAAAGAATCAGTATGAAGAGATGAGCCTTGAAATATGGTGAGTAAGACATAGAACAATTAGATGCATGCCAAGAAAAATTCTCTGAGCTAAGAAACTCAGGTCTTTACTAAAATTCATTCTACAAATACATGTTAGTTATCTTAAATATGTAGGTGTTGAGAGATCATAATAGAGACTAACCAAAGCACCTGCACTCATGTATCTTACCTTCTTCAAGAGAAAACAGAAAATTGAAAGTAAACACTGAAACAAGAGTATTTCAGATCAGCAGCACTAAATACACCACACTGCAAAAAGTATTCAGACCACTGAATGAGTTTAGTCACTTATTTTATAGGATAAAAATAATTTCTAAGACTTTTGGCTTTAGACAGTCATGATAAGAAAGTCACAGGAAGAGAAAAAGTCTGATTACCTCCTATATTCAATTAAAGGAATGCATGTACATATCCCTGTAATTTTTTAAGGGAAAGTGTGGCCAAATATTATTATATCAAAATGATGCCATTCAAGCATGATAGAAAAAAATGTCTTAAAATGGCATGCATTATCTACAAAACAAGCAATCACAAAAACTCTGGTGAAGAAATACATATCTATTGAAGAGGTTGATAAAAATAAAGAGCTTATGAATTTTGAAAATTAAGGAGAAGGTCAGTCAGTCAGATTTAAGTGTATTTTGAAATGTAGAAATTATGGTAAACGAAATGTAGAGATTTCTCACGAAACAGGGCATACATATTAGTGACCCTGACAATTTAAAATTAATGACATAATACACAAAATTTGGAGGGAGAGAAGCCATGAGAATAGAACAATATGGAGTGAATGATCTCAACATTCACAGTGAGAAGTCAATTAATACTGTACAGAAGGAAACAAAACTAACAATTATTAATTGCTTAATATTGTTGTCATCAATTTGCTATCCAGATTAATATTGTAAGAAATAAAATATTGCGTGGTAAAGAGGCAAGTGTCTGAAGGCAAACATTCCCTCAATTTTCTTTTCCTTTTTTCTCATTAGTTGTATTTCATTTTAATGAGATGTGTGTGTGTGTGTGTGTGTGTGTGTGTGTGTGTGTGTTTGTGTTTGATTCACAGAACCGCAGAAGCCAAGCATGGTGGCACAAATATGTAAGCAGAGCACTTGGGAGTTGTAGGCAGGAAGATCAATGCAAGATAATTGTTGACTACATAGTGAATAAGAGACAGTCTGGCCTCTACATGAGGCTATTTCTCAAAAGAGAAAGAAAGAGGAAGGCAGGAAGGCAGGTAGGAAGGAAGGGAGGGAGGGAGGAGAAAGAAAACATTGTCAATGCTTTCATTAGAAGAATATAGTAAATATCCAATATGATGAATATGCTACTAAATCTTACTTGATTGTAAAATGTGTTTCATCTGAAATTTAAATTTAGCAGCGCATGTGTTTTATACATGAAATCAAGCAACTCTATTAAGATATATTAATATTCTCATACTTTTATTTGTCTGTATGTGAGTGCAGATGCCTTCTACCCACCATAGCATCAGAAAAACATCTGTAAAACCAAGAGGCACACAATTCATGCTCAGGATGAACTGAAATGAAGATTTCTGGTTTTCATATATAAAGCTGATTATCTCAGCAGCAGTGGAGGGCTGAGTAAGGAAGAAGTGACAGAGTACAAAGGGATATCTGAAAAATAAGTGAAAAGAATCAATGGAGATATAGTTTATAATTTTTACATTAATCAAAATATGAAGCCATTATTAACGTTGAGATTGGTTTGTTTTAAAATTTAGTAGTATTGGTAGGGATCAATCTATCCAAACTAATATTTACTATAAAGATTATTAGTTTTATTAGAAACTGACATATGGACTTTCTAAAATTGCTTTTGGACTTTAGGTCATATACATCATAGTTTTTACATGCCAATATATGATTGTGTGAAGACTTTCCACAATATACCCATGTTATAGGAGTTTCTCAGAAAATGGAAAGATCTTATCTTTGTAAACATTTTTATTTTTTCCTTGTTAACTCTTTGCTCTCCAAGGATCAATTATTCCATTTTACTAACTTAATAATCTCTGTATTCTGTATTGGAGACGATAACTTCTTGTTATTTTCCTAAAAATCACAATACTTATACTGTCACTTTTTAGCGTGACTGCTCAAATTCTCCCTGAGCAGCATATATTATTCTTCAACATGCATTATTTCTTCAAAATATGTGACAAGTATCCCTACAGAAGAGTGTTTTCACTGTTTCACCTAAAGCATTTTCCTTTAATTTGTTCTTTTTTTATTTTCCTGAGTGAAGTTTATACTAAATGCACTGAAGGGCTTCCCCCAATCAGTTTCTCAAAGTGTTTTCTTTTCTATATGGTGTGCCTTCTGATAACCATGCAAGAAAACTCCTTTATCTAGACCTTGCTGGGCTGATGTTACATTTGGGAATATAAGAGTCACTGGATTTTAAGAATATGTCTTTGAATATGTCTTTCTTTCCATCAAGAAATAATTACCCATTGTCAAACTGAATCAACTATAGATTCATTATGAGCATTTAAAACATGCCTAATTTTCATAGAGAACTTAAAAAATATTCCTTGTAAAAGCTAAAAAAAAATCCAGTAATTACAGAGCATCTGTCCTGAGCCAATAGATTTTGCAACATACAGATTGCCAGTAAAATGTCTTTTATAGACATGGTTACACATTTATGCATTGATTGCTATTTAATTGTCAGTGAATTATAGTCCCCAAAGCAATTTGTTTTAGTGATGTAGCTTTGGCCTTTGGTGCAACGATTATGCCATTTTATTATAAAGAAACTATTTGATACAATTTTTAAGGTAGTATGTCCATTATTTATGATAGCTTATTACCATATCCTATCAGGTTGGCTTCAGTGATGTAATTAGAATTCAACTTGTAACTACATTGATATAAAAGTGCAAGTGAAAGCATAGAAGTAACAACATTACGTAGTGCTTAGCATACTGCAATTCATTATTGCTTATTAATGCATGTGTATTCTGGAAATTACTGGATATCTATTGCTTAATAGCATAATTTATAAGTCCATGTGGTATGCATTAAATGGGCACTTCAAGATATTCCAATATATATCTGAACTCCAAATTCATACTTCCAGCATGGATCTTTGACCTAATAATGCAGCAGGCTGAGATTTGGCTACTCTCCTGCTGCAGCAAAATGTTAACATGAATTTCCAGTGGTGTATATTGGCTACATCCTTTAAATATTTTATTTTTATTTATTTATTTGAGAGAGAGAGAGAGAGATATACAGAAATAGGCAGGTAGACAGAGAGAATGGGCAATCAAGGGCTTCCAGTCACTGCAAACGAATTCCAGACGCGTGTGCCCCCTTGTGCATCTGGCTAACGTGGGTCCTGGAGAATCGAGCCTCGAACCGGGGTCCTTAGGCTTCACAGGCAAGAACTTAACTGCTAAGCCATCTCTCCAGCCCATTTTAGAATATATTTTCTTAAATATTGGCTACATCCTTTATCCACATTCATCACCTGCCTGCTTGATGCAATTCTGAATTCTTGAAACTTAAAAATAATATACTATACCATTAATTCCTGGTCATCACTGATGACATTGTCATTATATCTTTCATCTTTCATCTTTTTGCATTCATTTTTATCCTTGGCCAAGTTGCAAAATTTATGATATGTGTTATTAATATATTTGAAAAATTTGAATAATTATATATTTATCCCACCTTGATTTTTTAAAATATCAGTGCCCCAGTTTTGCAATATGCCTATATCCTTCACCCAAGGAATGAATTTGAACAGTTGTCCAGTATTGCATTATTTTTATATCCCTATCTCATTTTCCATTCTCCTTAGACAAACTTCTAAAGTAATCATATCCAAGTAAACACATGTACTTATTTTTAGAACTTCCAATGTAATTTTCAAATTGTCCTATCAGCTTGTCAAATTGTCTCTCATAAACATTTTACAATATACATATAAACACAAAGTCCTTAGATATGTGTGCCCCTCTTTAGTCTCCAATCAGGGTAATGTTTAAGAAAACCAAATGTTTCAGAATAAAACCAATTTCCTATAAACTCAATATATTGCTCAATTTCATTTAATGTTAAAACGTCTGACAGTCATTATTGTAATTATCTGAACCCTGACTTTTAAGCTTTATTTGGATATTGAATATGTATAACTGTGGTCAGTATATCAAAAGAAGTGTAACAAATGTTCTCCTATTTTGTTAGACTATGAATAAAAAGGTAATTAGTGGTATATTTCCCTTGTATTATCAACTTAGCTTGATGAAATTCAATTGGTAGCCTAGTAGAGTTATGTGTGGAAGAAACACTATGTGAAATGTAATCAGTATTTATTCACCCATCTTAGAAATATGGAGAAATGCCTTCTATATGATAACATGTGGTAATATTATCCTGGCTTTGAATTCATACATATAGTTAAACTTGAAGAAGTCACTGTCCTGTGGATGTTATAGCCTTGTAAATTGGCTATAATAATACAACCTATATGTAAGAGCTCTGAAGTCTATGGATGAGCTTGAGTAGATTGATCCTCCGACTTCATTGTCTATTGCTATTATTCTCTGTGCCTAAAATCTTTACATGGAATACTTCAAATAACATACTTCTATCTGGAATTGTTTAGTATTCCTTATTATCCTCCCCATTAAACTATTATTTGTGAGTCATTCAATTATGACTAATTTGTTCTTTCCTAAAGCCAATGACAACACAGACCAAAGAGACTCCATATTAGCTCTTGCCAAGGTACTCATTTATTGATAAGAGTTGCCATTCATACTGAAAATCTTTTGCCTTGATGAATAATTTATGAAAAACTTAGTGCTCATTTAAAAAGTAATAAAATTATTTCAATGGGAGTGAATTAGTGTGCTTGAATTATATTAGGCAAATACATCAGCAAAACTAGTCAACCACAGGCCAAAGAGATAGCTCTGTGATTATGTCTAAAAATATTTGGAAGGCTTTTAAGGCTTTTGCTTTTAAGGTTGAGAAAAATATATATAACAATAAAAATTTGTGGCACTAAGATGACTTTTCAATCATCCATTTCTCAAATATGTATTGATCACTAGCAAATATTTGATACGATGGGCAAAAATACTTTCTTAGAGTTAATATTATAGTTATTATATTATATATTTGACAAATATTTTTGTTTATCATGTATGTATTTCATATAAATATTTTAGAGATGCACTGTAAATCAGACTTGTGGAGAGTCAGATTGCCATCTGTAGTAACAATCCAGTATGCTAAAATAAATAAATAATGGCTTTGTAGCAACTGTCTCCAAGTGTCCAGGGGCTTGAAAGAAAAGCAGTTTCCATATATTTAAAATATTTTTAGTTATTTATTTACAAGAAGAAACAGAGGGAATGAAAGAAAGTGAGAGTGAGAAAATGTGAATATTAATGAGGGAGAGAAAAGGGTCATGCCAGGGCCTCTTGCAGTCTCCAGATGCATTTGCCACTTCCTACAACTGCCTTTTGTTAGGTACTAGGGAATTGAACTGAGGCCATCAGACTTTCCTAGCAAATGCCATCTCCTCAGCCCAGTTTCACTATTTTTATCCATGTTTCCAACTTACGTCCAACAACAGAATGCCAAAGATGCATTAATAAGCAATCAAAATAATGCCCTGCTTCTATCTCATTAGCTTACCTCCAGCTTCCTCTTACTAATGACCTTCAGTCAAAACTTATTTGACACAGTTTATTGTTTCTACTATACAGCTTTTCTGTTCACCTGCCTGCCTTTGAGGCTATGCTGACTCCTAAGATATGGTGGCCCTCTGGGTATAGTGACATCTAAATAAGTAGTCTTTACTTTTGTTAGAACCCTGGTCTTCATTAGTTTCAAAAAATAAGTAGGCACACAAGGCAATTTGCAATAATGGTAATTTCTTTTTTTTTAGTTATTTTTATTTTATTTATTTGAGAGAAAGAGAATGGGAATGCCAGGGCATTCAGCCACTGCAGACAAATTCCAAGCACATGTGCCACCTTGTGCATCTGGTTTATGTGGGTCCTGGAGAATCCAACCTTGATCCTTTGGCTTTTCAGGCAAGCACTTTAATTGCTAAGTCATCCCTCCAGCCCAATAATGGTAATTTCAATGAAGAAAATGTATATGAATGATATCACTAAAGGTAATGAAGTTAGGGGCATGGAATAATGTATTTGTCAAGGGACGATTTGTAGTTTGCCATTAAACTTTTATGATTTACAATACTGTAGGATTTGTAAAGGTGTGTCCCACAAACTTCCTGTTAGAAGAAATAGCACATTCAAAGGCAATGCACCAGGAGTAAGTTGGGATTTTTTTGAGAGAGACAGAGAGAGAGAGAATTGGCACGCTAGGGACTCATCCACTGTAATTGAACTCCAGATGCTTGTGCCACCTAGTGGGCATGTGTGACCTTGCCCTTGCCTCACCTTTGCACATCTAGCTTTCGTGGGATCTGGAGAGTCGAACATGCATCCTTAGGCTTCGCAAGCAAGCACTTTAACCACTAAGCTATCTCTCCAGCCCAGTAAATTGGTATTTTAAGGCATCAGAAGAGGGTCAGTGTTGCCAAAGCCTGATGAATGATGAGGGAAATTAGTAGAGCAAAGTAAGGAGATAAGGACAGAGAATCTTGCAGGAGCCAGGTCACGGAGAGCCTTGGTGTCTAATTTAATTATTTTGTATTTTACTTTAATAACTATGGAAAACCTCTCAAGGATTTTGTGAATCCAAATAACATGATTTGACTTGCACTTTAGCACAATATCAGTTGAGATAAGTGGAAACAGGGAGACCACTTGATAAACTTTTTACAAAATTTCAAGAATGAATGACACTGTTGCTCAGAGTAGTATGGTAGCTTTAGGAATGGAGATCTAAAGTTGGATTAGGGATATATTTTGGAGGTAAGAGCTGACAGACTTGCCAAGACAATAAGATACTCAGAATGAGATAGATGAGTGAAGATTGTGCTCTAGCTTTTTTGTGTTCTTCTTGTTTTGCTTGCTATACTGGATGGATGACAGGACTGTCTACAGACATATAAGGACTCGGTATGTTACAGCTTTTATCAGTATAGAGTACAGTGGCAGGATTAGAATTACTAATTAGTTCATATTACCAATCTGAATAGTTCACTTAAACAATTTGGAACTCAGTGAGTATCTCTGGGCTGGTAAAGGTGGGGTCTGCCACCTAGTGGATGTGTGACTAGGGGCAAGTTTTTTTTCACTTACCAGCCTCATTTTATGCAATGGTAAAACAGAGCTAAAGAGAGTACCCATCTTTAGGGTGACAGTAGATGTTACTTCATGAGATCCACAGTTACTTTCAACTTAGTCTCACAATTCCTAGAAAAATTCCTCAGATAATTTCTCATGTTTTGCAATATTGAGTGAGTAATTTTATTTTTGCCTTTTAGGCTTTATGAAAATTTAGAATAGTTACATCACATTATAATGTTCAGTTTTCAGTATTTACTTTGAAATCTTGAAAATATTAACCACACTCAAAGGAAAAGATCTCACTATATAAACTCACTAAGCCAATAAAAAAGTTGGCCTAAAAGTTCTTTTTGATGCCAATACTTTATAGTGAGATTAACATTATTTTGACAATTAGATCCCAGAGATGAAAATGCTGAAATTACTGAAGACTTTCAAGATTCAAAGAATTAAAAAAATAAAATCACAACTTAAAAATGAATGTATTATTTACATAGTTATACTGTATCTGTTTGTCATTGAATATTGATTTTCTAAGGATGCTTTAAGAGGGAAAAGGAATTTTACTGACAAGTTTTGCTTAAAAAGGAAAAACCTTGATACAATAATTTTCCTTTGTATAAAGCACATTAAACAAAGCCATCAAAACTTTTTAATCAAGCCTGAAGGTGCACACCTATATGCCTTCACAGCACTAGGGAAAGTGTGGCAGGAGAGTCCAAAATTCAAGCCTAGCCATTGCCACACAGAGACACCTTGCCAGTCCCATACCTTTAAGATATGGTAACATTTACTGATCATTTTATAAAAACTATTCTAAGCAGTTCACACGAATTTCTCATTTAATCCAACTCTTCAGATAGATATAATTATAATTGACATTTTTTCATTAGAAAATTGTAGGTTTGCAACATTTACTCATTAGTGAAAAAACCCAAAAATTGCATCCTGTTGGTGCCTTGGTATTTATTGCTCATGCATAGCTGTCAGTCTCCAGCCTGCCCAGCCATTGACTATTGCCTGAAACATTATTAAAGTTGGATTAAGAAATTTTTAGTTCCTGAAAATAAATAAAAACTATAGAATTATAAAAAGGTCCCAGGAAGCAGGAAAGCTGCACAGAAATCTGTAAATGGAAAAACTTGGATTGTGCAGCTACTTGGATTTCAAGAATAAAGCAAGGATGCAGGATTATGTTGTTGGGTTTCTCACTCCAATTACAATTTTTCTTCTATAACAATATACCTTAATCACAGTTCATAAAGTATAATCATTTTTTTTTAAGTAGAGACATAATTTGACCTCTTTTGGCTAGCTGGAAAATCTTTTTATCTGAAGAAGTTTTTTCTCTAATCAATTACATTGGGCATTCCAAGTAAACATTTTATGCCCAAAATACTTTACTTTCAAAAATCATTGATTTCTTTTCTCTATTATGAAGAATCAGCTCTCTCTCTCTCTCTCTCTCTCTCTCTCTCTCTCTCTCTCTCTCTCTCACACACACACACACACACACACACATCTATGCACATTTACATTCACATATAAAACAAAGGATTTGCTGTTTCAGCTTTTGACATAGCAATCACAGCTCTTGGTAACAGATTGTTTTTCTTGTATTTTACATTTTTAAAACAGAAATAAATTTTAAGGAAATAAGATGAATACAGAACAAGGCTAGCATTTAGGGTATTTCTTTTTCGTTCTGAAAACCTGTTCCTTATTCTCCATGTCAACTAATGTTTCTTGCTTGAAGCATTTTTACAAAGTGCCTTACATGTTGCAAACAGCTCAAGAGGTGGAGGCCTTACTGAATGTGTAAATAATACTTTGCGTCTCCCCTGAAAATTTGTCAGTTCTTGTGTTGATGTCTCAATTTTATCTCTTCTAGTTTTCCAATGAACAAGTAGTACACTTACGTTTTTTGTAATGAATCACTCTGAAAACAGAGTCGGACACATTGGAGGTCACTTTGGAGGTCAAGGTGGACAAATAAAGTTGTTTGGGAAATTGTGGGTCATTGAATTTTTCATGTTGTATTAACATAAATATGTGCTTAATGTAAATGAAATGTATGAAAGAAATTATTAAGGAAAGCTTTGGCAATGGTAGCACTTCTCTTATTAAGTCCAAATAATTTTTGTTGTTTTTGATTTTTTCCTGGGTCTTGCTCTAGTCTAGGCTGACAAGGAATTCACTATGTAGAATCAGGCTGACCTCGAACTCACAACAATCCTCCTACCTGTGCCTCCCAAGTGCTGGGATTAAAGGTGTGCGCCACCATGCCTGGCCAGCTCCACATAATTTGATCAACTTATTTAGAAAGCCTTCCCTTAACTTTAAACCATATATATGAATTTCTCATCCTCACATTATTTTCTGTCACCCCTAAAGACCAGCTTCTGTGTTGACACTTAGCTCTTCATTCTTGCAATTTACATTTCACTTAATTCTTTGAAAGTACAAATTATGAATCAGCTTTAGATTAATTGAACTGTGTAGCATTTTAATTTCATTCTTTCCCCTTTATGTAATAGGAGATATTTTAAGCAAATTAAAATTCATAGAAATAAGCCATCACTTATACAGTGGACTTTATGCATTGAGTGATGTTCCGAATGCTTTTCATATCTTGTCTAACTCTCAGATCAACTTTATGAGACATGTATTCCTACAAATCATGGGTTTCAGGATCAAAGGAAGAATAAAATGACCAAGAAAACATATTAAGCAATTATGAATGTGAGATTTGATTTGCCATCAGTCAACCTTTAACAAAACCCTTTGTTCTTTACTGTCAGTGTGAGATATAGAGATGAGATCAGATTTAAGGCAAACATAATATAACTTATTTTAAATACTCTCTTAATATAACATTTAAACTATATGCTCTTGATCTATTTCATCAGAACAAAGCATTTACCAACAATGGTTATTTAGGTTATGAAAGTACCAATGTCCCTTATTAGTAGTGAATTCAAACATTTTCATCATGTGTCTTACATATTGCAAACAGCTCAAGATTATATTTTGTACTCCCATGTTCAAATAAATGTCATTCTGTCACTCAGAAATTGATGTCTCTCTCCCACACATGAATTCACAATTTTTAGATATGTATGTGCTCATAAAAATATCAAGTATTTTGAGCTTTCAAAAATGTTCTTATTTAAAAGCCAACTCTGTGTGTCTTGTGGATATGTGCAAGAACTACATTATGATATATATCTAAAATGAAATTGCTGAGTCATAAGATATTGCAATTTTTTCCAAAGTGATTATTCTGGTTTATAGCTATAGTAGCACTCTATAAGGCTATTATTTTTATCAATCCTTAACAAAAGTAGGGCTATTAATCTTTTTTATATATTTTACTCATCTTTTTGCCAATTCCTTTGCACACATTAGAAGTCTGATCATGGATCCTTGCTTCTACAGTCTATATTTTTTTCTCACACTGCTAAGGACATCATATTCCTTAGCACATACCACTCTGGCTTTCTTCTTTCTTTTTGATTTGCTTACCAGTTTTCCTTGAAATACTGTGCTTTACAATATGAAATGGATTTAGAAGGAAGCTGCAAATAATACCACAGAAATAGAGTTAATAAAAAATTGACTCTATTACTACTTCTTTTCGTGAATGGGAAAAGGCTGGGGCAGTTATCAAAAATTAAAAACATGGATATTATGGGAGAATAGACCACTTGTCAGACAAGGTAAAATAATATTTGAAGGCAGAGTAGTGTAATAAAATGTTCCCTCAGGAAGAGAGCCATGGAAATCCATACTCTGACTTCACTATTTTTGCCTGTGTACTTAGCTGTACAATTTCACCAGAAGCTTGGCAGTAAAGGAATCATTTAAAGAATCCCATAAAAGTCAAATTTGTGGATACAGAGAAAGGTCGAGTGTATTATCTGAGGAAATTAGAAAATAAATATTAAAATGGTTAATCTGTGTTAATATTTTGTTGCTTCAATTGTAGTGCCACCAGCTGTGTGTGAGAGAGATATTTTGTAATCAATCATGGAACAGCATTTAATTTATACTTATTCGTAAGTTTATCTGTTATATTTGGTGTCTCTCTTTCCTTCCTTTCTTTTTCCTTCCTTCCTTCTTTTCTTCCTATGTTCCCTTCTTCCTTCAATAACTTTTTCTTCCCTAGTGTATAATTCCTTTTCAATTCTTTCTTCATAATGCTTTTTCTTTTGTAGTACATTGAAAAATCATCTTGTCAAAAACATCTCCATTTCATACTTTCATGTTATTGGTACAATGATTAGCTCAACTTCATTATTGTAGCACATTTTAGCAATGTGCTGTAAATTATTTGTTTCTCTGTTTAGGGGATTTTGCAGTGAGTTTTTAATATTTTGGTGATTAAAGCATTAGGGATATTTTGGATATTATTTTGCAGCACGTATATGCATATTGACATGCAAGAATGGAATTGTAGGTCATAGGAATGTGCTTATTTTGCTTGATTACTCAATGCCCCCAAATTATTCTAGTTGCACTGATGCATATTCTGATCAGTAGTGCTTGAGATTTCTGATTACAGAGATTTATGTCTGCTTTTTTTTTTTTTTTTTTTGGTTTTTTTGAGGTCGGGTCTCACTCTAACCCGGGCTGATCTGGAATTCACTATGTTGTCTCAGGGTGGCCTCCAAGTCACGGCGATCTTTCTACCTCTGCCTCCCAAGTGCTTGGATTAAAGGCGTGCGCCACCTTGCCAGGCCTGCTTTTTAACATTCAATTTGAGTTTTAATGTATAAATGGGTGACTTGTACTTTGTTATGTGAAAGATAAGTAATATTAGCATTTGAGGATGGAGGGAAATGGTTCAGTGTTGGCATTTCTTTGCAAACATGAGCACCTGAGTCCAATCCCCAGCACCTGCTGAAAGGAAAACAAAAGCCAGGCAAGGCAGTATACAACTGTCAGCCCTGAGGGGAACAGACAAGAGGGTTGTTGGAATTCACTGGTCATCCAGTCTAACAGAAAATTTTAAACTTTGTTTCAGTGAGAGACAGTGTCTCAAAGAAATAAGGCAGAAGAGGAAAAAAGGAGGACACTCAATGATCTCAAACTGGCTTCCATACATGTGTATATGCATGTAATTGCATAGAGACATGCATATACCACACATACAAGTGTGAGCACATTCACATGCACACACACACACACACACACACACACACACAGAAACACACACAATATGTCTAATTTTTAAGGATTTAAGTTAGAACCAATGCTTTGGACAAATATGTGCACTTATATAATCAAGCAATAAGGTATTTATATAATTATATTTTTGACAACTACTACATGTTCCAGTTATCCATGCTTGCCAATACAAGGCAGTATTGCAACAAATATCACTAAAATTCGTAGAATTATTACAGGATGTTTGAAAATTATATAAAAGAAACTCGCTAATTTCTAGATGCATGTGACTTACCAAAGTTGAAACAAGAATTATAACATGAAACTTAAATAAATCAATAGTGAGCAATAAGTTTGAGGCAGTAATCAAATCTTTCCCAACAAAGGAAATCCTAGGATAATATGGACTTGCTGTTGAAGTTTGTCATATCTATGAGGAAAATAAAATTGACTTTCCTCAAAATTTATTTCACCCAATATATATTGATGTAATACATTTAAACTAAGTTCATGATATGATAGCTGAATAGGGACACAATGCCAAGCTAAATATGGACCAACTTCCTTGTGAACATAATATAAAGATCCTCAGTAACATGCTTGCAAATTAAATTTTAAAATGTGAAAAACACTACACTGTTTAATATTAGCCATGCAAGGCTAGTTCAAGATATGTGGGCCAGTAACATAACACAGTAAATTAATAAAGCGAATGGTAAATGCACAGGATGATCTCAATAAATGTAGAAATAAAGCCTTTGACAAAACTCACTATCCACTGATGACAAATGTTCTTCAAAAAAACAGGAACATGATAATGGTATCTTCTCTTATTGAATATGTTACTTGAAGTTTTAGAGAAAAAGTTAAGAAAATGAAATTAAAAGCTTACAAACAGGCAAGTAGGAAGGTATTTTATTCCTATTTATACGTGAGAACATCTTATGATTTGAAGATCATGAAGAATAAACCAAAACACTTTTAGATGTGGTGAACAAATTCAGCCTATTACCATAAGAAAGCAACAGTTCTTTTATAAAACAAACAGTACCCTACTGATGAATAGGCAAACCAAATACATTCACAGTAGCCTCAAAAGAATAATATGTGGGCTGGAGAGAAAACTTAGTGGGTAAGGCGCTTGCTTTCATAGCCTTACAGCCTGGGTTCTATTCCCCAGTACCCAAGTAAAGCTAAATGCACAAATTGGCACATGCATCTGGAATTCATTTGCAACACAAGAGGTAATGGTGTGCCCATTCTCTCTTTCGCTCTCCCACCTGTCAGTGTAAATAAATAAAAATATTTTAAAAGAATAATATGTAATAACACAAAATTCAACAAAACATGTAAAAAGCCTTTTGCAATGAAATTTATCTAACACCAAAGAAACAAAATTGAAGAAAACACTAAAAGATATAAATACCTGCCATGTTCATTTACTGGGAAAATTAATAATAATAAATATAATGCTATTCAAAGTTATTTAGAGTATAAATACAATGTGCTTAGAAATGTCATAAAATTCTTCACAGAATTAGAACAATTCTAAAATTCATAAACACTAACGATCCCTAATAACCAAAATAATACTGAGCAAAAGACAAGTGCTTCAATATACTATCCTTCCTTATCTTAAATGATAATTAACAACCACAGTACCAGGTCTAGTATTGCCTTGGCATTAATACAATAAGACATTAATACCTTTTTTGAATAATGGAATACAATAGAACGCCCAACATAGTTATTGTCATTTGATTCTTGACAAAAGTGTGTATAACATCACCTGGAAAGTAGGATAACCTTATGAACAGGATAGAAATCAGGTCCTTGTCTCTTACCCTATACAAATATTCACTGAAATAAATCAGAAATTATAACTTAAGTCTTAAAAGTCCTAAACTATATATATATGTATATATATGCATAGAGAGAGAGAGAGTTTCATAATCAGTAGCAAAAAAGTAACAAACAATTGACATTACACCAACCAAAAGTCTTCCTCTAGCAAATGAAGCAATCAGAAGAGTAACAAGATTGCCTAACAGAAGAAAGTACTTGTTAGCGATTATCTGACAGAGTATTAATATCCATGATATGTATAACAGGTTTAACAAAAGCAGGTTTGGAGTAAAGAATGAGACCCTGTTTCAGGAACCAGCACAACAAAATGAAATAACTTGTGTTAACATTTCCAAGAGGTTATAATGAACTGTTATTTATTATTACCTGTCACTAATCATCTATTTTTAGACTTTTTTTCCTACTTATATTCTTTTCATGGTATTTTATTGAATAAGAGGCACATTTCAGGAATTTTCATATCAGTCCAGATATACATAGCAAATACTCCATATTCCTCACAATTCAGGAATGGAGAAGAAAGAGGGGAGATAGTAACTGTAATTTGGGGCCTAAAACCTAAAATTTCTCCAGGAAATGATATGTGGGGGTGAGAATAGTCTCAGTGGACAGCAGAAGAACTTCTGAGACAGAATTGCTAGACGACAAAGATTCCCTTAACATATCTCACAGTTAAGTGCACACAGGCATATTTACAGGCATTGTTTTACATTATCTATACATTTTAACAGTGCTATAGAAGATTATATATATATATATATATATATATATATATATATATATGTCATAGAACAAATAATTCAATTGGCAGATGAACTGAATGAACAGTTCTTAGAAGAAGTATAGATGTCTGTAAATTCATGAAACATATTCAGTATCTTCAGATTTCAGTGAAATGCAAATCAAACTACATTGATTTTCCATCTTAGCCTGTAAGAATGTAAATCATCAAAAATAAAAGAAGGAAGAAAAAATAGAAGGGAGGGAGGGAGGAAAGGAGGATGCAAGGAAAAGAGGAGTGGAGGGAGGAAGGAAGGAAGGAGAAGAGGAAAAATGATTTAGTTTTCATAAAATTTCTGTAAGAAGCCCCGGTAAATAACCATGGCCCTGGAGTTCTTTCCATTCAAGTGGTACTATAGACCCATGGCAATGTATTCAAACCTTGACTGTCACTTTGCTCTTAATAATGTTTGCTGCTGCTTTACAACTTTGAAAAGAAGAAAGTAAAAGAAAAGAAAAAAATATGCTGGCAGTGTTTCAGAATAAAGGAACCATTTTATTATTTTGAAGGAATTATAAATTAGTCTAGCAACTAAAAACATCTCATGTTAGATCTACCATTTGATCCTGATATACTACTCCTAGATATATACCCAAGGCAATACAAGCCAGAATACAACAGACATACATGTATATCCATGTTCATTGTGGCACTATTCATACTAGAAATGTAAGGAATAGTCAAGTAAGGAAAATAGAAATGGAGATTACCTATTAATTGAAAAGAGCCATACAAGTTTAGGCAAGTATTCCATGTTTTCTTTCATATGTAGACTCTAAAAGAGATAGATGGAAGTGGAGTTGATAGTATTATTGAGGAAGAAGATCAAGCTAGTAGAATGGGGGTAATAAGAGAATGTAATGGGTTGAATATGATTAATGTATGTTAGATATAGGAGTGAAAGTATCACAATAAAACCTATTATTTTTTACTATTAATGTATACTAATAAGATTATAAAACTAATAACTAAATTACAGCATGCTGAGGATGAGATACATTCATTCAATGGATGTGAGGTTTTATTCATATTATACTTTTTGCATATGTCTAGGTTCAGTGCATGAAAAACTGAGACAAACAAAAAGTTGCAAATTACGTAGAATGGAGTATCTCAGCAAAGAACCCATTTGAAAAATTGAGAAAAATGATTTTCTTCTAACTCTTGAAGCTCCCAGAACTCTGTAAAAACACAGCAAATGAGTAAAAGTGTAAGGAACAGAAAATGGAAGCAGTACTCATGACAGAGTATGATAGTTTGAAAAGTTACTAACTACATGGATGAATATATACTTCTACATTCAGCCACGAGGACATCTAAAGACTTAAATTATTTAGGTATTACAATATATTTTTTAAAGAAATGGCCTCTTGAATGCACATAATCCTTTTTTCTCTTATTTTAAAAATTTGATTTTATTTTAGTGAGAGAGAGAGGGATACACACACACACAGAGACAGAGAGAGAGAGAGAGAGAGAGAGAGAGAATTGGCATGGCAGATGCTGGAGCCACCTAGTGGACATATGCAACCTTGAGCTTGCCTCATTTTTGTGTGTCTGGCATATGTAGGCTCTGGAGAGACTAACATGGGTCCTTAGGCTTCATAGGCAAGTACCTTAACCACTAAGCAATATCTCCAGCCATACAGTATAATTTTTAAATATCAAGTTTTCAACAGAGAAAGTCACAAAGTATAAAAAGAAGTAGGAATTCATATTCATTTCATTGGAATAAAATAACTGACAAAATTCATTGTGAATTACCTTAGTAATCAAAGTTATTAGGCAAAGTCTAAATCAACTTGCTTAAATATACTTGATTAACTAAAGAAAGCCAGAAAAAAAACAATGCATACTAAGTGAGAATACCAAGAAAATGATAAGAAATATAATATGCAAAGACATGGACATTCTGGGGCTTAAAATTGGAGTAGATGAAATGAAAGAATTACCAGAGGATATTCTAGCATATTTGAACAGACAGAAGAAACATCCTTTGAACTGGAACATTGGACTATTGAAATCAGATTGTATGAGGAGCAGAGTTGGAATAATGGAAAGAGACATGCTACTAGAGCCTGAGGGACTTATGGGATATTATCACATAAACCATAATATTCACTATTATAGAGACAAGGAGAATATTTGAAGATCTATGGTTTCTGTAGCTGAAAGCTCTAAAGTGTTAAGACACAAGTTTATACGTTAAGAATCCAGATGAACTCCAAATACAACAGTATCTAATAAATCCCCATCAAGTGGTCAAACTCCCTTTAAAAAAAAATCTAACAATGACCAATGTTGGCAAGGATGTGGGGAAAGAGGAGCCCTCATCCACTGTTGGTGGGAATGTCAACTTGTACAACCACTATGGAAATCAATTTGGAGATTTCTAAAAAGGATGAACATAGAGCTACCTACAAACCCAGTTATTCCCTTACTGGGCATTTATCCTAAATGATCCATGCATCAATACAGAGACATTTGCTCAACCATATTCATAGTTGCTCAATTCATTATAACTAAGAACTGGAATCAACCCAGATGCCCATCATTGGATGAATGAATAACAAAATTGTGGCATATTTACACAGTGGAATTCTACTTCAGTAAGAAAAAAAACAACACAATGAAATTTGTATACAAATTAACAGACTTGGAACAGATTATACTCAGCAAACTCACACAATCGCAGAAAGACAAACTCCACATGGTGTCACTTATCTGTGGTTCCCAATCTGGACCTGCTCAAGTTGCTGTCATACCTGATAGGCAACTCAAAGCCCAGACAATAGAGATGGAAGGGATTGGGGGGAGGAGAGAGGAAGGGGAGGGGGAAAAACAAACACAAAATTAAATCCAAAATGAGCTGATACCATAGAAACCTTTATCCTTGGGGATAGGCTAAAAGATATAACCCTCAAAAGGAGTAAGGGAGGAGCACCTGAAAAGTAGGGCTCTGGTGAAGGTGGGCTGATGCCTAAACTTAAAAGGAATTTTTTTTTCTGTCTCTGACCTGTAACTCCCAGTACCAGAGATTACTTGCTACCCACATTGAGCTGTTGATCAGAGAGACCTACAAGGTCCCCAAGTCAAGGCAGCTTTCTGTCAAAGTACTTGATTACCTGCCTGAGACAAAAGCTAAGACTCTGTTGTGGAAGACACCATGTGCTTCTGACACAGAGCACAGAGAGACCTGGTTGGAATTCAAAAGAAAGCCAATCCCCAGACACTCCACAGACAGCCTGTCTATTGTTGGAAAGTGCTGTAAGAGCTACTGGGGGAAAATGTCCAATAACGGTCTGAGCAACCAGAGGTTTAAGCTACTCAGAAGCAAACATCCTGACATGATGTAGATGCCAGTGCAATAGTGGCACTCAGCCTTAGTGGGTAACCAATAGCTTTCTTATTGGACAAAAGATCTGCTGTGTGTAAAGGAACCCATATCTGAAATTGGGAACCAAATCAGGATCCTATGGAGACAAAGATTATGCTCTCCAGTGTCAAGCTCCCACTAGTCTTTGGCTAAAAGAGGGGTTCCATACATCAAATTCAACATAAATTAATAATGTTTATCCAATTTAAACTATGCTGAGTTCACTCTCCGTTGGAGAATCTGTTCTTCTTTTTCAGAAGAGACCTGAGGAGATAAACTACCGCTCACATTTCAGCCAAGCCACAGCTGAATCTACAGAGGAATTGGGATGATGAGCAAGAGTGCTGCTTCCATGATGTTCCTTTTAATCAGTACCACAGTGAAGGAGGCAGACCCTGAGGATACTCAACACCTACCAAAGTTGAGATCCAGAGGCTCCTAAAAGCTGATCACTTAAGTAGACTTAAAACTCACCCACCATGGCCCAGGCAATTTTGTGGAAAAGGGGGTGGAAATACTGTAAGAGCCACAGGTTGAGACATCATTCCCAGAGGCATTCCTTACCCCCTAAAAATTTACTGACTGCTGCTCCCACAACACATAAATTACAACCCCATGGGGAATACCTGCAACCCCACTGAGGAGCATCCCCAACGGAATGGGGCAGAGATGAGGGAAAAGAGGGTACCAACACATTCTGTATACATACAAAATATCTTGTTAATAATAATAATAATAATAAACATAAAAAAGAAATAAAACTTGAAAACAGAAAGACATAATAGACTTACCATGTTAAAGGGATCCTCAGTGATACTAATTGCCAAGTTCTTACTTCTTAGCCGAAAAAAATGGAGGCTTCCAAGAAAATCACAATAATACTGCAAGAAAATTGCATAAATAAAATTCTCAGGAAAAAAAGTCAAATAAAATTCAGTGTTACATAAATATCACCTTCCAAAATGATGAAGTCAAGATATTCCAAGTCAAAAGAGCTGTGGTTGATTACTAGTAAAATAGTTTTATAACGTTGAAATAAAAAGGCATAGGGCAAGAACTTGAAGTCATTACAAAGATATTTGGATCCCAGGACAAAGTAATGACATAGGTAAATGCCAAGGTCAATATCATCCTGTTTCTGTTTAGTAGCTCCACTTTTAGTTGCCTCCATTCAAAGAAAATGCATAAATTAATAACAAACCCATTTGGTGTTTCATATAATATGTAAAGATATATATTTTAATGGTAGCAGCATAATAAAATTGATTTTGATCTATGCAAGAAAATAATTTTCCTAGTTAAAATCTAGGTTTTTGGGAAATGATATTTCTAGTTCCATGTCTGGTACATGCTAGCAGGATAAACATAGTATGATTATTGGGCTTACCTCATTTATTTGCCTTTCCTAATAAATCACTACCTCATATTACCTGTAACATAATGCCTGACAATAGTGGTTTTATAGATTTTTATCTCATTATACAGATGTTAGTAGGAGATAAGTCTTCTGTCATAGAGCCTCAAAAGGATTCGTGTGTGTGTGTGTGTGTGTGTGTGTGTTTTGTTTGGTTTTGGTTTTGGTTTTGGTTTTTCGAGGTAGGGTCTCACTCTATCTCAGGCTGACCTGGAATTAACTATGTAGTCTCAGGGTGGCCTCAAACTCACAGCGATCCTCCTACCTATGCCTCCCAAGTTTTGACATAAATTTTATGTCAGTCAGAGAATTTCTATAAATAAGATTACAACACAGCATGTGAGGTACACACACACACACAGAGAGAGAGAGAGAGAGAGAGAGAGAGAGAGAGAAAGAGAGAGAGAGATACAGAAAAGGTAGTGATGTTTAGAAAGTATAATTTTTTTTTACACTTCATTGTTTCACATTACCCTTTTATTTTCTTTTCCTTCCCTCCTTCCTTCCTTCTTTTCTTCACTTCTTCCCTTCTCCTTCCTTCCTTCCTTCCTTTCTTTCCATTTTGAAGTAGGGTCTCATTCTAGCTCAGGCTGACCTGGAATTCACTATGTATTCTCAGGCTGGCCTGGAACTCACAGCAATTCTCCTACCTCTGCCTCCTGAGTTCTGGGATTAAAGGCATCCACCACCATGCCCAGCAAGTTTACCTACTTCTATTATATTATTAATACATTCATCTCACATAATGTTCAGTTTGAAATAAGCATCCAGTACTGCATGTGTGAAATTGCTATGAAACATTTATACCAATATGACCACTTTAAAATGAATTATTTTAACTAGCAAATTATATTTAATTTTGATGTTTACTTGCTTTCAGTTCACATGGCAAGTATGACTGCCTGTTTCTATGCTTGCTATGTCTTGACTCATTTTCACTAACATCAAAACTTTCTTGAGGTTATTGAATCCATAAACATGAGAAAAATCTAATTAAAATGCAGCAGTAACTTTTTCCAGACTATATTGTACTTATATGAAATTTGAAACATACTGTGCACACACACATAAAATACATGTTATTAGAAAACACACATTTGCTATAGTGATTACTTTTTCAAGAGACAAGTACTGGCAGCTGAAGGCACTCACACTTTTTGTAATGTTCCCACAGCAATTTTACTCTCATCAGAAACACAAAACTTTCCTGGAAAGAAATATGATTTGTTATTTTAAAAGCCTACCAGAAATTATGCATATGAAATATTTCTTCAAAGTGTAGGCACCAATTGTAAAGGCATGTTTACATTTAATTTGAGATTTGTTAAAGGCAATCATGTAACTAATGCAAAATAAACCATACTATTGAACCAGGTATGGTGGTACACACATTTAATCCCAGCATTTGGGAGGCAGAGGTAGGAGGATTGCCATGAATTCTAGGCCAGCCTGAGACTATGTAGTGAATTCCAGGTCAGCCTGGGCTAGAGTAAGACCCAAACTATAAAAACAATAAATAAATAAGTAAATAGATAAACAAATAATACTATTGTTTCATCCAACTATTTTAACTGGTTTCTAACTTTATGTCACTTATTATGCAGAACATTGGGCTTATCATACACCATAAATGGCTATAAATACATGCTTTCACAAGGTTTAGCTCACAAAAACTTAAGGTGAGTTATTTAGGTAAATTATATGCAGCATACCCTGGTGAACAATTCAGTATGGAAAATTAGGAATCACAGTGAAGCTCAGAGGACTAAAAAGCATTTGGTGAACCTGGGAAGGATCACAGAGAAAGAGCCCGCTTATTGGAGATATGAAACACAAGATTTTAAAAGCCAAATAATATTGGGAAAGAAGTAAAATGGTGCAGGCATCAGGAATAGCACATCTAATGGAAGTATAGAACATCAAAAATGCCACTAGGCAAAAGAAACATGTATATTGTGCATGAAAAATAATACTTTATGAAGCTACAAAATATTAATGTTCAAACCAGAAATAGCCTTTCTTAGTTCAATAAACAGTGTTCTGTTTTAGCTGCTTGGTATTGTTTAGTTTTCATTTGATTTATGCTTTATTTTGAATGGGCAGTATAGAGCATCATATCATTTTTAGAAAGGATTTGACTGGTTCTAAATTACATTATCAACTCAGAAATATTAACTAAATTGAAAAAGTACATTAAGTCTGGATATAATGAAACATATTCAAATCACATCACTTTAAGTACTCAATTGATACATTCTACTGGGTATGTGTTGTAGAAAAGAGTAAAAATAAAAGGAAGATATTCATGACCACAGTATAAAACCAGCACCTGGGAGGCTGAGGTAAGATGAGCACTATGAGTTTGAAGCAACCCTGGGATACAAAGTGAGTTCATGGTAAGGCTGGGCTGGAGTAAGACCCTAACTTAAAAGATGTAAAATGCCCCTCCTACATTCATATGTTTGAGTACTTAATCTTCATTTGGTGGCACTGTTAGGTAAGCTTGTGGACCATTAGGAGGTAGAGCATTCCTGAAAGAAGTGTGTCACTTGGGGTCAGCCTTCAATTTTTATAATACAACCCATTTATTTTCTCCTTGTCAATGTGATTATATGAAGCTCATTTTCTGCTCCTGACATGCTTTTCCTTATAGTATAAACAGCCCCTTAAAACTTTCAGCCAAAAATAAACTCTATCTCACCTTAAGTTGCTTCTAGACAAGAAAGTAAATGAATACCTGCCTGTTTTCCTATGGATGGTGTGATTTTTAAGTTCCGTTGTCAACTTTATCTGATTAGGAATCCACAGATATTCCTCTTGGTTGGGCATCTGAGGTTGCTTCCAAGAAGAATTGAGTGAAGGAGGAAGCCCTTCTTCCAGAGTGAGCACTACCCAAAGTGGGTGGCCTTTCCAGAGGGGGGTCTTTATGTAAGAAAGCTCTGGGGGAAAAGAGCCTATTTTCTCTCATGGGGCTGCTGGTGCTGTTGTACATACATCTTTCCTTTTCAGGTATCCTTCCTTGGCATTGGAACCAAGTTTTCCTCAGCATTTCTGAGTGGACTGAAGACCAGCCACTCTCCAGGAAACCTCAAGGCCTTCAGTGCTGGATTGGGACTGCTCAAGCATACAGCCACATGGACTGAGAAGTTCCCTGACTCCCTTGACTCTTGAGCCTGCAGAATGCAATTGTTGAATTGCATCAGTTATGTTCCTCTGGAGAACCCCTGACTAATACAGGTGGTTTCTAGCTTTTCGATAAAAGCAATAAGACTAGAGTGAATTTTTTGTATAGTTTTCTTTTCATACATATAGGCCTTTGGTATTTTTAATGGAAAATATTTGCAAGTTGAGCTTTTGACTCACAGAATGTATGTATGTTAAATGCTGGTCTGGTACATATCAAAAATTCATTTTCAAATATTTAGTAGCAATTTATATTCCAAGATACTATCCTTTCTATTTCTTTAACACATTTTAGAATGTATTAGTATCTAGTATCTAATTTTAATGTTGGCTATCCCAAAGTATATGAAAAATTTTCACTCTGCTCTGCAGTTTTCATTGACCTAAAGATACAATATTGTTTTATACACCTAGCATTTACTTCTTTAACTATTAAAAATTGTTATCAATTGTTTTGATTATACATTATATATTTTAAATATGAGCTATTTTATTTTACATATATTGCAAATATCTTTTCCAAGTCTGTAGTCTTATTTAATATCATGTATGAGATATTTTGGGGGTGTTGATTTTTCTTTAAGAATTTATTTTTAATCCCAAGGTCATAAATTTTATATGTTTCTTTAGTCATTTAAAGCTTTTTCCTTAGTTTCTGTTTTAGTTGCTTGGATGCGCACATCATCATGGCAGGGACACATGGCTTGAGCAGAGGTAAAACTAGTCTGAATGAGTTAGATCTGGCAAACTGGTCTAATAAACCTCAAGGTCCTCTTATAACAACACATGTGCTCCAACAAGGCTCCACCTCCAAAATTACCTCTAGCTGAGGACCAATTATTCAAAACATATTAGGTTATGGGGCTGGAGAGAAGGCTTAGCGGTTCAGGCATTTGCCAGCAAAGCCACAGGATCCCGTTTCTACCCTCCAGGACCACATAAGCCATATGCACAAGGTGGAACATGCATCTGGGGTGTGTTTGCAGTGGGTGGAGGCCCTGGTGTGCCCACTCAATCTCTCTCTCTCTCTTCCTCTTTCTCTGTCAAAAAAATAAATAAACAAAAATACAATATTAAAAAAATCAGACTTCCAGTTAAGATGGCGGCATAGGTACCACAGCAAAGCAGCCTAGGGGGTAAAAAGCCAAAAAAAAAAAAAAAAAAAAACAAAACAGCAAAATACACATTTTTCCTAAAAAGTGAGGTGTATAGGAAATTGAAACAGCAGCGGAGAAGTAGGAGAGATCCAGAGCATTCAGAGCCCGCACGGGCCAGCAGAAGCTGCTCGCGCAGGACGGATCCGAGAGCAAGACCATGGTGGAGGTGCGCCAGCCAGCCGCCAGGCTCGGCCTGAGCCACAGGAAAAGCCAGGCGAGGGGATTTTCCACTCACACCGGAGCTCTCCCCAAACTCAAGAAATGTGAAGGGAGAACAGCAGTGAACAACGGAGGAGCAGATCACAAGGTAGAAGAACACGTGGAGCAGCGGGAGAACTAGAGCAGCATCAGCTCCCTCCTGCTCCCCCACCACCAGTGCCCAGGCCCTGGGAACATAGCAGCAGTCCAGGGACTCGGCCACGCCTACTTGAACTAACAGAGCACCAAAGAGGGACCCAATCAAGAGTGCAGCTGAGACCAAAATCATCCCAAAAGGTAACTGGGATTACACCAGGTCAGTACCTGCCTAATAAACCTGGTATATAGGCCTGAACCACAAGTGCTAATTGCACCTTCCATATCAGGATAAATTATATGTTAAATCGAATGGATGGTCAAATTTGCCATTCTTAAATAAGTTGAATTTTGGGCTTGATATTTTTTGCTTCTTGAATTATAGTGGCCTTGTTTACTCTTCTGTTATACATTAGGGAAGGGTCTCACCTGGTCACAAGCTGACTTGGAACCCTCTACAGACCAGAAATCTTAACTGCCTTGTTGTCAGGATTAAGGGAGTGGGTGAGGCACTACACAGCCTAAGGGACAGACAGAGGATCTGGTTGCCATAATACCTACTCTTGGATAAATAATCTGTGCTGTTTTTCATTGAAAGTGTATATTATTTAGTTAAATTTGAGAATCTGCCTGTATTTTGTTCCACTTAGCCTACTTGAATACTCTCATAGCAGGCACACCCAACACCTAGAGTCACTTTCGTAGATACTCTGAGAGTCTTCAGAGCCACACCTAGTGCCTTAAGCTCCTACCCTGAAGATATATAACATCAGATTGATTGATACATCTCTTTATACCCAGCTAACTGGAAAATCCAATCATTAAATAATCCAAGTTGCAAAAATGTATACATTATAACACAAGAAACACCAAAAATCAAGACAATATAAATCCACCAAAAAGTATTAATGCATCAGAAATGACCTCCAGTGAGAACAAGTTAGAGGAAGTGCCTGAGAAAGATTTCAAAAGAATGATTATAACTATGTTCAAAGAACTCAAAGAAGAAATCAAAGGAAGCAAAGAAGACACAGGACGCCAATTTAATGAAATAAAGAGGTCAATACTAGACAAAAATGAGGAAATAGAAATAATAAAGAAAAAACAGTCAGAATTACTAGCAATGAAGAACACAGTTAATGAAATAACTATCCATTCAAATAGACAGAGAAATAAGGACATTCCACAACAAAAGCAGGCTAAAGGAGTATTTGAAGACAAAACCAGCTCTAGAAAAAATACCTGAAAAATCCTCCATGCTGAGTAAAAACAAAAGCACACATATAAGGAACTGGGAAAAAACAAACAATACTCAAATACTAATTAACACAAGAGAGCAAAAGTAAAACCGGAAGAACTACAAAAAATGGCAAAAATGAATACACACCTTTCAATAATATCTCTTAATATTAAGGACCTCAATGCCCCAACTAAAAGGCATAGGTTCACAGACTGGGTTAAAAAGCAGGATCTTTCAATTTGTTGCCTCCAAGAAACCCACCTTTCTACAAAGGATGGACACTATCTTAGGGTGAAAGGTTGGAAAATGATGTTTCAAGCAAATGGACATAGAAAACAAGGAGGGGTTGCTATCCTAATATCTGACAAGGTAGACTTCAGTCCAACATTAGTTAAGAAAGATAAGGAAGGCCACTTTATATTGATTAAAGGCACCCTCCAACAGGAGGACATTACAATCCTAAACATATATGCACCTATCATGGGGACCCCCAAATTCATCAAACAAACACTATTAGAGCTAAGGTCACAGATAACACCAAACACAGTGGTAGTGGGTGACTTCAACACCCAACTCTCATCAATTGACAGGTCATCCCTGGAAAAAATAAACAATGAGGCATCTGGACTAAATGAAGTCATAGAAGGAATGGACCTAACAGATATCTACAGGACATTTCATCCAGATGCTGCAGAATATACATTCTTTTCAGCAGCACATGGACCATTCTCTAAAATAGACCATATATTAGGACACAAAGCAAATCCAACAAATACAGGAAAATTGAAATAATTCCTTGCATTCTATCTGACAACAATGGAATCAAACTGAAAATCAATAGCAAGAAAGGCTATAGCGCATACAGAAAATCATGGAAATTAAACAACACATTACTAAATGATGAATGGGTCAATGAAGAAATCAAGAGAGAAATCAAAAAATTTATAGAGTCAAACGATAATGAGAACACAGCATACCAAAACCCCTGGACAAAATGAAGGCAGTCCTAAGAGGTAAATTTATAGCTTTAAGTGCCTATTTAAAAGATTGGAAAGGTTGAAAGTAAACAACCCAATGCTTCACCCTAAAGCCTTGGAAAAAGAAGAAAAAGGCAAACCCAAAATCAGCAGACAGGAAGAAATAATAAAGATTAGGGCAGAAATTAATGAAATAGAAACAAAAAAAAAAATCCAAAGAATCAATGAAACAAAGAGTTGGTTCTTTGAAAGGATAAACAAGATTGATAAACCCTTAGCAAATCTGACCAAAAGAAAGAGAGAAAAGACACAAATTAATAAAATTAGAGATGAAAAAGGTAACATCACAACAGATGCCAGAGAAATTTAAAAACTCATAGGGACATACTATAAAAGCATATACTCCACAAAGTATGGAAATCTGAAAGAAATGGATGATTTCCTTGATTTATATGACCTACCTAAATTAAATCAAGATGAGATTAATCACTTAAATAGACCTATAACAAGCATGGACATCCAAACAGTTATCAAAAATCTCCCAACTAAAAAAAGCCCAGGCCCAGATGGTTCACTGCTGAATTTCACAAGACCTTCAGGGAAGAGCTAACACCATTGCTTCTTAAGCTTTTCCATAAAATAGAAAAAGAAGGAATTCTACCAAACTCCTTCTATGAAGCCAACATCACCCTGATACCAAAACCAGGCAAAGATAGAACAATAAAAGAAAATTACAGACCAAACTCCCTCATGAACATAGATGCAAAAATTCTCAACAAAATATTGGCAAACCAAGGGGAGGGGGTAGGTCATGGATGAGCCTAATAATGGTACCAAACTGACTGTATTTGCTGAATACAGTACTGACTAATAAAGAAAAAATCTAAAAAAAATATTGGCAAACAGAATACAAGAATATATCAGAAAGATCATTCACCCGGACCAAGTAGGCTTTATCCCAGAGATTCAGGGATGGTTCAACATACACAAATCGATAAATGCAATACATTATATAAATGGATTGAAGGACAAAAATCACATGATCATCTCATTAGACACAGAGAAAGCATTTGACAAAATCCAACATCCTTTCATGATAAAAGTCCTGCAGAAACTGGGAATAGAAACAACATAACTCAATATAATAAAGGATACTGATGACAAGGCTACAGCCAACATATTACTAAATGGGGAAAAACTGGAAGCTTTTCCTCTAAAATCAGGAACAAGACAAGGGTGTCCACTGTCCCCACTTTTATTTAATATAGTACTGGAAGTCTTAGCCATAGCAATAAGGCAAGAGACACACATAAAAGGGATGCAAATTGGAAAGGAGGAGGTCAAGTTATCATTATTTGGAGATGACATGATTCTATATATAAAGGACCCTAAAGACTCTACCAGCAAACTGTTAGAGCTGATAAAAACCTACAGCAATGTAGCAGGATACAAAATAAATACACAGAAATCAGTAGCCTTCATATATGCTAACAACAAACACACAGAGGATGAAATCAAAGAATCACTCCCATTCACAATTGCATCAAAGAAAATAAAGTACCTTGGAATAAACCTGACCAAGGAAGTAAAGGATCTCTACAATGAAAACTTTAAAACACTCAAGCGAGAAATCGCAGAAGACACTAGGAAGTGGGAAAAAATCCGTTGTTCATGGATTGGAAGAATCAATATTGTGAAAATGGCAGTCTTACCAAAAGCAATCTACATATTCAATGCAATCCCCATCAAAATTCCAAAGGCATTCTTTCTTCATGGAAATAGAAAAAACAATCCAAAAATTCATTTGGAATCACAAAAAAACCTCGAATATCCAAAAATAATACTGAGCAACAAAAATAAGGCGGGTGGTATTACTATACCTGTTTTTAACCTATACTACAGAGCCATAGTAACAAAAACAACATGGTACTGACACAAAAGCCAACATGTAGATCAATGGAACAGAATAGAGGACCCAGATGTAAGTCCAGGTAGCTATATTATTTTATTTCAATAAAAATGCCAAAAATACTCATTGGAGAAAAGACAGCCTCTTCAGCAAATGGTGTTGGAAAAACTGGATATGTACGTGTAGAAGGATGAAAATAGATTCTTCTCTCTCTCCATGCACAAGAATTAAGTCCAAAGGGATTAAAGACCTTACCATCAGACCAGAAATTCTAAAACTGCTAGACAAAAAAGTAGGGGAAAACCTTCAACATATTGGTGTTGGCAAAGACTTTCTGAATACAACCCCAATTGCTCAGGCAATAAAACCACAGATTAACCACTGGGACCTCATGAAATTGCAAAGATTTTGAACAGCAAAGGACACTGTGAATAAAGCAAAGAGGCAACCTACAGAATGGGTAAATTCTTTGCCAGCTATATATGTGATAGAGGATTAATATCTAGGATATAAAAAGAACTCAAAAAGTTAAATAATAAGAAATCAAACAAGCCAATTAAAACATGGGCTATGGAGCTAAATAGAGAGTTCTCAAAAGAAGAAATACGAATGGCATGTAAGCATCTAAAAAAATGTTCTACATCCCTAGTCATCAGGGAAATGCAGATTAAAACTACATTGAGATTCCATGTCACTCCTGTCACATTGGCTACCATCATGAAAACAAATGATCATAAATGCTGGTGGGGATGTGGAAAAAGGGGAACCCTTCTCCACTGTTGGTGGGTATGCAGTCTGGTCCAGCCATTGTGGAAATCAGTGTGGAGGTTCCTAAGACAGCTAGAAATAGATCTACCATACGACCCAGCTATAACACTCTTAGGCATATATCCTAAGGACTCATCTCATTTCCTTAGAAGTACATGCTCAACCATGTTTATTGCTGCTCAATTCACAATAGCTGGGAAATGGAACCAGCCTAGATGTCCCTCAACTGATGAATGGATAATGAAGATATGGCACATGTATACAATTGAGTTCTACACAGTAGTAAAGAAAAATGAAGTTATGAAAGTTGCAGGAAAATGGATGGATCTGGAAAGGATTATACTAAGTGAGGTAACCCAGGCCCAGAAAGCAAAGCACCACCGCTTGTTCTCTCTCATATGTGGATCCTAGCTACAGATGATTGGGCTTCTGTGTGAGAAGGAAAAAACTCAGTAGCAGAGTCCAGTAAGCTAAAATAGAGATAGAAGGGGAAGAGAAGGGAAGGGAGGAGGGTACTGAATAGGTTGGTATTGTATATATGTACGTAGAAGAGTAGATTAATGGGGGTGAAAAGGCCTAAAGTGAGGTGAGGAGAGGAGATTGAGTAAAGGAAAGGTGGAGGGAGGGCTAATCAAAATCTAAGAGGATATAGATAAATCATATGGAATCCTCTGGTTTTAGACAATGGAACACTTAGGAGCCATAGATTTTTGCTAGAAAATTTTCAGTGCCAGGGATGGGATACCTTCCAGTGACTTGTTGGCCAGGGAGGTCCCTGATGCTCCCAAAACATTATAGGTCATTGCCGAGGCCTTTGGTTTCCCACCAGGAATCGATGGTAAGACCCTATTGCTGAAGACTTCACATATTTGGGCTGCAAGGCCACTGAGATATCCTGTTGGAACTGAGATGATAACCTCCTCCATGTAGACCAGCTGGTAGAAAGCTGGAAGAAGCCATTCTACATGCAGTTCAATGGGAGAAAGAGATACCACCAGTGAAGATACTCAACAGTGGACACTGCAAGCCTTATAATTGGCCAGCCAGGCCAAATGAGCCAAGGGGTGGAATAGTGGCACGTCTGTTATGGGGGAAACCAACTGCCCTCCAATTGGACTGGAGGCCTGCTCCATGGGGGGGGGGATACATCCCTGATACTGAAAACCTAAAACAGGGGTAGTCATGAGCCCTAGGGGTGTAGCATCTGCTGATGTCTGGATAAGTGCATATACTATGCTTATCAAACTGCCCAGTAAGCACTTCTCTTAATATTCATACCCTTATATTAATGCTACTCTCACTTTGGGTAGAGAATCTTCTTTTTTCAGATATCAGTGACCTTTGGATGACTCAGAATGTATCATGGTGCTGGAAAGAAGTGACTAGAATACCGAGTAACATCTAGATCACACCTTCCAAGGCTCTGGTTCTGATGAGGAAGAGGTGGCAGAAAGGATGTAAGAGCCAAAGGAAGGGTAGGACTCCTTACAACGTGCTCCCTCCAGACATAAAATGGCCTCGATATCCATGACCTCATAGTGCCTGACACTACCTACACAAGACCATCATAAGAGGAGGAAAAGATCATGACATCAAAATAAAAGAGAGTCTGATTGAGATGGGGAGGGTATATGATGGAGAATGGAATTTCAAAGGGGGTAAGGGGGGGGAGGAAAGGTATTACCATGGGGTATTTTTTATAATCATGAAAAATGTTTTAAAAAATCGAAAAAAATTAAATAAAATAAAATAAAGGGAAAAAAATCAATGTTTACTATGTGTGAGTGCCTTAAAGAGAACTTGCATACACTACTAGCTTTAACCATCACTGTTAGATGATAATTCCTTGCTTACAGATTATTTAAGTCAATTCTATTCACCAGTAGTTTGTGGTGGGTCTACTTCTCCACTGTCTTATCTTTGAGTTTCATGGTGCCAAACATATTATCTCAGATAAGCTATTGTACACATTCTAACACAATGGAACAGGTGCAGAATCTCTCACAAAGACTATTTCATAAAAGTGTGAGTCATTAAATTTGGTGGTTATTGCATCATATGTGAACTTTAGAAATCTATATTATTAACTTAATGTCATTGGCAGCAGTATGAAAACATAAGAAATATGACATGCTGCTTCTTCTTTGTCTTCCACGTTGAACTCAAATCATTGAGCATATAAACCATATTTTCTGGGTAATTCCAGTCTTACGTATTTTTTTGAAAAAAATAATGAGAGTTTAAAAAGTTAATGTGGTTTTATTCTGAAGTCTAAAAAAATCAATACATCACTGGCTTACTTTAAAATAGTATGTTTTATGGTTCACTTTCTCATAAATTCATCCAAGAATTTCCAAGTATATTAATGTAATGGTTTTATTAAACTAAAGTTCAAAATATTATTTAAAATGAACAACAAGGAGATATAGACAAAGAATACAAATCATTTTAAGAAGCATCAACAAACAGTGACTTTGTGCATCTTGACAGAATTCTGAGAGTCCTTTATCTAGATACAGTTAGACTGGCCATGTCGATTAAACCAATTCACTGTCCTCGCAGTAGTTGAATGGGTGTGAGAAGAATTGATATAACCAAGATAAGAGCTGAAAAGCCAATATGTACAGAATATAACTATGGAGTATATGTATTTTATGGATGGTGTCGTAGTGTATGTATAATACAACTTACATTAAGAATGAATTTAATGTAGGGATACTTCAAAATGAGAGATGCTGCAATTGAAACATATCTAGGTAGAGGTAGGAGGATCGTTTTGAGTTCAATGCCACCCTGAGACTACATAGTGAATTCCAGGTCAACCTGGGCTAGATTCAGACCCTGCCTCAAAGAAACAAAAATAATAAATAAATAAATAAATAAATAAATAAATAAATAAATAAATAAACAAATAAATAAAGTACAAGATATCTAGGTGTGAGTGCATCATAATAGCCTGGTAATGTTTTTTTTTTTCACACAAATTGCAGCACAGAAACAGCATTAGGTTAAAGAATGAAGTTGTCTTTTAAAAGTTTGTTTATTTATGTATGTATTTACTCATTTTAGAGAGAGGAGCAGAGAGGAAGACGCAGGTAAAGAGAGGGAATGGGCATGCCAGGGCCTCCAGACACTGCAAACAAACACCAGACCTTAAGTTGCCTTTGGATTTGGTCACTCTCTCCTCTCTCTCTCTCTCGTGTATGTGTGTGTGTGTTTGTGTGTGTTTGTGCGTGTGTGTGTTGGGAATGTGGGATTGGGTTTTCTCTATTTGTATCAGTATAGTAAAGTCAGGATTTCTGCCTGGTGAGTTTGTGCCGTGATTTTTCCATTGAGATGTGGGCCTTTGGAGTGTTTTCTAGCCAACAGTATTCTATATATTTTATCTAATTACAGTGTTTGCATGGAGTAGAGTTAATGCAGAGTCTACCTCTTCTTTCAATAATTAGGCCTTTAGTGGGAAAAGGGACAGGTTTGTTGTAAAGCATTTGCAGCTTACTTATGCCTCTTACATGGAATAACAACCCATGACTTGTAGAAGTATGTGGGGAGCAATAGAGAGTTATGTATTTCAAGAGGAATGCAAACTACATCTAAAAGGCATTACCATGTAAATATTTATGTTAAATAGCCCAAAGAGATCACTAAATGTTCAAGCTTCAAACATTATCTCATTATTAATATATATCCGTGTACATGCTTATTTAAATTATGTGCTAGATTTCTTATTCTTAAAGTCAGTGGATTAAGGTCAAGGTCACATAAAACTTTGTTTTCTTTTTAAACAATGAGTTATAAGTGTTATGTTGCTTTGTATATATAACAGACTGTCTTTAAGTGGAGATATATATATATATATATATTTGATATATATTTGATCGCCCCTGGGGGATATATAGCATATAGCTGTCACAGGTAGGGGTAACATCATCTTTAAAATGATGATAATAATTCCTCCTTAAATAATATTCTGATGTGTATATTAAGTATTTTTATATAGAAACACATTATAGAGGCCAGTGATTGGCATTCACACAAAAAAGTATACTAGTCGAATTATAGCAGAGTAACAGGATAACGTAAGTGATACAGGGTAATAATAGTAGTTAGCTTTTGGGGTGCTATGACAATAATACCTGACAGAATCAAGGGTAGGAAATATTTTCTTTGCCTCTAAGTCACATTCTATCATGGAAAGGAATCCATTGTGGAGTAACTTGCATTATTGCAGGTAAAGACCAGTTCTCAGATGACTTTCTGCTTTTCCTCCTTTTATTTCATCTAGGGCCTGTAACCCATGAGACAGTATTGCCTACATCTTTGCTGGACATACCCTGCTACATACATGAAGATGGTGTCCTAGCAATCTACTGGGTGATTCTAAATATTGGCAAGTTGCAAGTCAAGGTGAACCACCATCGAATCTATCTGAAACTTGCCAAACACGTTGTTATAAATGCTCAGGATGCTAGACTAAATGGCCATATCTGTTTTGTTTGAAAATTGATTCTCAACAACTAGCTCATGGATAGCACATGTAGGAGATATTTAATAAATTATTTGAAATGATTATTAATGGCTATAAAGGAAATGTTATTTCATATTTTTGATGTAAAATTTGAACAAATACTATCAGAGAAACATTTAAGCTATTTAGCACCATCCTCGTTTCTAAAAAGAGTAATTGTATGGATTTCTTGAAAAATAACATACCAAAATTTCTAGAAAAATAACTAAGTAAACTACTTAAAATATTCTGAGTTTGACCTACAAAACACATGCCTAATACCATGGATATATCAGATTACATTCCCATGCTTGGCAATCACCCATGTGTGCACTATAACTATGTTTTCATGTGTCTGATACACGAGCTGTGTTCTGGGGCAAAACTGATAAGGATTTGTTCCCCAAGGCAGAGCACCCTGACAAAAAACTACAGATTCAACCAGAGTTTAACTTGGAAAGCAAATAGCTTGATGAGCTTTTGAATAGAGCATTGACAAGCAGTTATTTACAGGAGAATTGAGACTCCAAAGCGGCAGTAGCATCAGAAAGTCTCATCCCAACAAGGATAACAAATTTCCAAGGGTTGGATAGGTGGAACTCTCCATCCCTTGGCCTTTCACCCTCTATATATTTGATCGGCCCTGGGGGAGATATAGCATATAGCTGTCACAAGTAGGGGGCACCTTAGCTCTCAGGAGCAGGTCTATCATTCCATGCCCCTCTTCTTCTGTGGGGAACTGTCAACAAACCCGATCTGAAATGTTTCATAGGCTCAGGCTCTGCTGCTTCTGACAAAGATGGCAATGATTGTTTTTCTCAGAGAGCAGCATCGCACTAAATTCTTTATCATGCTATCTTTGGGAAGTCAGGTTTCTTTGTATTTTGTCTTTTATTTATTTTCATTTCTCTTTTTATTTACCTTTCCAGCTGTTACATATGTTTAATGAATAACATGGAAGGAACAAAAACTGATGGAATACCTATTCTGTGATAAGAATCTTAGAAACACAAAATTAATCTTCATTCCATCCTGTGAGTTGTTTTAATAAAATATTAACTTTTATTATTGAAGGATAAAAACCAATATTTTAAAGCCTTATTAAAGGAGAAGGTGATCTTGTGTTGAATATGAGACTATTATGTCTGTATCTGTATATACTTTCATTTCAATTCATCTGTGTTGCTACAGTCTGATAGGTCTCAAATGCATAATTTCCAATATGTGAAATAGGAAATTGCTGTTCAAAGTTATTAAATAATGTTTCATTATTTTGTGATTAAGTATATATAAAGTTAATTATCCAAAAAGTACATGTCACCCTGATGAGCAAGTGACAAGTATGAGGACACCATGTGATGAATATTCAATTGCCATCCCCTAAAGTCTGCTTTTCTGCTCTTCTAGTTGTTATGATTGCTTATGTTTTGACAGGATCTCATGTAGCCCAGGCTTGACTTGAACTCTCTGAATAGCCAAGAATGGCTGCGAACTTCTGATTCTCAGATTTGTATCTCAAGAGTCTTGGGATTACAAGTCTTTGCCGCCATGTCCAGCTCTTTATGATTTTGAATTTTACTTTTCCCCAAACATGGGAACATAGACTCCACTAATTTGAGTTATTGAATCTGCAATTTGGAAAGATGCCTTTCAACTGATCATAAAACTGCTACTCTATGTCACAATATATTCCTTAACTTTATTTTGGACAAATAAACAATGTTGTGTAAGTATATCCAATAACCAATAATTCTATGTATTCTAGATAGTGACCAAAGCTACCCCTAAAAAAGCTGTCCTCCCCAAATCAATCTTGAGAGCATTACTTCATGTTTTACCTTGTACTTAGTTCTGTAAACACCAATGCTTTACACTGTTCTATTCCTGTTTCTCCAGCCTTAGGTTCTATATCAAGCAGTGTTTGAATTTTTGATCCTGTGCCCTTCCTGTTTTTCTTTTTTTTTTTTTTTTTTTTTTTTTTTTTTGGTTTTTCGAGGTAGGGTCTCACTCTAGCCCAGGCTGACCTGGAATTCACTATGGAGTCTCAGGGTGGCCTTGAACTCACAGCGATCCTCCTACCTCTGCCTCCCGAGTGCTGGGATTAAAGGCGTGCGCCACCACGCCCGGCTTGTTTTTCTATGTAGATATTTTGTATTCCTATGCCATGCTATTTCTGTTTTTGTGGACTTAGAAAATCGCTTTTCTGAGCTCCATTCCCTGTGCACATGCAAAAATATTATTATGCTTTTACTCTAGGTTAGTTTATTTAGATTTTGTGAACTAAGTTTCAGGTACCATCCCTGAACACAAAACTGAAATAACTGAGAAGGATTAGAAAATAAGCTACATTCTAGTTGTTACATATTTCCTCAAAATATTTGATCATTACCACTGATTAAAATAGGCATAATTATTACCTTAGTAATATTACATATTAAACTATTGAATTAAATATACTAAACTTATTGCATAAATAATATTACATACTAATATAATTTGTACAATGATAATCAGTTCTTTTGTGGATCTGAAAAGATACATATTTAAATGCATTTTTCATTCAACAACTATAGTTATACTTGAGTAGACTTTCAATTTAGCAGCCACAATAGAAGAGCTGGTCAGCTGGAGTGTTTTCCTGAAGAGCTATGATCTGAGGAAACTGTAGAATGACTAAGTGAAGCAGGTGTAATCTGCTTTATGGATTCTTATTCTGTTCATTAAACATTCATAGACCAAAAGTTCACATGCTTTTCTTTTCTGTGACCTCATCTATGTCTGAGTGAGCTTCACTATGTTGGAAACAAATTGTTCTCTGAAAAACCCCAAGAGATTTCAGCAACCATGCAATGCAACTGAAACCCAGTCAGGGAGAAGACATAATGCTTTATTTACATGGTTATCCAAAATGAGAAGGTTGTGTGTTTATAGAACTCCAGAAAAATAAAACCACCATATAACTTCCTCATTTTTGTCTTGATGTATATATTTGCTGGTATAGTTGGATGTGATTCAAAAATATGGATGCAGCCAGGTGAAACAGAATTGTTTTCTGTGGATTCTCCTAGCAAGTTGTTCTGATTTCAAGAAAACATGTCACTTTCTTTAATGTTTCTTTAATGTTAATAAAGGAGGGTAACTATTCTGGTGGAATTTGGTCTCTAGAAAAATGAAGCTTTCCAGTGTTTTCAAAGCAATGATCCACTGAAACTATGGTTTGTATATTGCAGAAATTTCGTAGCAGCCCCAACATGGTATGGACATGCTCATAACCCAGCACTTGGGAGACTAAAGCAGGGGGATATAAGCTTCCAGGACAGGCTGGGATACAGGGCAAGAGCCTGTTTAATAAACAATTGAAAAACTGAAAAAAAATCAAGGCATTTATGCTCTCCTGACTTTCCTAAATCATTTAAGTTTGCAGAGCTGCTGGCACTAGACCACATATGAGGGTCTGATTAAGTTTCCTAACAACTGGAAACCATGCGAATAGAACATCATGCATACTAAATGTGAAAACATACTTATTTATTCACCTATTCTGTTAGGGATTAAAGAAACTAACTTTTCACAAATATAGATTGCTTAAATTATAAAATCACTGTTTAGACAAAGGCAAGTTATGGTTTTACATTGCTTAAAAGTCTCAAAGATATATTTTTCCCAAGGTCACTTTGGTATTGTCATTTTTTATTATGTTTCTCCTCCTGGGCAAAGTGATTAAATCAAATGTATACTTTTAGAACTATTGATGCTTAAAAATCAAAAAAAACAAAAAAGAAAAGGGTTTCCATGATTGTGGTCTTCAGAGTCTCTTGACTCTTTTCATTTTGCAGTACTTTGACAAAGTAACAACTGTGCTGTCAAGTTTAGAATTTATATAGACTTTCACACACACACACACACACAAAAAAAACTTCACATACACCAGCAACCAGCCCTATCTTTATTTTCTGCCTTTAAACAGAAAGCATAGACTCAGAACGGTTCTTGCCAGCCACAGCTTGGGAGTTAGACTATAAGAGTGGTGTTTCCCATCTGTAGGAAGCCCAACAGAGTCACAAGACAGAATGTGTGGCAAAAAAGCATCTATATTCATGAGAAGTTGGGTTCATACTATTTTTGAGATTAAGATGTTATTGTCTTAAAATCCAGCTTATTAAACAATCATCCAATTTAGCTTACATGAGATCAAAAATGCATACCAGTTAATACAAATATTTCCTATTTTGGAGGTGAAAACATCTGTGAAAATTCAAAAGGTAGTTTTCTCATTGGCCTGGTGAAAAGCACAAAGGGAAATAGGAATAAGGAAAGAGACTGGGAAGGTGCAAAGCAATCTAATGTTGAGTGTTGTGTCTCAGAAGAAAGCATACGAAATCACAAAAGGAGGAAAAAAGAATAAAGGATGTAGCCGGGCATGGTAGTGAACGCCTTTATTCCAAGCACTTGGTAGGCAGAGGTGGGAGAATTGCCATGAGTTCAAGGCCACCCAGAGACTACATAGTTAACTCCAGGTCAGCCTGGGCCAAAGTGAGACCCTACCATGAAAAAACAAAAGAAAAAAAAAGAAGAAAAGATGTGATAAATATGTAATTGATTTTTTTTTAAAAGTTATACAATTAGAGCTGAGAGAGAAACTCAGAACAAAATAAAAGAATAATGCATTTTGAAAAAATGAAGTAAATTGATGGACAGAGCATAAATTCATAAAGGCTTTTGTACCAAAGTAAGGGAGAGATTGAGAAACACTAAAACATGGAATACTCACAATAATAGAAATATTTCTTGTTAACTTAGTATGGTATTTAAAATGAGAACATTAAGGTTATGAAAATGTAGCCTTTTAGCTAAGTTTGTCTCTGCAGGATAATAACTCAGTTGGGTTTTGGCTACTTTCTCTGCATCTTGATCCTACAAGCTCTCATTCCTGGTAGAAATTTGTTTCCAGTTTGATGTGATGTTAAGGGAAATTGCCCTCCTCCAGTGGTCCTCAATATTCTAGTGTAGAATTGTTTGGCAGCCTGGTAGCGACTAGTAGCATGTGGCTATTGAGCACATGCAAAGAGACTACTCTAAATTGACATGACATGACATGATATGTAAATATAAAACTATTACCTGGATTTTGAAGACTGTATATGGATATAAAATAAAATCACTGACACATGTTTTTGTATTGATTGTATGTAAATGATCACATTTTGACATAAATCAAGTATTATTACAATAATTTTCATTTCTATTTTTGAATTTGGCTACTTGAAAATATGAAATTACTTTGTGCTTACATACATAATTTCTGTTGGACACTCTGGAAAGAAATATATGATATAGATATGAATTTTACATTCACGTATAGCAAAAGAACTATTTCAGTTCAGGTAAAACCGTGAAAAACATGTCACACTTTATGCTGATATGAATTTATCAAGAGGAACATATTTAAAAATATGTTTAAGGGCATGAAGAAGTGGTTCAGCAGTTAAGGCACTTGATTTCAAAGCCTGACAACCTGGGTTCAGTTCCCCAGTATCCACATAAAGCCAGATGCACAAAGTGGTACATGCATCTAGAGTTAACTTATAGCATCTGGAAGCCTTGGCATTCCCATTCATATTCTCTCTCCCTTTCTCTTTTCTTGCAATTAAATAAATAAAACTTGAAAAAATTGGTTATGTCAAAGGTAATTATCTTTTAGAAATAATATTTCCTCATTGGTATAGCCACTAGTAAGTTGCCCATTGCACAGTAAATAACCCAATGTCCATCATCATACAAGGAATCTTAAATTAATACAATGGGATAAGAAGATAAAGGCATGAAAGTAAGATAGAAATTAATCGAGACAAAGAATAGTGTTAATGGGTGGTGGAGTGTGATAAAAGAGGATAGTTGGGGGAAATAAGATCAAAATGCACTATATACATGTATGAAACTTTCAAAAATGTAAAAATATTTTAAAATAAATATTTCTGTTTATGTAAGTTTCATGAGTTAAACTTACAGTGTAAGATTTTTAAAGCAAGAAGGGCTCAAGTAAACTTACTACATTTTCAGGAGCAGGTTATCTTTACATCTTCAGTTTGAATTTAATCTTGGTTTCATCATTTTTTTTCTTTATAACTCATGATCTCTGCTGAAAAGGGCGCAGAAATAATCATTAAGCCTAGATTAAGTCAGGTGATTGCATTCATTAATAATTTTACATTTCAAAGCCATCCTGATTTGTCTGAAGTGGCATGAATAAATAGGATTTTAAAAAATCCTATTCACAAGTTGGTTTATGTGCATTATAGTACATTAGCTGTATGCTTCTGTGTTCATTGATATGATTCCCAAGTGTTGCCATCAAAAAATTGGAAGAATAACATTATCTTTGTAATGACCACCCCAGTGTATGATGTACTTTTTACATTGTGATCATCCAAAAACCATGCTGTCAGTGATTGGACATATGTAAAGCTTTGATGGCTTGTAAATGCATGAAAATTTTTCACTTATAAATGTGATAATACCTGTCAAAATTCATTTGAAATAAAAATTAGATTTCTTATATAAAACTATGTTTTAACTGTATACATACACATGAAATATTGAAATCTAGGCACAAAATAGATAAATTCATAAAAGTTGTTCACGTTCAGCTTATATTTGATTTCCTTCTACTAATGGAGGTATACTGTAGGACACCAAGAAAGGAAGACTACACTGGAAAGATTTCCTATTTATTTATTCTAATACAAATGTAAAAGTCTTACATAATGTTTCCCTACTATTTTTCAATTTAAAACTCATTCTAAGGTATCAAGTACCTGTGCAGAATGGTGTTTCACATGTTTCAACCTCTAAGTTTCCAAGAATATTAGATAACAAATTCCTGCTCTTAGACAATTTGAGTAGTGAATATAATATAAATTTAGTATATCATTACAATTTCCACTAACTTTTTCTTTTTTCCACTAACATTTATTCTTCACAAGTATTTGTAGGTGGATTCTCAGTAAAATTTATCAGACAAAACTGAAGTTCTTAGAGTGAAGTCTCCTCATCAGTTTGATGTGATTGGTAGATGGTCCAATTTAAAATCAAAATGTGTTCTGTGTGAATGAAGACTTCATATTTATTCACTTCTGCCCATCACTGAATGGATTAATGCAAGTTACATTTTGAGGAAGTAATTTTAGCTTGTTTTAGAAAAAGGATGCTAAAGGCTTTGATGGTTATGGTTTTATGCAGAAGAAAGTATATAGTGAGCATTTCAGGCTGAGCAAAAACAGAGTGAAAGAAATATCATTATAAGATGATGGATCTCACGAGTATATGGTAAAAACATTTCTAGACAATTAATTAATAACATACTTTAAATTGTGAAATGACCTAGCAAACTACCTTTCACTAAACCCCATCAAAACCAGACTTATATGCAAGTCTACAGCTTCAGGTCTTGTCACATCAAATAAATTTGAGGGTAGATAAGACATTCCTACCACTATGTCTTTTTTTTTATTTCATATCATGGCATGAAAAATATCAGGTAAATTCAGAGAAACATAGAATACTGTAAAATTGAAAAGAACTTTGAGTGTTACTTAATATTAACATTCATAGTGTTGAAAATGTAAAAGGAAATGATAGTATCTTCATAAATATTGCTGAATTACCTTATAAATATAAATGTACTTTATATGACATTATTAATTTGTCATATTATCACAATACAAATTTTAATCAGGTGTCATTGTTAAAGGAAGGACACTGAAATTCTGAACAAAAATGACAGAAAACCCAGTTTTTAATTATGGCATTAAATTATATACTTCAATCATGTTTCTTGGCTATTATACAATGATAATTTGTTTTTACACTTTCAAGTAGCCTCCAAAAATATTTTTTGCTGACAGGTTCCCTGTGCCAGACTGTGCACAGGTGGGCACAGTGTGGAGTGAATAGGCCAGAACACTGATTCCCTGCTCCTTCCAGTTCCATGGTCCGGGTTCCCTGTGCCAGGTGGTGCGTGGGCAGGCACTGCAGCTTAGAGTGTATAGGCCAGATCCCTATTTCCAGCTCCTCCCAGCTCCCTGGTACAGGTAGCCTGCATGGCACGGTGTGCTGACAGGAATGGTGAGGAGAGAGTAGGCTAGATCCCTGTTTCCTTGCTCCTCAAAGTTCCCTGGTCCTGGTAGGTCCCATTGTGCCCTGATTGGGGAGGCCTGGGCTGTGGAATCAGACCTTTTGCTCTGGTATCCTGACTTTCCACTGGGTACCAACATACCTGTTCACCTGAGTCAGAGGGTAAGGGTCAAAGAACAAAAACTTGCTTCCTCTTCAATGAAATAAAGAAACTCCCTAAAATAGGCAGACAAGAACACAAAAGGCCAATGAAGGTCAGAAAACTGAGAGCTCCACCAAGGATGCCTAGTAATACAGAGGAAGCCTCCAGTGAAATCACAGAGAAATCAACAGAAATTCATTCCCCAAATGAAAACACAGCAACCAATGAGAGCCTGATCAAAAAAAATCGCTGAACTGGAAACAAAACAACAAAGAACCAACAATCATATTAATGAAATTGAACAGAATCATCTCTTAGAGCATTCAGCTTTTGCAGTAGGCTTAACTTGATTGGAGAAAATGTTAGAACCCTCAAAAGAAATGTGAACAAGTTGAAGGTGAGTCAGGAAATGGAAGATCTCAACAACCAACTAGTTAAGCTTAATAAGGACTTGATCAAATGCAAGAATGAGTTCCAAGAATCATCAATAAAATCAGAAATCAAACTGAAATTATTCCTCAAAAAGGAGATGGACATGATGCAAAATAATACAACAGAAAACAAACATCAAATATAAATTAAAACTACCTCTCTAGAAACCAGAGAGAGATGCAACAACAACAACAAAAAAAAACCCAACAACAACAAGAAAAAACTATAGGCCTATATCCCTGACGAACTTAGATGCAAAGAACTTGAACAAAATCCTTTCAAACTGAATTCAACAACACATCAAAAGCATTATCCACCTTGACCAAGGAGGCTTCATCCCCGGGATGCATGGATGGTTAAACATACAGAAATCTGTCAATGTAATACAGCACATAAATAAACTAAACCATAAGAACCACATGATTATCTCAATTGATGTAGAGAAGGCCTTTGACAAAATACAGCCATGGTGGGTAAACAACTGCTCCTGGATTGTCCAAAGGAAACCATATCTGGAACTGAGGGTGAAAAGAGTCAGGATCATCTCCAGATGACAATTTTGCTTCCCAATGTGCAGCTCCCACTAATCTTGGGCTATAAGAGGGTCTACATCCTTTAAATTCTCTCTAAATTAATAATGGTTATCCCAATTAACTGGTACTGACTTTGATCTCTATTGAAGATTCTGCTTCTCTTTTAAAATCAGATGACAGCGGGACCTAAGGAGATAAATGATCAATCACACTTCACACCGGCCCCAGCTGAAACCACAGAGGAATTGGGGAAATGAGCAAGAGTGCTCCTTTCTCTGTGAACCTGATATAAACACAAGGGTGAAGGAAATAGACACTCAACACCTACCACAGCAGAGATCCAGAGGCTCCTAAGAGCCCATCACTGAAGTAGACTTAAATTGTACCCCACATGGATCAGGGAATTTTGTGGAAGGGGGGGAAGAAAGATTGTTAGAGCCACAAGTTGGACATTATTCACAGCGACATTGCTTCTCCCCCATAACTGACTGTTGCCCCCACAGTGCACTACCCACAACCCTCATGGGTTGACCTGCATCCCCAACAAGGAGGCTCTCTTCAGAAAAGGGGCATGGAGGCGGGAAACAATAGTACCAACATGTGTTGTTTACATAATAAGTATGTTCATATCTATTAAAAAGAATGTAGAATGGAAAGCCAAAATACTAAAAAAGTTATTTTTGATCTGGAATGATTGCTAAGTGGTTAAGGTGCTTGCCTGCAAAGCCTAAGGACCCGAGTTTAATTCTCCAGTTCCCACATAATGCCAGAAGAACAAAGTTACACATGCATCTAGAGTCCATTTGCAGTGGCTGGAGGCCCTGACATGCCTGTTCTCTCCGTGTGTCTCTCTTCTATCTTTGCTTATTAAAAAATAAATACATACATACATACATGCATACATATTTTACAAAATAAAAATAAAAAACTGTTACTTCTTTTTCATGACTCATTTATGGTTTTTTGATATGTTACTCATTCTAGTCAGACTGTCAAAATCCTCTCTTTAAATTTCCTTCCTACTTTGGATCTGCCAAAACTTATTAACGCTTATAATTTTGTCTAAATTTAAATTGGCTCTGACTAAGTGCCTGGAATATTCCCTCGATGATATAATCTTGGCTAATAAAAGTGAGTTTTTGTTTCCATAATATTTTATGCATGCTTTTAGTACCTATGGAAGCTATGAACATAATAACTGGATAAGGAGCTATTACTGTAGGCATTGAAACAGAAATGTTACAAGTAATTTTAAGAAAGCTATAACAGAGAATCTGTTACAGAAAGACACAGGTAATGATGAGAATAAATGGTTTATGTGTGTTTATAATAAATCAACTCTGAAGTATCATAAAATAAAGTTTCCAAATTGTAAATTATAAAATGTTTAAGTCATAAAATTAATAATGCTAATGCATAAAACTAAAATAACATTTAAACATATTCCAGCAGCAGATTAGCATAGTGAGTAAGAGCCTACACTCAGGAGCCATACCTACTGATGCTGTAAACTAGGCTCTCTACTTTGTGTATGACATGGAAAACTTGACTTTGCACACATTCACAGTGAAAATAACTACAGTATCTGCCTCTTAGGGTTACTTGGAACATAATTCTCTCTCTCTCTCTCTCTCTCTCTCTCTCTCTCTCTCTATATATATATATATATATATATATATATATATATATATATATATATAAAACAACTGTCATATCATTTGGTAAATAGTGAATGCAAATTAAATGAAGCATTTTGAAATGCAGAACTATTTTATACTTAATTTTCTATCTAATTTTCAAAGTCTAGTATATACAATTTATATACCCTTGGAATAGTAGATGTTCTATGTCATTGGCTTTGCCTAGCATGTTCATTAATTTAACTCAGTGCCTAGAAATGGGACTACAGCAGGAGCTTAATATGATTATGCTAAATAAATGAATGGATAGATCATATTTCGAGACTTTATTTTAGATGACTGTAGGGTAATCCCCTTGTATATTGTGGAACAAATTTATTTCTGCTATTGTGAAAAGTAAAGTGTCAGTCTTGGCAGGGCCACATTCAATTATGATGACTTTTGTGATAAATGCCTTTGTTCTTTAGAAGATTATTCCTTGGTATTTAACTTGACCCAATGATGTGATAATGCCAAGAATATGAAGAGCTAGCAGTCGTTTTATAATGAAATTGTTCACTTTATCATTAAGAAAAATGTAATAGATGAAAAGCAAAGTAAGTATATTAAGTAGGCTCTGTTATACCTTTTAATATTTCTATATTGAAAAATCTTTCATAAGATTTTTTTAACTTTAAAGCAAGTGGAAATATTTATGATGTTTTTGTTGGATATCAACCTATTAATACAATTACTTACGTTGTTGTTGTTGCTGTTGTTCTAAGTAGTTGCGATTAAACCCAGTACATTACACTAGTAAGCAAAATCTCTTCCAGCGAATGAAATTTCAAGCCCATTACTACAAGAATTATTTTAAAATTACTCAAATGTATTAAAATGTTTTGCCAAGCACATAAATAATTACAAACTAAAGCACCGAGAAAATAACATAATTCATCTAGGTTTAAAGGCATAGAATCTTAAATTATAGTACAGATCAGTAGAAGGGAAAGCACAAAGAAAGAAAAAATGGAAAAAAAAAGTGTGGCAGGAGATACAAAATAAGAAATGAACATTGCCAGTAAATAATCAGTAAATGTCAGAAATATAGGATGAGGATCAATGCAGATTAGATAGACAGACAGATAGATAGATGATAGATAGATAGATAGATAGATAGATAGATAGATAGATAGATAGACAGATAGATGATAGACATACGTGAGTGTGTACATACATATAAATAAATATTCGCTATAAAATTAGGATGATTTTTAATGTACATATTCAATTCTAAGAAAATCATCAGAAAATGAGCACCCTCATATCCTGCGGGTGGTTGTATGACGTTTTATGATTAGATTTCAGAGTAACATATAAAATAAAATGTCTTGAAAATGTTTGTTTCTTTTAACTTAAAAATGTAACCTATGGCAAAGTGGTCTATAAAATAATTGAGCATGTAAGTCCATGAAGATATTTGCCATATGTATCATCAGTTACTTTCTGGTTGCTGTGAACAAATATTTGACCAGAATCAACTTATAGAAAGAAAAGCATTTAATTTGGATCTCAGTTTCTGGTGGAAGTTTCATGGTGGGGAAGACATAGTGACAGGAGAAGAAAAGAGCTATTTATATCTCATCAATTTCAGGAAGAAGAGGGAGAGCGGGAAGCAGGGCTGGATTTTAACATCTGAAAGCCCATTCCTCCAGAAAAACTCCATTTCCCAAAGGTCTCATGACCTTCCCAAACAGTGCCACTAGCTGAGGACGCACGAGCCTATGAGGGTACATTTCACATTGAAAGCACAAAACTCTATAATTTTATTTTAATATTAAGAAAAACTCTAAGAAATTTAGACATATATATATATATATATATATATATATATATATATATATATATTACATATATTTGTTAGCAGAGAGAGACAGAATGAGCACACCAGGGCCTCCTCCTGCCTCTGTAAGCAAACTCCACATGCATGTGACACTTTGTGCATCTGGCTTTGTGTGGGTACTGGAGAATCAAACCCAAGCCACCAGGCTTTGTGAGCAAGTGCCTTTAACTGCTGACCCATCTCCACAGCCCCTACGTACTTGATTTTAACCTGAATAAATCCAGCTGTGTTGTAAGTGAAAAACTACTATACACGATAAAATGAGGAAGCTTGCTAGCATTTCTTGATTATATTTTATATTCCATGTGCCTTACATTATTTATTACTTTTCATAAAAATATCAAAGTGTAATTATTGTCCCAAATGACCAATGAAAAATCAGATAACTATAAGCAATAGTACTTTTCATAGAAACTGAAAAGTAGGTATATAAAATTTCAAAGATTAGTCTCATTACTATACTGTAGCACATATACTTCATAGCTTTAAAGATTAGATTGTATTACCTTTATTATAAATATGGATATAGAATGCAATTGGGATATATAATTGTAGAGAATTTCATAACCTACTTTTGCATTTATTTTTATTTCCTTAGGTTAATGTTTATACACATAAGTTTGAAAATTTGTAAATACTTTTTACATAATTGACTCATTCAACTTAACAGCTATATGATTAAAGTAATATTTGGAGCCACTTTCATCTTATTATTGTCTTTATTTTACACAGTATAATTATCCATGTTTATGGGTACAATTTGAAGTATTGACACGTGAAAAATGTGTTAGGACCAAATAGCATAGCTATAATCATAAGTATTTATTTCTTCATGTTTGTATAGTCAATATTTTTCCAACTATTTTTGGAATACAAAATAAATTACTGTTAACTATAGCCACCATATTATGATATTGACATGGATTATTCCTCATCTATTTTTATGCCAAATATCCAGCTTCTTTCTAATCCCTCCTCCTGTTGCCCATTTTAATGAGCAGCAAGACCTATTTGATGTCTAGTCTTATTAAATCATTTTTTGTTTCTATGTGTGAATTTGAAAATGCAAGATTTAACTTTCAATTCTTGTTTTACTGTACTGACTACAATGTTGTAAGTTTATAATATGAATAATTGTAAAATCACTGCCACTAATCATTCAGTTGCCAAGGAAATCTTCATAATACTTAATTCACATATTTATTAATTCATGATTATGGAGTATCTGATTTTTCTCAAATGCAATAGTTATAAATTCGCATTTCTTTCACCAGTGGGATGCATTTCCTTGTGATGGGATGATCATTCCATGCAAATTGATCACATAGTAAAGATCTTATTATAAATACATTCTTCGTCTTCTTCTTATTATTATTATTATTATTTTTTGGTTTTTCGAGGTAGGGTTTCACTCTAGCCCAGGCTGGCCTGGAATTCACTATGGAGTCTCAGGGTGGCCTCGAACTCATGGCGATCCTCCTACCTCTGCCTCCTGTGTGCTGGGATTAAAGGCGTGCACCACCACGCCCGACTTCTTCTTCTTCTTCTTCTTCTTCTTCTTCTTCTTCTTCTTCTTCTTCTTCTTTTTCTTCTTCTTCTTCTTCTTCTTCTTATTCTTATTCTTATTCTTAATTATTATTTGTTTTTTTGTGGTAGGTCTCACTCTAGTCCAGGCTGACCGGGAACTCACTATATAGTCTCAGGGTGGCCTCAAACTCATGGCAATCCTCCTACCTCTGCCTCCCGAGTGCTGGGATTAAAGGCATGTGCCAGCACGCCCAGTAAAATACATTATTTTAATTCATACCTGGATAACAAGAAACAAATTCTATCCTGAACATTTACAATTAAAACATACCTTTTGTTCTCAGTGGATCATGAACTAACAGAACAATTAAAAATGATTAAATAAGAATTATTTTGGAAAATGTGCAAGGATGTCCAACTTGTGCCTTGTGGACTGAATGTGGCCACATGCAATCAAAGATCCCTAATAATAGAGCCAACACAAAATCACAAATTTACTTAAAATGTAACAAGAATTTTTGCAATTTTTATTTTTAATTAATTAATTTATTTAACAATGGCATGAGCAGTGGGTGAACATCACCTCCTGGCCACCATCAGATGGACAAAAACAGCAGGAGAATGTGTCAAACCATGGCAAGGGGAAACTGTGTATAATACCCATAAGCCCAATCCCAATAATACCCTGCCTCCACAAGGTGTTAACTCCCGAATCTCCATCAGCTTGGAACTTAGCATTCAGAATACCTGTTTATGGGGGGGGGAGGACACCTAAATCAAACCACCGCATCCCACCCCTGGTCCCCATTAACTGATAACCATACATGATGTAAAATACAATGCACTCAGTCCACCTTTAAAAGTCCCCATAGTTTTTGTCAATCCTAATGATGTTCAAACATTCCCATAGTCCCAGATCTTTTAATGGAGCCATAATACCAAAATATCCCCCAAAATCCCATAATGGCACAGAATAAACACTCACACTATGAAAGATGGCATTGGGCATAACAAAGAAATATTCAATCAATACAAGATTTAAACAGGGAAAACATCAAACTCTGTTGCTCCAAGTCCAACAACTCTAGTCTGTGACAAATCTCCAATTCCAATATTTATAACCAGGAAGTCTCTGGAGTTCCAATTCCACCCCTCCAGCTACGCTACTCACAGTCTTGGGAAACTTCATCTGGGGCCAGCAGCTCTAGTTAGGACCTATCTCATTGTCCTGGCATCTCCACTGGGCCTCCACTGCAACCTACAGTTCATCCTCATGGCTCCATCATGTCTCCATGAGAGCATCCAGCAAACCTGTTTCACACTGCACATGGCCATTTCCAAAACACAAGACCATGTTGCAAATTCAGTGACCTTCCCTCTTTCCTGCATTTCTTATACTCCATAACAACAGGTAGGGTGCCAATTTGTTAATCCGGAGGGGCAGAGAATAAAGCAGACTTTGAAGAACGGAACACTCCTTTAGCATTCAGGTCCCTCCAAAAGACAGTATTCTTTCTGTTGCCCCAGTGCAGGTCAGCTGGGCAATCTCAATGATTGTAATATCTCATACAATTGCAGCTGAACAGGTAGTTTTCTCCCAAAGATTTCATTTTTTTCTGTGCCATATTCATCCACTCATACCAATCCATTTCTACACAATGCAACCTTGTACAAGTTCTCAGAACATGTGCATAATAGCAAGCCTCTCACAAAAAGTGCTACTAGCCCAGTCCAGGCAAAGCTCTTTTTCACTCTCAGAAGCCAAACCTCAGAGTTCTTACTGCATTTAGTCTTTGAACTCTGACCAGAATAGTGCATCAATCTGTACTTACAGCACTGCAAGCCATCTCTTAGGCCAAAATTTCAAATCTTTCCACGTTCCTTTTAAAAATCAGATCCAAAAGGCCAAAAGCCACACACAGTCAGGTGTGTAGTAGAAATCCCACTCCCCTGGTACCAAATTTACTGTTTCTGGCAGAAATCATCCAACCAAGAGCAGCTTGTGGTAAAACAAAATTTTTTTTAAAAAAGTTTATTTTGGCTTATGGACTTGAGGAGAAGCTCCATGATGGCAGGGGGAAATGATGGCATTAGCATAGGGTGGACATCACCCCCTGGACAACATAAGGTGGACAACAGGAATAGGAGACCGTGACAAACAGTGGCAAGGGGAAACTGGCTCTAACACCCATAAGCCCGCCCCCAACAATACACTGCCTCCAGGAGGTGTTAATTCTCAAATCTCCATCACCTGGGAACCTAGCATTCACAACACCTAAGTTTATGGGGAGACACCTGAATCAAACCACCACCCAGGGGAATTGAGCCATGGTTCTTAATCTCTGGAGACCACTGCCTTAACCTCTAAGCCATCTCTCCAGCCCTTATTTATTTATTTATTTATTTAATTATTTATTCATTTGAGAGATACAGAGTAATAGGCAAACAGAGAATGGGCATGCCAGGGTTTCTTGCCACTGCAAATGAACTCCAGATGCACACACCACCCTGTGCATCTGGCTTTATGTGGGAACTGGAAAATCAAACTTGGATCCTTTGGATTTGCATGCAAGTGCCTTAACCACTAAGCCATCTCTAGCCCCTGTTTTTTTAATATTTTATTTTACATATAACAATTTATACATTATACTATCCTCACCCCAACTTCAATGACCATGGACCCCCTTCTCAGTGGGGTTATGGTAGTCACTGTGGGGTCATGAAGGCTTCAGTCAGTACCTACGGGGTACCAGGAAACCAGGCTTTGGGTAATTCTACTCACTCTGTTCCTCTTACAATCTTCCGTTCACTCTTCTGTGAAGTTCCCTGAGCCATGGCAGGTCTGTTGGCAGTTTGTTTTAATGCTGACTTCTTTGTAGCCTGTGAATTTTGGCTTGCATAGTTTTGATTATTCTAAATGTCTATCACCATCACCCTGGGGCTGGTTGTCAGACTAGCAGTAAGAGCAGTATTCATGATGATACTTCCTCTGCAATTTCTCCTGGGCACTATTTGATGTGGTATAGGTGAAAAATCTCATGGTGGCCAGTCAGCTATCTACTCATCTTATCAGTGGATCTAGGCTCTCCTTCATTTTCTCTAACATTTGTAAAATAAAACAAATTCTCCAACCAAGAATGAGAGCAATTTAGGTTAAAGCGGGTTTCAAAAGTTGTTTAGGAGATTTTTTGTGTGCCAGCCCACTCTTTCCTGACTCTGGGATTCTGGCTTGGTTTCTAGTGTCAGATATGGGTTTCCTCCCTCTTCAGGCCTCATGTTCAATCCAAGAACAGTTATTTACCTGTATAGGCTACATGTCACTATTGCGCAAGTACATCTTGTCTGGCTGGTTGATTTCTTAGTTTTCAGGGTCCCCTTCTTATCCATGCTGTTGGTGACTGTTGTCTTCCAGCAGCTCCAATAGGGCTTTCCAGAATTATGAGGGCTAGCTGGGAGTGAGCTAGTTGTCTTTTCAGTGCCAGTATGGTATTCCAATGTCCTGTGCATGTAGCCTGTGGTATTTTCAACAATAGGGTCTTACCTTTTAGCTTTGGCCAGTAATCAAGTATGTTGACAAAGGCCTACATTCTTTGGGGGACCTATTGAGTAACCCTAGCCAAAAGAATTGGGGATAAGCCTATTCTGGTCTTGGATTTACCATCAAGATTCCATGGTTGTAAGTTTATTTTTTTTCTACCTTCTGTCCAGATTATCTCCCCTCTGTAATTATTGGTAATTGCATCTTGTAGAATACTAGTAAATTTTTTATATGTGTATTATGTGTGGTATACCTGAATGTGTGTACACATGTTACTACTTTTTGTGTGTAGGTTTATGGCATTTTGAATGTAAAGTGATCTCTAGATGGTGGTACTATGTGTGATGTTTTTGGAACCTTTAGGAGGTACAGCTTTGCTGGAAGAAGTGGGTTGCATGGGTCTTTATACCCCAGCCTCACTTGCAATTCCCTCTCTGTCTTTCATTCTATATTCTCCCTGCTAATGGAAAAATATAGCCAATGCTTCTGCTATGCTTCCTCCTACATGATGAAACTTTCTCTCAAAACTGTAATCTGAAAATAAACAAATTACTTCTTTAAACTGCTTCTGGTTCTGTATTTTGTCACAGTAATGAGAAAGTAACTGATATAGAAAATTTATGCACAGAATGAGGTCACTGCTGGGACAAGCCACCTAACCATATAGTTCTTAGTCTTTCGGAGTTGGTTTACAGGGGAATATGGAAAAAAATGGGAAACTGGACTACAAAGACCTAGAAATGCTATAAATAGAGCTTAGTGGTACAGAAGGCCAAGAGAAATGAAGGCAATGGAGTTTAGGCTCTTGAGGTTTCAGAGGAATATCATGAGATATTTTACATGGCATTCTGGAAATGAAACTGGCTGTATTTTACCTGTGTCCTGAGAACCTCAGCCAAGTTGAATTTAGAAGTAATTAACTAATGTTGTTGTTGGAAGAGATTCTAAGGAAGAAAAATATTGTGTCTGTGGCTTGCCTTTTCTTTTCTGCCCTCATTCAGATCTGCAGTGGAAGAAAACAAAATTCAAATAACAAACATGAAAAATGTGAAAGTTTGTGCAGAAATAACTGTAAGCAATTTTGAAGGCCCAGACACAGAAACAGTAGCTGCTTAAGCTGTAATTGTTAAGAAGATTATCATCATTAGGGCTGGAACTTGCCTGCAAAGCCAAAGGACCTAGATTCAATTCCCCAGGACCCAAGTCAGCCAGTTGTACAAGGTGGCACATGTGTCTGGAGTTCGTTTGCAGTGGCTGGAGGCCCTGGTGCACTCATTCTCTCTCTCTCTCTGCTTTTCTCTCTCTTAAATAAATAAATGAATAAAATATTATCTTCATTAAAGATAAGTCAATGACTCACACTGGGACCATGAGGAAAAATGCCCTGAGGGAAAAACCCAAACCCCTGAAAACTTAAGGGGTAAAAATGCAAATTATTGGGAAAGAAAAAAAAATACCTATAGGAAAAATGCTGGAAAATATCTCTGTTTCCCATGATCAGGAGACCGAGGCTGCTACAACTGTGGTCCATGTTCAGGATTTGCCTAATGTGGCATTAAATTTGGCAAAAATATCCATATGGTACTGGTATTGGAAACATGAAATTGAAAGTGGGAGGTCATGAAAAATTGCAGCAAGGTGCCAGAAAACTGCTGAGACTAAAGAAAATGAGACTTGAGTCTCTGCATAGAGGCATTGAGAAATGTGAAACTATAAAGGTGAACCTCATTTTGCACTGGAGACCCTAAAATCTTAGAGATGGCAATACTATGGACTTTGATCCATTCGTACTTGATTGTTGTGCATGGCAAGATATGTGGATCGGGGCTGGAGAGATGGCTTAGCGGTTAAGCGCTTGCCTGTGACGCCTAAGGACCCCGGTTCGAGGCTCAATTCCCCAGGACCCACGTTAGCCAGATGCACAAGGGGGCGCACGCGTCTGGAGTTCGTTTGCAGTGGCTGGAGGCCCTGGCGTGCCCATTTTCTCTCTCTCTCTCTATCTGCCTCTCTTTCTCTCTCTGTCTGTCACTTTTAAGTAAATAAATAATAATAATAAAAAGATATGTGGATCAAGTTTCAATTTCCTGCATGTGGATATCTAGTTTATCCAACAACACTTATTGAAGATACTATGTTTTTTTCCAGCCTATATTGTAAGGGCCTTTGTCAGATATCAAGTAGCTATAGTTAATTGACCCAAAATCCAGGTCCTTGATTCTGTTCCAGTGGTCTATATTGCTGTTTATATGCCAGTGCCATGCTGTTTTTACTACTATGGCTTTGCAATATAGCTTTAGATCAGGTATGGTGATGCCTCCAGAGGTGTTTCTTTTGCTCAGTATATGTGTGCATATCTGAAGCCTTCTGCCTTTCCATATGAATTTGGAGATCATTTTTTTTCTGTCTCTGTGAAGAACAATGTTGGGATTTTGATTGGTGTTGCATTAAATCTGCATATTGCCTTTAGAAAGACTGCTATTTTCACAATGTTTATTCTGCCTATCCAGGAATATTGGGGGGTCTTTTATTTTCTCAAGTCCTCCTCAACCTCTTTTTTCAGTGTTTTTGTTTTAATTGTATAGGTCTTTCACATCCTTGTTTAATGTTATTCCAAGGTATGTTGTTGTTACTATTGAAAATGAGGCATGTCATTTATTTCTTTCTTTGTATCTTTGTCTTTTGCATATAGAAAGGCTACTGATTTTTGCGCATTGGTTTTGTATCCTGCTACTTTGCTGAAGGGGTTAATCACCTTTAAGAGTTACCAACAATGTGGGCGACAAGAGGGCCTACACGTATTAAATTCTCTATAAAAAAATAAGGCTTACCCCATTTGTCTGGTTCTAATTTTACTCTCTGTTGGAGAATCTGCTTCTCTTTTTCAGATAGATGTAGATCCTAAGGAGAGAACCACCCCATCATCCCTCAAAAGGACCCCAGATGAAACTAAGAATAATTGGCGAAACAAGCAAGGGTACTGTTTTCTTGGTGAACTGGGTACCAGCACAAGGGTGAAGGAGATCGACATAGAGAACAATCAACTCCTACCAAATCAGATATCCAGAGACACAGAGGCCCCCAACACCTCATCACTGAAGCAGACCAAAACTGAACCCAACATGGCTCAGGGAAATTTTGCAGAAGAGGGGGCAGAAAGAATGTCAGAGCCACACATTGGGTCATGATACCCAGAGATATTTCTCCTACCCATTACTGTGAGCAAACTCTACAATGCATAACCCATATAGCTCAAAAAGGAGGGGCCAGGGGGAGGGGGTAGGACATGGATGAAACTAACAATGGTACCAACTTGACTGTATTCACTGAGTATAAACCTGACTAATAAAAAAAATAAAATAAAATTTAAAAAAAAGAGTTAAGATGGAGGCTCTGGTCTCTTATGTACACAGTCATGTCATCTGCAAATAGAGCTAACTTAACTTCTTCCTTTCCAATTTTTATCCCTTTTTATTTCTTTCTCCTGTCTTATTGCTTGAGCTAGGAGTTCCAGTACCATTTGCCATTTGCCTGGATTATCAGTTTCCACTTTTTAATCCTGAGGAGATGTCTGTCTTTAGTGGTGAGGTGGGTTTCTTGAACACTGCAGTTTGAGGGGTCTAATTTTCTGATCCACCCTGTTAGCTTATGTCTCTTGATGGGTGAATTAAGACCATTAACATTTACAGTAATGGCTGTGAGGTTTGATTTGATCCCTGCCATATTGCATTGTTTTATGGGGGACTGGTCAAACTTATTGGATATACTTGCATTTGATTTTTCATGTTATTCCTTTTGTGTTGTGGCCTGCCCATCATAGTGTATGAGAGGAAGCTATAGTCTATCCTTGAAGTGTGTCTAGTGATTATTCCCTTTTATGTTTGCTTCCACTATTTTTTTGGTGGGAATTGTGTCTGCCTGCTCAGAGAGAAGGAGCCCATGAGACTCTGGTGGGAACCCAAGGACCTGATGTAGAGTCTTGCTCTGTGATTCGAGGTATTGGAGTGTGTTGTCAGGTGGCCCGAAGTGGACAGTAGCATGGGGGCAGAGGCCAGTGGGATGGTGTTCAGGAGCCTTGATTTGTGGTTGGAGGTAATCCGGCTTTCCTGGGTTCACAAGGGGATGGGGGGCACTGGCAAGTGGGATGACATTCATCGGATGGAGTTTGCACGGGGCAGGGAGCATGTGGCAGCGGTTGCGGGAGCAGCAGGAGTGGGTCAGCAGTAGGGGCAGGGGGAGGAGTGGGAAGGAGGTAGTTTGGGGAGGGGGTAGTGGGACAGCGGTCACAGGCGGAGGGGGGAGTTGGGAGGATGTCACGGGGGTGTGGGAGGAGTGGGTCAGTCGCCTGCTTGCTACATATGGAGCTAAGCTGGCCTGGGTCCCCTTGCCTGCAGTTAGTGCATGAGCAACCTGCAGTTGGGACTATGGCTAGGATGGTTGCTTGAGAGTATGAGGACTAGTGGGCTACCCTAGAGTGTGGGGATCAGGCAATTCCCTTTTTTTTGCCTCTACACACCCTCCCACTGCAGGTCTGTTGGAGACTGCTCCCCCCTAGAAGACCCAATGAACCCTTAATGTCTTGCCTTTCCTTCCAGAGTTGCAGTGTGGTTAGGCCAATGCAATATTGCCCATTTCTTTTTGAGTCTCAGATAGTGGGCATGGGAGTTTCACTCTGGCTTGATACAATCTTTCCTTGCTATTTCTCCATTCCTCTCTTTAGGAATGGAAATGTTTACTCTGTGTCATTATATGTTGGTGGTATTTAACTTGTGCTTTGATTTTACAGGTCTAACACTTAAGAGATGACTTTAGGTCTCAGTTGAGATTTTGGACTTTAAGGTTTTAAACAGTGTCAGGACTGATAAAGATGGTAAGGCAATTTATGTTGTAATGAATGAATTTTGCATCATGAAATGGCCATGAATCTATAGGGACAGGGACCTAATTTTGGGGTTTAAATGTAAAATGTCCTCTATACTCTCATGACATTGAACACTTAATCCCCGGAAGATGGTACTGTTTTGAACAGTTGTGCAAGCCTTTAAGTGATATAGCCTTATTTTGAAGAAGTGTGTCACTGCAGGTGGGCCTTGAGGTCTATCCCTGATTTCTATTGTACTTTGCTACACTTTCTCCCTGCTAGTGTAGCACAAGTTTCCTGTCATGCTTTTCCAGCCATGATGGACTTGCTCTCAAAAGTGTAACTGCAGTTGAATTTGCTTGTTAGCTTTAGGGAGCTAGGTCTGTTTGCATGTGTGCATATGTATATACGCATATCTAGGGCTAGTACTTATGTCCCACATCGGGAGCTGGGAGAAAAATCCTGTACAGTTGTCTTTCCCTTTAATAAGATAGGAAAATCGCTCGTGAATTCCCCTTCCCCCTTTTTAAACAAGTGTTATCTGTGCTGGGAAAAAAATTTGCTGTGGCTGTAATTTTAAAACATTAAAATAAAATTGGAAAAGAAGAAAATCAAACACACACCCTGAGCCAGTGGTGGTTTTCCTAACCTGAGACTGGAAAAAAAAAAAAGCTGTAAGCCAAAAATAAGACCTATCCTTCCTTAAGATACTTGCTATAGAGTATGTTGTCCTAGCAATGGGAAAGCAACTGATAGTGTGCATGTATACGTATGTGTGCCAGTTTCTGGGGGCTGCAGGTTGATACCAGGTACCTTCATCTGATGCTTTCTATCATTTTTATTGAGATGGGGATTTTTGTTGAAACTAGAGGTACTGATTTTGCAAGTGTACCCAGACAGCTTGCTCTTGGCATCGACATATCTTTGCATATTCAGCATTGAGATCACTTGCATTGTACCACCACCCCTGACACTTATATAAGTTCTGCTGATCTAAATTCTGGTCCTCAAAGTTGCTCAGTAAGCCTTTTACCCACAGGTATCTCTCCAGATCCTATACTTTTGATTTTTTGTAATTTGAATGTGTGGTTATTGAACATAACTTTTGTAGCTAACAACATCATGTCACAAAGTCCAATTAATGGACATGTCTGGCTATAGTGGAATCCTAAAAATTTAAAGTATGGGAGAAGAGATGAAATAATTTGTTTTACCTACTTGCAAAATGGAGTGTACTAAGAAGAAGAAAATCTTCTCTAGAAAATATATGAAGAAGTAGTGACTTTTGAATATCTTTTTAGATTTTCCACTTGTGTATTATTTACTTGGGGCCAACTATGCAAAGGAGTGTTGTTTTGGAGAAGTCTTATTTTATTGAAATATTTGTTGAATTCTAACTCACCAGTGCTTCTTGTTTGCAGTAAAAATTACAGTGAGAACATGTGATATTTTTGCCTCCAGAATTTCAGTGTCATGCTTGTATATTATTACTTAAATACCTGCCAGTTTCATTTTTCACAGGCCAAATAACTTTTCAGGTAACATGGGATCATTTACATCTAGTATAAAATTTTCTCTTCCATTTTGAAATCAGTAAAGTGTTTTTGCCTTGTAGTTAGAGTTGAAAAGTAAAATATCTGTGCCAAATATCTGTGCCAGTGAAGCTAGAAATCAGTCATATGAGTAGGCTTTCCCTGGTGATTTGCTACTTAGTCTTTGAAGCTATAGCCTTGAGATTCACAAGACTTCTTCAAGTAAGAACTTACAATATCCCTTAGACATAATATGTAGACATGTAAGAGTCAATAGTATTGGGGGCTGAGTGAAAGCAAATTGAGATGCTCCCAGAAAATCACGTTATACCTCATTACTCACTATCTTTTGTCTTGCATATATGTGCTACTACTTGTAAACAGAAAAATGATCATAATGATATATTAGAAATGGGTATTGAAAAAATATTGTTGGCATCACCCATTGTAGAAAATATTAAAAGGTAATAAAGATATTGTCTGTAGTTCTAACTCCTTGCATTCCTAGTGAATTTTCTTATTTTAAAATCTAATTTTTATATTGGTAAAATTTGTAAAGAATCATTAATAAATTTTCCTGGTCAAGAAAATATACACTATTTATTGTGATATAAAAAAGCTTTGCAAGTCAACCTTTCAAGCTATATCTTTCTTAACCTCTTTTGTTACAGTATAGTTACCTCCTGCCTCTGTATTTCTAAGACCACTGAACTCCATGTCATTATGTAGTCCAATAGTTAATAGACGTTTGTCACTTCAATCTTATCTACTTTACTTTGCATAATATTTATAAAATATTTAATATACGTTTCTTTATGAAAATTCTCCCTAAATGTCACTTTAAATCTTGCTAGCATTGTACCTAAGAACATATATGGTATACATCAGATTTTTCATGAATATATGAATAAATATTCTGAACTTATTAAATCTAAATAGTTTTCTTAGTGGAATATTCACAAAGTTACACCTGCAAAAGCAGTAAATATTTGCATATGTCTGTGTAAGTGACAGAAACTATATAATGGTGATGTTAGAGTAACCCTAAGGCAAAGTATAAACCTTTATGGGAAAAAATCAAAATTTTTGTGTGGTAACTAGAGAAAATGAACTATAAGAATCCTATTTTTCATGTTCAACATGAATTTTCTTGTGTTGAGAAAAATGCAGATAAAATAGAAGGGATAGTAGCTTAGGAAAACAATAGCTTTATATTGCTGAAATAGTAACAAGTGATCATCTGAAATTTGGAGTTTATTGCAAAGGCTATTTTTTATACAATCAATGTATGCTTGGTGAATTTGGGCAGCCCACCCTAAAATTACTCTGTCATCATTAAAGTCTCTATAAATGAAATATGGATATACAAGCCCTCCCTAAATATTTTCGTGTGACAAGACTGACAGTTTGAAGCATTAAATATCTCTGTGTGAAGCCAAAGGAGATATATACATTTTTTCTCAAATATTGGTGACTCAAGTCACTGATAGGGTGAGTTATAAAATTTCAAAGATAAATATCCTGCCACTATGCAATCTGCATTCTAATACCAAAATAAATGGCCAAATTTGAAAGGTTAAACCTTGAATTTTTTCTTATACATTCCTTGTTCTTTTGTGGCTACTGTTGTATGTCTACACATAATTGATAGCCAAAGTGGAGTACCTCATAGATATCTTCTGTTTAAGAAGTGTCAATATATAGAAATGAGATGGCAGTGTTTGCAAAATACAGAGTCAGATGACCTAGACATGGCAGCAGGATCACTGACTGACTATGTATTTATAAGTACTAGGCAGTAGGTATGTTGCCTAAACTTCCAAGAATTATGTATGTACTGAAAGTGAACATAGTTATAAAAAAAGAAGCAAGGGATTACACATCATTCAATAAACACATATTTCATTTTTGTTATAAATAAGCAAGGCAAGGGCTGGAGAGATGGCTTAGCAGTTAAGGTGCTTTCCTGCAAAGCCTAAGGACCCAGGTTTGATTCTCCAGTAACCATGTACGCAAGAGGTACAAGGTGCCACATGCTTCTGGAATTTATTTGCAGTGGCTGGAGGCCCTGGCATGCCCATTGTCTTTCTTTCTTTATATGCCTCTTATTCTCTTTCTCACTCCCTCCCTCTGTCTCTTTCAAATTTATTAATTTGAGATGTATTTATTGAACAATTGCTATTTTCAGCTCTTAGGATTCAAAAGTTCATTAAAGCAAAGGGAACAAAATTTTTGTCCTCATTATGGTTCAGTGATGATAAAAGTACATAAACAAGTTAATATACAATTTGATACTATATGAAGAATAATAAAGGAGGGACTTTCGTGCTCAGGGTTGTCCTGCAGCCTTTCTTCCTCCATCTGTATGGTTATGACAGAATCCCACAGATTAGATATTTATGTAATTAAAGGGTGAGAAGTTCCAGGTTGTGGAAGATACCTGGAAAGGATATTATGTTGTGTAACCTTATGGCAGAAGAACAAAGAATGGAAAGAAAGAATAAGACTTCTGACTCTCACCATTTAACCTTTTCATAATGGGTATTAGTCATGAACACTTGCAATTATGCCTCATCCCCCTACACTGTGCTTTTATTGGGACCCAGATATATACTTCTTAGGAGGATCTATGAAAACTATAGCACAGGCCTAGAGCTGTAAGTAAGTTAGAAATCATGAGATAGTCTAGGTTCCAACAAAAATATTGACATTTGGGAGTGAACCATCAGATGAACTTCTACTGAAATCAAGACAAGATTTTAAAGGATGTCCCGGATTCAAAACACACTATAGTCTGGGACATTCTTGGTCAAGTTCAAAAGTGTGCAATAGAGGACGCTGGAGAGAAATATGCTGCTACTGCCTTGCTAGTGATATCAATCAATTTAAAGTCTTGTGACTACCAATGAGATTAGTTAGCTTCAAAAACAGTATTTACTTGAAGCAAGGGATGATTCTCATAGACTATAATTGGTCTTGGGGAGCAAAGGTAGGGGAAGGCTACTGCTATGCTCCCAAGAGTCCTTGGCATCAGGGCAAATATTTGATCAGAATAAATGGATTGTTTTTCTCATATTACTTCTGTAAGAGAAATCTGTTAAAAAGATTGAATACACAAAACCACTAATTTATTATTTCCATTTAGTCATCATGTATTCTGAGCCCATGATTAGTGGTTTTATGTATCAGATAGCTGATATTTGGGGATTCATCCTCTATCAAAGGTATCATTCAGAGCTAACATTTTAGAAAGCAAAATTAATTATTTAACCATAACTGAAAAGCAATATGGTGCTAGGAGTAGTGTATCTTTTTGTGCAGCTACAGTGTTTTTGGAGCCCTTGAAAATTATGTATTGAACCCCATACATAGTCTTGATTCAAAAGAGTCAAACAGTAAGGTGGCATTGTTTAACTGGGAATATTTTATTATTCTCATGAAGCTGTTTTTGGAATGAAGCTGTCACTCTTGAAGCTGCCACAAGAAAGATAAAGCAGGCAATATCTCAGGACTGCTGAATGATGTAGATTTTTTTTTTAACCAGGATTTATGAAGTCCCAAGAAATCATTTTGTTTGATTTTTTTTACCACCTGTATTTTTCAGATTCCTACATTACACTGTAATCATACTTATTATCAGGAAAGATTCATTAATATAAAATGAATTTGTATACTACTAAAACTTATAAAATCCATGATTGAAAAATGCTTGCTGTCTGATGATGAGCACCTGACTTCTACAGAGATTTTAGGTGTCTGATTATTGTAATAATACTATACCTACATATATATAAATGCATATATATATATATATATATATATATATATACATTTTCATTTCATTTATTTCATTTCATTATACATATACATTTTCTAAATATCATGACATGTGACACATGTAGGTCCAATATAATTATATACAGGCTCTAGAGTCAATGATACTGAGTTACTGAGTCCTGGAGTTTTTCCCTTTCACAAATCCCAGTTTAATGTATAGACCCAAGCATTTATGCTTTCCTGGTAGTGGAGATATCATGATCAAAAAATATAGTGCCAAGCCTAGAATTATTTCTTTGAGAAAACACTGAATGATACAAAAGGCAACAAACTTGTATTTTCTCTGTCAAACTTCCAATTCTACTTCATTAGGCATAAGACATGCTTGAGCTTGCTTAGGCCATAATGATAAAGATTAGTTATCTAAATAAGAATATTTTTTTTCATTTAAAAGTCACTGAATCTTGTGTTTCTGCAGGATATCATCTTTTGAAGTCAATGTAAAATTCAGAAGTATTTTGAGGAAGAAGGTTTTGCAACAACAGTTTCCACTGACATTTTTGGAGATCAATACAAATTAACTCAAAGTGCAGATAACACATTCTGTCACCGTGTACTTGTCAATTAATGGCTCTCCTGAGAGTTACATTATTTCAGGATTCAGGAGAAGAATTAAGGATGAAATGGCCTTGTTAACCTTTTAAACAAGAAGTTACTTTTTCAACCTCATTACAATATTCTTGTCTGTATATTGTTGATGGGCATTCTTATGAGCCCAACTAGGAATTAAAGTAGTGGTAAATCTTTGTAGCCACAAGTAATAATTACAAATAGAAACAAATGACTTTGTTACTCCAAAGAGTAATTTGAGATATAATAAACACTCTTTCTGTGAAATAATAGGCACTTCTAAATTCAATAGTCTCCAGTATCCAAAGGGCCATTGTCATGTTCTCTTACTTTGAATAAATTCCTCCAGAATTTTACCACAAAATATGATTTTTTGTGATTGTTACATTTTCGTGGCAGTGCTATTAAATACATAAAATATTTTGCAGATACTGGACATGTTCTATAACAATAAGTTACACCTCAATTCTAATGTTACAATTTTTGAGGCATGTATCTTTTAATAAAAAAATACAGCATTTCATAACTTAAAGTGTTTCATTAATTCATTTTCATTCAAATATATCAGGTACATGTACCATATTTACCCCCATTAACCATGTATTTTCACCCTTCCTACAATATCCCTTTTCTTTATCTAATTTGGGTCTCCTTTTATTTTCATGTACATGTCTTTTGCTACTGTTTAATCTTGGTTCTACATGTGAGAAAAACATAATAATTGTCTGAATATGTTACCCTTCCTGTGTCTGGGACAACATGTCTGAGTAAAAGCAGTTTATGGGAAGAAATAATTTATTTATGGGAAGCTTCATCATGGTAAGTGAAACTGGCTCACTTTATCATACATCCAAAGCAAAGAGAGAGCTGGCTCTGAATATTCAGTGAACTGGACCAATCCAGTTCAAGATCTGCCCCCAGTGATATACATTCTTCAGCAAGACTCCATCTCCTAAAAGCTCTGCAAGTTCGGGACTAAGTTGGAAGATAAATTGTAAACACTTGCAGCTATAGACTCATGGCTCTCTCTCAATATAGAATGTACTCAGTATAATGTTCAAGGACTCATAGTCTTTATCCTAGCACTGCTCAAAAGTACAAAGAATAAGTTTCATCTGAGACTCAAGAGAGTTTCTTAATGATACAGGAATTTTGATTCCTTGTACACCAATGCACCAATAATTTGAGGTGTTCCTGGATCCTTGTCCTGTGAAATCAAAGAATGAAATCTGCAGACAACTGGATAAGGCTCAGAAAGGTTTTGTTATAGCTAAAAATTTAAGGAGGAAAAAGAGAAGGAGGGATTTAAGCTTAGAACCTTAGAGAAGGAAGCAAGATGGAGCTCTTGACAAGGGAGTTGAGAGGAATATTGAGAAGCCTACCTCGAGACTCAGATCTGGTTTTTATTTTTATTTATTTATTTATTTTTGGTTTTTTGAGGTAGAGTCTCACACTTGCCCCAGCTGACCTAGAATTCACTATGTAGAATCAGGGTGGCCTTGAACTCATGGTGATCCACCTACCTCTGCCTTCCTGAGTGTTAGTATTAAAGGCACATGCCACCACGCCTGGCTTAGAACTGGATTTTTTTATGGGGAGTGGTTACATGAGGAAGGTCAAGTTTGCAGGTTAGTATGGATAAAGACAAGATTTTACAGCTTTTCCAGTAATCTTCATTAAAGATAAGAGTTTCTATCATATAGGAAGGGTGCAAGGTTAAACTAGAAATCTTTCCTGGAGAGAGTAACATCCAAGTTTATATAACTTTAGCGAGACTTCATGTTTTGATTTAAGGAAAACAAAAACATTCACTTTTTGAGTTACTTTATCCTGACTGACTAACCAATTTCTGTTTCCTATCACTAATTGTGAACCCCATAAAATCAAGACACAAGTTACAAATGTTCAACACATACAGGCACAGAATAAACGTGACCATTGCAAAAAGAAGGTGCAGCAAGGAAAAAAAATGGACAAATGCAAGATCAAAAATCAGCAGAGCAAATATCCACTTCTGTGGCTCCATGTCTGGCAGCTGGGATCCATGATGAAGTCATCTGACCCTAAAAGGTACAATTCCACCCCTCTACTATGCTGCTTGTTTCCATGCACATCTATCTAAATGAGACCATGTAGCTTTCTTTGATGGCTGTCCCTCAGTCCTAGCACCTTCCAAATTCTGGAGTCCCCACTGCAACTCACAGTTCATCTTCACAGCTCCATACAATGGCCTCTTAATGCATCCAGGAATTTTAACCCTACTTCACATTACCACCTTTAAGTGGACTCTGGGACTGTGTAGACTTCATGGTCCTCTTTTCTGTATTTCTCATGTTCTCTGAGCCATTACTAGGTTGGCTACATACACAAATTTGTAAATCCAGGGAGGATTAAAGATAGACATTAGGAGCAAGAGTCTCCTATAGCATTCTTCTTTCAGTCACCCTACTTTCAAAATAATTTGCATTCTTATTAGCTTGGTTCTTTTATAGACTAGGTTTTTCTCTCTGGGTGTCTTTCCCATTGTTTCAATGCAGAAGAGCTGAGCTTTAATGGTGGTAATTACTTTACAATTGCAGCTCAAGTGGCATAAAACCAGTCTCTGTGTCTATACCTTAAACCTGCTTATTATTTTCTGTGTCAACATTATATTTTTCATATTTTATGTTATATATGTTCTTCCATTAAACACACAATTCTATAATTTTAAATTTTAAGATTGTTCAAATTAATAGGTCACGGGGTAAACACCTCCAATCTCTTAGCCAGTTCTGACAAAAATCCCTTCTTGCCTCTCTAAAACTTCTTCATAAGCTAAGCTTTAACATTTAGTTCTTTCAGTGCTCACCAGAATGGCCCATCAAGCTCTGATTATAGAACTAAAATAATTCTCTAATCCAAAATAAAAAATCCTTCTATATTCCTCATACAAACAAGTTCGAAAAGAACAAAATCCACATAGAATCATCACATTAATGTCCTGTTACCAATATTCTATACCAGTTACCTTCTCAGTGCTAGGAAATATACCCAACCAAAGGCAGATAATGAGAATAAAGGGTGCATTTCTGGTTCATAGTTTCAGGAGTAAGCTACATCAGGGAGAAGCTTCATTATACATTCTCACCAAAGAGAGACAACAGTCTAGCAAGCTGGCTCTGAATTCACAGTGATCTGTACTAATTAATCTCAAGATCCACCCCAGAAACTCACCTCCTCCAGCAAGACTCTACCTCCTAAAGACCCTACCAGTTGGGAACTAAGTAGGAGGCTTAATTAATTATAAACACTTGAGGCTATGAGGGACATTTTTAGGTCACACCAACATATTGTCTTTGTATCTTGCTTATAATTCACTTAAAATGATGAATTCCTGTAAATGACATTATTTTTGTCATTATTATGCCTAAATACTATATAGATAGATAGATAGATAGATAGATAGATAGATAGATAGATATAGATATATAGATATACACATAACCTTTTCTTTGTCTACTCATATGTCAATGGTCATATATGATAACTTAATAACTTGTCTATTGTAAATTGCATGGCAATAACCATGAATATGCAAGAATCTCTGTGATATAGTGATTTACACTTACTTGGATATATTGTCAGGAGTGATATACATAGATTATATAATAGTTCTATTTTTAGTGTGTTTTGTTTTGGGTACCAGGGGTTTATCCTAGTCCTTGCACATTCTAGGCAAGTGCTCTACCACTAAGCTATATCCTAAATTTTCTTTGTAATTTTCATTTTTCAAACGTCTAAGTTTCCTGTGCTGTTCTAAAACTCAGTGGAGCCCTGAAAAAAAAAAAAAAAACTTGGACTTGACAACTTTTTACTTAATTCTCTAAAATAACTGGAATTTTATGCCTGTCCTACCAGGTCAAGCTCTCTAGTTTTCTAAGTACTGTCTATAGTGATTTTCATAGTGGTAGATGAATTTACAACTGTTCAGAAAATAATAGCAGCAATTGACAAATGAGACTGCATGAAATTTTAAAAATGCTTTTGTACAGTGAAGAAGAAACATAGAGAATGTGAGGAAATATTTGTCAGCTAACAGCTGACAGAGAATTAATATCTAGAATACACAAAGAATTCAAGAAATGAACACCAGTAAAACAAATCATCTGATCAATAAATGTGGAAATGGAATAAACATAGAATTCTCAAAAGGTGACATATAAGTAATGCATACACATTTGAAAAAAAAAGTATTCAATATCTTGAGCCATCAGAGAAATGCAAATCAAAGTGACACTGAGATTTCATCTCACCTCCTCAGAATGGCTATCAATAAGAAAGCAGACAATAACAAATGCTGAGGAGGATATAAGTATAAAAGAACGCTTACATATTTCTAGATAAAATGTTAATTAGGGCTGCAGAGTTTGCGTAGTGGTTCCTACACTTGCCTACAAAGTCTAAAATCCCAGGTTCGATTCACCAGGACCCATATAAGCCAGAGGCACAAGGTGGCGCATGTGTCTGGAGTTTGTTCTCAGTGCCCAGAGGCAGATATGCCCATTCTCCCTCTTTTTTCTCTCTCTCTCAAAAGGAAATAAATAAATAAAATATTTTTTAAATGTAAATTAGTCCAGGTTTTCTATACTGGTTATCTCATGTAAATTGAGTCATACAATATTCAACAACATTGTGTGTTCACAGTTGATCCATATAGTAGCAGGAATTAATACTTCATTCTTTTCTGTGAATGAAAATTTCTATTCTAGATATACCACATTTTTAGTCAATGAGCATTCTGATGATTTCTAATGCTAGGGTTGTTAAGCATCTTGGCATTCTTATATTTATTTTTTTTAGGAACATCTGTTTCCACATCCGATTGATTTTGGAATCCCATATCAAATGGATAAGGGTTTCAATGTCTCCATATGTAGATAATGTATATGGTTTAACTTAGAGGTCAACATTCACTATTTTGTATGTATGTGGATGTCCAGTTGTGCCAGAATTATTCTTTTCAGAGTTATTTTTTATATTTTATTTATTTATTTGCAAGGAGAGAGAGAGAGAGAGAGAGAACAAAAATAGGCATGCTCCATCTTTGTGCATCTGGATTTATCTGGGGATTGGAGAATCAAACCCGGGCCATCATACTTTACAAACAAGTACTTTTGACCACCGAGCCATATCTACAACCCCAGAGTTAACTTTTGTCAGTACTTTTATTGCTGTTATTTTGTAGAACTGGGGTTTAAATACCCTGCTTTTTCTATTTTTATTCATGTGATTTATTTGGAGTAGCTTTATGTACACATTGAGAAACGTCAAAAACACTTATGAATTTAAGTCAAGTAACATTCTAAATATTTGTTCATCACTCTCTATTGCATATCTCATTTGGTCTATAATCTAAGGGATGGAAATACACAAATGAGTACAGGTAATTTTAGGATTAGTATGCAGTAGGCATTATTCTGAGAGAATTCCATGACTTCATTCAATCTATCTACACTGCAATACTGGGAGATGGCTATATATATATATATATATATATATATATATATATATTGGTTTTTTGAGGTATGGTCTTACTCTACATCAGGCTAACCTGGAATTCACTACGTAGTCTCAGGGTAGCCTCAAACTCATGGCAATCCTCCTACCTCTGCCTTCCAAGTGCTGGGATTAAAGGCGTGTGCTACCACACCCAGCTGAGATGGCTATTTTTTATGTGTATTTCACATATGATAAAAACAAAGTGGTATGATGCAGAGAAAAATCTATGAAGCTCAGACTGCCTGAAGATGTGGTATCAGGATTTCATTCTGTTATTGTGACTTGAGAGCCTGTATTGTGACTAGTAACCTTCAGTGGTAATCCTATAAGATCATAGTTACCAGCTTAGGAAAGATAAAGAGAATAAAAACTAGCTGTGTGTTCTTGTACATGTCTTTAATCCCAACACTCAGGAGGTAGAGACAGAAGGATTACCATGAGTTCAAGGCTACCCTGAGATTACATAGTGAATTCCAGGTCAGTCTGAACTAGAGTGAGTCCTTATCTTGAAAAACAAACAAACAAAAAGTAAAAGAATAAAAATGTTCAATGCAAACTATTTGTTTCCTTAGAATTATTTTTTACATACTAAAGAGTCTTAGTCTCATTGAAGAAATTTAACTTTTGTAGATGTTCCTTCCTTGTCTTACTTCATATACTATTTGCCATTGCTTAATTGTTTTGTGCCTTATTTTTGCCTTCTGTCGACCTTTTTCAAATGAACATACAGCTACTAGTGATTTTTATCTATTTTAAATTGTTTTGATAAATCCCCACCTGGTATCCAATAATTAGTTTGTTTAAATGGCCTTTTGAAATCACATTTCTTCCTAACTGGCAAATTATTCTAGGTTGTGACATTTCTGAGTATTGATTTAAGTTTTTTCTTGTGTTACCTTCTGGAAGAACTTTTACAAAATCAAACAATAATTTCCCAAATTTAAACAAATTAGGTGGACTACTATTCCCATGTGAAACAGTAGATTTTTAAATCTCTTTGACACCAACTGAAGTGGACCCTTCAACTCAGCTGCATTAATATCAGGAATCTGGAGAAGAACATTAAAACAACAAAGTGGAAGATTAAAGAATATAACAAATGTCACCAAATGAAAGGGGATTTATGCATCTAAAGAATTTGATACTGTAACCACAACATGTGAAAATAAAAACATGGTACTTAAAGTGAAAGTTTCTGAGATACAACTCTAAATTTACTTCTTTAAATGAATGAAAATTGGTTGGCAAATCCAGAGAAGGAAGAGCATTCATGAAGTACATATGGTGGACATTCTTCTTAAATCATAGAACTGTCATGTTTCCTCCTGAGAAGGAATTTACAATAACAATCTAAAAAGCCCTCTGAAGTATTTTGTGAAGTAATCCTTTATTAGATAAAATTGATACATTGATTTTTAATTGCATTTAATAGGAAATTGTTGATAATTCTAGTGGGAGAAAATGCAATGAAATGTAATTGTTTAATTACTAAAAAGATGAAGGTCTCTTATGTTACAGTATAACCAATATGACATTGCGTTGGATTAAACTAACAGAGAAAAATCTAAACTGTGTTTTAGTGCCCATGTTTCCTGGGTTTTAAGTGTCATCAGAGCTTAATACCTATATGGCAATGCTATTTATATAGCTTTTTTTTTTTTTGCATTGTTCTCTTTTAGCACAGAGAGAGAAAGAGAGAGACCAAAGGCGAGCATGGATGTACCAGGGCCCCTTGCCACTGCGAATGAATTTAAGATACATGTGGCACTTTATATGGGTAGTGGGGAAATCAGAACTGGGCCTACATGTTCTGAAATTAAGCTCCTTTACCTACTGAGACATCTTTGTGACCCATTTTCATTGTTCTCACACGTATTTCTTTACAAAGCCTTGTCTTAAGCACCAGTCACCATAAAGTCTCCAACGTGGCAGGGATTAAATCAAACATCACACTTATAACATGAAACTTTAATGGTCTTAAGTCACCTATCAAGAGACACAAGTTAACAGGGTGGATCAGAAAAATGGAAAAAGAAAACACCTCAACACTAAGGATAGATACTTCCTGAGGCTGAAAGGATAGAAAAAGATTTTCCAAGCAAATGGAAATGAGAAACAAGCAGGTGTTGCTATATTAATATCTGACAAAATAGACTTCAAAACAAAAGTAAACAAAAGGAACAAAGAAGGCTGCTTTCTAGTCATCAACGGAATGATCAAACATGAGGACATCACAAACATAAATCTATATGCACCAAAGACTGGTACACCACAGTTTATAAAACAAAGCCTACTTAATAACAAACCAGAAATAAATCCAAATACCACCATAGTAGGGCACTTCAATACCCTCTAATTATCAATAGAAAGATCATCCAAGGCAAGAATCATCAGGACACTAATTGATCTTAACAACACCATATATCAATTAGATTTAACAGGCGTCTACAGAACATTCTACCTTAATTCTACAGAGTATATATTCTTCGTAACAGTCCAGGGTACCTTCTTCAAAATAAATCTTATGTCATAAAGCAAGCCTCCATAAATACAGGAAAATTGCTATTACTTCCTGCATCCTATTGGACAACAATGTATTAAAATTAGAAATGAATAACAACAGGAAGAGCAGAAATTAAACCAGTTCCTGGAGACTGAACAACAAGCTGTTAAAAATGAATGGGTTGTGGAAAAAATCAAAAAGAAATCATAAAATTTCTAGAACTGAATCACAATGAAAATACAACATACAAAAACCTATGGGACACAATGAAGGTTATCCTAAGTGAAAAATGTATAGCACTAAAAGCCTCCATAACAAAGACAGAGAGATCTCCAATTAATAATGTAACCATCCACTTTAAGGGTTTGGAAAAACAAGAATGATCCAACCCTAAGAGTTCCAGATGGAAAGAGATAATAAAGATCAGAACTGAAATTAATGAATTTGAAACTAAGAATTAAGAAAATTGGCAAAATTAAGATCTGGTTCTTGGAAAAAATAAACAAAATTGATAAACCCCTGTCCAATTTGATAGAATGAAAAAATAGAAGTCTCAATTAACAAAATTAGAAAAAAAAATGGGAGAGGTCCCATCAGACTCCAATTAAATTGAAAGAATCAGTAGAACATATTTCCCAAACCTCTGTTTGACAAAATGAAATAACTCATAAGAAAGAGATGAACTTGTTGCCACATACAACCTACCAACACTAAATTCAGGGCAGATAAATCTCTTAAGCAAACCTATTACATCCATCAAGGTTGAAAATGTAATCAAAAATCTCCACAATGGAAAAGTCCAGGACCTGATGGGCTCTCAGATGAATTCTACCAAACATTCATCAAAGTACTGAAAACATTTTTTTTTCAAGACTTTTAATATAATCAGAGAGCAGGCAATGCTCCCCAACTCCTTCTATGAAGCTAGCATCACCCAAATACCAAAACCAGACAGAGATATAAGAAAAGAAAACCATATACCTATGTCACTAATGAACTTAGATATGAAAATCCTGAAAAACATTCTTGCAAAGTGAATTCAACAACACATCAACAGTTTTATCCACCTTGATCAAGAAAGCTTACCAAGACTTCAGTGATGATTCAACAGAAATTGATTAATGTAATATATCACATAAATAATCTTAAAAACAAGAAACACATAATCATTTTCTTTTTCTTTTTATTTGTTTATTTATTTGAGAGAGGGAAAGAGGGAGAGAGAGATAGAGAATAGGCACACCAGGGCTTTCAGCCACTGTAAATGAACTCAAGAGGCATGTGCCACCTTGTCAATCTGGGTTATGTGGATTCTGGGGACTCAAACCAAGGTCCTCTGGCTTTCTCTCCAGCTCCACATAATCATTTTAATTGATGGCTATAAACAAATACCTAATGTTCAAATTATACTTAATGGGGAAAGACTCAAGGGCTTTCCACTAAGGTTGAGAAAAAGTCAGGTGTGCCCACTCTCAACAATACTCTTCAACATAGTATTGGAAATCTTAGAAGGTCTAGTCCAAATAATGAGATAGGAGAAAGATAGAGAATGGATACAAATTGGAAAATAAGAAGTCAAACAAGCTGTATTTGCAGATGAAATGATCCTGCACATAAGTGACCTGAAATACTCTACCAAAAAAATCTACAGGTGATAAATCTCTTCAGCAAAGTGGCAGGACAAAAACCAACACACTAAAATTAGTATTCTTCCTATACAGAAATTACAAGTATAAAGAAAAAGAAGTCAGTGAAGCGGTCCCATTTTCACTAGCCCACCCCCACCCCCCAAAAAATTAAATACCTTGGTGTAATACCAACTAAGGAATTGAAAGTACCATACAATGAAAACATAAAAACACTCAAGGAAGAAACTGAAGACATGAGACAATAGATAGAATTTAGTTCCATGCTCCAGGATAGGTAGAATTAATATTGAGAAAATGGCAATCCTACTAAAAGCAATATACAGATTCAATGCAATACTAATAAACATCCCAGAATCATTCTTCATAGATATAAAAAAAATCTCAAAATTCTCAAGGGATGGCAGAAGGCCCCAGATATCCAAAAATATCATCAGCAAAATAAACACCTCTGGAGGTATCATGATACTCATTGTATTGGCATAAAAACAGACATATAGACAAGTGGAACATAATTGAAGACCCAGCTCTTAGTTTAAGTAATTACAGCTTCTTAATATTTGAAAAAGGAGACTACAATGTGCACCAGAGGAAAGATTGCATCTTTAACAAACAGTTCTCAACAAATTTGATAACCACATTTAGATAAATGAAACTAGACCCACTGCTCTCACTATGCAAAAAAAAAAAAAAATCATCTCCAAGTGGATTAAAGACCTCAATATGAGACCTGAAACTCTCAAACTACTGAGTGAAAAAATAGCGACAATGCTAAATGCTAGTAGTGAGGAAAGCCTTCCTGAAGAATATGTCATTAGGCCAAGAAATAAAACAGTCATTCAACCCGTGGGATCTCATGAAGCTAAAAAGCTTTTATATAGACAAATATGCCATAAACATAGCTAACAGAATGGGATAAAATCTTTGCCAGCTAAATCAATAACAGAGGCATAATATCTAGAACCTACGAAGAATTAAAAAAAAATCTGGACAATAAAAACACATCAAACAATCCACTCAAAAAATGGGGTAGATCATTGAATAGGTAATTCTCAAAGGAAGAAATTCAAATGGCTGATACATAAGAAAACAAACATTAAAGTATCAAATGACTATATTTTTTGCACAGATCTGGGGAAAGAGGAACCCTTATTCACTGCTGGTGGGAGTGCAAACCTGCACAAACACTATGGAAACCAATATGGAGACTCCTTAAAAAGATTAAAATAGTGCTATCAACTACCCAGCCATAACTCTACTGGCATCTACCCTAAAGGCTCCACTCTTCACTGCAGAGATATTTGCTCAACCATGTTGTAGCTGCTTAATTCACAATGGCTAAGAACTAGAACCAACCCAGATGCCCCTTGCTTGATGAATGGATAATGAAGATGCAGTACATGTAAACAATTAAATTCTATTCAGCAGTAAGGAAAAATTATGCAATGAAATTTGTAGGAAAATGAATAAACTTGGAACAAATAAAACTAAGTAAACTCACACAAGCAGAGAAAGAAAGACAATACTTATTCTCTCTCATCTGTGGTTCCTAAACTAGAACAGCTTGAGTTCTATGCATACCTGAGAAACAACTCAAGGGACAGATATGAGGAATGGAGGAGTATGGGGGAGGGCAATGGGAGGGCAGGGGGATATATACACAAAACCAAATCCAAAATGAATTGTATCATGGAAACCTTCCTCCTGGATAGCAGTCCAAGCTATGACCCTCAATAGGAACAAGGAGGGATTGCCTGGTAAGAAGGGCCCTGAGGGGAGGGGATGATACCTAACACTAAAAATATTTGTCCTTGGCTTGTGATTCCCAGTACCTGAAATTGGTTACAACCCATGTTGGGATGTTGATCCATGAGTCCTACAAGATCTGCAAAGCAAGACAGCCTTTGTTCAAAGCCCTTGATTGCCCATCTGAGGAGAAAACTAAAACCATATTGCTGAAGACACCACATGCTGCCAATGCAGAACAGAGATATCTAGCTGAATCTGGAAGGAAACCAGCTTCTAAATGGTTAGCCCATATGGTGCTGAAAAGTAATACATGAGCTGCTGGAGGAAAATGGCCAATAATATTGTGAGCAAGCAGAGGACCCTACTATACAAAAGCAACCAGCCTGACAAGATGTACATGCCTGTTCAATAGTGGGGGCACAGCCTATGTGGGTGACCAGTGGTTCTTTGATTGACTAAGATATCTGCTCGGTAGAAAGGAACCCATAGCTGGAACTGGGAATCAGGTCAGAATCCTATGGTGAGCAAGATCATGGACTCCATTGACAAGGTCCTACTAGTCTTTGCCCAAATTTAGGCTACACCCATCAAAAGCTCTCTAAATTAACAATGTGTAACCCTTTTAACCTATGCTGATCTCACTCTCCTTTGGAGAATCTGTTTTGTCTTGTATTGTTTGTTTCTGGAAGCAGCAAGAACTGAGGACAACCCAAATCTGTCAACAATACAAGAATAGATGCCTGAATTCCTATAAGCACAGGAAACACCCCTATCACAGCAGCCAGGGCTCAGGCGAAACCACAGAGGAACTGTCAAGGTGACCACAAGTGTTGCTTCCACAGTGAGCCTGACAATTTGTGCCAGAGTGATAAAGCTAGACACTGATGGTACTCAAAATGCACCAGAGAAAAAATCCAGGAGGTACTGAGAACTCAACACTAAAGTAGACTTAAAGCACACCCACCATGGCTCAGGGAATTTTGTGGAAGAGTACTTTAGTAGTCTTTCCTGTTTATAGGAAAAGTTATATTATAGATTCTAAAATGCCCCAAATAGTCTTATAAATAAACTTATGAAAATATTGTCTTCATTGTATCACTAGTCAAATATACTAAGCCAAGATTCTCATATAATAGTTTTTCTGTCCCATGAATGGATTTCTTTTGTCTTTCTTTAGGCAACCATTTCTTATATTACCTTGCTGTTCTTAAAAGCAGTTGGCTTCAATAGGAAACATACTGGGGAGGAATGGAGCCTTGCCTCTGTGGAGTTAATGGCATGCAAAGTCTCACTTTGTTTTCTCTCTCTTGTAGAGAAGACTGATTGTATTTGAAGAAAGGTAGTAAATGACTGCTGGAAGGAAGAGAAAAAAATCAATTCTGACTGTCTCTAAAAAGGAAAGTAAATCTAAAAAACAAATGTTCTTCCTGGGTTCTTAGCCCCTAGAGATCACATGAGGGAAGTTACAGTCAGTTAATCCCGCAGTGATCAATCCCTCAGAGTGAGAAATTCAGGAGGACTATATTGTTAAGAACCTATCAAAACAAACGCTCAGAGCAAACAATGAAAATGAACACTCTGTGGATTGTTCATTTGAAGAGACTGGAAGTGCAAACGCTACAAATCCAAGTAGCTCAAAGGCAAGGTTAAAGGCAAGAAGGAAACAGGCTTCATCTGGGACTACACTGTGCCTACATTATGTCCTTACTTTGTTTTTACCAAGGTCTCAATCTGAAAAATCATTGGAAGAGAAGATAAGGAAAGAATTACTCAAAGTGAAATGTAAGGAAGAACAACTGGTTAATATGATTCAGTCTAGACAGATGAATGAGAATGTTCGGATATTAAGAATTTGAATGATTATTTAAAAGACAAGCAATGACTGCCTATTTTCTCTGAGGAGATGTATATTTAAGGGCAAAGTAGAAAGGTTAAGAGAAGGAACACCTGCCTGTGTCTTTAAAATATCAGGGTGTCCTCAAATATTCCAGTTTAGTGATTATGTGGGATAACTCCCTCTGATACACCTAGAAGGTTCCTATATTCGATCTTTGGTTTGTTCTTGTGATGATGATGGAGGTATAAACACCAGTCTTTTCACAGGAAGTTTTAATTCCACAGTACCCCAATGTCTCCCTGCTTTTGTGCTTTTATTGTATCCATTCACAGTATTGCTTTGTGAAATTTGGCTTTTTACTTCCTCATTCCATTATTCAAAGGAATAGTTGCCAAGGACCATGTGCCTAGGCAGTGAAAAGATAGAGTAAACACAGATAGCATTCTTCCACTACACTTCCACTATTTGGGGAGAAGAGGGGAGAAGAAATAGAATGAATACCACTAGTGAATATAGCAAGTAGAACTATGGAGAAGAGGGATTGAGTGTGCATATGTATGTGAATGTGTGTTTCTGTATGCTTGTTGTGGAGTCTGAAGAAGTCACAGGGAACCTGAGATCCACAGAATGTCCCTTCAAAGAGGAAGAAGAATAGAGGATGAACAGATACTCAAAGGCCTGGATTTGATCTCCATGATACCAGGCCTCTGTACCATCAGTGTATGCTTAATTTCTTTAAAAAGTATGTGAACATATACCCACTGATTTCAGGATACACAACATAGAATTTTCCCCAAGTGGCAATAAATCAACCAAAAGTTGATACTGGTTCAAAATAATTCATATTATATCAAGTCAAGCATTCAAGATTCACATGTAGTAGTTAATCATATCAGACAGGTTTCACAGGCTGGAAGCACTTGACATAGATGTGAAGATTTAATTTTTTTATTCCTATTTCACCAGGAAGTGATAATTGCATATACTATGAAACATTTTAGTTCATGGTTAAAAGTCAGCATTGCGCCAAGTGACTACATTTGTATCTTTATTTTAGCACTTCTCAGCTTTACAATCCTGGACAACATACTTAAAAATTGAGTTTTCATATACTGATTTTAAAAGCATGGATAATGGTGGTTTCTGCTTCATAGAGTTGTATAAATGATTAACTGTCTTTATATATACAAAATACACAGAACAACACCTAGAATATTCCATGTATTACATGCATTGATTAAAATAAAATAAAGTGAAATAAAATAATTATTTATTATAGGTATTATGAGCTAAATGCTGATGCAAGCTCTAAAATATCTTTACAATGCTTGTTGCAGGATTTAATAAGCATAATATGGATTAAGAATCCATTATTTTAAATCTATACTTTTGTATGGACTTTACAAAAATTTCCCTTGGTATTCCCCAGAAAGGGAATACTAAGTGGTCAATTAACATACTGAGTAACATGCCCAATTAAAACCCTCATCGTGTATTTAGATCTTGCCCCTCATTCTTGCTAGATTAAGCCAAACAAACAAAATCTCAACTTGTCAATCAAGTATAACTAGATATCTCATGAAATATAAAATGTACATGAGGGTCTATGGATATCCACACTATGGCCTGAGGAATTTGTTCTATAAGAGAATAACTACTGGCTTTATCCAGAGGAGACTGATGTTTGGCCTCTACATCTATTATAAGCTTCCTTTCACATCATGTATGGGATGACAACTCTAAATCTAGATAGGTATATAGCTGCAAAGTTTATGTAGTCCCTCTTATAATTTATGTACAACTTTCATTTCTGTACTAATCATCTAATAATAATACTTTTTAACCATTATAAAACATTTGTTGAATGCTTATTATTTTCCAAACACTTGGTTGGACACTAATGAACATATTAATTATCAAACCTCTTAGATTTCAATATGTTCCATGACTAGCAGTAGTAAACATGTAACCAATTGTATCCAATAAAGATAGTGGTCAATGCTCCCTAAAGAAGTTACAGAAGATCAGAAAACAAGCAATGTTGCCCTAGGTAAGATGAGAGAGAGTAAAGGAAGAATTAATAGGGGTCCAAGATCATTGTGCTAAATTATCCCTTCTGTTTCTCTATTTCTAGTCCTACCTGTTAAACATAATCATGGTTGACAACACTTTCTATAGTGCTACACGTACTTCAGACCTGGTGTTGAGAAAAATTAAGAGGATACAGGTGTAAACTTCCTTCTGGTCATTTGGAAAGGATAATATGATGACTTACAAAAATTACGCACTCCTTTATTTCTTTTCTGTCAACCATCAGTTACTTTGGAAGAAAAAGAGAAGAGAGAGGTGAAATAGAATTCAAAACTTAAACACTGGGAGTTAGGAATAAAGAGCATTATTTCCAAGCCAAAGGAAAAAAAGATATTAGATGCCCTAACAGAGTAGTGTGAAGGCTAAAAATATAAATGGTATTATTATTAACTAACATGGATCGATCCCCTGCACTGAACACACAAAAAGTAAATACAAAACAATAAAAAGTGTGAGAGAGAAGATCAGAGATAAACACATGATTAGGGGAAGAAAAGTTTATGAATCTCCAAAGCAATTGTTAAAATGGCATTTTTGTAAATGATTTGCAAGTATGACTAACATGAAGACATACTATGACAAAGCATTTTCACAGTTTTTTTTTCTAGAGCCTTTTCCATCATATTTTTTAATAAAAAGTGCTTTTTATTTCAACATCTACAAATTATTGACATGTATAATCCACAGAACTTATATTTCAATGTGATTTAAAAATATATTATTTATTTACTTATGAGAGAGAGAATGGGCACATTACAAAGTAACTCCAGCCACATGTGTTACATCATGCATCTGGCTTTATGTGGGTGCTGGAGAATTGAACCTGGGCCAAAAGATTTACAAGCAGGTGACCTTAACAGCTCAGCCATCTTCCTAGCCCTCAATGTGATTTTTTTTTTGTTTATTATTTATTTATTTGAGAGTGACAGACAGAGAAAGAGGGAGAGAGGGGGGGGGGGAGAGAAAGAGAATGGGCACGCCAGGGCTTCCAGCCACTGCAAACGAACTCCAGATGCATGCGCCCCCTTGTGCATCTGGTTAACATGGGTCCTCGGGAATCGAGCCTCGAACCAGGGTCCTTAGGCTTCACAGGCAAGCACTTAACCACTAAGCCTTCTCTCCAGCCCTTGTTTTGTTTTTTGAGGTAGGGTCTCACTCTGGTCCATGCTGACCTGGAATTAACTATGTAGTCTCAGGGTGGCCTTGAACTCTCAGTGATCCTCCTACCTCTGCCTCCCGAGTACTGGGACTAAAGGCATGTGCCACCACACCTATTTCCTCAATGTGATTTTTAAAAGAAGTTATTGTGACTATAATTTATATCAGACATACTATTTATTCAAACAATCATCAGGTTTACTCTGTTTATCTCCCATATGGGTGATTCTCAATTATGTGTTCCTTTCTCTCAAAGTTTGCCTCAGTCCTCTGAGCATGTATTGACACCACCCTTCATCCAGAGTCTCTTCCAGTAACCCAGCTTCTCGTCATATTCTAGGTCTTTACTGTAATGTCACTTTCTCTGATAAACTTTCTCTACCTATCAGTTAAAAGGTAAATGCAGCTGGGCGTGGTGGTGCACGCCTTTAATCCCAGCACTCAAGAGGCAGAGGTAGGAGGATTGCCGTGAGTTCGAGGCAACCCTGAGACTCCATAGTGAATTCCAGGTCAGCCTGGGCTAGAGTGAGACCCTACCTCAAAAAAAACAAAAAAAAAAAAAAAAAAAAAAAAAGGTAAATGCGTCTTTAAGAATCCCAGCACTCTGGTAATTTTCTTTCATGACAGATTACTGATAGAAGTTTAAAAACATTTGCAGCTTATTTAAGGTCTATTTGATTTATTTCCCAATTAGATTACAAGAAACATGAATCTAGGAGTCATGATATTCTCAGGTTATATCAAAAAGGCTTACTATCTTACTCTCCATTGGAGAATCTGCTTCTCATTTTCAGATAGAGAGAACCACCCCATCATACCTCAAAAGGGCCCCAGCTGAAACTAGGAACAATTGGTGAAACACGCAAGGGTGCTGTTTTCTTGGTGAACTGGGTACCAGCACAAGGGTGAAGGAGATCAACACAGAGAACAATCAACTCCTACCAAATCAAATATCCAGAGACACAGAGGCCCCCAACACCTCATCACTGAAGCAGACCCAAAATGAACCCAACATGGCTCAGGGAAATTTTGCGGAAGAGGGAGTAGAAAGAATGTCAGAGCCACATGTTGGGTCATGATACCCAGAGACATTTCTCCTACCCATAAATGTGGGCTAACTCCACAATGCATGACCCCTATACCTCAAAAGGAGGGGCAAGGGGGAGGGGGTAGGACATGGACGAGCCTAACAATGGTACCAACTTGACTGTATTCGCTGAGTACAAAACTAATTAATAAAAAATCAATTAATTAAAAAATAAAAATAAAAAGGCTTACAATGATGGCTAAAAATTTATTCAAACTTTGTCATATCAATAATTGATTCAAATTAAATTGAATTGCTAGGTCAAAAATTTATTCATGGATCAATGTTCTTTTTTAAATATTTTATTTTTATTTAGTTATTCATTTGACAGAGAGAAAAAAAAAAGGAGAGAGAGAGAGAGAGAATGGGCACACCAGGGCCTCTAGTCACTGCAATCCAACTTCAGACGCATGTGCCACTTTGTGCATCTGGCCAATGTGGGTCCTAGGGAATCAAACCTAGATCCTTTGGCATTGCAGGAAAACACTTTAACTGTGACACCATCCCTCCAGCCCTCAATGTTCTTTTTTTTTATTGTGTGTGTGTGTATATATATCTCCAGGTAAATATGCATATGTATGACCTGTTTGTCTATTATATGCATAATGTGTATGTGTATGTTCATGTCCATGTGACTTTCACACCACTGGTGTATGTGCCATAGAACAGGTGTAGAATGGTGATCTGAGGGCAAACTAATCCATTATGTTTGTATTGCTTAGAATACATCTTAGGTAGTTTGATGTATACATGATCATAGCAATGTTATTCAATTTGGCCAAATTCAGCTATCAATAATTGGCATTTCTAATCTAATTTGGTAAAGAAAAGAGAAAGCAATATTCCTAAAGCATTATGTACATGCTGAAATTGCTCTGTTGAACATGACATGCTATGGCTCATTAAATTTTCCTACATAAGAGCTAAACTGAAAACTGCTTTTGTCTTACCTCCTTTACAAATTTGTATGACAGGAAAAAATAGATCCCTACCTTAGACACTGAATCAACATTGATTAAATGTTAAAGATTAGAAATTAAAAATTACAGAATATACTTGCTAAGATAATTTTCTACACTGACTGAAGTTGCAGACACCTGTGATCCCAACACTTATGAGGTGGATGCAGGAAGATCAGGAGTTCAAGTTCATCCTTGCTCCTTACCTACATTGTGAGTTTGGGGCAAGTCTGGGTGACATGATATCTTGATTCAAAAAATATGATTTTCCTAGTATGTACGTTGCTCTAATATGCACCTATAATATTTTGTGATATAATTTTCAAGTCATTTTAAAATGTAGACAATTTAATTCTCTCCCAATAGAGAAAAGATTTATAATATATGTGATTTGTAAAGTTTTTATACAAATCATTCTAAAGAATTAATTAAGAGTAACAAAAGGGGGGAGGCAAAGTACATGATGGTAAATGAGTAGCATAATAAATAAAAAAAGAAAGGTATACAGCAGGGAGAGGTGGATGGGGAAGGCAAGGAGGGCAGAGCAAGTAAAACAGATTGTGTAGGAAAATACCACAGTACTATCTATGACACTGTGTGCAAACCAAAACACATGATAAATATTTTATTCACTTAAAAAATAAATGAATACAAGTATAAATCACTAGCCATCCAATCAATAAAAATGAAAATAAAAGTGTGTATTATTCTTACTGTAAAAATAAGATTTTATTATATCATACTTAAGACTGTTCAGGGAAACAAGAGCTTTCTCACACAGTGACTGTAGGAGATTCTAGTAAGTTTCCACTTTTTCATTATGTGAAAGTAGACATGGCATATCAAAGGTAGCTAGGATAAACCCTCTTACCATCAATTATGATAATAAGAATGTATAGCTACTTTGAAAAATAGTGGCAGTTACTCAAAACATTAGATATTTCCTCAAAGGGTTACATATACTTTGATCTTATGACCCACCAATTCCAGCTGTAGGCATAAGTTCAAGAGAATTGAAGAAATGACACACACACACACACACACACAATCTTGTATAAAAGTATTCATAGCAACAGTTCTTATAAGAGCCCAAAAGTAGAAATATTCCAAATGTCCACAATATATGCATATAATGATACATTATTTGGTAATGAAAACAAATAAAATGATGACATATACCAGAACATCACTACTCCTCAAAAACAATATGCTAAGAAGGAAGCCCACTACATAAGAGAAAAATTTTGTGGACTCATTTGTATTAAATATGCAACACTTTTCATGAACATTGACTCAATGGGGGCACTTGACGGTTCAAAACCAAGAGGGCAATTTGGAGATGACTGGAGTAATTTAGTATGGACAAGATGGTAGATTACATTAATGTGGAAGCTTTTCACATGGAGTAAAGAAAAACCATGATCTTTCTGTATCCTCACAGAATTTTCAAGAACATTCTAAGGCTATCAAAACCTGGAGATGTCCAAGTCTTTCAGTCCAAGTCTTTCAGATAAAATTATGCCATTTTATTTGCCCATATCTTACACTTATCCTCTAATATATTTTATGTACATCTAGATTATGTTTTATGTATAATACGTTGTTGAGGCTATGTGCAGTTAGTCTAATAAATTATTCTGTAAATAATGAGAAAAAACATCATATATATGTTCAGTATAACACAATTTTCTACTATTTTCAATACAGAATGAGGGAATGAATATAAATTGAGGATGTATCTTTTGCTAGGTAGACAAGAAACAAATAAATTCAAGTTTTATTTGGATTAATAAGAGAAAGGAAACTGTCATTTACCAATGTAAAGAATTTTGTATTTCTTCGTGAAAAGTCAAAAGTTTGTTTTCACACATGCTAATTTTGAATGGCTTATTAGAATTCCAAAGGTATGACAGAAGATGTTTATGGTTATAGTTCTAGCAGACAACAGAGGTCCAAGCTGAATATGCAAATGTGAAACTTCCAAGTGTATATTATAAATAATATTTAATTCCATGTGATCCCGTAACTTCAATAAGAAGCACAAAATAAGTTTTGAGGTTTAAATTATACAGTTAGCAAATCTGAAAAATTAGAAGGAAATGTTAAGCAGGATGTGAATAGGTCACAAATTAACTTGACCTAACCAGAATATATTCATATGTTTATTTCAATTATTGTTGTAGATATTTTGCAGTAGTGATCAATAAGAAAATAAGTAGTAAATCCTAGTACACCCACTTAATGAAATGGAAGGCAGTTAAGTAAAAATGATAATAATGTCATGCAAGAAACTGTGTGTAGTATATACTATTGAAAGAGAAAACAAAGATGCACTCAGGGAGATTGAATTATGGCTATTTGGATTAGCATGTTGTGGTGGTTTGATTCAGGTGTCCCCCATGAACTTAGATGTTCTAAATTCTAGGTCCCCAGCTAATGACAATTTGGGAATTAGAGCCTCCCGGAGGCAGTGTGTTGTTGGGGGTGGGCTTATGGGTATTATACCGAACTTCCTCTTGTCAGTGTTTAACACACTCTCCTGTTGCTGCTGTCCATGTAATATTGGCCAGAAGATGATGTCCACCCTCTGCTCATGCCATCATTTTGCCTTTCCATCATAGAGGTTCTCCTAAAGTCTGTAAGATAAATAAACCCTTTTTTTCCCCACAAGATGCTCTTGGTCAGGTGTTTTCTGCCAGCAATGTAATCCTGACTGCAAGAGTAAAGTTGGAACTGACAGTGAGATCATTGCTGCTAGAAACCTGATTCTGTGGCTTTTGGCCTTTTGCAGCTGGTTTTCAAGAGGAATGTGGAAAGATTCAAAACCTTGGGCTAAGAGACACCTTGCAGAACTGTGAGTACAGCTTGATGAACCATTTTGATCAGCATTGAAAGATCAGAATGCAGTAAGAACTATAGACTGAGAGGTTTGGCTTATGAGGGTGAGAAAGAAATCTGTAGGGACTAGGCTAGAAGCAGTTTGTGTGAGAGGCTTGCTGTTATGTCTGTTTCCTGAGAACTCGTGCAGGGTTGCATTACATATAAATGGACTGGTGTGAGCAGAGGGAAATGGCACAGAAGTGAAATCTTTGGGCTGAAACTTCTGCCCATTCAGCTGCAATTGTATGACAGATTACAACCACTGAAATTGGGCCAGCTCAACTTCATTGAGACAACAGGAGGAAACCAGAGTCTTTTGAAGGGGTCTTCATGCTGAAGAAGTGTCCTGTTCTTCAAGGTTTGCTTTATCCCCCCACCCCTGGATTAACAAGTTAGTAACCCATCTTGTATTATGGAGTGTAACAAATGCAGGGAAGATATGGTCATTGGCTTTGCAATGCCATTTTGTTTCTTTGGAATTGGCCATGGGCAGTGTGAAGCAAGCTTATTGGATTACCTGCATGGAGACCCTATGGAGCCATGAGGATGAAGCATGGGTTGCAGTAGAGACCCAATGGAGATTCCAGAACTGTGGGATGGCTGCGAAGGGGAGGTACTGGCAACCAGATTAAGTTTTCTGGGACTGAACTGTGATTAGCCTAGCTACAGGGGTGGAATTGGAACTACAGAGACTTGTTAATGGTTAGAATTGACTTGAGGACTCATCATTGGTTAGAGTTGTTTGACTTGGAGCTACAGAGTTTTATGTTTGCCTTGTTTGAATCTTGTAATCTTGTATTGTTTGGATATTCCTTTGTCATATATATATATATATATATATATATATATATATATATATATATATATATTCTGTGCAATGATGATTTTTTTTTATATTATGGCTCAGTTAAAAGACCTTGGATTATGGAGATGTTTGAACATCATTGGGATTGAAAAATCACTCTGGGAACTTTTAAAGTTGGGCTGAATGTATTGCACTTTATGTCATGGATGGCTCAGTTTATGGGGGTCAGGGGCAGAATACGGTGGTCTGATTCAGGTATCCCCTATAAACTTAGGTGTTCTGAATGCTACATACTCAGCTGATGGGAATTTGAGAATTAAAGCCTTTGGAAGCATTGTATTGTTGGGGGTGGGCTTATGGGTTTTATAGTCAGCTTCCTCCTGCTAGTGTTTGGCACACTCTCAAGTTGCTATTGTCCATGTAATATTAGCCAGAATGTAATGTCCACTCTCTGCTAATACCATCATTTTCCCATGCCTTCATGGAGCTCCTTCTAGAATGTCTAAGCCAAAATAAACCCTTTAATTTCCCACAAGCTGCTCTTGATCCACTGTTTTCTGCCAGCAATGTGAATCTGACTGCAACACACGGTTCTTACTCAAACATAAAATATCTTGAATGTTAGCGCATTTTTAAGTAAGAGCTCATCTAATATAATACATATTAAAATAATTCAAAACATTTTAAAAATAAAACTTCCCGGTGGCAGGGAAGAGGGAAAAGATGGTAACAATCCATGATGTATCCATATAAAGTATGTTCTTAATAAAGAAAATCAATTTAAAAACCGAAACACCAAAAATACACCTTCCTGAAGCATGCAGTCCAGAGTATAATTGCTTTGAAATGAGGTAGGTTTCAGATAGCAGTATATTTGAATTCCCAGAAGAATTAAGTGTGCTCAAGATGGAGAACAGTTGCTTCAGCTAGTTATCAAACACTAGATGCTTTAAAGAACTGAGATCCTTGAGTTAGTTCCCCTTGCTTCTTGAGAATAAAGCCTATTGTCTGTTGGTCCTGGGCATCTGTCAAAATACTTGTTCTCAGAAGGGTAGTTGTTGCTTTCATTGAAGGGCTACAAGAAGACTCATTCTAACTTGAAGAAGATACTTAACATATTTGAGAGGTTTTGAGGATGCAGTATCCTTTCCTTGAACCTAGTAAGAATGTCACAAAGGCACAATCTAGAGCTGGAAATATAGCTTAGTGGCAGAGCACTTGCTAAGATCCTAGGTTAATTTTTTAGCACACACACACGGGGGGGGGGGTCTATATAACATATGGGCTGAAAAAGGATTAAAATGATAGAAACACTTCAGAGTTTGGCATCTCTCTCTTTATTTTACACTGTGAAGATTCCTTTGCTGAGAAAAGAAAACGTGTGCATTATTCTCATACTACATAAATTATTATGGTTATTGGACTGGGTAATAATACACATAATCACAAATCTTCTTATCTGAAAATGTTCCAGAATGTCACACACATAATTTAAGTTATAATTTAAACCAGTGTATTTGGTCACATTCCTATTTATCCACATCAGAGAAAATACATATTACCTGATAAGCACAATGGATTACTAAATAAAAACTTCCAAAAGTCATTGCTGACATCGCAGTCAATTCTTACCCTTTGTTCCTCCAGAAGCATATTATGGACTGCATCTACAGGTAAACATATAGCACTTTATTTTCTTTTATTTCAGTTCCATGAGTTGTACATAAAATCCATCCAGGTTCTTTTGATTATGGATTTTTCCCTTTAGAATGACCCCAATGGAAATGTTTTATGACAAAGAATTTGTTTTGAAGTGACAATTTTTTGGCTCTTGATGTAAACCTCTAACAGGGAAAATAACTAGTATGAGGCCTTGTGGGATTCTTAGTCATGTGACAATAAATGAAAATATTTAGAAATTTAACAATTGTTGAAAGATTATTTGTTTTTCATAAAAGAAAATGGTTTGTATATTGAGATGAGAAAGAAATGTGTTTTTTCCAGTTTGTCGATATCTAGTACAGTTTCTTGCAAGTGAGACTTACAGACTCATTTTTTAAATCTTCAACTTGAAATCCATAATTCTGACCATTCAGAACATAATTTGAAGCAAGTGTACAAAAATTAGCTGATGAAATCTTCCCAATCACATTAACCTACAAATACTTCAGATGAGGCCTGATTATTGAATCCAAAGATGGAGCAGGGATATGCCATTTTCTTCAATTTCACTTGTATCCAAGAATACATTATATTAAATGAGAACAACTGTTCTTAATGATACAAGGTAAGCAAAGTTCAAATATTTCTCAACTAAATTCAGAAGAGAGCTACTAATTTATCCCATGCTGTTTGAATGACAAAAGTTAAATAAAAACTTGGATAATATTTATCAGAAAACATTGATAACTGCCATTCTAGGATACTTAAGGAACTGGCATGTATCCCAGACAACCACAGGCCATTATGTTTTAGAAACCATGGCATCTCAGAGCATTTGTAAGGGAAAATTTAGAGCTGATATATCCCAGAAGGGGGAAAATTCCAAGTAATAACATAGTAATTCATTCATGCTGCCATATGAAAAGATAAAGTCCATATTGATTTTAGTGTGGTTTCTATTTTTCAAATACTGTTTTCATGAAAAAAATTAATGAAAACAATACTAATTTGAATATAATTAAGGATTAGGCCATTGAGGGCCCTGGAAGCATCTATGGTTTTGAGTCATAATATGGATTGGTTGGTAATTGATGTTTGATGATGAAATCAGTTATCATTTGTTTGGAATCAAAAATAGAGAAGCTTGGGACTAAGGAAATGTCTCATTGGGTAAAATGATTGGTACACAAGTGTGAAGACTTGAGTTTGGATCCCCAGTAACCATGTCGAATGCCAAATGTACTGATGCATTTATGTAATACCAGCACTTGAGTGGAGGAAGCAGGGGGTACCTGGATCTCACTTGTTAGCTTGTCTAACCAATTTACTGAGTTTAGGCTCAATGAGAGATTAAAGTCTCAAAAAGCACAATATAATTGATCATATCACATGAAAATGAAAATTATATGGTAGAGTCCTGGTACCTGTGAATATTTCACATTCATGATTTTAATCATATAATACTATTTTGTAAATACATTTTGGCAGGTGTCTGATTCACATGTACCATGAAGATTTCTTCCAAATGCCAGGCTCTTAGTGAGCAACCCTAGTGTAGTTATTAACATGTGTATTCCAAACTAGTATTGCCGATCTAATCTCATTATCACTAAGATTAATCACTCACATTAAATGACTTTTTAGAAATAATTTGTGTGAACCAGATGTCTAACACTCCTATGAAAAGGTCAATGCCACAAAATTATTGTATCTGGTAATTCTAGTAGCTGGTGGAAATTTAATAATGCTTTGGCTTCAATTTTCTGCTTCTACATAAATCCTATTCTCTGTTCCGAATTTATTAGCATTTATCTCTACTTTGGCATTGACTCTAACATAAGCTATAGTTTTTTTCTCTTTGTTGACCCCTTTCAAAGCCAACAAAAGCACTGGACTGGAATCTCTAGAACCATTAGTGACTGATAGCACTCAATGAATCATGGTTCATGTTGTTGCATCAAACACCAAGTAACTTGCTATATCTAGTTATATTATTAGTAGTAGTAGGAGAAGAAGGAGGAGGAGGAGAAATTTTCTATCATTCACCTCATCTCTTTCTATAAAGACTGGTGTCTAAGTTCGAATGTAAAGATCTAATAAAATATCATAAACTATATATTATATACAAATCATTTCTTTGTGTTTGGAAAACTAGCCACTCTAAAATCAAAGCAGGTTCAGCTCATATATGGAAACTTATTGCTGAGTTATGAAGTGGCAGAAAGGGTGAGGCAGCTTCCTGGGGTCACAATTTAAAAGCTCAGTAATCCCATCAAGAGTGAATCTTCATAGCATCTTGGACATTCAGCTTCCTGTCAATCTTAGAACACATCTCAGTGCTGATCTTATCATCATATAGAAGACTTGTAAGCATTTTTATACGAATAAATGATGTTCTTAGCTTAGCGTAATTCCTTTAACAGGATCTACTCTCTCTAGACGGCAACTATGACTATAAATAACAATACATAGGGGAGGAAACACAAAAGATTTCTGAAGAAACATTCAGCTGTCAGTGTAAGAAAGGGAAAGAAGCCGGGCATGGTGGTGCACGCCTTTAATCCCAGCACTCGGGAGGCAGAGGTAGGAGGATCACTGTGTGTTCAAGGCCACCCTGAGACTACATGGTGAATTCCATGTCAGCCTGAGCTAGAGTAAGACCCTAGCTCAAAATAGTAAAAACAAAAGAAAAAGAAAGAAAGAAAGAAAGAGAGAAAGAAAGAAAGAAGATGAGACAAAAATACTTCCAATAATTATGGTTCTTCAAACGAAGACAGGTTTTATTTAAATCTGTGAATAGATGTCCAATTTGTCACCAGATCATATTTTTTACATTGTATCCACAGATATAACAAATATAACACAAGAATAACTGATTAAAGCAATTTACTTAAATGTTTGATTTGTACAAGCCTTAACTAAGTCTTGTATATTAAATGTTTTATCCTGAAGGGATCACACATTGCTTCACTGTTTTGAGGAGGATTTTGGTACGCTGAAGTTTACAAGTCTTGAAATTCAAAGCTATCACAGTAGCTATCTCTTATGAATGTCAAGGACTTATTGTGATATGACTTCATCCACAAGAAACTTAACAACTGAAGTTTCAATTATTTACAAGCATTTATTGAATGTTTTGTTAAGCAACATGACACACTTAACATATTTTACTGAAACAGGAAAAGATGGTTTGTAGTCCTCTATTCACAACTTACCATGTGATATTTAAAACTGTGTGGTTCTTCTTGGTCTCATTAATTCATTTTGAAAATCTTTATTTTCAATTTTCATGATAGTTAATTTAAATCATATGCCTACTTTAGTTGCTTCTTTGCTACATAGATACATATTTTTTTATTTTTATTTAAATAATTAAATAAATATTTTAATATTTACTATATTAAATTATATAATTTTATTATTTATTGTTATTAAATTATATATATTAAATTATATAAATATAAATATATTACTATAACAAAATAATTAAATGTATATTAATTTAAACAATGCATCTAAATTTTAAAATTTATATCTATATCTACACTACACAGTGAGAATCTGTATAGAATACATGTGTATGTTACTAATGTTGAATCTATGATGTTAACCATGTCTATGACCACGTCAAATAAATTTAAATTTTATTTTTCTTTCTTTTATCTGTGAAATGATGATAATATTTGAGTTACAGAGTTACAATCTGATAATATGAATTTATGTTTCTTCATTTATTGGAGTATTATAATTATATCAGTAGTATCATCTAACATACGCAACAAACTTAAAATTGATGAATCTAAGGGATGGATATAGGAGTGCAATTTGTAGTAGTTTAGAACCTAGGCATACACTATTACAACATTAAGTCAAGGTTTATGTATATATTCACATTTTAATGACATTTCACCCACTGATTCTTGCTATTTAACTAATTCCTTGGTGAATAACTCTTAAGGGTTTGATCTTGTCAATGATACAGACTTAACTCATATTAGACTAATTCCATTACAGAGCATCTTATTTCTATAATGCTCACATTCATAATCAATACTATTTCTTGGCTTCTGTCTATGCATGGCTGGTTTTAATCTTATTTATTACCTTGAGGAGTTTTGTAATGGAATTCCATAGATTATAAATAGGAAAAAAATCAAAATTTCCTTTAAATTATTATTTAAATTTTCTATCAAAAGAATCTCTTATGACAATTCTTTCATTGAAGTTCATCAAACCTTTAACCCAGTTCTTTCTTACTCCATTACCTCATATTATTTCCCCCTCAATTTAATAGTGAAAATATTTTCTTCTTGGGTTGGAAGGATGGCTTAGCAGTTAAGATGTTTGCCTGCAAAGCCAAAGGACCCAGGTTCAATTCACCAGGACCCATGTAAGCCAGAGGCACAAGGGGAACATGCATATGAAGTTCATTTGCAGAAGCTACAGGCCCTGGCATGTCCATTCTCTCTCTCTCTCTCTTTCCCTCCCTCCTTGTAAATGAATAAATAAAAATATATAAAATTTTTAAAAAAACATTTTCTTCTTCATGACAATTCAGAGCATATTGGGAGAACTACTATTAAATATTCCCTTCAGTTTTGGTGGAGTTTAGGAATCTTATTCCACTAATCTTTGGTGAAAGCTATAATTTAAGAATATTTAATATATTATGTTTGTAAGTATTTTTGGCTGCAGTGAGCTTTATTTCTTTCAGGAGACTATAGGAAAATACTTTGTAAACTTTGTTTTTCAATGTCAAGGACGTTCTAAAATCTAGGACCTCAGAGAAAAGTCACATCAGAGTCCATTTTCATTTAATCCCGAGATGCTAAACTTCTCCAAATTTAAATTTCTCTATGCCTGGTACATTCCTACAAAACATTCTTCTGGGTTGGAGAGATGGCTTAGTGATTAAGGAGTTTGCCTGCAAAGCCAAAGGACTTCAGTTAGATTCCCCAGGACCTACGTAAGCCAAATGTACAAGGTGGCACATGCATCTGGAGTAAAATAAATAAATAAAAGCAAAAATATTAAAAACATCTTCTCAAGTTTTCCACTTGAATAAATGGAATGTAAATACACCTTGAATTATGGTTAAATATTCTTATGCTGATTTCCCAAAGTTTCTTTGAAGACCATATTTGATGGTGTTTAGTGAACAATTGAATGAGATTGTGAAGGCAAATGTGAATGGTACAGAAGATATAACTTATGAACATGACTGCACAATATATACATTGATACGTCACATGTATTCCAATATTTTCTTTTATATATTTTGTTACTGTTGCAGTCCGCTTCAAGTTGCTGGCATAAAGCACCTAAACAAAAGCAGCTTGTGGGAGGAAAGGGATTCGTTTTGGCTTACAGACTTGAGTGGGAAGCTCCATGATGGCAGGGGGAAAGGTGGCATGAGTAGAGGGTAGACATTACCTTTTGGCCAACATCAGATGGACAACAGCAACAGAAGATTGTGCCAAACACTGGCAAGGGGAAGCTGGCTATAACACTAGTAAGCCTGCCCCCAACAACACACTGTCTCCAGAAGGTTCCAATTCCCAAATTTCCACCAGCTAGAGATCTAGTATTCAGAAGATATAGGTTTATGGTTGGGCACCTGAATCAAAACACTACATTCCACCCCGGTCCCCATAAACTGATAACCATCTGTGATGTAAATTGCAATGCCTTCAGTACAACTTTAAAAGTTCTTATAAGATCCCTGGTCCCTGTACCCCCGCTGCTGTCTTGGGGCTGCCTGGACCCTGCAGGCCTACTGCTGAAGCAGGCCTGTTGCTCAGCTTTCCTGATTGATCTGGACCTGGGTTCCCAACTCCAATTCCTCTTCTCTGAAGAGTGCCTGGTACAAATGAATAGGCCAGAGCTCCCAGTTTCTCCCAGGTCCAGTATCCCTGATGCTGGTTTGGGGCAGCCTGGACCCTGTAGGCATGCTGCTAAGTTGGCGTGTTGCTCAACCTTCTTGACTTAACTTCCAGTGGGTCCCTAAATCCTGGAACCCCTGCTCTGGAGTGTGCACATGCGGAGTGTGTAGGCCAGAGCTTCCAATTCTATCCCCACTTCCTATTTCCTTGGCCCCAGTACCCCTGCTTCTGGCTTGGAGCTGACTGGACCTGGCAGGGCATGCTGCTGAAACAGGCTTGTTGTTCCTACTTCCTGATTAACCTGATGCTGGGTCCACAAATCCCTGTTCCTCTGAGCCAGAGGGAGTACAGGCCACTGTGGGAAATGCCCTTGCCCCCCTAGTTTCCTGGATCCTGGTTCCCCAACACCTGGTTCTTACGTGCTGAAGTGTGTACATAAGTGTAGTGAGTAGGCCAGAGTTCCCAGTTCCTCGCCTCCCACTTCCGCAGGTACCTTTGATTTACTTGCAATCTCCAACATCTGCACATCTATGGTTAGAAGCCCATCCTACACCAATGCAGATAACTCTTAGAAAAGAACACTCACTGAAGATCCTCCAAGGACAAATACTTGCTAACTTCCCTAGTGAAATATGAGCTTTCCCTGAGATTGGTAGATACAATGCAATAAACAAAAGTCAGAAAACTGAGAATTCTCTACCAAGGTTGCATAGTCTCACAATGAGAGCCACCAGTGAAAATACAGAGAGAACAACAGAAACTGGATTATAAAATGAAAACACAACGAGGTATGTGACCCTGATCAAAACAATTGCTGAACTGGAAGCAAAGGACCAGGCAACCAACAATCACATAAATGAAATTGAACAGAATCATCTATTAGAGCACTCAACTTTTGTCACTAGGTTTATTTTAATTGAAGAAGATTATAGATGCCTCAAAAGACATATAAATTAATTGAAGGTGAGTCAATAACCATCTGATTAAGCTTAATGAAGACATGATCAAATGTAAAAATGTATTCCAAAAAACACCAATAAAATCAGACATCGAACTGCAAATGTACCTTAAAAAAAGTGATTGACAGGATGCAAAATAACACAATGGATAACAAAATTCAAATAAAGCTTTTAAAAACATCTGTAGAATCCCTCACTAACAGTCACTCATGTGAAAAACAGAACCTCTAGGCTACAAGAGAAAAGAGAGAAGGAATTGATTAGAAGCCCAAAAACTTTACTAAGTTCAAAAAATAATTCAGAGTATGAGAGAAGAGTGGGATACCCTAAAATCATGTAATATCAAGATAATGCTTATATCAGAAGGGGAAGAAATCCAGGACAGAAGGATGCAGAATATATTCAACAAAATTATTGATGAAAATTCTCCCAATCTTACCATAGAAAGCCCAATCCAGATCGAAGAAGTTCACAGAATACAAAACAGCCAGGACCAAACAAGAAACTCTACAAAGCACATCATAGTTAAAACTGTTAATAGTGAACACAAAGAGAGTGCTAAACTCAGCAAGAGGGAACCAACTCACTACATACAAAGACCATCCCATCAGAATTACCTCAGATTTCTCAATGGAAACCCTGAAATCCACAAGGGACTGTAAAGTCTAAAAATAATATGGCTTTCAACCTAAACTACTGTACCCAGCAAAAGTATCCCTTGCAATAGATGGTGAAAGAAAAACTTTCCAAAAAAACGTCAGCTCTGTGGTTATATGAACACAAAGCCAACCTTCAAAGAATAATCCACACAAAAGAGTCAATCAATCTCAAGAGTCTAGAAGAAGAAGGTTACAATAACCAATCCTAGAGCAGGCTCAAAAAAGTCTAAAGTAGAGGAAAGCACCAAACCACATAAATCACCCCATCATGGCAGGGATTAAATCAAACCACACAGTTATAACCTTAAATATTATCAGTCTTAAGTCACTCATCAAAATAAACAAATTAACTGGGTGGATCAGAAAAATAGAACCATCTGTCTGCTGTCTCAAAGAAACCCACCTCACCTCAGAGTGAACAGAATAGATATCCCCTCAAGATGAAAAGATGGAAAATAATATTCCAAGCAGATGGAAATAAGAAATAAGTTGGTGTTGCTATAAAAATATCTGATGACATATACTTCAAATCAAAAGTAATAAAAAAGGACAAAGAAGGCCACTTTTTACTCAACAAGGGAACAATCCAACATGAGGACTCACTGTCTTAAATCTATATCCACCAAACGTAGGTGTACCACAGTTTATTAAACAAAACCTACTTAACAAGAAAACAGAAATGAACACCAACACCATCATAGTTAGGGACTTCAATACTCCACTGTCATCAATAGAAATATCATCCAAGCAGAAAATAAACAGGAAAATAATAGAGCTCAACAATGCCATAGATCAACTAGACCTAATGAAAATATATAGAACTTTTCATCCCAATTGTACAGAATACACATTTAGCTCAGCAGCCCACAGAACCTTCTCCAGATAGACCATATATTAGGTTATAAGGCAAGCCTCCATAAATTCAGAAAAAAATGATGCAGCTTCCTGCATCATATCATATCATAGTGCTTTAAAGCTAGAAATTAGCAACAAGAGACACATCAGGAATTCCACCAGCTCCTGAAGACTGAACAAGACACTTTTAAACAATGAATGTTTTGCAGAAGAAATTAAAAAGGAAGTTGAAAAATTTCTAGAATTGAATGAAAATGAAAACACGACCTACCAAACTTATGGGACACAATGAAGGCAGTCCTATGGGGAAAATTCATAGTACTAAATGCTTTCATAACAAAGATGGAGAGATCACAATTTAATAACCTAACCATCCACCTAAAGGCGTTGGAAAACATCAGGAATAATCCAGACCTAAGAGTTCCAGATGGAAAGAAATAAACAAGATCAGAGCAAAAATTAATCAATTGGCAACTAAGAAAATCAATGAAACAAAAGCTGGCTCTTTGAAAATTTAAACAAGAATTATAAATCTTTGGGCATTTTTTTTTTGGTTTTTTGAGGTAGGGTCTCACTATAGCCCAGGCTGACCTGGAATTAACTCTTTATTCTCAGGGTGGCCTCGAAATCATGGTGATCCTCCTACCTCTGCCTCCCGAGTGCTGGGATTAAAGGCGTGCACCACCACATCCAGCTCCTTTGGCCAATTTTATCAAACAAATAAACAAGAAGTTTCGATTAAAAAAATAAATGAAAAGGGAGAGGTCACAACACACATCAATAAAATTGGATCAATGATCAGGACATACTTCCAAAATATCTACTCCACAAAATTGGATAATCTGGAATAAATGGATAAATTTTTAGAGACATACCACGTACAAAACTAAACCCAGACCAAACAAATCTCTAACAAACCTATCACATTCACTGAGATTAAAAAGTTAATGAAAAGCCTCCCGAAAAAGGAAAGTTCAGGATTGGATGATTCTCAGCAAAATTGTACTAAATATTCTATTGAAGAAGTAAAACCAATTTTTCTCAAACTGTTTCATATAATCTGAGAACAGTGAATCCTCCACAGGAAAAAAAAAATCTAAAAATTCATATGGAATGGTGGTAGGTCTTGGATATCCAGATACCCTCAGCAAAATAAACGCTTCTGGAGGTAACACCATACCCAATCTAAAGTTATACTACAGCGACATAGTAACAAAAACAGCATGGTACTTGCATAAATATAGATCAATGGAACACAATTGAAGAACCGATCCTGAGGTCAAGTAGCTATAGCTACTTTATTTTTTACAAAAATGACAAAATCTAGACTGGAGAAAAGTGAGCATCTTAAACAAATGGTGCTGGACAAATATGATAACCACATGTAGAGAAATGAAAATAGACCTACTCATCTCACCATACACAAAAATAAACTCCAAATGGATTTTAAGACCTGACATTCTTCAAAACCTGGGAGATACAAATAGGAGGAACTCTCCATGATATAGGAGTGGAGAAAGACTTCCTGAATAGTACCCTAGTAGCCCAGGAAATTGAACTGTCTCTCAACCACTGTAATATCATGAGCTATAAACCTTTTGCATAAATACACCATAAGCAGAGCAAATTGAATGCCCACAGAATGAGAAGAAATTTCCACCAGCTATACCACTATCAGAGGCCTAATATCTAGCATCTACAAAAAAATTAAAAAAAAAAAAAAACTAACTAACTAAAAGAGAGGCTACATCTATCCAACTCTCTCCAAAATAATAACACGTGTCCAATTTTAACCTATTCTGTTTTTCTTTTTCAGAAGGAAGGGAGACACATGGAGATAAACCACCCCTCACATTTCAGTCTAGGCCCAGGTGAAACAAGAGTGCTGCTTCCATGGAGAGCCTGACAAGCAAGCACCATGGAGAAGGCGACAGATGCGAGGATAATGCAAACATACTAAAGCAGTAACAGGGATGCTCCTAAGATTCATCACTGAAGTAGACTTAAAACACACCCACTAAGGCTCAGGGAATTTTGCAGAAGAGGGGGCAGAAAGATTGTAAGAGTCACAGGCTGGGATGTCATGCCCAGAGGTACTGCTTCCCCCCAATAACTTACTGCTTTTCCCAGAACACATGACCCACAACCCCATGGGGAATACCAGAAGCCCCACTGAAGAGGACCCTTTTATTATGGTGTCAGGGAGGAGGGAAAAGGTTATACCAACACATGATGTATCCATACAAAATATCTTTTTAATAATAATAATGACACTAATAAGTCCCTATAGTTTTTATCAACCCTAATAATGTTCAAACTTCTCCATATTCCAAGGTCTTTTAAATGAGTTTAATATAAAAAAATGGCACAGAATAAACCTTCTCAGAGCAAAATACGTGATTGGGCATTACCAAAAATACTGAACAAATGTAATATTTAAAACAAACAGGGAAAATAATAAATTCAGAAGCTCCAAGTCTAATTAACTCTAACCAGTAACAAATCTCCATGTCTGATAATTCTAATCATTGACAAGCCTCTTCCAATTCTTCCATTCTAGCTAGACTACTCAAAGTCCCAGATAATGTCATCTGGTTTAGGCAGCTCTCCTTGGAAGACATCCTATAGTCCAGCTATCTTCATTGGGTCTCCAATGCAACCCATAGTCCATCTTCATGGCTCCATTTGCTCTCCATGCAAGCAATGCAAAAGGCCTGGTTCACATTGGCCATGACCACTATCAAAACAACAACAACAACAACAATAATAATAAAAAAACCTTGTTGCAAATTCAATAACCCTCTTTCCTGGATTTGGTATACTCCATAATACTAGGTAGGCTACCAAATTGTTAATCAAGTGGTGAATAAAGCAGACTTTGAAGAACAAGACATACATTCAGCCTTCAGGCCACTTCAAAAGAGTCTACATTCTTATTGTTGTACCAAGGTACATTAGCTGACCCAATCTCAATGGATGTAATCATTCAAACAATTGAGGCTGATCATGTAGAAATTTTAGCTTAAGTATTTCATTTCATTCTGTGCCATATATTTCTGCTCACACCAGTCCATTTCTAGGCAACACAACCTTGCACAAGTTATCAGGACATGGGAATAATAGCAAGACTCTCACACAAACAGCCCAGTTCAGACAAAGCTCATTCATCCCCTCATAAGCCAAAGCAAACAGTCTATAATTCTTATTGCATTCAAATCTTCAATGATAACCAGAATGGTCTGTTAAACTCTGCTTAACATACTGCAAGGCATCTCTTCAGCCAAGGTTTCAATGTTTCCACATTCCTCCCTTAAATCAGCCTCAAAAGGCCAAAAGCCACAGTCAGGTTTCTAGAAGCCAGAACCCCACTCCTGGTAGCAGGTTAACTGTCACAGTCAGCTTCAAGTTACTGACAGGGAACATGTAACTAAGAGGTGTTTGTGGGAGGAAAGGGTTTGTTTTAGCTTACAGACATAAGGGGAAACTCCATGATGGCAAGAGCAGAAGCTGGACATCACTTCTTGGACAACTAAGTGGACATCAGGAACACAAGTGTGTGCCAAACATTGGCACAGATATGCTGGTTATAATACCCAAAAGCATGCCCCCAATAATATTCTGCCTCCAGCAGGCTCCAATTCCCAACTTTCTACAAGCTGGGGACTTAGCATTTAGAACATGTAAGTTTATGGAGGACAACTGAATCAAACCAGTATAGCTTCTTTGTTTTGTTTCAAGCATATGCATATAGTATACTTCTTTAACTCTTTAAGTCATCAGAAGTGCATTTTATGATACAAATTCAAAAAAGTTAAGATGTAGTAGAAAGCTCAATTATAGTTTTCCTTTTATATTCACTGAAACTTGTTGCCTTCACTACATGAAAATTTGAACTCTGACAGCTCTGTAATTCATGTTGCTTTTCATAATTTTGAAAGACATAACAAAACTCTATATAGAGTAAATTTGTAGAAATATCATGTATGTTTAGGAACATTATTAATTAATTCATGTGTTAAAATGTGTCTAATTTTGTCTGTAAGTCATCTCATCCCCTCATCATTCTACAGCTATAATGTATATGGATTCATTCATAACAACATGGCCTTATAAATAGAACTGTCTTTATTATAAATTCAATTTCTTTAAGTGTCTGAAGGCATCACACATTATGTGAAATACTTCTTTGTATTCATGTAACAAGTTATTTCAAGCTCTGTCAACTCTTCTCTGTAGGCTTTATTCTAAGGTTCCAAGATGCTTTGAGAAGATGTTGTATATACAGTTAATTGAATTAAAATAATTGTGTGTTTATAAAGTATTGCCACAATTAAACCACATTTCTACCATCTTATGCATTTGAATTAGTAAAAATATGCACTTGTTTTTTGACAACTTCCATGTTTGTAAACAATATCCGATGGTAATTCCCTCCCTCTTCCCACATTCTCCAATGAAACTCCACTCTCCATCATATCCCCTCCCCCTCTCAATTAGTCTCTTTTATTTTGATGTCATCAAATTTTCCTCCTAGTATGATGGTCTCGTGTAGGTAGTATCAGGCACTGAGAGTCATGAATATCCAGGCCAGTTTGTGTCCGGAGGAGCACATTATAAGGATTCCTACCATTCTTTTGGCCCTTACATTCTTTCCACCACCTCTTCCATGTTGGATCCTGAGCCTTGGAAGGAGTGATAGAGATATTTCAGTGCTGAGCAGTCTTCTGTCACTTCTTCTCAGCACCATGGTGCTTTCTGATTTACTCCAAGGTCACTGCCATCTGAGAAGAGAAGGTTCTCTAACCAAAAGTGACAGTAGCATTTATATATGGATATTAACGGTAAGACAAGTGCTTACTGGGCAGTTTGATGAGCATAGTATATACATTTAGCCAGACAGCAGCAGACATTACACACCTAGGGCTCATGACTACCCCTGTTGTAGGCTTTCAGTATCAGGGATATATTCCCTCCCATGAAGCAGGCCTCCAGTCAGATCAGAAGATGGTTTGTTTCCCCCATAACAGATGTGCCACTATTGCACCTGTTTGCTCATTTGGCCTAACTGGCCAAATATAAGTCTTGCAGTGCCCACTGTTAAGCATCTTCACTGATTTCTCTTTCTCCCATTGAACTGCATGCAGTGAGGCTTTTTCCAACTTACTGTCAGCTGATGTACATGGAGAAGGTTTTCAGCTCAGCTCTAGCAGGATTCCTCAGTGACCTTGCAGCCCATGTATGTGAAGTCTTCAGCAATATGGTCTTACCATCTATTCCTAGTGGGAAGCCAAAGGCCTTGGCAATGGCCTGTAATATTTTGAGGGTATTAGGGACCTCCCTGGCCAACAACTCTCCGGAAGGATCCCATCCCTGGCACTGAAAATTTTCTAGTAGCAATCTATTGCTCCCGTGTGTTCAATTGTACAAAAAAGTGGGTTTCCATATGATTTATTTATATCCTCTTAGATTTTGATTAGACCTTGCAACAACTTTCTTTACTTAATCACTCTACCTTAGGGTGACCTGGAATTCACTATGTAGTCTCAGGGTGGCCTCAAACTCATGGCAATCATCCTACCTCTGCCTCCCGAGTGCTGGGATTAAAGATTTGTGCCACTACGCCCGGCTTTTCTTCCCATTTTAATTAGATCAGAAATATAGCACAGTCAAGTTTTACACTGGGAAAAAGAAAGTAGTGATGAATTCCAAGTTACACATAACATTAAAAATGGGTCCATCCCAAGTTAGGAGATTATCTATTTGAAGTCTACATAGTTACTATCTCACTGCTGTGTAAATACATCTAACCAGAAGGAATGAGGCAAGGAAAGACTTTAATTTTCCTCAGAGTCTATAATCTTACTTAGGGGTCACTGTTGTTGAATTTGACAACTATATAATGATACTTATCAACCAGTATGGTATGATAAATGTTATCATCTTCATGCTTCTGGGATAAACTTACAAGTAGACACATTTTATGGTAGGAAGCAATTCATTTCAAACTTACACATCCAGTAGTATGTTCCATCAGTGACTAAAGGAGCTGTTTCCATATATCCAAGCAGAGAGAAACAACCCAAAGGCAGCAAAAACTAAAAGCAATATCAACAAACTGCAGCAAACAGGATTGATAAGCTCAGACCTTTCCATATACCTTTGAACTGGAAATCAGATCTGTGCTCAAACACATCTAAGGGTTGGACTAAAGGATCTGTACTCAGTAACACCTCCTCCAGCCAAGCATCTGGAGAACCAAGTTATATGCTTTAATAAAACACCTTAGGCCACGGAAGGCATACATTATAACTAGCATATTCTGCCCCTGGCCTCCATAGATTCATAACCATCTCACAGTGTAAATTGTATTCATTACAACATCAAAGTTTCCCCATCTTTACCATCTTTAAGATTGTTCCAAAGTCCCAAGTCTCATCTGAGATTCAAGACTGTCTTTTAACTTTGAGTTCTGTAAAATCAAACAAGGTATATACTCCCAACACATAATGACACAGAGTAAATATTTCCATTGCTATAAGACATAATAAAGAGAGACTGGGCCTATGCAAAATCAATAACCATCAAGGAAATATCAAATATGTGCAGTTCAAATGGACATGGTGGTGCACACCTTTAATTCAAGCACTCAGGAGGCAGAGGTAGGAGGATCGCCATGAGTACAAGGCCACCCTTTGAATACATAGTGAGTTTCAGGTCAGCCTGGGCTAGATTGAATCCTACCTCAAAAAAAGAGCTAGACATGGTGAGCACACCTTTAATCCCAGCACTTGGGAGGCAGAGGTAGGAGGATTGCCGTGAGTTTGAGGCCATTATGAGAATACAGAGTGAATTACAGGTCAGCCTGTGCTAGAGTGAGACCCTACCTCAAAAAAAAAAAAAAAAAAAAAAAAAAAAAAAAAAAAAAAAAAACCTCTGCAGTTCAAGTCCAATATCTATAACCAATGATGGCAGTCACTGGACTGTCAATTTTCATCTCTCCAGCTAGGTTGAATTTCCAGGACAAACTTCCATCCTGATCCAATAGCATTCTATTTTAGCTCTTGCACAGTCATGATATATCTGAAACATCTTTGGGTCTCCATTGCAAATCATGGTCCAACTTCCACTGGCCTCATTGGTGTCTACCAGGGACATCACCCACTGTTACAAATGTTGTGTCTCAGCAGCAGTTCTTGAACTATGTGTACTTCATGAGCCAGTTCCATGCATTTTTAATGAATCCAAAATCGATACTAGTTATGTAAAGACACAGCTATATTGTTAATTTAGGAAAGAAGTAAATTGTGACCTTTAAGAACAAATTTCTTCCTTTCAAAAGATTTTGTGTTTTTATCAATCAGTCTTTCCTGGGTATAATTAGCACAGGTGTCCTTTCCATTGTTTCAGTATGAAGTTGTTGAGGCATACTGAATGGTAGTACTCTCCTCAAAATATCAGCTTTGGGCTGGAGAGGAGGCTTAGTGGTCAAGGCCCTTGCCTGTGAAGCTTAAGGACCCAAGTTCAATTCTCCAGGTCCTATGTAAGCGAGATGCATATGCTGACACATGCATCTGGAATTTGTTTGAAGTGACTAGAAGCCCTGGCATGCCCATTCTCTCTCTCTCTCTCTCTCTCTCTCTCTCTCTCTCTCTCTCTCTCTCTCTTTATCTCCCTCTCTTTGTTTCTAATAAATAAATAAAAATAAAAACTCAAAAAATAGCAGCTTTAACAACCATTCTCAGTACCAGTAACCATAACTTGCTTGGAATTTTCTAACTTGGAATCTTATATCATGTGTAATTTATCTTCCACCAAGCACATAAGTACACCACTTTCAAATTCCCCCTTGATCAAACTCTCTAGGCATGGGCAGCTGAATGCAGCCACCCTTTGTGCCAGTAGCCCCATTCAACAATATTCTCTGTTGTGTCTCCTTCCTCATAGGAAGGTCATAACCTAAGCCTCTGAATGCAATTCTCTTTATTCAGCATTTTCAAACTCCCACCAAAATAGCTTATCAATTTTGGCTTAACACTTTGCGAGGCAGTCACAAGTTCCAAGTCCATACATATCAGTCCTCCAGCATACAAGTTTCTAAAAGCCAAAATCCACATGGTCAAATTGATCTCAGCAAAACGACCACTCATGGTACAAAATTTTTGTTGTAATCAGCTTCATGTTGCTGAGATGAACTTTCAAACAGATAGTTTATGGGAGGAATGGATTTATTGCAAGATTACAGATCTATAGGGTAAGTTTCATCAGTGGGTGGGAGAAGAAGCTGTTTCCATACACCCATGCCCAGAGAAACGTTCAATAGTTAGCAAGAAACAAAAGCAGCAGCTGGGACTGCAGCAAGCAAGACCCCCACACTCAGACCTGTCTACATACCTTTAAGTTGGAAATCATAACCACCCCCAAACACATCTTGATGTTGGACTCCAGGTTCTTTCCCTAGAGACACCTCCTCTAGCCAGTTGGCTGGAGAACAATGTAACAAGTCTTAATAAAACACCTGAGTCTGTAGGGGACCTACATTCAAACTATCACAATAAAAATAGTTTCATTGACCTAAAAATCCTTTGTACTTTGCTTTTATATACTTTTTCCTCTATAGTCTTTACTTACAGAATGTCACATAGTATCATACAGTGTGTACTTTCATCCTTTGATGTGAAGGAGAAATAACTTATCTTCCTCAAAGCACTATTGATTGTAATTTCTGTTGTAGAGATATGAATGCAATTTTACTCATCTAATTTGGTTAATAGGTATCAGGCCCCAGTATCTTTCTGCTATAATTCACTCAATGGTTGACACTAGTACCATGTCTCCCATATATACTTCATATTTAGCTAGGTAAGATATCTTCCCTACACTAAAATAAAAACAAAAACATAGCATTTTTCCTCTAGAACTTCACATATCAATAAATCATGTCACTATTCTTTCATTTACTATGCTATCATGGCCTGTCGTGCTTTATGCTGTTCATTATGCAGACTTTTGGACTTCTTTTATTCTTTTAAGTATGCCACATAATTCTCTTTCCACCCATATCCTTTCACACTGTGGTTTTTTTTTTTTTTTTGATCCTGTGTGAATGAAAACATACATATATCCAAAAATTAACATTGATTGTCTCTGAATATTTCTTGTTTCTCTTATAGTTTTCATTATTACATGATATTTTATATTTTACTGATCACAGTAAAGTAAAAAGTATGAATTTTACACAAATAAGTTTATAGCGTCATTAAGGAAAATACAAGTTCTTTTGAAATTAAGTTCAAGGTACCATTTTTGTGGCTCATAACTGATAAGAACAAGTGTACAAGGAAATGCTCTTCAGAAAAGAGAAAGGCAGAGAAAGTAGAAAACATTTCATCCAAATGATTGAAAATGTGGTATGATTGTGAGGTATACTGTGTAGTGGATCTAAGTGGCACCTTGGGAAAAGCCTGTGAGGAAGAATATTGGAGTCAGATTTTACTTTATCATATGAACATTAGAATGCTATGTATTGTGTACTAGCAAGAGCTCAGCTGACCAGATCAGGGTTTGAAAATTGTAGCTGGCAAAAGTGTGAATATTTAAAACTCTTGAAGTACAGAAACTTGCAAAGCTGGTTAAATATTCCTTTTTTGCCATCTGATTCTATCTTGATATGTTCCTGCTTCAGAACGATGTACAGCTCAGGACATCTATAACCCTAAATATTGGGAGTGTTTGCTGGGTTGTGAATTGTGCATATTTGCTGCGCCTAGAGCCATTCTCAGGTAGGTGGAGCTTGCCTACTCAGAGCTGAACATAATTGGTCCCTGTGGGACCTTGGTGGCAGCCACTTGGGGACAGCTATTGGGAGGTGGCAAAGAAATATGAGTATCAAATCAGGAGATGCTTTATTACTTTCTCCATCATAGAGTGAACAATATATAGGAAATAGCACACTAAATAGATTTACTATATATTTCCTGATTTTTTTTCCATATGTGAAAAAAGACAAAATTAACTACTAGGGCTCATAAATGGCCTACATCCGGTTATTTAGTCTCAGTTGATCTAGCCCTGACAGTCTTTCAATGCCTGCCTGCTATCAGAACATCTGAATAATAAGAGCTTTTCCCCTTTTCTTCTTCATGAGCAGTCTTGGAATCAGTGATGATGAAAGATGTACAGCTCAAATCCTATAGGATCTACAGCCAGTCACTTGTGAACCTTGGTTTTCTTACTTTAGGATGCAAACATCCAACTCTCAGGAAAGATGGAGACAGTTAATTGAATAGCCAATGCCCAATCCCTGGGGCATAAGGAGACCTCAGTAGGTGATACGGATAGCAGTGCTGTTAAAATTAGTCAGCATAAAACCTTTAAAGGTAGCTCCTATGCAATGGAGATTATATATATTTGTTATTATGTTAGTTGCTTCACCTACATTAACACATTTAACATATTTTTAACAATATTTTATTTTTATTTGAGTTTGAGAGAGAGAAAGAGGCAGAGAAAGGATGAGAGATAGAATGGGCATGCCAGGGCATCCAGTCACTGGAAATGAACTCCAGACGCATGCACTAACTTGTGTACCTAGCTTATATGGGTCCTAGGGAACCAAACCTGGGTTCTTTGGCTTTGCAAGCAAGTGCCTTAACTACTAAACCATTTCTCCAGCCCCATTTAACATATTTTAAAGAGAAGGTAACGGCTTTGGAGAAGTTAGTTTTCCTGAAATTATAAATCAAGAAAGTACCAATACTAAAACTTGATTTCAGGACCACGTAGCACCACACTCTGATACCACTATAAATGCACAGACGAGCCTTGCTTAATCTTTATGTGGTGCTCGTTCATCCTGTAGTTAATATGAATGCTATTCCTTAGAAGAGAGAGATGTGATTTGCCATTTTGCATCTATGAGTACTATTACTGAGATATAGGTGCATGGGTTTATTCACATGTATATCACTTTAAGAAAGAATTTATTAGCCAGGGGTGGTGGCGCATGCCTTTAATCCTAGCACTCACACTCAGGAGGCAGAGGCAAGAGGATTGACATGAGTTTGAGGCTACCCTCAGACTACATAATGAATTCCAGGTCAGCCTGAGCTAGAGTGAGACCCTATCTCTAAAAAAGAGAATGTATTTATTTATTTATTACTATTACTATTATTATTAACTCTTTTTTTTGTTTTTCAATGTAGGGTTTCACTCTAGTATAGGCTGGCCTGGAATTCACTCTGAATTCTCAGGGTGGCCTCAAACTCACAGCGATCCTCCTTCCTCAGGCTCCCTAGTGCTGGGATTAAAAGAATTTCTTTTTTAATAATTTATTTTTATTTATTTATTTGACAGAGAGAGATACAGAAATAGGCAGGGAGAGAGAGAGAGAGAGAGAGAGAGAGAGAGAGAGAGAGAGAATGGGCATGCCAGGGCTGCCAACCACTGCAAAGGAACTCCAGATGCGTGTGTCCCCTTGTACATCTGGATTATGTGGGTCCTGGGGAGCAGAACCTGGGTCCTTAGGCTTTCCAGGCAAGCACCTTAACTGCTAAGACATCTCTCCAGCACCTAAGAATTTCTAAATAACCTTCCAGTTTGATTCTGCTGAAGAAATTGATTACACATTATGTGATAGAAATGAAAAGTTGCATGATGTTTAATTTGATATCATTTCTAGCAAAAGTTACCACGGTCTTACACTTTTTCATAACTAATGTATTATAGTAGAAAGAGAAAGATCATGTCACATTTTTTACCAGTTTGAAGTAGGTAATTTTGATACTAATAACACAGATATTATGGTGAAGAAAATAAGTGCACTGACTTTGGTTCATATGACTGGAGCCCAATTAGTCAATGTTTTCCTTCTATGGCACTTGAAGGAATGCTGGCCTAATCCATCTCCTTCAGGATTTTCTACTCAGGCTAGGAAAAGGCAATTCAGTGTTCCTTTGCAGATGATTTCTTGAGAGTCCATGGAGGTGATACCAGCATTATGACTACTACAGGCACTATAAGCTCAATTTGTCAGTCAGGATAGGTGTGGGCTCAAGTGAAAGTTTTGTCATGAAGACAATTTATGAGTTGGGAGTGAGTATGGAAGGTTTTTACAATACCCCCTCAGCCTAGACATTTCATTTCAATAGCAAAGGAGTTTATCTTTCTCCATATGCCTTCATTTCATTTTTGCTAATATTTAGAACTTCAAGAAAGCAGCCACAGATGTGTACTCAATGCACTGTTGCCATGTTATCTCAGTTTATTTCTCAACAAATTCTAAGAGAAGTAGATGATATTTCTATCCCTTTTTATTGGTAAGTAAACAAGATCAGAGGTATGAATTATTTGTCCAAGATCTCATGGCCAATACCAAACAGGTCTGTGATTCTAAGCAAAGGTTTATTGATGCTTCTTTCCTCAATGCATTTTATATTCTCCCATGAATATTTTTTTCCTTTGGAATTCTTATTCTCTTTGGAACAACAGGCTTGTCTCTTTCACCAGATATGTTTTAGTTATACACATGCTATAATTAGATGCATTGCTTATTGTTTTAACAATGAGTATTTTTTTTTTGCTTGTTTGTTTGTTTGTTTTGCCAATTCTTTTTTTTTTTTTATTAGTCAGTTCCGTATTCAGCAAATACAGTCAGTTTGGTACCATTATTAGGCTCATCCGTGACCTACCCCCTCCCCTTGGCCCCTCCTTGTTGAGGTATACGGGTCATGCATTGTGGAGTTAGCCCACAGTTATGGGTAAGCTAGATGTCTCTGCATATCATGACCCAACATGTGACTCTGACATTCTTTCCGCCCCCTCTTTCGCAAAATTTCCCTGAGCCATGTTGGGTTCATTTTTGGTCTGCTTCAGTGATGAGGTGTTGAGGGCCTCTGAGGCTCTGGCTCTCTGATTTGGTAGGAGTTGATTTTTCTCTATGCTGATCTCCTTCCCCCTTGTGCTGGTGTCCGGTTCATCAGGAAAACAGCCCCCTTGCTTGTTTCTCGAAGTTTTCTTAGTTTCAGCCGGGGCCCTTTTGAGGTATGATGGGGTGGCTCTCTCCTTAGGGTCTACATCTATCTGAAAAAGAGAAGCAGATTCTCCAACGGAGAGTAAGTTAGCACCAGGACAAATGAGATAACCCTTACTTTTTTTTTATAGAGAATTTAATAGGTGTAGGCCCTCTTGTAGCCCACAATTGATAGTAGCTTGATACTGGAGAGTGGGCTTATGTTTGGATATGGTTCTGACTTGTTTCCCAGCTCCAGCTATGGGTCCCATACCAGTGAGGGGATCAGTTAGCCAAATTGAGAGCAGTTGGTTCCCCACCATGGCTGTGTGCCACCACTGCACTTGTGTGGGCATCACAATAAGTTATTTGCTGCTAAGTAGGTTAGACCATGCGTTGCTTCAATAGATATTGGTCAATTTTCCCCAGTTGCCCATGTAGCACCTTCTGGCACTAGATGCGCTGACTGTCTGGGGACTGACTCTCATCCAACTTCCAGCCATGCCATTCTAATTTGCATGTCAATCACATAAGGTATCTTCAGCAGTAGGGTCTTACCACTAACCTTTGGTGAGTCATCAAGTACTCTGACAGAAATCTGTCTGTCTTTTAGGAAACCTAGTATTTATTCTTGAAGGTGAATGGAGGATTTTGCCCAATTAATCTTCATATTGTTGAGCCTGTGAACTGAAACTCATTATGATTATGTATAAGAAATTGTGTGCTCACAAGAAAACTACAGATATATGTATATGTGTTTGTATAATTTTATAAGGAATATTTAGGCATTGGATCCTTTAATAGTTATTTTTCTCAGCTTTCTATTCCACTGAATAAATTGATAATCTGAATTAAATTTCCAATAGATGATGAAGACAGAAAAATACAGAAGGTTTTATTTTTTTCAATTTAGTTTCTAAGTATCAGTATTACTATTATAAACATAAATAACAATTGACAAACTACAACAGTATTGGTGATCAGGCATTTTGGTAGTTTGAATAGAGAATGTCCCTCTATGATCATGTATTGTGAATACTTGGTCTTCATCTGGTTGAAATTTGGAAAAATATGTGGACCCTTGCTGGATGAGGTGTGTCCCTGGGGATGAACCTTGAAGTTTATTAATCCAGCCCACAGTGTTTTGAGAGCTCGCTCTCTCAGACTGCTTTTTTTTTTTTCCTGCTGACTTGTGACAACATGTAATGTAGTGTCTCCGAAGCTTTACATCAAGACTGTAGGCAAAAATAAACCCTTTCCTCCTAGAAGCTGCTTCTAGTTTGGTGTTGTTTTTTATCAGAAGCAATAAGAGGGTATGTGCTGGACGCATTTTCTTGCTATTCAAAACATACCATGGTGTACTAAGCTTAATAGTAATCACTCATATGGGATTACTTAAAGGTTTTACATATATTTTTGTCTTTCCTAGTTCTGTGAGTTGAATGGGACAGCATGCTTTCACTAAACAAACACATAAAGTGAGATGCAAAGGCTTTAGATGACATGGAAGAAGGTTTCTTAGCTAGTTAGTCCTAGATATAGGATTAATATCCAAGTATTCAGTACCTGCTCATGGTGTTATTTGGAAGAATTCATTGAACTCTGAAAATCCTTCTCCATATCCTCCTTCTTTTTTCCCAATTTAGTTGCAGTTACCTTTGTGCTGCTGGCAAAAAACACCTAGGCAAAGGCAGCTTGTGGGAATAAAGGGTTTATTTTGGCTTATAGATTTAAAGGGAAGCTCCATGATGGCAGGCAATAGGATGACATAAGCAGAGGCTGTGAGCTGAACTAACACTGGCAAGCTAGGGCTATTAACCATCAAGGTCCACCCCAGCAACATACCTCCTCCAGGAAGGATACACCTCCCAAATTGCCATCAGTTGGGATACAAGCTGTGTTTATGGGGAACAGATGATCCAAACACCACAGCCTCCTAAACCTTTATTCAGATGTTCACATTTTTTATACTCCTTCTTGTTCCAATTATCATGAATTTATGAAGAATATTCTTTTGGTCACTGCTTCTGATCTTTTTTTCCAATTGATTCTAAAAGCTTAGCTCACACTAATCACTCACTTGTCTTAAATATCTAGACAACTTCCTAACTTAATACTCAATACCTCTGTTAGCCTCATTTGGTATTACTCTTCCTACCTTTATTGTTTATTACTACTACATCCCCATTGAAGTCTCTCTCTTAGTTTTAGACTGCTTTAAATGATATTTTATTTTTGTAACAATTTCTTTATTTACCATCCACAGCCTCCTTTCTATTTGCTTCACATCCACTTATCCTTTATGTCTCTAGATAGAAAATACATCATTGTAGACTTGCCTGATGGTCCAAGCTCAATGTTGCTCAATAATACACTATGTTCATTCTTATAGACAGTATCACACTAAAGTGTAAATAAAATGTTCCATTTCCTATTAGACAGTAGATGTATTCAAATAAGTAACATCAGGTGATACACTTACTATTTAGGGATCCATGGGGAACTTGGAGATATACGGATGGACTACTGTGGTGAGCATAGATGGGAGGATCTGGATATCTGAATCAAGAGTGATGAATGTTATGGACCTTTCTTCTGGGCTAAGCCAGATTGTGCTTGATTTATATCTATAGGTTTTTGACTATTTTGGGTAATAATGATAAGAAAGATAAGGGCTCATCCAATCCTGTCTTTAAATTATTCACTTTAAATATGATTCTAACCAATAGAAAAAAGAACAATTTTAGTTAATGAAAATGTTATCTCGGGGCTGGAGAGATGGCTTAGTGGTTAAGCGCTTGCCTGTGAAGCCTGAGGACCCCGGTTCGAGGCTCGATTCTCCAGGACCCACGTTAGCCAGATGCACAAGGGGGCGCACGCGTCTGGAGTTCGTTTGCAGTGGCCCCAGGAGGCCCTGGCGCGCCTATTCTCTCTCTCTGTATCTGCCTCTCTCTCTCTCTGTTGCTCTCAACTAAATAAATAAATATAAACAATTTAAAAAAAAAAAAAAGAAAATGTTATCTCATGTCTTAGCCTAAAACCTTCTGAAATGTCAATGTAAAAATACTAACAATTAGTTATTTATTGTTCAGATAATTTTTAATATTTAACAACCATGATACTTAGAATAAATGTGAAATACATAGACAATTTTATATACAGTAGTTTACAATGGCACTGTGAGCTTCATATGTGATACACAGTATGTCTAATACATTTTTAATAAATTTTATTTTACATGTATTACTTGTTTTCATTCCCCCTACAATCCTAGTTATTGAAACTAATATTTTCCATTTTATGAAGATAAAGCAACCCTAAGCATTCAAAAATGTAATGAAATATAATATAATAAAAATAATAGAACTACATTTTTAGGGGATCCTTGCAAGCTCCCTGGGAGCATGACTGATTAATAATACCTACTCTCACCCAATTTCCTTCTGCTGAGGGTGGGTTTTGTTATATTCAAGAATTTTATTTGTTTCCATACCAATGTAAGCATAGACCAATAATCACTGGGAAGATAGAGCCAAGTCTGTGAGTCTGAAGATAAGGACAGTGTGAGGAAAGGTCAGAGACATATCTCCAGCTAGGCAGGTCATTTGGAGGATCCAACAGGGAAGCAATTTCAAATAATGAATTTCTTTTCTACATCTCCTCCAAGTTCTTCAGTAAAATCTACATGTTTCCCCAATACTGTTACTAGAGTAACTCAGTCTGGAGAATATGAGGTGCTACCAATCTCAGATGTTAAACCTGAGTTTAGCATTTCCATACCTAGGTTTATATAGCATGCTTTGTCAATTGGACAGTGGATCATGACAAAGGTGTTTATTTGTTAGTAGATATTTAGATATTATCTATTTAATATCAAGCTACACAAAGAAAAGTGCACAATGATTGAAAGTTTTCTCTTGTAGAACTTATATTCCCAAGGTAAAGCCACAAATGTACCAAATATACAATCAATACGGGTTTTGTCATTAAAAAAATGTTGTCCTGGGCTGGAGAGATGGCTTAGCGGTTAAGTGCTTGCCTGTGAACCCTAAGAACCCCGGTTCAAGGCTCGATTCCCCAGGACCCACGTTAGCCAGATGCACAAGGGGGCGCACACATCTGGAGTTCGTTTGCAGTGGCTGGAAGCCCTGGCATGCCCTTTCTCTCTCTCTATCTGCCTCTTTCTCTGTCTGTTGCTCTCAAATAAGTAAATAAAAATAAACAAAAAAATGTTGTCCTTATTTTTGTGTGTTTATGTGTGTAAGTATGGGTGTGCATGTGCCATAGCTCACATGTAGAGGTCAGAGGAAAACCTGCAGGTGTTGGTAGTCATCTCTCACCTCATTTTCAGGCAGGAATTCTCATTCTTGTCTGGTTGTTAGTCATTGTTTCATTGGTCAAGTTGGTTAGTGGGCTTCTGGGAAATTTCCCTGTCTCCACCTCCCATCTCTCCCTTAGCATGCCAGGAATACAGAAGCTTTCCATGGCTTCAGGCTTTTTGATGGATTCTGGCAATACAAACTTGGGTACTACCAACCAAGTGGCAAACACTTTATCCACTGAGCCATCTCCCAGATCCAATAAAGGTATTGATAAGTACTGAAGAAGAAAATAAGACAGTGTTATGTGATGAAAATTGGGCTCTTTCTATAGAATGGGCAGAGAACATACTTCTAAAGGATGAAGTTCAAAGTGAGAATTAAAAAGGAGAAAGAACAACTCTAACTTCAAAAAAGGAGAAAAAATTCAGATGTAGGGAACATCTATTTAAAAAAAGTACAGAGGTAAAAAAAAAAAAAGATTTACATGACATAGAAACTGCCAGAAGGACAGTGTGATGGGAAAAAGTGGTGGTGTGCTATAAAAAGATCAAAAATAGAGAATCTTTAGTTTTACATTCTCTCAGTTTCACTTGTATGCTTCATAATGACAATAGCCAAATAGTGGTACTTTAGTTGTACTGTTGTTCTCTTGGTGTCATAATGAGTAATCCTGATTCTGGAGTGTGGCATGTTTCAGTGCTACATTTTAGTTGGAAGGTCTTCTTCATATCATTATCACGATCAAACAGATCACCTTTCCTCGGCATCATTGGCTTGTGCCTTATATCAGTACCCTTTTACCTTGTTATCTTTGCTATGAAGATCAAAAGTGTTTTCTTTATTTATATTTATTTATTGAGAACTTTATTATATGAACATACTGCATACTGGTCATATTCCCATTGGGTTATACTCATGTTCCCTCTCCCCTATCCCCATTCCACTGAAGGCCCTCCTCATTGGAGTTATTGGTATTCCCTGTGGGGTCATGAATGTACTAGTCAGTCTCTGTAGGGGGGGGGGAATGCCTCAGAATACACTTTCCCACTGTATATGACAGTAGTGCATTAATGTGAAGAATAGTTAAATTTAATAAACGTATTTAATCCTGAAGAAGGCCAGGGCTGAAGCATTCTGATGATACAATTTGAAAGCAATTCCTTTATCTACCAGTAAAATAAAATAAATCAGTCCATCTGGAACACCCAGAAGTAAAATTTGAAGATCAAAAATACATGGTTTTATAAAAAATTAATTGGAAACAAATGCCATACCATGTTTTTAAATATGAAAAATAATTAGATGATATTTTTCTGCCTATGATCCAGGCTAGGAAAACATGCTAAGCTCCAATATCAGCTGCCAACTTTCATTAAATTGAAAGGGAATCAACAAAATCAGCTTGAAACATAATTTTTATACTCAGGAATTAAGGCAATCATGAAGATCAGTGATGTCCTTATTCCTGGCTTAACCACTTTAACAGTTCTAATGCTCACAACCACAAAGCTGCATAAGTATTAGCCAAAAATGAAATGTCAAAATGCAGTGGAATTTCTTTCAAGTCTTCCAAGAAGTTATCCTGTTCTTATGTATCTATTAATCCTGGTGCATGGCCATGAAAATTTCAACATTACTCTTTGAAAGTACTATTTGAAAGGGAAGCTTCTGGATACCAAATATGTGGTTTTGTGTTGTGTTTCTGCCCCTCACTAATTGTATGGCATTGAATAATCTACTTAACTACTTGTTCTTAACTTTTTCCATCTGGAAAAATGTCATAATAATAGCTTATCAGGATGTTGTAAAGTTTGAAAAGGTACATATGAAATACAAAGAACACTTTATATTGGGACCAAATAAGTGCTCAATAAGTGGTAACTATTTCAATATTCTACTCCATGTTTCTTTTTTTTTTAAATAAAAATGTTTACTTACTTGAGAGCTACAGACAGAGAAAGAGGGAGAGAGAGAGAGAGAGAATGGGCATGCCAGGGCCTCCAGCCACTGCAAACAAACTCCAGACGCATGTGCCCCCTTGTGCATCTGGCTAACGTGGGTCCTGGGGAATCGAGCCTTGAACCAGGGTCCTTAGGCTTCACAGGCAAGCACTTAACTGCTAAGCCATCTCTCCAGCCCTCAACTCCATATTTCACATTTAAGACAATCACATATAAGATTTTTGAAATGTCTTTACATTAGAAAGCACAGTGATAGAATAGGTGACTGATAACATGCTATTTTATGCTAAAATATCCTTTGTAAATAGGAAACACACTAACACATGAATAATATTAGCATATGTTCTATAATTACTAGGGTATATTCTTGATATTTTTAGAAACTTGTTTTTGAAGAAGTATCATTTTTTTAGGTAGTCGCTGGATGCTAAAATCTTCCGCTTACATGAAAAATGTGAAGGATTTCTGGGGTAAGATGACAGATTAGGTTACTTTATTTGGTTCCATGAATGAGTATAATTAAGACGAAAATGAAAGGTCACCTTCTAATGATATAAAGAGAAGAAAAGCATTGAGAAACAGAAAAGTATTGATTGGACAGCTGAAACACCACACACACACACACACACACACACACACACACACACACCACAAAGGTTATGTAGAAGGAAAATAGAGAGTATCATATCACACGGCCCCAGCTCTGACTCCGACTCCATGAAGTGGGAGGGGCAAGATGAAGCCTAAACTTCAGGTCAACCCAGGCAGCCCTGGTGAGAGCAGATTGGTTTTCCAGGACATGGGATAAGGCCACTTGTGTTACAGTGGTAACTCCTAGCTGGTAAACATGTGTGAAGAAACCCCTCACTTTTCCCATATCTCAGAATGCTATGGCAAAGTACAATCTTGCTGTTTTTTTAACATGTGGGTGTGCTGGTATTTTTGTGTTAGTACATGTGTGTGGGTACATGTATATGCATACATTTCAAGGCTGCATATCAGCAGCAATTTTCTCAGTTGCCGTCCACATTATTTATTGAGTTATAGTTCACTGATTTGGCTAATCTAATTGGTCAGTTTGCTCCAGGGAGATAATTGTCTCCACACCTCAAGCACTGGGATTACAGACATATAGAACCATGCCTAATATTTGCATAGGTGCTGAGGGATCTGATTTCAGGTCCTGACACTTGTGTGACAAACTCTTTATTGACTGAGTTATCCTTCCACCTAAGCAGGTACCATTTGAGAGCTGGCCTATTGTTTGGGACAGGAGGAGCTATGGTAGGGATATCAGAGTTTGGGCAGCAGGGTACTTAGGCAGTGAGAGACTGCTTAGCCATCAGAGATGCCTACCTGTCCATAGGCTTCACCAGCCTGTAGGATGGATTACTGATATGTGGGGTCTGAAAGCCTAAGATCAACAGGAAGAATGGCAGGTCCCTTTAGTTCAGCTCTCAGATGCAGATCTCAGTGGTCCATTTACTTGCCTTACTCCTCAAACAACTTGGAGGCACTTCTCAGAATGAGGGTTTGTTCTCCTTCCCATGGCTCCAAAAACTGAGAAGTGGGATTGCTTGAGTGGAAACCATTCTGGCCTACAGGCAGAAAAGTTCATTGGTGGTAGCAGTATTTCCCTGGACACAAAGGAAGAAATCCGCTAAAGTGAATGCAGCCCAATCCTATCAACCGAACCTTGACTGGATTGGCCTTTTGACTATATGTAACATCTGCTTAAATGCATTGTCTTAGTGTGGTTGCTGTTTCTGTGGTTTGTCTTTGCCCTCTCATTGGTACTTAAGATTAAGTCCTCAAGAAAAGAATACTCACTATTAAAGCTTTAAAATAAAACAATTGATGGGCTAACCTCAAGTTAGAAAGACAAAAAATCTTAAAAATCAAGTGGCTGAAGATATGGCTCTGTGGGTAAGGGCACTTGCTTATGAAACTAAAAGCCCATGTTTGATGTCCCAGTACCCATGTAATACCAGGTGTACACAGTGGAGCATGTCTGGAGCTCATTTGCAATGTCAAGAATCCCAAGCACCCATTCACTCACCCTTTTTTCTCCTTCTCTGTGTTTGCATGTGTGTGTGTCTGCTTTTGAATATAAATAAAATTAAAAAATATAAAATATATGCTCTCAAAAGTTCATGATTTTTCAACAAGTTAATCCGAAGATACTGAGTTGAAATGCCAACACAGAATTTAAATGTCAAGTTTCAAAAAGGACCATTGACTTCCAAGACGAATGAAACAAGTAGAAGAGTGAAGGGAATAAATACAGGAACATGGCAAGAAAGTCAACAACATGGTCAAAGAATTCAGCAAGGGAATTGAGACTGTGAAAAAAAAGTTGGATGTGGTGACTCATGTTTGTAATCCCTGCCTTCTGGAGACTAAAGTAGAAGGGTCACCATAAGTTTGAGACCATCCTTGGCTATAAAGTGAGATTTTTGTCTCCAAAAACAAGCACAGAGGCAAAGAAAAATGAAGAAATGTTGGAAATAAGACTACTAGAAAAAACGTAATGAGAACAGTTCAAAATATAGTAAGTGAAAGAGACATGAATAGGTCAGGACATAACAGCAAGAATTGACACTGTTATTTCTTGAAATTACAAAGCTTCTGAACAGAAAGGGAAACAATTGAGAGAAGAGATATCCTAGAGAATGAGAGAAAATCTTTATTAGCTATTCATCTGACAAGGAATTAACATCCAAAGTATGTAAAGAACCAAATGAAGTAAATAGCTAAGAGTAAGAACAAATTGATCAATGGAATTAAATTGAAGAGACGATTCTCAATAAATGAAGTACAAATTGCCAAAAAGCCACAAAAAATCTCAACATATTTATCCATAAAGGAAACATAAATCAAAAGTATACTGAAAATGCATCTTACCCAAATTGTAATGATTAGCAGGAAAGAAATAGATAACAAATGCAATCAATGATACAGGGAAAAGGGAAACTATTTATACTGTTGGTGATAATACAAATTTGTCCATCCACAATACAAATTAATATGAGTTTTCTTAAAAAACAAAAATAAAGCTAACATGTTACCCTGATATACAAGTCATGTGTGCATTAATCAAAGTCAATACAATGTAGAAGCATGTGTATACATGTTCATTACTACATTACCCACAAAATAGCCACATCGTGGAGTCAGGCTGCATGCCCATCTGTGGTCATTTCAATGCATGTCCCCACTAGACTCCTGTGTTTATGAAAGTTTGTAACTTGTGTCTTTAGCTGCCTGGCTAGAGGAAGTGTCACTGAGGGCAGATCCTGAGGTCCAGTCTTAAGGTGTGTTTGTGGGCAGGTGGATCTGATTTCCAGTCCAAACTTATGCAGAGAAGTCTGAGATCTGCCTGGGTCCCTGCTGTTTGCTGCTTTTTGATGTGCCTGCTGGTGCTGGCCTTTTATTTGCAGCAGTTTTTCTCTCTGCTTGGATTTATGAATGGGAGCCAGCTTCTTTCACCATAGATGGAACTTCCCTCTAGATCTATAAGCTAACATAAACTACTTCCTCCTCTAAACTGTGCCAATTTTGGGTGTTCATCCCAGCAACATGAAGCTGTCTACAATACTATCTATAGAAGGATTGATAAAGACAATGATATGTCAACATGATGTAGGATTAGTGTGATTGTTAACTTCTGTTGTCAACTGGATCTGTTTGGGAATCCAGACATTCCTCTTGGTTAGGTTTCTGAGGTTGTTTCCAGGAAGGATTGACAGAAGGAGGAAGTCCTTCCTTCAGAGTGAGCCCTTCTTACAGAGTGGATGGTCCTCCCAGAGGGGGCTTTATGTAAGAAAGCTCTTGGGGAAAAAGTCCCATCCTCATGCCTGGCTGCTCATAGGTGAATGTCCTTACTTGTACATGTATCTATTGTGTTTGTATATCCTGCCTTGGCATTGAGAACAAGTTTCCTGAGCCTTCCAGCATGTACTGAAGACCAACAGCTCTCCAGAAAACCTTTAGGCATTCAGCGTTGGATTGGACCTGCTGAGGCTGTCATCCAGAGACAAAGGCACAAAGGGAATAAGCAAATGCCACCTTGATGGCCCTGGCAGAACTAAAACTCAGGCCTGATCCAGTCTCATCCAAGATGGCTGTGAGCAACACACCCCAGATGCAACTTCTTCTTCTTCCTCAACTTAGCAGAGTTAAGTGGTCTGGTCACTCCTGAGTCAGCCCCTTGAGTCCACAAACCCATCGGCACACCTCATTCTAAGACACCTTAGCCTGATGGCAAAGCTCATCCTAATGGAATGTGTGACCCACATAAATAGGCCTGACGTGGGTGTTTAACTCTCTCTTGGCTGTTCATTCTCCTGGTCCTTGCTTTGGTAATCTCTCCCCCTTCGTACCTGGGGAACGGGGACACTTCCTACAGGCATTTTGTTTTCAGATGCTTTCTCTATTTGCTACATGTATCATCTTTCCTTAAGCCCTAAGTCCTTTACTATCTGTCTCTTAGCTAGTTCTGACCCTCTCTGGGAAGGTGAAGGGCTGGCACTCCTACACTTTGCTTCTCACGTGTATATGCTTCTTCTGAATCTTTTGGCCTATACTAAAATAAACTTCATAATTCATAATTTACCTTTCTCAGAGTCCTTTCATTCTTTGCTAAATTATACAAGGAACCAAAGGTTGGGGTTGACAGGCCTGGAATCTCCTGCATCTTTTTAAAAAAATATTTTATTTATTTATTTATCAGAGAAAGAGTCAGAGAGAGAGAGAATGGGCACACGAGGGCCTCCAGCCACTATAAACAAACTCCAGATGCATGTGCCTCCTTGTGCATCTGGCTTATGTGAGCCCGGGAGCATGGAACTGGGTCCTTTGGCTTTGCAGGCAAATGCCTTAACTGCTAAGCCATCTTTCCAGCCCCCTTTCCTGTATCTTTATGGAATCCCTCCTGGACCCAAAAATCCTGTATCAATATTAAATAATGCTAGGCTCAGAAAGAAAATTATCACATGGTGTCTTTCATGTTTAGAATCTAGAATACAAATGTTGCAGTCAAGTTCACATTGCTTTTAGAAATCACCCAACTGAGAGCAGCTTGTGGGAAAAAGGGGTTTATTTTGGCTTACAGGCTCGAGCTTAAGCTGCACAATGGCAGGGGAAAACAATGGCATGTGCAGAGGGTGGACATCACCCCTTGGCCAACATCAGGTGGACAACAGAACCAGGGGAGTGTGCCAAACACTGGCAAGGGGAATCAGCTATAACACCCATAAGCCCGTCCTCAACAATACGCTGCCACCTGTAGGTGTCAGTTCCCAAATCTCCATCAGCTGGGACCCTAGCATTCAGAACACCTAAGTTTATGGGAGACACCTGAATCAAACCACCACAATAAACAACAAAAAGAGATATGAAAGTAGATACTGGACTCTGTTTGGAGAGGAAGCAATAGGAGTAGGGGTGATAAGAATGTCTGAAGGGAGCCTGGTGTGGTGGTGCACGCCTTTGGGAAGACAGAGGTAGGAGGATCACCATGAGTTTGAGGATTCGAGGGCAGCCTGAGACTACATAGTAAATACCAGGTCAGCCTGGGCTTCAGTGAGATCCTACCTTAAAAACAAAAAAAGAATGTATGAATGGAGGTGAATATTATTAAACTATATTATGAAATACAATAATAGACTAATTATTTTGTACCATTTGAATACAACAATAATAATGAAAGTTGCTATATAGAACAGAACTGTGAAATTGCAATACACTGTATTGTCTCCAGTCTGATCCTGATCCACCCTTACTTAGAACACTCACTGCCTTTTTCTCTTCTAGTAACCATCTAGGGAGGAAAAGCAGACATGGTTTCAGAAAGTTTGTTCTGAATGGAGTGAGCACCAACCTCTATGTTTTCTCATGGTCATATTCTCAATACATGGCTAGTTATGAGCATCCTTCTTCCACTGACTTGATTTCCTGATTTGGCTTCCTCTATTTACTTGGTGGTCCCCTTACCTCTCCCTGATGTTCTAGGGAATAAAGGATGTTACGGTTACGTTTGGACTTCATTTCTCCAGGATTTCATTATTGGCATGGGGCATTAGTTTGGGAGGGTTTTTATGACTCTGGTTTTGTTCTGTGGTGGAGGATATTGTCCCAGGAGAAGTTAAAAATTAACCAAGGTACAAGACCAGGTGCTCCACTGACTACTACATATATATGTCTCATACCAAGGCCTCATTACCTTGAGGAACCGTAATCCTCTGTTATAGAATTGAAAGAATTCTACATATGTCAAACCTATGTCTGCATATGACTGACATCAGTAAGAAGCAGGGATTGGCAACAATCCCTATGGAGGTGGAAGGATTCTCAGCTCTCAAAGTCTTCAGATTTAATCCTTCAGACACTCCCTTGTGTTGATCAGAGGTGCATATACCATCAAGTCATTGGCTTTACCTATTTCCCTAAAATACCAGTGAAGTCAGACAGCAGGAGCAGGAGGTGGCTTCTGCCTGGCATTTGTGCCTGAGGCCTCTCTGGACATTCAACATGGACTCTTGTGAAAGTACCCTTTGTCATTGATGAAAGACTCTCTGTCCTTCACTTAGGTCCTCACCCGAAAGTATGGTTGGGTCAGAAACTTTATCTTCTCACCTCTAAGACTCACTGTGACTCTGGCTTGTGGCACCTTCCACAGTTTAACATAAATTGACTCCCATAAGAGTTCTGATTTCTCAAAGCTGCCAACAGTCTTAGCTCAGGGCATTTACACATGAAAGCTAGCAACTGGAGTCTTACTTCCTCACTTGTCCCTTCATTTCCCTTGTTCTTTATGTATTAACAGACATTTCATTATTTCCCTGATAGAATAGCTGTTCCTAGACTCCACCATTCACTGGGCAGGGAGGTGTCTTATCCAGATCCCTTCAATAACAGTATCTTCTTTTGAGAAAATGTTAATGAATGTTTGGTCAAAAAGTAAGTCACTAATAAAATATTAAGATTTATTATTTTTTGTAAATATTTATTTTTATTTATGGTTTCAGTAGAAAAATGTGCATGTGTTTGAATTAAAAACAGAATTATTAATGAACTTGAGTATTAAAAAAACAATATCTCAGTGATGAATCACAGAGAAATACATAAACTATTGAATAGTAAACAATGAGACAAATTCTAGGAGATGCTTGCTGGGTAGATTCAGGTTAGGTGCTATAGATGAGTGAGACTATGTGGCGATTTTTTTTCTGTGATTGGGTATGTTCACTGAGAATGATCTGTTCCAGGTTCAACCATTTGTCCTCAAATTTCATTGTGTCATTTTTTCTTACTGCTGTATAGAATTCCATTGTGTAGATATACCACATCTTAGTTATCCATTCTTCTAGTGATGGACATCTGGGTTGATTCCAGCTCTTAGCTGTTACAAATTGAGCCACTACAAACATGGTTGAGCAATCCTGTGGTTTGAAGGTTTTAGGGTAGATGCACAGTAGGGGAATAACTGGGTCTGTTGGTATCTCTATACTCAGCTTTTTCAGAAGTCTCCATATTGCTTTCCAAAGTGGTTGTACCATCCTACATTCCCACCAACAGTGGATGAGTGTTCCTACTTCTCCACATCCTCGCCAGCATTTTTTATTTGATGTTTTGATGTTTGCTATCCTTATTGGGGTAAGCTGGAATCTCATAGTTGTTTTAATTTGCATTTCTCTGATGATTAGGGATGATGAACATTTTCTTAAGTGTATGTTTGCCATTTGTATTTCTTCCTCTGTGAACTGCCTGTTCAGCTCTTTGCCCCATTTTGTGAGTGGGGTGTTTGACTTCTTATTGTTTAGATTTTTGAGTTCTTTGTAGATTCTAGAGATTAGGCCTCTATCAGTTGGATAACCCACAAATATTTTCTCCCATTCTGTGGGTAATCTATTGGCTTTGCTTATTGTATGCTTGTCTGTAAAGAAACTCTTCAGCTTCATGTGATCCCATTGGTTGAGTGACGGTTTAAGTTCATGAGCTACTGGGGTTTTGTCCAGGTTCATCTAGTCCACTTGTAATCTTCTCCCTCAAAAGGAGAAATAGGGGCTGGAGAGATAGCTTAGCAGTTAATCGCTTGCCTGTGAAGCCTAAGGACCCTGGTTTGAGGCTTGATTCCCCAGGACCCACGTTAGCCAAATGCACAAGGGGGGCACGCGTCTGGAGTTTGTTTTCAGTGGCTGGAAGCCCTGGCGCGCCCATTCTCTCTCCCTGTCCCTCTCTCTGCTTCTTCCTCTCTCTGTCTGTCACTCTCAAATAAATAAATAAATAAAAGGAGAAATAGAAAGACACTCTTGAAAGAAATGGATAAAAATCGATCTGGGAATGATGGCTCATGCATATAATTCTAGCATGTGGGAGGCAGGAAGAAGGATTGCATGATTTGAAGCTAGCCTGGGCTACAGAGTGAGATGCTATCTAAAATTAAGCAAACAAACAAAAGCAAATAAAAAATGAAAATTTAAAGATAAGTATAGACACATAGGTTCTCTAAGCTTTTAGAATTCTTTACAATTCCAGGAAAGAGAAACCTGAAGAAAATTATACCAAAGAAATAATAATCAAATTGCATAAAGAATAAAAAGAATGAAGAGATGACTTAGCAGATTAAAGCACTTGCCTATAAAGTCAAGTTCAATTCTCTAGGACCCACATAAGACAGATACACAAGGTGGCACATGCATCTCATATTCATTTCCAGCAGCTAGATGCCATAGGTGCATATTTTCTCTCTCTCTACTTTCTTCTTTCTCTATTTCTCAAATAAATAAAAATAAAAATAATTATTTATTAAAAATTGCAATTGAAAGGGGATGGAGAGATGGCTTAGCGGTTAAGCGCTTGCCTGTCAAGCCTAAGGATCCTGGTTTGATGCTCAATTCCCCAGGACCCACGTTAGCCAGATGCACAAGGGGCGCACGCATCTGGACGTCCTTTGCAGTGGCTAGAGGCCCTGGCGTGCCCATTCTCTATCTATCTATCTGCCTCTTTCCCTCTCTGTCTGTTGCTCTCAAATAAATAAATAATAAAAAAAAACAAAAACAAAAAAATTGCAATGAAAAGGAAATTATAAAATTAGGAAGAAATCTAGTTTGCAGTCAAAAGAATAACTCATAAATAAAAGTAATGTTTTGTCAAAACAGTGAAAGTACAGAGCAAATATAATATGATTTATGTATATTAAAAATAAAAATAGGTGAACCTATAGCCTCAGTACCTATATTAGCACCTAGGAGATGGGACAATGGGTGCTCATGAATGTTTAACTTGTTTGGTGCTTATGTTAGGATCATGAAGAATTTCCAAAATTAGGGATTATTGGGCTGGAGAGATGGCTTAGCAGTTGAGCATTTGCCTGTGAAGCCTAAGGACCACAGTCTGAGGCTCAATTCCCCGGGACCCACGTTAGCCAGGTGCACAAGGGGGCACACACATCTGAGTTCCTTTGCAGTGGTTGGAGGCCCTGGCACACCCATTCTCTCTCTCTCTCTCTCTCTGTTGCTCTGAAATAAATAAATAAAAATAAAACAAAAAATAATAATAAATAATGGATTATTGCATGACAAAGTTAATCTATTTAATTTTACATATTGAGTAATGACTTGTATTATAAACTTGTGTAAATGGCCAGATTTATGTTTACTTAAAAGCATTTTATAAAATTTAAAAGAAAGTACATAAAGGAAAAGTAACATAAAATCTTTGATTGAATTTAAAGAAAAAATATAGTCACATAGGTTTTTATATCACTTTAAGTACAGTTAAAAAAAGAGACAGGAATTTAATAAAACAAATCATACTTGAAATTTTCAGAATGAATGATACATGATTTCTGTATGTAAACTATAAAACTTAAATATAGAAAAAAACATATATACAGGTGTTCTTGCAAGTACACAGTATGAAAAATATCACCAACAAATGTTAACTTGAAGAAATGTTAAATCCTCCATGCAAAGGGAAATGGCAAAAGGTTGTACAAATCTGCAAAAGGCACATAAACTACCAGAAAGTACATATATAAATAAAAAGATGCTTTTTCTCATTATATCTTTGCTATTAAAGAAACTGATGGTATACAGTAAAAGGAAGTAAAATTGTATCTAAGTTCATATTACAAGTAGAAGTAAAAAGCAGACCAACAACAAGACAGAAACTGGATAAAGAGAAATGGATATGATCCATTGGTTTTTGTGTTTCTGACTATTCTTAGGGAGTGCATGTTATTTATTTATTATTTTACAAAGACATAAGACCTTCTCACATTGATCAAATGATACCCCTTACACCAGACATTGCAGAAAAGCACACATTATATAAAGTGATTGCCCAGAGAAATATTAGAAGTTAATGCCTAAAGCAGACTCACTAGGGGAGAGGAGCAATTATCTGAGTGTTGATGTGTGCAAGCTCCATCATGGACAATGGATGACACCATTGAGTGGAGCCTTAAAAATAACCTGACATGGCAAATGTTAGACAGGAGATGTGCATTATATGACTATGTGTGTGTATGAGCCACAAATACACACACACACATACACACACACACACACACGTGTGTGTGTGTGTGTGTATATATATATATATAATGTATGTATATATAATGTGCATATATATATATTGTGTGTATATATAATGTATATATATATATAATGTGTGTATATATAATGTATATATATTATATATATGCCTACATATAGGTATACATGCATACACATATATATGTGTGTATATACATATGTGTGTGTTGTGTTACATGTTTTATTTATATGCAAATAGGAAAATTATCTTCTAGATTACTGGGGAGATACTTTCTACTTTAAAAGTTCTCTGTAGATGTAGTGGTTTGAATAGATGGCCCTCAATATATTCAGTTTTTTATTTGTTTGTAGTTTGCAGTGTCACTGGGTGGATCTTAAGGTGTGATGGTAGGTTTCAGATTTCAATCTAAAGATATGCAAAGTGTGCCTAGCTGGAGCTCCTGAAGTGTGCTGTGTGGCTTTTTGCTTTTTGCTTGTGCTTCTCTCTCCCTGCTTGGTCCTGTGAAAGCAGGCCAGCTTCTTCTGCCATTATGGAACTTCCTCTGGATTTGCAAGCTTCAATGAATCCCTTCGTCCATAACTGTGCTTGGTCTGGAAGTTCATCTCAGGGAACCTGAAGCTGACTGCTACTGTAGATTTATTAAATGTTGTGCCATTTTTGTTACCAACTCTGTTTGCAGGAGAGGGAGTTACATCCTATAAGTATGTAACTTAGTTACACCACTTAGTTCTTCCTAAGCCTATGACGTTGAATGAGCTCTATTGATGCAGCTTAACCTTGTCTCCAACCCAAATTCCTCCCCTGATTGTGCAACCCGGGATTCCTACTGTCCACTGGACAGATGCCCCTACATGGTCCTCACCACTGTACCACCCACGTGGCCCACATGGACCTCATCCAAAACATTCTACCTCATCTCTACTCCTCACTGAAAGCAACAACAACTCTTCCCCCTGGATCCCTAACCTCAGCTGAGAGGAACATTTTCTAGATCTCATCAACTTTCTGAACACAGAACACCTTCACACTCCTCTCTCATTTCACAAAACTTCCCTAACATTCTCTTGAATCTGTCTCCTTACCACTTTCTCTTTTCTTCTCCAAGTGACTAGTCATTTTTCTTTGATTTTCTTTACTTGGATATTTGTAACTCATCTTATATTAAGGAATTTTTGCTGAGCAAAGGGTTAAGAGAAAGAATGAATTAACGGCATGGCGAGCCACATTCAGGGATTTAAAGTGTAGAGGCAGATTTCTGTCTGGGCTGCATGCCTGAGTGAAAGAAATCCAGAGTACAATTTATTGCCTATGTGACTTCAGAAATGTTACGACAGACTTCCGTGGAGAGCATCAGCATGGCCACCTTGTCTTCAGGAACAAACATTGCCTTCATTGTGAGGACACCCCAACATCTTCATTCATCCATCACAATTTCATTTTGCACCATACAATTCCTATTCGTTTCATAAGAAAGCATGACCACCTCTTCCCCTGGAAAAATAGAACTTGGCCCACTCCTTAACCCTAGGCAGTATTTGATGGTGACCTAAGGTAATAATAATAGTCATCCAACAGCCACCCCAAGGGTGCTAATATCTCAGTCACAAAGTGGGGAAGTTCAAGCTGGAGAAATATGTGATAAGTTTTCCAGAGTCCCTCTAAGCCCTTTATCTTCAATGTTACCAAGGTAATTAGTATCAGGGCATCCCCAATTCAATATCCCCTCCTTGCCCTGTACACTCCTTTCCACTATGTGATTTTTCAATGACTTAACTGATAGTCATTTGTCAATCATTTTGCTCTTTCACATAAGCTCCAGTCTTGTGGTGGAAATCCTTCTGTGAGAGAAAATACACATCCTTCAGCAGATAAGCATCAAAACACCTCCAGACCAGAGACAGTACTGGGCAGGTGCAGTAGGCTACCAGAGTGATCAACAAAGGGCATGACTCAGAATGGTTCTGGGCACACAGCCATGATTTTCACCACTGGACAGAGGAGGTGATTCACTGGCATAGTTCTTCAGTAACTCTGCATATACACACCATATTAAAACATCCACCTAGTAACACTGACTCAGGTATTCACAAAGCCTATGCCTAAAATGTGTTCCCCAATAGCACTTATCTTTCTCTTGTAATACACAGACTTTGAACAAACTTCACAGAAGGCAGTGAACTTGCCCAAAGCTCTTTATTGCTGTGGCCTAGGAATAGATACCACATGGCTCCCATGTGGAGTCTCACCTCCTCACCTCTCCTTTTTAACTAGTTCTCTGTCTCAAAGGGCATCTCACCATCATCCTGATTGCTGCTTCTGGCCTCTGCCATTCTCTGAATAGGAGTGTGTTTGTCTTATGTGAGGATCCCCACTAAAAACACAGGTCCCTGAAGATCAGTTAATATCTAGATAATACAGTCCATGAGTAGGGGCTTTCATTTATTGAGACTTACCAAGATTTCTCCTACTTTCTGAAGTAAGATATTTAAATCCAGATTCAAATTTTTCATTTTCTAGAATGAAAGGCTTATGTGAACCAATGAGTAAGCTACCCATTAGGTCTTTCCTGTTATGTAACCCCTATATGTTACTTTTTGAATCTTGAATCACCTAGAAGATAAGTATTTTTGCATGCCTTTGAGGGAGTTTTCAGGCAGGTTTAAGTGAGGATCAAGGACTCACTCTGGATACAGGTGACATCATCACATGGACTGGAGTCCCAGACGGAGTCAAAAGGAGAAAGCTGGCTGAGTGTCAGCACTGTCCTTTCTCTGCTTCCTGATCCACTGAGATGTGACCAAGGTCCTGCTGCCACAGCTGCAAGCCAAGCCTTCCTCATCCCAGGCCTTCCCTGCCATGATGGATGCCAGTCCCTGAATCTCCAGCCAAAAGAACTTCTCCTCTCTCAACTTGTGTCTCATCAGTTTTTTTTTTTCATTCATAGACAAGAAAAATAATTAACATACCATGCAACTTCCTATTCCTATGTTATGCTCTATCCTACCAGGTTCCCCTGTCAACAGACACACACACACATATGTATATGTATATATATATATATATATATATATATATATATATATATATATATATAGATATATATAGATATAGATATAGATATAGATAGATAGATAGAGAGAGAGAGAGAGAGAGAGAGACTGACTTATCCTCCACCCACCCACACACACTATATATATATACTTCCCAACTTGTTATGAAAAATACAAAAAGAAATCCTTATCTTTATTTTATACCTGAAGAACTCCAACAAGTATGTGAATAATTCCATTCAACAATGTACATTATTTTATCTTGAGGCACAGTTACCGCCTCACCAAAGACTCACTGAGACCTTATTTACCCAACACTGAACCCCAATAATTCTACTGAAGAGAACCTTCAGGGAAAGTGGGACAGGGGAGACCATATATTAGACTACAACCTTTGTAAGCAAATGCAAACAAATAAATTTTAAAACAGTACATTCTTGAATGGACAATGTGAAGCACCTGAAAACCCAGTTCTGAGGTGGCATAAGTGATTATACATTCCAGGCAAACCCTTCAATTAAAGAGGAAAGATACTTGAAAAATTTGGTTAAACCAAAAAGAAAATAATGTTACTGATGCTGGCCCTAGGTGGAATAGAGGTGAGGAAGAGCGGACATAGTGTATAACCCAGTGGGCATACGACCTATTTGCAGTATGTTCACATACTGAATTTCTCCACTTGAAAAGCTATTTAACTGCAAAAAGTCACCATATAGAATAAAAGTTGCCTCACACTATTCTCTCCAGTTTTAGAAATTTGACAAAGAATCCTTCTTTCATTGTATGAGACATTTTGGAATGGCAAGAAGGGGGCTGGAGGCATAGATTAGTTCCTACAGTACTTGTGTAGCATGCACTAGGCACTGGGTTGAATCCCCAGCACCATGAAAACTAGCTGTGGTGTAGTATCAATCCCAATGCTTAAAATGTAGAGGTAGGAACATCAGAATTTCAAGGATACTCTTTACTACATAATGAGCTCAATATAAGCCTGGGATGCCCCATCAAAGGGTGTGAAAATGCAAGAAAAACAGAAGCCTGTCTCAGGCATGTGGAACAATGAGAACAATATATACTCTAGATGAACTCTAACCCACACTTGCCAGTTACTAGAACTGTTATCTTGAAGTAATCTCCAAGACTAGGAAGCCTTAAATTGTTCCTCTGTGAAGCTGGTTTGAAAAACAGTGTCTTCTTGCTCTGTTGAAGTGTATGGGCTATATGTCATTGTGGTGGTTTGATTCAGGTGTCCCCCATTAACTTAGGTGTTCTGGAGTTTAGGTTCCCCAGCTGATGGCAATTGGAAATTAAAGCCTCCTGGAGGAGTGTATTGTTGGGGGCAGACTTATAGGTGTTATAGCCAGTTTCCCCTTGCCAGTGTTTGGCACACTCTCCTGTTGCTGTTGTCCACCTTATGTTGGCTAGAGGGAGATGTCCACCCTCTGCTCATGTCATCGTTTTCTACTGCCATTGTGGAGCTTCCCCTCAAGCCTTTAAACCAAAATAAACCTCTTTTTCTCACAAGCTGCTCTTAGTTGGGTGATTTCTACCAGCAATGAGAACCTTACTGCAACAGTCACTTAGCATAGTGCCAGGATTTATTGCATGTTTAATGAATGGGAGTTTGAACTAGTTGAATACTAGTTTAACTCCAAATGTATCTTTTCCATTCGGTTTTGTTGCTGTGACTCAGAAGAGTTTAGGAAAGATACAGCTTATTGCAGTCAGGTTCACAATGCTGGCAGAAAACTGCAGACCAAGAGCAGCTTGTGGGAAAAAATTTTATTTTGGCTTATAGATTTGAGGGGAAGCTCCATGATTGCAGTGGAAAACAATGGCATGAACAGAATGTGGACATCATCTCCCTGCCAACATCGGGTGGACAACAGCAACAGGAGAGTGTGCCAAACACTGGCAATGGGAAACAGGTTATAATACCCATAAGCCCACCCCCAACAATACACTGCTTCTGGGAGGCATTAATTCCCAAATCTCCATCAGCTGGGAATATAGCAATGAGAACATCTAAGTTTGAGGGGGGGGGGAACACCTGAATCAAACCACCACATTCTGTCCTTGACTCCCATAAGCTAATAGCCATCCATGATATAAAATGCAATGCATTCAATACAACTTTAAAAGTCCCCATAGATTTATCAATCCTAATCATGTTCAAATATCCCCATAATCCAAAGTTTTTTAAATGAGCCATAATACCAAAACATCCCCCAAAATCCCATAACGACACAGAATAAACATTCACACTGCAAAACATGACATTGGGTATAGCAAAGAAATACTCAACCAATACAAGATTTAAAACAGCTAGGGCAAACACCAAACTTTGTAGCTCCAAATCCAACAACTCTAGCCAGTGATAAGTCTTCAGTCTTCAAGTCTGATAATTCTAATGAGCAACAAGTCTCTAGAGTTCCAATTCTGCTCCTCCAGGTAGGCTACTAACAGTCCTGGAAATCTTCATCTGATATGGAAGCTCTCATTAGCAGCCAACTTGTGGTCCCGACATCTCCACTGGGTCTCCACTGCAACCCATGGTCCATCTTCATGGCTCCACTGGGTCTCCATGTAGGCATCCAGCAAACCTGCTTCACACTGCCCATGGCCTTTTCCAAAACACAAGACTGTACTACAGATTCAATTACCCTCTCTTTCCTGCATTTCTCATACTCAGCAATACCAAGTGGGGTGCCAATTTGTTAATCTAGGGGCAGGGGGCATAAAGCAGACTTTGAAGAACAGGATACTCCTTGAGCACTCAGGCCTCTTCAAATGACTCTGAATTCTTTTTCTTGTCCCAATTCAAGTCAGCTGGCCCAATCTCAATGGTTGGAATCTGTCATACAATTGCAGCTGAACAGGCAGCAGTTTCATCCACAGATTTTTTTTTTCCTGTGCCATATCCCTCTGCTCACACTAGTCTACTTCTAGGCAAAGCAACCCTGCACACGTTCTCAGAACACGGCCATAACAGCCAGCCTTTCACACAAACTGCTTCTAGCCCAGTCCATGCCAAGTTATTTCTCACCCTCACAAGCTAAACCTCACAGTCCATAGATCTTACTGCATTTAGATCTTTCAACTCTGACCAGAATAGTCCATCAAGCTGTAATTACAGTACTGTAAGCAATCTTAGGACAATATTTCAAATTCTTCCATATTTCTCTCAAAAATCAGTTCCAAAATCCCAAAAGCCACACCGTTAGGTGTCTACCAGCAATTACACCACTCCTTTATACCAAATTTATTGTTGCAGTCAGATCACATTACTGGCAGAAAACAGTGGGAAAAAGGGTTTATTTTGGCCTACATACTTGAGGGGAACCTCCACAACGGCAGGAGAAAATGATAGTATGAGCAGAGGGTGGGCCTCACCTCCCCATCTGCATTTGACGGAAAGCGTGCCAAACACTGGCATGAGGAAACTGGCTATAACACCCATAAGCCTGCCGCCAACAATACGCTCCTTCCAGGAGGCATTAATTCCCAAATCTCCATCAGCTGGGAACCCAGCATTCAGAATACCTAAGTTTGTGGGGGACACCTAAATCAAACCACCACACTGCTCAGCAATAGAAAAGAATGTCAAGTCAGCCAAAAATGAAACTTTCCAAGTAAAAGTCATGATGTTTTCACTCTTAAAAGATTATTTCAAATGTAAATCACACTTCCCATGATTAAAAATTCAAAACCTTTAGAACTAAGTACAAGATCACCCCCAACTCCATTTCCTCTGGATATATTTCTAAATTAATTTCACTGTCACCAGATCATTGCTTATGTTTTGCCAAAAGACAGTCATGATCACCTACTTTCATGTATTACAATGGAGAGGCCAATAGTCTCTTTGAAGCCAGTGGAAAGAAGAGCACACTACTGTCTTCTAGACAGCAACACAAAGAATTACTCCCCAGGACAGCCTTATTTGTGCTTACCTCCCATCTAAATAACCAGGCATGACTCAAAGAGAAAAGATTCAACTAATGTTTGACAAATAAACCAGTGACCAAAGAAAGATCAGAAGTGATTCAACTTTATTAACTTTTTATTCTGTTGTCTTGAATAAAATAACCTAGTTGTACATAATACAGAACAGACTAGAGGAGTTGAAGAAATCCAAGCATTAACCATCAAGTATTCCTCTATATTTTCTCCAAATGTGACAACACAGAAAGAACATATGACTGAACATAACTTATACCTGATGCTATCAAGTCATCTACTACATAGTACAGCACTTGAAAAAGTACTCACAAGGAAAAAAGATGAAACCACCACCAACCACCATATAGAAAAGGAACACAAAGTTATCCTGCAGTGTGATAAGCTTACACCCTCCACCCTCCATTCCTCAGAGTGTGGACTGCTCTCATCAGCAACAGAGGAAACACATCCTTCACCTTGGGTACCAGAAGCCACTAACAAATGTTCTGCAGTCATGGCACTAACATGAACCCTGAGGCCCACTCTGGCCCTGGCCCTCTCCATCTCTAAAAGCCTCACCATACAAGAATGAGAAGGAAGTTGGATTCCTCCTTTGACCCTAACCAAGTGTTCCAGAACTTTCATCCTGCTGGCTTCATCTGGCTTCATAAGTGAGCTCTAGAACCCTACAGGAACCCGAATTGTGGATGGTCGCTATTAGGCACCTGCTTATACTCCACGTACTTTTTTGTTGGTGTTGTTGTTTATTTTCATTTAATTGAGAGTGATAGACAGAGAAAGAGGCAGATAGACAGAGAGAGAGAATGGGCACACTGGGGCCTCCAGCCACTGCAAACTAACTTCAGATGCATGTGCCCCTTTGTATATCTGGCTAACATTGGTCCTGGGGAATGCAGCCTCAAACAGGGGTCATTAGGCTTCACAGGCAAGCACTTAACCACTAAGCCATCTCTCTAGGCCTACTCCAGGACTTTTGCTGCACCAACTCTCTGGTGAGGAACTTCTTGGGCTCCCCATGGAGAAAGTGCTCTTTGTCATCATATATTCCTATTGCATTGCATTTAGGAAGTTAAAAATGTTTTTTTTTTTTTTTCAGATACACAGTCCCCATCTATGAATATCACACCCAGGATAAGTATCAGCAAGCAATTTTTAGGCACAAGCCTGCAAGGGGCTTAAACTGCCCTCGTTAATGTGGCTGCAGGATTCATGTAACATGCTACATGAAATGGAGAAGTAAGAGCTCTGAGGACATTGGGGAGTCCTCAGCATCCTTGCAAAAAGCTCTGCCTCCTCTGCAATGGCCTGAGGTATGTGAGTGTAGGAAAAGAAAGTGGAGACACAAGTATCAGAGAGTAGAGATGTATTTAAAGCAACAGATACAAAACAGGTGATTTTTATATCACTTTTTACCTCCTATCCTTCCTCTTCCACCTCCACTTCTTCATGCTCTTCTATGACCACCATATCATTCTCCCCTATCTCCACTTCCACTTCCAGTACCACCTCTTCTTCCTCCACTATCACCTCTATTTCTTCATACCCCTCACCTACAACTTCTATTTCTATCTCAATCTCTATCTTTTCCTCCTCTTTTTCTTCCTCCTCCTCCTCTTCCTCTACTTCTTCCTCCTCAGTTTCTTCCTCTGTTTCCACCTCCTCCTCCTCCTCATTAAATGGGAAAATATGGGCAAGCAAAAAGTCCTCTGATTTCAGTGGGACCCTAGAGTTTTCCTCAAGGCTGAGATCTGGGCACTGTCCATAGCAAGGCATTCTTTTGATTGGGGTTTGGAGTCAGTTGGGTGAGCAGGAATATGGATGATGGGATCCCAGACCTAGGAGTAGAGAGAGGTAGATAGATAGATAGAGAGAGAGAGAGAGAAAGTGAGTGACCTCATGTGAAAATCTCATCCCTGTCAGTTCTAATAACTGCATACATACAATTTCCTGTAGATGTCCAGGAGTCCTACAGGTCTGCTGTTTTCCTGGTTGTTTGTAGTCTAGAAACCTGCAGAGGTTAGAGAAAGGTTCTTAGCATTCTGTCAGTTGTCAGCTCTTGAGACTCTAGGACACACAATGGTGTCTGTCGGTCCAGGTGCCTTAAAATCTCCTCAGTTCTGGGGTGAGGTCAGTGCCCTTGATGTACACTCAGCACATGCACCTCATCTTGACTCCTGACACTTCTTGGGCCTCCTCTCCTCTGTAATCTGGGAGAATATGAGTCATTCCAAGGCCTTCACCCCACTTTCTGTTAGTTCTCTAAGATGAACTGAGGGGGCCTCTGAAGCTGAAGACTGCAGGCCTTCACCCAGGTTTCTGTTAGTTCTGCACAGTGAGAACGTGGGTCTCCCAAGCACAAGACTAGAGGTGTAGCCTCAAGCTTTCTCAATGCTGGGATGGGTAGGACATGGCTCAACTCTCCATGGTTCCAGATAAGATAGTCTTCTTCGTGCTCTCCTTTGCCTAGCAAAACCCACCTCCTACTAACCCTCTGGGCTGATACTAAACCCTCAGAACAAGACCTCACATTTCTGGGACACAGAGATTAAGTAAGGCAGCTCCCGTCGCAAGTACACTTGTAAAAGGCCTCTCTGGGTGACAGCACGGGCTGCATAAACCCTGTAGAGATTCCACCTCTCCTAGGTGAGGGACCTAATTACCCCAATATAACAGATCTGAGACCCAGCCCTCTACCACCCTATGACTGGCCCCCCCAAGAGAAAATCCTCAATTCTTTGAGATCACCAAGATGGAAGTGAGGGCACAACATCTGTTCATGTGTCCCAGGGCCACCAACAGTTGTTGGCATGGGAAAAGTAGGGTGGGTATACCTTCAGTCCCAGAAATGGAGCTGGTGTGGTCATTCCTTACCGTGCTCCTGCCAGACCGAGACTCCTCCTTCTGCTGATGCGGTGTTATGCCTCCTCCTCAGATTGGCCTGTCTTCAGTCCAAGGCCCTCACCTCACTGAGCAAACAGACACTATTGATGAGGTATAACATTAGACCAGCTCTGCCTGGGCCCTGTGTAGTGTGCAGTGGGGATTCTGTCAGTCCTCATCTTTATTTCTTTACAGTCTGGGTCATGGCCATGGTGTCTCAAAAAGAACAGAGTCTGTGGCTTTCTGGAGAAAGGTGCCCCAAATAGTTTTTGGGAAGGGGTAGGCTTCTACATCTCATTAGAGTCCTCCCATTCAAAGCTGGAACTCCTTGCTGATCCATGCCCACCCCCTCTCAAGGTGTGTACAAGGTCTTCTAGTCTTGTACAGACAGGGCACCTGCATAAGGTCAAAAGACCCTGCCGGGAACCTCTCATGCAGCTGGAACTTGCCAACCTATATTTTCCAGGAGGGGTAGGATCCACATCCTCTCTTAGAGATCTTGTCCTCCAGCAAGGCAATCTCACCCTTGACATTTCCAAAGCCTGGGCGTCTTTCTTGCTAACTCCCTATTAACCTCCTCCCTAAAGCCTCCCGTCCCTTGGGTTACAGGCATCGGAAACGTGGAAAGAGAGCTCACACCCCAACCACGCCTGGAGCCTCAAACACAAGCGCCTGAATACACAGGAACTGTTACTGTGTCTTATTTTTATGGGGGAGGGTGAGGCCCCCATACCTTCCTCAGGGTCTCCCCAATGAAGGTCATGACTGTGTCCCAGCTTATCAAGTGCAGTCCCCTCCCCCCAAAGTCCTCACCTCTCTGGCAGTCTCAGCAGGAAACCAAATCTAGAAGCTTCTACCTCTACGTCGTCGCTCACTTGCTGGCGCAGTCAGTCAGTCAGTCACTGTCATTGAGGGAAGCAGGCAGGGAGGTTGTCATGGGATACCCCGAACCCTGAGCCCCTGGGGAACAATGAGCAAACAATGCTGGGACCGATGGAACCCGAACCCTCTTATGTCTGTCTATGGGGGGTGGGGGGAGGGGACGGGACAGGGGTGGCCCTATAATCCTCCTCCTGCCCTGAAAAGTCTTCCCCTTCATATTGCCCAAGGCTAGTACTCCTCCTATTTGACCAGAGTCCAGTCTTCCAGGAAAAACTCACCGTCATTCCTCAGATGCTAAACATGGATTTCCAGGGCCATGGCAGGCAAGGATGGTAGAGAATGACTATGACTGGAAATGGAGGGGCCGCACTTCCGATTCCTTACATCCACCATTATGGTGGTGGGAAGGAAGGAGGGGCTCCCTGCCAACAACAACTTCCCATCATGCTCATGGATGAATGGCCAGGCCAAGATGCCCTCTCTTGGTGGACCTGAAGTCTCTGAATGTCCGGATGCAGTGCAGACTTAACTCAGGCTGCAGCACATCAGGGGACCTTACACTTCCGAGTTCTGAGTGCCTAGTCTAGCAGGCAAAGCCAAGTAGGACCAATATTCTGCATGTCCATCTGTCTGTCTGGAAGGAGAAGACCCCTTCCTCCTCCTCCTCCTGATATTTCAACTGATGGCTGGAAAAAGTCCAGAACTACACACCCTCTACTAATGTGAATTCATCCTTCTCAGGCAAGATTTAAGTCACCTTGTGGCGCACCTAAGCTTGATTGCTGAAAGGGTGTGTGTGTGTGTGTGTGTGTGTGTGTCTTAGGGTGCCTCCCCCCACCCTACCCCACCCCCATTGTTCTGTGTTTGGAGTGCAAAAACAGACCTAGCTTACTTAGGGCCCTCGTTTTACTCCCAGCACCGCATGTGCTCAGTTGGTTTTCTGTGTGGAATTGAGATATTGTCATCACAGCATGCTCCTCCCATTCTTTTTTTTTCATTTTTTAAAAACAATATTTTATTTTTATTTATATATGTGAGGGTTAGAGAGAGAGAGAAAGAGAGAATTGGTGACCCAGGGCCTCTAGTCACTGCAAATGAACTCCAGACACTTGTAGCCACCTTGTGCATCTGGCTTGCCTGCATCCTGAAGAATCAAACATGGGTTCTTTGGCTTTGCAGGGAAACACCTTAACCACTAAGACATTTTTCCAGCCCTCCTCTCACCCTTAACAGGGGCAAAGTGGGAACATGGCATTAACACTCTGGCATTTCTGGGCTTCAGGGCTCCCAGGACTTACAATAAGGAAGGATGAATGACTAAGGACAGTCTTCTACATGAGATAGTAAGCAGGTCTTTGGCCCTCTCCAACATATTTATATATAATCCAGGTAGGGCCTGGGTCTCACATTTGGGTGAGTGAACGGATGATATCCTTCAGGCCATGGTCCTCATTTCCCAGTAGATTTTAAGAAATGGAAGTAGGAAAGCAGGTACTTCTGCCAGCTTGTGCTTGCTTGACCTCCTGAGTTTTCTGTGGGTCTCACTGTGTATGCAGAGAGAAGTCCTCATATGTCAAGTCATGTGATCTTCTCTGTGATGTTTTTGGACCCAAATCCTGTCCCCTCTCCTGACTTGAAAACAGGCAACTCTGATGATCTGGTGGGAAGTCATGGTTTCATCTCAGTGAGTATCTATCCTCATTCTGCTTAGAAATGTAAGATTGCTTCAAATTTTAAACTTTAGTAAAAATATAAATAGACACAAATGATAGGGAAAGATGCTTCCAATGTGAATAAGAAATGAAAACAAGGTGAGAGAAAAACAGAGACAGGTAAAGGTCAAATATCAGACTAAGACTAAGCATAATTTTGAAATCAGATCAGGGAAAGGGCAGAATGACAGTGGACTGATAAGTAAAGCATCAGGTCAAGCAAAAGTTTACAAATTGGTAGATCTGGGACTTTGAATAGTCACATTGGAAGATCAGTTATATTTTATTTCATAATTTAAAATATTTATTATTATTTATTAGAAAGAGAGAGACAGGAAGAGAAGTGCCACTCCAGGGCATCCAGCTGCTGGAAACGGACTCCAGATATATGCTCCACTTTGTGCATCTGGCTTCATGTGGGTACTGGCGAATTGAACTCAGGTGGTTTGGTTCTTCAAGCAAGTACCTTAACTTCTGAGTGATCTCTCCAGTCCCTGTTTCATAATTTCACATGCACACAACTAGTCCTCATTGCCGAGGGAATTACAGGATTCTGGAATCAATGCTGTATTTCAATCTGTAGCACTTCCAAAAATCTTAAAAGTACCATCTTCTGTACTAAGGTCATGCCAGTTACAGGCTGATTCTTGTATTTAGATGACAATTCTAGTTAGTTCTGCCAGTATGGCAGATGACAAAAAAAGCACCACAATCTGTGATCCACAGTTCTGTGGTGACTACTAGCTGGATTCTATGTCCATATAATATCTAAGCTACAGATTTCAGCCAGCCTGAACTGCTGAGCTTGGTTCTTGGCCAAAGGGAACCACTAGTTTGGCTCTGCAAGACTTTGTAACCATTAGCTGGGCTCTCTGCTTGAACCTATGTACCAGCAGGCACTTGGTGCCACTGCCAAAATGTGTATGCTGATGACTGTGAACTCTGTTTTCTTTACCTGGTCCTAGATAATCTCACATCCTTAGCCATACTGATTTTTCCAATGTTTATTATGAGGCAAGAAACAGTGTGTATCATAATCTGAGAATGCTGGAAGAGCAGAAATGCACTCTGCTAATCACTGAAGGAATCTCACAGGATTCTTCTTCATGTGGTGTCTTGGATGAGGCTCAGAAAGGTCAAAATATAACCACTTACCTTTGAAATGTGTGATTTCTAAGATTTCTTACATCAATAGAATGCTTCAGCCTCACCCCTAGGTTCTTGGACTTTATAAAAGCATTCTTGTATACAGATTGTAACTAATTAGTATGTCTATGAAAAAAGTCCATCATCTGCTGCCTCCTATTGTGCCTTCTTAATAATGTTACTCCCAGAAGCCAAAAGCTTTATTACACAATAGAAAAAACAAAACAGAAGCCCACTGCCTCCCTTGTAGGACTTAATTTGGTCTACCTGCCTCAGTTATAAAACTTAATTTGGTCTACCTTTAACACAGTTCCTTGGCATTTTTAAATCTGTATTTTGAGACTTAAGAAATCGTCAAAAAAAAAACAGCTTTTGTATGTTATCCTTTGCATATTCTTCTTTGTGTTTCACCTTTGTATTAAATGTGATTTTTACTTTAATGATTTTCTTTTGATGTTATTTCTGTATGACTAAATTTTCCATGGTGATAAAAAATTGTTGCCAAGCTGGGTGTGGTGGTGGACATCTTTAGTCCCAGCACTTAGGAGGCAGAGGTAGGAGGATCACTGTGAGTTCGAGACCAGCCCGAGATTACATAGTGAAACCCAGGTCAGCCTGGGCTAGAGTGAAACCCTACCTCGAAAAAACAAAACAACAAAAAAAAATTGCCAAATCAGTCACATTTTCAGTGGAGGCTTTTGATGAATAATTCAGTAAATAACCAGGTAAATGACGTACTTACATGTACAGTAATACAGATTTCACATTTAGCCAAAGTCAATATTCTAAAGTTATTCAGTTGTGAAGGAAGCCTCTTCTTATTGGTTCATCATGACTACCTAGACAGTGAGAGACAGTAGAGTTGTAGAGGATGATTATTTTTTTACATTGAACCTACAAATAACATTCATTAAAATATTAATGCATTGCAAAATATGTGTATAAGTAAGCACTATCTTGAAAAAATTCACAGTTTCACAAAATGTAATTTAAAATTGACTGCATGATCAATTTCCAGTCTTTTATTTTAGGGATCACATTCAGCAGCAGATTTCACATTAAAAACAAGAAATAGCACCATGCACGGACATAATATATTGGATAAGGAAAATGTATATGCTGAATTTTCATCAGTGGGAAAGTCTGCAATGGAGACAAAATGCATCAATAAAGGGATGAGCAGCTTATACCCTCTGCAATTTGTATTAAAGAGCACAAACATTCTCTAGATTCATGAGCTGAAGTTTTTTTTTTTTCCTTCACACATCATTCTGTTCCAGATTATTATTGCTGTAATCTACTTTGATTTGCTATATGCACTGGTGTTACTGTAAGATAGATGGTTAAAGAAGCCAAGAAGTAGGCTTTTTATTTTTCTAAGCCAAATCTTACAGCAATATGCATCCATTAATTTCCAAATCTTCCAAATCTAAATTATTACTGTATAGATTTTATGAATGTTTCTATCAGGCTGGAGAGATGGTTTAGCATTTAAGGCACTTGCCTGCAAAGCCAAAGGCTCCAGGTTCAATTCCCCAGGACCCACGTGTAAGTCAGATGAACAAGGACGCACATGAGTCTGGAATTCATTTGAGTGGTTGGAGGCCCTGGGTGCCCATTCTCTCTCTTTCAAATAAATAAATAATCTTTTTAAACATTTTCTCTCAGTAGTCGATGCTCTTCTCACTAGCTCTTCTTCCTCACTTGCTGAACTCATACATACCTGTCTAGTAAAACATATGAACTTTCAGCCAGACTTTCATGTAGGAAATGAGAAAACCATCTCTTTATTCAGTGTCATGTGTTAAACGAGGCTAAGTATGTTCACCACCAATGACCATGACAAATTATATCTGTTTCTCCTGTGTCATCTTATCTCTAAGAATATACTCTATGGTTTCATTGTGATAAGAATATAGGAATATACCCAAATTTATTCCTTTTTCTGTTGTAATATATGTTGTTGTAGGCAAAATTTCAGGTAATGCTTGCATGAAGTGCATGCATGTTTATGATCTCTTTACCTTGAGTGCATTCATAAACTCTGACTTGAGTTTAGCTAACAGACTATGTCAAGAGTTATGAGGTAGTTTTCCCCATGTTCACATTGTGTCATATGAAAGTCTATTTCAGTACAGTGAACCAAGAGATTTTCTTGTTTACTTTGAGAAAGGAAGCTTCCTTCTGGTGTGAGGGCTATCAGTTCAAGACTTGCAAGCATAAGCTGAGAAAAAAACGCCACTTATAAATACTAAGAAAACAGAACATAATGCTTACAAACTAAAAGCAGTGAATTCTCTCACAACCATGTAATCTTTGAAAGAAAGATAGCCCTACTGAAACATGCATTTTAGCCTTAGAAGAACTTGAAAAAAGAATCCAGCAAAGCAGAGAACCCACATAAACCAATAAGTTGCCTCATAAAATGTACAAACAGATGTTGAATGTATATTGTTTTTAAATTGCAAAGCTTGGAAGTAATTTGAAATCTTGGAAAGAAAAATATACATGTCTGTAGACATGTACAACAAGCAATTCCTCATCTATATTTTTGTATAGTCTATGACTATGATAATACTTAAACTTGCCAGGATCATGCATGATTTCAAATAGCATTCATTCTTTATAGTGACAAGAAAGAGGTCATTACCCATCCTTAATTTATATATAAGCTTAAATATGCCCATGTTTGCTACCATACATACACATATCTGAATGAAGCTACCCGATAAGCACATTTGCACAACTCAATCTTATACATAGGAAAAAAAACTATTAGCTGGACATATCCACTCTCAGGTGGAAGAACAGTGTGAGGTGCCTATTGTAAGGTCTATTCAGTGTAAATACTGTGATGCCTCTAGGCATACGTCTAATTCCACACTCACAATATGCCATTAGTAAACTGAGTTAGCCTAGGTCAGTGGGCTAGAACCATAAACATAATGGCTTATAACTAACCTGGCACATTCAGCTGCACAAAAGTTACTTGGACTACTCCAACAGCAATTTACTATTTTTCTTCTGCCAACTTAGTAAAAATGTTGATTTATGTTTTCTTGCAAAAGCTAGACCAGTCTGGGATACATATTTCAAATGTGTATGCCTGGTAACATTTTCTCATATAGTGTGGTGATTAATTTCACATACTAAGTTGTCGTGATATTTATGAGTGATTTCCTGCATGGTGTTTAAATTCTTCTCATCATCTTCATATGTACACCAGAGATGATAACAGTACCTTCTTCCTAAGTGGTGCTGGTGGGTTAAATGAGTCAATAGATATAGAGTGATTTGAAAATATATAATACTTGATAATCTTTTTGGAAGTAAATAGGAAACAGCACTAACTATTGTTTAAGCTTATGCTTGTGCCTGACAATGGGGATAAAGTTTATCCAGACCATGAGTATTCAGAAATGCAAGTGTAACTAATTCTTGAGAAATGTTGAATACTGAGTACCAGGCAACCATGAGGCAGACAATCCAAGCAGGAACTACTTTATGAGAAAATTTTACATTGTGAACCATATGTAATTTAGTACAATTAGAAGGAGTATATTGTGGCTCTGTGAGGATAGAGAAAAAGGCATCTGCTAGGCTGAGATTCTGATGTTTTTTTTTTTTTTCCATAATGGGATTATGCATTTTAGAAAGGAAGAGAGAACTTGATAGATGAGTTTAATTGCACTCTTTGGGTGTTGGTGGTAGGATGCGATTGAGGAGATGTCTAAAATAAAATCTGTTCTAAAAGAAATATCTACATATACTGGGCTTGAGACAATAATCAGGTCTTGGTTGTAGGTGGGTGAGGTGGGTGATTCAAAAATCAGCCTGTAGGATGATAACTGGGATTAAATTGATTCCTGATCATCTAAGCTTCATGACTATGGTTGTAAGAATGCAACTTTCTTGTTTTCTGCCTGGCCTAAAATGTGTGAATAAATAGCTACCCACTTCCCTAGTGAGGTTCTTATCAGGTGACTGAAATTTTTTAAGAGGATTCTCTTACTGCCTGCCATTCCAGATTGATAAAGGAATTCCATGCAGATCATTTGGATGGCTGCCTTCCTTACACAGCGGAAAAAGGCTTTTGCCATCAATGCCAAGATTTCAAGTTGGCATTTTCATAAAAACAGCAAAGCATCCCATTATCTAATTGATGTCAATAAATTATGTTGGATGAGGGAGTCAATGTAAATGCACATGGTATTGAGCCATTCTTGGATGGTACTCAATTCTAGACTTGGAACAGCCTCTGTAAAAAAAAATGAAATAGAAGTCCTTTAAGAGTTTATATTCCCCTTTTTTAACAGCTTTCACATACGCAATTTTTGAAAGCAAAAATTTGGACCATTTACTAAGTTCACTTTGCAGTCTATTCTAAGTAAAGAAAATGTACCATGTCATTTTAAGATAAATTAGAGTTAACACACAGTGCATCTGTACATATCTCTTAACACTAACAAGCTTTCCCCTTAACAAAAGCTGTTTCTATTTGCTTGAGTTTAATGAGTCAAGAAAATGAACAGTCAGCTTCGTCTTAGGATCCTCATGCCTCAATAACTTTGACTATCCTTGACTTCTTATCCAGAAGAAACTTAATGTCATGTTTGATGTACCACTTAAAGGGGTAGACAAGAGGACTAAGACAACTTTGTAAATAGAATATGATCTTTTTTAAAGAAAAGGCAAAATCATTAAGGAGAGAAATTAATAAAAGGAGAGAAATTAATGTAGGCAGATGAGCCCCACATTCTCATTTTACTCAGTCTGCTTGCATAGTCTCTGTAAAGGTCACTCAGTCTAGTTTATAACTATACCACTCAGTGACCATTTTCTAAAAACCATACAATCCATTCATCTTTTTGCTTTTAGCCCTAAACATGGTAAGCCTGTATCATGGTCATATATAATCCCACCAAACATTTTCCATAAGGATAAAACTGTTATGTTTGAAAAAGCAGGGTTCCTCTCTGGTGATTTAAATGTAAAATGTCTCCCATATTCTCATGTGTTTGATACTTAATCCTCAGCTGGTAGCACTGCTTAGGAATGTTGTGGAGACTTTGGAAGATTTGCCTTGCTGGAAGAAGTGTGTCACTAGGCACAATCCATGAGATTTTGCAGTTTGGTCCAGCTTGGCATTTATTGTCTATACTTACTCCTTGTTGATGTAAAGATATGACACAGGCTTGCTGTTCAGGCTTGTCATGCCTTCTTGCCATAATGTTCACTTCCCCACAAAACTATAAGCTGACAATAAGCCCATTCTTTTCTTAAGCTGCTTCTAGTCAGGTATTTCATCTCAGTGAAGAGAAAATAATTACTCCCCATCCCAAAGGCACATGTGCCAAAGGATTGGTTCTCAGCACAATAGTATTCAGAGGTGGGGCCTTCAAGGAGTGATTTGTTTCTTTATTGGTACAGAATTCACACATCATGTAACTGAGAGTCATTTGAACTACACATTAATAGCATAATATTAGAATTGTACATCTCTCAATGCTACCCAATTCCAGACTTTAAAGCTATCACAAACCTGAGGAAAAGAGGATGAAAATAAAACAAGGGAAATTGTTACAAATTTCGATAAATTGATGAAATTTCAACTTTTCTTGGATAAAATTTTCTCAGGTGTTTTTCAAAATCTAAGATAATGTCCTTATTTCTAAAAAAATATTTTTGAGCATTTTTACACGTTCTTATTGAACTCTTTCAGGTAGAGAGGAGGTTTTCAAATTCTATTACTCCATTATTCCTTTGGGAATATTTTTGCACAAATAAAACTGCAACACTTTTAATTCTTCAGGCATATTTATAAACAATAAGCTCTGTTATTTTTATTATTTATTATTTGAGAAATAGCAAGAGTGAGAGAGATAGAGAAAGAGGATGGGTGCCACCAGGGCTTCCTGCCACTGCAAATGAGCTCCAGACACATGTGCCACTTTCTTCCTCTTTCTTTATGTGGATATTGGGGAATCAAACCAGGATAGTCAGGCTTTGAAAACACATGTCTTTAACTGCTGAGCCATGTCTTTAGTCCATCTGTTATTCTTAATGTATCAATCTTCCTTAGACTTACTTCTAATTTAAAAACCAGATACATAGTCATATATTTAGCTTTGTTGTTATGTATATTTTCATATTCCCATAAATATGTATTGAACATCTGCTATGTAATCAGATTGTAGCTATATACTGGTAGCAACAATCACAATAAAATAGTGTTTATGTTCTCATGGATTTTAGAATGTTTTGGAGCAGATAGGTAATAAACTCCTAACCAATGTATGCAGGTTCACCAGAGAAACACTCAATAGGATATAACATTTATGTCTGACTATAAAGTCTTGAGAGGCACAGGAGGGAACTGATATAACTCTTGTGGTCTGAAGGCTAAAGAATGAGAACAACAACAACAACAACAACAAAAACTTGATTGCAAGAAAAACAGAAGATGAAGGTCCCAGTTCAAGAAGACAGAGAGAGAAAGAGGGAGGGGGAGAAGAGGGGGAAGGAGAAGGGGCAGGTGAGGAAGGTAAAGGAGAAGAGAGGGATGAAATGAGAATCTATCTTACTTTTGTGCCTAGAGATCCTTCCTTACCCTCCTACCCTCGATAGATTGGATGGTTTGCACACATTTTGTTGAAGACAGATGTATTACTTTATAGATTCAAATGCTGATCTCTTTTAAAAACATTGTCACAGACATAACAAGAAATGTTTTACAATTTATCTGGGTAGCCCATATCCCAGTCACTTAACTCATAAAATCATATATATATATATATATATATATATATATATATATATATATAGAACAAAACTTGCACTTTCCCCTCCCATTAAAAGTTTGGTCAAGTGGAAGTCTGAAATTCTTTCATTCAAGAGTATATTATATGTCTGACATTGAAGTGAATTTTTTTTCAGATTTTTATTTATTATTATTTTTATTATTAACAACATATTTTGTATGGATATATCATGTGTTGGCACCCTCTTTTCCCTTGTCCCTGCCCCCATTCCGCTGAGGACCCTCCTCAGTGGAGTTGCAGGCATTCCCCATAGGGTTATGGGTTAGGTGTTGTGGGAGCAGTAGTCAGCTTTTTTTTTGGAGGGGAGGGAATGCCTCTGGGCATGGTGTCTCAACCTGTGGCTCTTACAATCTTTCTGCCCCCTCTTCCTCAAAATTCCCTGAGCCTTGGTGGGTGAGTTTTAAGTCTACTTCTAAGCTCTTAGGAGCCTCTGGATCTCCACTTTGGTAGGTGTTGAGTATCCTCAGGGTCTGTCTCTTTCACCCTGGCGTTGATTATCAGGTTTCAGCATGGAAGAAGCACTCTTGCTCATCTCCCCAAATCCTCTGGGATTTCAGCTGTGTCTTGGTTGAAGTGCAAGCAAACCTCCTCAGGTTTTGCTACCTTCTGAAAATGAAAAAAAAAAAAAAACATATTCTCCAATGGAGAGTGAACTCAGCATAGTTTAAATGGGATAAAAATTATTAATTCAGGGAGAATTTGATATATGTATCCCTCTTTTAGCCAAAGACTAGTGAGAGCTTGACACTGGAGAACATAATAATTGTCTCCATATGATTCTGATCTGGTTCTCAATTCCAGATATGGGTTCCTTGACACTGAGTGGATCTCTTAGCCAATCAGAAAGCTATTAGTTACCCACAAAGCCTATCTGGCACTATTGCATTAGCATGTACATCCTATCAGAGTGTTTGCTTCTCAGTAGCTTAGACCTCTGGTTGCTCACACTATTGTTGGCCATTTTTCCCCAGTAGTTCATGTAGTGCTTTCCATCACTAGAAGGGCTGTCTGGGTTCTGGATCTCTTCTGGATTCCAGCCAGGACTCTCCATGTTCTGTGTCAGCAGCATATGGTGTTTGCAGCAATAGGGCCTTACCTTTGGCTTCAGGCAGGTAATCAAGTGCTTTGACAGAAACTTGTATTGTTTTGGGGACCTCCTAGGTCTCTCCAATCAACAGCTCATTGTGGGTAACAACCAATCTCTGGTACTGGGAGTTACAAGCCAGACACCAAAAAGTAAAATAAAATAAAACAAAATAAGATTAGGCTTCATCTCACCCTCTCCAGGGCCCTTCTTTTCAAGTGCTCTCCCATAATTCCTGTTGGGGGTTGCACTGAATTGTTGAATGGCATCTGTAAACAAATCTTATGTAGTTCATGGCTTAATGGAGTAAACAAATAATGAAGAATTTGCACACACATAAAAAATTAAAATACAACTCATGCCAGGTTGTGCATTCATTCATCATGGAGTTTAGGGAAGATGATAGTGGTTGTCAAAAAGGAATATTTCAATTATAAACCCTGATTGTCATAAAGTGACTGGTTGTCCCTGCAGCCTGCAAATTATTTCCTGGATTTAGGCCTGAAAATCCTACCTCCTGGTATATTTGGGAAGTTTGATCACCATACAAATGAATATTTATATTATTAATATTAGACAGAAGCAAGAGTATAGAGTTTGTTGGTTAAACAAATTAACATATGTACAATCTTCTACTAAAGAAGATAACTAAAGTATGTGTGTTTTTAAATCAGGATAGGCAATATATACAGGATAAAGTTTCCAGATATAATTTCTACTTATGAAAAAAAATAACAAATAACAACATAGAATTGTTTTGGATTATTTTCAGCTTGTTACACTGGGAATAATGATTTTTTGAACACCTTTCTAAGGATCAGGATTCATATTGATTAAAGTGTATTTTGTTATTTGAGAGGCAGAAATAAAGCAGCAAACATTGTATATTGAAGATTTTCACAAATGTAGACAGGGAAAGACATGGTGATTCCAGTTTATATTCTGTCCACTCTATTCAACCCTCAGTTATCTTTCCGGATTACCAATTCTTCCTGACCAGACATTAGCCCCTCTCCTGCCACTGAAAGAATCCCTGAGATCATAAAGAGATAGCAAGCACAAAAGCTATATAGCCTTCATAAATTTCAGTATTAGCTTCTTTCATTGGTTCGATCCAGATTTCTCTGGAAACTGCTTATTTTCTGGTGTCAGGACAAATCAGTGACCTTCCTCTGGTCCTTCAAATTCTCTTTCCAGTCCTTAGCTAACCTTTCTCCATTCCCTTTTACCCACTGCTCTCTCTATTCTCTGGAAACCACTATTCTACTTTGTACTTCTAGAAGATCAATGTTTTTAGATTTAACATATAAATATGATTACATGAGATTTGCCTTTCTATCCTTAATTTATTTCACTTGACAGAATGATTTTATGGGTTCTCTGTGTTTTTATAATTGACAGACATTCTTGCATATTATGCACAAGTATTATATATATATATATAGTGGCTTGAAGGAAAAAATGTCTGTCAAAGCCTGAAATATTTATGATTAAGCTTTTTTAATCAGTCCCCAGCTGGTAGAGCCTTGGGAAGTACAGCTGAAACTTCCCTAGAAACTTTAAGCCTGAAATAAACCCTTTGCTCTTACAAGCTTTTTCTCGTCCAGAGTTTTGTCCCAGCAACAAGAACATAAACTGCTACAATATACATTTTCTTTATCCATTTTTCCATTAATTGATATGTAGGCTTATTCTATTTTTACATTCTGTATATTGGGCAGAAAGCCACAGTAAACGTTATAGTTCAAGTGATACTTTTACAATTTCATCTCATTTTATTGCTTTCCTTTGCATATCAGTAGAGGGATGACTGGGATGGATTGTACTATCTTTCTAATTATTCTTTTGGGGAACTGCCATAGTGTATTCCATGATGGCTGTAGTATTTACATTTCTAACAACAGTGTTGTAAAGGAATTTGCCTTTACATACTCATCACCATGATAATTACTCTTTTGGATATGCATTCTAAGTAGGGTGAATTATATGTCAGGATGTTATGATTTGCATTTTCCAGTTGAATATTGTGTTGACTAATTCTTTTCCTTGTGCTTTGGCCATTAGTGTGTCATCTTTTGAGAAATGTATTAAGATATTTATGCCTATATTTCATTAGTTTTATTTGTAGGAATTCTCTTTTGTTTTGCTATTGAGATTTTTATGTTCCTTTTACATTTCAAATGATAATCCCTTGTCTGATTTAAAATTCAGAGGTATTTTCTCACATTTTCTAAAATGTCTCTTCATTGTACTGTTTCCTCTGCTGTGCAGACCGTCTTTAATTTTTTTTTTAATTTTATTTCTTAGCTTTTGCTGCCTTTTTGTTTTGAAATAAATAAAAAGGTTTACCCTGACCAAAGTCCTTACATCTTCTTCTAGTATTTCATAATTTTTAACCTTTAATTTAAACTTTTAATCAACTTTAAGTTGATACCTGTGACTAGTGATATAATATGGGTCAGGTTTCATTCTTCTGAATGTGCATATTCATTTTCAAGCATTATTTATTGAATGCACTAATCTTTCCTTACTATGTATTCTTGGATCCATTATCACAAAGTAGCTGGGTGTGAATGCATGGGATTATTTCTGGGCTCTATTTTGTCCCATTTATTTTTGTGTCTATAACTGTAGCAGTGCTATATGCTATATTTTCAATTCCTTTGGCTTTGAAGCATATCTTGAAATCAGGTAGGGATATATTTTCATTCTTGTTTTATCAAGATTCCTATGGTTGTTCTGATTCTTAATTTCATCCACATGAAGTTCAGAACTTTTTTGTTCAGGACTTGAGACTGTATGCCACTTAAGCATGAGGGCCTGAGAAGTCTGGAGTAGGATTTGCTTTGAATCCATGGAAGAAGCTTGGAGTAGGGATGGAGACAGAAGAATTACTGGATTCCCTGAATAAAAGCAGCAGCTCAAGATTGAGGGAGAGACCCTATATCAAGGGAGTGAAAGAGAAAAGCACATGAAATTCTCTGGCCACATAATTCATGAACATTTGCACATACATGCACTTTTTACTTACAAGTGTATGCACATGAAAATTTTGTTATTTTTCTATTTCTATGAATACTGATATTCTTTCTGCTGATATTGCATTAAATCTATATATCAGGCTGGACGGATGGCTTAGCAGTTAAGGTGCTTGCCTGAAAAGCCAAAGGATACTGGTTTGATTCCCCAAGACCCATGTAAGCCAGATGTGCAAGGTGTTACATGCCCTGGAGTTCATTTGAAGTGGCTGAAGGCCCTGGCTCACCATTATCTATCTATCTATCTATCTATCTATCTATCTATCTATCTATGTGTCTATCTATCTGCCTCTTTCTTTCTTCCTCTCTCTCTCTTTTCCTCTCTCTCAAATAAATAAAATAAAAATAAATTTAAAAATCTATAGACCACTTTTGGTAGTATGGACATTATAATGATATTACTTTTTCTAATCCATGAACATGGGCTGCATTTCTGTTTATTACTAAAGTTTCTGAATTTTACATCAGTGTTTATATGTTTAATTGTAGAGTTATTATGCCTAGACATTTTTTTTTCATATCTGTTGCAAAATGGGCTAGACTCTAGATTTACCTCCTAATAGTTTATGAATGGCATATAGAAATGATAAGATTTGTTTGTGTGTTGAGTTTGTTTGTATGTTTAATTTTACTGAACTCCTTTGATTAGTTTCAGTGTATTTTTTAAAAAATTTATTTGTAAGGTTCAGAGTGACCAAGAACATGGAGATTACTCTGAAGCAAAGATGGAAGCTTTTATTCAGGAAAAACAGGACTGACTCTCAAGAGTGGAGCAGTCAATTTGGGATTACAGATAGTGGGCTAAATAGAGCTCTTCAGTTAGGGGAAGGTGAGGAAGGGGGAAGTAAAAAAAAAATGTTTCTTTAGGGGAGATCTAAGATAGCCAGGGTGTGATACCAGAACAGTGACCTGATCTGAGAGATAAGGGGGTAGAAAACCTAGACCTGGGGCATTGTTAGGCAAGGAAGGGATAATGGCTGGGTAGTTCCTTGAGGAATGTGGATGCCCCACTTCCTTATGTCTCTTTTGCCATCTTGCTGTCTTTGGGGACTCCATTTTGTCCTGAACAAACAATATTTATTTGCATGCATATGTGTGTGTGTGTGTGTGTGTGTGTGTGTGTGTGTGTGCACCCACAAGGGGATTTCTTGACAATGCAAAAAAAAATCCCAGATGCTTGTACCACTTTTGGTGACTGGCTTAGAAACTGAACCTGTTTTTTAATCTGTGTTTTTTCATTGTTGTTGTTGTTCTTTGTATAGTTGGAGGGATCAACCTAAAAATACTTAACTCGTCACCACCAACAATATGTCTGGTTCATCAGAGCACTTTTGAAATAAAAGGAAAATTGGAGATGTGGAGAACAAGCTAGTTGGTAAAAGGCTAATCTTTGCACAGGCTAAACCTGGGGACATAGAAGACTATTCACTTTGGGTGGAGCTTCTTGAAGACAGGGAACTCACAGCTTCTCCAAAGATTTCCTGATATACATAAACAAACAACTTATGATCTGAGCTGATGTAAACTCATGATCTTATGATCTGACTCACAATTGCTTTCACTGCCCCAAACTGAATAAAAGCTGTGAGTACAGTCAGTTCCAGGAGCACTAGAGTGCATTCTCCTGACCCTCCATTAAACCATATTTTGTATGACATGTTCATTTTCCATTGATCCAAACATCACTAGACTGTGTATATAGGCTTGGCTCGCTTTGCAAGCAAATACCTTTGACCTCTGAGCTATTTTCCCATCCCCAATACCAACATATTCATGGGAGTTGTTAAAGTTTTCTGTATGCAAGATAATGTTAAAACAAAACAGAATTTTTGACCCCTACTTTTTTTAAGTCTCTATATTCATCATTTCTTTCTCGTGCCTAAATGTTGTGGTTTGGACTTAGATAGCATATTGATTAGAAATGGCAGGACAGTTACCCTTATCCGTTACTTGGCCTTAAAGGAAAAACTTTCAACTATTATACCCCATTAAATATTGTATAATATGAATATTGGTCATATAATGTATACTATTTATTGGAATGAGCTAAATTACTTCTAGTCTCATTTTATGGGAATTTTATTATAAGGGCATGGGGAATTTAATCAAATTCTTCTCCTGTATTATGGTATATCATATGTCTTGATTTTTTTTTTCTGAGGTAGGCTCTCAGTCTAGCTGAGGCTGACCTGGAATTCACTATGTAGTCTCAGGGGGGCCTCGAACTCACGGCAATCCACCTACCTCTGCCTCCCATCCCGTGTGCTGGGATTCAAGGCATGTGCCACCATGCCCAGCTCACATGTGTTGATCTTTATAGGGTAAACTACTCTTGCTTCACAAGAATGAAAATCAGGATTAATGACATTTTCCCCATGTTGTTGAATTTGGTTTGTTGGCATTTTGTTAGGATTTGTAAACTAAAGTTTCCATAAAATTTCTGCATCTGCTGCATCTACTTCCCATAAGGCTGAATGGACTGATGAAACTCCAGTGATAAGAAAGAAGGAAAGTTGCAAGGTCAGAACCAAACTGCCTTGGGATAAATTTAGCCCTTCAATATCATTATTGCTCAGCCCTTTGTCTGACCTAATATCCACCACATTTGTATCAGCTGATAAGATATGACCATTTGGAATGTACTAGCAGACCCCTAGTTTCCACCAACCCAAGGGCTAAGATTGTCATCAGATAGCTTCTAAGGCTTATGGTGGAGATTTCCCCACTTTGCTATAATCTGCCTACCTGATGGTCAGCCAGTGTTTTTGAAAGGTGCCTTGATTTATGACTTTTTTTTGTTCTGTAACTGTAAAACCTTCATGAAATTGTTAACACATTGAAACATGCAGTTGGAGTATCCTAAATCTATGTTTCTGGGGCATGGCTACTCTTATTTGGCTCCATAATAAACCATCTCTTATTCCCTTTGAGGTGAGAACTATGTCTTTTGTTTTAATAGATTTTACATTTATGATCACTAGAGATATGTCCTGTAATTTTCTTTGTTGCTATTATTCTTGTATTCTTAAATGGCTTTGTTCACAGTGGAATTCTATCTTTGTTAAACAAGTTGAAAGTATTCCTTCTTCTTTAAGTAAGACAGGGATTGGAAAGATGTCTCATTTGTTAAGGCACTTCCCTGCAAAGCCTAAAGACTTTTGTTTGATTCCCTAGTATGCACATAAAAGCCAGATGGACACACTGGTGCATGCATCTCTGGAGTTTGTTTGCAGTAGCTGGAGGCCCTGGAAGCCCATTATCTCTGTCTGTCTCCTCTTCTTCTCACTCTTATTTCAAATAAATAAAAAATATCTGAAATAAGATATTTTTAAAAGTGTCTTAAAAATACAAAACTCAATGACGAATTATAAAACCTGAACAGATGCAGATGTGATTGCAACTTTACTAAAAAAAATTAGCTGTCAGAGAAAAATCCAGAAGCTAATTGATTCACTGATGAATTCTAGAAATCATTTGAAGAACTCATAACAACTCTCAAATTAGGCAGAGAAATTTTGATTATACCTTCTCTAATGACTGCTTGTCAGTCACTAAATATTAAGACTATCCAGGGTTTTTCTATATGCTGTCATTAGTCCAACCTTTGACATAAGTTGTTCTCCTTTCTATCCTTTTTAAAATTGAATTAATAATCTTAATAATGATTATTATAATTATAACATTAATTAATCATGAATTAATTTCTAGGAAGACTAATAAGCACTTTATATGCATAACTCCTTCATTATTTCTAATAACTTGATTAGGTTGGAGGCACAGACATCTTTATAAAGTAAGAAATTTTAGGTTTCTGAGGTTTTAGACAGCTGGTTAAAAATTATCTGTTCACTAGACAAGAATTAAAACTTCACATCGATTTAGAATTGTTATTTTAAAACATTATTTGTGAAAATATACATATATACAAGATGCTATTTCTATACCCCATCTAAACTTAATGGCAATATATTAGTTACTTTCTTGTAGCTGGGACACAATACCTGATGAGAAGCACGTTATGGAAGGGAAAGGGCTTAATTTGATGTATATAGGCTTCAGTATACTTCCGTAGACTACTTCCATAGGCAGTAGTCCATCTTGGTCAGGAAGAGATGGCAGAAGCAAGAAGCCTGCTGATCTTTTTAAATTGGCAGAGAGGAAGTAGAAAGAAAGAGAATAGAACTTGTAGCTAAGGTATACCATCTGAAGGACCACCTCCAATGGCACACTTCTTCCTAGAAGACTCTTGTTCCTAAAGATTCCACAACCTTCCAGTATAGCAACACTAGATATGGATTAAGTATTCAAAACATGAGCCTGGAGGGAGGGGGATTACATTCAAATCACTACACTCCACCCCTGACTGCCATGTTTTCTATGTCTGTCTCATGATGAGACATTTAGTCCAGCTTAAAAGTCTCAAGTCTTTACCATTCAAATACTTTCCAAAAGTCCATAGTCCATATGAGAATCTAGCTAATCTCTTAAGTGTGAGAACTGCAAAATAAAAACACAAGTGACATACTTCCAACATAAAATGTCACACAATATACATTCCCATTCCAAAAGGAAAGAATGGTAGCCTAGGATGGAATGACTGGGCCAATCAAGACTGAAACCCAGCAAGGCAAATACCAAAAACTATAGTTCCATATCTATTATCTTTGACTTGTAATGACATCAACTGCGATTTGGCGGGTCTGCTTATCTAGCTTTGCTGTCTGTAGACGTTCTTGAAGAATTCATCTTGTGCCACAGTTTTCTTTGGTGGAGGTTCTATGGTTCTGGCATCTCCAACATCTTACACCTTGCACCTTCAGGTCAACCTTCCTAGATTCACATAATGACCTTACAGAGCCTCATTGTAAGGACTTCAACTCTGTCTTACATTGCTTAGCCTAAAAGGAAATTTGGAACTGCAGTATATATTCCATGCACCCCACCAACTGGCATCTTTCATTTTCCCGAAACCAGTACCTTGAGAGTCATGCCAAGTTCTGCTGTCAAATAGGGATGAAGCCAGGAACCCATGTAACATAGCTATAGCAGCCTGTGAATGATGACAATGTGGAGAAAAGAACATGTTTAAGCATTTTGCTTTCTAGCATTTTCAGTTCAAAAGAATTTGCGTTGTTATTAGCTTGAGCCTTCAATAGGTTGGGCCTTGCCCTTGGGGCATCTTTTGTACTGTCCTGCTACAGAGGAGTAGGTTTCTGTGCAACAATTATAGCTTCAGCCCTAAAGCTTCTGTGATCTCTTTAACAGTTACAGCTGAGACATCTAAAATTTCTGTGCCTGAGACTTTAAACTTGATCACATTCCTTTCCATACCAAACTATATTTTTCACATATTTATTTTTTATATATTTCTCTCTTTTATTATAGGTCTGCTCAGTTTTCTCAAGAAAAGGACATTAGCCTATTACTTTTAAATTTAACTTCACTTTAGTTATCACACATGGGCAGCATGCAGCTAATTTCTTTGTCAGACTATCACAGGAATGGCCTTAAGCCAAGTAGCCAACAGAGATTTTTACCCCTCTAAAACCTCATCATGAGACAAGCTACCATAGTTAGTGATTCTTTCATCCCTCTGGTATTCCAAACTTCTACCATAATGGTCTTTTAAGCTTTGGCTTTAGTATTGTAAGGTTCCTCTATTCAAAAGTTCCAAATCCTTCCATATTCCTCCTGTAAACCAGTTCCAACACACTAAGAACCACATGCTTGGCATTGTCATAGTAACTAATACTTCTCAGCACCATTTTTCTGTATCAGTTACTTTCCCATTGATGGTATAAATATCAGACCAAAAGCAAGTTATGGAAGAAAAAGTGTTTAATTGTCTTAACAGCTCAAGAGATCATCATGTGTGTGTGGGGGGGGATTTTATGAGCAGAAAGTCTGTGTGTCACATCATCACATGAGCAGAGAGAAAGGAGCAAGGCAGAGCTGGAGACTGAACAACACATGTAGCTGGGATATAACCTGTCAAGGCCCAGCCTCCAGTAACATACTTCTTCCCACAAGAATCTACCTCCTAAATTTTTTATAACCTTAGCAAACAGCACCACCATCTTGGGATCAAGTATTAAAATACATGAAACTTTGGGAGGTACTACATTCAAACCACCGCAGACAGTATTTTAAGGCAGGGGTAGCATATATAAGATGTCACACTGAAAAAACTCTGTGTCTCTCAATTCATATTGAATAATGCTGATATGAAAGTATAAAATAGTGCTCCTATTTAAGGTGAGGGAATACTGAGAATCAGATAGCTTCAGATATCTTCCAATAACCAAAAGTATAAAAGAAGTATGGTGACTTTGATGTAAAATTCCTCCCACAGACCCATGTCCTTGAAAATTTGGTCCCCAGCTGATGAACCCAGTTCGGGGTGTACTGAAATCTTTGGGACTGTTTCCTGGGTATCAGAAGTAGGTTGATTGAGGCAGGCTTTGAAGATCATATCTACTTTTAGTTCCAACAGAAACTGTCTGCTTCTAGAGCTGCCAAGACATGAAGTTTTTCTGCTTTATATTTCCACCAAAATAGATGGAGCTACTACAGCCATCATGCCTTTCCTTCCATGATATACTGTGACATCTGAACCCATGAACCAAAATAAATTTTCTTCCCTTAAGTAATTTCTGTCAATACTGATAAAGATTATGACACCCAATTTTTAGAGGATTAAAAACTCTGCATATTATACACAATGTAAGTAAAGACAGCGGGATCTGGATATGATGAGGCAGACTTATAGATTGAAGAAATATCATGTAAGTTTTTATAGATAACTCCAAAAAGGAAGACTTGGATTGGGTCACATAAAGGCAGCTTTCCTTGTCATTAGGTTTTGTATAAAAAGTAATGTCTAGTGAAGTTTCCATATCTGAGCTAGAATCTAAGTCCAAGTTGTTCAAATACTATAGAACCCATGAAGTGACTTGTTCCATTCTATAAGATAATATTCTCTTGGTCACATAATTCGGAGTTGGAAAATCATATTAACACCCTAATTGCATTGCTTGTTTTCTCACTTTTGAATTTAGAGGTCATTATAAACTCTGGATGTAAATCCTTTGTCAGCTATGCAGTATACAAATATTTCGTCCCAATCATAGTTTATGGTTTTATTCAACTAATTGCCTGTTTCATTTAGAGTAAGCTTAATTTTTTGTAAAATAGACTTTATGAATCTCTTTTCTTTCATGGAGCATGAATTAATATTGGAATGATGATTGATAATCAATCCCTAGGCCACAAAACTTTCTTCTGTTGTTGTATTACAAAATTATCTTTTTAATTGTTATTTTCATGTACACAATCTATTATTAGGTGATTTAGTCTTATTTCTTAAATTTTCCTATTATTTTTTAGATATCATTCCAGGGACTTAAGATTAAAACAAACACTCTAGACATCCTAAAACTTTTAATCTGCCATTCATTACCACATCACTTGAATGCAACCTGTGACTTTTATCAAGTTTCATCTGTCATCAGCTGCCCAATGTGGGGAGGGGGAAACCAAGTAAGAAGTAGTGTAACTTGAAGTTGATTTGTGAAAAGAAAATACAGTGTTGATAATGCTGGCCATCCTAGCTATTTGGTGCCTTGTGATATTGTTGAGGAAGGGGACAGGAGCTACTTGAACTCTTACTGCTTCTTTGTGATTGTCATGTTGTGTAGGGCCTGAGCCTATTTTGGAGTGTCAGTCCTATCTCCTCTACCTTTTCTTATTCTTCTTGGATGCCTCAACAAGTGTTTTCAAGTAGGGCCCAACCTTGCACATTGGCCAATACTTACACAAAACTCTTCATATTCTTGGGCATGTTGTTTTTGAACTTTGTGAGACAAAATTTTTGGAGAGTTCTGGAGATATCAAATAAGCTAAAGGAAACATACATTTCCCAAAAGATTTTGGTGTAAATGCTATTGTGAGAACCAGTGTAGTAAATCTATCATAACTTTACCACCATCAGCTGGGTGGGATTGATGTGCTAACTGAAGATGATCTTGCTGTAATTCTGTAGGTACCAAGTTGAGTTCTCCAGGATGTACAGAGTCAGAAACAATGGCAGGAAATAGCTTCTTTTTCCAATAAAACATTGCATTACTATTGTGGTCAGGAGTTTCCTGAACAGGAGTTTCTGGTGTGGGGTCATTCCTGGTGCACTATGTCTTCTATCCACATTGATGGCTATAGGGATTCAAAACTGGGCCTGGAGAGATTGCTCAGTGGATAAAGGTTCTTGCTTGCAGGGCTTGATGACCGTGGTGTGATTGCCTAGTACCATGTAAGCCAGGTGCACAAAGTGGCACATGCATCTGGAATTCATTTGCAGTGGCAAGAGGTCCTGGCATACCCATATTCTCCTTCCCCCTCTTTCTCTTTTTCTCTACTTGCAAATTAATTAATCAATTGATAAAAATTCAAAACTGCTCCCAGAAGGCATTGGCCACTTGTATTACATTCTGGCAAAGGAAATTCTTCCCTATTATATGGGATCCAAGTAGTCTCATCACACACAAAACATCAGAATTATGCAGCCCAGGAACACATGGAGGCGTTGCACATGTGCACGTGTGCACACACACATGCATGCATGCCTACATCTCCCAGTTGAACTAATACCCAGACACACTCAAATCATTTTATTTTGAACACTTGTGAAGATTAATGCAAATTTTGAAGTGTATTTTCAAGAAGTTTTGAGCCAAGAGACTTGCACTGGTATAAGAACTACAATAAAAGGTAAAATATCTATAATTAAAACATTTTAAATTTAATTTAATCTTTTTGATTGACCCATAGTATTCATACAAATTTCTGAGATCTAATGTGCTGTATCACTATGAGTAGTTATCAATTCAAGTAAATGAGAATAGACATCTTAAATTTCTATCATTTTTTTATAATAAGCACAAATTTCTCCTAATTGCTTTGGGATGCAATAGATTATTATCAATAATATTAACATTGCTGTTCCACAGGACAATTTCCTTTCAAACAGTGTCATATCCATTGATGAACTTCTCTCTCTCCTGCTTCCTCCCCAGAGTTGTGTAACAATTCTTCTGTTCTTATCTTCTATGAAAACAACCAAGTTAGATTTCACTAATGAAAGGGATAAAGTAATAGTCTTCTTTCTGGTCTTGGAGTAATTCACTTAACAGTATGTCCTCCAGGTTCATCCATATTCTGTCAATGACAGAGTTTCTTTTCTTTTTTTTTTTTTTTGTTTTTTGTTTTTTGTTTTTCAAGGTAGGGTCTCACTCTAGCTCAGACTGACCTGGAATTCACTATGGAGTCTCAGGGTGGTCTTGAACTCATGGCGATCCTCCTACCTCTGCCTCCGTAGTGCTGGGATTAAAGGTGTGCACCACCAGGCCCAGCCCAGAGTTGATTTTTATAAAGGGATGGTATTCCAGTGTGTGTGTACCATCTTACCTTTATCAATTTGTTTGTGGATTGACATTTACATTTATTCATTGTAACTTTTATTATGCCAATTGTTCTAACAAACAAGATTTTGACAATGTACCTAAGAACTATATACCTATATACATAGGAACAAGAGCCATGTGTCATAGTACAGTTATAATTTTAGCTTTCTGAAGCTACCATACTCTTCTCCATGGTAACTACTAATTTGCATTTCCAGCAGCACTCTACAAGGTCTCCATTTTCTGTACATTCTCACCAGAATATTTTGGCTTTTTGTAGAGTTTTTCACCAGGGTGAAATGCACCCCATTGTGATTTTGATTTGTATTTCCCTAATGAATAGTGATACTTAGCATGTTAGATGTATACATTGCAAAAATGTTCTAATATTCAGGTCATTAAGTCTAGTCATTTTTAACTACCCAGAGGTTTTCACTTTGATATTCCATTTGTAAGTTTTTGGTTTTGGGGCTGGAGAGATGGCTTAGCAGTTAAGTGCTTGCCTGTGAAGCCTAAGGACACGGGTTCGAAGCTCGATTCCCCAGGACCCACGTTAGCCAGATGCACAAGGGGGCGCATGCATCTGGAGTTTGTTTGCAGTGTCTGGAGGCCCTGGCACGCCCATTCTCTCTCTCTCTCTCTCTCTCTCTCTCTCTCTCTGCCTCTTTCTCTCTCTGCCTGTCACTCTCAAATAAATAAAAATTAACAAAATATTTTTAAAAACATTTTGGTTTTGTTGGATACTTGGTGTCATATTCAAAAGATCATTGCTTAGGACAATGTGCTGAAGTATTTTTCCTAAGCTTTGTTTCAAAACAACTACTTTGTCCATTTTTTCCATGCTCAAGAATACCCTGAGTTGTCTCCAATTTTACTAGATTTGCATTTGCTAATTAAAAATGGATATGCCAAACAATCATTTACATCATCATTTAGTATGAGCTCATCTTTTACTTTGTGTACTTGGATTCTGTTAGTATCTACTATAGGTCAAGAAAACAAGTTTAAAATTCAGCTCAAATACCCATTTGACTATGTTAAGAGCACAGATTAAAAATCCAAAACTGACCAGATATGGATTAGTAAACATAAGTGACATACACAAAGTCCTTGAATGATGGTTCAATCTAGTACTTTCTGTCTTCACAATTCAATGAAAGTGATTCATCTTCAATGCAAACTATGGTGCTATACATTTATTATGTTGCTAAGCTGTTTATATGTTAAGTGCGCTAAATATATTTCTTATTAACTATTTTATTGGCATCTTCCATACATACAAAACAATATACTATGATCATAATACTCTCCCACCACCCTCCTTTTCTCCCCCTTTCCATCCACCTTTCACTTAATTTCTGATTAACTTTAACTACTCCCTATCAAATTAAATGTAAATTTATTTATTTCAAATTAACAATGGGTTTATCGTGAGTTCAGGAACATCTGTATACCAAATTATGAGAGTCCTTACAATTGTGTTTAGGAGTTTAGAATGATGAAAGTCATCCAGTTATAGACTGGAAGACGGATTGTGGGTGAATGCCTAAGATCTGTCATCTCAGTTGATTTCTCTTAGCTGTATGTAATAAAAAAATAACAAGGTCAGTGGCAACATGTGTATTTTTATTTATTTCAGTTCTTAATGAGGTGAGGGAAGAATTTCAAGGCTGTACCTTTGACGGAGGCCTTCAAATATAGCACCCTGCCATTTTGATTCCCATTGAGGGCTCATGCCAGTTGTTGGGTGCAGTTTGTATGGTAGCAATCTAAGAAGACAACAGTATGAAAGTCCAAGGGAATTTTACTTCTCCTTTTCAATTCCCTGTGAACTGAGAAGTGGGTGAGATATTTTTGGCATGTGCCACAGGCATCCAGGCTGGTTGGGGATTTCATTCCAGCCCATCTCTGTTCTCAAATAATGAAAGAAGCTCCAAGAAATTGCAGCTGTCAAATCTGTCAGCAAGTAAAAGCAAAAGGATATGATTTTGACAGTTTTTAGCATCCATTCTGCTGATCACTCCTGTTCCTACTGCACTATGTTCCTAAGCAAGTGATGGATGAGCAGTGAATTATGTGTTTCCGAATTAACTCAAAAGGATCTCTCAAATGCATTTGTTGCATTTCGACAAGTTTAGAAAAGCTGACTTTATATCCCTGAAAGGTTTGTGTTTGAGAAAGAAAGAGAGTGAGAGGCTTAATGTAAGTTAGGTGTGTGCTGAGCAGGTGATATGATCATATTCCTGTCTCATCTCTCAGTTCCTGCATTCTTGTTGGGAGCTTTACTTACAAATAGAAATGAGTATTCTCACACACGCAGTTGGAATGCACCAAATCTCTCTCACTGCCAACTTCACTGTGGGAAAAACAAACTGAAGCTAATACCTTTGAGCAGGGGAAACAAACATCTCTGTCCAGTTCATACAGGGAGTATGGTTATAAAAGATACTGTGAATCTGAAAAAGTTTGCTCAAGGGGGTTATTGCTTTATTCTCTTTATTAAATTATGTATTTGTTAGTCTGGAATGTATCTTAACATGATCTAATACAGATTCCTGTCTTCTGATATAATTGAAATAGTAAACGTCTCCCAAGGATCTTTATCAGATCAAAGGTTTACATTCTGAATGTCAGGTTACCTGGATGTATTTAAGAGTTTATTCTGGAACTAAGATTTAAAATATTATAACAATTTTAAAAATTTGAAAAAAAACCCTATATTCTCTTTAAAAGCATGTCAATACGTGAAGCACAATAGAAATGCATTAGAACACCTGGAACAACTTTGGCTTTCTATTTCTACATTTTTGAAGTGAGAGAGTTCTTAGAATTAGACATTTAGATTCTCTGGGTTTCAGTTTTCTCATCTTCAAAATGAGGAAATAACAGGAACTTTGTGTAGGTTTCAGGAAAATTTTCAGTCGTATAAAATGAAATAACACATCAATCTTCTTTGGAATAACTAAGGAATTATAACAAACATGAGGTGCTATCAAATACAGTAATCGTGCTTTATACATTTATATTGTATTAACACATACATGATATAAAATCTTCCATTAAAATTTTTGAGTATACAGTTAAATGGGGGCAAAGACATTCATATGGTTGTGAAAACATTATCATCCACAATTTCCAGACATTCCTTGTCATTTGAAACTGAAGCTCTCTATCTATTCCAGCTCAGCGAATTTTTTTTGGAAGAGGGGGCAGAATGATTGTAAGAGCCACAGGTTGAGACATCATGCCCAGAGGCATTCCCTCCACTGAAAAAATAATTGACTGCTGCTCCCACAATGCATAAACCACAGCCACATAGGGCATACCTGCAACCCCACTGAGGAGGGTCCCCAGTGGAATGGGGTCAGAGATGAGGGGAAAAGGGTACCAACATATGATGTATCCATATGAAATATGTTGTTAATAATAATAGTAATAAAAAGAAAGAAATATATGTCCATTTTTCCTCTGCCCTATTGCTTGCTACCTATTCTTCTTTCTGTCTCTATGAGCTTAGGTGTTTTAGATAGCTCATATAAAGTGAAACTATGCACTATTTGACCACCTGTATTTGACATAATTAATTTACTGCAATGTTGTCAAGGCTCACATAAGTTGTAATATGAATTATTATGTAACTACATTTTAAAGACCAAGTAATATTACACCATACACAGCTATCACATTTCAGATTGACCTTGGGAATGTTTACAGTTCTTGGCTATAGTGAACGTTATTGAAAAAATGGGTGTTCAATACTTGCTCAAGTCCTTATTCTTAAAATATTTTGGGACATAACTAGTAGAATTTCTGGACTGTTATGGCATTTTTATACTTAATATTTTAAGAAATTCCCAATGATTTCTATTTTAGTCTCCCCAAAAGTGTCATTTTCTTAAAATATTGGAGAATAAATTTTCTTTCCTTCCTCCCTCACTTCCTCCTTCCTCCCTCCCTGATTTTGAGTTTGGTCCTATTTTTTTTTTCAAGGTATGGTCTCGCTGTAGCCCAGGCTGACCTGAATTCATACAATCTTCTCAGGATGGCCTTGAACTCATGACAATTCTCCTACCTCTGCCTTCCAAGTGCTGGGTTTAAGGTGTGCACCACCACACCCAGCGGCTCCATCCTATTTTTAACAAAGAATTGATATAAATGGACTCAAGAAGGATAAATTATGAATTATTAAGTTTATTTAGGGAGGAATCACAAATTGTGGGGTTTATTTTAGGAGAACTGGGATCTAGAAAGAAGGCTAGAGCAGAGTAATAAGCACAAGGAATGTAGAAAACATGCATTTATGTGGAAAACACAACATAGTCTGTGAGATTTATTTAAGAGAAATGGCGGGACAGAGCCATAAAACACATGGAAGGTACAACCTAAGTGCTTATGGAGGGAGATTTAGAAGAAACAAACAAAGTAACCTTCTGAGCTTTCCCGTGGAAGAAAGCAAAAGAGTAAATAGTGGTTGCTTAAGAAAGAATAACAGGAGGAATATATCAAAGTAAAGACTAAGAATTTCAGATGAGAAATTTGTAAAGAGAGTTGCATCCATGGTTATGCTGAGTTTAAAGAAATTATGCAAGTAATGGGCCCAGAGTTAGAGAAAGTGCCCACATGGTAGATCTAGAGCATAAGGGAAATATGCACATGGTAATTTCAGAGACCAGAGGAAGATTATACATGTAATTAAAGGGGGAAGTTATCCCAAACTATAAAGCAGAGATGAGCAGAAAAACCACACAGACAAAAAAGCAGCATTCTGCTATCTCCCACCCAGCTAACTGGGGGAAAGTGAGACTCACATGTAACCCTGTGACTAAACCAAGGAAAGGCAGAAAGAACATAAAAAGGCTTCAAATGGCTCTTAGATTCAATTGAAAAATCTATTATTTTGTCAGATTCTAGTATGCAAGGGAAAACTTGATTGGTTTATGGTTTTGAAGGGACAGGCTTCATGGCCAGCCCACCTTGTGCAGTGAAAGCTGCCTATTTAGGTAGCATGCTATCCTGTGGACAACAGCAGCCACTGTAACTGTTGTACATAAGTCTCAATCAGACATGAGTTCAACTCCTGCCAAGAGTTTCATTCATGCATGGATGAAGTGGCATCAGTTTTCAGTGGGCCTCAGTTCTCAACTGAAACTGCCTAAAAGAAGATAGCTTCCTCCTATTTCTCCTTCAACATCAGCAAAGTGAGACTGATATAGAAATAGCTATACCTATTTAACAAATATCACTCAATGCACTTGTGATGATTCTATACCCATGAAACCACCACTGAAGTCTAGCCCAAACACATATTCATTACTTCCCACAATTTCCTTCTTCCTCATTATAATCATTTTCCCAGAGAAAGGATGCAACTTCCAAAGCAACAGGCATAGTTATAAAGAACACATGAGGTGGGGTTTCTCATTCAGTGTGGGTCTCTGAATAACCATGACGATCAGAGTCTCCTATGAATTAGAAGTTAATGTTTAACATAAGCAAGAATAAATCCTTTCTTGTTCTAAGCCATGGAAAGTTTGTGGCAATTATCCTAACATTAGGTAGCATGTCTGGCCTGGTACATATAAAAATATCAATGAGTAACACACATTCTGATCTAGGCCTTGGCATGTAGTATTAGTTGAAGTTACAGTATAAAGATCCAAGACCAAATTAATTAATTAATTTACTCACAAGATCATAAATGAGTTATTTTATTCCATGCTGGACAAAAAGAATTCAAATGATTATTGTAAGTAATTTGAAGGAACTTACTTTATTTAGCACAACTCAAGATGTGTTTATATGAAAATTAATACTAATATAACTATACAATATGTGAAATTACAAAAAGGGAAAAATAGCTTATGGTGAGTTAATATTAAAATGGTGCTTGAATGCTAATTATAAGTCAAAAAATAACTAAATTATAAGACTGTTAAAATGTATAGGTATAGAAAATGTCTTTAAATACTGCAAGAATATATGAGATCATCAAAGATAATTAACTATCAAATATTTGAGAATCATTTTATTCTATTTTATTTGGTTTTTCAATATAGGGTCTGGCTCTAGCCCAGGCCAACCTGGAATTCACTATGTAGTCTCAGGGTATCCTGGAACTCAGAGCAGCCATCCTACTTCTGCTCCCCCAGTGCTAGGATTAAAACTGTGTACCACCACACCCAGCGTGAGAATCATGTTATAACATAACAACAAGGCATAAAAAACAATATGCAGCTAGTTTCCAAATTACAATAGCTTTACTTTACCTTTTTGACCTTATGATGAAAGCTACACACATTCATTAGAAATTCAATTTTGAAGTTTGATCTTTTGACAGCTCTGTGATAAGTGGCATTATAATCTCTGGAAATTCTAGGCATTAGCAGTCGGCAGCAGCTGTGAGTCAGTTTTAAGATCACAAAGGGAATAAACTGGTACTTTACAGTGCAGTGTATATTAAGCTAGGGTATTCAGCAGGTTAGATATATTAAATACATTTTCCGTTTATGATGTTTTTACTAATGTTGTGGTCAAGTTTGCATTGCTGGTAGAAATCACCCAAACAAGAGCAGGTTGTGGGAAAAAAAGAGGGTTATTTTGGCTTACAGGCTCAAAGGGGAAGTTTCATGATGGCAGGGAAAACGATGACATTAGCAGAGGTGGACATCACAATCTGGTCAAGATAAGGTGGACCATAGCAACAGGACAGTGTGACGAACACCTGCAAGGGACACTGGCTATAGTACCCATAATCCCTCCCCCAACAACAACACTGTCTTCTTGAGGTGTTAATTCCCAAATCTCCATCAGTTGGGAACCTAGCATTCCGAGCACCTAAGTTTATGGGGGACACCTGAATTATCCCATCACATTCTGCCCCTGGCCCCCATAAACTGATAACCATATGTGATGTAAAATACAATAAATTCACCCAACTTTAAAAGTCCTCATAGTTTTTATCAATTCCAATGATGTTCATACATCCCCATAATCCAAGATCTTTTAACTGAGCCATAAGAACAAAAAATAGCCTCAAAAAACCCATAACGGGGCTGGAGAGATGGCTTAGTGGTTAAGCACTTGCCTGTGAAGCCTAAGGACCACAGTTCGATTCTCCAGGACCCACGTTAGCCAGATGCACAAGGGGGTGCACGCATCTTAAGTTTGTTTGCAGTGGCTAGAGGCCCTGGCACGCCCATTCTCTTCCTCTCCCTCTCTCTCTCTCTCTTTCCCTCTTTCACTGTCTGTCGCTCTCAAATAAATAAATAAAAATAAGCAACAGCAAAAATTAAAAAAAAAATAATGGCACAGAATAAACACTCACACTACAAATGATGGCATTGGGCATAGCAAAAAAAAAAAAAAATATTCAGCCAACACAAGATTTATACAGGGCAAACATCCAACTCTCTAGCTCCAAGTCCAACAACTCTAGTCAGTGACAAATTTCCAAGTCCAATAATTCGAACCAGCAACAAGTCTCTGGAGTTCCAGTTCCGCCCCTCCAGCTAGGCTACTCACACCTTTCCTTAGCAGCCATCTTGTGTTCCTGTCATATCCACTTGGTCTCCACTGCAATCCATGGTTCATCCTCATGGCTCCATGGGGTCTCTATGCAGGCATCCAGCAAACCTGCTTCACAGTGCCCATGACCAATTCCAAAACACAAAACCATGTTGCAAATTCAATGACCCTCTATTTACTGCATTTCTTATACAATCCCATGTATGGTGCCAGTCCAGGAGGGAATAAAGCAGACTTTGAAGAACAGGGCACTCCTTGAGCATTTGAGCCCCTTCAAAAGAGTCTACATTCTTCTTGTTGCCCCAGTGCAGGTCAACAGGCCCAATCTCAAAGGTTGTAATCTCTCAATTGCAGCTGAATGGACAGCAGTTCACCCAAAGATTTTTTTTTTTCCTGTGCCATATCCCTCTACTCATAACAGTTCCTTTCTACATAAAGCAACCCTGCACAACTTCTCAGGACACAGGCATAACAGCAAGTGTGGTTATAGCCTTCTTAATATTTTCTACCCATCTACAAAGCTACCTTTCAGTTTTCTCTCATTGTGATAGATTGGCTATGTATGGCATCAGGTAGATACCACAGTTGATCTCAATATTTTGTGAGAAACCTGTGTGTCATTTTCAAATGGCTTAAGGAAAATTTCCATTCTGTTTTTGCATACTAAACTCAATAGTATGATTTGTAAAATTGCTATTCTCAATCAGTTTAGTAATGAAAGTGGCACATTTGGTGTTCGCTTGCAATGGCAGGAGCCCTAGCATGCCCATTCTCTCTCTCTCCCTCTCTTTCTCCCTCAAATAAATAAATATTATAAAAAGACATACACTGCAGGGTGTGGTAGTTCACACCTTTAATCTCATCACTCAGAGGGCAGTGGTAGGAGGATTAGCATGAGTGCCAGGCAACCCTGTGATTACATAGTGAATTCCAGGTCAGCCTGAGCTAGAATGAGACCCTACCTTGAAAAACAAACAAACAAAGAAACAAACAAAAAATAAGATTTATTTGGCAAATAGTGTTGGGGAAACTGGTTATCCACATGCAGAAGTATGAAACTAGATTTTTATTTTTCACCCTGCCCAAAGTCAGTTCGAAATTAGTAAAAGACCTTAATGTAGGATCTGAAATATGATACTATTTTATGAAAATAGAGGGGACTGACCTCAAGGTATAAGCATAGGCAAATACTTTCTGAAAAGGACTCAAAAAGTACAACAATAATCCCCAAAAGTTGACAGATGGGATTACATGAGCTACAATTCTGCACAGCAGCAGAAGAAATCAGCAGAGTGAAAAGACAGCCTGTAAGATGAGGAAATATATTTGTCAACTAAAATTAACCAGCAAAATTATCACCTAATCAATAAATGGCCATTGATTAGACATTTCTCAAAGGAAGAAATAAAAATGATCAATATGAGTTTGAATCAATCCTGAGACTACATAGTGAATTCCAGGTCATCCTGGCTTAGGGAGAGAACCTACCTTGAAAAACAAAAACAAAAACAAAAACAAAAACAAAAACAAAAAACCACAAAAATCACTAAACATTTGTAAAATGTTCAATACATTTAACCATTGAGGAAATGCAAAGCAAAACTATATTGAAGGTATATCTAACACAAGTGAAAATGGCTAGCACTAAGAATACAAATGACAACATATGTGGGAGGAATATCAGGAAAAGGAATACATTGCTGGTGGGAAATTGAATGAATAAAGCCACTATGGAAATTTGTGTGTAACTTCCTCAATAGATTAAAAATATAACTTATAAATTTTTCAGTCAATCCACTCTGAGAGTACATCCCAAAGAATCTAGTCAGCAAATTATAGTGATACCTGCCCCCCACGTTTCTTGCAGCATAATTCACAATAGCCATATTATGGAATCAGGAATCAGACTGAGTGTCCCTCAACAGATGAATGGATAAAGAAAATATGATATCTATACACTACAGCCTTAGGGAAGACTAAAATTATGCTATTTTTAAGACAATGGGTGATAAGTTGAGGTTATCATTCTAAATAAGATAAATCTGATTTACAAAGAAATATTTCACATGCTTGTTCCCATATGTGGATCCTAGAAGGAGCACTAGTTGGGAAAATGAAGAAGACTAGCAGTATGGAAGGCAGGAAAGTATTGAGTCATGGAGGATGCATATGAATATTGTGTATGATGTACTTTAGTGGACACATGTGTATATGTACCTGTCTGTATATGCACATGCACCCACACACAAATAAAGATTTATACACATTCTTCTATACAAACCACACATACATATATACATGAAAAAAATTAAAAATAAATGAAAAAAATTAAGAACATTTAATCTAAGCTACATAGAAAATAACTATTTAGAAGTTAAAGCAAAAATCATGAAAGTAATCATCCAGTAATTTTAAGCAAATATTATCAGATGATATGTCTCATTGGGATTATTATCCAATTTATCTCAAGAACTCTACAATGATAAAGTAACAAAATCAATTTTATGAGTGTACAAAACATCTGAACAAACACCTCACCAGAGAAATCTTACAGATAAGAAGCATTGTAAAGAGGCTCAGCATGATATGTTATTAGGGAATTGCAAATTGAAGCAACACGATATGAATACACACCTATTAGAATGAGAAAAATACAAAACATTGACAAACATAAATGCTGCTGAAAAAGTAGAATCACAGCAGGCCTCACTCTTTGTGAGAACATAGAATGTTAGTCATTTTGGAAAGCACTTTGGCCTATCTTACATAATAGATAGTCTTACCATGTGATCAGCTGTGATGACCCATGCTATTTTCAAAAATAATTTGAAAACTTTTGTCCCCTATAGTAACAGGAAAAATGTGTTTATTTTATCCATTTTCATAATTACAAAATTGTGTCAGCAACATTTTTGAAGTGAATGGATAGACTATGACATATCCAAAGAAAAAAAAGACATATAATGACTCTTAAATCATTCAACTGAATAGAGCATGCATATTGTTAAGTGAAATTAGCCAATATGAAATCTTCACATAATATATTATGCCAAAAATATAAAAACATTGAAATTATTAAACTATAGAGACCACCAGAAGACCAGGTGCACTAACAGTGTGATTCAGTCATTCTAAGAGCTGGATAACAAGATTCTACTTAAAAAAAAAAAAAACATGGAATTTTAGCATAGTGAAACTGTTTAATGTACTTTTATCATGGTGAATATATGTTGAAACCTATTTTTAAAATTTACAAAATGTGAAGCCTGAACTATAAAGTTAATTGATTATTACAAATATAATTTCTAGCTTGCAATGATGATAGAGGTGGGGACCTTGCACATGTGAGGCATAGGGCATACGAAAACTCTGGGTTTAGTAATTACTGATGTGAATCTAAAACTACTATAAGAAAAGTAGTCTATTAACACAAACAAAATCTTTGAAATCAAAAAGCAGATTCTTTGACAATATTAAGAATTTGATCCAGGTATGGTGGCGCACACCTTTAATCCCAGCACTCTGGAGCAGAGATAGGTGGATCACTGTGAGTTTGAGCCCACCCTGAGACAACACAGTGAATTCTAGGTCAGCCTGGGCAAGAGAGTGAGACCTTTCCTTTAAAAAAGAAAAGAAATTTTATTTGACTATTCAAACCAACATAGTGAATTCTAGGTCAGCCTGGGCAAGAGAGTGAGACACTTCCTTGAAAAAAAAAACAGAAATTTTATTTGACTGTTCAAACCAATCAGGCAAAAAGAAGACAAAGCAACAGTTTCAAGAAAAAGGGAAGGGACATCACATAATACAATTGCTGTCATTTAAAAACGTGGTGATGTAATCAATTATATGCCAGTAGTTTTAACTAATCAATGGAGGAAGACAAAAACCTTGATTGCTTTTAATTTAAATTTAATTTTATTGATTTGAGAGCAATAGAAAGAGGGAAAGGCAGAGAGAGAGGAGAGAGAGAGAGAGAGAGAGAAAGACAAAGAGAGACAATGGGCGCACCAGGGCCTTCAGCACTGCAAACGATCTCCAGATGGATGTACCACCTTGTGCATCTGGTTTGCCTGGGTCCTAGGGAATCAAATCTGGATTCTTTGGCTTCACAAGCATATGCTTTAACTGCTAAATCATCTCTCCAGCCGGACAAACACTTTGCAAGTCACAAACTGTAATATGTCATTTATGAAATAGCTTTTAATTTTAATTAAATTTTAAACACCTTTTAACAAAGAAAACTTCAGAGTTGTATGTTTACACTGGTAAATTCTATCAGATTTTTAAGGAATTATTTACAGAAATTGTATAGAAAGTATTCTAGAAACTAAAAAATCTAGAGTGTGTGACTAGAGACATGGCTCAGTTGTTAAAGCTCTTGCCTAAATTTAGAGCCTAACTATGCAGGTTTGACTCCCTAGCACTCACCCATTTCTCTCTCTCTCTGTCCTCTCTCTACTTACAAATAAGTAAAAAAAAAAAAAAAAAAAAAAAAGAAAGAAAGAAAGAAAAAAAAAAAAACACTGTAAGGCTTTAGGGATGGCTTAACGGTTAAGGCATTTACCTTCAAAGACAGAACCCAGATTTGATTCCCCAGGACCCACATTGTCCAGATGCACAAGGGGCCGCATATGTCTGGAGGTCATTTGCAGTGGCTGGAGGCCCTGGTGCACCAATTCTCTCTCTCTTCCTCTCTCTTCCTTTCTCTTTCTCTGCCAAATAAATAAATAAAAATAAAATAATAAAAAAACAACTATAGAGTGTATTTGTTTGGGCTGGTACAACAAAATGCTACAGACTTAATGAATTAAAAAATGGAAATTTATTTTCTCACAATTCTTTGGTTTGCAGATTAGCATTTTCTACCAATGTTTCAACATGCTAATGCCTCATTCTGTGTGTCTGGCCTCTAAACTCTTTGTCTTTTAGGAACAAAGGTTTGAACAGGAACCAACCTAAAACTCTAATTTTAACTTATTTTCTTAAAGTTCCTATTTGCAAATGTAGCTGATTCTGAATAATGTGAAGTTAAAGATAGTAACATAACAATTTTCAGGAGACACAATTCAGATCATGTGAGAACAAATTGTAGTCATCATGCTATTTCTTTAAGGATATCTTTCCCTTGACATTGAAGTCACATAAAGGCATCAGAGGAAAAGGAAGAAGCAACAGAAGCATAAACAGAAGTAGAAACAGAAAGAGGAGGAGGGATAAATAAATACTTATCAAATCAAACCACGCCATACACACATATGTAAACATATCTGAAAATACATCATAATTATAAATGAGCTTTAGGAAATTCACCATATTAACTAAGGCAGAAAAAGTGATCATCTCATTGCATGCAGACAACATTAGTTAAAATCCAAAATTGGCCAGCATGATGGTACACGCCTTTAATCCCAACACTTAGGGGGCCTACATAGAAGAATCACTTTGAACTCGAGACCAGCCAGGGACAAGAAAGTGAGTTCCAAGACAGCCTGGGCTAGAGTGTGACCCTACCTTGAAACAAACACAGAAATAAATATCCAAAATTGATTGTTAGTACAAAAAATGTAAAAAAGAAAGCAGAGCAAAACAAAACTTTGACAACTTCTATGAAGTGTAAATAGAACAAAAACTTCCTCAAGCAGATAAAGGGCATCTTTGAATAACCTTAATATAGCATAATAATACTGAAAAGCAAGGGTTGTCCCCTCAGATCTTAAACAATACAAGACTGAACAATTTCATTCAACTTCGTACTCATGGTACTTATCACTATAATAAAGCAAGAATAATAATTGAAGAGTGTGCAGATTGGAAAGTGTGAAAGAAAATTCGGTTTGTCTGCAGATAATTTAGTTTTCATCTTAAAATCAGAAGCAATATAAACAAGGATAAAAGTAATATAAATAAGGATATCAAGTAAAATGTGTTTTGTACTATTGAATAACACAAGATAGGGCTGGAAGGATGGCTTAGCGGTTAATGCATTTGCCTGCAAAGCCAAAGGACCCAGGTTCGATTCCCCAGGACCCATGTTAGCCAGATGCACAAGGTGGTGCATGGCATCTGGAGTTCGTTTGCAGTGGCTGGAGTTCCTGGTGAGCCCATTCATTCTCTCTCTCTCTCTCCCTCTTTCTCTGTCAAATAAATAAATGAATATAATATATTAAAAATAATAATACAAGATAAACATGCCATAGTAATTTAATTCAATGCCTATATATTAATAAAGAGTAAATAGTATTTATACTAGAATATTTTTAGGGCTGGAGAGATGGCATAGCAGTTAAGGTGCTTTTCTTCAAAGATTAAGGACCCAGGTTAGATTACCCAATAACAACTTAAACCAGATGCAAAAGGTGGCACATACATTTAGAGTTCAATTGTAGCGGTTAGAAGCCCTGGCTTGTCCATGGTCGCTCTCTCAAATAAAAAATGAATAAAAATTTTTTTTAAAAAATTTTAAAAATATTTTATTTATTTATTTGAGAGAGAGAGAGAGAGAGAGAGAGAGAGAGAGAGAGAATGGTTACACCAGGGCCTCCAGCCACTGCAAACAAACTCCAGAAGCTTGTGCCACTTTGTGCATCTGGCTTTATGTGGGTACTGGGGAACCAAACCTAGGGCCTTAGACTTTGCAATCAAGAGCTTTAACTGCTGAGTCATTTCTTCAGCCCAATAAAAATTGTATATATATATATATATATATATATATATATATATATATACACACACACATATACATATATGTGCAATCCCAGTCAAAACCCCAGTGCATTTTCACACCCACAGACAAATAATGTACTAATGACTAGAGATGTTGAGCATACTTACTACAATTAAAATCATAACACCTGTATACCACATGGCTTTTAGAATGCTTAAAAAATATAAGACTGGGCATTCTGTGGGTTGATGAGGTTCTGGAGAATTCGAAACACATTTCTACCAAAAATTGCAATGTATAGAGGCAAAACAACTTTGAAATCACAGTTTGGAGCCTGGAGAGAGGGTTTAGGCATTAAGGCACTTGCTTGGGAAACCTAAGGACTCAGGTTCTATTCCGCAGGATCCATGTATGCCAGATGCATAAGGTGGCACATGCATCTGTAGTTAATTGTGTGCAGGGCCTGGTGTGCCTATTCTCTCTCTCAAGCTGTTTCTTTCTCTCTCTCTCTCTGTCTAATAAATAAATTTAAAAAATAGTTTGCCATTTGCATTGAAGAGCAAGTATGTATCTACCCTTTGAAATAGCAATCAACTTCCATGTATTTGTGATAGACAAAACAATTTGTATGTCCAACCACATAAGCACTTGCACACAACTATCCTTCAAAAGATGAATTGATAAAACAATTATTGGACATAAAAGAATGGAATATTAAATAATAAAATAATAATATTAACAATAAAAACTACTAACACAGACAATTGGGATAAACCTAATGAAAGATTCCAAATAACAGAAAAAGTCCACTAACTATATTATACAAAATTTTAGAAAATTCAAACAAATTCAGTGACAAAATTATATCAGCAAAAGTTTATAGCTGCTCCACCAAGAAATCATGTTTGTATGGTAATGAAAGAGAGAAAAATTGTGGAGGGTATTCACAATGGATCATCAGGATACTTAGATTTGTAAGCAAGCACCTTTAACCACTTAGCAATCTTTCCAGCCCCAAATTACTTACATTTGCTATCTTCCCTGGTGATGGTTACAAATAATCATACATGTGTCACAACTATTAAATAATAACCTAATATGTGGCCTATGCTAGTTGTACTCACATACATTTTTACAAGTTAGTATGAGTATTTCTAATGGGTTTGATTGTTGATTTTGATAATACTTGGTAAAGATATATGCCTCCATTATTTATTCTATTTAATAACTAGTATTTAAGTTGAAATTAATAATGCCATAGGCCACTGTAGATATGCTTACATTATGGGATTGTTATACACTGAGCATATATCACAGAAGACAATAAACGATAGCCTTTAATGGGGACATGTTCTCTAACATGTAATAATTAGGCCTTGGAAATCTTTTTCTTCTCAAGTTATAAGGGAATGATATTTATTTTTTAAATTATTCAAATGTATTATTTTATCTTGTTTCTTAAACTATATCAGTTTTTACTAAAGGTGTTGTACATTAGCTTTCTTAGTTGTTATGACTACAATTATGGTAGTCTCAATGATGGTACAATAATCCACAGTTTACTGCTGTGCACAGGGCAGAAGCTGGGTGAGATAAAAGACTCCATTTGAGTTGGCCAACCCACAACTCAGAATATGGAGTTTCCACATGTACCATTGGGAAGCAGATTTTTGGGCCTACCATAGCACTGATTCAATCTTTGTTTCATTCTAGTTAGCAGTCAGCAGTTGGAAAACAAAACAAACCAAAAAAAAAAAAAAAAAAAAACCACTTCTCTTATAAGTAAGATTTCTTCTTTTTATTATGTCCATAACTTCAATTCAAATTAACAAACAAGCTGGTCCTATGAATGGAACTACACTTTTGCCTTGACTTCAAAAAGTTCTAAAAACTCATGTAATACCTAGAATTAATAGTACTTGTGAGAGAGACAGAGGGAGAAATTGATGAAAAGGCTAACAGAGTCCTGCAACTTCTTTTTCTCAACTTTCAAGGAAGCAATCAACTTCAGTTTGTAATTAGTGGATTTTCCTTGAGAAATTTTCTTCAGTGTTTTAATATGCAGACCTATAAGAGCTACTACATATGATCTATATATGGCTGAATCCACTGCTTAACAAGAGGTGAAATAAATTAATCATCATGTGAGATGCATCTATTAATAATTCTTTAATGGTGGGCTGGAGAGATTGCTTAGTGGTTAAGCACTTGCCTGTGAAGCCTAAGGACCCCAGTTCAAGGCTCGATTCCCCAGGACCCACGTTAGCCAGATGCACAAGGGGGCACACACTCATCTGGAGTTCCTTTGCAGTGGCTGGAAGCCCTGGCGTGCCCATTCTCTCTCTCTGTCTATCTGCCTCTCTCTCTCTCTCTCTCTCTCTCTCTCTCTGTCACTCTCAAATAAAAAAATAAAAATGAACAAAAAAATTAAAAAAAAACAATTCTTTAATGGTAATTTTAACAAAAATGTAGCCTACTTAGAGTTCAAACTGAAGAAAAGGGGGGATATCTTGTAGTAATTATGTACATAGGTGCTATACTCAAATTGCCCTCATTCAAATCTCAGTTGTGGACTTTCTAACTGCATAACTTTGCCTAAGGCACACATGCTATTTTGTTTACTGTCTTCATATATATCTACTGTCTTCATAGCAGTATCTATCTCATAAGCTTTTTATAAGATACATATGCATAGAGAATATATATATATATATATATATATATATATATATATATGAAAAAATATGTGTATGCATTGATGGTGATATGTATGTCTTCTGTTATCTTTTATGCTGTTGTAAGTGAATGACACAGTTGCAAAACCCTGAAGCATGTTTTAAGTCTATGTATTTTCATTCAAAGATAGGAATGTTGAAGCAGATTATCATTGATGTTATTTTTACAGTTTCTTTATATTGTTTATTAGGCATAGCATTCGTGATTATTAATAACCTGGTAATATATGAATATTGGATGAAATACCAAGCTATGGGGGTGAATCTCTCAAAACTTCATTTCACACTTTTATTTTTCCTAAAAATTTAATCATAGGAAAACATCTTACAACAAAACACATGCCTATAGATTAACTTTGAAGAACATGTCTGTGTTCCTTGAGATAGCAGTTACCGGGGATGACTGATAGGTGCAGTGTTCACAAGAAATGTCTACTGCAGTACAGTCAGAAAGTGTGGTTTGACTCATGGTCCTCCATCATATTCTTTAATGGGTTCCTCTTTTTGCAGGCTCACCTTAAGTTTCATTAACATATTTCAAGTCAGTACTCTTTTCAAAACCATCTGTGTCAATGAGGTGCTTATGTTTTACCTTGTGAGTATATCATTTCCTGAATTAAATTGTTGATGTATTTGCGATATCCATAGAGGTAATGAAAGTAAGGAGGATTGATATGAATTGAAGAGAAAAAAATATCTCTAAATACTTCAAGTCTTAATTGAGTGAAGATGTTTTATTTTGTGGGGTGGGATAAGGTTTTCATCAATGTAAGAGAGAACTTTGAAACTAAGAGAGTTATCAACCAGTTCATTGGTTTCATTTGAGAAATCAGATTTTTAATTCAACAAGCAATGAAATACAATTAGAAATTACTTTTAGGAAACCACTGGTAGTATTGAACCGGTATTATACTCAATGACTGACAACAGTAGAACTTAGAACTTCAAATTTTATACTGACAAATAAACATTTGGTTCTTGGTAATGTTAAATGAAATTTTTGAGCCTCAGATACCTTACTCATGATACGAGGACTGGAACACATAGTTATTATGTAAAGTCCTTATGATAATTAAGTGAGGTAAGTATGTTATTCTGTGGTATTTAATACATGTTATTTTTTATTTCAAAGATGATTCAAAAAACTGAGTTAAAATTTGTATTTAGCAAAGTTCCCCAAACCCCTTTATTCATTTTTAAAAATATATTTTATTTATTTCTTTGCAAACAGAGAGAGAGAGAGAGAGAGAGCGCAAATGAGTGTACCAGGATCTCCAGCCACTGTAAAATGTCTCCAGGTGCATTTTCCTTTTCTTACATCAGGCTTTACATTGGTTCTGGGGAATGAAACTTGGGGTGTTAGACTTTGCAGGCAAGTGCCTTAACAACTGAGCCGTTTTTCTAGACTCACTTTTTTCTTTTTTGTTTATTTTTATTTATTTACTTGAGATAAACAGACAGAGAGAGAAAGAGGCAGATAGATAGAGAGAAAATGGGTGCTCCAGGGCCTCCTGCCATGACAGATGAACTCCAGATGTATGCGCCATCTTGTGCATCTAGCTTACATGGGTACTGGGGAATTGAGCCTCGAACTGGGATCCTTAGGCTTCACAGGCAAGAGCTTAACCACTAAGCCATCTCTCCAGCCCGCCCTTTTTTCCTATATAGAATAAATTCCTAAGTTCATAACAATATAAATTATATTTAAGAAACTAGGAAATCAGGTTTTATTTGTTCAAAATGACAATGATGAGGAGAATAATTATAAAGATCATGATAACTATAATAATATTGACATGTAAACACAAGCCATGTTTGTTTTCCCATGGGTTTAAATTATTGTGCCTTGACTCATTTATCTTTAGCACAGGGTTATAGGGATTTCATGCTCTTTTTTTTTTCATTTAAATGTATAGTAACACAACAAATGTATTGTAACAAATTCCAATGGGGAAATATGAGGTAATGCTTCACTAATGAATTTACTATGGAACATTATTGAAGTCACTCATAATATAACTGTGAAAGCTAATAATGCTATTCATTTGGCAGATTTTCTTGGCCCAATTATTTAAACTACAGTGTTTTTTTTTTAATCTGTAAAATGTTGTAAAGCTAGCTCTACTAGGTTCCCATAAGGACTAAATGAATCTAAATGTATAAAATTAATTGGATGATGGTTGACAAAATACCTAGTAAACACTAATTTTCACTTTATTTTATGTTTCCTCTGTATATAGGGGAATTTCAATTTAAATAAATAAGACTTTATTGTCACAATATATAGCATCCCATCCCATCTACAGAACTAACATGCATTAAACCTGTGAATTTGAAAGTGTTGAAAGTTGCTTAAGGATGTGTGTGTGTGTGTGTGTGTGTGTGTGTGTGTACCCATGTTCTCTGTAAAGTGGGAATATATGTGAAGGATTTCATGATAAGAGTAAGACAGAATGGATGTCAGACTCCTAATTCAGTGCTGGAACATACCAAGTGCTCTCTACATCATATATTTTGATTATCTAAACATTCAATTTGTCTTTAAACTGAATAAAATTCATTACTATGTTAAAAATGAAATTTTAGCCTGGTAAATAGTGAACAGAATAAAGAATGTTGAGCTCAGTTTATGAAAATAGCTGTCTTATTTAGGCATTAGTTATTTTTTCTCCAAAGTACCCTTAAAATCATTGATATATTAGTTCAACATAGTTTTTAGAATACAAACCCCATTCATTATCATTCAAATCTAGGAATTTTACAATTTCTGTTTTGATTTCTTTCTCGACCCATTCATTGTTTAAAAGTGTGTTGTTTAGTCTCAAGGAGTTGGTGGAGCTCTTTATGTATCTTTTGTTAATTTCTAGCTTTAAATCATTGTGAACTGACATGGTACAGGAAGTTACTTCAATTTTCCTGACTTTATGAAGGTATCCTTTATGACCTAATATATGGTCAATTTTGGAAAAGGTTCCCTGGGCTACTGAGAAGAATTTGTATTCTGTAGAGTTGGGGTGGAAAGTTCTTTAGATATCCTTTACGTCTAGTTGATCTATGATGTTTTTGAGCTCTATTATCTCCCTGTTGATTTTCTGCTTGGATGATCTGTGTATTGATGATAGCGTAGTATTGAAGTCTTCAACTATGACGGTGTTGGTGTTTATTTATGTTTTATTGTTGAGTAGATTTTGTGTTATAAACTGTGGTGCCCTTGTATTTGGAGCATATATATTTATGATTGTGATGTGCTCATGTTGGATCATTCCCTTGATGATTAAGAAGTGACCTGGTTTGTCCTTTTTTATTATATTTGGTTTGAAGTCTATTTTATCAGATATTAATATAGAAACACACACTTGTTTTTTATTTCCATTTGCTTGGAATATCATTTTCCAACCTTTCACTCTGAGGAGGTGTCTATCTTTAGTGGTGAGGAGGGTTTCTTGAAAATAGCAGTCAGAAGGATCCAGTCTTTTGATCCATCCTGATAAAAAAAAAAGAATCAAACCCCCCATTAATAATTAAAATACTTCTCAGAAATTTAGAAATAGAATGGAATTTACTCAACTTGAAAACAAGGAATATGTTTATAAAAAAATCCCACAGGTAGCATGGTACTTAAAGAGGAGAAACTGGAACCATTCCCACTAAGATGAAGAATAAAGCACCTTTCACCACTCTTTCAACAGCATCTTAGAAGTCCTAGATATAAGAACTACAAAAGAAATGGATGTAAAAATTATGCTGATTGGTAAAAAGAAACATATTTTCTATACAGCTAGCATGCTTGTCCATGTATCTATGCATAAAATCCCAAATTCAAAGAGAGTTGATAACAAAACTTGTAATTAATGAGCAATACTTCTGAGATTTCAGGTTGCAATATTCAGGTTAATATACAAGAATCAAATGCTTTCAAATATATAAGCAAAAAATAGATAGAAATGAAGTGCAAAATGATTCCATTTATGTTATCATACCAAAAAAAAAAAAAACTACTTAGCTACAACTTCAAAGGAAATCACACAATCTATGTGGAAAAATCTACAATACTTTGGGAATAAAATGTAATTGGACAAATGTTTTCTTATCCTATCCTCAAGGGCAGGAAAGCTCATATTCTGAACATGTCCATTCTTTTCAACTTGCTCTATAGAGTTGATCTAATCTCAATCACGTCCGCCAAAACTTCATTGGCCACATGGACAAACTGACTGTAAGATCTGTAAGGACGATGAAAGGGCAAGTGTATCCAATACAACAAGGAAAGTTAAGAACACATTTGGAAGATGGATGATACCTTACATTAAGAGTTACTATAAAGCCACAGTATTCAACATAGTCTTTTACGGGGAAAATAATATACAAAGACATCAATGGAGCAATTCATAGAGGTCAGAAATAGACTCTCACAAATATAACAGGTATTTAACAAATAAATACATATAACAAAGTGGTTAAATTGTAATAATTTCAACAAATGGTGCTAGAATAATTGTATATCTATTTGCAGGAATATGACTCTAGACATAAACCTGATGATATTCAAACATTAGCTAAGATTAGTCACAATCTTAAATGTTATAAGTAAGAACAACAACAAAACATCCAGAAAATGACATTAGAGAAAGTCTAGATGACATTGAGTATGGTGATCGCTGTTCAAATACAATAGCAAAGTCCATGAAAAGAAAATACACTAAATCCTTCTCTTTTCCAGAAGACACTGTCTAGGTTGTGAAAAATAACAAGGCTGGTCTGATCAGGCTTATGTCAGTTCACATGAGGCTGGTAGTATAAAATTCTCAACTTCATGAGTATTTACACCTTTATGCATATACCTGCATTTAATCCATCTAATACTAACAGACAGAATTATGGGTAAGAAGAACTTCCACGAAAATCTTTCCTTATTCTGGAAAAAAGACCACTTCAGTAGTGGACAAAAGGAGGAAAAATGAAAGGCAAAGACTTAAGTACAGAAACTTGTTTCAGTTAGTTTCCCATTTCTGAGACAAAGTACCTAACTAGCAGTAGCTTGAGGAAGAAAAGTTTGTTTTGGCTTACAATTCAAGAGGATAGTATCTGTCATGGAAAGGAAAGCATGGCCAGAGAGGAAACAAGCATCACATCATCACATTATCAGGAGGAAGAGGAAAGGGGGAGAGAGAGAGAGAGACAATAGCAAGTGAGGTCAGGTTAGAATACCTTAAGGCCCACCCACAGTGATCCACTTCTCCAACTAGGCCCCACCTCCTAACATTTACACAACTTTTCCTAACAGTTCTACCAACATGGGATTAAGTATTTAAACACATGAGTCTATGGGGGACATTTTCACAAAACTACTATAGGCAGACATTTATTATTGTCCCTTGGCTCTGTACACCTCAACTCTGTAGGATATCCTTACTTTCTGCTTTTTGCTTCTCAGCTTCTAAAATAAACATTTATAATTTATCCACCTGAATATTATTGTAAATTCTCCTTCAGGAGCACAAGAACTGAGGATTTCACTGAGGTTGGGATCAGAAAGAATATGAGAAAGAGGCATACCTTGCCATCCATAAAATAGTCATATGTATAAGACCACCTATTGCATATAAAATCTCCGTGGATTTATAATTTTATTTTCCTTCTTACATTCTTTAAAATTTGTATTATTGTTACTTTGTCATAAAATACAAAATTTCTGAAGTTTTATTTTATATTCTATCCTAATTTTACATTAATCATCTATTATCATTCATTTTCTCTGAGTTTATATCAGTGACCATGCTCAGCAAGTCCTTATGAATGCAGAGTGTTGGTATGCATATGATATATGTATATCTAATCTTCTAAAACCATGTAAATAAAAGGCATGTTAAATAAATATAAAGTCCTTGATTCACGCATCTTGCATCAAGACTTTTGAGAGTACTTTTTCATTATTGCCTTGTTTTCTATGTTTTTAAGTTATATTGCCAGGTTAATTCACTTGTTCTTTAAAATTATTTGAATTTGTGACTGTAAAGATATCAGTAGTTAAAAGTACTTGCTTTCAGAGCCTTTCAGCCTGTATTCAAATCACCAGTCACCCACCCAAAGCTGGGTATGTATCCATTTGTAGCAGTTGAGAGACCCTTGCACCCCCTCACAAAAAAGTTATATGTATATACATATATATATATATATATAATATTTGAATTTACTCAAATATTTACCTATTTTTGTGATATCTATTGATTTTTTTAAATCAAATTTGGAGAATATTTAGACATTTTGATTCAAGTGATTTTTCTGTCTCACATTTTCCTTCTGGCATGTCAATCACATGCATTTAGAATTTGACTTTTGCTCATAGGTTATAGCAACTGTTTATTTTTAATCATGAATTACTCTGTTATTTAAGTTGAATGATCTCTACTATTTGTCTTTTGTGTATGTGCATGTATCTGTGCACATTCATGTGTGTACAGGCTTATTTGTGTGTACAGACACCTTTGGACATGTGTACATATGCATGTGGAGGATAGAGAACTGCCACTAGTGTCAGTATTAAACTTTTTTGAGGCAAATATTTCATTGATCTGGTCAGGTAAGCTAGACTGGCCATTGGACTTCAGGGATCTGGTTGTCTCTGCCTCCTTAGCGCTGAATTATAAGCTTGTAACTCCATGTCCAGCTTAGTGTGTGTGTGTGTGTGTGTGTGTGTGTGTGTGTGCGCTTATGTGTGTGCATGTGAATCAAACTGAGGTCCTTATGATTGCAAGGGAAGCACTTTGCTAGCTGACTTATCTTTCCTGACCCTAATTTGTCTTTCTTAATGTATCAGTCTATTTTGTGTTCAGTTTAGTGTTAAACTAATTTAGTAACCTCATTGCACATGACTTTTCTCTAATTCCTTTGTTTCAAACTTTTACAGTTTTAATTTTTTATTGATATTTGATTTCTGTTAATTTATTAGGGCTTAATTTCAACTCTTTGGAAATATTCATACTACTTTCATTAAAGTTGACATATCCTAATTCTTTCCTATCAGTTATATTGGCATTGGTTTCTTTTAACAGTGTTTCTATGTTTTTGTCCCCTTCCTTTAATATTTATTTAATGTCTCACATGTAGATTAAGTTTCTAATTAAAAAATGAATATTTTGTGTTCACATTGCCTGATAATATTGTTAATTTTACAGACATCTAGAATCCTGGAAATCCTAAGAAAATATAAGGATATGCCTTTGAAGGAATTTGTACAATAGCTGAGGTGGAAAGATCCATCATAACTGTGAGGAGCAACAGTCCATGAGTTAGTGATGTAGAGAGGGTGAGTTCAGCATCTATCATTTCCTGCCTCCTCACTGTGGATGCAATGGGACCAGCTGTCTCAAGCTTCTACTGCCATGACTTCCCTGTCATGATGGACAATACTCAAACTCTGACCCAAAAATAAAATCTTTCCTCCCTTTAGTTGATTCTTGTTGGGCATTTGGTTATAAAAAGTAACTAAGGTACAATGTTTTTGCCATTTATTTTTCAGAATGTTGATGCTTATTTTATGAGGTAGCAAACTTCAAAATTTCCCCTAAAACTTATGTAGTTGAATATACTTGAAATCTCTAATTTGTCTTTTCAAAAATTAATCTATTTCCTTATAATCTCCCTTCCATATTCAGTCTAGGAAACAGTTATGCATTGGAGTGGCTATTATATTCAGACTTTGGTGACCATCACTTTGTGGCTCCCTCTATTGTGAGTTACACACTCAATATATAGCTACTTCAGAAACCCTGGTCTCTGTTCTATGTCTGCCTATGCCACAGCTTTCTGGCTGATCTAGAGTTTTTGATTTGTGTATTCCTTTAAAAGTAAAAATAAATAAATCAATAAATAAGAATCATACTTCCTGTAACTCTCTCCATCTGTTGTTCATTTATTTATGTTTTATTGATTCTCTAGGACCTTGTATAGTGGCAAAGGGAAACTAAGAATGTATGAGGAATTAAAGCTCTTAATCAGCTGAAATTAAGCTCATAAGATTATCATGTATTACCCATTAAGTCCAATGTAGTTTTATGGTTTTAATTTTGACAGTGATATTTATAAGTGTTTTTATAAGTCAAAAGGAATTTAGTTGAGTCAAAAATTACAAATACTTGACTGAACATTCCTGGCTATAGTCTATAGGCTATACAATGTGGGTGAATCAAGGAAGGTAGACACAGGCAGAAAAAAAATTCTTGGAGCTTATACAAAGGAACACAGCCCTTCTAAGACTTTAATTTTCATCCTGTGAGATCCATTTCAGACCAGTGACTTCTAGAAAGAAGTACAATAGCAAAATGTCCTAATATTTTAAACAATAATCTAATCTCAGGTGTCTGTAATTATTACCTTTTAGATATGTATTTTAATCTAAGGTCTTCTACCATAACTGGAAACTGATTTAAAATAAACCATCTCTAAAATCATTCATGTAACTTGTGATGCAGTAGCAATTACAATTTTCTGTTTATAACTTTATTTATTATTTCTGGCTTGACTTGATTGGAAATAAAAATGCTGTGGTTGAACAGTGGCTAAAATGACTACAGTGTCACAGTAAGAAAGTGTAGTATGTTCTAACTGTTAATACTTTCTAAATGGAAAAGTCAATCATTTCAACTTCTGACTTGTAAATATAAATGGGATGGTGAATTGAATGTGTTGCAAAAATATTATGAAAATTCAAAGTATAAATTTTGTGTGGAGGCTCATGCCTTTGATCTTAGCACTACGGAGGCTTAGATAAAAATATTTCTCTCAGACATTTATCCTACCCATAACTGTGGGCTAACTCTAGAATACATGACCCATATACCTCAACAAGGAGGGGCCAGGGGAAGGGGGTAGAACATGGATGAGCCTAACAATGGTACCAAATTGACTGTATTTGCTGAGTACAAAACTAATTAATAAAATAAATAAATAAATTTTAAAAAAAGAATATTTCAGTTCAAGGCCAACCTGGGATACAGAACGAGTTCCAGGTTTGCCTGGGCTAATGCGAGATGCTGCCTCAAAATCAAACATTTAAAATTTTAATGTATGACCCATACTAAAGATTTTTTTTTATCCCAGGCGATAAAGAAGATATAAAAATATGTGATGTGGGGCTGAGGAGGAGGCTTAGCAGTTAGGGCAGCTGTCTGCAAAGCCTAAGGATCCAGGTTCGATTCTCTAGGTCCCACGAAAGCCAGATGCACAAGGTGGTGCATACATCTGGAGTCCATTTGCAGTGGCTAGAGGATCTAGTACACCCATTCTCTCTCTTTCTGTGTGTCTCTAATAAATAAATAAAAATAAATATTTTTAAAATATGGGATGTGGATAAATTAAAATGAATTGGGAAAATGGAATTAACTTTTTAAAGAAATGAAGATATTTTTGATACATCTCCATGCAAAAATGGTTGTCTTATATTCAAATTGAAATTTCAAACAAAGGTCAGAAAGTTCAAAAGTTCCTAATTACATATTAACCTAAAATAAACCCTAAAGTATCTTGTTGATCAGGAGCCAACACTATATTAGCAAAGATTCTCTAGAGAAACTACCCTCCTGTCATCTAATCTCTCCTCTCCTTTCCTGCTGCCTCTATCCTTTCTATCCTCTACCCTCTTACCGCTTATCCACTTCTCTCTCTTTACTTCTCCTTCCTTCCTTCTTGCATCTCATCCCCTCCAATCTTCTCCTCCTCCTCACACTACTCTTTCTCCTTCTACTTCTCTTTCTCTCATACCTCAAAGTACTTTAGTAATAATTCTCAGTAAGTCTTTTACTGTTCATTTTAATTTCAATCCTACCAGTACCATTCTTTGTGTAAAAGTTTCTTTTAAGTTCTGTTCCATTCAGGAGAGGCCTTCCTATTTATGGAAACATACTATTCTGGATTAAAATGCAACTGTCTCCAGGTACATCATGCACAGCACTGTTGCTAGTAGACTTGGCTGACACACATAGAGATCTGAAGGACTCTTCAATCTTTTCTACTCTCAAACTCCAATTATACCTTTTCATTTCAGCCACTTCCAAGTTCATATGTACATTTAGTATTAGGTACCTATTGTATTACCTGGGATTCTGTAAGAAGCAGGTTCTAATATTAACTCAGTGTAGATGAATTTTCTCACTTGAAATGCCTATGTTGAAGTATATATGAGGGAAATGGGGTTCCTAGAAAAGGCATAAAATTGATGAGTCTGACTTGAGGTGAGTAGACAGGGAAAGAAAATAAATTTGGATGAAGACTTTTAGCAAAGCCTTACAGGTGTGGGATTTTCCTTGGGATTTAGAATTCAATAAACTGAAAGTACTAGTACTGCCTGACGCTTTGTAAGCAGAAAAATGTGCCTATATATCTATTCCTGCTGCCAGCCTCAATCTTATAGACCTTAATGATTGCCCTAATGTCAAACCACAATACAGCGTATTTTATAAATAATTTCATCATTCAATATCTTGGTTGGGTTGAGTAAGGAACCATTTTTTTGGTTCCTATTGGTTTTCACCAGTATATCTCTTAGCCCATAGACCAAGGTGCCCTTGAGATTTCATTCAAACTACCAAAAATAAACATTATTAATGTTTTATATATATACATATATTAATTTTTTTGTTTATTTTATTTATTTATTATTTGAGAGTGACAGAGCGAGAAAGAGGCAGAGAGAGAGACACACAGAGAGAAGGGGCACACCAGGGCCTCCAGCCACTGCAAACTAACTCCAGACGCGTGCGCCCTCTTGTGCATCTGGCTAATGTGGGTCCTGGGGAGTTGAGCCTCGAACCAGGTTCCTTAGGCTTCACAGGCAAGCGCTTAACCGCTAAGCCATCTCTCCAGCCCATATATTTTAAGTTAAAAAAAATAGAAAGGAGAGAGAGAGAAAAAAAGGGAGAGAGAGAATTGGTGTACCAGGTCATCAGTCAGTGCAATCGAACTCCCAACACCTGTGCCAACTAGTGGGCATGTGAGACAGTATGCTTGCCTCACATTTGTGTGTCTGGCTTATATGGGCTCTGGAAGTTCGAAATGGGTCCTTAGGCTTTGCAGGCAAGCACCTTAATTGCTAAGTCATCTCTCCCGCCCATTTTATATATTTTTATTTAATATGCTTCCAGGGATTGAACTCAGGTCCTCATGCTTGAAAGGGAAGCACTTCACCACCTGAGCTGCCTCTATAGCCCTGGAAATTCCCATTATTATTATCCATGTAGACTCTGAGTTAAATATCACGGGGAAAACTTCAAGCCAGGACTCAACTTATTCTCAGCTCCACACAGTAATTTGCCTTACCAATTACTTGCAATGAATCTTTCAATCTCTACATATCAGTACATCTCAGAATTTGTTCTAGTAAGTCATGAACTGTTTAATTATTCCAGTTCCCCCCCCCCTAAATAAATGACCATAGGACCTCTTAGGCAAAAACTAAAGGAATTGTCATGACATATACTTGATCTGTTTTTATAGAGACCTTACTCCAAAAAATTTAGTCAGCTCTTAATTGAACAAGTATTAGGACTCAACACTAATTCAGAACATGGAACTAAAAATGTAACTGCGACTTTGTTGTGGGTGACATCCTTTAGCCACCCCCTTCCATTTTTTTTCTTCTTTGTGAATTTAGACATTAAGGAACATCACTAATGTCAACACATCTTGCTCCTAGATTTTTCAATGTTCCATAAATATCTACAACTTCCTGGAGGGAAAATCTTTTCGGTTGTTTAGTTTTGCTGACCCTTGTGGTAAATGTGGCTTTTTGATATCTGACGGTTGTTGACAGCTGGCCTCTACTATACCATGGCTCTATTAGCACCAGGTAGCAAGTAATAAGTTCAGTTTTGCAGCTGCCCTTCTAAACATCAGCTCCAGGTCAAAAAAGGTAAAAAAAACTAATGCTAAAGTTCTTAGTGATGCTTTTGCTCATCACGAGTATATTTCTGATGGTTTTGTTAAAGAGTTTGTCCTCCAGCTCTTCTCATTGTTTGCCTGGCAGCCTTTTTATTTCCTTTGTAGGATGCTCAGTCTGGTAAGCTTTTGTATGTTTTCTTCTGCCATCATCCAGTAACACTTAGGTCTGCCTTTTTTTTTTTTTTTTTTTTTTTTTTTTTTTTTTTTTTTTCGAGGTAGGGTCTCACTCTAGCCCAGGCTGAGCTGGAATTCACTATGTAGTCTCAGGGTGGCCTCAAACTCACAGTGATCCATGATCCACCTACCTCTGCCTCCTGCATGCTGGGATTAAAGTTGTGCACCACCATGCCCAGCTCATGTCTGCCTTTTTTTGATAATCATTGTGCATCATTATAAAGGTTTATTTTAGATTAGTAATATTATATTCATTGCATAATATTATGGTTTTGCGGTGATATTTTCATATATGTGTATCATATACTTTGTCCATATTTTGTCTCTATATTACCTTCTTTTTCATCCCATACTGGCACCTTGCTTTTCCCAAACATATATATATATATTCTTTTTCTGTGTCTTATGGTATTCTAGATTCCACCTATTACAGAAAATATGATACTTATTAAGGTGACTTGAATGTGAATGTATGTTCTCTATAGTCCCAGGAGATTTCTGTTAAGTTTGAGCTTCCTACTTTAATCTCCAGCAGCCTTCTGAAAGAGGTGTAACAGAGCAGATCATTTAGTCTAGCCCTAAGGTGTGAAAAGTTTCAGGTGGAGCTCTGGCTATTTGTATCTGATGGCTCTTTGGTAGTGTCTTTCCTCCATGTATCTATGGAAGTGAGCTAGCTTCTTCTGCCATTTTTAGTGTTTCCCCAGGATTCCGTAAAGCTGAAAAAATTGTTTTTCTCCCACAAATTGCTTCTGGTTGGATGTTTTCTTCCAGGAATGAGAAAGAAACTACAACAGTAAAAATTGTACCAAGAAGTGGGATGTTACTTTTTTTGTTTGTCTTTTTGTTTTTGTTTTTCAAGCTAGCGTCTCACTTTAGCTCAGGCCAACCTGTAATTCACTATGTACTCTCAGGGTACCCTTGAGCTCACAGTAATCCTCCCACCTCTGTCTCCCAAATGCTGGGATTAAAGCCTTGTGGTTGTTATTGTGATGAATATATCTATATGGGTTTGGTCTTTGGAAGTTGTTTGCAGGAAGAATGTGGAAGGATTTGGTACTTGGGAATTGTAAAAGGCTGCAGTGTGATGTAAGCAGACCTTGATGGGTTATTCTGGTGAGGGTTTGAAAATGCTAAGCGAAGATACAATTATGGATTGTGAAGACATGGCTTATGAACTTTCAAAGGGAAAAGAGAGGACTTTGTTGGAACTGGGTTACTGTTGTAAAGGATACTTAAATTATTTTGGCCATGCCCAGATAGTTTGATCCAGTTGAATTTAAATGTAATGGAGTTATATGTTGACTGAAGTTATAGAACAGAAAGATACTATTACCAGATTTAAAAAAAAAAAAAAATCAAGCTACTTTAAAGTTACTTGTATAGACACTGGTTTTAGGTTACTGAAACTCCAAATTTAGGTTGATTACCACCATTAAGGGTGCGCCAATTACTTTATCTTGGGACAATGGAAAAGATTCCTGAGGATTAAATCCACCCATGAAAGACTTAAAGGACTAAGAGTATAAATTATTTTGCATGGAGTAGGCTTGAAGGAAGAATTCTAAAGAATTAAACTGCTCGTTAAGGTCAAAGTATATTCCTCCATGGATTTACAATTTTGGCTATGCTGCTTACCTGGTATTGGTTTGGAAGCATGAAAAATGCAGGGAAGTGGATCAAGAAATACAATACAGATTTTTTTTTTCCCAGAAATGACTCCTGGGCAAAGTGAAGCATTCTGTTGAAATCCCTATGTAGAGACCCAGTAAGGCCATAGTATGAAGATAAACTGGTTCCAGGAGCTGCAGAGAGATAAGGCATAGGAACCAGGGTTGAAATTCCTGTTTGGAGACCAAATAAGGCCATTTTACAGAGCTATGAATATGAACCATGATTTCCAGCATATACAGGAAGGTTTTTTGGATATACTAGGATTGTGAAACAATTGTCATAGAAAAGTACAGGCTCAGTATTCTGAGCTGTACAGTTCAAGTGGAAGGATGGAACTAGAATTCAGAGACTGGTTATGGATGTTGGAAATGAACTGCAGATGTTTGATGTTTGCCTAATATTTATTGATTTTGCATTGGTCCAGTCTCCTTGTTACACCCTTTTTTGCAATGTAAATGTTTACTTTCTGTCATTATGTGTTGGAAGTATGTAACTTGTTTTGATTTTACAGGAGTCACAGTTAAGAAACAGTCTTAAATCCCAGGTAGACTTGGGACTTTTGAGCAGTGTTAAATTTGGTAGGCAATGGGGATCTTTGAAGTTGGTCTGAGTGCAATTTGCATTGTGAGATGATCATGTGTCTATGACAGCCAGGGACAGAATATGACAGCTTGTGTGTGAATGCATGTCTCTTGTAGCCTCAGGGGATTTTTGATTAAGTTTAAGCTTCCTGTTTTATTCTCTACCTGCCTGCTGGAAGAGGTGTCACTGGGGGCAGATCTTGTAGTGTAGCCCTAAAGCGTGTTCAGAGCCAGTTGGATCTCTGGGTCTTCATGTTTGCTGGATGGTTGGTGGTGTCTCTCTGCTATCTATCTACGGAAGTGAGCTAGCGCCTTCTGCCATTGGTGATGTTTCTGTTGGATTCTGTAATCCTGAAATAAATGTTTCCTCCCATAAGCTGCTACTGTTCAGGTGTTTGTCCCAGCAATGAGAAAGTAACTGCAATCCTTATATTTCTGACTCTGGTTTATTTAACTTAATGGTTCTATTTCCATCCATTTTCTGACAAATGACATATTCTCCTCTATGGCTAAGTAAAACTCCATTTTTTTATATATATCAATTTCCCTTATTCACTCATCTGTTTCTAAGAGCATTTTAGCATTGAGTCTGTTTTTCTTAGTGGGTTCTGCTAGCTTATTCAATCTTATGCTACAGAAGGTAATAAAATAAAAAAAAAATTTCTAACCACATTCAACTAGCCTCATAACATCTCTACTGAAGTCTTCCTCTGGTTCCTACTTACATTCAATGTAATTCATACAATTTTTAATGTATATAATGTCTTCATTTCTTTACCAATACAAGCTTGTGCAACCCCACATTATTCTGTAATTTAACTATAGATATAAATCTTTTTTTTTAATTTTTTTTGTTATTTTTATTTATTTATTTGAGAGCGACAGACAGAGAGAAAGAGGCAGATAGAGAGAGGGAGAGAGAATGGGCGAGCCAGGGCCTCCAGCCACTGCAAACGAACTCCAGACGCGTGCGCCCCCTTGTGCATCTGGCTAACGTGGGTCCTGGGGAGTCGAGCCTCGAACCGGGGTCCTTAGGTTTCATAGGCAAGCGCTTCACCGCTAAGCCATCTCTCCAGCCCAGATATAAATCTTTTAAAGCAAGAGATTTATGCAGGAGCAGTTCCAAAATGAGGAGATTCCTCTGTTCTTTCAGAGAAAGGCTTCTGCACTAGAACCACAGTGTATAAGCAATCTGTTATATGAAATAATGGTCACCTACATTAGTCTGTGTGTCTGTGTGAGTGTGTGTGATATATTCCTTCAAGTTTTCAAGATACTGGTTTTCTCCTACCAGGGTCCTGACCTACTCATAAAAGAACTGGATTGTTGTATCTGGGGCCACACAGCTCTCACATTAGTTCTTCAGCCTGCTGTTTGATTGTGCCTGGCCTTCTGCTGCAAGTGATAAGGGCCCTTTTTATTCTACCACAGATGCCCTACAGTTCTTTAACTTAGCTATTAAATGCTTGTTAACAGCTCCAAGTCTCTCATTATCCATATGCACTGTGTCAATATAACTTAGTGTTAACCAGCCAACTACACTGTCTTTGCACACATTCTTTCACAGATAGGTTTGTAATAACTTCCTCCTAACAACTGTTACAGATTTATCCACCAAAACATTTTCCATGGTCAGCAAAGATGAAACATTTACCAATTAAAAAATTATTTTGGTTCAAGTACTATCCATGCTACCAGTCATGTTTCAGAATGAGATTGCGGTAGGGTGGAAATGAAAGGGTGAGTGGATCCATTTGAAATCCTGTCAATTTCAAATTCTTGGAACCTTCTGAGTACCAATGGCTTTAGCTAGACTCTCCTCAAGAAGCGGAGAATAAAATGGGATTTTCATAGAGAATTTTAATTTTTTATTTAATTTTTGTTTTTTCTAATTAGTTTTTAAAATTATTTTTAAATAACAACTTCCATGATTGTAAACAATATCCCATGGTAAGGCCCTCCCTCCCCCAATTTCCCCTTTGAAACTTCATTCTTCATCATATCCCCTTTCCCTCTCAATAAGTCTCTCTTTTATTTTGATGTCATGATCTTTTCCTCCTATTATGATGGTCTTGTGTAGGTAGTGTCAGGCACTGTGAGGCCATGGATATCAGGGCCTTTTTCTGTCTGCAGGAGCCCATTGTAAGGAGTCCTACCCTTAATTTGACTCTTACTTTCTTTCCACCACCTCATCTGCAATGGACCCTGAGCCTTGGAAGGTGTGATAGAGATATTGTAGTTCTGAGCACTCCTGTCACTTCCTTCCAGCACCATGAGGCCTTTTGAGTCATCCCAAAGTCACTACCATCTGAAAAGGGAAGGTTCTCTACCAAAAGTGTGAGTACCATTAATATAAGGGTATGAACATTAAGAGAAGTGCTAACTGGGCAGTTTAATGAGCATAGCATATACATTTAGCCAGACAGCAGTAGATGTTACACCTCTAGGGCTCATGATTACTTCTGTTTTAGGTTTTCAGTATCAGGGATGTATTCCCTCCCATGCAGGGGGCCTTCAGTCCAATTAGAAAGCAGTTGGTTTCCACCATGACAGACATGCCACTATTGCACCCATTGGCTCATTTGGCCTGGCTGGCCAAATATAAGGCTTGCAGTGTCCACTGTTGAGTATCTTCACTGGAGTTTTCTCTGTCTCCCACTGAACTGCATACAGAATGGTTTCTTCCAGCTTTCTGTCAGCTGGTCTACATGGAGGAGGTTTTCAGCTCACTTCCAACAGGATTTCTCAGTGGCCTTGCAGCCCAAGTATGTGGAGGGTTCAGGAATAGGGTCATATAATCTATTCCTGGTGGGAAACCAAGAGCCTCGACAATGGCCTGTAATGTTTTGGGGGCATCAGGGCCCTCCCTGGCCAACAACTCTTAATAAGATGGTATTGTATATATGTAAGTAGAAGAATAAATTAATGGGGGTGAAAAGGCCCAAGTGATGTCAGGGGAGAGATTGAGTAAAGGAAAGGTGGAGGGAGGGCTAATCAAAATCTAAGAGGATATAAATAAATCTTATGGAAACCTACTTTTTTGGACAATGGAACACTCAGGAGCCATACATTGTTACTAGAGAATTTTTATTTTTTTATTTATTTGTTATGTATATGTATGTGAGATGACATGCATGTGGAGCTTTGAAGACAACATTCAGGTGGGTCCTCACCTTTGTACTCACTTTTCATTGCTTTATTTGTGTTTGTAAGCTTCTAGAAAATTCTCTTATCTCTACCTCCTTTCTCTTTTTAAGCTCAATAAGAATATGGAACCCCACCTCATACTGCAGTGTCATCCCCCATACACACACAAAACACAGTGTATGGGTACTCAGAGTTGCATATCAAGTACTTTTTCACTAAGCCATCTCCCTAGGCCCTAAAATGGGATTTTAATGTTCAAGTGTGTTTTTTATGGCAAATATATATGTGAGAGGGTTTAAGGAGAGACTTGGAGAAGCTAGTATACCTGTCAAATCTCCATGCACATCTCAGCCAGAGAAAAAAAGAGCAAAAGAAGATGATATATAGATAGCCCAAACTGCAGTGAACTATGACAGAGAGCAATGAAAACTGAGCCAGGCATACTAACAAAGGAGTCCCATATTTTCTATACATGTCAGAGCAGAGCATGGAAGATGCAGGCTAGTCACAAACTGTATTTTTCACAGTATAAACAGAAATAGAGAATAGGTCAATTACCTTTGAAGTAGCAGGAAGAAATATAAAATAAACTTCCTTATCACTTGCAACTAAAGATGTACATCTAAGCTTTAAAATAAAAAAATGATTAATGAATCCTTAAATTTTTGTTCAAATGATACTTTCTATAATTCAAGGACAAGTATGTTAGGAATTACAGCAGAAGTGTCTAACATACTCTGTATAATCACTCTGTCCTTTGTCTTCAAATCATCTTCTATGTTTTTAGATTTCCCATTTTCTTATTTCCTGCCATTATAGTTCTTATTCTATGCAGACTTTTCTCAATATGCATAAATCTCTCAATCAATGTGCATTTTGCTTAAAAATCAAAATTATGCATCATGATATGTCTTTTAAAAGGATTTTTTCTCTTAGCCACTAAACTCCTTTGTCCTCTTGCCCTTCATCCACAATTATACTGAAACATCCCATCTCTGCTTCTACTAAACTATTAAAATTTAACTTTTATAACTGGCTGTTGAATAGTGTTGGGGAAGGTTACACTTCAGTGAACACTTGCATCATGACACATTCATAACCTCTAAAATCGTCCTTATATCAGCATAGCTCATGTTCCACCAAGAATAGCCTTTAGTTAAAGCACCTAGAAATATCTCAAACATTTTCCACAAGTGTATTTATGCTAGTTATAATTATGCTTAATTTATCCCCATTAACCTCAAAGATTTTCCTTCATTTTATGCAGTTTCAGAGCCAATCCCTTCAATAATTTTACTCCCTTCCTATTTTTTAAATCTTCTGTTGCCATTACCTTTCAAAAGTTCAATTTTCCCTTACTACATGTATATTCTTATTTTTCTTGAAATGTGCTAAACAATATCACCATAAACTCTTAGTTCCTACCCTCTCATCTTCTCAGCTTCTCTCATTTTCCCTCTGTTTTTACTCTGCTGTCCATCAGAAGCTGACACCTCTATTCCATCCATCCACTAAAATGCCTTTATAAAAGATAATTACAGCCAGGAATGGTGGCGCACGCCTTTAATTCCCTCACTCGGGAGGCAGGGGAGGCAGAGATAGGAGGATTGCTGTGAATTCGAGGCCACACTGAGACCACATAGTGAATTCTGGGTCAGCCTAAGCTGGAGTGAGACCCTGCCTTGGGAACAACAACAACAACAAAAAGACATGCACCACCATGCCTGGAAAAAACGGTAACTACTGCATAAAGAATGAGTGCATATCATTTTCCATTTCTTTTAAAAATAGATTTACTTATTTATTTATTATTTACTTATTTATGTGTGTATGAGAGGAAAGAAAGAGAGAGAATGGGCATGATGGGGTTTCCTGCCACTGTGAACACACTCCACATGCAAGTGCCACTTTTGTGCATGTAGATTTACATGGGAAGTAGGAAATTGAACCCCAGCCTTCAGGCATTGCAAGCAAATGCCTTTAATCACTTGGCTATCTCTCTAATACAATTTTCTATTTCTTTTGTCAAGCATGAATAGATTAAGTTTTTCCAACTTTTAAATTTATGTTGTGATGCAAGACTTTCTTTCACCCACATAATGTAACAAACATAATACCCTATATTTCACCTTAAGCCTTAAGAGACTATGCCACTCTCATCTATTTTGTATGTTGATATTGAGTGAAATAACCGTAATTTGACTTTCTAGAATGCCTCAAAGACCATTAGGGCAGTTTTGCCAACAACTACCAGGAATATGAGGCCTTCTTGTAGAATTCAGCCCCTGATGGTCTTCCAAAGGTCTGTAACTAAGTAAGGGGTCCATGCAATACAGGAATTATCCCAGTTACCAATCCTAAGTTGCTGACCTACTCATACATGGTTGGATAATTTTTTTTAAGCAATTAAGTTTTAGTGTGGTAGATTTTACTATAGATGTGCATTGCAATTAAAACTAACGAGAGAGTATGTAAAATATGGCATGTACTACTATTTGATCTTAATCTTGAAATAACCCTGGAAAATAAATACTAAAATGTTTACTCATACAGATCAAGTAATGAAGATCAAAGCAGTGAAATTATTGGAATAAGGTATCACGGATACCATTAGATCTTTCCTGAAGTCAGTATGTGACTTAAATTCATTTTGGAATATGGCAGTCCGGATCATTTCATTTTCACTTGCATTTATCTCCATCAGTAATCAAAGTTGTAGTCAACTAATTCAATTGTCTTAAACCTAATACTTCTGTTTACTATAGGAATAATTCAAATTGTTTTCTTTCCTTCTTATGAAATAGAAGAGCTTACAGATCTCTGCTTATCTAAATCCACTTGTATTTATGAGTAGCTACCACAGTCTTCACTTTTACTTCCAATATCAACTGGGTTTGAATAAAAATAAACTTATAAGGGGTTTTCTAGACATAAACAGAATCAAATCATACTCTAGTACATGGTTTTTGAATATTAAGACTGTACTAAATAAACTTCATTACAGTATGTAATGACACAAATCTTTGTGTTATGTCCATAGCACAGAACAATTAAACAGCTGGAGAGCAGTTCTGATTGCTTTAGTTTCTATAAAACCATTAGTAGAAATTGCAGCAACCTGGACAAAACAGAACTCTAATTGTTTCTATAGATTTTAATGTTCCTAAATTATTTTGACATACTTGTATATTCATTATAATCCAAAATATTTAAACTTTCTAGCTCCCTTGATGGCATTGGGTTCCTAAGTGAATGAGTGAATAGAGTAGCACAATGTACTCAGTGCTAAGAAAGCCTAATGAGCTATGCTTGATTTCCTTATATATTGCCATTCAGTTATAAACCTTAGTGTCATGGACAATGTCACTCAGAAATAGAATCAGTTATTTGTGCAGATTGGCATAAGTACATTTTTAAGGTGTCCTCTCCCTAGTCTATGTTAAAATGTCCAGCTTAGAAATCTAGCCTATCTCCTGTTATGTATAGACAGCTTTAACCTTATTTTAGCCCTAAATAGATATGAACAAATTCAGAGTCTCTGGGTTTATGATTTTATAAGTTAAGGATTTAACAAACACTTAGATGAATGCTACAATGAAAATACCAATATTGTGACTGCATTTGTATGTGTGTAAAACTCTTGGAAAGTTATTTTAAAGGCATAGTCAAGAATGGCTTCTAAAAGGAACTAATCTTTGAGCTGAGACAGGAATGGAGCAATATAAATTCTAGTCTAGAAAATTTGGGGACAGAAACATTAGATAAAATGAATAACAATATCTAAAATTAAAAATTAAGATAACCTGAGAAGAGAAAAGAAAGTTAGTAGAGTTAGCAGTATATATAGCAACTAATCACTGGTAATTGCTAAAGGCATGTCAAAAATGTAGATTTTAGTTTATATGAAAAGAATCCTTTAGATGGCTTATAGAAGGGAACCCTGTGACATTATTGATATTAAGAAAGAAATATTTGAGTTGTAGCATGGAGAATGGGTGCACAAATACAGCCATAGAAGCACAGTAAACTTTTAAGAGATTACTATACCCAGGGAAAACGGTGGCTTGGATACCACAGGAGGGAAAGCGCAATAAAGAACATAAAGTAAGATGGTTAAAGAAGCTTGCTTGCAAAGCCTTCTGGCCTAGGTAAAATTCCTCAACCACCCACACAAAGCCAAGTAGGTATTCGTTTGCAGTGGTAACAGACACTATCACTCTGCCTCTACCCCCAGCACCACATACATGAACACATGTGTAAATTTATAAATTTATAAAAATAAATAAATAATGCATAAATAGTTTCAGGACAAGTGGTGTGTCCTACAAAAATAGTATAAATGAATTCCCAGTCCCACTGCACACAAACACATTTACACATGAGTACTAAAGACATATGTGATAAATGAAACATAACAATTATTAAAAGAATTCTAGCAGATTCTCTTTATCAGTCCAAGGTATCAGAAAGAGTTTAGATAGTATGCTGAATGTAAAGGAATAAAAAAACTATGCAATTAATTAGACTCAATAATTTTACAAGAAAAATAGGTTAAATATGAAGTATTTTGCAAAATGATAGAAAAAGCATTGCTGGGGCTGGAGAAATGGCTTAGTGGTTAAGCACTTTCCTGTGAAGCCTAAGGACCCCGGTTTGAGGCTCAATTCCCCAGTACCCACGTAATTCAGATGCACAAGGTGGCACATGCATCTGGAGTTCATTTGCAGTGGCTGGAGTCCCTAATGTGCCCATTCTCTCTCTCTCTCTCTCTCTCTCTCTCTCTCTCTTTCTTTCTATCTATCACTCTCAAATAAATAAATAAAATTAAACAATTTTTTTAAAGAAAGAGCAGGCTGGAGGGATGGCTTAGCGGTTAAGGCATTTGCCTGCAAAGCCAAAGGACCCTGGTTCGATTCCCTACGACTCATGTTAACCAGATGCACGAGGAGGCACATGCATCTGGAATTAATTTGCAGTGTCTAGAGGCCCTGGCACACCCATTCTCTCTCTCTCCCTTTTTCTCTGTGAAATCAATCAATAAATAAATATTTAAAAAGAAAAAGCACTGCTATTCAGAATATAATAATCTTTTAAAAACAACCAAAGATCAATAACAGAGAAAAATGAAGAAAATGAAGTGATTTTACAATAAGGAAAATAAATGGATTGTTCATATGAAAAGATTTTTACATTATTTGAAAGTCAGAAATGATCAATTAAAATAACCAAAGAACCAATTAATTTTAGAATGCCAATAGTAAAATTCACAGCCAACAATGCCAAGATTGGTGAAAAAACAATATATCTCATATACTGTTTTATGGAAAGTAAATCAATGACTCTTTCATTACTGTGAACAAATACTCAACCAAAAGCAACTTATAGGAGGAACAGGGTTTAATTCAGCTATCTTTTTTTTTTTTTTTTTTTTTTTGGTTTTTCGAGGTAGGGTCTCATTCTGGCCCAGCTGACCTAGAATTCACTATGTAATCTCAGGGTGGCCTCAAACTCACGGCGATCCACCTACCTCTGCTTCCCAAGTGCTGGGATTAAAAGCATGGGCAACCATGCCTGGCTAATTCAGCTATACTTTTGAGGAGAAGTTTCATGGCAGGGGAGGAATGGTAGTTCAGAGTAAGAAGCCACATCCCATCTCACCAGTCTGCAAGAGAATGAAGAACAGTTTCTGAGGCTGGATTATATATTTAAAAATACTTTTAAATATCTTCCATTTTATACAAATAATAAAATAAAAAAATGCAATCTCATACAATCTTTGTTTGTGGAACCATCTGTCCAGTTTTCAGGTTTAGTGTGACTTTTTTAGGGAATAATACCCTAAATCAAACTCTATTATATGTCCTCAATGCTACTTTTCCTTGAAATTTCTTCTACCAAACTATTAGTCCATTATGTTTAACTTCTGAGGACATAGGTAGATTGCCGGCAGATTCTTTGTTAGAATATCACATGAACTGCCTCTATCCCAGTTGCTGGTAATCATCAATCCCATTTGAAAACTCATCACAGTCTACATTTCACTTTGACTTGTTACCTTCCATACTACCACCAGAATAGCCCATTAAGGTCTGCTTATGACCTTTCTAGTCTAAGTTCCAAATACTTCCACATGTCTTCCACAAACAAGTCTCAGAAGGCTATGAAACACATGGTCAGAATTATCATAATGGGAAACAATTTTTATATCATTTACTTTATTGTTGTTGTGAAGATATATCTGACCAAAAACAACTAATAGGAGGAAAAGGATGTAATTTGGCTAACAGTTTTCAGGGGAAATTTTATGGTCTGTAATGCATGGCAGTCTAGAGTAGGAAACAAAACTGGTGTTACATTCTAGAACAATCAGGCAGCAAAGAGAACAAGACCTGGACCAAGGTTATAGCACCTCAAGGCCTGTTCCCAGTGATCTACTTCCTTCAGCAAGTAAGGGTTTCACAACCTTGCTGGTTGTGGTGGTTCACTCTGGTAGGACATTGCTAAACAGGTACAGGCCAACCAAAGGGTTCTGAAACCTTCTGAAACAGCTGGGGACCAAGTTTTCATACACATGAGCCTATGGGGAAATGTTTTGCATTTAAACCACCCCACAGAGTGGGAAATGTTTTGCATTTAAACCACCCCACAGAGCTCAAAATGATTCTCGGAACTATTTTCTGCTATTGACGATACCTTTTTTAAAAAACCAAAACAAACAAACAAACAAAAAAAAATTGCCTATTTGAAGATGTCATCATCAACATTTTGAAACAATATCACATTTCAGTGAGATGAGACAATGGAGAGAAGTAGACAGGTCAGAAACAAAATGAGGTCTGACATGATTTGGAAGGCTGCATAGTAAGAAATTTGCTTTTTGTTTTGAGTAAATTTACATGGGTGAGTGTATCAGACAGATTCAGGTTCACTGAGATGAACTTCCAGACCAGGCACAGTTATGGAGGAAGGGATTTATTGAAGCTTACAGATCCAGGGGAAGTTCCATAATAGCAGAAGAAACTGGCCTGCTTTCACAGGCCTAAAAGCCAAAAGCCACAGCACACTTCAGGAACTCCAGGTAGGCACACTTTGCATATCTTTAGATTGAAATCTGAAACCCACCACCACACCTTAAGATCCACACAATGGCACTGACAGACTCCAGCCAGGTGGCTGCAGATGCAAACTACAAACAAACAACTGAATATATTGGGGGCCATCTATTTTATTTAAACCACCACAGTGAGTAAGTGTTTCTGGATTATATTTTGATAGCATCTGTTGTATTGAAAATATAATTGCATGAAGTCTTTTAGGAAGATAACATGGAAATAATATAAAAATAGACTGCTAGAACAAAGGGTTCAGTTGAGGAAACAGGAGCAAATAAAATTAAAACAACATAGATACAAGTATGGAGGTTCTCTTTTGATTTGTTTTGCTATCTTAATGAAATAAGAAGAAAAGTTATCATCCTAGAGCAACTCTCTTAGAGTACTAAGAGAAAAGATGATAGGGTCTAGTGGTTATTTGGACAGTAAAAGAATGGACTAGGTAAATATTATATTTGACAGAATTAAGGAGCTACTTGAGGATAATGATGCATATTTGAAATGAAAATAGCACAGTTTTTAGAGCTTTATCCACCTAACTTCAACTACATAGGTAGAAGGAAAGAATGAAAGATAATTTATTGTAATCAGAGTTTGGATCTCTTAAGAAAAATAAAATAAATTGAGAATCGGTTAATGATGCAAGCAAAAAAGTAATGATAAAAAGCTAGGACATGTAAGTCAGGTAAGAAATAAAGTGAGAAAATGAGGATGGTGATTGTGGTAGTTTGAATAGATGGCCCCCAATATATTCAGTTCTTTATTGTTTTTAGTTTGCATTTGCAGACACCTGGCTGGAGGCAATGTCACTGGGTAGATCTTAAGGTGTGGTGGTGGGTTTCAGATTTCAATCTGAAGATATGCAAAGTGTGCCTAGCAGGAGTTCCTGAAGTGTTCTGTGGCTTTTGGCTTTTGGCTTTAGGCTTGTTCTTCTCTCTCTCTGCTTGGGCCTGTGAAGGCAGGCCAGCTTCTTCTGCCATTATGGAACTTCCCCTGAATTTGTAAGCTTCAATAAATATCCCTTCCTCCATAACTGTGCCTGGTCTGGAAGTTCATCTCAGTGAGCCGGAAGCTGTCTGCTACAGTGATATATAATGAAATATAATAGGATCATTTAGTCAGAGGTTTTAATAGACTCTGGGAAATTTTGGAGATGAAGAATTAGAGTGAATGGCAATAATATGATTTCCAGTCAGAGTTGTGTTGTCTGACCTTTATGTGCTCCAGAAATTGAAGTTTCTCAGCAATGAAAAAAATTTAATGCCATGTTGTAACTGCTTGGCCAAGAGAAGAAAAGGGAAACAACAATAGGTAGGAAGGACTCAAGCAACAGACAAGCCAGTTGTGTTAGTTCTGCATTATTTTGTCAAAATAAGTGAAAGAAAAAACACAACATAAGTGAGGAAAGATTTATTTTGTCTCATGATTTCAGAAGTCTCAATCCACAGTTGGTTGTCTCCATTGTTATGGGCCTGTGGTTACAGGGTCATGTGATAGAGGAGTTTCCTCACTTCATGGGAACTGACAATTTGAAAAAAACAGATTGGTACTGAATAGTGACAAGATGTACCCTTCAATAACATGATTCCATTTACTTATTTTCTTCAACCAGGCTCTATGTCAATAGAGCCCATTCAGATATAAACTCATGGATTAATACATTGAGGAAGACAAAACCCTCATGGTTCATTAACCACTGAACACTTAAAGCAGGACCAAGTATTCAAAACTTTATATCTTAACCATAACACTATAGTATGATTGTTTTTTTTTTTGTTTGTTTGTTTGTTTGTTTTGTTTTTTTTTTTTTTCGAGGTAGGGTCTCACTCTAGTCCAGGCTGACCTGGAATTCACTATGGAGTCTCAGGGTGGCCTCGAACTCACGGCGATCCTCCTACCTCTGCCTCCCAAGTGCTGGGATTAAAGGCATGCGCCACCACGCCCTGCTATCTATAGTATCATTGAAAGGATAATAAAATGTGTATAAAAATAGCAACTAAGATATGATTTGTGTTTAAAAGGGTGACATTTAGCTAAGATTAAAAGTATTAATATGGGCTGGAGTGATGGTGTATCAGACAGCTTCAGGTTGATAAGATGAACTTCCAGAGCAGGTATAGTTATGCAGGAAGGGATTTATTGAAGCTTACAGACACAGAGAATGATGCATAATGGCAGAAGAAGCTGGCCTGCTTGCACAGATCCAAGGAGAGAGACAGAGAGAGAGAGAGAGAGAGAGAGAGAGAGAGAGAGAGAGAGAGACCTAAAGGCAAAATACCCAAAAGCCACACCAAAACCAAACACACTTCAGGAACTCCAGGTACTTTGCATATCTTTAGATTGTAATTGAAAATCCACCATGACACGTTAGAACAGGACCCTAAGATCTTCCTATTGACACCTCTTCCAGCTGGGAGGCTTTAGGTCCAAACTACAGATAATAAAAGATTGAATATATTGGGGGCCATATATTCAAACTCCCACATTCTACCCCTGGCCCCCAGTAGATTCAAAACTATCACATATTGTAAATTGTAAGCAGTCCAATTTCAAAGGTCCCAACAGTTCTTACCAATTTAAGATAGTTCCAAAGTCCCAAGTCTTATTTGAAATTTAAGATTGTCTCTTAGCTGTGACAACTGTAAAAATCAAACAAGTTATATATACATTCAACATATCATAGCACAGAGTCACCATTTTCAACTGTTGTAAGCCATAACAGGGAGAGACAGGACCAATTCAAACTCAACAACCATCAAGCAAATATCAAACTTCTACAATTCAAATCCTATATACAGACAGTCTCTGGATTTCCTAATCCTGCCCCTCCAGATGGGCTGAGTAGTCAAGGAAACTTCCATTCCTTCCATGGTAGCCCTTTCACAGCCCTGGTACACCCAAAATATCTTCTTGTTTCCATGAAAACCAAGGTGGGTCTTCCAAAGGCTCTTCCAGCCTATTCATGAGGGTCATCATGCCCTGCCTATATGCCATATCTCAGCAGCGGTTCCTGAAACAGTGTGCATTTCATGACCCCTCCGCTCATTTTCCATGTTTCAGAAACCAATACCAGCTGTGTCAGACACAGCCATATTCTTAATTCAGGGATTAAATAAATCATGACCTTGAAGAGCGGGTTTTTTCTCGCATTAATTCTTTCCAAGAGTTTCAATTTCTATCATAGTCTTTCCTCAGGCAAGCTCTCCGTTGTTTTAATGTGAAGCACTTGGGCCATCTTTCTTAAGATTGCTAATGTGTTTGACAATAGCAGTTTAGCTAACCTAAATCCAGTCTCAGTACCAGTAATTTTAACTTGCTTGAGGTTTTACAACTGAAAATCTTAAATCTCTCAGTCCAGTATCTTTAGCCAAACACATAAGTCCATTACAAAATTAACCTTGATCAAAATCTCTGGACATGGGCAGCAGAACATAGCCAGCACTTATGCAAGTAGCCCAGTTCCAACAAAGTCCTATGCAATCTTTCCTTCCCCTTAGAAAGTTCATAACCCAAGCTTCCAAGTACTCTTCTCTCTGCACTTAGCATTTTCAAACTCTCATCAGAACAGTGCATAACATTTGGCTTACCAATTCAGACAGCAACTTCAGTTGCCAGTATTAAGTTCATGCCCATTTCTCCAAAACAAAAGTTCAAAAAAAAAAAAAAAAAAACAAAATCCTTATGATCAGATTCTGTAGTACACAGCTTCAAGTCACTGAGATGAACTTCAAGACCAGGCACAGCTATGGTGGAAGGGAAGGGATTTATTGAAGCTTACAGATCCAGGAGAAGTTGCATAATGGTGGAAGAAGCTGGCCTCCTTTCACAGGTCCAAGAAGAAAGAGAAGCCAGAAGGCAAAACCCAAAAGTCACACCAAAACTAAACTCACTTAAGGAACTACAGGAACTTTGCATATCTTTAGACTGGAATTACAAATCCAACACCACACCTTAGGGGAGTATCCTATCATCTTCCCAGTGATACCTCCTCCAGCCAGATGGCTACAGAAGCAAACTACAAACAAAGAAAACACTGGATATATTAGGGGCCATCTATGCAAACCATCACAGATTGCTTAGTGGTTAAGGCGCTTGCCTGCAAAGCCAAAGCAACCAGGTTTAATTCCCAAAACCCACATAAGCCAGATATGCATGGTGGCATAAGCATCTGGAGTTTGTTTGCAGAGGCTGGGTTTCCTGGAATAACCATTCTCTCTGTGTCTGTCTCTCTTTCTATCTGCCTCTCTCTCCTTATCTTTCTCAAATAAATATATAAATAATAAATTATTTTAAAAATATAATGAATTAGTAACTTTAACCTTGAAATTTTCAGGTGACTGCAATATTCATTGTCTTATTTCTCCTTGGGGCTTTGAGAGAAAGGAGAGTAATAAATTTCAAACCCAATTTTTTCCTGTCACCACAAATGGTTTTGTATGTTGTGAATTTTCTTAGTTTTGGGCTTCTTACAGAGAAGAATTCACTCAAGAGGCATAGTTTGAGCAGAAGTTTACTTAGCAAAGCTAAGCAAAGGAAACATTCCACAGAGATTGGAATGAGGTGTCCCAAGGAAGGGAGGAGCCTAGTGGATTCTACATTGTGAATTTAAATAAGTTCTTTTTTTTATAAATACTTATGAGGTAGGTGGTATATTCATAAGGTAAAGCAACCTTTTTTATTTTATTTTTTTCCTTTTCTCAATTAACTTGAAACTGTGTATAAATACATCATGTGTTGGTACCATCATTCACCTCTTCCTTGCCCCAAATCCACTCAGGGTTCTCCTTAACAGGATTGCTGATATTCACCATGGAATTGTAGATTGAGTTGTGAGAATAGGAGTAAGTCATGGTAGGGGATGGCAATGCCTCTGGATATTCCCTCCTACTATGTAACTTTCCATTCCCTTTTCCACAAAATCCATTGAGCTTTGGTAGATATGTTTTTTTTATTTTATTTTATTTTATTTTTTAATTTTTTTTGTTTATTTTTATTTATTTATTTGAGAGCGACAGACAGAGAGAGAAAGAGGCAGATAGAGAGAGGGAGAGAGAATGGGCCCTCCAGGGCCTCCAGCCACTGCAAACGAACTCCAGATGCGTGTGCCCCCTTGTGCATCTGGCTAACATGGGTCCTGGGGAGTTGAGCCTCGAACCGGGGTCCTTAGGCTTCACAGGCAAGCACTTAACTGCTAAGCCATCTCTCCAGCCTGGTAGATATGTTTTTAAATCAACTTTAGTGTTGACTATTAGCAGCTTCTGGATTTAAGTTTTGATGCATTCAGTGTATCCTCAGTTTCTGTCTATCACCCTGGGGCAGGTTGTCAGGGTTGCCATGGAAGCGGCATACTTGCTCATCCTGCCAATTCCTCTGTGTTTTCATGTGGGCCCTGCTTCTGTGCTAGGGGTGGTTCATCTTCTGGCATGGAGTCAGCTATCTGTTCTTGTCATGTTGATAATTTGTCCCTGGTTCTAGCTGCTTTCTGAAAAAGAAAAACAGATTCTCCAATGAACAGTGAGATCAAGATAGGATAAAGGGCATAAACATTGTTACTTTAGAGATATCTTGATGGATCTAGACTCACTTTGGCCAAAGACTAGTGGGAGAATCTCATTGAAGTCCATAATTTTGGTCTCCATAGGATTGTGACTTGGCTCCCAGTTTCAGCTATGGGTTCCTCTCCTGTGTGTGGATCTCTTAGCCAACCAGAGAGAAATTGGTTACCCACCTAGGACATGTCCTACTATTGCACAGGTGTGTGCATCTTATCATGCTCTTTGCTTGCATATAGCAGGTCTACTTGCTCACAGCATTGTTAGCCACTTTTGCCTGGCACCTCATGTAATACTTTTCAGCACTATACTGACTAACCATCTGGGACCTGGCTTCCTTACAGATTCAGCTGCATTGGAAGCATGTGTTGTCTTCAGAAATAGGGTCCTACCCATACCCTAAGGCAGATAATCAAGTGTTTTGATAAAAATCTGTCTTGTTTTAGGGACCTCATAAGTCTCTCTGATTAATAGCTCAATGTGGGTTGTAACCAGTTAATGGTACTAGGAGTTACAAACCAGGGCCAAATATTTTTAGTGTTGGGCTTCATCATAACATCTCCAAGATACTTCTTTCCAGATGATTCCTCCATGCTCCTATTGAAGGTTAGATCTTTTTAGTCTGCTATCCAGGAGGAAGTTTTCTATGGTACCAATTTATTTTGGATTTGGTTTTATGTATTACACACTCACCCTCCCAATCCCCTCCCTTTGAACCCTTTAATCTCTCTTATCTGACACTCAAGATGTTTTTCAAGTATGCTTGCCTGCAATTCAAGCTGTTTCAGTTTAGGAACCACAGATGAGGGAGAACATGTGGCATTTGTCTTTCTGTTCTTCTATGATGGGCCTGTGTTTGGTGCATATAGATTTATGATTTTGATGTCCTCTTGTAGGACTGTTACCTTGATGAGTAAAATGTGGACTTCTTTGCCCTTTTTGATTACTTTTGGTTTGAAGTCTATTTTTCCAGATACTTATATGGCTATACCAACTTGTTTCTTATTTCCATTTGCTTAGAAAATAATTTCCCATATTTTCACCTTCAGCAGGTATCTATTTGTAATGGTGAAATGGGTTTCTTGAAGACAGAAGATGGGAGGGTGCATTTTTCAGATACAATCTCTCAACTTGTATCTCTTGATAGGAGAGTTAAAACCATTATTATTTAATGTTATAACTGTGAGTTTTGATTTAATCCCTGCCCTGTTGCATGATTTGTGGAGTATAGCAGACAGCTTCAGTTTGCTGCAGATAAACCTCCAGACCAGACACAGTTTACAGGAAGAAGAGATTTATTGAAGTGTGAACAGTCAGGAGAAATTGCATAATGGTAAAAGAAATTGGCCCTCCTTAACAGATATAAGCAGAGAGAATAACCACCAACACCATAAGCGAGCAAGCACACTCCAGGAACTCATAGCAAAGTTCAAGCCCTTTGTATGTCTTTAGACTGGAATTCCAAATCTAGTTTTGGTTAGTGTGTTATTCTTGTTGGATCTTGAGGGGGTAGGTTTCTGAATCTTCTATGTGGAGTATTCCCTCAAGAATTAGCTGTATGTTTGGCTTTGTGTTTATATATTCATAGAGCTGGCTTTTACTATGAAAGGTTTTCCCTTTTACCATATATATTATGAAGGACATATTCAATGGGTACAATTTTTTGGGATGGAAGCCATAGATTTTATATTTGGAGGTAGGTACTCTATTCCAGGCCCTTTAGCCTTTCAGGGTTTCCATTGAATAATCTAAGGTAATTTTTATGAGCTTGTCTTTGTATATTATAAGTTGTTTCTCTCTTCCTTCTTTTAGAACTCTCTTTTTTTTTCATTTTTTAAAAGTTTTAATTATGATGTGCCTTGGAAAGTTTCTTGATCTAGTATGTTTGGAATTGTGTGGGCATCTTGTATCTGGATATGTCTCTCTTTTGAGAGTGGGAAAGTTTTCTTCCATAATTTTGTTGAATATATTCTCCATGTCTTTGGCCTGAATTTTTTCCTCTTCTGGTATACACATGTTGCATCATTTTAGGTTATCTCACAATTACCTAATATTTTATTCACATGATTTTTTAAACATATCAACACTTTTGAACTTCTGAACCATTTCACCTGTCATGTCTTCCAGATCTGAGGTTCTGTCCTCAACGTGTTAACATTCACTGAAGATCCTTCAAGGGCACATACTTCCTTCCTCCTTGATAAAACAGACTTTAACCCTGAAGTGGGTATACCTCAACATAAGGAAAACAAAATGAAACAAGAGACTGAGAGGTCTCCACCAAGGTATTAACTCCAGTTAACTCTGTTATTGAAGGTTTCTAGGGAGGCTTTTACTAGCTCTATTTGATTTTTGTTTCCTGTGGTATTTTTCTGTATCTTATCTATCCCTTCATTGTGTTCCAATTTAAGGCTGTGGTTTGATTTTTTTTAAATACTTTAGTTTATTTATTTGAGAGAGAGAGAGAGAGAGAGAGAGAGAGAGAGAGAGAGAGAGAGAGAAAATGGGCACACCATAGCTTCCAGCCACTGCAAATGAACTCCAGATGCATGTGCCACCTTGTGCATTTGGTTACATGATCTTGAGCAATCAAAGCATCCTCTTTTGGCTTTACAGGCAAGCACCTTAACTCTTAAGCTATTTCTCCAACCCATTTGGTTTGATTTTCTTGATGCTTCTTGGAGTTCATTCTTGCACTTAATCAGCTGGTTATTGAAATCTTCTATTTTTCAATTCACCTTCAATTCATTTATCTCTCTTTCAAGGTCTCTCTAATTTTCTTCAATTAAGTTATGCCTTGTGACAAAAGCTGTTAGATTCTGCTCAATTTCACTTATGTGATTATTGGCTTTTGATGAGTTTCTTTCATTTCATCAATTTTCTTGGTCAGGTTAAATAAGGTCATTGTGCTTTCATTTTGAGATTCAATTTCTGTTGTCTCCTCTGTTTTCATTAGGGACTTCCATTGTGGGACTAGGCAACCTTGGTAGAGATCTCTCAGTCTATTGTTTCATTTTGTTTTTCTTATGTTGAGATCTATATATTTCATGGTTAAAGTCTGTTTTATCAAGGAGGAAGAAGTATTTGCCCTTGAAGGATCTTTAGTGAATGTTCTAATTTGTGTTTGATCTGGATTGTAGTGCTATGATCTTGAGATACACGGGTGGAGGAGGTTGTAAGTGTGTCTGCACCATTGGGCTGGTGGCTAATAGGAGAGCTGTAGTTGGAAGTCTGGAATTTCTTCATCCCATGATCACAGCCATGTCTTGCCTGTGAAGCCTAGCAGCCCATACTACTTGATCCTGCTTCCCTGCTGTACCCAGCTGAGCAGATTGTAGAGGACTTGCTGTACCCCCTGGCAGGTAGTTGCCATATATTCCTGTGCTCCCCATCTGGGGCAGGAGCAATATCACAAGGTGTCATGGGTAGGCAGATGCCAGTTTTGGGAGGGGAGTAGGGGTTGGGAGGGGATTATGGGCCCTGGGCTCCATGGACCACAGTGGAGCTCAGGTCCACAAAATTTGTTGGTGTAAAGGTGTTGGTGAGCAGAGACAGCCAGCAGAGTGGCACGGCAGGATCAGAGGTGGCTAAGACACAAAAGATCTACTGAGGCAAGAGGCAGGCTAGTTAGGGGGACCCATAGAGCAATGTTGACACAGATTGGGTGCACCACACTCCTCACCAGCCCTGAGTGCACAGGCCCCAAACATGCCACCAGGTGACTCTTTTTCTGTCTCAAATCATGGTAGATATGATCTTCCTTTTAGAGTTATACCTCCCATGGTACCCCTAAAAGGGTAGAGGTGTAAAAACCTCAATGTAATGATATTATAATGGCTTGAGATCTTTTAAGGATTCAGACCCTTTGTTAGTGTACATGTGTGGGCTACTGCCCTGATTCCTTAGATTCTAACATGGTGGAAGCAACCTAATTTCAGCTTCAAGAACAAAGGGACATTTTGATTATCAACTGACACAATTACTGAAGTGTAATGGCTATGTTATTTGTTTACCTTATATTTAATATGTCTAAGGGGTTATCTGGGATTGTCTCCTTCCTGGAATAGGTGAAGTACTTCTTTTTTTCCTGTGTGACATATTTTTTTTATTAGTTATGTGTATACTGTGTATACAGCCATGATGGTACCATTGTTAGCCTTCTCCCTGCCATTCCCTCCTGTGGAATGTGGGTGTTGCATTATTGGAGTGGCCTTCAGTTACAGGGGAGAGGCAATGTCTCTGTGCATAATTACCCAACATATGTTCTAACAATCTTTCTGTGCCCTCTTCTGCGAATTTCCCTGAGACATGTTGGGTTCATTTTAGGTCTATTTCAGTGATGGGATGTCTTGGGATTCCATATGTCTCTGCATATCTGATTTGGAAGGAGTTGAGTGTTCTCTGTGTCTGTCTCTCTCACCCTTGTGCTGGTACCAAGTTCACAAAGAAAGCATCTCTTGCTCCTTACCCCACTAACTCTATGGCTTCAGTTAGTGCCCAGGTGGGGCGCAGTGGGATGATTCTTTCTCAGGTTCTGTGTCCATCTGAAAAAGAGAAGCAAATTCTCCAATGGAGAGTGAGATCAGTGCCTTCTCCCATTCCATATAAATTCTGAGATCACTTTTTCTATCTCTGTGAAGAAAGATGTTGGGATTTTTATTGGTATTGCATTAAATCTGTGTATTGCCTTTGGAAATATTGCCATTTTCACAATGTTAATTCTGCCTATACAGGAGCATGGGAGGCCTTTCCATTTTCTCAAGTCCTCCTCAATTTCTTTCTTGAATGTTTTTATGTTTTCATTGTAAAGGTCTTTTACCTCCTTGGTTAATGTTATTCCAAGGTATTATTTATGGTATTGAAAATGGGACAATGCCACTTATTTCTTTCTCTGTATATTTGACTTTTGCATACAGAAAGGCAACTGATTTTTGTGCATTGATTTTGTATCCTGCTACTTTACTAAAGGAGTTAATCACTTAAGAGTTTGAGATGGAGGTTCTCAGGTCACTTATGTAGACAGTCATGCCGTCTGCAAATAGGACTAACTTAACTTCTTCCTTTCCAATTTATATTCATTTTATTTCTTTCTCCTATCTTATTGCTTGAGCTAGTACTTCCAGTACTATGTTGAAGAGCAGAGGTGAGAGTGGACACCGTTGTCTTGTTCTTAATATCAATGGGAATTCCTTCAGTCTCTCCCCATTAAGTATTATTTGGGATTTCGAAGCTTTATATATAGCCTTTATTATATTGAGACATAAACCATCCATGCCTATTTTCTCCAATGTTTTGATCATGAAGTAGTGTTGTATTTTGTCAAAGGCCTTTTCTGCATCTCTTGAGATGATCATGTGGTTTTTGTGTTTAACTTTATTTATGTGGTGTAATTCACTGACAGATTTCCATATGTTGAACCACCCCTGTGTTCCTGGGATGAAGCCTACTTGATCCAGGTGGGTAATGCTTCTCATGTGCTGTTGAATTCGGTTTGTGAGGATTTTGTTCAGGATCTTTGCATCTAAGTGCATCAGGGAAGTAGGCCTGTAGTGTTCTTTTCTTATGGCATTTCTGCCTGGTTTTGGTATTAGGGTGATACTAGCTTCATAAAAGAAGTTGTGCAGCTTTCCCTGTTCTCCAGTTGTTTGGTACAATTTGAGAAAGATTGGTTTCATTTCTTCCATGAAGGTTTGATAGAATTCAGCTGAGAAGCCACCTAGTCTTGCACTTTTCTTTTTAGGGAGGTTTTTGATTACACTTTCAATCTTGGTGTATATGACAGGTTTGTTTAGGAGATTAATCAGCTCTGAGTTTAGCTTTGGTAGGTGGTATGTATCCAGGAATTCATCCATTTCTTCCATATTATCTAATTTTTTGGAGTAGAAGTTTTTGAAGTAATTCCTAATGATTCTCCCAATTTCACTTATTTCTGTTGTGACCTCTCTTTTTTCATTTCTAATTTTGTTAATTTTAAAAGTTTCTTTTTTTTCACTTGGTGAAATTGGCCAGGAGTTTATCAATCTTGTTTATTCTTTTCAAATACCCAACTCTTTGTTTCATCAATTTTCTTAATGGTTTTCTTAGTTTCCAGTTCATTAGTTTCTGCTCAGATCTTAATTATTTCTTTCTATCTGGAGCTTTTTGGGTTGGATAGTTCTTGTTTTTCCCATGCCTTTAGGTGAATGGTTAGGTAATTGATTTGGGATCTCTCTGTCTTTGTTATGAAGGCATTTAGTGCTGTGAAATTTCCCTGAGGACCACCTTAATTGTGTCCCATAAGATTTGTTATGTTGTGTTCTCATTGTCATTTATTTGTATAAATTTTGCAATTTCATTTTTTATTTTGTCCACTACCCACTTACTGCTTAAGAGTGTGTTGTTCTATTTCTAGTACTTGGTTGGTTTCCTTGGGCATCTTTTGTTGATTTCTAGCAACACAGCATTGTGATCTGATAAGCAGGAAGTTTTGTTGATCCTCCTAAATATATGGAGGCATGCATTATGACCCAATGTATGGTCTAGTTTAGAAAAGGTTCCATGGTCTTGACAGAAGGATGTGTAATCTGTTGATTTGGGGTAGATATCTCTGTAGATGTCCATTAGGTCTAATTGAGCTATGGTGTTGTTGAGCTCTTTTACTTCCCTGTTAATTTTCTGTTTGGATGATCTGTCTATTACTGATAATGGTGTATTGAAGTCCCCAGCTATGATGGTGTTTGTGGTTATTTCTGTTTTATTGTAAAATAGGTTTTGTTTTATGAATTGTGGTGCATGAAAGTTAATGATTGTGATATTCCCTTGAAGGATTATTCCCTTGATAAGTAAAAAGTGGCCTTCTTTGTCTTTTTTTGATTACTTTAGGTTTGAAGTCTATTTTATCTGATATAAGTATAGCTACAACAGCTTGATTCTTATTTCCATTTGATTGGGATATCATTTTCTACCCTTTCACCCTGAGGAGGTGTCTGTCTTTAGTGGTGAGGTGGGTTTCTTGAAGACAGCAGATTGAGGGGTCTAATTTTTTGATCCACCCTGTTAGCTTATGTCTCTTGATGGTTGAATTAATGCCATTAATTTTGGGGGTAACAAATGTGAGATTTGATTTAATATCTACCATATTGTGGTAGTTTATGTGGTTTGATGTTTTCTTGGCCTTTGTAATTTCTGTGTCTTCTTGAAGTTTTGTTATTGTGATCTTCTTTTTGTTGGCATTTGAGGTTGGTTATATGTATCTTCTGTGTGGAACATTCCCTGAAGTATTCTCTGTAGGTTTGGCTTTCTTTTCATATAGTTGTAATGCTGATTTTTACTTTAGAAAATTTTTTCTTTTACTATCTATTATGAGGGATCCTTTTTATGGGTAGAGAGCCATAAATTCTTAGAGTTTGCAGTGTTCCATTCCAGTCCCTTCTGGTTTTAGGATTACCATTGTGAAGACTAAAGTAATTCTGAGGTGGTTTCCTTTATATGTAATGTGTTGTTTCTCCCTAGCTACCTTTAGGACTTCCTCTTTGTGATCAATGTTTAGAGTGTTAATGATAATATGTCTTCAAGATTTTCTGGTTTGGTCCAGTCTGTTTTGGTTCTGCTAGATTCTTGTAACTTGATGGGACTATCTTTGAGAGAGTGGGAAAGTTCTCTTCAACAATTTTGTTGAATGAGGTTTCCATGTCTTTAGTCTACATTTCTTCCCCTTCTGGTATTCCCATGATCCGAATGTTGGGATGCTTAAGGGTACCCCACAGTTCCCTCATGTTCTGTTCACAGAAATTTTTGAACTCTTTGAAACTTTTGGATTCATGAACTGTTTCTTCTGTTTTGTCTTCTAGGTCTGAGTTTCTATGCTCCACATGACTACCCCTATCCTTGAGAGCTTCTATAGAGTTTTGGGCTTGTTTAATTTGGTTTGTATTTTCTACTACTTTTAAATGCCCAGCTTCCCTTACTTTGTTTAATATGCATATAACATTAATTTGCTTATGTATGTTGATACAAGCTCATATTCCAGGGATAAATCTTCCTAGATCATGTTCTATAATTTTTTCTTCAATGCATTGTGGAATTCAGATTCCTAATGATTTTTTTATATTTACATTCCTCAGTGTAACTGGCCTATATTTTTCTGTGGGTATCATTAGTTTGGTTTTGGTACCACAGTAACATTGACTTTAAAAGTAAAATGTCTTTGGAAGTGTACACTCGGCATTTTTTGGAAGAATTTAAGAAGGACTGAGTTATCTTGAAATGTTTAGGTAGACTTACTTAGTGAAGACATTTGGCCATCTCGATAGTAGACTTTTTATTTATTTATTTATTTAGTTATTTATTTAGCTAGTTGGTTAAGAGAGGAGAGATAAAGAGAGAGAGAGAGAGCACACCCGGGCTTCTAGCCACTGCAAATAAACTCCAGATGCATGCACCAACTTGTGAATGTGGCTTTTGTGGGTACCTTTGTCCTTAGGCTTCACAGGCAAGCACCTTGGCCACTAAGCCATCTCTCTAGATCTTTTGATAAATCACCTTGTACATCTCTATGGTTCAACTTGATAGGTTGTATGCTTGTAGGAACTTGTCATCTCTTCTCGGCTGTGTAATTCCATTGTATCTAAATGGTGACAGCAATTTCTTTTGCTCTTGCCTTTTGGTAGATTAGTTGTTTTGATATAAGATTTATTTGTCCTCTCTGAGTTTTAACAGTCTTATCAGTAATATATATTTTATAAATATCTTAGTTTTGTGACATTTTCTATTACTTGCATATTGTCTGTATCTTCAATATATACAAATGTCACCCAATATGTGAAAAGATACTCAGTGTCACTTCTTTTTTTTTTTTTTGGTTTTTCGAGGTAGGGTCTCACTCTAGCCCAGGCTGACCTGGAATTCACTATGGAGTCTCAGGGTGGCCTCGAACTCACGGCGATCCTCCTACCTCTGCCTCCCGAGTGCTGGGATTAAAGGCGTGCGCCACCACGCCCGGCTTTCAGTGTCACTTCTTAATAGTGAAATGCATGTTAAAATCAAAATTATATATTACTTCATACCTGTTAAGGTGACTATTAAAAACAAAAGACCTATTTTCGTGGACATTTAGAAATTGAAGATTATGTGCAATATTTCTATAAATACAATTATGAAAACTTTTAATGATTCATCAAAAGTTTAAAAATAAAATTATTATTTGATCCAACAATTCCAAATTAGATATATTTCCTTGGAAACAAAAATGAAGGCCTTGAAAAAATCTGAGCAACTAGCATTCCTTGCCATACTATTTAAAATGTCAAAGTTGTTAAACCAACTTATTGTGATATGTGCATATAATGGACAACTTCTCATTATGAACAGAATATAGGATGATGATTAAGACTATTTTGTTAAGTGAAATAATTCAGACACAAGAAAAACAAATTCTGCATGCTGAAGAGATGGCTCAGTGGTTAAAGGCACTTGCTTGCAAAGCCAGATGGAGCAAATTTGATTCCCCATTGCCCACATAAAGTGAGACACACAAAGACACACATGTGTATGGAGCTTTTTTTTTTCTGCAGAAGCAGGAGGATCTTGTGTGCCATATTCATATTTACTCTCTCTCTCTTTAAATAAATAAAAATACAATAAATAATTTGAAATAGAATCAATTCTGCATTATCCCTCTTATATGAGTGAATCAAGCTGAAATATCCAAGTTGAATGGTGACTTCCAAGGATTACATGAGAGATGAGTAATTGCAAGGCAGTGGGCATTGCCTTTCAATTATTTAGTAAATGGTAGCAATTTGTCATGTAACATTGTGCCCATAGGGTAATAACAGGGTAGATTTTTTAACTAAGTACTTAACAAATTTTTGATTAAAACATGTAGCTGTTGTCATTAAAATAAAAATATATGTGTATACAAACTTATTAAATGCAATTAAGAAAAGGCAAAATAAGAAATGAAGATATTCATAAACATGTAGTTTATACAAAATCAAAACTAGCTATACTCATATAATAAATAAATCTCATCATAACTAAGTGAATGCAATAAAATTATAACATTTTTACCTGCTAGATTGGTAAATACTAAAAGAACATGAAAAGCAATACCTTATATTCTTCCAATGTTTGTGTTATTAGAAATCTTAGCAAATGAAATTAAAAAGATGTGCATATAAAGCATATACATATTTGATGGAAGAAAAGAAAAAAAATCACCATCAGTTCATGACCTAATTCTCCAACTGAAAAACTGATATATATATATCAGTAATAATATATATATCAGTAATATATATATATATATATATATATATATATATATATATATTCCCATGCAATATGTGTGTGTGCACACGTGTGTGTGTGTGTTTGCTATTGTAACACATGACTATGACTAGAAACATTTTAGTAGTCCTTAAATGGTTCATTAATTTTCTTATATTAAAATGTTTAGTAGAAGGGAAAAGTCTCATTGATGATGTCTCATTCTAACCATACAATTCTGTGAAAATTTTACATAATTAGCCAAATGTCTTTGAAGATGAGCATAAATAAGGAATTATTTTACATATTTTATTTTATTTTTACTTACTTATTTTGGTATTTTGAGGTAGGGTCTCACTATAGCTCAGGCTGACCTGGAATTCACTATGTAGGTTGGCCTCGAACTCACAGTGATCCTTCTACCTCTGGAGGTCTGGGATTAAAGGCGTTCCCCACCATGCCCTAAATAAAGCATTTCTGAGGAAAGTTCTCACTCTAACCCAGGTTGTCCTGGAACTTATTGCTTAGTTGAGTTTGACTTTTGACTCATGGTAAGCCTCCTACCTGAGCCTTTTGAGTCCTTGGATTAAAGGTATGAGCCATCATGCCCTGAAAATAAAGCATTTTGAGATTAGGAGATCACTCTGGGCTATATACATGAGCCCAATGTCATAATAAGTCTCTTCTATGGAGAAAAGAATACCCAGATACTACTGTTAGATAAATTAAGGTAATGGTTGAAACAGGCATTGGAATGATACGAGGAAGTAGACACAAACCATGGATTAGGGTCAGTAAGAGGACATAAGTGTATACCTCATTGGGAATACGACCAAATTGCAAAATGTTCATCTATTAACACATTCAATATAAAACTTAAAAATGCACATTTTGACATATAAAAAAGGAGCTAAATGATACAATAAAATGAATGATATTGAACATTTTTTTCATATGTTTATTGTCCATTTGCATTTTATTGTATGAGAACTATCTTTACATTAGCATATTTATTGATTGGATTTTTTTCCTTTGGTACTCTTTTGAGCTATTTATGCATTCTAGATATTAATCCTGTCATATAAATAGCTAGCAATGATTTTTTTCCCTTTCTACAAGCCATCTGTTCACTTGATAAATTGGTTCCTTTGCTGTGAAGATGCTTTGTAACTTCATGAAATTCCATTGATCTATTTGTGCACTAGAAAATTATAAATTAAAACAACAGAGAGATTCCATTTCACTTCAGTCAGAGTATCTACTATTAAGTAGATATGCACAATACTGAGCCCAAAAACATTTTGACATGGATGATGGAGGATGTCAAAAAGAAAGAGACATCAAGTACATTTAAAAAAATATCTTTGTGAATCCATCACTAAAGTCAATGGATATTAACCAGTGTTTTCATTTGAAACAAGTCAATGAAAACAATACTCCATTAGATATTCCAGAAAGAACTTGCCCTGCCAAAACCTTGAATATATCCCAATTAGTAGATTGCATACTTCTGACCCACCAGCACTGTGATAAAAATAAATGTGCATTGTTGAAAATCACAATGTTTGTATAAAAAAATGCTGATTCTGGGAGGAGAATTGAGGGTGCCTAGTTCGGGAGTTTGTGACTTAATTTACTCTTCATAATCTTTTATAGATTTGCCAATTAACTTTTTTCTAATAATGTGTGATTATAATCATGCAGCATTATAGAAATACTGTCAAGCTTCTTGGTAGTATATTATTGTATTTATGGATTAATGCATATGAGAGCTGACATCTTTCATAAATTGCTTTTCTATCAGGAATATGTTATTATTTCTATTTTTACATAGGTCATTCCGTGTGCTTTAGAGAAATTTTCATACTTTACCTTTAGAGTAAATCTGATACTTTACCTTATTTTTAACATATTTCCTCTTAATTATATCATTAGTTACTTGTAGTTTAATTAATGTTGTAAATGGAATCCAATTTTGAAATGAAAATTATTCGAACTTCCTGTATTGTGATCTATTTCCCTTCAAAGTAACCTAGGCATTTTAGAATGCTATGAAAATGCATGGCTAGAATGATAATTGTTTTCTTTTTTTGGTACTGTTAGGAAAGCTAAAGTCTGCAATGTGTGATTTCAAGGGTTTTGATCAAAACCATTTGATTTACTGAATGCATCTTTCTTCCATTTTTTATATAATCATGCATTTTCTTCTTTAATATCTCATAGGAAAATCAATTTAATTGCTTAATATTTCAGCATATTCTCAGCCTAGAAAATGTCTACTTTGCAATAACAAATATTTCACATATCACTAAATTCATTGTGTTAATATTTTAATTAAAAAGTTCACATCTCTGGTCATAAATATCAAAAGTAGATTTTCCTCATAGTAACCCTTGTTATGTTTCAAACTCATATTAATTAAAATAATTTATTCCTGTATTTTAATTGAAATTTCAATTATAAAGATTCCGGTTCATAAACAGTCAACAGAACTCACTGTCATGTCCTCTTGGCCACCAAACTTACAGGAGAAGGGTAATCCTAATGCCAAATTCCAGATTTGCCTTTATAAACAAGGATTTTGCAATCATGTATTATAATTTGTTTTAAGTCATTTTTGGTTGATTACATAGTACAATTCAAATGTTCCAAATTTTCTATAAGCTTTTCCTAATACTAGAAAGAAATAAATTTTAAAACTTCCAGTATGTCTAATTACATGCATTCTCATTCCTAGGATCATTTTCTTCTATATATCTTGTATGTAGTTTGATTATTTTATCTATTTTCAAAGAACTAATATTAGTATTTGCTGAAACTCTCTACTGTTTATTTCATCTCCATTGTTCTTTGCTGTTTTCTTCCCTCTGTGATGGGGAGTTTCTTCTGTTATTATTTTTCTAGCTTCTAGAGTAGAACATCTAGCACATTAATTTTTAATTTCTTTTTTTATAATGTATGTATTTGTACCTGTACTTTTACTAATAATTCCTATTTTGGTTACATATGACAAATTTTGATAAGCAATGTTTTTCTTGGCCTTCATCAGTAAATATTTTATAATTTCATCATGGTTTCTTATTTTATCTACATGCTCTAGTAGTCTCTAGATTAAATTTTTATATATAAAAGCATTATTGATTTCTCACTTTTATTATATTATACTGAGACACTATTTTCTGGATATTTGGAGTATTTAAAATGCATTGAGAATGACTTTGTTAGAAAATAGTAAACAATACATATCTGTTCATGTTTTATAGCTACTTAAAAATAGTGTATTCTGTCTGTAATGCTCAAAGCAAATTGCTAATCAAATATTTTGAGACTTGAGTCTTCTAGCAATTGTTTTATCTTCCCAATTAAGTTATTTATAAGTCATTAGAAATTTATTAATTTCTATGTAGACATGATTTCAGTGTCTGTGAATTTACTTACTTGATGGAATGCAAATTGGATGAAATATTATCATTTTGCTAGATATTTCTTCATTAAAAAGTACATATTATAACTATGCCCACCTCAATTCAAATTTTGAAGTTCCAACTGCTAGCACCTCAGAAAGAGAAAATTTAGAAATAGGTCCTTTTGGAGGTAGTCAAGGTAATGAAATAAGCAGAAGAACACAGTGATAGTGATTAGTATTCCATAGTACTTGGACTAATATTCCCTAGTACTAGTTCTAGATCATAAAGCCATCACTGATAGCCTAGCCTAGCTTGTTGCATCCCTTACCCTGAGCTACAAACTAGTTAAAATGTGGTAATATGAAGGAAATATGTTAAATGAAAGTGAGACTCCATAGTAAAGATTCCATCAAGTTGTCATTCATGATAATGTGGGCCTTTGATCAGATTCGCATGTTTCCATGTTCTTGTAAATAACCATCATCTAAGCTTCTCCAAAAAAGACCAATTTTGTTCACTATGTTGGGTTTTGAAGATTCCTTACTTGGTATTATAATAGATTATATATAAAATCCACTCCCAATAGCCTCAACTGGTGGTATTTTAGAAAAAAATGTGAGGCCTTTGGGAGGTGGAGCCTTGCTGGAGGAGGTGTGTTGCTGGGAATGGGCTTAGGGGTAATATAGCCCAGCTCCAAACCCACTAGATAAACTACTTCCTTCCCATAGTTTTGGACATGTAACACAGGCTTCTTGTTCAGGTCTGTCATGCTTTCTCCACCATGGTGGGACTTCCTTTGAAAACTGTAAGCTGAAACAAAACCTTTTTCTTCCCATAAGCTACTTCTGGTTAGGTAATTTTTTTTTTTTTTCCCAACAATGAGAACTCAACTGTTACAGTTCTGTTGCATGTGCCATATCTGATATGACTGTGATATGTATTTACATGCCCGCAGGAAAAAGTTCAAGAAAAGGAATGTGTGTACATTTTCCTTCATAAAGATGTTTTATCTTGCTTTTAGATGAATGGGTTCTTAAGTTTTTTCATAATTCCTTGAAATATATGTTCCATATATTTTCATATTATTCCCAAGCATTCAGGGAAACTGACTGTCTTCTTGGCTTCACAGAAATATTGTATGTTTAACAAAGCAATATGAATATCCTACAAAATTTTGTCATTAACATGTTATTCCAGAAATATAGGTCAACATGCTTGTGTCTTTTCACAATGTCAGAATCTACTGAATGACCATGAATTCACAAGTTCCCAATAGCAGCAATTTGTCCGCTAATCCTACTTTTCTTTCTTTCTTTTTCTAAAATTTATTTTGTTTGTCGAGAAAAAGGGTGGGGGAGGGAATGACCATGCTGGGTCATTTGGCCACTACAAACTCCAGACATATGTGCATCTGGCTTACATGGGTCCTGGGGAGTTGACCCTGTGACCTTTGACTTTGCAGGCAAGTGCTTTAACAGCTAAGTCATCTCTACAGCCCTTATCCTGCTTTTCTTGATAGTTGTGGCCAAGGTAATCATAGGTTCTATTATTCCAATCCTAATTACTAATTTAAGTCTCAAACCACACATTATACAGCACACAGTAAATAGCCATAGATCAACATGAAGATACACAGGCAGGTTAAAGAATAATTACAAAAGGATAGAAAATGCAAAGAGATTCAAAGAGGCCTGAGGAGCCAGAGCTAAGAAACTGATTAAAATTCAAAAGCCTCTGTAACTAATAATGAATCCTGCTACAAACAAGGCTGGCTGTTGACTGTAGGCCATAAGCCTGGACTGAGAAGCAGGAAGAAGGTGAAATGAAGCAAAAGACTGGGTTCAGATGAATGAATGGATGGATGGATGGATGGATGGATGGATGGATGAAACAGCCAGGAGACAGCCATATACCAGTTGAGTAGGCAGTATTAACAGCTGGGACAGGCTACATGTGGTGGCACATGCCTTTAATACCAGTACTTGGAAGGCGGTGTTAGGAGGATTGCTATTAGCTCAGGGCCACCCTGAGACTACATAGTGAATTCCATGTCAGCCTGTGCTAGAGTGAGACTCTAGCTTGAAAAAACAATCAAAAACAAACAAACAAACAAACAAACAAACAAACACACACAAAAGCTATACAGAGCTGAGTTGGAGCACCTGGAAAAGTCCTTTGAACATTCACACACCAGATAGATGACAGGGCTATAGAGACCATCATCATTGCACTGCTAGGTGTCCACTTCTTTGCAGGATTCAGGGAAGGCAGTTAACATCCATTACTGGGTCTCATGTGTCTGGATAAGTTCTTAGGCCTTGATTTCCTGACATGATTTTAACATACCTGTGTGCTCCTACAATCCTATTTCACTTGAATATATTTATAGTTTAAATTCATCTCTACTCACAGGAAGAGGTACTCTCTCAGTCTGTGTCACATGGGTGGTAGTGGACAGATTGTGCCTTTCAGATATCCACCAAGATGAAGCATTTTCTTCCACCCTCAAAATGGAGTAAAAAACTACTTGTTGGTTGGAAAGACTGCTTAATGGTTAAGGTGCTTGCCTACGAAGTCCAAAGACCCAGGTTTGATTCCCCCATACCCACGTAAGCCAGATGCACATTATGGCACATGCGTCTGGAGTTCATGTGCACTGGCTAGGGGCCCTGGCACACCCATTTTCTATTTGCCTCTTTCACTCTCTCAAATAAAGAAATAATAAATTATTTTAAAAGAACTGCTTATGAGTCTCTTGGGGAAGGGAAAAGTAAGAAAAGCCACCGTTCTAGATAATATATGGAGTAACATCGAGTAGGGCATGGCCTGATCTCAGAAGAAAGGCAGTCAAGTTTCGTTTGAAATAGGCATAAAGAAACTTTAGCATAGGCAAATGATAAAGATATATATATATATATATATATATATATATATATATATATATATATATATCTTTATCATACAATATATACAATAGATCAGTAAAACAAACAATCACAAAAACCAGTTACTGCTATTCTCTAATTATCAATTTAAAAATACATGCTTCTACCCAATAAAAGCAAATAAAACAAATACCAGTACTAGCTTTTATTTGTTGTGACAGAAAGCCTGAATCCTATACTGAAGCTATATAATGTCGATTTGATGTATTATCAATATCCAAAAACATTCCCCAAGACCTTCTGTACTATATATTGGCTTAACCACATGAAATGGTTTATTATAAAAACCAATTTATTTCAGGTGTGGAGAGTATGTCTGTAATCCTATTTCTCTGGAGACAGAAGGAGGGCTGCAACCAACTAGAGGTAAGTCTGGTTCATGTTGCTTATTCTTGGCCAGCCAGGACTACACACTACACAGAAAGCTCTTATTCTAAAAGTCCAATAAATGCATATGGACAAATTGACTTAAATATGTTGGCTCTTTAGTGGTGTCAAAGTACTCTGTACTTTCTCTAGGTGTATAAATTGTTTAAGAGATACTATGAACCCTTACTCAGCCCAATATTGAGGCTTTTGAAATAGAATTTTGCCAGTTTTTGAGAGAATTAATCCTATATGTAACTCAGAAAAAGAGGATGAAACCATAGTTTGTGTTTGTGGTTATATGTGCTAATAGAGTCACATTTAACTGAGAATCCCAATGATCATTGGGTCTTATATGCCACCAATCAGGCTATTGGATTATAATTGCCTGGTATGTCTTCAGGAGATAAGGGTAGCTCACTGCTCATATACAACCCACCATTTACCCAGACTATGTATGTCATCATACTAATTAGGCTTTAATAATTAAGAAGTGGCTGGCATGCTGAAAATCTTTATATTAGTAAGATAATAGGAGACATATCAATGAAGTACTGAGTGCTAAATATATCTGTAAAACTGTCATATATATATATGTATATATATGAAATATAAAGATTATATATGTATGTGTGTGTGTGTGTAATCTTTAAAATAGGTGGTTAAATTAAAATGAGGCCATAAGGGCATTCCCTGTTGAAATTTGCCATTATCTTTCTATGAAGAGGATATTTGGACACGCAGAGACACACTATATTTACACCCACCCAGAGAAAAATAGCCAATAAACACTGAAGAGCTGGCCATATGCCACCTAACGAGAGATGCCTCCAGAAAATAAAAGACAAAAAAAAAATCAACAACAAAATTGTGATACTTTAACCTTGAAATTTCTATTTACAAGAAATGCCAATACATGAACTTCTCTTTTAATCCATTTAGTATGTCATATTTTATTATGGTAGCCCTACCAAATTAAACAGCTTTCAAGTAAAAGATTTAGAGGACTTGTCCTTTTACTTCAGAATATAGAAAACATCTTTGGGTTGTACCAGTAGTATTTTATACATTGGCAAAGCTGCTCAACCTATATACTAGATGATGACAGGCAGCCATCTTTGAGTTGGTCACAGTTCAGATAGAGGCTGTAGAAAGGCATCTGTACCACTTAGAGAACATAATCTGGCAGAATGTGTAGTATTGATATTGTGTTTATGTGAGATTAGACCAAAAAATATTATGTAGAGTTCGTTGAATGAGCCAAAGGCTTCACTGTTATATCAACTCAGTGTGTCATCCATCACAGTGATTCATGCACTACTATTTAAATTAAAACAAAAGTATAAGCATAGCATGCATGCATTGTGGTACACAAAATAAAATCTAAGCACCTGTGACCTCCCTCCAGCAATATCTTTACTACTAAGTCACTGATACTTTTATTTCTTGTGGGTATGTATTTGTGTATATGTATGACATGTATGCATTGGTGCATATTTCCTAGTATTCTGTTGTGCAAGTCAGAGCACAACCTTTGTGTGTTTGGCCTCTCTTTCTAACTTCTTTGGAGGGTTAACTAGTATAGCCTTCTGCTGCTTAGGTGATTGTAGAATATACTGGAGCCACTTCCCATTGTTGTAGGCAGAGCAAGTTGGGATCATAGATCTATGAGGCACATTGCACCATGCTTTATGGCTTTATATGGGCACTGAGGAACATTGAACCAAAAAATATTATAAAATAGTTATACACGAACAATTATTTTTTAGTTTTTCTTGTGTAAAAATGTCATTATTTTATACATGCACTCTGAGTCTTTCCTTTTATATCAAATTTGCTAAATACTATTGTAAATTCCATTGATATTCTTACTTATAGCTAGAGTTAAATCATTTTTGAAGCCAAATAACCTTTCATTATATTAATGTATAATTTATCAGGCCCTTTCCTAGTTAATGTAATTTGCCTATCTAGATTTTTTCTATTGTAAGTGATGGTGTTATTGACATTATTGTATCTAGGTGGAACCCAATTAGCAATGTATGCATGCATTGCCCTGCACCTCCTTCAATACTTTGCTATATTTTTTACTTATTGCTCATCCAATAGGTCAAAAATTATATAAATATTGTCATTATTTCCTGCTCATTAGTGATAAAAGAGCATTACTTTCATATACTCAATGAACTTTCCAACAAAATGTCTTTCATGCATTTTTAATTTTTAATTTTTTCTGTTGGTTTTGCATTTTACTGTTTTATATACATTTTTTATATATTTTTGGATGCTTACCCTTCATCATTACCTACGTGAAATATACTTTCCCAGGTTTTAGTGGTATTTTAATTCTTTTTGTAAGGCTTATTTGATGACTAGAAGTTCTTAATTTTAGTAGAGTCATATTTTCTCTTGGTTTTGCATTTTGCTGTTTTATATACATTTTTACATAGTTTTGGATGCTTATCCTTCATCATTAACTGTGTGAAATATACTCTCCCAGTTTTTTGAGGTATTTTAACTCTTTTTATAAGGCTTATTAGATGACTAGAAGCTCTTAATTTTAATAGAGTCATATTTAAAATCTTCTACCTTGTGTTAAGGACTGTATCTTAACTATGATTAAGTCTTACACTGTGAAATTAATCACAAAACAGAAAATATTGAATTATATTTTCAGTGCTGAAAAGTAGACAAAGCCATATATATATATGTATATATATATATATATAGAAACATATATATATATATACATATATGTATGTATATATATATATATATATATGGAGAGAGAGAGAGAGAGAGAGAAAGATACCAGAACTTGGATAAATTATCTACATATGTGGCATTCAGACATTTTAGGGATAGCAAGGTCTGACAGTAAAAGTGATGAATGTTCTTGAGCCTTCTTTTGCAGTCTCCACTTTGTTAGAGGTCAGAGAAGGATCTGGCTTCTCTTCATCTCTTTCTGCCCAAAGAAGATTGCTCCCTAGATTTCTTTTTGTTTTTTCCCTAAATTCAACATGAGTCACTCTCTAGAAGGGAGTTCTCCTTTCTTATTATATTTCCCTTTCCTGGAGGATTAAACTTGATTTCCTACATAGAAACCATATGTCATGGCTGGTTAGATCCACCCTAATAAAGAGCCTAGAAAAGTCTCCAATCTAAGTCTCTAGGTAGAATTTTCCATTTCTCTTTTTTTTTTTATTTTTTTGTTATTATTTATTTATTTATTTGAGAGTGACAGAGAGAAACCCCTCCTGCTATACTGGAGATTTGACTTCCTTCTTCCTTCTTTTAGTTTCTACCCATAATCTAATAAAATACTCTAAACTTGACTCTGATCATTCTGTGAATTCATATAGGTTCATATGTACAGAACCCAATTCCCATATTGGCAGGAAATATCAAAGATAGATTAAAATGCTACTATTCTGTTACACTTATAGAAACATAGTAAGGTACCCTGGGTATATGAAAACAGTAGCTTTCATTATAGAGTTTACCTAACAAATTCATTTTTATTTCCCTTCATCCTTTCTCCTGTACCTTCCCTCTTCCTCCTTTGTGCCCTTTCCCACCATAGGATTCTTAGCTCTTTAATGCTACATGTGTTTTTTCCTGCCTTACTCATCATCTCTTATTCCTCTATCATTGTTTCTTATGTAGTATCATATCCCATACCTACTTTTAATCCTCTGAATGAATAACATATATAAAACCCTTATATGTTAGGATTCACATATGAAAGAGAAGATGTAATTTTAACTTCCTAGTTCTGAATAAATTTACTTTATATGGTCTTTTCTACTTCCTTTTTTTAAGGTTTGGGAGTGACCAAGACCACGAATACCACTCTGTGGCAAAGTTGGAAGCTTTTATTTGGGAAAAGCATAAGCTGCCAGGACTGACTCTCAAGAGAGGAGCACAGCAAACCTGAGATTCCACAGAGAGGGGGCTTTATAGGGCTGTTCAGTTGGGGGAAGGTGAGGAAAGGAAAAGTTAAAAATCAAGGTTTCTTTAGGGGAGATCTAAGATAGGCAGGGTGTGACACCAGAACAGTAACCAAGTGACTTACAGAAAATCATGACCTTGGGGGGAGGGGCATTGATAGGCAAGGACGGGATAATGGATGGTGGTTCCTTGAGGAATAACCTACTACCTTATTTCTTTGTCACCACATGGTGACTCCATTTTGGGAGCCTGTCCCAAACTAACTTTCCAGCTTTTTGTTAATGATAAGATATGAAGGTTAATTTCTTCATACTGACCATAATGGCAATAAGTTCTTATGTGAGAGGGTGAATAATTTAGTTGATGGGTCTCCCTTCAGGGAAGGTGATGAATAGAACAGCAATAAGCATGAATGAGTAAATACCTCTGTGGAGGCTATAGATATTTATTACCTGAGCTTTTTATTAGATTCACCCTATAATCTACAAAATAAAGACTAATTATAATCCCCAGTAGAGAATATTACCATGATCTCTAAAAATGGAACTGAATTTTTAATTTCACCTTTAATGACAGGTTTTTTTTTTTTTTTTTTTTTGCTATTTCGATAAGTTTAGTAATATTTACTTTTTCTCTTGATGAGGATGGGACCCACGGTGTTTCACATGCTAAGATAGGTTATACTACAGTGATATACTCCTAATTCTATATTCACATTTTATTTTGTTATTTTGGTACAATTTCTGCTGACTTTAAATCTATATGATTGTCACTATCAGTGTAATGCATTGCTACATGTTTGTATGTCAACACCTCAATAGGAAAAGAATCAGCCGGGTGTGGTGGCGCACACCTTTAATCCCAGCACTTGGGAGGCAGAGGTAGGTGGATCACTGCAAATTCGAGGCCACCCTGAGATTATATAATGAATTCCAGGTCAACCTGGGTCAGAGTGAGACCCTACTTCGAAAAACAAACAAACAAAAAAAAAGAATTACTAGGATATGCCTATACTAAAGAATTAGCTCCTGTATTTATGAAGGTAAAGAATATCCAAGATCAGCAACTGGCTAAATTTTGCATAAGGACCAAAGGCATGAAAGCCCAATGATTTTTATTAAACTTATTGATTTATGAGAAAGCAAGAGAGAGATAAAGAGCCAGATACAGAGAAAGAGTATGGGCAATCCAGTGCCACCAGGCACTGCAAATAAACTCCAGACACATGCTCACCTTGTGCATGTAGCTTATGTGGGTACTGGGGAATTGAACCTTGGTCCATTGGTTTTGCAAGCAAGCATCTTAACCTCTAAGCCATTATTTTTAAACCGCTAAGCCTTCTTAAAATTAAGCTTATCTATTTATTTATTTATTTAAAAGTTCAATGATTTTTCATAATGTAGGTCCAAAATGAAATATGTCAGGCTAGATCCCACCTGTAGTATACAACTTAGATCACTGAGATGAACTTCCAAACCTGGAACCTTTATGGAAGAAGGTATATTTATTGAAGCTTACAGATACAGGGAAATTTCTATGATGGCAGAAGAAGTTTGCCCCATTTTAAAGGATGAAGCAGAGATAGAGAGGAGCCCCAAGTAAAAAAAAAAAAAACCCAAAAGCCATACCACACAAGCACACTTCAGAATTCCAGGTGGAATCCATGCACTTTGCATATCTTTTGGTTGGAATCCACCACCACACCTTAGGGCTGGACCCTAAAATATAGGCAGTGGCATCTCCTCCGGCCAGGTTGCTGGATATCTAGGAAGCTTTAATGAACTCCTGAATCTATTGGGGGGGGGTATGTATTCAAATTACCACACCACCTATATGATTTTGTTTGAGTCTTAAGAAATATAAAAAAAGGCAAAATTCCCAACTTAAGGCAATTAGGTAAGAGGACATCTTATTTTTGGGATGGACAGATTTTAATCTCATTCGTAGCATGAGGGCCACCTACATTATGGAGGGGAATTTACCCAGTTTATAGACTTAAATGCTATTTTCTTTAAAGGAAATGTTCATAGAAATACCTAGAATAATGTTTAATAAAATATCTGGCTACCTTTTAGACCAGTCAAGTGAACACATTATTGAGGGGAATTTGTTTTACTTATTATATTGACTCAAAGGCATAGTGTCTGTAAATATTCAAAATAATGTTTGACTAAATATGTGTTTCCTCCTACCACATTCATGTTAATAAATAAATTATACATATATATGTATATATATGATGTGTGAATAATCATTTATATACATGCATCCCTCCACACATATGTGTTCAATAGATTTCTTGATACTACCTAAATTTGCTTTTAATGGGAATAGAAAAGATATTCAGAATAATTATGATAATAATAACATTCTTAACACTAATTTTATAAAATTAGATACATATGAACAAATTTATAAAGTTATAAAATAATAAAAAAATAAATGAATGAAATTATACATAATTGGAAAATCACTATAATCATAGTAATGGGATGTGAGTACAATTCATAACTTTAGTGTAATTATAATTATTGACCAAGGATAGTCAAGAATATTTACAGTATATGAAAAGGGACTTCTATTTTTGTACATTAAATACACTCTAAAGTTTATTAATGAAAATTTATAGGGATTCCAATAGAGTAGGACATCAGGCATTAAAAGTTATTGACACAGAAATGTTCTAATATGAATTAACACTTAGTATGTTATTCAAGTAATATGCCAATTAAGCAGAAGAAATGAGTCAATTTAGTAAATTAAACAGGGACAAATTTAGGTAAAACTAAAGTAGGGCTCCTTTATAAGGCCTTCAGAAATAAATTTGTAAAAGGTAAGGATTAACAAATCAGGAAAACATAAAGATAGTAGACACATTTAGGTTTGGGAATGTGTTAAACAGCTCATCACATTTAAAACAATTATATTTTCAATCTTGTTGAATATAAAAAGCTTGACCAGGTAATTTGTTCTGTGTTTAATTTTGGTAGGTGATATTTGTCTAGGAATTCATTTCATCCAGGTTGTCCAAATTGTAGAATAGAGATTTTGAAAATATATCTTGATCATGCTTCCTATTTCCATGGTTTCAGTTGTGACCTCTCCTTTTTTGTTTTTAATTTTGTTAATTTATTAAAGGAATATATTTTTTAAATTTTGTTATCTTATACTCTTATTAAAATAATCTTGGTAATAGTAAGTGGAGTAGTATTTCTTATTAATGATTGTATTATCTATATCACATTTCTGCTTTGGTGTGTTTTGAGTATCCTTGGCGTCTGTGTGCATCACCCTGGCCCAGGTTATCAGGTTCACCATGGAAGCGTCACCCATGCTCATCTTGCCAATTTATCTGGTTTCATCTGGGCCCTGGCTGCTGTGTGAGGGGTGATTCATATCTTGTCATGGAGTCAGCTATTTATTCTTGTCTTGTTAGTATATTATGGTTGTCCTTGGTTCTCACTGCTTTCTGAAAAAGAAAATATGTAGCATCATTCTTCATAGAGATAGGAGAAAACAAAACAGTCTCAAAATTCATATGGAACTACAGATGGCCTTGGATATCTAAAACGATCCTTAGCAAAAGAAACTCCTTTAGAGGTAGCACCATACCCAATTTCAAAGTATACAACAAAGCCATAGTAATAAAAACAGCATGTTACTGGCATAAAAACAGACATATATATCAATGGAACATAATTGAAGATCCATGCCTTAATTCAAGCAACTATAGCTACCTTATCTTTGACAAATTATGCAACAATGCACACTGGAGAAAAGACAGCATTTTCAACAAATGGATATCCATATGTAGAATAATGAATCTAGATCCACTTCTCTCTCTCTTACACAACACACACACAAAATCCATTACAAATGGACTAAGAACCTTAATATAAGACCTGAAACCAAAATGACTGGAATTAAAAATAGGGAATACATGCCAAGATATAGGAGTGGGGAAAGACTTGTTAAATAATTCCCCAGTAGCTCAGGAAAGTAAACAAACATTAAAACATTGGGATCTCATGAAGCTAAAAAAAACCCTTTTGTACAGACAGGCATATCATAAACAGAGCCAACAGACAACCCACATAGGAGAAAATCTGTGCCAGCTATACCTCTGATAGAGGCCTACTACCTAGAATCTACAAAGAACTCAAAAAACTAAGCAGTAAAATAATCAAATAATCCTCTCAAAAAATGGCCCAGAGAACTGAATAGAGAATTCACACAGGAAAAATACAAAGGGTCACTACTCTTTTCTAAAAAATGCTCAACAGCCTTAGCCATCAGGGAAAGGCAACAACCATGAGATTCCACCTTATTCCAGTCAGGATTGTACTCATCAAAAAATCAAATGACAACGAATTTTGGCAAGCATGTAAGGAAAGGAGAACCCTTATTCATTATAGAAATCATTATGGAGACTCTTCAAAAAATTAAATTAAATCTACCGTCTGACCTAGATAAACCACTCCTGGGCATATGCCCTAAGGACTCCACTTTTAACTATAGAGATACTTGCTCAACCATGTTTATTGCCATAAATTCACAATAGCTAGGAATTGGAGCCAAGCTAAATTTCCATCAGCAGAGGAATAGTTAATGAAGATGTTACACATATCCACAATGCAATTCTACTCAGCAGTAAAGAAAGATGAAATAATGAAATTTGTGGGGAAATGGATAGACATGGAAGTTATTATCCTAAGAGTGGTGATACTATCTAAGAAAGTCAAATACCATATATTTTCTGCGTATGTGGTTCCTCAAATGGTCCAACGGAAGAGGAGGGCAAAAGGCAGTAAGCATTAGGATTATGGGCATATAACTGAATGAGACCAGGAAAAAGTGAAAACAGGTGGGGAAAAGAAGAGGTGATACCAGTCAAAATACTAGAGGGAATTCATATTGGGGGTGGGATAGTGGGGAGGCAGGGGAAGAGAGGGCCAGGAGGTGAATTACATAAAATTAATACTAAAGTAGTTAGTACATTAAGAAAGACCTTCCAGGATACCAGTGTAAAAGACATAACCCTCAGTTAAAGGAGTGGAAGGAAGGGCTGGAGAGATGGCTTAGCGGTTAGGCGCTTGCCTGTGAAGCCTAAGGACCCCGGTTCCAGGCTTGACTCCCCAGGACCCACGTTAGCCAGATGCACAAGGGGGCGCACAGGTCTGGAGTTCGTTTGCAGTGGATGGAGGCCCTGGCACGCCCATTCTCTCTCCCTCTCTCTATCTGCCTCTTTCTCTCTCTGTCTGTCACTCTCAAATAAATAAATAAAAATAACCAAAAAAAATAAATAAATAAAGGAGTGGAAGGAAGAGACTAATATGCCCAGTAGAAAGCAGAGAAAGCTTATTCCTAAAACCATAGGTTCTGGCTTGAGAATCACAGGGCCAGAACTGGGTTACTCCTCACAGTGAGCAGTTGGCCAGGAAGATCTGTGAAGTCCCCAAAACAATGCAAGTCATTACCAAGCACTTTGTTACCCAAATCTGCTGAAGACACCAATGGCTGCAATGGCTGCTATCCTAGGATACTGAGAGACCTAATGGGAACCAAGAAGAAAGCCAATCCTCTCCTGACAAGCCTCATGTTGCTGAAAAGTACTGTTGGAACAGTCCTTTAGAACAGTCCTTACTTGGAAGAACTTCCAAACCAAATAGTTTACGGGAGGAAGGGATTTATTTGAAGTGTACAGATCCAGGGGAAGTTCCATCATGGTGAAAAAGATAAAATCCACCACAAAAAGCAAGAGCAAAAACCAGCAGCCAAACAGCAGGGGACCTAGGCAGAACTCTGGCTTGCTCTTTGCATACTTTAGGCTGGAATTCCAGATCAACCCCCAAATACACCTTGAGGCTGGATTTAATTTAGACAAAGAAAAGTGGAACAAGTGAGCAACTATGCTTAAAAGGGTAATTGGATTTATCTGTGAGATATCTTGGATGATCACGCACAGGTTTTATTTTTTTAAAATTAACTTAATTTTTTTTTCTAAAACCAACCAATAATTGCTCAAGGATGTATCATCCTTGGGCTAGAGTGATGGATTAGCAGTTAAGGTGCTTGCCTGCAAAGCCAAAGGACCCAGGTTCAACTCCCCAGGCACAATGTCAGCCAGAGGTACAAAGTGGCACATATGTCTGGAGTTCGTTTGCAGGGGCTGCAGACCCTATCATGCCCATTCTCTCTCTTTCTCTCAAAAAACATAAATAAAAAGAATTATTCTTATATTATAGCTAGTATATTATTCCTTGAGAATAATTAGAATAGAAAATATATTTGAATGTTTAACTACCTTCTAAGTTTAAAAATACGCCAGGCTCATTCATGACTGGAAACCATTAAAGCCAAATAGATCAGTTAGAGAAAACAAGGAATTTAAGAAACATTCAATCCAGAGAGAGAGATCAGTCATAATGAACTTTAATTATGTATGAAGACAGCTGCATTTCTTTTTTGTAAATCTGCTTTGCATCAAGATCCTCAAATTTCAAATTGTCTTAAACCAAAAGCAAGAAACAAATATTTCATTATCCTCAAGAAGACAAAAGGCTTAATAATCAACAATGTTTAGGACTTATTGAAGATCTTCTAGTAGAAATTTGATTAATATTAGAACCCAAAGAGAAAAACAATTACTATTTTTATTTGCAATTTAGAAATATTCTAATTATTTAGTTGTGTGTTTGTTATAACAATTAGTATCAGAAATACATTAAATTAAAATGGCTTTTAACAACACAATTTCTTAATATACAATATTGGGATGTTAGTCAGTTTTAAGTGAATATAGTGACATAAATTGACCAGAAGATTTTACCATATAGTATTATTTCATTCTCATAACATAAGTAATAATAATCAACATTTAATCAACAGTGTATAAGAGTGCCAATCAGTTAAAATTTTCATTTGTCTACTTTGGTTTAGATTTTTAAATTTCATTTATACTTGGTCTTGGCTCTCTATAGATCTCTCAAGGACATAGATGAATATCACCAATCATTGAGGAGAATAGATGTAGACTAGAGACAATGACAATACTTGGCTTCCAAGCATGATGCCCATAATAAGCAGAAAAGGACATGGAAATAACTCATAGAACAAATTATATACAATAGCTGCTAATTTTGGTTAGTGTAATGATGAACTGTTTGAATTTTAATAACAAAAGACTAACTCTCAATTGTAATCAGATTGAGTATGAGAATAGAATTGTTTCTTTTTCCCTGAGGAGATGTGAACACACATCTAATTTATCCCAGATAAGGCACTAAGGACATACCAAAGCTCAATTTCATCAACGTTCAATTTTAGCAAACCAATGAGTTTATTGGTGTTACTTACAGAGCATGGGTGTTACTTACAGATTACTGACAAGAGCAGGTGTGACTCAAAGGCAGCTAAATCACCAAAATGCCCACTGTAACATAAGTGACAACTAAAGGATTTTGCATCTCAGGAGGGGAAATCTGACTGAATCTATGAAGCTCAATCTATACTACTTCAGAGTCTCTTCCTCAGAAGTTGTTTCCTGAAGGAAGAGTCTTGTGACCTTGTAAATTTCACCTCTCCCAGACTTGTTGACCCTGGGAGTCACCTTAGCCTCCCTCCTCCCTGTGGGAGAAAATTTTTCAATTCAGAGGAAATTGCTGCACAATAGATATTGAGGGTTAAAGAGATTGAAATGAGATTTATTAAGATAGATTAATTGCTTCAGCATAAAACTAAGACTAGGTAAAACCTGAGGCAATTGTATAGCTACCACTCAATTTAATTATGCAATTTTGCTTGGGTGCCTAAGTGCTAGGCACTGTCTGATGATAGTAAAGTGTCATAAGGTTAAATTTTCAGTCAAAGTCACCATGTACAGGCCATGAATGTCCACATCAAGAGAATGCATTTTTTCTAATGACTGAAAGGTTTCTGCCAGGCTTATAATGCTCTAGTGCTTGAGAATCAGGAGGAATAAACTAACAGAGCTGTCTATGTTGACTATTGTGAGCAAATTAGAAAATCGTAGAATTTACATCAGAAATATTCTGTATCTGGTAAACGGCATCAATGATTCTATACATAATTAGGGAAATTTATTTTTAATATTAAATATTTTTGAACTGTGATAAAATAGGAATTTTTTTCCATTTATGTTACTTGTACTTACATGCATTCTTGTTTTTGTTTTCACAGTTTACTCCTGACTATTTAGTACTCATTAGTACTAATAAATTTTTATGGATATATGGGTAAATATTAAGAAGAAAATTATTCCATAGTCACAGTTGTTCACTTCTAACCTTAAGAATATGTGGACATGCTAGCTTACCTTAGAAAGGAAAACAAAGATTGAAAGTGGAATTAAGATGGCTAACTATTTGGCTTTAAAATAGGTGTTGTTACCTTGGATGATTTGGGTATGCCCAGTATATTCACAAGAGTCCATAAACATAAAGGAGGAAGGGAAATTATTGACAAAATGTTGTTTCAGAAGAGTTGGTATGAAAATACAATCTCTTAGTGAGCATTCTGTGAGATGGTGTTTGTGTGTGTGTGTGTGTTTGTATGTACGTGTAGATTCTTCTGATTGATTTCATGTAATTTATAGAACTATAAAATAGATCTTTGGTATTTCCAGACACTACATTCATAATAATTTTTAAGCAACAATAGAAAACCAACACAGAAATTCTTTGAGAGCCAGGATAAAATTTCTTGATTTGTGTTTGCATAATTTTAGTTCCCTGTTAGAAAAGCTCATCTAGAAATGCCTGAAGCAAATTAATGTCCTCGGATTGTTGTTTTTGTTCTAATATCTTCAGATTCTTAAATCATCATCATAAATACATGTAAGTAAATACATGTGGTAGCTGTATTCAGATTCCATGTAGTGAAAATGGCTGATATACTTTAAATGGACAGCTTGGCATGGCTTATGGATTGTATATCTATAGCACTGCAGTGTAACAATGTGACTATAGTATTCTTTTGTGTTCTTCTTCCTCACTTGAGTCTCTTTTAACCTGATAATAGCCTAAAAGTTTGAATTTTTATCCTATCTTTGGTAGATTTATTGTAAAATTATTTTGACAAACTATTTGTAAATTTTGAGAATTTAACAAATGTCAGAATGAAAAAGAAATCACTTTTATGTAGTAATTTTTGTGGGACTAGTATATTTATATCTTTTTATTTGCTATGAGCAGAATTCTACCCATCCTTTTACTTATGTTGCCTATGTCTTCCCAAATCAAAACAAACACTAGCTTTCCATTTCTCAGATGGATATTTCAGCAGCTTTTTTCTCTAGCCCTTCAGGGTTAAGGCAATCAGTGCCATATATATATATATATGTATTAAATCGAAAGACCTTGCTATTTTTACTCAGAAATCACTGGTATTTCAGCAGTTCAGCAAAGAAAATCTTCCCTGGCATAAGAACTTAAGGAATAATAATTTTGACTTATTTTCATTAAATTTGCACTGATATTACTTAGTCATTTCTAAAGATACTGTGCCAGATATGAGTGATTTTTATTAGTAAACTTTGTTGTTAGGTATATGGCAAATCTAGTCCCTGAGTTGCATAATCCTAAAATTTCACAAATGCATACATGTCTTATATCCACCACTACATTTTTTTTTCAGAATAGATTCATCACTATATAAGGTATAGCATTCCATTAATTCATGCTCTTCCTCTCCATCTAAACTTCTGAGAACCAATGATCTTTTCACCATCTCTTCACATTTATCTTTTCATGTTCTGTAGTAAGAAGACATCATTGAAGGTTACTTTGCATCATACTGTTCCTAGATAGTTCACATGTTTAAGAGATGAATAACATTCAATTATATAGGTATACTATGCCATATTCATTCATCAGTTACATTTATCTTTGTGGTTTTCAGCTTTCACAATTGTATATAAAAATGTAACTATTTCCTTTAAGTTTTCTTTTGTGTGGAAAACGTTTTCAATTCTTTTCAGCAAAAGTCTAACATGAGTATTTGAACTTTTAGCATTGTTCCATGGCATAGTCATCTATTGACATTTTCTACCTCATTAATAACCATTCTGGCATGCATATATAGTGCACAGGCTATGTTTGCCTGATCATCTCATAATATATTTTAGCTTAGAAAGGAATTATCAAACTATCTTCCCATGTGTTTCTTTTTCTACCAGTGAACAGTTTGCTGTTGATATCTATTCTCACCAGTATTTGATTCTGCCAGTGTTTTTTTCTTCTTTTTTAGTTTGCAATTAGATAGATCAAGGACACATTCTGAATTATTTTTGGAACATGAAAATTCAATGTCTAGTTATATTTATGTATGCTAGCAATCTGTTTCAGGTTATTGTACTACAACTTGCTAAAAGGCTATCCTTTCTGCACTGCACCACCTTTGTTCTATTGACAAACATCATATGACTTCATTCTATGGGTCTATTGCTTTGATCCCTTTATTTTACTGATTTTAATAACTGTAATTACTGTAGCACTTCACTGGATTTTATTAAATTTGCAATTGTAAAATTAGATACATAATTTCAATTTCACAATATTAAAAATATTTTAGGTTTCATTACATTTTATCTTTCACACATGTAGTTTAGAAGTGTGTTATTTAGCCACCAACTGTTTTTATGATTTGCCAGCTGTCATTTTCTTAATAATTTCCATTTTATTCATTCTTGTCTGAAAAACATGCTTTGTTTGCTTCCTGTCTTTTTAAATGGGGCAAGGTGTGTTTTATAGGCCAAAGTGAAGTCTCCCATGGTGAATGTTCCACATACATTTTAGAAGAATGTGCTTTCAACTACTATTGTACAATGAATTTTGTAAATGTCAATTAGATCCAGTTCAACTATATTTTTACTGATTTTCTACCTGCTGGATCTGACAATTGTTGATGGAAATGGTATTGAAGTCTTCAGCTACAATAGTGGACATGTCGAGTTCTCCCTGTAGTTCTATCACTTTTGCCTCCCATATTTTTATGCTCTATTGCTATGTTCATGCATGTTAAAGACTGTGCTGGCTTCTTAGCATTGTGTTATTATATCCAGTAAACTTTCATAAGAAAACTGCCAACCTTTACAATTGGCAAACAATCTCTGAAACAATTACACTTTATTTTGAATTATATTTTTCTGAAATCAAGTTATTTCAGCTATATTTTGATGGCAGTATAACTTAACACCTCTGCTTTTAATTTACTGCAGTTTTATAGTTAAAGGTGATTTATAGTAGATAGCTTACATTTGATTTTAATTTTATATAAACTCTGATAATCTCTATCTTTTCATTGGTGTTGCAGTCAGGTTCACATTGCTGGTAGAAATCAACCAACCAAGAGCAGCTTGTGGGATACAGAGGTTTATTTTGACTTACAGGCTTGATGGGGTAGCTCCATGCTTGCAGAGAAAACAATGGCGTAAGCAGAGGGTGGGCATCACCCCCTGGCTAACATCAGATGGACAGTAGCAACAGGAGAGTGTGCCAAACACTGCCATGGGGAAACTTTCTATAACACCCCTGCCCCCAACAATGCACTGCTCCTAGGAAGCATTAATTCCCAAATCTCCATCAACTGGGAACCTAACATTCAGAACACCTAAGTTAATGGGGGACACCTGAATCAAACTGCCACATTTGGGCATTTATACATTTATAACCTGCCTGTTCAGCACACTTACTACAATGTTTGTTCTAACACTGACTCCATTTATGATTGTTGTTTGTTTTCTTTGGAACTCTTTGTATTGTCAGTGCATATTTTTCTGTGTTTCCTGATTTTAATTAATATATGTGACTCAATTTTGTTTCCTTCTTAGCATGTATTTTCTGTTTTATTTTCTTAGTGATTGGCTAGACTTAACACATATTTACATCTCTTTTAGTTCACCTTTAAATAATTTTTACAAAAGCTATAATTTTAAAACAGAATATATCAATTACCTAATATGCCTTATAGAGCTGGTATCATTCATTTAATTTCAAACTATAGTCATCCACATCATCATTACTTTTAAGTATTTTGAAACAGTATTAGATTGCAAAGAAAAAAACAAGAGGAAGGTATAGAGATTCTTCATATATTTTACTTCACATAAGCATGAATTCCCTCCTTATTAAATGTTCTTCCACTGTGTTAGTTTGAATGTATGTTGCCCATAGTCTCAGGTGTTCTTTTTAAAGCTTCTAAGTTCAATTGCCAGGTGCCAGGAAGGAAGAGGTATCATTGAAGGGCAAATTCTGGGTCCAGCCTTATAGTATGTATAGTGGCAGATGTGAATTCCAGCCTAAATGTATACAAAGGAGTCTGAGTTCTGTCTGAGTCCCTGCTATTTGATGCCCATTAATGTTTGCTTTTGGTGTGTGCTTTGCTGGTAGTAGTTTCTTTCTGCATGGATCTGTAAAAGGTGACCAGCAACTTCTGCCATTATGGAACTTCCCCTGGATCTGAAAGTTGAAATAAGCCTTTCTTACTATAAACTGCCTGTTTTTGATTTTTATCCCAGCAATATGGAACTGATGACAGCATAAATTGGTATGAGAAGTTAGGGTGGTGTTTCTGCTGATAAATCTGACTATATGAAATTTTGTCTTTTGGAACTTTTGTTCTGGATGAATAGGCATTGACTTGGTACTTGGCAAATGAAGACACCTTCCAGAGTGGTATATCAAGTTTTGTAGACTATTGTGATGAGCGATTCAAAATACTAAATGAAGAGAAAATTGTATTAGGAGGCTTGGCTTAAGAACTTCTAAGGGGAAGGAAAGACCAAAGAGAATTTTTCTGTAACTGGGCTGCTTGCATAAAGGCTAACTACAATCTGCTACTCATGCCCAGAGAGTTTGATCAAGGTTGAATTTGAAATTAATTGACTAATGTGCTTGATGGAACATATAGAACTGAGAAATATCAGATTTAAATTGGAAATTTTAAAGCAAGTTTAAAATTACAGGCAGAGACTGGTTTTAGGTTATTGAAGCTGCTATTATCAAACACATAAAGCAACCTTAAGGATGGCATTACTGTCAGGTTCTCATAGCAGGAAGAAAACTTTGGACCAAGAGCAGCTTGTGGGAAAAATGGCTTGTTTTGGCTTACAGACTCAAGGGGAAGCTCCACGATGGCAAGAGAAAATAATGACATGAACAGAGGATGGACATAACCTCCTGACAAACATAAGATAAACAACAGCAACAGGAGAGTGTGCCAAACACCGGAAATTGGAAGCTGGCTATAATACCCATAAGTTCACCCCAACAATACACTGCCTCCAGAAGGCTTTAATTCCCAAAATGCCAACAGCTGGGGACCTAGCATTCTAAACAACTAAGTTTATGTGGGACACTTGAATCAAACTACCATATTCCACCCCTGGCCCTCATAAACTGATAACTATACTTGATGGGAAATGCAATACATTTGTCCAACTTTAAAAGTTGCCATCGTTTTTGTCAATCCCAATGATGTTCAAACATCCTCAGAGTCCAAGGTCTTTTAACTGAGCCATAATACCAAAAAAATCCCCCCAAAACCCATAATGGCACATAATAAATATTCACACTGCAAAAGATGGCATTGGGTATAGCAAAGAAATATTCAACCAATACAAGGTTTAAACAGGGTAAACATCAAACTCTGTAGCTCTAAGTCGAACAACTCTATTCAGTTCTCCAAGTTCAATAATACTAACCAGAAACAAGTATCTGGAGTCCCTATTCTGGCCCTCCAGCTAGGTTATTCACAGTCTTGGAAAGCTTCATCCATGGCTGGCAGCTCTCCTTAGCAGCCATCTCATGGTCCCTGCATCTCTGCTGGGTCTCCAGTGCAACCCACTGTCCATCCTCATGGCTCCATCAGGTCTCCATGAAGGCAATCTAGATAACCTGCATCAAATTACCCATGGCTATTTCCAAACACAAGACTGTGTTGCAAATTCAATGACCCTCTCTTTCCCGAATTTTATATACTCCATAATACCAGGTGGGCTACTAATGTGTTAATCCAGGGGAGAATAAACCGGACTTTGAAGAACAGCAAACTCCTTCAACATTCAGTCCCCTTCAAAAGACTGCATTCACTCTCTTGTCCTAATGCAGGTCAGATGGCCCAATCTCAATGGTTGTAATCTCTCATACAATTGCAGCTGAATGGGCAGCAGTTTCAGCCCAATGATTTCATTTCTGTGCCATATCCCTCTGGTCAAACCTGTTTGTTTCTATGCAATGCAACCATGCACAATTTCTCAGGATATGGCACAACAGAAAGTCTCTCACACAAAGTGCTTCTATTCCAGTCCAGGAAAAACTCTTTCTCACCCTCATAAGCCAAATCTCACATTCCATAGTTCTTCCTGCATTCAAGTCTTTCAACTCTGACCACAATAGTCCATCAAGCTATACTTACAGCACTGCAAGGCATGTCTTAGGCCAAGGTTTCAAATTCATCTACACTCCTCTTAAAAATCATCTCTAAAAGGCCAAAGTCACACAGTTAAGTTTTAAGTAGCAATCACACCACTCCTCTGGTACCAATTTTACTTTTTCAGTCAGGTTTGCATTGCTGGCAGAAAACACTAGACCAAGAACAGCTCATAGGAAAAAAGTGTTTATTTTGGCTTATAGACTTGAGTGGAAGCTCCATGATGGCAGGGGAAACCAATGGCATGAGTAGAGAGTGCACATGTCCTCCTGGCCAACATCAGATGGAAAACAGCAACAGGACAGTGTGCCAAACACTGGCAAGAGGAAGCTTATTATAACACCCATAAGCCAGCCCCAACAATACACTGCCTCCAGGAGGGTTTAATTCCCAAATTGCCATCAACTGGGGACATGCCATTCATAACACCTAGGTTTATTGGAGACACTGAAATCAAACTACCACAGATGGCCTACTGCTTTTTACATTGAAACAATTGAAATGGTGCCAGAGTTGATTCTACCCAGGATAAACTAAAAGGTAGAAATGTAAACTCTTATGTAAGGAAGGAACCTGCTCTTCAAGGTCAAGAATTATTTCATCCATGGATTAACAAAAATATCTATATCCATCACACTTGGTATTGTTTTCATAAGCATGAAAATGTATGTAGTTAGGGTCATGAAGTACACATAGATCCAGGAGCCTCTGTTGAGATGTGACCTGGGAAACAGGTTATTATTTTAAAGGCTGGAAAGGCCAGTGTATGGAGTTGAAGATGGACCATGACTTGCAATGGAGACCTGAAGATATTTTGGATATATCAGTACTGTCAATGAATACCTTGGAGTGCTACTCTCTTGGGATGGAAGTTTTCCCTGGCTATTCAGCCCAGCTGGAGGGGCAGAATTGGAAAATCCAGACTGCTTTCACTGGTCATTGGTTATGGATGTCAGAGTTGAACTGCAGATGTTTCTTGTTTGCCTAATGGTTATTAATTTTGCATAGGTCTATTCTCTCCATGTTGTGCCTTATATATTGGAAATGCTTACTCTGTACCATTATTTATTGGAAGTATGTAACTTGTTTTGATTTTACAGGATTCACAGTTAGATAATCTTAGATCTAAGATGAGACTTAGGATTTTGGAACAGTCTTAAGTTGACAAAGACTATGGGGACCTTTGAAGTTGAACTGAATACAATTTGCAATATGTAATACTAATGAGTCTATTGGGGGGCAGGGGTGGAATTTTGTAGTATTTTAGTAAAGCTTCTAACATGGATTTCCAGCCATGTGGATAGAAGAGGTTTCACTGGATGCAGATCTTGGGGTCCAAACCTACGTTTATTTGGGGCTGGATCTGAATTGCAGCCTAAATGTATGCAAAGTAGACTTAGCTCTGTTTGCCTGATGATTGCTGCCTTTGGTGTTTGTTTTTGGTGCCTGTCTGCTGGATGATGGTAGTTTCTCTCTGTTTGAATTTGTAAAAGGGAGCCAGCCTCCTCCACCATTATGGAATTTCTCTTGTATCTGTAAGATGTAATAAACTCTTCCTCTTATGAACTGTACCTGGGTTGGATGTTCATTCCAGCAACAAAGAACTGACTAGAACACCCACCATAGTAGAACAGTAATTATAATTAATGATTTTCCTTTGAGTCATCCTTATCTATCAGACTTCAGTCATATATATCATTAGGTTTCATTCTTTCTGTTCCACATTTAATGGGTTTAGATAAATGTATAACAACAGGTTTCAACTATTGTATTATGACATGTGTTACAGTGCTTTGTTATTTTCTACCTATTCATTCTTTCCTTCTATCCTTGTAAGTCAATGATAATTTCCAGAGTCTCATCTTTCTGCAGTATGATTTACTAAAATGTTACAGCTTATATTATTTTCAAATGCACTTCTTTTATTAACTAGGATGCATTCACATTTCTTCTATATTTTTGACATGGTAGTTATTTATATTCAGTATTATTTAATATTCTGTATTTTTAGATGTGCCACAATTTATCCATTCATCTACTGTAGGAAGCGTTGTTTCCCTATTACTTTGAAACTTGTGATGATACTTACTGTTAATTCTGTGTGGAGTCTCAGCTGGCAATGCAGACCTGTAATTCATGCTTTTCATGAAGCTGAATCATGAGGACTACAAGTTCAAGAATGGCCTTGCCATATAGGAAGTTTAAGGCTGACCTAAGTTAATGTAGCAAGTTCAAGCCAGTCTGGCTAAGTTTGCAAAGCCCTGCCACATATCTTAAAATATAATAAGTGAATGACTACCTAATTAAATAAATAATAATTAAAGGCTTAAGGATATAGTTCAGTGGTTGAGCACTTGACAAATATTTAGGTCCAATTGCCAGTAAAACACACACAATGACATACACACACACTCACACACACACAGACACACATCCATATGTAGGTTTTATCTTACTATAATTTATCAGTTTTTATGTATAATTTCTCAGTACTGTAGGTATTTTCTCAGTATCAATTTTAAATTAGTTTGTTGATGTTCAAAGAATAACTTAATTGCATTTTTATTGGGCTTGGAAGAGCTAATATTAAAAAAATAATGACATCTTATTCATGATTCCATTGATTTTTAATAAAAGATACCATCATTTTTAGTATATTCCCATGTAAATATTGGAAGCTTTCAGTGATATTTTTATATCTTATTTTAATAGCAGATGTTAATGCTATTAGTTTTCACTGTTCTTTCTTAGTGTGTAGGAAAGCAATTGACCCTTTCATATCAGCCTTGTATACTTAAACCTGTACCACAGATCATTAATTTCATAAGGTTTCTTGTCAATACACTAAAATTTTCTGTATAGACAAGAATGTCCTATTTAAATAAATAAGTTATTTCTTCCTTTCCAATTGGTATGCTTGTTTATTTTATTTTCTACCTTCATTAGTTAGAACATTCATCAGTATATTGGAAAAGAGTGGTGAAAGGAAATATCCATGCCTTTTTTTCTTTTTATTTTTTTATTTAGCAGATAGAAAGAGAGAGAGAGAGAGAGAGAGAGAGAGAGAGAGAGAGAGAGAGAGAAAATGGGTGCACCAAGGCTTGTAGCCACTGCAAACAAACTCCAGATGTGTACACCCCCTTGTGCATCTGGCTTACATGGGTACCGGGGAGTTGAACTGAGGTCCTTAGGCTTTGGAGGCAAGTGCCTTGACTGCTAAGCCATCTCTCCAGCCCACCTTTTATACAGATATTGAGAAGATTCCCTACTTTACCATAAAGTATGATGATAGCTATAGGTTTACGGTTTTAATATATATCCTTGCTCAGACTGAAGAAGTCCCACTCCACTTCCAGTTCACTGGGAGTTTCTACCATGAATAATAATTAGAATGCACTTATTATTTTGAATATATATACATATATATGATTTCATAGATGTTTGGGAGAATAATTATTGATGCTTAGATAATACAACCTTTTCATCAATACCAAAGATTATATTTATTCTTTATTGGACTGTATTTTCATACTGAAAAAGATGTTCATAATTAAACTCTGAAATGTTAAAATGAAAGGAGAATTAATGAAAATTAATTTACTTGGCACAAATTGTATTCCAAATACTATTTCAAGTATCTTGGATGCATTACTACAATACTTCTTCACAAAATCCTTTATACTCTTGCCCATTTCAGCAACAATAATTTACTACTTTTTAAAGATAGTGGGCGTGGTATGTCATGCTCACAGGTAAGGAAAGATGCAATACTACATATTATGATATCAATTTAGTTTTCTTTATAAAATGTTGTGTCAAAGTACAAGAGGAAATATAAAATGAATCAAAATAGAAAATACATATTTTTCCAATTTATTTTTATTTGTATTTTTGGTTGCAACAACTGTTTTCTGTACATAGAACCTCCACAACATCTGAGGCAGTAAGTAGTAAGATCTTTGATATTTATGGGAAAAATAATAGCACTTTATAAGAAGTTGATTGGGCTGATGAAATGAAGAATTAACTATAAATAGTATCTTCACATTCATTTTTAAATTGAAAAAAATATGTAGCCATACATTTTAATCCAAGAGAACAAAACAAAGGAAAAAGGACATATAAGATACATGAGTGTTCTTTTCAAACTAAATACACTTTTACAAGCCTAGGAATCTTGATAAGTATCAAACTGATAAGGAACACACTATAAGAAACAAAATAAAAACCTTCATTAACAAAAATACATAAACTCTGTTTTCATTTTGGAAAATTTGTTTTTCAAAAAGGTAGAAGAAAATACCTGGAAAACTATCTTAAATATATAAATTATGTATGTATTTTAAAACAATAATTAAGTTAAGCATCCAGCAGCAAGCTATTGCTATTGAGAGAAAAACTTCAAATTATTGTTGTGGACATTTTCCCCCAAAATAAATTTAATATTTGAAAATGCTTCATAGAGGAAGTTTTTTTGTATGTTTGTTTTTAGTTTTTCAAGGTAAGGTCTCACTGTAGCTCAGGCTGACCTGGAATTCACTCAGGGTGGCCTCGAACTCATGGTGATCCTCCTACCTCTGCCTCCCGAGTGCTGGGATTAAAGGCATGCGCCACCACACCCAGCTGAATAGAGGAATTTTTAAACCATAATAATTTTACATTTTCTGTTACATGTGAAGATTTTGAAATGATTCATGAGATTTTAAAATTAATTGTATCTCAATATGAGATACCAATATTTTTTATTATAAGCATAAAACAACTTTTGTATGGAAAATATACATGCTTTTTAAGTACTTTGACTTAACACGTTCACCATTTTTAAAATTAAAGAGTATATTTATAAAAAATCCATTTTGAAACAAAAAGTATATCCTCTGGAAATATATGAATATAATGTGTTTCTGTATGATTGTAAAACAATACTTAAAGTGTTACAGTAAATTTTTATTAATTAGCTTTTTACTCAGTGAATACAGTCAAGTTGGTACCATTGTTGGGCTCATCCATGTCCTGCCCCCTCCCCCAACCCCTCCTTGTTGAGGTATATGGGTCATGCATTGTGGAGTTAGCCTACAGTTATGGGTAGGAGAAATGTCTCTGGGTATCATGACCCAACAAGTGGCTCTGACATTCCTTCCACCATTTCTTCTGCAAAATTTCCCTTAGCCATGTTGGGTTCATTTTTGGTCTGCTTCAGTGATGAGGTTTTGGGGCCCTCTGGGTTTCTGGATATCTGATTTGGTAGGAGTTGATTGTTCTTTGTGTTTATCTCCTTTACCCTTGTGTTGGTACTCAGTTCACCAAGAAAACAACACCCTTGCCAGTTTTGCCAATTATTCTTAGCTTCACCTGGGGACCTTTTGAGGTATGATGGAATGGTTCTCTCCTTAAGATCTGTGTCTATCTGAAAAAGAGAAGCAGAAGCTCCAACAGAGAGTAAAGTTAGCACCAGAAAAATGGGGTAAGCCTTATTTTTTTTTATAGAGAATTTAATACGTGTAGGCCCTCTTGTAGCCCACAATTGGTGGTATCTTGATAATGGAGAGCATTCTCATGTTTGGACATGGTTCTGACTTGTCTCCCAGCTCCAGCTATGGGTCCCGTTCCACTGAGGGGATCAGTTAACCAAATCAAGAGTAGTTGGTTTCCCACCATGGTTGTTTGCCACTGTTGCACTTATGTAAGCATCATGGCAGGTTATTTGCTGCTAAGTAGGTTAGACCATGAGTTTCTTGGACAAATATTGGTAATTTTCTCCTAGTCGCCCATGTAGCACCTTCTGGCACTAGATGTGCTGACTTTCTGTGGACTGACCCTCTTCCAGCTTCCAGCCATGTCATTCCATTTTACGTGTCAACCACATAAGGAGTCTTCAGCAGTAGGGTCTTACCACTAGCCTTTGGTGGGTCATCAAGTACTCTGACAGAAATGTGTCTTTCTTTTAGGAAACCTTGTAGGTCTCCCTGATCAAAAGCTCATTGTTGATGATAGCCACATGTTGGTACTGGGAGTTACAGGTCAGTGCCCACTAAGAGAAGGAAGGAAAAGATTACTAATATAAAAGAGATAGAGAGAAGAGAGAGAAAGAGAGAGAGAGAGATAGTGAGAGAGAGAGAGGGAGAGAGAGAGAGAGAGAGAGGCTGTAGAAGATTAAGGTCAGTCTTCATCACACCCACTCCAGTGCCTTGTGGCTCAGGTGTTCTCTCTAAGGGCCTGGTGAAAGTTCAACAATTTGGTCTGCATTTTATGATGTAGAATTTTATGGTGCCATTGCCATTTGGATCTAGATTTGAGTCTCCCACCCCTTTGTTGCCCTCGCCTCCCTCCCCAACCACCCTACTGTCTAGTCCTCGAGGTGCTTGCTGGGTACGTAAGGCATCTTATGTAGATTTCAGGTTAGGTGCTGTAGATGAGTGAGACTATGTGGAATTTTTTTTTTTTTTTCTGTGATTGGGTAAGTTCACTGAGAATGATCTGTTTCTAGTTCAATCATTTTTCCTCTAATTTCATTATGTCATCTTTTCTTAATGCTGTTTCGAATTCCATTGTGTAGATATACCACATCTTAGTTATCCATTCTTCTAGTGATGTACATCTGGGTTGATTCCAGCTCTTAGCTATTACAAATTGAGCCGCTACAAACATGGTTGAGCAAATCTCTCTGGACTGTGGTTTAAAGGTTTTAGGGTACATGTCCAGTAATGGAATAACTGGGTCTGTTTGTAACTCAGCTTCTTCAGGGGTCCCCATATTGCTTTCCAAAGAGGTTGTACCATCTTACATTCCCACCCACAGTGGATGAGGGTTCCTAATTATCCGCATCCTTGCCAGCAATTATTTTCATTTGATTTTTTGATGTTTGCTATCCTTACTGGGGTAAGGTGGAATCTCATAGTTGTTTTAATTTGCATTTCCCTGATGATTAGGGATGATGAACATTTTCTTAAGTGTGTGTTTGCCATTTGTATTTCTTCCTCTATGAACTGCCTGTCCAGCCCTTTGCCCCATTTTGTGAGTGGGTTGTTTGATTTTTTTTTTGTTTACATTTCTGAGTTCTTTGTAGATTCTAGATATTAGGCCTCTGTCAGTTGGATAATCAGCAAATGTTTTCTCCCATTCTGTGGGTAATCTATTGGCTTTGCTTATTGTATGCTTGTCTGTAAAGAAACTCTTCAGCTTCATGTGATCCCACTGGTTGAGTGACGGTTTAAGTTCGTGAGCTACTGGGGTTTTGTTCAGGAAGTCTTTTTCCATTCCTATATCATGGATATTACTTCCTAAATTTTCTTCCAGCAGTTTTTGAGTTTCTTGTCTTATATTGAGGTCTTTGATCCATTTGGACTTGAGTGTAGTGCATGGTGAAATGTGTGGGTCAAGTTTCAGTTTCTTGCATATGGTTAACCAGTTTGTCCAGCACCATTTCTTGAAGATGCTGTCTTTTTTCCAGCCTATATTGCTCGGGCCTTTATTGAATATCAAGTAGCTATAGTTGCTTGACCCAAATTCCAGGTCCTCAAGTCTATTCTGTTGGTCTGCACTCCTGTTTTTATGCCAGTACCATGCTGTTTTTATTACCATGGCTTTGTAATATAGCTTTAGATCAGGTATGGTGATGGCTCCAGAGGTATTTCTTTTGCTGAGGATATGTTTGGATATGTGAGCTCTTCTGCCTTTCCAAATGAAATTTGAGATCATTTTTTCTATCTCTGTGAAGAACACTGTTGGGATTTTACTTGGAATTGCATTTAATCTGTATATTGCCTTTGGTAGCATTGCCATCTTCACAATGTTAATTCTGCCAATCCAGGAGCATGGGAGGTCTTTGCATTTTCTCAAGTCCTCCTCAATTTCTTTTTTGAGTGTTTTTATGTTTTCGTTGTATAGATCTTTCACTATCTTGGTTAACGTTATTTCAAGGTATTTTTCTTTTTGTTGCTATTGAAAAAGGGGCTATGTCCCTTATTTCTTTCTCTGTATCTTTTTAGTTTGCATATAGAGAGGCTACTGATTTCTGTGCATTGATTTTGTATCCTGCTACTTTGCTATAAGAGTTAATCAACTTCAGAAGTTTTGGGATGGAGTCTCTCGGGTCTCTTACGTATATAATCATGTCATCAGTGAATAGAGATAACTTAACTTCTTCCTTTCCAAACTGTATCCCTTTTATTTCCTTCTCCTGTCTTATTGCTTGAGCTAGGGCTTCCAGTACTATATTGAAAAGCAGAGGTGAGAGTGGACAATCCTGTCTTGTTCCTGATCTCAATGGTAATTCCTCCAGTCTCTCTCCATTAAGTATTATTTGGACCTTAGGAGCTTTGTATATTGCCTTTATTAGGTTAATATATGAACTAACCATGCCAATTCTCTCCACTGTTTTGATCATGAAATGATGTTGTATTTTATCAAAGGCCTTTTCTGCATCTACTGAAATGAACATGTAGTTTTTGTGTTTAACCTTGTTTATGTGGTGTATTACTTTGACAGACTTCCATATGTTGAACCACCCTTGTGTTCCTGGGATGACTCCTACTTGATCAAGTTGGATAATGCTTTTCATATTTGTTGGATTCGTCTTGGGAGGATTTTGTTCAGGTTCTTTGCATTTAAATTCATCAGGGAAGTAGTCCAGTAGTTTTATTTCCTTGTGGCATCTCTGCCTGGTTTTGGAATTAGGGTGATACTGGCTTCATAGGGGGAGTTGGATAGCTTTCCTTGTTCTCCAATTGTATGGCACAGTTTGAGGAAGATTGGTTTCAGTACTTCCATGAAGGTTTGATAGAATTCAGCTGACAAGCCTTCTGGTCCTGGACTATTCTTTTGGGGGACGGTTTTTATTTCCTTTTCAATAGTGATCAGTGTGATAGGTTCATTGAGGAGATTAATCTGCTCTGAGTTTAGCTTTGATAGATGGTATGCATCCAAGAATTTATCCATCTCCCCACATTAACCAGTTTTGTGGAGTAGATGTTTTTGAAATAAATCCTGATGGTTCTCCCAATTTCACTTATGTCTGTTTTGATCTCTCCTTTTTCATTTCGTATTCTGTTAATTTGAAGTGTCTCTCTCTCTCTCTCTCTCTCTCTCTCTCTCTTTGCTTGATCAAATTGTCCAAGGGTTTGTCAATCTTGTTTATTCTTTCAAAGAACCAGATTTTTGTTTTGTCAATTTTCTTAATTGTTTTCTTAGTTTCCAATTCATTAATTTTTGCTCTAATCTTAATTATTTATTTCCATTTTTAGATTTTAGGTTTGGATTTGTCTTGTTTTTCCAGTGCCTTTAAGTCGATGGTCAGGTTCCTGATTTGGGATCTCTCTGTCTTTTTTATGAAGGCATTGAGTGCTATGAATTTTCCCCTGAAGACTGCCTTCATTGTGTTCCATAAGTTTTGGTACAATGTGTTCTCATCGTCATTCATTTCTAGAAATTTTGCACTTTCATCCACTATCCATTTATTATTTAACAGTGTGGTGTTCATTTTCCAGGAACGGATAGGATTCTTGGTGGTCTTTTGTTATTAATTTCTAGCAATATAGCATTGTGATCTGATGTCATGCCAGGAATTATGTCAATCTTTCTAAATATATGGAGACAGTTTTTGTGACCCAGTATATGATCTATTTTAGAGAATATTCCATGAGGTGCTGAGAAGAATGTGTAGTCTGTGGATTTAGGATGGAATGTTCTGTAGATGTCCGTTAGGTCTAAGTGATCTATGGTTTTGCTGAGCTCTCTTACTTCCCTGTTGAGGTCCTGTTTGAATGATCTGTCTATTAGTGATAATTGTGTGTTGATGTCCCCAACCATGATGGTGTTGATGGTTATTTCTGTTTTATTGTCAAGTAGGTTTTGGTTTATGAACTGTGGTGCCCCTGTGTTTGGTGCATACAAATTTATGATTGTAATATCCTCTTGATGGATCATTCCCTTGATAAGTAGGAAGTAGCCTTCTTTGTCTTTTTTATTATTTTTGGTTTGAAGTCTATTTTATCCAATATTAATATAGCTATGCCTCCTTGTTTTTTATTCCCGTTTCCTTGGAATATTGTTTTCCACCCTTTCTCCCTGACGAGGTGTCTCTCTTAATGGTGAGGTGGGTATCTTGAAGACAACAGATTGAGGGGTCTAATTGTCTGGTCAATCCTTTTAGCTTGTGTCTCTTGATGGGTGAATTAAGGCCATTAATATTTACAATTTCCTGAAATACTCTCTGTAGGTCTGGTTTTGTGTTCATATAATTGTCTTTTTTTTTCTTTTTCTTTTTCTTTTTCTTTGATTTTGACAATAAAACAGAAATAACCACCAACACCATCACACCTACACATTCTTCCCAGCAGCTCATGGAACATTCTCTAAAATAGACCATATACTGGGTCACAAAGACTGCCTCCACATATTTAGGAAGATTGACATAATTCCTTGCATGATATCATATCACAATGCTATATTGCAAGAAATCAACAACAAAAGACCCACCAAGAAGCCCAACGGCACCTGGAAACTGAACAGCACACTTTTAAACAATTAATGGATAGTGGATGAAATAAAAAAGGAAATTGCAAAATTTCTAGAATTCATTGACAATGAGAACACACTGTACCAAAACTTATGGGACACAATGAAGGCGATTCTCAGGGGAAAATTCTTAGCACTCAATGCCTTCATAAAAAATACAGAGAGATCCCAAATCAACAACCTAACCATCCACCTAAAAGCACTGGAAAAGCAAGAAAAATCCAACCCAAAAAGCTCAAGAAGGAAAGAAATTAGTAAAATCAGAGCAGGAATTAATGAACTGGAAACCAAGGAAACAATTAAGACAATTGACAAAACAAAGTGCTGGTTCTTTGAAAAAATAAACAAGATTGACAAACCCCTCACAAATTTGATCAAGCAAACAAAAGAGAAGCTTCAAATTAACAAAATTCAAAATGAAAAAGGAGAGATCACAACAGACATAAGTGAAACTGGGAGAATCATCAGGACTTATTTCAAAAACCTCTACTCCACAAAACTGGATAATGTGGAGGAGATCAATAAATTCCTGGACACATACAATCTATCAAAGCTAAAGTCAGAGCAGATTAATCACCTCAATGAACCCATCACACTCATGGAGATTGAAAAAGTAATAAACAACCTCCCCAAAATAAGAGTCCAGGACCAGATGGCTTCTCAGCTGAATTCTATCAAACCTTCATGGAAGAACTCAAACCAATCTTCCTCAAACTGTGCCACATTATTGGAGAACAGGCAAAGCTTCCCAACTCCTTTTATGTAGCTAGTATTGCCCTAATTTCCCTGATAAATTTAGATGCAAAGATCCTGAACAAAATCCTCACAAACCGAATCCAACAACACATCAAAAGCATTATATACCTTGACCAAGTGGGATTCATCCCAGGAACACAGGGGTGGTTCAATACACGGAAATCGGTCAATGTAATACACCACATAAATAAGGTTAAACATAAAAACCACATGATCATTTCTATAGATGCAGAAAAGGCCTTTGACAAGATACAACATCACTTAAGCCCACTCGCCAATATCAAGCTACCTTTAATCGTGGGCTACAAGAGAGCCTACACCTATTAAATTCTCTATAAAAAAGTATGGGTTATCTCATTTGTCCTGGTGCTAACTCTGTTGGAGAATCTTCTTCTCTTTTTCAGATAGCTATAGATCCTAAGGAGAGAGCCACCCCATCATACCTCAAAAGGGCCCCAGCTGAAACTAAGAAAAATTGGCAAATCAAGCAAGGGTTCTGTTTTCCTGGTGAACTGGGCACCAGCACCAGGGTGAAGGAGATTAACACAGAGAAAAATCAATTCCTACCAAATCAGAGATCCAGAGACCCAGAGGCCCCCCACACCTCATCACTGAAGCAGACCAAAAATGAACCCAACATGGCTCAGGGAAACTTTGTGGAAGAGGGGGTGGAAAGAATGTCAGAGCCACATGTTGGGTCATGATATGCAGAGACATTTATCTTACCCGTAACTGTGGGCTAACTCCACAATGCATGACCCATATACCTCAACAAGGAGGGGCCAAGGGGAGTGGTTAGGTCACGGATGAGCCTAATAATGGTACCAAACTGACTGTGTTTGCTGAATACAAAACTAATTAATAAAAAAAATAAAAAAAATTTAAAAAAAATTAAAAATTAAAAAATAAAAATAAATAAAAAAGAAAATATTTTTCAGAATATTACAATATCCAACTTTCATTTACCAACTATAATACGAAAAAAAATGCCTGTGCTATTTCCTTTGTCTATCAGGTCATTGAATTCATAATCCTCAAGAATCTGAAATTTTCCCAAGAATAAGTGGAGACAAATATCTGGTGCCACTCAAAGGGGCAGTTTGTCTCCTCCAGAAAAATGATTTCACTAAGTGCTAAGAACTTAACATACCACCTTACAGGAGAGACCAGAGCCAAGACAGTGATGAGGAAGGCTTGACTTTGATCATGACGGCTTAGGTATGCATCCCTCTATCCTCTACTTATACCTCATGTCAGGAAGACAGATTTGGGAAGGGGCTGCCAATGGATCTCTTTCTCTTTCATTCTTAAAACAAAATTTGTGCAAATATTCACTAAGAAACTATTTATAACCTCTCAGCTGACAAAAAATAATAAGATAATAATCAATGATGCTGTTGAGGATGTCAGAAAAGAGATAAACAGGGCCATTTTTTTTGTGAATTTAGCTTAGAGGTAGAGTGAATCAGTCCCCAGCACCAGCAAAGTTGAACAGATTCCTAAAATACTGATGGTTATTTCTCATACAAACAATATTTTTTAAAAGTTTTTATATTGTATCTATTTATTTACTTAAGAGAAAAAGAGAGAATAGGCAGAGAGAGAGAGATGGGTGTGCCAAGGCCTCTAGTGACTGCAAATGAACTCCAGATGCATCTACCACCTGTGCATCTGGTTTTACATGGGTACTGCAAAAATGAACCTGGGAAATTAGGCTTTGCAGGCAAGAGCCTTAATGAATGAAGCCCCTATACAGCACCACAAAATGTGTATTTAACATAAGTATCATAGCAACAAAAAAGGAAGCTTGTGGAAAGTTGAAAGGAATTAGCAAGAATGGGGTAAAAATTTTGCAAAGTGGCTCACCTAACATAAAATATATATCAATGATATAATGGAACCCATTATTTTCTATAATAAAGAACATATAATAAAAAGTAGTTTATATGAACTGACCATTTAACAGGTCAATCTCAGTTTAGAGTATTTATCCTGAAGAAGATACAAGCCTCATTATACACATACACTTTTATTTCTGTCAGCCCTTTTTATTTGCACATTGTAAATCTGTGTGTTCACCCAAGTGTATATCAAAACTATTTGGAAAATAATGACAAATATGACATTATAGCCTCAATTTGTATACCATTTATACTATATCAAGTATTATAAGTACTCCAGGGACACATTAAATTTTATAGTAATATGTAAATGGGTTCTATTCAACATTTTCTACAGCAGAACATTTTCTATAGGAGAGGTCAGCCTCTTTAAAATTTTGTATCCATATGGATGCACTGAAACTAAATCTTTATAGATCCTAAAGGATGTGTGTGTATGTGTGTGTGTAATAAATTATATTTTATTTTAACATGGGAATAGGTTTTTACCTAAGAAAAAAATAAAAGTTTAAATCAGGGAAAAAGGAAGTTAATACTTTATTGTAACAAAGGGTCCTTAATGACAAGGCTAGAACTAATATCATACTCAAAGGTCAAAACATAAAAAAAAATGCCTCTAATATTAGGAATAAAACAAGAAATCTCTTTATTATCACTTCAATTCAAGTTAGTACTGAAAGTTTTACCAAAAGTAATTAAGTAAAAAAGAGGAATGAAAGCAATAAAAGTTATAATGGAAAAAGGAAAATGGATTCTGTTTTTAATGTATTTAATGATCTTCCATATTAAAAAAAACTAAAGTCTCCATAAAATTTGTTAGAACTAATAAAATTTTTCAGCAAAATTGAAGGATATAAAGTCAGAGGGAAACATTAATTGCATGCTTATATAATAACAAAATATCTGTGAAGGCATTTAGAAAACCAAAACTATTTAAAATAATCACAATAATAATGCAATATTTAGGATTAGGCACACTCTCCTGCTTCTGTTGTCCTCCTTTTGTAGGCCAGGAGGTGATACCCACCCTCTGCTCATGCCATTGTTTACCCTGCCATCATGGAGCTTCCTGTCAGAGTCTGTAAGCCAAAATGAGCCCTTTTCTTCCACAACCTGCTCTTGGCCATGTATTTTGTGCCAGCAACTCAAAACTGACTGAACAGTAAAATGTTAAATAAAAGGGTGCAGACTTTTATGAAAACTACAAAACAGGGCTGGAGAGATGGTTTAGCGGTTAAGGTGCTTGCCTATGAAGCTAAAGGACCACCCAGGTTTAAATCCCCAGGACCCACATAAGCCAGATGCACAAGGGGGCCACATGCATCTGGAGTTCGTTTGCAGTGGCTAGAGGAACTGGCGCACCCATTCTCTGTGTCTGTCTCCTTACTATCTCTCTCTCTCTGCTTGAAAATAAATAAAAAATATTAAAAAACCTACGAAACAGTGATGAATGCAATTAAAAATATAAAATCAAATTAAAGTGCACCCATATTCATGGGCTATAATAATTAATATAAAATATTCATACTATACCAAGTAATATACAGATTCAGTATAATCTCTTTCAAAATTACAAAGGCAGCTTTATAGAAACAGAAAATAATTCCCATAGTTTTATATATAACAAGTATCAATTTGTCAAATCAAAGTTGGAATTATTGTATTTCCTTATGTCAAAAATATTACAAATGTACACCTACCTACCTACAATATTTTGATGTATATTTCAAAAATTGATAAGTGTGTATTAAATGTTAGATATTAAATATTATTAGTATAATAAAAGGGAGAGAAAAAATTATTTTATAATAACATCTTTCTTTATAAAGAAAATAATAACTAGAACAGAACAAGGTAAAATACTAGAAAACCAACTCTAATAACATTGTAAATCCAGAAGTAGCCTATAGGAAGAAGATGTTTATTTTGTGCTTACATAACATAGCAGGGAAAGTTAACTGCAAACAGTAACAAGCAAGAATAGCCAGAGCCCAAACAGGCCTGAACACACTTAGAGGAGCTGAACTCAGATCTGCCCCCAAACACACCTAAGAGCTGAACCTCAAGATCAGCTCCTCGTGTCACAATCCCTGTACCAGGGATATGCCTGCTAGGGCTTGAAATTACCATTTCAATTTTAATAAAATACCTGACTTTATGGGGCCATGTATTTAAGCTATGACATTTTCTATTAAATTCCCCAAATTCTCAGTGATACTCATAATTTATTAACAATAAGTAAAGAGAATTGAATATCAGTTGTTGCAGTTTGAATGGCATAGCTTAAATTCACGAAATAAACCTCTTCTTCCTATAGGCTACTTCTGGTTGGATGTTTGTCCAACCACAAGGAATTGACTGCAACAGTAAATCGTTAATAGGGGTAATTTGGTACCATGATCATTGCTGTGATGAATCTTACAATATTCACTCTGTTTTTTGGAACTTGTGCGTAGGAGGAATGTAGAAGGACTGGGTATTTGGGACTGGAGAAGTATCACAGTGCAGTTACCAAATCTTATGGGCTATTCTGATGACAGCCTGAAATGCTAAATGCTGAGAGAAAATTGTGGATTGCAAAAGCTTCTCTCAAGACTTCAGAGGTAGGAGAGACAACAGAAAGCTTTGTTGGAACTGAGGTACTTGAAGAAATGCTGGCTTTATACTTCTGCCCATGCCCAGAGAGTTTGACCAAGGTTGAATTTAAAAGGAACAGACAGAAAGATAGGAAAATGTATGGTTTCTCACAAGAAAAATGCAAACATGATAGAAATTACAGGCACAGAGACTGATTTTGACAATTGCTAAGAAGCTTACCATCATTAATTGGGGAGACACTGTTTTGCATTGAAACAATGGAAAAGATGTCTGAGGGTGATATACACCCAGGAAAGGCTCAATAAGTAGGAATGCAAACTCTTTTACAAGGAAGTGACATAAAGGAAGAATTTTGAAAGTTTATCATATTCTTTAAGGTCAAGATTTATTTCGTCCTGGAATAACAAATTTTCTGTGTCATTGCACACTTGATATTGGTGTCTGGAGCATGCAAAATGCAGAGAAGTGGGTCGTGAAGTGCGTATGGTTCCAGGAGCCACTGGTGAAATGCAGAATGTGAAGCCAGGTACTGTCTGAAGTTGAGTTAGGAGCCACTGCTGAGATACAGCATGTGAAACAGGGTTGAATTCCTATACTGAAGGCCAAAAATGGTCATTGTATGGAGCTATGAGGATGGACCATGGCTTGCAGTGGAGACTTAAAGTAGTCATGATGTTCCAAGATTGTGCAACAGCTACCATGTAAAGCTGGTGACTCATGAGGAAAGTTTTCCTGGGCTACTCAGTCCATCTAACAGGGTGGAAATAAAAAATCCGGATTCTATCATTAGTACTTGTGGATGTTCATGTGAACTGCAGATGTTAGATGTATGCTTGATGTTTATTTATTTTGTATTGGTCTAGTCTCTCCATGTTATGCCTTTTTGCAGTGGAAATGTTTACTCTGTCTCATTATGTGTTGTAAGCATATCTCTTGTTTTGATTTCACAGGACATAAAATTATGAGACAGTCTTAAATCTCTGATGAGACTTGAAAGTACTGAATAATCTTACAGTTTTTGAAGGTTATGGGGACATTTAAGTTGGTATGAATATATTTACATTGTGAGGTTGTCATAAGTCTAGGGGGGCAAGGATGGAATGTGGTAAGTTGAGTGTGATAGTTTAAATATATGGCCCCACAGACTGAGGTGTTTTATTAAACTGAGCTTGAAACTTTAGCCCCTATCAGACTGATCCTTGCTAGAGGGGATGTGACACTGGGGTAGATCTTGGAGTCCAGACCTAAGGTGTGTTTGGGGGAAAATATAAGTCCATCCCTGCTAGATCTCTTCAGATAAGTTTGAGTTCATTTTGGTCGTGCTTGCCAGTATTTGCTGTTTGATGGTGCTTCCCCTGAATTTTATAAGCTCCCATATGCTGATTCTAGTTACATGTTTCTCCCAGCAATGAGAAATTTACTTCAACAGATGTAGAAATGAGAAAGAATGAAATTACCAGGTTTCCTTTTATGATAGCTGGTCTCTTGATAGATGGTCTCTTGATTATTACTTAAGCCTACACAAGCTCATCAGTTGACAAGCTTATCAGATTCTCCTGCCTCTGATTCCCATCTTCATGTAGGAGCAGTGATTACAGATGGTCACTATTTCATCCAACTTTATGTGAGTTATAGGATTTTGAACTGAGGTTGTCACGATTACACAGCAAATGTTTTTACCCACTGCAGTTTCTTCAGTCCTTCGCATAATAATATATTTTCATAATGACCACAATGTCAATTTAATTAATCTAACTCAAAAATTAAAATTGCTCTGATCTCAACTAGCTATTTTTGTTTCTATTTTTTTTTAAATAATGCTGGTGTCAAGTCAAGTTAAAAATAACATTAATTTGCTGACAAAATTAAGCATTTTACTCACATATCCTCTGTAAATTTGAAACCAAAAGCCATTTGATTTGTTCTATTGTACTGTATGATTAATATATATTAATAAGAAGAATATTGTTGATCAGTCTTTAAATGATTTGGGTGAAGGTATAAATCATATTATTCCTCTGAAAGAATAGAATTCAAGTATTTAATAGTTTTGATATCATGCTACTTCGTTACTAAGTAACAGAATGTCCCTGGATGTTAAAAAATATATTTTGTTCCTGTCATTGTGAAACAATAAAGTATTCTTATCAATTTCATAAAAGTAAGAACAGAGATTTTTTTCAAAAAAAAAACCAGGATAAAATGAATTTTTAGATGAGGATTTAAGTTGATTTTAGAATAAGAACTGTCCCTACCCAACCTATATGATCAAGGACCTCAAATGCTCCCTCCCTTTGTCCTACAACACAACTTTCATTCCAATTATTCCCTTGTTTATAATAAATGGTGGATAAAACATTACTTCTGGTATTGATGACTAGCAGGCAGTGTATAAAGTACTCTGTATATGTCTGTTAAATGTTGCCAAAATTCTATGTGAGATTATCTCTTTTTGTCCCTAAAGAATCTAAGAATAATCTGTTTGGTGAGTTAAAATTAAATCACTATTATGTCTGCACTATTTTTTGTCACAGCAAACTACTTTTGTTTTTTGACTTGTGAGATTTTTCTTTACCTAGAAATGATCCAAAAGTAATTTAGCATAGAGCTATACTGTGTAAGATCATGAATTGATGATTTATTGCTTTTTTATGTATATATTGATCAAACCCAGGATTTTAGTGACTTCATCTCCCACCTTATATCTTCCATTAATATCTATGTATATGGAACATTTTCATACACATATACACATATAATATATAAATATATATGCATGTAGACTTTGCATATGTCCATGTATGTACATAAACATTGTAATTCTTTATAATTATATTTAAATATATTTGTTCTTGTAATTATACCAAATGTAACAAACTCCAAAGGTAGTCAACAATTGTTAATGTTTCACTCACTTAGGAAAAATGAAAGTTGAAATGTTGTATTTTTTTCTAAAATTGATTCAGTTTATCAGTCCTCAACCTTTTGAAGAGTCAGGTCATTATGTTTCCATTGTACACAGTACCAATATGTATTCCATTATAGGAATGATTCACACTGCAATTTCAAACAAATATTTCAACTCAAATTAAAAAATGAATGAAGTTCTCAAATCTATTTAAAAAGAGAAATTATGGTCAACATCATAGAAAAGGAGGGTTAAAGTGTTTGGCTGCAAATCAATAAAACTGCTTTCTGGATAAGTCTGTATTTATGACTGTATACCAGAGAAGCAGAAACATTATATTTAAGGAATTGTATGGCACATAAGTGGGAGCTCAATAAACATGCTGTTTACATTTCTGTGATTTTGTAGAAACAGACAGAAAATGTCAGATTTATATGTGGTGGAGAATTATTCTCCCCATTAATAATGTATTAAATGAGGTAACCCAGATTCAGAAAGATAAATACTGAATATTCTTTATTATAAACGGATACTAGCTCCGAATACATATATACGTACATATATACACACACACACACACACACATATATATGTGCGTGTGTGTTTGTTATGTGTGTGTGTTGTGTGTGTGTGTGGCTTTGATGATAAATAAGCTATGGCTTTTTCACAAACTTTTTGGTCATCACCATCACTTGTTTTTGTTGCATATACATTTGAAAATGGAATGCTTGTCTCTAGAGGATACAAGTGATCAGCTTTACTAAACATGGACAAATTGTGTTTTTCAAAGTATTTTTGATGTGTAATCTCAGGTTGTCAACCTGATACTATTTAGAATCTCCTTGAAAATAAATCTCTGGTCATCTTGGTCAGAGATTTTTCTAGATTCTATTACTTGAAGTGGAGGATCCATGCTAACTGTGGGGAACATCATTACATGGTTTGGGATCCTGAAGTATATAAAAGGAAAACAGAGAACTGAGAGTTGAGCATTCATTGCTCTTTGCTTCCTCACTGTTGGAGTGAATGTGACAAGCTCCTATGGCCATGGCTTCCCTACCATGATGGACTAACCAGGAAGTGTAGGCTGAAATAAACCCTTCCTCTCTGAAACTGAATTTTTTTTGGTCAGGCTTTTTTTTTTTCTCTTGACAATAGGAAGATAACCTAAGCAAAATTTTTACCAATGTACATACTCATATATTATATATAAGAAGTTTTGGTTGCAGTATTTTATTTGTCTTCATTTTTAATATTCTGATGAGTATGTAATGTTACTTTATATCTGACATTGCTAGAGATTATATTTTTAGACTTAATATTCTATTCATTATGTTACAGTATTAAGAATCAGAGAAGGGTGGCCTGACTATATCAGTCTCAGTCACAGGAAATGCTAAAGAAATAAAGTACCACTATTGTTCTTGTTTAATAGAAGGATTTCAGAATATACTTCTTTATTCTAATCTTCACAAAGGAAAAAAGACATGTACATTGGAGGATTGATCATATTGAGAACAGACATCAGATGTTAGGTAAACACTCTTCAAAACAACAACTAAACATCTTTAAAGGGATAAAAGTAAAAGCTTGGTTAGTTTTTGTTTTTAAGCATAAAAACTGTAATTTATCACTGCTTTAATGATAATAGACATGACAACTGACAACCACTTCCCAGCATTTCCTTGTTCCTGCTTTTCAACTGTGTGTGTGTGTGTGTGTGTGTGTGTGTGTGTGAGTGTGTGTGTGTGAGTGTGTGTGTGTGTGTAACACTTATTCTTAGTAAAGCAAGATTTTGAATTACACCAATTGTTAAAATCTCTAGGGAATAAACCAGGGACACTTGGATAAATTGGATGATGATGGAAAATGGCAGTTTGAGGAATAAAGTACTTCAGTAAGCAGACCACTTAAGAGAGTACAAAAGAGAGAATCCACAGGTTTTGTCAGAGGAAGGAGGGACTGAAGTGAAAGGAAATACAAGAAATAAAAAGCACAATGAACAAGAGTGACATCATTGAGCAAATTTGCTGTCCAACCAGATGATGTCAAGAAAATTCTCTTTTCTAAGCATTTGAGTGGAGCTGGGAGTATAAGCCATTTTCAAAAGACCTCTAATATGTTGCCAGCTATGAGAACTCTAGAGCCAAAGTTCCCTCATTGCATTGTCCACTCTGTGAAACTAGAGAAATTTACAGTGGACTATGTTGTGATTCAGGAATGCAGAATCTCTCTAGCTATAGGGGAAGAATGCTGAGTTGGAACTATAAAATATTCCGTGTAGTATAAAGCTGGACTAACCATAGACTGAGGTGAGAGTACTTATATCCACAGAAGATGACTGTGTGATTTCAAGTGCTTACAAGTTTTGAGGTACACACTTATTGAAAGCTATACTCAGAAGAATGCTAGCTCCTTTTGGCAGTTTTGGTTAGGGACAAAAGCCCAAAGAGAGAACCAGAATATGTCATCCTGCCTTAGTAAGAATGGAACTTGAGTCTGATCCAGTTTCAGCCACAATGACTGCAGTGCACCCCCTCCTCACAGTCTCACATGACTACCTAGGTGGTCTAACCATTGGGTAAGCCCCTTGATTCTGCAGAACTAATTGGCACTTTCCCTTACATACCTGATTCTGAAGAAAGAATCCATCTTTAATTGAATATAAATGCTTGTTGGTGCTTATCTCTACCCTTTCTCTGCCCTGTGATCTCTTCTGTCAGGACACATGTAAAGTTGTCTCTTTTCATCTCAGCTCTACTGAAAGAAGAGAGAGGGCTTCCCTTCAATCTGGACATTACCCTGTTTTGTCTTCCATCTTTCATGCTTTAGGGTAACTTCTTACTTTAATTATATGTATGATTCATCTTTTATCTCTGAGTCTACCGCATGTGTACTTCTTTTAAACTTTGGATGAACTACATGGGTATTTCTTTTAAACTTTGGAACTTTTGCATGAATAATTTATCTAAACTCAGGAGAAATATCAGTATAATTATTTATTACTCATTATCATCTGAATTATTACCAAATCTTTGCTTTGATACTCTCTTTCTGCTGATATCCCTTAAGTCACAACACAATTTCTTAATGTTCTTTCCTGTGGAGGCTCAGGGAAGATGCTGTGCCTCTCAAATAAGTGAATGTTTTTGCTAAATCTTTTTACCTGAGCTTCTAGATTCTGTCATCCACATTCTTGGGAACCTGCTCCAGCCTCTTCCTAGATTCCAGTTTCCTTAAACTAAACCTCATGATTTAGGATTTCTCCTTAAATAAATTCACTAATTTATAATTTAACCTTTTGAGTGTTTTTATCAATTCTTTGGTAAAATAGAATAAGGACCCAAAGTTGGGGTTCATAAGTTTAGAAGACCCTTCTGATCCTCAAAATCTTGAATTAACAGTCTTTTGCAGTACTTTGAGACTGAACAACAACTATAGTTATAACACCCACAGTCTGTCCTCAAATGTACATTCTCCAGTTGTGGAACAAAGAACACAAAAATGAACATAGGAAGCTTAATATACAGGTTCTTAACATCAGAAGATACCAGTTCAAGTAGCTGGAGAAGGAAAAGCAAGACAGTATATATATGACTCAGGAGATGACTACACAGAGACATTTTGAACCTGACCAGAGTCACAGGCTTGTGAGCACATAGAGGCAATCTGTATTCATGAACATACTAGCAACCCATACAGACAGTATGCAGCTATTCACATAACATTGTCTGCGTTCAGATAGTATGGAACTATTCTTGAAGAGAATGTAACTGTGCACATGTGAATGAAAACATAGAGACAGTCTGGGAATATTTTAGGATGTGTGGTTGAAATTATTTACTGCTTTCTTTTACTTTTCATGCTATCTTTAACTGATACTGCATTATCCCCCCATTTTATACTGTTACATGTTCCCATTTAGTTCTATTTCTTCTATTTTCTATTTTTTCAATATTGCCCTAATACTAAGTGGGAGTCAAATCAAGTTATTTGCTTTCCAGTCTTACCCTTATTGATTGATACCTCAGTGTACATTAAGCTATCCTTGTTCCATTATTCTTAAATTTTTATTGGAGTTGAAATAGAGATTTTTTTTTAATTTCCCATGGTCTATATTTTCATAGCAAGAATATTTGTCAATTGTAATTGCCCTTACAGTTAGTCTTCTATACTCAGAGTGGTGCTGGAGAACATGCCCACAACCCTCAACCTGTGTGCTTAAGTTTTATGTGCACTCTCAGTTCAGTGGCAAGGCACGACATCTAGAGCATTCAAAAGAATGATTAAAACAATGCCCAATAAATCAAAGAGGACAAGAATAAATTCAATCACTAATTAAGAAAACACAAACAACCAACTGAATGAAACAAGGAAATCAGTAAAAAGCACAAAAAATGGATACAATAAAGATAGAAATAAATAAAATTGAAGAACTGGAAATAAGAATGTCAACAAATCACAGAGCTTAATGAAGAATTGCATGATAGAGTAGAGCCATTATAATATGAATACCAGGAAATGAAAACACAGGTTTCTTTGTTGTTATTTTTGAGGTTCAGTCTGAACTGGAACTCATTCTGTAGTCCATACTGGCCTCAAACTCATACAAATCCAACTACCTTTGCAATACAGATTTACCAAGCCATATCAAACATCATAGTAATAGCAAATTCCCCAATAGCAAATGTAATAGTAAGGCGTACAAGAAACAATGTATTTTAAGCTTTAAAAACTAATATCTGGCAATACAGACTACTATGTATAGGAAAACATATCCTACATAATTGAAGAATAAATAAACTCTTTCCATGACAAGCACAATCTAAAGGAAATATTGACCTTTCAATGAGCAATACATTGGAATAATGAAGGGTTTCAAAACAACAGAGAGAAAGATAAACATATCCATGTGTCCACAGGAAACAATACACAAGAGTATTAAGGTGCAATTTATAGAAAAAAAAAAGACATAGGATCTATCTATTGTTGCTTTCAAGAAATATACTTCACTGGCTAAGATAAACAAAGATTTAGGTTGGAAGGATGGAAAAAGACATTCCAAACAAAGAGGCATAGACAGCAATCAGATGTCGGTCTATAGATAACAGACAAGATATACTTCATACCAAAGTTTGAAGAGATAAGTTTACTTCATATTGATTAATGAAATGTTCCATTGCCACGTTATTACAATTGTGACTGCATTAGTATCAAACAAGTACACTAACTTTCATAAAACAATTACTTCTTCTAGAAAAATAGACAAACTGACCTAAACAAAATATTATGGATGATTTCAGCATGCCACACTAACCAGTAAGTAGTTCAACAAAAACATCAGAATTAAATATAGATGAAAGGCATTTAACATTCATCTCCAGACTCTCCTACCCAAATTCTGTATAATAAACATTCATCTTAGGATCTCATAAAACTTTCTTTTTTTTTTGGTTTTTGGTCTTTTAGTTTTTCGAGGTAGGGTCTCACTCTAGCCCAGGCTGACCTGGAATTCACTATGGAGTCTCAGGGTGGCCTCGAACTCAAGGCAATCCTCCTACCTCTGCCTCCCGAGTGCTGGGATTAAAGGCGTGCACCACCACGCCTGGCTCAGGATCTCATAAAACTTTCTATAGAATACCCAATACTTTGTATAGAATACCAATACAAAAGTATAACATTTTCTTCTATCCTATCTGATCACAGAGCAACATTATTATATATCAATAACAAGAGGAACTGCAGAAAAATTGAAAGCCTCTTAGATTTTGGGAAATACATTCTTGAACAATAAATAAATGAATTGTAAAATAATTCAGGAGTGAAAAGAAAAAAAACATTCTTAGCACTGAATAATAATACAGATAAAGTATGTCAAAACATATGGGGTACAAAGAAAGCAGTTTTAACAGAAAAGGGCACAACTAATTCTCAGTAGAAGTAAAGAAATAATAATAATCAGGACAGAATTTAATGATATGAAAATGAAAGGAGTAATACTAAGAATAAATTAATGCGTTGGCTCTTTGACAAATTTTTGCCAAACTAATGCAAAGCAATAGAGTTTTAAGTTAATATGATTCGAGATGATAAGAGAGATCTTGCAATAAATATCAACAAGATTCAGGCAATAATTAAGGCAAATTTTAGCATGAACAATATAATAATTAGAAAATATCAATGTAGATAAATTTCTCATCATACAAGAATACCAAATTTAAAACACCAGAATATATAAAACCTAAACAGATCTACAAAATAAATACAATTGAAAAATTATTAGTCTCCCAAATAATGAATGTCCAGACACCAATGAATTCACTTCTGAATTTGAACAGACCTTTAGAGAAGTAATAACACCAGTGATCCTCAAATTATACATGAGTTAGAAAGGGGAAAACACTATTAAACACATACTAAAAGGCCATATCCCACTAATATTCAGGATGGATAAATGTACAACAAAGAAAGAAGTCTATACATTAATATTCCCTAGTGAACTTAGGATAAAAAATCCTCATGATAAGTAAGACCCCAGACAAGTAGAAAGTTAATGATTATTCCCTACTATAATATAACCCACATATGACAAACATAAAGCTAACATTATACTAAATTTTGTAAATCAAAAATATTTCCCCTAAAATCAGGGGTGATAAAAGAATATTCACTTGATCTGCACTTATGAAATATAGTCCTTAAAGTCTTAACTACAACAAAAAAGTTAAGCAAAAGACAAAAAGAATACACATAGCCAAGGAAGAATTGAATTATCCCTATGTGTTCATGATATGAAGCTGCTAGAATCTGATAAACACTTTCAAATAGAATAGAAAATCAACATAAAAAATGGGTAGATTTGAGCGCTGGAGAGATGGCTTACCAGTTAACCTGCAGGTGCTTGCCTGCAAAGCCTAAGGACCCTGGTTTGACTCCCCAGTACCTAATAATCCAGATGTACAAGGTGGTGCATGTATCTGGAGTTCGTTTGCAGTGCTAGAAGTCTTGTCATGCCTATTCTCTTTCTATCTCTATCCGCCTCTCTATCTCAAACAAATAAATTAAATAAAATTATTTTAAAATGAGTGTGTTTATATGGCAGTACTGCACACACTGAAAAATAAATCAAGATAACAAATCTATTCTGAATAGCTCCAAAAATACATATGAATAAATATAACCAAGTTAGTGAAAGACAACAAATATTAAAATATTAAAACTCTAAAGAAGTAAATTTAAGAAGACTCCAGAAGGCATAAAGACCTTACAATACTTATGGATTGGCAGAATTAATAATGTGAAAATGGATTTATTACCAAAAGCAGTTCAGATATTCAATGCAATCCCCATCAACTCAAATAACTTTTATATGGAGTCACAAAAGACTCTATACCCAATGCAATCCAAAGTAAAAGAAAAATGAGGCAGATATTACAATACACAATTTCTAATTATACCCCAGAATCATAGTAACAAAAATGGTAATTTCACAAACACACACAGTAACATGGAAGTCAATAGAATAGAATTAGAGACTCAGAATTGAACCTATATGTAGTTATAGCCATATGATTTTTGGCTAAGATGATAGAAACATGTTGGAGAAAAGTCAGTCGTTAAAAGAAATGGTTCTGAGAAAACTGACTATTCATATAAAGTAAAATGAACATATATCCCTATCTCAAACCCATTACAAAAATCAAATTAAAATAGATTAAAGAATTTACTGTTTGACCTGATCTGAAACTGTTAGATGAAAGCAGCACAGGAAAAACACTTAAAATGGGCAAATATGTTCTAAAATGGACTCCATTTTCTCAGGGACTAATCACAAGGAATGACAAATAATATTGCTAGAAATTAAAAGGTTTGAGTACAGCAAAGGAAAAAGGAAAGTGACAGTTTAAAAATGGGATAAAATCATTACCAGCAATAGATCGAGTGGGGAATTAATATTTAGAATATTTAGAACATATAAAGCACACACAAAACTAAATACCAAAACTCCAAACTTCCCAATCAATAAATGGATGGGACAGTTAGCAAAAGATGAAAATAAAATAGTTCATGAACATGAAACATGTTTAACATCCTCAGCCACCAAAGAAATGCAAGAAAATTGTATTAAAATTCAATCTCATGTAAGTAATAGTAAACATCTTTAAGAAAAGAAACAAAAATAAATATTGGTAAAGGCATGTGACAAAGGAGTACCTGTACACTGAAGGTGCCAATGTAAACTGAAGAGCCTCAATTTAAATCACAATGCAAGTTGCTAAAACGCACACAAAAGCCCTAACTATAAAGCTACCATTTGACCCAGCAATATTACTTCCACATATATACCTAATAATTCTAAATCCTAAAAATTACACGGAAACAATTGCACATTCTCCTTTATTGCAACATTGCTCAAAATAGCTAAGTTATTGAAAGAGCCTGGGTGATAGTGCACAGATGGATGGATAAAGAAAATGAAGCCCATCACTATGTATAATAAAGAAGCTAATAAAAATGTGAAGGTTGTGAAAAAGGACAATTAACTTTAAGTATCTTTCTTAAAATTTTTCAATGTGCAGCAGAACATTGTTAACTTTAGTCATTATGTTGTATATTATATCTCTAGAAATTATTCAGCTTGAATTGCTAAATATCCATGCTGAAGAACTTCCCATTTGCCCTCATCCAGGTCCCTGTCATGTACCATTCTTCATTCTGTTGCTGTGAATTGGATGCATTTAGGTCATTCATCTACAGGGAATATCTTCTTCTTTAACTAACTTATTACATAGAATAATGTCTTCCAGGTTTATTAGGCTTGTTGATACATAGTTGATGCATAATAAATTTCACAGAATTTGCCCATGTCAACAAGATATGTATCAAATGTAATACTATTATCAAAGTAAAGGTAATGCCTAAAGTTTTATTGGTGACCCTTGTTAATCAATCCTCCACTGTTTCCTCCATCTTATGCAACAAATACTAGTAGGCTTTCTCTTTACATAGATTGTAGTTTCTTGCATTTTTCTAGTTTTATCTAAGTGATATAGTATATATGATGCTTTGTTCAAAATTTGTATACTAAGTATAGTTAAGTTGATATTTATCTGTGCTGTATTGTATTTTTTAAATATAGCATTTTATCAATCTTACATTTATTCCTTTTTATGATAATTGCATTATATAAAATGTTATTGAATTGATAATATAAGTGAAACTAGAGTAAATGAGAAAATGGTACAATTAATGGTGATTGAAGAATAAAACATAGTGTATCATAGGTTTCTTATTTTATAGAGTAAATATTATTATATCATATGAAGGCAAACTTGGATACTAATAATTCATACTATAACTGTAGAAGGCAGAACAAAAACAAAGTCATGTAACTCAACGAATAATAATTGACATAAAATAGAATATTAAGAAATTAGCATATAAGATCAAGGGGTATAAACGAATAAAAAAATTAAACAAATTTAAAATTTAACAGACAAGCCATATATATATATATATATATATATATATAATGTATATATAGAGAGAGTCATATTTTGATTTAAAATAATTGGTTGAAATTCTAATTAAAATTTTGAATTTGTTGTCAGTTTGGTTAAAATATGACTAAATATATGGAAAATCTATCTTCAATAAGGAATATAACATATTAACAAGAAATATAACAAAATTCTTAAGAAATAAGTTACAAATAAATAATAATAGGAAATATGTCATGTCTGAAACATAGCTTAAGCTTATATATGGCAAATACTACTAGAAATAAAGAAGTCATTTAAATACATACATAACTTAGAGACTTTAATACTTGGTTCTGTGTAATTGATATACTTATTAAATTGAAGATCATTAGATATACAAGACAGTTGTCAAACATAATAGGCTAATTCTTATAAATTGGAATGTATAAAACTTGCCACCCATAAACAACCAATAAGATTGCATTCATTTCACCTACAAATGACTTGTTTACACATGCAGACAATTGTCTGTACAATATTCCTCTATCAATTCAATATTTCCTAATTACAGACAAATTAAATGAGGACTCATTTATATATATATATATATATATATATATATATATATATATATATATATCTGTACAGATATCTGTAAAATTTTCAAATATTTTAATTTCAAAAATACATTTTACATAATCCATAGGTCAGTGTAGGAATCAAAGACAGATTCTATGTTGAGAACATTCAAGGAAAACTATGTAGATGTTCAGATGAAGAAATACTGTTGTCTTCATGATACCTACATGAGTGCACTTAGAGGAGGAATTTTTCAGGCCGATATATATCTTTGTATGATGGAAGCTCAACAATGTCTTGGTGATAATGTCCCAAAACATCTAAGTTATAGCCACACAGGAAATCCATTCCTAAATCTTGACTCACAGAATCTATAAGATAATAAATATTTATTCTTTAAATAAAAAGAAAGGAACTATTTTGAATTTAGTCTTAATGAAATGAGAATAGATTCATATATTTACAAAGGAAACTAAATGATAATCAATGAAAAATCTATATTTTTAAAGGCTTACATTAGAAAGGATGAAAAGCTAAAATAAATTATCTACTTTGAGAAGTGCAAAAATAAGAAATATAGCAAATATAAGTAGAAGGAAAATAAATATATACGTTTAAATCAATAAGTTGAAAATAATCCAAAATGGTCAATTAAATCAAAGGCCACTTCTTTGAAAATATTAGATATGATAATGCTCTAATGGCATTGATCTTGAAAAATTTCAGAGAAAAATTCTCAATTATAAGAATGAAAAATTATGATAAATTTGACTTTCTTTATACTCTGGGATGATTTCCTACACCACACATAAAAACCAAACTAATATAAAATAGCAGAACATTTAAATATCTGTTGTCTACTAAATTAATATAATTTTTTAAATTTGAAAAACCTACAAATGTTTATTCTGTTAATCAACCCTCAAACTATAGGCCCTCTTTGAAATACATTTGTTAGTAGATTTATAAGATTCCTCATGTTTCAGCACTGTAACTTGAGTTTATTAGATGAATGAGGAAATTAAGGATGCCTGGTTCACTCAATTGAAGAACCTTTTCACTCTCTGTTGAAGAAGTCACATAAACAAAGTTATATCCTAACACATTTAAGCAGTGAAAACGCACCATATCCCATGCAACCATAATCGGCCCTGAACCTTTCTGTGAATGCCTCATCATTTTCATCTGAAAATGGCTCCTGCTGCTATTCAACCATGTGCCTCACTGAGGGCTCAACACATAGTATTTACAGACCCACTGGAAAATGAGAAGTCAAGTCATCAACCTGCTTGGTTGTTAACAGTGGGTGCCTTTCTTTCTGTATTGCTAGGCAAAGCATCTTCATATTTCTTGGACTTATTTTAGGTCATTAAACATTTTTTAAAATGTGGACTAGGATTTATATTTTTTGACTATAAAAAGAAAGTATAGGGCTGGAGAGATGGCCTAGCTGTTAAGCGTTTGCCTGTGAAGCCTAATTTGAGTAATCGTCATCTTAAGAAAAAGAGACAAACACCAACATGTTCATTTGCTTTTTTAAGTTTTTTTTTGTTTATTTTTATTTATTTATTTGAGAATGACAGAGAGAGAAAGAGGCAGAGAGGAAGAGAGAGAGAGAGAGAGAGAATGGGCGCTCCAGGGCCTCCAGCCACTGCAAACGAACTCCAGACGCGTGTGCCCCCTTGTGCATCTGGCTAACGTGGGTCCTGGGGAATCGAGCCTTGAACCAGGGTCCTTAGGCTTCACAGGCAAGCACTTAACCGCTAAGCCATTTCTTCAGCCATGTTCATGTGATTTTTTAATAATATTTTTTTAATTTATATTCCCACAGAGATAGAGACAGAAACAAAGAGGGGGAGAGAGAATGTGTGTTCCAGGGCCTTTAGTCACTGTCAATGAACTCAAGATGCATGATCAATTTGTGCATCCAGCTTATGTGGATACTGGGGAATCAAACTTGGGTCTTTAGAATTCACAGGCAAGTGCCTTAGCCACTAAGCCATCTCTCCAGCCCATTTTTATATGATTTTGCTGCTGTTTTACCAATAATTAAAATAAGCATCTTACTTATCCAATGCTCTGTATTTAACAATGAAGAAGGCACCAAAAATTAACCTGGAATAATTATACATAAGATAATATTAAAAATATACTAAATTTAAAAAGCAGAAGTATATTCTTGCAGATTTAGACAGGCAAATTTTTCTTAAGTGTAAATTGTCAGGAAAAGAAAATTTCACTTGGTAAAAATTAAATTTAAAATTTCTCATGAAACAACACAGTTAAGTAAATAAAAAGACAAGTCACTACCTGAAAATATTAGCAGCTTATATCTCTGCAATAGAAAGTGTATCCAGAATATGAAATGACTTATATATCACCATAAGAATGATAAGTGGAAAAAAATATAAATGGGATGATAACTATGTTTAATCCAATTAAAATGTTATAGTATGTATATATATAACACACACACACACACACACACACACACACACACACACACACATATATATATATATATATATATATTGTGTGTGTGTGTGTATGAAAACATAGAATACCCCATACTTATGGAAGTTTTTATAAATCAAGTAAAATAAATTTGGATTTAAATCAGACATAAGTAATAGGAACTATAAGTGATTAGAAAGACAGTTTAAATATTGAGAAAGTATTGAAGTGAATATTTCCCAAAACAGAAACACAGATGATCTATAAGCTAGCTACTAAACAGGAAAAATACAAATAAAAATCTTATCATGTCACTACAAACCATAAATGTCACAACCCCATAAATGTCCAAGAGATATCGCTATGTCTGGTGATGGAGAATGAATTAAATGGGGCAAAAGAACAATCACTGGAATGATGGCAAATTTATATAACATGATATTATTCTGGCTTGCAAAGGTGATTATACCTGAAGAAAAACCTTGAAATGCACAGTAAAAGTGGACACATTTGTTACAAGTGAATTATTTTATAAAATTTATGAATAATATTAGAGATGTGGAAGAGTGTTGAGTCTTCTTATGTTATCTAAGTGAAATTTATAGCTTTTGAAGGGAAAAATATTCAGCTTTTGCTAGCATATCTTTTCTAACAGCTGGTGCTTTTAAAAAAATGTTGAAACAGCCATGCCCTGAGAGAATATTTTTAATGTGTGCATGCTCTGTTATAATATCAAATTAGATTGCATTGAAAAATAAAGCTCTGCAGTTGTGTGTAACTCAAGGGCTATTTCCTAACACCAGAGGCACTTTTCAATGGTTTGCATAGTGAATTAGTTCTGTAGTCCCTATTCATAATAAAAGTTCTACTCATGTTCTACAGCTGATGAAGCTGAAAATGGGCCTTGTGCTTTGGGGATTTGGTTTCTCATTTGGACTTCATAGAAGAAAGCCCATTCTAACTTTTTTAAATTAAAAAAAATTAATTAAAAAGCAAAGATATTACAAGTTCGTGCTTAGTGAAATGCCCCAAACATGTCACATTTATTTAAAACTGTCTCAGCAGACCCTTTTGATTATTTAAAGAAGATGTGCTTGGAGAGACTCTGAGAAACCCTTTAGTAAGAAATACACAATGCTTATAAATTATATGAATGAACAACAAGAACACCTTATTCCTCCCTGCAGACTCAATGATAATCCTTTGTCTTAGTATCAGTTTTCCAGGAAGCAAATAAAAGTGAATATGATTGCTTTACCTACCAAATACTAACCACAAAATTATTTTAGTCCATCTAGTTCTTATTTCTCTTGATGAGTGACAAGGACAATGTTAATCAACTTCATTCTATGTTTTCTGTAGGTATCATTCTGGTTTATGTATTTGGTAATCTTATTGAATGTAATACATGAGGGGTACATTTTCAGAAAATGGAACAAAAGAAAATCTTTGAAATACTTTCTGTGAATAGTTTTTCCTTAGTAGAATCTCTATATTTTTGGTAACTTTTCCACTTGAAGTTTCACATTGACTACTTTGCTTCCTTAGTATATAGACTCAGGAAACTCTAGTCTGTAAGGTTTGCTCCATTATTTCTTAAGTGACTTTGCTACCCTTTTCAGAAACATTCATTACCAGAACCTCATCGGCCAAGAGTGTCTTATCATAGTCTCAAATGACACTGGCCAATGTCTTAGGCACTTATTCCCATCAGGCTAATGTTTTCTTTTGTAAACTCCATGATACTAGACTAATTGGAAAACTGAGGTCCTGATTAGTGTTCTGATCTGAAATTTAGCTTGCCTTTCTGGAGTCGTAATTAACACTTTTCATCTTCCTTACTATAGCATGATAGTTTTAGTGAAACTCTTCCCACTGGGAAAAGAAAAATGCCAACATTGAAGTCTTAGCTTCTAATGTGAACAATATTTAGAAGTGTGGATCAGTTGCTTTCTCATTGTTGTGAAGAAAAACTTACCTGAAACAGCTTGTGGAAGAAAAGCTTTAATATCTGTACACAGAAGATCTGATAAGAAGTTTTTTTTGCTGGGAGGGCATGTTGGCAGGAGTAGGAAGCTGTCCATTTACATTGGAAAGCAGGAAGCAGAGAGTGATAAACAAGTGAGACTAGGCTATAAAACCTCAAGGCCTGTGCCCAAGTGACCTACTTCTTTCTGAAAAGCTCCACCTTCTAAAGATTGCATGACATTCTCAAATAGTGTCACCATCTGAGGACCAAGTATTTATATACATGAGCCTCTTGGGGAACAACCACAACACTCTTCCCCTGGCCCCCATAGACAGCATGGCCTTCTTATATTGCAAAATGCATTAAGTTTAACTTCAAAAGTCACCATAGTCTCTATTAATCCCCTAACTCATTTGAAATTCCAAAGTTTCTTCTGAGATTCAAGGCAACATTTTAAATGTGAACCCTGTGGAAAAAATAAGACAATTACATGCTTCTAAAATTTTATGACAATATAAATATCCCCATTTCAAAACAAAGGAATGGAAGTACACCAAAGGAAGATCAAACCAAAATAAGACTTAATCCTCCCATGTCAAGCATGAAATACTATAGCCCAGTGTCCGATATCTTGGACTCATGTTGAAATTGCCTATGCTCCAAAAGACCTAGGTAGCACCCTATCGGCTCTTCAGTTCCAGAGCCTCCCTCATGAAATAGCTCTGCTCTGTGCCAAAGCTTTCCCTGTCAGACACCCTAATGAACCTGACAGCCCCCAAATCCTATGGTTTCCATTGCAACTTGTACTTTACTGGCATAGCTCCACATAATGCGATCTTAGAACTATTCCTTGCTGGGAAACCAACCATGCCTCACATTGCTTAGCCTCAGTGGCTCTATGGCACCATGGTGCAATATTCTGTGAGCCTCAGATTTGCATTTCTCATCCTTGTAAGACCAGTGCCACATGGATAATGCTGCAAAGTTCTATTGTCAGCCTGGGTTAAATCCTGACCATTCTGAACCACAGTTGCAGCAGGTTCTGTATGCTGACCTGGGGGAACTACTTCAAGAGATGGTTGCTTTCCACAAGCAGTAACTGCCTTCAGCTTTCTTCCCTCAGGTCATTTCCTTTTAAAGGGATTTGTGTGCTTCCTAGCCACAGCATTCAATGGTTTGAGTCCAGCTCTGGGTATATCTTTTCTATTGTCCCAATATAGAGAAGTAGTAGGCTTCTCTTTAATGATGTTAATCCTTTAGCAGTCATAGCCTTGTTGGCTATAGTATCCTTGCCAGGAAATTTAAACTGAATCAAATTTATTTCTTTAAAAAGTTTCACATTTTTCTTATCTTTTCTGCATTTTGTTCTCATTCACTGTAGATCTGAGTAATAGCAGTCAGTAAAAGCAATGCCAATTATTAAATATTATTATGTTTCTTCCACTACATACAGTAGTCCTATTTATTTATTTATGTATGAGAGAGAGAGAGAGAGAGAGAGAGAGAGAGAGAGAGAGAAATAATGAGAGAGAGAGAAAGACATAAGGGCTCTGGGCATTGTTCAACTTCAAATAAACTCCAGACACATATGTCACTTTGTCACTGGCACTTTGTGAATCTGGCTTTATTTGGGTACTAGGAAATTGAATGCAGGCCAGTGGGCTTTGGAAGCAAGCACCTTTAGACCCTGAGCCATTTCCCCAGCCCTACCCTATTATTTTTAAATTAAACTTCACTCAATTTCTCAGGACCTGGGTAGAATGCAGGCAGTTTCATTTACAGAATATAGCATGAACTATCTCTAGCCAGTTCTTGATAGAGTCCTTTTTCCTCTGCAAAACCTCATGAAACTAGTCTCCATTGCACACATTTCTCTTGGCCTTCTGGTCTTTGAATCTCCTAGAAGAATAGCCCACTAATCTCTAGTTACAACATTCTAGGGTTTCTTTAATTAAAGTTCCAAACTTCTACATTGCTCTTGCAAACCAGCTCTAACGGCTTACAAACCACATGGGCAGGTTTATCCCAGAAACTTCCCCACTTCTTGATGTCAATTTCCTCTATCAATTTTTGTCATTTACTACGAAAAAAAAAAATTTAACCAGAAGCAACTTATGAAAGGAAAGGGTTTATTTTCTACTTAATTTTTTAAATTATTTCTTTATTTATTTGAGAGAGTGAGAGAGAAAGAGGGAGAGAGAGAGAAAGAGAGAGAGAGAGAGAGAGAGAATGGGCATGCCAGGGCCTCCAGCCACTGAAAGTGAACTCGAGACACATGTGTTACCTTGTGCATCTGGCTTACATGGATTCAAGGGCATCAAACCGAGGTCATTTGGCTTTGCAGACAAATGCCTTAACTGCTAAGCCATCTCTCCAGCCCCTACTTAAATTTTTTAGGAGACATTTTATGGTGAGGAAAGAATGGTGATATGAGAAAGAAAGTGGCTGGTCACATCAGAAGACAGGAAACAGAGAATGAATAACAAGAGGGGACAAGATATATGACCATAAGGACTGCTTCAAGTAACTCATTTTCTCCACCAAAGTTCCACATCTTAAACATTCTACAACCTTCCTGCATACTGTCACATGCCAAGGACCAAGTATTCAAACATATGAACCATAAGGAGAATTTTATTTTCAAACCACTGCAGGGGGGGTAGTTATTGGATCATGAAAGCATTGATTTATTAATCTACTGATGAATTAAAATTTTCATTACATTATTAGGATATTATTGAAATGTGAAAGATGGTACCTGGTTAGAGGATGTTGAGTCCCTGAGGAACAACCTTTGATGTATCTATTAATAATAATTATATATATATATATATTATTTCTCTATATGCTCCTGCTATCATGATGTTCTCATACTTGGACCTACAATAACGTAACTTGCCTACAATGCATTGAAATTTTCAAAACTATGAGTCAAAATAATTCATCTGCCACTTAAACTGTTTATTTTTAGAGGTATCATAGTTGTAAAAAGTCTAACACTCTTGGTTAGCTGGTGATGGCCTCCATTTCATACTTTCTTTTTGACACCCAATTTTAGCTATAATGGGAATTCCCAACCTAGACTTAATATTATCTGGCTTCTATTTTCCATCTTAATTGTCATCACGTTGAGAAATCGACATAATATACAGCACAACCACAAGAAAAATCATTGAATATTTACACAAGTTATTATGCTGTGAAACTTTCTACAATGTTCACAAGGGAAAAATGAAAAAAGTAACTTAAGCTACTAATGATATTTTTAACAAACGGATTGGTTTATGAACTTTCTTTGTCTGGACATGAGAGTTTATGAGGATATGTTCTTTATCTAAAAGCATGGTTTTCAGATTTTAACTTAGAACTTGGCTGATCTTTTTGTTGGGTTAGTTTAGGCAAGTGGCATAATGAAAGCTTAAAATTTCACACACGTCAGTAAAACTTTAAAAATTGAGGCTTTGCATGTTATCCATTCAACCTCACTGCACTGGTACCTGAAACTACTACATCTAGGAGCTATTGACTGTTTGACTTTGATCAAAGGGGTGGTGAAATACAGTACAGTCATTAAAATGACTCCAAATACTGTAATGTTTTCCTATTTATATCTGAATAATTGTTTGGAATACTGAAGCAAAGAATATTGCAAAAATTCTTATGCTGGGGATAGAGCAATTTTGAAATCTGTTAAGACATTACAGCACATAATTTTAATCTTATCTTCTATAGTGATATATCCTACCATCTCAAACAGAGTACCCAATCATGAGATCAATGGCCACACAGCCTGAAGCTGAGCTGGGATCACCATCAATGAGAGTCCCTATGACTAAAATCAAAGACATCACCTAGAAGATACTAAATGAGCTAAGTTGAGGTAGCAGCAAGCATGTATCCAAATGCCCAGTCAAAACAGTTGGTCCAAAACTCCCACCAAAAAGACTTAACAAATGAACTAACATCAGATGCACAAATCCTATAATAAAAACGAATAAAAAATGAAAACAAAATCAAGGCAACATGTCTCTTCTGAGAAGGACCAGCTATATAGGAATGGTCCCCAAATAAAGCTGCACATAGAAAACTCCAGACAATGAATTCACAGAAGAATTCTAAATTTGTTGAAAGAATTCAAAGAAGGCATTAATAACTCCCAATTAAAGAGGATAGGAATAAATGCCTAAATGAATTCTAAGAGAATAGAAACCAAACACACAGCTGAATGAACTTGATTCAAGAAATGATAATAGAAATTAATAAAGAAGTATAACTAGTGAAGAAAACTCAAAGTGATATGAAACTAATAATGAAAAATTCTATAAATTAAATAAAAAGTTCTATGAATAACCCCCACCAATAGAATGGTTCATGTAGGTGATAGAATGGAAACAATTATTCAACAACAATGATTTTTTTTATAAAATGCATGAAGAAAACATTTGGTATGCTATGAAACATGCAGATCTATGAATTATGGGCATGAAAGGAAAGTAACTTCAAACCAAAGTTACTGAAATTATTTTTTTAATAAAATCATAGAAGAAAATTCTCCAAGCCTGGGGAAAGAGGTGTCCATCCAAGTATATAAAGTATACAGAACACTGAGGAGAGAGAAAATAGCGTCAAAAAAATCTCACTATTCCTTATCATAATTAATATACCAAATTCACAGGAGAAAGTAAATGTATTGAGAGGTATAAGAGAGAAATGCTAGTCATATTTAAAGGCAGACCCAATAGAATTATAGTTGAATTTTCAATGAAAACTTTAAATGTCAAAAAGAGGTTAAAATGATATAAAATTCTGAAAGATACACATGCCAACCCAGACTACCATAACCAGCAAAACTGTGATGCTTGAAGGGCAAGGATAATTAGTAAGTTTTTGTTGAGATTTTAGTTTCCTCTGTGTAAAATGGCATTATCAGCAAACGGACTATTTCATTTATTGCCCATCTTTGAAGACTTTTATTTACTTTTCTTGAGTAATATATGTGGCTATGACTATTATCTGGAATAGAAGTTGTGATAATGTGCATATTTGTTTCTGACTTAGAAGAGACACTTTAAACTGTTCCCTATTGTCCCAGATGTTACCTGTAGTCTAGTCATATATGCTTTTATTGTGTTGTGTCAAAGTCCTAAAGATTATTTAATTTTCCTTCATCTATACAGAATCATATGCTTTTTATCTTTTATTTTGTTAATGTTCCTCACATTTATTGATTTGTATATATTGGATTACCCTTGAATTCTAAGAGTGAATTTTATTTGATGATAGTGAGTGATCTTTTCTGATGGGAGATTTTGCAAGGATCCCACTTCCATATATTCTATTTAAATATGCTTATATTTTCAATATACCTACTTAGAAAGAGATGCATTAATTTGGTGAAATATTTGGTTATTTAAAAATGAGAGAGGCTAAACAAAAATATAGTCACAACTGGAATATTCATAAATAATTGTACTGATTATGACACAAGATAACATGGCTTTCCAAGTTGCAATAATGGCCAGATGTAGTCCTTCCTATCACACTCTATATAATTCAGTAATTTGTCACTGAATAACAAGTGATCAATCTTCTGTCACTGTCTAGTACAAAGTTTAATACTTTTAGATAAATCATCATTCCTTAATGGTGTCTTTCTCAATAAGCAATTAGTATTTTGTTCAACCAGAAGAAATATTTTAGACCTAACTATTTGGTTGTTTACACCAATTTATTACATACTGGACTGCGTCTTAACTACTTTTTAATACCTTTAAAATATTTCTTTATAAAGTAGTTATTCAACAAATATTTGATGAACAGATTCGAATTTGTATATTTTTTGGAATCGGGCATAAATATTTTAAGGCACCTTCGATGTTAGAGATAAGTGTTGGAAGAAAAAACATGAACAAGTTTTCATCGGCATATCTCCACATGTGTTCATCACATTTATTTTATGTCAATATATTTCATATACAAGCCTCATAAGACTGTATCAAATGGGGTCACATTAACTTTCTTTCCTTTTTTAAATTTTAATGCCTAATTTATAAGAACTGTCATCTCTACTGCCTGAAACGTAAGGATCTGCCGAGCCAAGTACAGTAAGTGTTTCTAGTGAACAATGAAAAACTGTGATGAACACATTAACAGTAGAACTGAGGTGCCCTTGAATTCCCCTACTTGTACCTGTGCTTCACAGACAGTGATCATCATCTAGGATGCAATAGGAGCTACCTCACTGTTCGAATTTTGAGAATGCTTTTCTAGAGACAGCCATTATGTATATCAAGAGTGATTAATCCCCATGTCTGCATGAAGTTTCAATTGCACCTGATGCCCTAAAAAGCTATGAACACTGACCTTTTCTTTGGTTTTCTGTTTCATTTTATCATTCATAACCTAGCATGACAATATTAAATAACAAGGTCTGAATTTTTCACTCAGTAAGTTTATCACTTCATTTACTTCTACCTTACTTTATCACAATATCTTATAAGAGTATTTAATATCTGCATATTTTGAGTAAATGTAACAAAGAACATACTTGTCCCAGACATTGTCACAATGGAGATATGCTGTATCTCTTTATATGTTTAATAATATTTCTTTGTTTATTTATTAATATGTTTAATAATATTTCTTTGTTTGCTTATTTATTTACTTGTTTACTAGGGGTTCCAGAGGCTCTTAGACACTGTAAACAAACTTCACACACATGTGTTATCTTTTTCTTTTTCTTTTTTTGTTTTTTTGAGGTAGGGTCTCACTCTAGCCCAGGCTGACCTAGAATTCACTATGTGGTCTCAGGGTAGCCTCAAACTCACAGCAATCCTCTTACCTATGCCTCCTGAGTGCTGGGATTAAAACCAGTGCCACCATCTGTTATGGGAGAAACCAACTGCCCTCTAATTGGACTGGAGGCCTGCTCCATGGGAGGGAATACATCCCTGATACTGAAAACTTAAAACAGGGGTAGTCATGAGCCCTAGGGGTGTAACGTCTGCTGTTGTCTGGCTAAATGTATATACTATGCTTATCAAACTGCCCAGTAAGCACTTCTGTTAATGTTCACACCCTTATATTAATGCTACTCACACTTTTGGTAGAGAATCTTCTCTTTTCAGATGGCAGTGAACTTGGGACGACTCAGAAGGTATCATGGTGACAGAAAGAAATGACCACAGTGCTCAGTACTGCAATATCTCTATTACACCTTCCAAGGCTCAGCGTCTAATGCAGAAGAAGTGACGGAAAGAATTTAAGAGCCAAAGGAAGGGCAGGACTCCATACAACATGCTCTCTCTAGACACAAAATGGCCTGGATATCCATGGCCTCACAGTGCCTGACACTACCTGCATAAGGCCATCATAAGAGGAGGAAAAGATCAAAAGAGGAGGAAAAGGGAGACTGATTGAGATGGGGAGGAGTATGATGGAGAATGGAGTTCCAAGGGGGTAAGTGGGGGGGGGAGAGAGGGCATTACAATGGGGTATTTTTTATAATCATGGAAGTTGTTAATAAAAATAAATAAATAAATAAATAAATAAATAAATAAATAAATAAATAAATAAAAACCTGTGCTACCACACCTGGCTTCTCTGTATATTAGTTAAAATCTGTTGCAGTTTGTTTCTATAAGTCCAGTGTTCATCAAAATTGAGCACTCTATATTCTACATAATTTTTTCTCAAATGATTTAGATAATTTCTCAACTTCTAACTAAACTGTATAGAAGAAATAAAACAGCTGTACTTAAAAATAATAATAAATTAATGATTATGTCATAGATATATAAAAATAATGAAGCCACATTCAAAGTATGGAAAAAGAAACAATATGTCCATGGATTATTTAGTGATATTTAGATGATTTAGTAGAAAACAAATGAAAAGATGACAATGATTCAGTGGCAAATGCTGAAAGAAAACAGAATATTATGATACTGGAGCAAAAATATTTATGTATATTTATCATTTTGATGCTTCTTTTCTCCCAATCAAATTATAATTATAACTTCTTCCTATTTTTTTTTTTTTTTTGGTTTTTCGAGGTAGGGTCTCACTCTAGCCCAGACTGACCTGAAATTCACTATGTAGTCTCAGGATGGCCTCGAACTCATGGCAATCCTCCTACCTCTGCCTCCCAAGTGCTGGGATTAAAGGCATGCGCCACCACGCCCTGCTTCCTTCTTCCTATTTTTTAAGAACTACAATTTAACCACAATACATTATGTGATGTACTCAGCAGAGGCCTATGTCCTTATTGAAATGTTGACCTGGGGCATAACTATGTTGTCCCCACTGATATTTTTTTAAGTCATGTAATAATCAATTTCTGGACAATGAGTTCTCAAACTGAGAGATGGATTGACATCACTTAAAGGAAGCGTTATGATATAATACATAGAAATTTTGCTAAAAGTGATATGTGATGCAACATGGAATGTGAGAGTCATAAAAGTTTCCACTGGTGATTACACAATTCTAGAATTAGAATATTTCTCATATCATCTCATATTATTATTTACATAAAAACTGTTTTATATGTTTTTAATAATAATTTTTATTTATATATTTGCAAACAGAGAGACAAGGAGAGAGAGTGACAGGGATAAAGACAGAAAGAGAGAGAGTATGGATGCATGCATCTGCCACATTGTACATTTATTTCATATGTGGAATATGACCAAGTCCATCAGGCTTTGTAAACAGGAACCTTTAACCACTAAGCACTCTTTACAGCCTCCTGTTTTATAAGTTTTAAGAGTATAAACTATACATTTTGATTGCCTATGCTAGGTAGATCTTCCAATGTATCCAGTGATGCAAATTTCACTTTATGCAAATTACTAAAGCTCACTAAGCCTTAGTTTCCTCATCAGTATAAGAAGGAGGACTAGGTTACTGTTGTCGATTGAATGTAAATGTAAATGAATGTAAAATGTAAGATCCATAGGCCATGGATTCCCTGCAAATTTGTATTGAAATATTAAGCAGTAAGTGGAAAAATGTCTTTGATCTTTAAGTTGCTTTCATGAGAATATTTTTTCACAACAAAGATATTAGTAACTAATACAGAAATTTGCTATGAGAAGTAAGGTTGTTACTGTGATAAATCATAAACTTTTGGAACTGGTGTGCAGGAGAAATATGGAAGAGTTTGAAACTTTGAGCTCAAAAATTTATATTATATAATCTTATAATAACTTTATATATTATACATTCCTATGAGCACAGGTTGTAGAGCTTATTCTGCTGGGAATTTGGAAGGTAAGATTGCCAGGAGCCTTGTATATACTGGAGGCCTAGCTCATTGAGTTTCCTAAGGGAACAAGGACTTTATGGAGAAATTGGCTGAGGCAGTTCATGATTTATGCTGGAAAATAATTCTGGATGCATTCTGCTCATGTCCTGAAAAGTTGAAAGAGGTTGAATTTGAATTTAAAAATAATTGACTAATTTGTTTGGCAGAGGAAATTTCAAGATAGCATAGGCTTCAAGCTTTGACATGGATATCACTCGCTCTTATTCAGATCTTCACTGTAATACAGGAGAAAATATTTTAAAAGTAAAGTTTACAGAAACATGGTTTGTGAGTCAGACTAAAGTTCTAGACAAGAATATTGCAGCCAGCAACAAATCTGTAATTACAGAGTAAGGAGATTATTGGGATTAAAAAGAATCTTCACTTCCTTCACTGGTCCAGTAAGAAGGGTACCCTGAGTGCAAGACTGCACACATTGAAAGCTCTAATTTTAGAATGCCACTGAGATCATGAAATGTGTTGAAGCTTCCTATTCCCTATTGGGAGCCTATGACATGCCGTTCAGTGTAGCTGTGATGATGAAGCCTAAGTTGCAAAGGATGCTTCACTAGGTTGGAGATGTAAGGACTATGGGGGATCTACCAAGGAAATCTGTAGGCTCAGTGTAGAGCCAACCCAAAAGAGGGGCTGTGTGTGCTTCAGGCAACAGAGATGGCATAGAGGAGTACTCAAGCCCTTTAAACCCCAGAAGATTCCATCAAGAGCTGCAAATTACAAACAAATTCTCTATATATAATGTATTATAAAATTATATGGTGTTTGTCCGGCTGGCTTTTAGTCTTGCTTTGGTCCAATCTTTCCATGCTATGTCCCCATTTCTATCTTTTTGAATGGAAATGCTTACTCAACACCATTACATGTTAGACATATGTGATTTTTTTTTAGTTTACAAGGAATTATAGTTATTATACTTTAGAATGTGCCTTGAAACTCAGAAGTGATTTTGGATTTTGGAATTGTGATATGAATGGCATTGGTACTGTTGAAGACTATGAGGAATTTTGAAGTTGAACTTGGTTCGTTTTGCATTATGAGAAGGCCATGAACCTTTGAGGATAAAGGGAGGAGTGTTCTGCTTTGAAAATAAAATGTTCCACACAGGCTCATGTGTTTGTACATTTAGTCCCCAGCTGATGTTCTTGTTTGACAAGGTTGTGGAACTTAAAGAGGTGGAGTTTTGCTAAAGGAAGTGGGTCACTGGGAATATGCCTTAAGCTTTTAAACCCAGCCATACCTCCTGTTTGTACTCTGTGAATGAAATGTGACCAGCTCCTCTTCATAACCCTGCTGTTTTTCGTTCCCTGTCACGATATATTATATCCTTGAACTGTATGCCAAAATAAACCTTTCCTACCTTAAGTTGCTTTTTCCAGGGTATTTGGTCAAAGCAATGAGAAAAGTAATTGTTACAAGTATCTATCTCAGATTTGTGATGTTGCTCAAATTAACTAAAGTCTATGAAAAATTTAGTGGGATATTTCTTTGTGTACTCAATAATTATTAATAATTCAAATTATAATTCTTATTAATAAAATGGATACTACAATATCAAGTGTTGTAAAAGTTGGGTTAAAAAATTCAATAAACTTTTATAAGTAATTATTCATCAGCATATATTGAGATCATTACATAGTTTTATAAATATCATTATCTAAAAGAAAAAGAACAAAGTAACTTCATTCCCATTGCACTAGAACAGTATATTTCATGCACACATCACATTTGTTTTATTGTAAATAAACTGTTACTTTACAAGTAATCACATGCAAACATATACAATGGCATAAACATAAGTATTTGGAAAAAAGTATCTGATTGGTCTCCTGTGTCATGCCTTTTATGGTATAATTCTAGGTATATTCCCTTGTTTATAAACATGCCTTCTGCTATTACTGAAATTTTATTCACAAAGCAGGCATGATACAGTGAATTACAAGTGGTTTTTGTGGATAAGTCTATGACCCAGAATCTATTCAATATCTTAAAAATAGAAAGTGAGGGCTGGAAGGAATGCTCAGTGGTTAAGGCGTTTGCCTGCAAAGATAAAGGAGTCTGGTTCAATTCCCCAGACCCACGTAAGCCAGATGCACAAGGGGGTGCATGCATCTAGAGTTCATTTGAAGTGGCTGGAAGCCCTGGTACACCCATTCTCTCTTTGTCTGCCTCTTTCTCTCTTGCTCTCTCAGATAAATAAATTAAATTAAATTAAAAAAGAAAGTGAATATTTTAATATAAAATCATGTTGTGAACAAGAGTAGAAAGAACATTTATCATGATATGTCCCAGCATCTCCATTGCAGATTTTCTCAGCTGCTTTTGAGTTAGTTCATCTTTATAGATTTTCCTTCCTGTATGATGGCATGGGGCCAAGAATGCAGGCAAAGGGGGAAGGACATTTGTCAGAAGTGTCTCTGATTTTAATATAGCAGTGATAGGGTATTGTGCAGATTTGAGAGAGCTTGCAGACACCCAAAGTCATGGTAATCAATGATCCCAAGGACACAGTGGGTGTGGCTTGATATTAGATTGATGTCATATTCTGTAGTGCTCATTAAACCTCCGTGTTCTATTTACATTCTATCATACTGTTACTTACCCCATAATGCATACTCAAAAGATATTTCTTGCATCATCGAATGCGTGAATGAATGAATAAAGGGCCTATTGGGTACAGGTTACAGGAAAGTGAGCTGCAGTATGCAAGCTCAGCAATATGAGAGGCATGGCTGTTTTTTCAGCTACCTGTAGGCTCAACTTTGGTGGGACAATGCAGAGTTTTCTAAAGAATCCTTAGCTGCAGTCTGGTCAGAAGACTCCCAAGCTTAAAGAAAATAATGAAACTGAAACTCTTGATCAGTTTTCTCAGGATTTTGTCTTCAGTAATTGATCATTCCTTCAGCCTATTGATTTTCCCTTTAAAGCAAAATTACTTTCTTTATCTTTCCTGGTTACTATGAATGAGCAGTGGCATTCATCACTGTGGACAATTCTTATTCCAATTTAATTTAGCTGTCATCCTGAAAATATCCTAATCTTAGGTATAAGTAAAAGTATAGTGCTTGAAATAAATCTCTTATACTTGTGTACTCCTTGATTTTATCTAAGCCAATATAAACTAAGTGATGTTTGACTTTCAGATGGGAAAGCTACATTTTTGTAAGGTAATTAATTTGCTGAATAGCTCTAAGTAATTCTTTGGCAAGAAATGGCATTTTGGTATTAAATTAAAAGCAAAAATATTCATCTAGCTCTAACAAGGCACGTCCCTTTAAATGTCCATATGTACTCAAGTTAGGAATGAATACAATTACACAAGAACTTTAAGCCAAAAGGTCACTAGTAGAAAACATTCCTGAATATTTTACTTACATGAAAATAACAAATTAGTATAGCTATTTAAACTGATATTAAAATAAAATAATATCTATTGATTTAAGCACATTATGAAAAATGAAATAATTTTCTTTTCTAAGGTAGAAGAATATTTATATATGAATGAGTGTAGGTACTGTTTTCCATAATGACTCTATCATTTTAAATCATAATAATGCATAATGGTTCTAATTTTCCCATATCCTTGTGAAGTCTGATTTTCTACTTTCTGATAATAGTAACCCTAACAAGAATGAGATAATATTTCATTGTGCTTTGTATTTACAATTGGCTCATGATTAAACATGGAGAACATCTTTTCACAGGCTTATTGACCTTTTATATATGTTATTTTGTAGAAATGTCTATTCAATTCCACTTTCTCATTTTAAGCTGGGTTCTTTTTATGTTGATATTATTTGTGTATTATGATATTATACTCTTATCAAACATATGAAAACCATTTTCCCTTTAATTTACTTCAGAACATATTTAGTATTTTGTAGGTAGTCAACTTAAATGGTGTTATAATATGTATTATTTTGTCTGAATATTTTATGTCATTTTTCCACTGCTAAAATGATCCAAAAATTTAGATAGGAGAATAATTTAAAAGAATATTATTGGTTAACATTTAAATTAATTTTTATATTTTCATTAAAACAATGGTATTTAAAAAAATAATGATTGTTAGAATATAGGTACTGTCATTTTAAGAGTCCTGTGCAGCTGGTACCAAGGGCAAATGAGAAAGGAAGATAATGGCCCTGTTGCCAGGTCAACCCAAGTCTACCTGTCTTTCCATGCTTCAATGAACCCTAGCATGTACATTGGATCACTTGATATGAGACAGTCCCCTCCCTTATAAAAAACAAGAAGCTAGGGCGGGAGAGATGGCTTAGCAGTTAAGTGCTTGCCTGTGAAGCCTAAGGACCTCGGTTCAAGGCTCGATTCCCCAGGACCCACGTTAGCCAGATGCACAAGGGGGCGCATGCATCTGGAGTTCGTTTGCAGTGGCTGGAAGCCCTGGGGTGCCCATTCTCTCTCTAGCTCCCTCTTTCTCTCTCTGTCTGTTGTTCTCAAATAAATTAAAAAAAATTAAAAAAATTTTAAAAAAACAAGAAGCTCCTTTTATTCTTCGGATTTCTGAATTGTTCCCTCTTTCTTCCTTCCCGTCCTTCCTCCCTTTATTCCTTCCTTCCTTCCTCCCTCCTTCCCTCTCTCCCTTCCTTCCTTCCTTTCTTTCATCTATCTGTCATCTATTTCTCCTTCTCTGGATTTGGGAACCCACCATGGCAAACCTTGACATGGAGTTATAATTATTCCAATAAAGCAACAATTTTTTTAAATGTTTTAAAATTATCTTATTTATTGATTTGAGAGAGAGAGAGAGAAAGAGAGAGCCAGATAGAGAAAATAGGTGCAACAGGGCTTCTAGCCACTGCAAACATATTCCAGACACACCTGCCACCTTGTGCATCTGCTTTTACGTAGGTACCGGGGAATTGAAACTGGGCCCTTTGGCTTTGCAAGTATGTACCTTAACTGCTAAGGTATCTCTCGAGCCCAGCAACAATTCTTAAAGGGCATTTCATCACAACACATCTCACAGAACCAGCCTGCCTTCTCACTGTACTGCCTTCTGAAATTTATTTATCAGTTATGTTATTAGCTACTTGTAGCTGCAGTTCAGTGATTGCAGCAAATATATTCTACTTGGAATTTGACTGTCAGTTGTACTGAGGCCATTGATAAAACAAAGGAAAATAAATTACATTAACTTTCGATTTATTCTTTATACACAACCTATTAAGTGTCAACAAACTAGGCATATTTGATCATTTATTTAAGAATGAAAGAAAAAGTATAAGGGAAAAATTATGTCTGTTTCCAGTATTTCCATAGGAAAATCTAACTAATGTTTGCTTACATCTGCTACCTGAAAAACCTTGAAAATAAGAGAGTTTTTGTTCTAGTCATCTCACTTTATCCACATATCGATGAACAAAGGGCTGTGAGTATGCTATCTGTAGAATTCTCTTTCCTTTTAAAGAGAAAAATATGCCCTCAATAGTAAGAATATTTATAGGAATAATAAGAATATGATGAGTCATACAATTAAATATGAAAAATCTCATAGGATGCTGATTTTTCATTTTCTAATATTGTGTGTATTTCTTATAATATAGATGCTTATTTACAAATAAATAATTTAGAATCTTGGAACTCTACCATTTCCACTGACAATATATCAATATGCTTTAACAAGCTTGAGGTTTTTGATAGAATTTTAAATTGAAGAAGAAAAGTTTGAAAGCAACTTCTCCATTATGTTAATGATCAAATACATAAATGCAAGCCAGTTCAATTTGCTAAAAGGAAGAAAATCTATTTAGGGGAGGAGAGAGATTCAAAATATGAAAAAAACTTGAAAGAAATATATATTTTTCTTCTCTCTGTTTTTCTTTCCCTTTCATTATTTTCAAAGGAATGATATGTAGGTAGCAATGTGGCTTATAAATGAATGAAGATTTTAAAATTTTGAGATAAATTTGGTAGATCTAATCATATTCTCATGGCCAAATATATGGAATGTAACATAAACTTCTAGTAGGCCCAACTTCAATTGTTTAGATATCCTTTGATTGGATAAGTCCATGTAGTTTTGCTATCTATCTGAACTTAAAATAAAAATTTTCATCTATACTATAACATTCACATCAGTGTATGTATGTGTGTGGGGTCCTCTTTAGTAGGAGGATTTTTCAAATAAACCCATGTATATCTGTAGACATTTCAAGGCACACTATGTCTTCTTTTCAAATTTACATTAGGGTAGCTATATTACCTTTATGATGTTATAATCTTATTTGGAATGTAGTAGGAGGAAAGGTAGAGGCAGCCAATATGGTTGCAAGTCATAAGTAACAGCACTGTGGCCATGATAGCATCATTTTGTTTTGGTCCTTAAAGGAAAAATACTGTTTTTTATAAATATTTTTAAGACAAAGACATGCCAACAGAAATATCCATAGTGATGGTAAAAGAATCTGTCAATTGAAATCAATCACATAAAAAGCAATTTCAAATGGGAAATAATATTTGACATTTGGGTCTTTGTTAAAAAAACACTGGAATAATTTTAGAACACAGTACTTTGGAACTATGATACCAATATTAATACTTTTCCATGCAATTCTTTGAAGAAATTAGCTATGAAATCTTCTACTTCAATTTCCTGGGGAGTTAGGAAATACTTGCACAGATTAGCCTGGTTCAGTATTCCAAATCAAAGAATAGGACAGGTGCAATTAAATCTATTCCTTATCTTGCTCTTTGTGTACCTATTATGCTCTTAAAAATACCTTTTAAAAATTTTCCTGGCTTTATACTATGCAACATTATCTTTTTGATAATGTATATGAAAGACAATCTATTTTTGGTTTCATTATGAGCAAGACTCACCATTAGTCATATGCCTCATTTGATGACATAGCAGTTAGTTCCCACATAATCGAACAGTACTAACTGTCAATTCAATTACAGAAAAAGTTCTTGAGTTATTAGTGTCCATGAAGCATAGTGTATAAGAAGCTTAACATGGGCTGGAGAGATGGCTTACTGTTAAGGTACTTGCCTGGAAAATCAAAGGACCCAGATTCGATTCTTGAAGACCCACATAACCCAGATGCACAAGGTAGTGCATGCATCTGGAGCTTGTTTGCAGCAGCTGGAGGTCCTGGCACACTCATTCTCATTCTCTCTCTCTCTCTCCTTTATCTGCCTCTTTCTCTATTTCAAATAAGTGAATAAAAATAAAATATTCTTTAAATATTTTATTTCTTTATTTGAGAGAGAGAGAGAGAGAGAGAGAGAGAGAGAGAGAGAGAGAAAGGCAGAGAGAATGAAAGAATGGGCAAGACGGCCTCCAGCCACTGCAAATAAACTCCAGATGAATGTGATCCCTGTACATGTGGGTCCTGGGGAATTTAACCAGGGTCCTTAGGCTTTGCAGGCAAACGCCTTAATCAGTAAGCCTTTCCTCAGCCCAGATAAAATATTTTTTTTTAAAGGAGCTGAAAATGCTACACTCTGTGAGCAAGATATAAAGTGACACTGTTAGTTTAATTTCCTGAAATCATGGTTAAGGAGAACAGTCAACATGTAATATATCTTATAATGATAAAGCAAAACTTTTGTTTTAAAATCAGAGTAGATTTTTATATTAATGAGTTATTACATAACATATGTCATCACTGGGATCATTGAGTTTCATTAGGCAGAAGTGCAGGGGTATGCATAATATATGTAGATATCAAATATACAAGCATTTTTATCAATGTGCTGTTAAAGAAATTAGTATGATTTCTTAAACAATGAAAAATTACTTGTGCCTCTCCTACTTTAGCATTTTTTAAAGAAAATTCTCCATTTGATTCATATATATGGTCCAAATTTTTGTTGCACAGCCAAAATGGTCAGACATTACACATATCAATGTGCAGAACACAGTATACATTTTCTTGGCTTTAATATAAACCCTGGATCCTCAATGAAAACAGATGCTAACATGAATACTCATTACATGTAAGAAAAAATGTGATGAGAAACTAATGTTATGAAAAGTTCTATAGGTAAAGGAAATAGTACGTCATGTCTTTCCAAATAACTATATAGGGTGGGAATTGAATAATGTGTTACAAAGGTGAAAATGTTGATCTTTGATTGAAAGTTTTCCAATTTACTTCATCATCATTGGTGGAAATCACTGCACTTGATTAAAATTTTTCATAGGAAGCAGATTCAAGAAAGTCCAAAGTTAAATTGCATCTTTATTATATAATTATCTCAAATTAGGCTAAATTAATCTTTCTCATTTTTATACTTCTTCATATACACAGAAATATGCATGTTAGATATAAATAGCAAGGATTGTTTATTTCCTATTATAATATTGGCTCTTTCTTTCTCTGGTGGTAATGAAACATTATGAAGGAAATTGCAGTTGGATATTGGAGACCTTTGGTACATCATAATCACCATAGCAACTTATTTTTTTCATTCCTACAAGTGGGTATAATAACAACTTATTTCTAGGATGATAGTGTTTAAGAAAGGAAGTATTTTTGAAATAAGAATTTCCTTTGTTGATTTATAAGCTCTTTCTCCAATATATGATCCACTGTACCTCAGAGGAAGTATATGACAGAACAGAAACAGAAACCTTGTTCTGAAAGGCTCTCACCTGCAATTTCCAAACCAGGTCTGTAGGACTTAAGGAAATATTTGAGAAGGAAAATAGATCAACATTTTCCCTTTATTTGTTATTTATTTCAACATTAAACTGTCTTCAAATTTAGCAGCTCCAAAAATAAACAATCATTTATTACTTTGACGTTCATGAGTCAGTTATCAGCTGGATCAGGACACCTCATAAGCTATACTCAAGATATAATTTATGGTTTCAACACAAGACAGATGAATAAAAGGAAGGGGTCCCAAAACATTAAAGTATCTGTAACCTCTTCACTATGTGTGACAGTTAATCTCTAGGTTTTCAACTTGATAGGATTTAGAATCATTATGGAAACAAATCTTTGAGCATTGTTATTAGGGATTTTTTAGATTAGTTTAGTTGTAGTGGAAAGACCCACACTAACTGTGTGTTGTTGTCCATGCTGGTATTGTGGATTGTATGAAAAAGATACTCAGCTGAGCATCAGCATTCCTCATCACTCTGAGCTTCCTCTCTGTAGACTGTATGTGAGCTCTTTCTGGGCCTACCTCCATGCTTCCCCACCGTGATGGGCTCTATCCTCTTGAACTCTAAGCTGAAATAAATAAAGCTTGCTTTCTTAAGTTGCTTTTACTTAGGTATTTGGTCACATCAATGAGAATGTAACTCATGTAGTATGTGGCAACACAGCAGCAATGTTCCATGAAAGGAATGATCCTCTTTTATGTCATTGGTAAGCAGAACATAGTCTAAAAGTGATCATTTAGCCCAGTGTGGCCCACTGAGCAGTAAGAGTATGGTGCAGAGATAGAGGCAAGAGTCACATGTAAAGGTACTCTAAGGTAAAAATTGGTGTATCTCATTGGCTCCCTGATTGTTGCTTAAGTGACACTTGGTTTTAGGAAACATATTTACCATGTCCCAAATTGACACCATTCTCAACCAGTACCTTGGCACTCTTTGTACTTTGAAGACCTGAGAGGATACAATATCAGGACAATTGTGGAGGCAATTCTGCAATGATGGTGACTCAATTTTTCCCTCTCTCTCAGGAATTATCGTACCTTAGTTGGTAGGTTGTGGACAAGACAGACAAGTAGGCCAAATCATGAAAGAAAAAAATTCTTCCATATTTAGATTTCTCAAAAATAATTTATAGCATAGCCATATAAAAAGCATAGGTCATACATACCTTGGGATATTATAAACATTTATTTAATGCTAGCTGATATTAGTTTACTGTTGTTCCATGCTAACTGATATTCAGAAAACCTCAGAGAAATTGCAAAGAACGTAAGCTCTGAAGTTGGGTATAATATATATATATATATATATATATATATATATATATATATATATAATGATGGTAATATAGAAGCAGCAGAATCAGGAGTTAAAGGTCATCCTTGGCCTAAAAAGATTTCTGAATCTGGCTGTATTACATGAGCCCTGTCTCAAAAAGACAAAAAAATAATAAATCATAATTTAGAAACAAGGGTCTACATTCATGGTGAGGGTAATAGGAAACTTTGATCAATGTGTTTTCAGAATTATCTATTGAAGAAGTGATATTTTTTATTGTGACACTGGAATCTGGCCTGTTGATTATCGTTTTCTGACCTACTTTTAGAATAGCAATTATTTGATGGTGTCACATTTCCTTTTCCAGGAATTTGGGACTTTAGACCTACTACCAAACTGTTAAGTAAAAGTAGATGGTAATATGATGTCATTGCATTAGTAAATTGCCTTATTAAATAATTTATAATCTAACTAATTTTTGCCCCTATGTCTAAAAGCCAAGAAAGATGTATTGAAAGAAAGCAAAGAAAGGACAATGAAAGTGTGAATATGGTCAAAATTCCTGATATATGTGAATAAAAATATTATGAATCCATGCCCATTGATGCAGGTCTATAATCTAAGCTACTTTCAAAGCTGATGTAGAAGATCACAAGTGCAATACCTACATGGATTACAGAATGAGTTCAAGGCCATTCTGGGCAACTTAGTCTCTGTCTCAAAATAGAAAATAAAAAAAGAAGGGCTAGAGGGATGGCTTAGCAGTTAAGGGACTTGCCTACAAAGCCAAAGATCCCAGGTTCCATTCCCCAGGACCTACACAAGCACAAGGTGGTACACATGTCTGGAGTTCCTTTGCAGTGGCTAGATGCCCTGGAATGCCCATTCTCTCACATGTTCTTCCTCTCTCTCCCTATCCCTGCTCTTTCTCTCTCAAATAACTGAAAATAAAATAAATATTAAGAAAAAGAAAATTAAAATAGTATTTGAATATATTTCATTGGTAAAGTGCTGGCCTAGCAGAGTGTAAGGACCCAAATTCAATCCTCAGTGCTACAAAAATGCTATTTTGAAACCAATCAATTTGTACAACAAGTATAAGTAATAAAACTTTTAAAAAGATAAAGCTGGATAGATGGCTCAGCTTTTAAAGTGCTTGCCTGCAATGCCTAATGACCGGAGTTCAATTCCCTAGTACCCACATAAATCCAAATACACAAATTGGCACATACATCTGAAGTTTGTTTGCAATGGCTAGAGGCTCTTGTACAACTATTCTCTCTCTGTTTCTCTCTCTGTTGTTCTCTCTCTGATTGTAAATAAATAAATAAAAATATTTTAAAGATAAAGAAAAAGCAATGAACTATAACTGTTGGACAATTTACCAGAAGATAACTAGCCATTTGCTTCAGACAATAATTGCTAATATGTACTGAGTGACTAACACAGGTCAGACAAATTTCCATGTTGAATGCACACATTTTATTTGATCCTTATCACATTCATATGAAGTAAATATCACTGTTATTTCCACTTTATAAATGGACAAATCGAGGTCTAAGTTCATACAGGTGGTAAGTAAAAATCAGAATTGAGTTCCATGATAAACCACTTTATCAATAGTAAACTACATAGCCATATGATCAGAGTTGGGAAAGCACTGTAAATGAGATTTGCACAACTCAAAAGGAAACCAGTTAGCTGGTGAACCTATCAGTCAAACTTGTTTTCCTCATCTGTATGTTTACACCTTCATACCAAGTTTGTGGTAAAAATTCAAAAAAGCAACAGAATCTAACATGTATTATTTTCTTAGTATTTTCCAAGGTTATATCTAACATCAAAGTTTCTTACGTGACCAGTTAAAATAATTTCAGTGAACAAAACTGAAAATTGTATGTTAGGAGATATAAATTAAAATAAAAAATAATGCACCAGTCTGCAAGTCAAAAACTTTTAACTATTTTCTGGGGGAGGAAAACCCTAAAATGTACAAGATTAACAAAACCACAAAAACTTTGGATCAGTTCTGGTGAAATATGCCTATTATCACAGGACTCTGGAGAATGGCAAGCTTAAGGCCACCCTAAGCTGTACAGTGAAGCCTTGTCTCAAACTACCAAATAAAATCTATGAAGGAAATAGTATTCTATGGGTGAGCAAACTGAACTGCTGTAACTATGTGACATCTCACATTCTCACTTTCAGAGCCAGAAAGTGATTCTGTTTTGAGTCTTCCTCAAGTAGGGTCAACTCCAAATTGAACACTTTATATTGTTAACCATTACTAAAAGAATTTGATATGACACTTTTTGGCCAAAATAGCTCTACTGTAGACAGACAACTCATTAATTTAAGTGGACAAAGGACATAATAATACTAGTGATTTCTATACTACTGGCCACGGAATTTTACATAGGAAGTTTTGTACCTCTTTTAGGGAAATGAAAAAAGTTGCTATAACCCCTGAAACACTCAATGTTTTTATTTTATTTTATCTTATTTAAAAAAAATGTTATGAGGGAGATAGGGAGGGAGAGAGAGAGAGAGAGAGAGAGATTTGTCACCACAAGGCCTCCAGACACTGCAATTGAACTCCAGACACATGTGACACCTTGTGCACATGTGTGACCTTGCATGCTTGAGTCACCTTGTGCATCTGGTTAACAAGTGGCCTGGAGAGTCAAACATGGGTTCTTAGGCTTCCGAGGCAAGTACCTTGACCACTAAGCCATCTCTCCATCTTTTAATATAAAAATGTTTTATAATTTTCAGATAATTTCATCTATATATTTTATCAATTCATTAATTTCTTAATTTATTAAATCTATGTATATACATTATATATACATATACATGTATATATATACATATAGATATATGAATAAGCTTTCCACAATTTGCATTACTCAATGGTAAATTAATTGAATGACATTGGAACAAGACATATTTGTGTATTAGTTACAGCCTGAAGATTTCCCTTATGATTTATACAATTCACATAATCTCAAAATAGAAACAATAGTATCTGTCTTATGCAGTTGAAAAACTTTTTTGTTTATAGACAGAGTATCAGGTAACCCAGGCTGGCCTTGAACTTTATATATAAACAAGTATGACCTCCTGTCTCCACCTTCTGAGTGATGGGATTACTGGTGACATATGTCACAAAACTGTTTATGTGGTGCTAGCGCTGGATCCAAGGACCTTACACTTGCTAGGTCAGAACTTGCCCAACTAAGATGCATTTCTGATCCAAGTTCTAAATGTGATAATATATGTGCTCTGTAAAGGATAAGAACTTAGTTGTCATTAACATTTCCCCAATTTTTATTATGAATATTTGAAATGTAAACTGAATCTTAATAGGACTTTCTGGAAACAGAGGTCTTATTTCCCTAAATGTAATCGGTTATCTGGAAACAGCAGGACCATTTCCTTACAAGCTATCTCATAAATATTTCTGTGGTTCCTAGGTTACCCAGCCAATTATGTTAAGGCCATCATGTAATTGTGTGAATGTTGTTTATTCAGTTTCAGCATAGATACATGGCAGAAATTATCAAAGTCCCAACTTAAAGCTGGAGGACACAGTGGTTAGCTTTGTGAGTCAAAGTTAAGGGTAGCAGTTATGTAGCTGTCTATGAAGGGGAATGAAATTATTGATATATCAAGAATCTAGATTTGAATAAATAGATTGATTTAATACTAATTTCTTCTTTAAGAGACAGAACTAACAAAAATAGATACCAAAATGCAATGTGAGTGAAATGTGGAAGGCCAGTTCACTGGGATCTAGCAGTTAAGTGTAGAAACACCAAGATGAATGACATTGGTTTAGGTAAAACATAAAATAGCAAACAGGAAGCGTTGCCCTTTTCTAAGATCAGAAAGATCCTACATCTAAATGTCCTTTTTCACCTACATTTGTTCTTCCACAGGTAAGCAATGATTAGATCAAGCAGAACAGTGTATGCCCTGCTAAGATATTTAGAGAGTATCCTGAAGGGCATGAGGACTCACTAAAGGGATGTAATTCACAGTGTAAAAACTAAAACATTAGTCTCAATTATTGCAGATTACTTTCCATGTGAACTTAATGCTAAATCCTGCTTCTAGGCAACTGAACAAAATACTGTGACTCTCAGCTTTTGCTTAGAATCATTTAGTATTTTCATTTCTAAAGAAACAATCACAAAAAATAAACAGCTAGTATATTAACATACAAATCTTTTGGGTAATGTCATAAAATTCAGTTTTTATTAGCAAGCCTAGTACATTATTTTTAACAAGCTGGATGCAACATTCATTACTCTCATTGCCATTTTTAGAGGTCACTAGATATGGAGGCCTCTGGCAGAATTTCTAGTGGGCTAAACACTTTAATATATAATGCAAAAGCTTTTTATAGAGGAATATAACTTTAGCTAGAGTGCCCACTCAGCACTAAGCAGGCAGGATTTTTCTTCTATATTGAATCACATTTGTTGACATGTTGCTCCTTAGAAGTATGATGTCTTCGTAGATTTATTGTAAGCTGGGAAGATAGTACCAAACCTCAGGGAGCATATCTCTCAAGTTGCTCTGTCTCCAAAGTGGGTGCTCAATAACTCCATCTGTCTAGAAGGAGCTGGCACTATGGAGATTAGTCCACTTTGCTGGGCCAGTATAGCGGGCAGTAGAAAGATGTTTACACACTCTAAAATGTATTGATCAATTATGTAAACATTTTGTTTCCTGCCTCTTAGAAGAGTATAAAAATTGGAGGTAGGCCGTAGCTGTAACCACTTTAAAGTGCACTCTGTATACAGATCAGTATTCTTCCCTTTCAGAGAATAAATGGTTGAAATTTCTGAACATCTGCATTTTGAATAGTTTAGAATTCTTGATTTCAACATTTTGATATTGTTGTTGGTGGGGTATCAAAAAAGGGCATTACTAGTGATGCCTTTGCTGGCCTGGTTCTTGCTATACAGATCAGTCTTACCTGGGAGTTGCAATGATTCTCCTGACTCTGCCTCTCAAATGTAGTGAATACAGGCATGTATTTATCAGATATGTTTCCCAAACATTCCAGTCTTCTAGGAACAAATATGTCTAGCACAAGTAAAATGATTTCTGACACTTAAAGGTCATAAGCCCCAGTTTCTTGTATTGTTGCATAATGCATTCCTGCAAACTTGCTGCCTTTACATATGCAGATATGTTAAGCTTCATAGGCAATAATTTCTCAAGAGTAAGATTAGATTTCTGTAAGCCTATCTTCCTTGAAGATCTGCAGGAATATTGAGTTTCTTTGTTCTCTCCAGCTTCTAAGCATTCCAAACATCATTCCTACTTACTGATTCATTGTCCCTTTCCTAGATCCCTAACACCAATGGTATAGCAACTCCACATATACCAAGTGTAGTGAGAAAGAGTCATGAAGCAAAAAAGAGAAAAGAGATGAACTAAAGCTGGACTCTGGGTGAATCCTGAAGGAATATTAATTGATATGATATCAGCATTGTTGATTTCAAGGATTTTTTTTTACTTGCTGATGTTTTAAAGATGTGTTCAGAAATTGATCAGCTCTTCAAGTTCCACTCAAGTATTTATAAAGTTCTTAAATTTTATTTTCAGTCTTTTCCATTTTTTATACTTATATTTTCTTTCATTGTTTTTCTTCCCAGTATACATCGTAATCACTCTTAGTATTTTAACCACTCATCTCCAAACAAATAACTCCACCCTTTGTGCTTGTGTTGTGTTCATGTTGTCAGTTCTTGCCATTCGAATGGGTAGCTTGCATATCTATTTTTAAAAAAATATTTTTATTTATTTATTAATTTGAGAGTGACAGAGAGAGAGAGAGAGAGAGAGAGAGAGAATGGGCACACCAGGGCATCTCGCCACTGCAAACAAACTCCAGATGCATGTGCCACCTTGTGCATCTGGTTTACATGGGTCCTGGGGAATCAAGCCCCAAACTGGGGTCCTTTTACTTCACAGGCAAGTGCTTAACCACTAATCCATCTCTCCAGCCCTAGTTTCCATATCTCTTTTTTCTAACACAGCTGGTTTCTCTAGGATGAGGCAGCCTGCACCTAAACTGTACAACTCATCATATATTGGACTGCCTGGTACAGAAGAGATGGCTAGGGAGATGGGTATATATTTGGTTGAATATGTAGCCGATATATTGTGTTCAGTGAACTATTCTATCCAGGTGCAATGGATAATTGCTGGGTTCATGTTCTATCCTCACCACTTCCCTGCTTTTCATTCACTAAAATCTATATAACATACATTATGAATAAGTGAATAAATGAAAGTAAAACAGTGATTGTCAATATTCATCTTAGTGCTTGTTTGCCTTGTCACCCAAAGAGAGAACCCAGAAATATTTATAGCGGCTATTCACTACACTCTGTATCAAAGCACTTAATCTCAGCTAAAGTTGCCTTATTTAATTTGTGATTCAAAACTATTCCATGAAATATTAATATCCACATTTGTTGGTAGGGAAACTAGTCCACTAAAAGTCTTTAGCACATGCTTACATTACTGTCCAATGTCAAAACTGTGACAGAATGTAATCTCAGAATTAACTTACCCCATAGAATTTACACTATAATATTACCCAAGTTCACTCTGCTTGGTGCTAGTATAGATTTTAGAACTTTATCCCATCTATAATCTTCAAAGGTCACATGAATATGATGGTTCAAACATAGGCTCCATAGTCAGTCACAGCTGGTGGTATCTGACACAACTTACCGTATAAATTCCCTGAAAATAAAATTCAACTTCTCTGAGACTCACTTTTATGAGAATCAAGATTGAGAATAATATTTTCCCAAATCAAAAGGTGATTTTGACAAAGGAATGAGATGATGCACATATGGATTCATCAGATTACCAGATTATATTCTGTTTAGTGCTATTATGAGTAGTGAATTAGAGCATATCTGTCAAGTAGTAAGAATTCAAAGATATCTGAAATTAAAAACAGCTATATCATAGAATACTATGCATATGTTATGTATTAGCTATATAATATGCATGCATATGTCAGTTATATAACACATTCATATTTAACATACAATAGAGATTGAATATAATAAAATACTACCATGAGATGATGTTAACTATACAAAGATGAATGTGTTCTTTTCTTTCAAAATAAACTTTATAGAATAAATAAACTTTACCTAACAGTTACGATTTCAAACAACACAAACATCACAATTGCAAAAGTAGAAAAATCTAAAAGCAAAACAGGTTGTTTTTGCAGAAAAATGGTGTTTGTGTTTTTGCCTTAAGGAAACACAGATAAAAGAGCCAAGATCTTACCTAACTCTCCTTACACTCAAATCACTGAGTGCATTCCAATTTGAAGAAATTACATATTTGGATAGGCAGATTTTTCTCTCCCCATAGAACATATATCTATAGAAGTTTTGGGCCTTGAGAGGCCCAGACGTGAGGCCTGGTGGAACTTCCTGAGCCTAGCTAAAGTTTGGCGACCTGTCCCTGGCCAGCTGTGACTCAGCAGGATGCCTTATGGCCTCTGGTCTGCTACTTGTGCGTAGGAGTTCTCGCGCGCTTAGAACCAATCATTTCAAAAGTCATGGTATGCTATTGGCCCTTATACCTTATCCCCTTCTGAGATCCCCGCCTTCGTACTCAACACTATATAAACACCTGCCTGTTACATTAAAACGAGATCCTACTTTCACGAGCCTCCGGGCTCGGTGTGTTCCTGGCTGTCGACACCCACCTTCCTCCTCAACCCCTTGGGAGGAACCAACGGGCCTGGTCCTTCCTAAGCACTATGTGCTGGGGGAGCCCGACATAGAAGACCTGAAAATACATGATATAGCATTTGTAGAACATTTAGTATTAAATATAAAATGAAGAATTCAAATATCACACTCCAATGCCTCTCATTATACCTTGACATGATAAATTGCTGTTTAATCTATGTATTTATTTCAGACAGCTAATTAAATTGTTTACATTTACAAAATTGTGACAAGTATAGGTCAAGACAAATGGATGAAAAGAATAGCAAAGAAAATTTATTTGAGAATCAAGTTATAGGAAATAAAGCCTATCATAATTTATATATTGTTGCTAAATATATTTTAACTTTGTGCCACAGTATTTTATTCAGTGGAAAGAGAAGAAAAAGATTTATAAGTTCAAGCCATAAAATAATATTTATAAGTTTCTCGTGTAAAACATAACTCTTCCTGGCACAGAGCTCTGAGAAAAACCTTTCTAGATAAGGTCACTTGATACCACTTGATAAGGTCAGTATGTGCTATAGTAGATATGGTTCTTTGCAGCATCCAAACACTAAATGCCTTGATGAGTTTTTTACACTACTTTGAGTGTCCACCTTCAAAGTATTATGAGTGCATGACACCAATGCATGGTTCAATAAAAGCAATTTGATGTAGGCTAAAATAAATGTGTGCAACTTCTCCACCCTCCAATGGTTATCTTGATTGAGGGAATAGCTTTAGAATAGCTGGAGCAATTACATTAAAGCTCCATACTCCATTCTGCTGAGGCCTGGGGTTGCTTTGGAGATAATAGGCCAGAAGGGTAGTTTGGACCCCGAAACTCTTCTGCAATCTAGAAAGAGTAATTCTGCTTTTGGGTGTTAAATATTGTATAATGTGGCCCCATAGAAGAGTTTACTTTATAACAAAGGATATTTTTCTTTTTATTTCATAGAAAATAGTTTTAAATAGCCAGTACAGAGGAATGTATGATTGGGGTTTCAGGAAATCCTACAGCAATGATTAATAACTATAACATTTCAGCTTCAAAAAGTTATCCATTCAAATATTTTGCTTTCTTTCAATATCAAAGAATTCATTTGCTTTATAGATTATAATCTTACTTCACTTAAAATAAAACACAATTCAAATCATTTCAATAATTATATTTACACAAATATGATCATTAAAATGATTCCAATATTATAGGCAATTCATTAATTTTGTGACAATTCGATTTTACACACTTCATGTAAACCCTTAGCACTTATGAGGAGTTCGTCTCCAGAATGGGATTGGGTTTCTTGTGGTTCTGCTGCTTTGAGTCACCTGTTACTCCTGTAAGCACCCCTTCATCCTGTTCTGTAAGTAACCCAATAAACTCATTGGTTCACTAGATTGTCATTTGCTCTATTTACTGTGCCCTATCTGGGGAGAAGACACATGTTTTTTGTTTGTTTTGTTTTGTTTTCACCCAGGGGAAAAGGATTCCAGAAACACATAATATTAACTTCCACTTATACACACAATTGGCTCCAGGAGAATGTTAGAATGGCTAGCACAGAAGTATGGCTATAGTACAGAACTATGGCTATAGTTGAGTACCAACAAGGAAGGGCATCAGAGCAATGGGAATAAACTCTCCTTAGGGTCTAGCTCAGAGATAATTCAGTTGTCTCTGGCAATTCTTGGTTACTAATTTGTCTCTAGTCAAAATAAACTATTTTTCCCCAAAATGAAGACATACTCAATTTTCTCCTAAATGTTTTAACTTTCTCCAATATATCCAAAACAACCAAAGTTAAATAATTTTTTCCTAACAATATGAGTGATTGTCTCTTTCTGGTTCTGGCTAGTTTGCCTAGTCTTCCTGAAAGCTTCCTCAGGAATCATATTTACAAGATGTTTAAGTCTCCCTATGTATCAATTTCATATCCTAGGATCAAAAAAGCCAGGGGGAGGTAGCATTTATAGAATATTCCACATTTTTATGACAAATTTCATTTTTAAACGATCATCTTTTTGTCTTGGCTATAATGGCAACATAATATTTACATAACTTTTAAGATTTAATTTTTGGATTGCTTAAACATTGAGAATTACATATATTTTTAGAAACTTAATTTTAAAAATGCATATGTTCTTCCAAAATGGCTGAATTACAATAATAATATTTTGAATTATTCAAGTCCATCAATTTCAATTCAATCCTATGTTTTAATGTTAGTTCAGTTTGACAGTATCATGTGAAATCAATAATAATATGTTGCTGATGCAGCAATATGGTGTAATGTCTGAGAGCACTGGTAGTTTTCCAAAACCTCCCCAGTCACATATTTATTCCTTTTTTTAAAACATGCTTTTGCTTTAGGGGCTTGAAAAAGGCTTTGAAAATTTTTGGCTAGCTGGGCCATTCATTCTCAAACTTTCCCACACACTATTTTTCCCTGCATGTATCCCAGTGAATAGGTATAAAAAGGCTATTCATTTATAATATCTCAAGGTGCTCTCAGCTTTTGTATGTGTATACAGTTTTTAGCAGTTAGGTTGTAAGGTTTTGAAAATCAAAGGTTGATTATATTTTATTCTTTTTACTCCATGTCATTTAAATTATTCCTACACATTCAACTTTTTAAAAATATATCATACATATGAAACTGAATTAATTAATAAACCTTAACAGAGAATAAGCATGGGTATGAAAGGCTGACTCTGTGAAGACATACATTGTAAAACCTACACAATTATTGGAATGCTGGAAACAGTAAAATTAAAATGAAGATTCACTATGACTTATTGAAGGCTTGCAAGCTATAGACATCGGTGACTATCAGGAAGTAATGAATAAAGTTGTTACAAATGGTTCTAAATAAAACTAAAAGTTTGATACAAAAAGAATTAATCAAGAACACCTATGAGAAGATTTTTACAGAATAAAGTAAGTTCAATCAGAAGTAAATAGATTTTTTTTTTGCTGTTATTGAAAATGGGACCATGTCCCTTATTTCTTTCTCTGTATCTTTGTCATTTGCATATAGAAAGGCCACTGACTTTTGTGCACTGATTTTGTATCCTGCTACTTTGCTATAGGAGTTAATCACCTTCAGGAGATTTGGGATGGAGTCCCTCAGGTCTCTTACATATACAATCATGTCATCAGTGAATAGAGCTAACTTAACTTCTTCCTTTCCAAATTGTATCCCTTTTATTTCCTTCTGCTGTCTTATTGCTTGAGCCAGGAATTCCAGTACTATATTGAACAGCAGATGTGAGAGTGGACAACCCTGTCTTGTTCCTGATCTTAATGGGAATTCCTCCAGTCTCTCTGCATTAAGTATTATTTGGGCTTTTGGAGCTTTGTATATTGCCTTTATTAGGTTGAGATATGAACCAACCATGCCAATTCTCTCCAATGTTCTGATCATGAAGTGATGTTATATCTTGTCAAAGGCCTTTTCTGCATCTATCGAAATGACCATGTGTTTTTTGTGTTTAACCTTGTTTATGTGGTATATTACATTGACAGATTTCAGTATGTTGAACCACCCCTGTGTTCCTGGGATGAATCCCACTTGGTCAAGGAGGATAATGCTTTTGATGTGTTGTTGGATTTGGTTTGTGAAGATTTTGTTCAGGATCTTTGCATCTAAGTCCATAAGGGAAATAGGCCAATAGTTTTCTTTTCTTGTGGGATCTCTGCCTAGTTTTGGAATTAGGGTGATACTAGCTTCATAAAAGGAGTTGGGTAGCTTTCCCTGTTCTCCAATTGTGTGGCACAGTTTGAGGAAGATTGGTTTCAGTTCTTTTATTTATTTTTTTATTTATTTTTTTTATTTTATTTGAGAGCGACAGACAGAGAGAAAGAGGCAGATAGAGAGAGGGAGAGAGAGAATGGGCGCGCCAGGGCCTCCAGCCACTGCAAACGAACTCCAGACGTGTGCGCCCCCTTGTGCATCTGGCTAACGTGGGTCCTGGGGAGTCGAGCCTCGAACTGGGGTCCTTAGGCTTCACAGCCAAGTGCTTAACCGCTAAGCCATCTCTCCAGCCTGGTTTCAGTTCTTCAGTGAAGGTTTGATAGAATTCAACTGAGAAGCCATCTGGTCTGGACTCTTCTTTTTGGGGGGGTTGTTTATTTTTCAATCTGAATGAGTGTGATAGGTTCATTGAGGAGATTAATCTGCTCTGAGTTTAGCTTTGATAGATGGTATGTGTCCAGGAATTTTTCCATCTCCACATTATCCAGTTTTGTGGAGTAGAGGTTTTTGAAATAAGTCCTGATGATTCTCCCAATTCCACTTATGTCTGTTGTGATCTCTCCTTTCTCATTTTGAATTTTGTTAATTTGAAGCTTCCCCTTTTTTTGCTTGATCAGATTGGCCAGGGGTTGGTCAATCTTGTTTATTTTTTCAAAGAACCAGCTCTTTGTTTTGTCAATTGTCTGAATTGTTTCTTTGGTTTCCAATTCATTGATTTCTGCTCTGAGTTTAATTATTTCTTTCCTTCTGGAGCTCTTTGGGTTGGATTTTTCTTGTTTTTCCAGTGACTTTAGGTGGATGGTTAGGTTGTTGATTTGGGATCTCTCTGTATTTTTTATGAAGGCATTGAGTGCTATCGAATTTTCACCTGAGAACCACCTTCATTGTGTCCCACAAGTTTTGGTATGATGTGTTCTCATTGTCATTCAATTCTAGAAATTTTGCAATTTTTTTTATTTCATCCACTATCCATTTATTGTCTAAAAGTGTGCTGTTCAGTTTCCAGGTGCCGTTGGGATTCTTGGTGGGTCTTTTGTTGTTAATTTCTAGCAATATAGCATTGTGATCTGATATCATGCAGGGAATTATGTCAATCTTCCTAAATATGTGGCAGCAGGCTTTGTGACCCAGTATATGGTCTATTTTAGAGAATGTTCCATGGGCTGCTGAAAAGAATGTGTAGTCTGTGGATTTGGGATGGAAAGTTCTGTAGATGTCCGTTAGGTCTAAGTGATCTATGGTTTTGTTGAGCTCTCTTACTTTCCTGTTGTGGTTCAGTTTGGATGATCTGTCTATTACTGATAATGGTGTATTGAAGTCCCCAACAATGATGATGTTGGTGCTTATTTCTGTTTTATTGTCAAGTAGGTTTTGGTTTATGAACTGTGGTGCCCTTGAGTTTGGTGCATACAAGTTTATGATTGTAATATCCCCTTGATGGATCATTCCCTTGATAAGTAGGAAGTGGCCTTCTTTGTCTTTTTTGATTATTATTGGTGTGAAGTGTATTTTATCAGATATTAATATAGCTATGCCTGCTTATTTCTTATTCCCATTTGCTTGGAATATTGTTTTCCACCTTTTCACCCTGAGGAGGTGTCTGTCTTTAGTGATGAGGTAGGTGTCTTGAAGGCAACAGATTGAGGGGTCTAATTTTTTGATGTATCCTGTTAGCTTGTGTCTCTTGATGGGTGAATTAAGGCCATTAATATTTAGAGTAATGACCATGAGATTTGATTTTATCCCTACCATATTGTGATGGTATATGTGGTTTGGTGTTGTCATGGACTTTGAAGTTTTGTGCCTATTCTGTGTTTGGTTAATGTGATCTGCTTCTTGTAGGCATTTGAGTTTGATTATTTGTTTCTTCTCTGTGGAGAATTTCCTGCAATAATCTCTGTAGGTTTGGTTTTGCGTTTATATAATTGTAAAGCTGAGTTTTGTCATGGAAAGTTTTTCTTTCACCATCTTTTATGAGGGATACATTTTGTGGGTAGAGTAGCTTGGGTTGGAAGCCATTGGTTCTTAGACTTTGTAGTATTTCATTCCAACCCCTTCTATCTGTCTTTCATGGTTTCCATTGAGAAGTCTGGAGCAATTCTGATGGCGTTAGCTTAAGAAATTGAGGAGGACTTGAGGAAATGGAAAGACCTCCCATGCTCCTGGATAGGCAGAATTAACATTGTGAAGATAGTAATCCTACCAAAGGCAATATACAGATTTAATGCAATTTCAATTAAAATCCCAACATTGTTCTTCACAGAGATAGAAAAAATGATCTGATCTCAAATTTCATATGGAAAGGCAGAAGGCCTCCCAAATCCAAACATATCCTCAGCAAAAGAAATACCTCTGGAGCCATCACCATACCTGATCTAATGCTATATTAAAAAGCCATAGTAATAAAAACAGCATGGTACTGGCATAAAAACAGGAGTATAGACCAATGGAATAGACTTGAGGACCCAGGCTTTGGTTCAAGCAACTATAGCTACTTGATATTTGACAAAGGCCCTATCAATACAGGCTGGACAAAAGACAGCATGTTCAACAAATGATACTGGACAAACTGGATAACCATATGCAGGAAATTGAAACTTGATCCACACATCTCTCCATGCACTACACTGAAGTCCAAATGGATCAAAGACCTCAATATAAGACCAGACACTCGGCTACTACTGGAAGAAAATATAGGAAGAACTTTCCATGATATAGCAATGGAAAAATACTTCCTGAACAAAACTGCAGTAGCTCACGATCTTAAACAGTCAATCAACGAATGGGATCACATGAAGCTGAAGAGTTTCTTTATGGACAAGCATACAATAAGCAAAACCATTAGATTAACCACAGAATGGGAGAAAATATTTGCTGATTATCCAACTGACAGAGGCCTAATCTCTAGTACCTACAAAGAACTGAAAAACATAAACAAAAAAAATGTCAAACAACCCACTCACAAAATGGGGCAAAGAGCTGGATAGCCAGTTCACACAGGAAGAAATACAAATGGCAAACACAAACTTTAGAAAATGTTCATCATCCCTAATCATCAGGGAAATGAAAATTCAAACAACTATGAGATTTCACTTTACCCTGGTAGGGATAGCAAATATAAAAAAATCAAATGAAAATAAATGCTGGTGAGGATGTGTAGAAGTAGGAACACTCATCCACTGTTGGTGGCAGTGTAAGATGGTACAACCACTTTGGAAAGCAATATGGAGACTTCTGAAAAATCAGACTATAGAGATACTGACAAACTGAGTTATTTCCTTTCTGGACATCTACCCTAAAACCTTCAAACCACAGGCCAGAGAGATTTGCTCAATCATGTTTGTAGTGGCTCAATTTGTAATAGCTAAGAGCTGGAATAAACCCAGATGCCCATCACTAGAAGCATGGATAACTAAGATGCGGTATATCTACACAATGGGATTCTATACAGCAGTAAGAAAAAATGACAGAATGAAATTTGAGGAAAAATGGTTGAACCTGGAACAGATCATTCTCAGTGAACATACCGTATCACCAAAAAAAAAAAAAAAAAAAAAAAAAAAAATCGCCACATAGTCTCACTCATCTACAGCACCTAACCTGAATCTAAGTAATATTTCTTACATACCCAGCAAGCATCTCGTGGACTAGATGATAGGAGGGGAGGGCAATGGAAGGGGGGTGGGAAACACAAACCTAGACCTAAACAGCAATGGTACCATAAAATTCTACATCCTTAAAGGCAGGCCAAATGACTGAACCTTCACCAGGCCCTTACAGGGAACACCTGAGCCACAAGACACTTTAGAGGGTAATACGAAGACTGACCTTAACCTTCTACAGCCTCTCTCTCTCTCTCTCTCTCTCTCTCTCTCTCTCTCTCTCTGTCTCTCTCTCTCTCTAACTCTTTCATATTAGGTATCTCTTTCTTCCCTTTCTTAATGGGCACTGACCTGTAACTCCCAATTCCATCATGTGGTTATCATCCACAATGAGCTTTTGATCAGAGAGACCTACAAGGTTTCCTAAAAGAAAGAAAGATTTCTGTCAGAGTACTTGATGACCCACCAAAGGTTAGTGGTAAGACCGTACTGCTGAAGACACCATGTGCAGTTGACCCTTAAAATGGAGTTGCATGGCTGGAAGCTGGAAGAGAGTCAATCCCCAGACAGTCAGTGTGTCTAGTGCGAGAAGTTACTACATGGGCAACTGGGGGAAAATGACCAATATATGGTCAAGCAACTCATGGTCCAACCTCCTTAGCAGCAAATAACCTGTTGTGATGCTCACACAAGTGCAATAGTGGTGCACAGCCATGGTGAGAAACCAACTGCTCTTGATTTGGCTAACTGATCCCCTCAGTGATACTGGACCCATAGCTGGAGATGGAAAACAAGTCAGAGCCATATCCAAACATAAGGCTGCTCTCCATCATCAAGCTACCATCAATCATGGGCTACAAGAGGGCCTATACCTATTAAATTCTCTATATAAAAAAGTAAGTAAGGATTATCTCATTTGTCTGGTGCTAACTTACTCTCCATTGGAGAATCTGCTTCTCTTTTTCAGATAGATGTAAATCCTAAGGAGAGAGCCTCCCCATCATACCTCAAAAGGGCCCCGGGTGGAACTAAGAACAATTAGCAAAACAAACAAGGGTGCTGTTTTCTTGGTGAACCAGGTACCAGCACAAGGGTGAAGGAGATTGATACAGAGAACAATCAACGCCTACCAAATCAGAGATCCAAAGACCCAGAGGCCCCCAACACCTTATCACTGAAGCAGACCTAAAATGAACCCAACATGGCTCAGGGAAATTTTGCGGAAGAGGGGGTGGAAAGAATGTCAGAGCCACATGTTGGGTCTTGATATGCAGAGACATTTATCCTACCCATAACTGTGGGATAACTCCAGAATGCAGGACCCATATACCTCAACAAGGAGGGGCCAAGGGGAGTAGGTAGGTCACGGATGAGCCTAGAAATGGTACCAAATTGACTGAATTCTCTGAGTACAAAGCTAACTAATAAAAAAAAGAAGTAAATTGAAAATACAGGCATACTGGAAATATTAAGCAACACAAGAGTACTGTAAAATACCTCAACCTATTTACAGTTACATAAAATAATATGTTTATGAAAAGTATAATCAATCATATATAAGAAAAAGTTAACATTTTTTAGGAAATAAATAAGTTAAATACATTGGTGGTCAACTATATCCCACCATCATTCCCTAGTCCCCCTTAAAAAATGCACACTAAAGTATGTTCTAAATATCTGCATCTACAATTTTGCAGGAACAGACAACTTTCCTCTAAAATGCCTTTATAAAATCAATGGGAAAGAAGAGTTGATGTCCTTTTTTAAAGACTAGAATAACTGTTAAAACTTTACATGGAAAATTCAATCAAGAACATAAACATATACCCATCTCATTAATTAGAATGTATGTCACAATGCTCAATAACATATTAAGTTATTTATCCAAGACCTATAATGTCTTTGATTTCTCATGGTTCTTAAGCAAACTTTATGAGAATGATTTCATATCAGAAAACCAATTATCAATTACTGAAAATCAAACTTCCACACCTCTTATTAAAGTACTGGTGATGGTTGAGTAGGTTAAGTGCTTCAAGTCACACAAGCATGAGAACCTGAGTTTGAATCCCCAGAAACCAAGTAAAATTTCAGGCATGGTGGTATGGGACTGTTACCCCAACACTGAATAGGTGGAAACAGGAGGTTCTCTGAAACTCACTGACTATCTAGATTATCCTAATCAGTGAACTTCTGGTCCAGTGAGAAACACTCTCTAAATGAAGTGGAGAGAAATAGAAAAACACACTATAGGTCAAATTCTGGTCTCACACACATGTACACATGCACTCCCACATCCATTTGTCCACACTCATATAAACATGAATACACACATATATACTCAACACACCCACATTATTTAAAAGCTATTAGAAAGGTAGAAATATAACAGTTTTTGTTACTCATAATACATGCCAATTTGAAGCCTATAATAACATATTGTGTAATCATGACTTATGACTCTATACAAGTTGGGATCAAATCAAGATTATTAGCTTAAAAACAGCCTGGGCTAAATAGCAAAGTCAGGGGCTAGTGAGATTGCTCAGTGGTCAAAGGTGTTTGTTTGCACAGCCTAATGTCCCTGGTTCAATTCCCCAGGACCCACTTAAAGCCAAATGTACAAAGTGGCATATGTATCTGGAGCTCCTTTAAACTGTGGCAGGAGGCCCTGGTGCACCCATTCTCTCTTCTTCTCAATATACTTGCAAATAAATAATAATAAAATATTTTAAATAACAAAATCAAGGCAAGCCAGGACTATGTAGTGATATGTCTTCACAAAAATAATAAATGGAGATGAATGCAGACTTCTTAGTTTAATGAGTAAGACATTAAAAATAAATGTGTTATAAAGAGATTATAAATAATATAAAAAGAATATTAATTCATAAATAATTTAATTGGCTGCAAAACAAATTATATATTTTAGAAAATTATTATAATTTAAAAGAAGTTCCATCATATTCATAAAAACTATGATCTATTATGTAATGAATTATATTACTTCAACTACCAATTAGAAATGGTCATGTAAAAATATCATTAAATCCAGGCATGGTGGTGCATGCCTTTAATCCCAGCACTTGGGAGGCAGAGGTAGGAGGATCGCCGTTAGTGGCCACCCTGAGACTACAAGTGAATTCCAGGTCAGCCTGAGCTAGAGCGAGACCCTGCCTCAGAAAACCTATATATATATATATATATATATATATATATATATATATATATGTATGTATATATATATATATATGAAGATAGAAACAAAATTGCAATTATCAAGATGAAATATAGAAAAAATTGTATGTAAAAACTTAAGAGGGAAAATATACATTTTGAAGGACACATAATTGAATCTCAAATTAAGAATTTTAGCATGTTCTTGCTAAGAAATATCATATTGATGTTAATCCTCTTAAAATTGATCTAGAACTGTACAATGTTCTTAAAATAGAAATCCAGATAGGATTTAATGGAGTTTAAGAGGCTGAATTAATTAAGGAAAGTGATAAGAATAATTGATTTCTTTGTGAAGGCAATATACAACGTGGCCTCTCTTTCCTAGCAAATGTCCATGCATTACAAAACAAAAGTCATATAAAGTATATGAATTGTCACAAGGATAATCAAATTAGTGGCCATAGTATAAAATCCTGAAAGTGTTTCATGCATATATAAAACCAATTTCACTGATTATAATCACAGTATATTTTTTACAAAATTTATCAGAGAGAGTGAAAATCTTGACCCTCTCCTCACTGGTTGGGACTAACAGGATAAACTAATTCCCTTTTCCTTCTATCATTTGTTTTAGTCATACAATGGAAATAAAATATACACACTTCAAGAAATTATAAAGAATATGATACAAAATAAATATAATGATTAGTATGCAAACTAGTTGCTAAATAGGTAACTGATATGCCATATATGTGTATATATATATACATGCATATAGCATACATATATATATATATATATATATATATATATATATATATAGTACATATATGGAAGTATACATATATATACACACACATATATATATATATATAGTTTTATGTAGAATGATGTACTAATAAATAAATATTGACAAGCATGACTATACAAGACTTAAAATCTCTTCATTTAAGAAGAGGCAGGAGTGCTGGGTTTGGTGGTGCATGCCTTTAATCCCTGCACTCAGGAGAAAGAGGTAGGAGGATTGCCATGAGTTTGAGGCTACCCTGAGACTCTATAGTGAATTCCAGGTCAGTTTAGGCTAGAGTGAGACCCTACCTCGACAAACCAAAAAAAAAACAAAAAGAGGCAGGAGAATCAGGAGTTGATTGTCATCCCTGGATACATAGTGAGTGCATACATTGAGACTTTCTCCCATAAAAATTGAGTAAACAATAAATTTATGCTTAAAATTACAATTAATATATAAAAAGCCAAATTAACACTTTAAATTATACTGTACCCTTGCATTCTAGGAAAGCTTGAGAATGAAAAACTATTTTTTTTTTTGGCTTAGCATTTAAGGCACTTGTTTGCAAGGCCAAAGGACCCAGTTTCAATTCCCCAGGACTCACATAAGACAAATAGACAAGGTGGCCCATGAGACTCCTGTTCCTCTGCAGTGGCTGAAGACCCTGGAGTGCCCATTCACTTTCTCTCTCTCTCTCTCTGTCTCTCTCTATGTGTGTGTGTGTGTGTGTGTGTGTGTGCTTCTCTCTCAAATAAATAAAATTTAAAAAAGAAGAAAAAAAGGAAAACTATGTTTTTCAATTCCATGAGAAAATATCTTGCCCTATTTTTTTAACAACTTGGTAGAGAAATTTTTGTAAACCTCAAATAGAATGAGCAAGCTAAAACAGAAATAGTAGTAATTTGATATCAAAATCATGATTTTCTCCAAGACAAGAGAAATCATGATTTATTTTTAGTGTAAACACTGACTTGGGGAAATGTTTTGAAGGCAATTAAATGTAAACAATTAATATCCATAAAATAACTAGAATTCATATGAAGTGATAAGAGAAATTCTAAATAAGCCTATAGAATTATAGTCAGAAACTAAGAAGATGTAATCCACAAGAGAAGAAACACAGAAGAACAGTGAATGAATTAGTATGCACAACTTTACTAATAAGCAGAAAACAGCAAAAATAAGATTGGAGATACCCATATGCTTTGTGAATGTTTAAAAGTATATGAGAATGCCACATTGGGGAAAGATATAGACAAAATGTCTCTCTTACAATGATAATAGGCAAACAAATTGGCAGGGTCATTCTGAAAAAAAAAAATTTAAAGACCTAACTACAATAAATATGTGTGCTCTCTAAAATTTAGCAATCTTACTTCTTTACTTTTTCTTTTATTTCTATTTTTAAATTTCAGTAGAATCTTTTAGTGGACATATCATGTATTATTACTATCATTTCCCTCCCTGTCCCCATTCTGCTGAGGCCCCTCTTCATGGGGTTGCTAGTATTCACCATGGGGTTATGGGTTATGAGTTGTGAGAGAAGTGATTTTTAAAATTAAAAAATAAACTGTACCATATCTGTTTCGGAGTAAATTCTTGTTCCCCATCCACACTTCATTATGTCCCCCCTGAATATTAATTTATTTGGTGAAAATATTAAAAGTTGATTGTTGTAAACTGAGTCCATTAGAGTGTACTTTGTTCCAAAATGATCAATGTTTAGAAAAATATATGTGTATGCACAGAGACATATAAAAGATACACAAGCATAAAGAAAAGACTATGTGAAGACATTAAGAAGACGACTACCAGGGAAGCCAAGGTGAAAAGTTTTCAAAAAACAAGACAAAACAAACAAACAAATAAAATTAAAAACCTCATAGGCATATTGGTGTGGACATCATGCTTCCAGAACTGTGAGAAAATTCATTTTCATGGGATAGGCTCATTGTTTATGATAATTAATTATGAGGAACTTACCAAATAAATGAAACAACTAATATTAAATGTGTGTATAGCCAGATGGTATGAATTGTATGTAGTTTGTGTTGGAAGAGGCTCCTATGTGTTAAAAGTCCAATCCCCATTCTAGCAGTATAAGAATGGGGCACAACCTTTAAAGAAGTGGAAACCAGTAAGAGTCAGTTATGTCATTTGTTGGCGGGGGAGATATTACTGGTGGTCCAATTGAGTTAGTCCACTAGAGAGCTAGTTGTTATTCTAAAACAACACCACTCTCTTCATGGTGTTCTCTTTTCAGTTTCTGCTGCAGATAACTGCTTTTTTCTGCTTTACTGTCAAGTTGAGATAGGATGCAGGCTGTTCACCAGAAGTCGAAACTGACGGGGCTGCCAAGACCTTAGAATCTCAACATCAGAAAATGTGTGCTACATTAACTAGTTTAATTTATAAAGTTCCCAACCACAAATAGCCTGTGATATTATAGTAATTGAAGTAATGCACATAACATTTTCACAAAATTGAAGCAATTAAAAAACACCTAACCCTTGCCAGTGGAAAGATATAAGAAAGGTTAAAATTGTCCTAAGAGGGAGTGGTTAGTACTGTCTAAAACCCTCATATATAAAAGCCCAGTACAAATTCTGCCCTTCAGAGCTTTTCAATCTGGGTTTAAAGTTGCCTACTTATTTTGTTTCTCTGTGCCTCAGATTTCACATTTGTATAATGGGTATAAACAATACCTTCTATGCCACAGCTATGTGAAAACTAATTAATTTAATACATGTAAACTACTTAACATGATTCCTACAATATGGATATTAATTTTTGATAAAGTATTTAATTCATATGAACTAAAATACAAGTCCAATGAATATAACTAGGATGACCAGTTTATTTTGTTTGGGAAAGTGCCAATTTAAAAGTTACAAAATGTTTTCATTTGAGCGAAGTTTGAATAGGTATCTATATCTCCCTTTGTACTTTCTGTATATTTGACAATTCAGAGATTTAAAAAGTCTTTGAGTCAATAACTTTTGGGTTCTATTGAAATGATAAAACAACCAGAATTATCAAATCCTGGCTTTTTATTGTAGAGCTCAGCTCAGTTCTGCAAAGCTCCTCCAAGATTTACAGACGCCATTTGAAGCACTGATACAGGCTTAGAGAAAAGACCAGACACAGCATTATCTACTGGGCCAGGAATTGACACTAGATTCAATGTAATAAACCCAGCAATTCATTCTCTATGAGGGAAAAAGACAAAAATATCATTTTAGCTCCACCAGGGACCATGAAGTGGTTTATTTCAATACTCAATGGGGAATAGCAATTCAAGTATCTCTGCTTCTTTACAAAGTTAATGAGGTTTGGGAAATATCAAAATGCAGATGTTCATATGTGGTAAAGGGAACTGAAGAGGAATATACATTCCTCTGAAAATGTGTTAGAAACATGAGAAGAAAAAAAAAATATTTGTGATCCTACCAGACTATTGTTTCATTTCTAGTTAACTGGATATTTTCTCCACCTCAGCACCTTTGTAAATTACCCTGAATTACTTTGTATGTCCCTGTAGTGATATTCTTATTTCTTATTATTGCAATCACTGTGATGTCTGGGAAGGTTATTGTCATTATTAAATATTTCATGTCATATTCCTTGAATTCCTATGTATTTTAAAGTTAATAGCTTTAGCAATTGGAGAAAATCAGAAGGAGGAATGGTGAAACCAAATGAATCAAATTATGGTCACACTGAAATAATCATTTAGACCAGCCTCTTTTATGTTGGCAAGGCCTCAGGCCATGTGAATTTCATTCTTCAAAGAAATAGACATTTTAACCAGAAAATCCCTTTTAGAAGTCTTAAGAGTAGGACAGAAGCAGAATGGACATAACTTCCACATCATAGTTGACACTTACAGATACAATTTTTGACACTTCAGAATGTTTTTTCGAGTCGCAAAATGGCATTAACAGTTGTTTGATAACTTAAACATATTTTTTCCAGAAGTATATGTCAGCAAACTCTGGTTAGTCATTCCTTTTGCTCTGGCCGCAGTTCCTGGCATGTAAGGAGAGCATCTTTCTACTAAAAGTGGAAAATAAATTCTTTGTTTTGTTTTAAGGAGCTGACCTTGCTATGCTGAGTTCTCAACCTCAAGGTCAAGATGGAAAGGAAATCACATTTGAGCAACACTCCCTCTCTAAAAATCCTGTAGAAGAACAGATACTTTTCTTGCTTTTCATAAAGATAAAATTCACACTGAATTCTTCAACAGAAATATGAGTCAGTGACTCTTGCCACTTCTGTACACTGTTCCTTCCATCTATAGTGTTGTTTTTCTTACTAGACACAGAAGTTCAAATCCTATAAAAATTTTATCCATGACTTCCATGCAAACGTGAGCTCTGCTGCCTCCTTCATTGTACCTTCTCAGGCATTCAGTGAGAGGAAAAGCAAAGAGCAACAAAGGTAGCAAGTACTTCATAATTAGTGTTGTGAAGAGTATTGCTGCATACTCACAATTTAATTTAATTACCACAATAACCTTATGAGCAGGAAATATTGCTATTTTTTATTTTATTTTATTAATTATGAGATGTGATCTCCCGCATCAAAGGCTGCCTCAAACTCCTCATTCTCCAGCCTGTACTTCCTGAGTAGTGGGATTAGAGGCTTTCCCACTATGCCCAGCTATTATCCTTTTTTTTTTTCCCAAAGAGGCACCAGGGCTTATTCCAAAAGATAATTACTCACAGACATTCAGTTAATGATTCATGAGATTCAAATTGAAACTCCAGATATATTTGCATCTGTTTCTTTGAGCTTCCTGAGGACATCCTCTAGTTTTGATTAATGTCTGTTTCATCTGCAATTCCCTGCAAATAATCAGTATTCAACAGTTCCTGTGCAAACAATAAGTATGCACATCAGGTATCAAGAGGAATTAAGGTATTACTTTGAGTTTCAAAAATTTAAAGCTAGAATCGCATATAATACATGGAAATTCCTTGTTTATTGGTTAAAATGTATTAAATTATTGTCATCTTATAAGTCTTTCCAGTTTCAAAGAATGGCCCACATTATGTAAAATAAATTAAAGAGTTAAAATATAGGCCATTAATTTAATTGTAATTATTGTACAACAATAATAAGTGAGTAAGTATAGTACACTTCAAAATAATTTGATAAAATATTTTATTTTGATATAGAAGCATGGATTATGTGTTAGTGGTTGTTTGAATGAGATGTTCCCAATAGACTCATGTATTCTGAATACATGATCACCAGGGAGAAGCAATTTGGGTGGTAGAGCCTTAGTGGAGGAGGAATGTCGCTGGTGCAGACCTTGAAGTTAATTAGCCCAACTCCTAGCCCAGTACTTAGACTACTCCCAATCAGATATATTATGGCTTCGTGCTTTCCTTGACATGATGAAACTTCCACCCAAGAGTGTAAGCCTGAAATAAACCCTTTATTTTCATAAAATGTTTCTGATTTGGTATTTTGAAGCAAAAATGAGAAGGTAACTATTACAGTGTTCAGCTTGCTAATACTCAAACTAATTTGATAAGCTAAAACATTCAATAATTTTAAGCAATGTAAAGTAAATCAATCCCTAAAGGTTAGGTATCAGAATAAATAGTATTTCCAAATACATCATCAATAGATATCGTGAGAGCAGAAGAAATGTGTATCAGAAAGCCATAGTTTCCATGAACCAGGACAGAAATTGTTGATTGTCGGGTATGGTAAAGTAAAATGAGATTTTCAATAGATTCTTGTGAACTGAATTTCTCAGGACATTGAACATCTTACAAGGCTGATTGATTAGAACTTCTGATGTTCATGGGGTGGTTGGTTGGAAAATTGCAAATCCTGAGTCAACTCAATTTGGGTTATTTTATCCTCTTTAGGAAACATTTAGTGCTCACCTAAATGTGCAACCTTAACATCCTGTGTAGTGGTTTGAATGTGAATGTATGTCCCCAATAGCCTTAGGTATTTTTAATTAAGGTTAAGCTTCCTACTTAAGTTCCCAGCAGCCTGATGGAGGAAGCATGTAATTGGGGGAATCTTATCCCAGCCCAAAGGTGTGTGGAGAGCAGTTTTGAGCTCTGGTAGTTCCTGCTTGCTGCTTGTTGGTGTTTGCTTGCTGCAGTTGTTTCTTAATTTAGATGAATAGAAACAAGCAACTTCTTCAATTGATGTAGTTTCCCCTGGTCTTTGAAAGCTGAAATAAATCTCTTCCTCCCATTAACTGTGTCTGGTTAGATGTTCATCCCAGCAATGTGGGGCTGACTACAAAATCCTGTCACTATTAGGAAAATCCCTTTTGGAAGTTTCAAGCAGATCTGTATCTTCCACCAACCCCAAAACTAAGACTGTCATCAGATAGCATCTGAGGTATATAGCAGACTTCCTCACATTACTGTAAACCATCTACATGATATGTTTACCAATGTATTTTGTTTTAATTGATGGCTTTCTTTGATCTGTTACTATAAAAAATTCATGTGACTGTTACAATGTTGGATTATGGAATTTGGGATATTATGAATATGTAGTTCTGGTCCATGGTCACACATACTTAGCTACAGAATAAGCTATTACATTCCTTTGATAAAAGAACAGTGTTTTTATGGTAATGTTTTTAATCAAAATTTTGCTGGAGCACATATTGTGGCTTGCATAAAGTGTTTGTAATTGGACCTCCATCTTGGTCCCTACATGGTGGAGCCTTTGGGAGGTGGAGCTTTGGTAGAGAAGGTGTATCATTAGGGGCAGTTTTTGGCATGTTATAGCCTAGCTCTGCTTACTTTCTCCCTGCTGCTGTGGTGATGTGACTTCTGAAAGGCTAAGCTTTTCCCATCATGATAAAACTTCCCCTCAAAACTGTACGCCAAAATAAACCCTTTCCTCCCATAAACTCCTTCTGATTGTGTGTTTTGTCCCAGCAACAAGAAGGTAACTGCAACAGGAAGTACAAATAGACCTTCAGTAGTACATGCTTGAAGAAGAGAACAAGAAGTGCTTGTGGTGCAATTGCTGATTTTAATGCTGATTTCATCCCCTGGCATCTACTTGGCAGTTTCAGAGCTGACCATATTTGCTGAGAAAATCTGAGACATCTAAGATGTTAATTAATTGAACACTGTTCTTTAATGTCTAGGAGACCGACTCAAACTATGTTGAGATTTTTAAAATATTAAAATAGAATGAATCATCCTGAATGCAACATGATATCAGTCTGTTAATTGCCAACCCGAAAATCATCAGTTCAGAGATGATATGGAGAGTTATATTCCAGATGAATAAATACAAAAAGAATGTAACATATTGGGAAGGAGAAACTGCCTGGCACACAACAGCACCATTAAGGCAACAATATTAGCAAAGACAATTTAGATAAGAGCTAATGAACTGGTATAAAATTCAACAAAAAAATTTTTTTTGAGGTAGGGTCTCACTCTAGCCCAGGCTGACCTGGAATTCACTATGTAGTCTCAGGGTGGCCTCGAACTCACCGCGATCCTCCTACCTCTGCCTCCCCAGTGCTGGGATTAAAGGCGTGCGCCACCACGCCCAGCTCTTCAACAAACATTTATTAAAGCTGCTACAAACACTTTTTCTGGGAGTTTTAAAATAGAGAAACAGATGGGAGAAACGATTTTTTAAATTTTTTTTACTTTTATTTATTTATAGAATGGGCAAACCAGGGCTTCCAGCCACTGCAGACGAACTCCAGAAGCGTGCGCCCCCTTATGCATCTGGCAAAGGTGGGTCCTGGGGAATTGAGCCTCGAACTGGGGTCCTTAGGCTTCACAGGCAAGTGCTTAACCGCTAAGCCATCTCTCCAGCCCGAGAAATATTTTTTGAACATTTATGTTAATGTACAATTAAAGCCCAAATTGTACAAACTGCTTGGAGAATCAGATGCTTGACCTAATTGCTTTTTGTTTGGTTGGTTTTGTTTTTATCTTGTTTTCTTTTTCATTTTCTTGTTAACTGAGTTTCTCTAATACCCAATCATTCTAAAGTTTTTAAACAATGATTAGGAATTATAATTATGTTTTTCTTTGTGTACATCGTGATGTTTCAACAGTGGTATTTTACACCTAAACTCTTTGCAAAACTATACTGCTATACAAGGACTATTGAGTGTACCCAAACTACCCTGAAAGGAATTTTTAGAAAACAAATACACAACATGAAATTATTTAATTAATTTACTTCTTCTGAAGCTGATTGTTTCTGAGTATGCCTTAGGAAATCTCAGGGGTTTCTTGATGTCCAGAATATCCTATCCATGCCAACAGCTGTTAGAATTCTAGTAATTTGAAAGTATAAATTAATCAATTTAAAATACAATTGTGTCTGGAGAAACTGACAATTGATTTGTTTATACCATAGCCTAATCTGAAGAAATTGCCTTCCATGAAATAGCTATCTGAGTTCTCTAATCAGATGTAATGGGACTTTAAATTGGTGAAGGGAATTTAGAGCATATAGGATTTCTGATGACAGTGCCTAATGAAAAAAAAATCACCCTCATTACCCTCATTAGGAAGATATTTTTAAACATTTCATTATTGAAGCCAATGTTAAATCATTGCACTTCTTTGAGATTTTCTTTTAATTTGACATTATCCTTTTTTAAATTACATAATTTGAACAGCAACTACATATTCATAGCATTCAGTAATAGTGTATTTTTTAATTAACATGTTAGGGTTGAAAATATTCATCAAACTTAGAAAAGTGCCTGATATACAGAAGACATTTTATAAATTTTAATGGAAATAGCTAATAATGTAATAATATGAAAATCCTGGTGAATTATAAAAAGGATAATGACCATTTATAAGCAGAGATGGTTATTTTAGATGGTTAATTTAGAAATTAATTTCACAATTTATAAAAGAAGTGACAGATAGTCCACAAAAATTCCTTTATTCTAAAAAATCTGATTCTTTCCTAGCATTTTTCATAATTTATGGTTATTCTTATCTACACTATATACTACAGATTCAGAGAGAATAAGGTCAGTTTTGTTTTATTTATGAAATATCACAAATCTTAGTTATATTATAGTAACATAGTAAGAGACAAATATTGTATATAAATGGTTTAATTTTAATACATTGAAAAGAAACATATAAAACAAGTATATTATTAGAGTTACATGCATAAACATTTTATGATTGATCATTGCTTTTTGGGTGAGGTGAATAAAATATAGATGATAAAAGAAAGATATAGGATTTCCTATCATTTTCTTCATTATGTAGTGTTTGGGTTTTCCTATTATTCTCTTGTTTGAGTATTATTCAAGTTTTGTTTTTAATTTTTATTTCTCCTTTTTGGTTTCAATGATGTTGTTTTTTCATCACTTCAAAGAATTCCTTAACATATCTTCTCTAGATCTGGCTTTGTATCTTAAGGTTGTTTTGATTATGGAAAGTTTTCCTTCCATTCAGTTGTGAAGGTAGGGTAAATTTGAGGGCTTTTTTTTTGCTTTTCAAAAAGTTCAGACCTTGAAATATATCATTCTATGCATTCCTGTCATTATAATTTCTGTTAAAAACTATTATTATTCTGATGAGCCTTTCTTCTCTCTTACAACTTCATTTTTTTTTAATTTTCTTAGTGGTTTACTTATAGTGTGACAAGGAGAAGTTTTTTCTGGGCTGGTCTGTTTTGTTTTCTAACAGTCGTGTATGTCTCAAATGACAAATCTGTCCCTAATTTGGGAAATTTCTTGCTAGAATTTTACTGAAAATATTTTCTATGCCTTTAGAATGGAATTCTTTATCCACTTTAATGACTACAATTCTTATACTGAGTCTTTTCATAATTACCCAAATATCTTGACAGTTCTATTTATAGCTTTTTAAAGAAATGAAAGAAGGTGCTCAGTAGAATATGGATGGGCAAAGTGGAAGAAAGAAGATATAATGAAGGGAATATAATCAAATTACAGTTTGTGTAATAAAATTATCAATAAAGTTGTTAAAAATGTATGAATTCTTATATGTATATGATCTACCAAAATTAAACTAAGATGTGCAAAAGTGCATCTAAGGCAGGCACTAAGATGGAAGTAGTGAAAGAAAAAGTCTCAGAACTAAAAATTGCCCAGGCCAGGATGGATTCACTGCCAAATTCTAGCAGACATTCAAAAAAGGACTAACACCAATGTTTCTCACAATATGCTCTAAAAAAAAGAAAAGAAAGGAGAAATACCAAAGGCCAATACCAAAATGCCAGCATTATTCCAGTACCAAAACCTGCTATTGACACAACAGAAAAAGAAAATCACAGGCCAATTTCCTTCATGTACATACATGCAAAATACTTGTAAACAACATTCAGGAACCAAAAAGATGATCCAAAATGATCAATTAGGTTTTATTCCAGAAATGCAGAGTTGGCTTAAGGTATGCAAACCACTAAATCTAATATACTATGTAAAATGACTCAAGTGCAAAAATCACATGATCATCTCAATAGATGCAGAAAAAGCATTTGAGAAAATACAACATCCACTCATGATAAAATTCCTGAAGGAACAGAGAATATATGCTTTAAGTATTAGTTATAGCAATAAGAAAACAAAAGTAAATAAAAATATCTAAGTAGGAAGGATAAAATAAAGTTTCAATACTGACATATTTAGGATTGTATTGTATACATAATAGGCCTTAAAGGTAGCTTTGTGTTACTGACAAGAAATACTTGAACAAGAACAGTTTGTTGGAGGGAGAGGGTTTATCTTGGCTTATAGACGAGAAGGGAAGCTCTATGATGGTAGGGAAAAATAATCACATGAGCAGAGGGTCAGCATCGCCTCCTGGTCAACATCAGGTAGATAAAAACAGCAGGAGAGTGTGCCAAACACTAGCAAGGGGAAGCTGTCTAACATCCATAACCCCTCCCCCCAAAATCCACTGGTTCCAGGAAGCTCCAATTGCCAAATTGCCACCAAATGGGGACATAGCATTTTGAACACGTAACGTTAGGCTGGGGCACCTGAATCAAACCACCACATTCTGCCCCAGGCCCTCATAAACTGATAACAATCCATGATGTAAAATGAAATGCATTTAGTCCAACTTTTAAAGCTCCATAGTTTTTATCCTTCTAAATGATGTTCAAACATCTCCATAGTCCAAGGACTTTTATCTGAGCCACAATACCAAACACAAACAAACAAACAAAAATCATAATGACACAGAATAAACATTCACACTGCAAAAGATGGTATTGGGCATAGCAAAAAATAAAATAATATACAATCAACCAATACAAGATTTAAAACAGAGTTGACATCAAACTCTGTAACTCCAAGTCCAATAACAATAACTAGTTATGACTTTCTGGAGTTCCAATTCTTACCCTCCAACAATACTGCTCATAGTCTTGGAAAACTTCATCTGGTTCAAGCAGCTCTCCTTTGCCGCCATCCCATAGTTCTGGCTTCTTCATTGGGTCTCCGCTGCCACCCATGGTTCATCCTCATGACTCTATTGGGTCCCCATGTGGGTAATCCAAAAAGTCTGCTTCACATTTCCCATGGCCATTTCCAAAAAAATAAAACCATGTTGCAAATTCAATGACCCTCTCTTTCCTGCATTTGCTATACTCCATAATACTGGGTAGGCTGCTAACTTGTTAATCCATGGGAGGAGGGGTGAAGCAGACTTTGAAGAACAGAGCACTCCTGCAGCACTTAGGCCCCTTCAAAAGAGTCTACATTCTTCCTGTTGCCCCAGTGCTCTCCGCCTGGTTGCAATCTCTCAAACAATTGCAGCTGAACAGACAGAAGTTTTGGCCCACAGATTTCATTTTTTTCTTCTATGACATATCCCTCTGCTCACAGCAGTCCATTTCTACACAAAGCAGCCCAGCATAAGTTCTCAGGACACAGGCAAGCAGAATGCTGCAAGGCTCTCATACAAACTGCTTCTAGTCAAGCCCCAACAAAGTTCTTTCTCACCCTCATAAGCAAAACCTCACAGTGCATAGTTCTTGCTACATTAAGGTCTTTCAACTATGAATGGAACAGTCCACCAAGCTTATAGCAGTACAATCAAACCACCACACCATACAACTGTTAGAATCAATAAAGGCATTAAACAAAGTGGAAAATACAAAATTAACACACAAAAAACTGGGCTTCCAGCATACAAATAATATACTTGTTTAGGGAGAAATGATGGTAATAATCCCATTTCCAATTGTCACAAAAAATACTATGTTAATGCCTACCATGGAAGAGAAAGAGGAGCTTAATGAAAACTATAAAACACTAAAATAACTGAGAAAGACACTAAAATTTAAATAGACCTCCCACATTTATGGATTAGAAGACGTATTATTTGAAAAATGATTGTCCATGCAAAAGCAAACTAAACATTCAATGCAATCACCATTAAAATTTCAACAGTATTCTTCACAAAGAAGAAAATCAATTTCAAATACATTTAAACATCAAACACCCAACTTAAAGTAATTATGATGAAATAAATAAGGTGTTAGGTATCACAACAACTATTTTCAAGGAATACAACATCATATTAGCAAAAACATGATAATGGCACAAAAACATACATGTAGAAAAATGAAATAGAATATAAACCCCAGGCATACGTCAGTGCTACTAAAGACACCTGATTTGTGACAAAGAGACCAAGATTGATCACTGGAAAATAAACAGCATTTTAACGCCAGGCATGGTGGCGCACGCCTTTAATCCCAGCACTAGGGAGGCAGAGGTAGGAGGATTGCCGTGACTTCGAGGCCACCCTGAGACTCCATAGTGAATTCCAGGTCAGCCTGGGCTAGAGTGACACCCTACTTCGAAAAAAACAAAACAAAAAATAAATAAATAAATAAATAAGCAGCATTTTAAAATGTTTCCTTAAAATGTGAAATTTTTTCATGTAGAAAAGACATACTAGATCCTTATCTCTCACCTCACACAAAAATTAACTCCAAGTGGATCAAGAACTTCAATACAAGATTTGAAACTCTGAAACTACTAAAGAGAAAAATATATGGAAAACATTTCAAGATACAGGGATAGGTAAGAGATTTTTGAATAGGATTCCTGTTGCTCAGGAAAAATGCCTAGTAATTGACAAATGAAACCTTTTGAATTTTAAAAGCTTTTGTACAGAAAATAATGCTGTCATCTGAGTGAGGAAAATAACTGCAGAATGGAAGAAATATTTGCCAGGTATCTGACAGAAGATTGATATTTAGAATACACAAATGACTCAAAATATAACAAAACACTGCATAAAGAAATAGTCCCATCAAAGCAAGTGCTACTGCTCTGGAGAGATGGATCATTATGGCACTTTCCTGCAAAGCCCAATGATCAGGATTTGGATCCCCAGTACCCACATAAAGACAGGTGCATAGTGGCATATGCATCTGGGGTTTATTTTGCAGTGGCTGGAGGCCCTGGCACACTCATTCTTCATCTCTCTCTCTCTCATTCTCTCTCTCTTTCTCTTCCTCTCTCTTTCTCTCTGTGCTTCCAAATAAATAAATAAAAAATATTTTTAAAATATGCTAATAACTAAAAAAAGTTCTCTAAAGGAAAGAAGTGTGAGTGCAAACTGGTAAAACTACCATGGAAATCAATGTTGAATGTTCTCAAAAAACTGCACATAGAACTATCATATGGCCCAGCTCTATAATTGCTGGGCATATATACTAAGAACTCTATATCAAAGAAATTAAACCAGTTCTATAGTCTTTGAAAAGCATAATATCTCTTCTATTCACTATCATAAATTTATGATACAAATTTAATGTGTTAAAGAATATTATGCCCATAAGAAAGTATTAGGCCCATACCAATTCCTCAGTAAATTCTGGCTATTCTGAATATAAATATACAAGTAATTTTCCGATAGTTATGTTTTTTAGAATTTTTTAGTAAAAAATATAGTTATAAAATAGACTTTACTAGTTTTGCCTCTTTATAGAATATGGTAGCATTCATCGATTATCCATTATATATTTACCCTGTAATACAGCTACCTAAATGCAATGAAAGTTACAATATGTTCATTGGGACTTCATTGTTCTTCAACTAACAGACAATAAATAATTTTCGCCTTTTTCCCATAATAAATGTGTTGTAGTTAAATCACTTTTACTTTTATAATAATTCTGTGTTAATATATTTGGCTTGTGGTTAGTAGAGCTATACTAGATTTTTTTCTGTTTGCTTATCTAGTAGTTGCTACATATGCACATGCCTCCGTAGCCATACATGTGCATGTTCATTGTATAGGTGCATATTCATAGGTTTTATCCTTCATTTTATGTCATAGAAATATCTTTCATATATAGCATACAGTTAACTTTCTAAATTCAATCTGAACATTAATGTCTTTTACCCAAAAAATAATTGATTGCCATTTAAGCTACTGATTCATTTCTGTTTTAAAATGATTTATTTTTAATTTTATGTTTTATTAGCTTAATAATATTTAATTTAAGTAATTAATTAATTTATTTGCAAGGAAAAAGTCATATCGGTTTTCTACTAATTTATACTAATGACCAATATTAGCATTTACTGCTTCTTTTGTTGTGTTAGACACCATATAGCACAACTTCTCACACATAATGATAGATACTCAGCAGAAAATGAGGCAGAAACAATAATATTGTTAACTGTGATTCAAATGAAAAGAATAAGTTTTATAAGGACAAGAGGCACTGGCTATTCACCAATTTAAGATAAGAATCGCTTCAAATTCCTTGGCATTAATGTTGAAGTACCTACCCTAATATCTGCATCTTTCTTCTTCAATAAAGCATTCAGCATATAAAGACTATGTTTTTGCATAGGTATATGTGTAGGTGTGATGTGTCATGTGGGGTGTGCGTGTGTGTGTGTGTGTGTGTGTGTGTGTGTACAGATGCAACACTTTGTGCTTGCATGGAGGCCAGAGAAGAATGATGGGCATTCCTCTGTATTGCTCACCTTGAGATGGATTCTCTCCACTGATTCTGGAGTTTTGGTTTTCACAAACCCCAACAATTTTCAGATCTCTATTCCACTATAGGACTGGGGTGACAGCAGCCTGTGGCGTTGCCTAGTAGTTTATGTGCATTTGGGGTATGAAACTCAAGAGTTCTTGGTCCCATTCATAACCTTCATGCTTGCATGGGAAGCATTCTTAACCCGCATAACCATCTCTCCAGACTTCTACAGACACCATTACAAGAACCAAATACTGGGAGACATTTCAATGGTAGAACATTAAGTATATTCACTATTTAATGATTTTCAAATTCCCTACCATTACATCCCCTGTCTTATGTCTTTTTTTTTTTACATTTAGATCCCCATATTTTATCTGACTATTTTACAGATAATAATGAAGGTGATATTAGCAAATACATACACATGATACTTTTCATTATTATATGGCCACCAACTACAGCAATATCTTCATGGCATTATTAATAGTTTGTGAGGGAATTCTGCTTCATGTTTCAGTGTCATGCTGGATGGAATCCATCTCAAAGCAAAATAAAGCCATGAACACTCTAATTGTAAAATGTTCAGTTCTGCTGGGTTTGCTTTACTATTGGCATCTCAATCATTGTGCAGGTTAAAATAAGTTGGTGGTAGTCATTCTAGAAGTTGACTTATCTTTCATCTATTTCAATATCTCCTCTGTCTGCTGACTGCTATGGCCCTATTTTTACTTCCATTGCCTCTTTCTTCACTACAAAAAAAGCTAACCATACAATCCTCTGTCCTGTAAATTTGCCCATATATGGCCTGATCTCTATACTTTAACCTAAAGTATTTAGAAAACAAGAGCTCTTCTATTATGACTCCTGCTTAATACTAAATTGTGAAAATCTATTTAACAATATATACATATGTGTGCATTTTATGTGCATTCAAATCTCTGTTCATGATAAAAAAAGATTCTAAATGTCTACCAGAAACTTCAATTATTTCACTCATTCCCCATATCCATTATATATACTCCCATTTTCCACCTACCTTTCCATAGAAAATCTGGATTTTATGAATTCTGTTTTTGTAAGGTAGTCTCTAATTTTACAAAGGTGAATAAAAATTTGCTACATTTATAGACCTTATAGTTAAGTTATTATCTTAAATTCTTCACTGAATATCATTTAATTGTTTAAAAAGCATGTATCTTCAGAGGACTATGTATTTTTTGGTCTTGGTAGGCTGGTGGCTTATGGATTCTTGTCTCAGAAATTTGCAAATGGAAACTGAAGATGTTCAAGTAAAGCAGAAAGGAATATCCTTAATTATCTAAGATAAGAGGTTCCAAAGTTCCTTGAGAACAAAGGATATTAGTATATTTGGGCACTGAAATTCACATGAGATAGGTATTATTGAGTGACAGGGAAAGGAACAATTTATTAAGGAAATTTACGCTATATTAACCTTTTAATCCAGAGTATATGTCTCATGCTCTTCTTAGGATAGAGATTTGAACTTTAAAATCTGATAACGATGGGCATGCATTGTCATTTCTTGGGAATGATGTTGTTCTGCACATGTTTTGTAATGTTACAAACTTTATTAGGATTATAGTCAGCACCTACTATTTGAGTTCTCTCTTTATCCAACTAGGATTATTAAGTTAGACATATGCTCACATCAAGAGAGCAGTGAAATGTAAATGACCAGATCAGAAGCCAATATCTGTCCAAGCAACACATGGCCTAACCTACTTAGCAGAAAACAACCTGACAGTGATGCTCATGCAAGTGCAATAGTGGTATGTAGACATGGTGGGAAACCAACTGCTCTGCATTTGGCTAACTGATTTGCTCAGTAGAACAGAACCCATAGCTGGAGCTGGGAAACAAGTCAGAACCATGTCCAAAAATGAGCCCACTGTCCACTAAACTCTCGCTAAAAATAATGGTTATCACATTTGTTAGGTACTAACTTTGCTCTCCATTGGAGAATCTGCTTCTCTTTTTCTGACAGACACAGATCCTAAGGAGAGAACCACCCCATCATACCTCAAAAGGTCCCCAGCTGAAACTAAGAATAATTATAAAAGCATGCAAGAATGATGTTTTCTTGGGCAAACCGGGAACCAGCACAATGGTGAAGGAGATAGACACAGAAAACAATCAACTCCTACCAAACCAGATACCCAGAGACACAGAGGCCCCCAACACCTCATCACTGAAGCAGACCAAAAATGAACCCAACATGGCTCAGGGAAATTTGTGGAAGAGGGGGTGGAAAGAATGTCATAGCCACATGTTGGGTCATGATATGCAGAGACATTTACTTTACCCATAACTGTGGACTAACTCCACAATGCATGACCCATATACCTCAACAAGGAGGGGCCAAGCGGAGGGGGGAGGAAAGGGAAGAGGCTAACAATGGTACCAACTTGGCTGTATTCACTGACTGATTACAAAAATAAAAAAAAATAAGTAAAAAAAAAGATATAGGTGTTATCATATCTCCAGCCATTCATCCTCTTTTAGAGCCATATACATAGCTTTGTGTACTATTTTCCAATTATAATATGTACTAATGTTTAATTTACTAGGAAGGTTGCTAGAATTGGCAAGGCAGTTGGTTCTAGCTAGGTGAGGGAGCCAGGGAAAATGAAGTTTACGGGAAAATCTTTGAAGGCTTAAGTCGGGACATCCTTGGGGGAGTCTCAAAATCTCTGGACAATAAAGGGTGGCATTGCCCAGTGGACAAGAAGGAAGATGGAAAACCTTCCCTGCGGTGTTGGGACCCAGGTTCTTTTTCGCTTGTCAGTACCTCCCTATTGTCTTGAAGGGGAAGGACATCCACGTGACAGCTGGTTAGAGATGCAATAGCTTCTCCCAGTCAGGATCTAGACATTGGTGGTGGGGGGCGGGGGGGTGGATCTTTGTGGCTTCAGTCTCTTGTTAAATGAGAGTGGAAATTTTGGGGGGAAGGGTAGGAAGTCAGCCTGCCCAGTGCCTCAGTGTGCCCTATTGAAATTTAGGTTTTTCCACACAATTGGTGGATTGTGTGTGTCCCTGGAGCACTCTGTTCTTCATTTTCTTCCCCCTCCTGTAGAAGATGTGGCTTTGCTCAGGCTGGTGCGGCTTTGGTTCCACCAGTTGCCACTTACAAAAACCATCCCAATCTCTTTACTTTTGACTCTCTCCTAAGTAGTAGTAGAGGTGGGGGAGGGGCGGGGAGTGGAATAAGACATACCACAGTTGAATTTGCTAGTCAGCTCTAGGGAGCTAGGTTTGTGTGCATGTGTATGTATGAATATATGCGTATCTAGGGCTAGTACTTATGTCTCACATAGGGAGCTGGGAGAAAAAAACCTGTACAGTTGTCTTTCCCTTTAATAAGATAGGAAAATCGTGCGTGAATGCCCCTCCCCCCTTTTTAGGTTTTTTTTTTGTTTGTTTGTTTGTTTGTTTGTTTTTCGAAGTAGGGTCTCACTCTAGCCCAGGCTGACCTGGAATTCACTATGTATTCTCAGGGTGGCCTCCAACTCATGGTGATCCTCCCACCTCTGCCTCCCGAGTGCTGGGATTAAAGGCGTGCGCCACCACTCCCGGCTGCCTCCCCCCCGTTTTAAACAAGTGTTATCTGTGCCGGGAAAAATTTGCTGAGGCTGTAATTATAAAACTTTAAAATAAAACTGGAAAAGAAGAAAAAAAGTTAATATAACAAAATCAGATCAAAATATGAGTTGAGTCTTATAAAACCAATGAAACCTTCCTCAGAAATAATAATAATAATAATAATAATAATAATAATAATAATCTTCCACGGATTGTTTTCCTTTTCTTCATTATTCGCACTGCCATTTTTTTCAATCATGTCTCATCTCTCATTTTGTTATTGAGTTTATTTTTTTGTTGTTTTTTTCGTTGTTTTTTTTTTTTTTTTTGGTTTATCGAGGTAGTGTCTCACTCTAGCTCAGACTGACCTGGAATTCACTATGTAGTCTCAGGGTGGCCTCAAACTCATAGCGATCCTTCTATCTCTGCCTCCCAAGTGATGGGATTAAAGGTGTGCACAACCATGCCCTGCTGTTACTGAGTTCTTTACCCAATTTCCCTCTTCCAGACTTATCACTGAACAAAGAAAGATAACTTAATGACCATATCCGTCTCCAGCTCTCATAGATTTAGTATCATCCCATTAGTCTCTAGATGAAGTTCAAGCTTCTTAGCATGCCAGAACAGGCTCTTCAAGACATTAACACAGGCTGTATACCTTAATGAATTCCAAATCCCCCAAATTTATAGCATTTGCTCTCTGGTAGCTGTAGTGCTATGGGGTCCCAATGGATATATCAGAACCTTCACTGTACTGTCGTGGCTGCATTAGAGGAAACTCAGATGTCCATTGATGATATAATAGATTATTGAAAAATGTTCTATTTTAAAAAGGTCAAACTAATTATTTTTATGTGATTACAGATTCATCATGATTGCACATTAGAAATATATTGTTTACTGAAAAATAAGAATTACAATATATATAAGAACATTGTTTACACAATTATACCCAGAAAAACTGCTAGCATTTACTAGAGAGTTATTATGGGCCTAATGCTTTCTTAAGCATATTAACTCATTAAATTTGTGCAATATAGCTAAGAAACTGAATAGAAGAGATGTATAGTAGCTTTTCCAAAATTGCAAAGGTATTTAACAGTGGTTTTGGGTTTCAAAATGAATCAGTCTTCCTCCAGAATCTTAATGACTATGCCATATATTGCATAATTTTGCCAGCTACATGCATATTCAAGAACATAATTTTGAAATATCATGTAGCTGTGGCAGGAACCAGCACAAAATAATAGGATATGACAAGACACTTATAAAGATAAATAATAAAATATTACTAAGGATATGATATGTTATCAACACTGCTCTGCATGTGAGGAAAGGGAGGGAGGGAAGGAGAGAGAGTGAGAGAGAACCCAGGCAAAACTTACCTCAATGTAGAAGACACTCTCCATTTCTGAAACACAGGAGTGAAATAACTTTCATAAGACTTTAACAATTATTTTTCTACCTTTCACGCATGTGTTTGTTGCATAAATGCATCCATATATTGCCCAGATTACTCTGTTTTGTTGAATGCATTTTTAGTTTTCAGTTGGAAAGTAATTATAGAATTATGATAACAAACAAGTGCTACAGTCATGAGGTGGATCTTCTTCTCATGTTATTTTTAATGTATTTTAAGCTCACTCTTCAAAAAATGAAGCTGAAAAGAAGCACAAAGTCAGGGCATGCAGTAAATGTTTTCAAGTAAGTTAGGTATAAACAAAAAGCAAGGTTATATGTTTTGATAATAACAGTGAAATATGAATCTTATTTCCACAACTTCTTGTTTTATAGTGGATATGAGTAATTAGCCATTAGTCAAAGATCATATACTAATCACTAATAAATGATTAAATTACAAGACAATACCAACCAACATCTAACAACACAATGAAAATGATGGAAAATCTGGACTGTGGATCATATTAGGGACTTGGAAATTAGCACACATATTTCACGGATATATGGATGCACTATTACTCAATCCATTCAAGGTCATCTAAGAAACACATCAAAAATGAATTATCCAGGTAAACATTTTAACAGTAGTATTTATGTGGGGAAACAAGGGACAGTATGCTAGAAAAACAATTGCACCAACATGAGATCTGAACCTCATGATGTAGACCTGAGAGGAAGAAGAGTTGGATGGTATGGTATTTTGAAAGTAAATGTATGTCCCCCACAGCCCCAGGTATTTAAACTTCCTGCTTAGGTCTCCAAGGGTGTGCTGGATCTAGTGTACCCAAAAGGTGTGGGAAGATACTCAGTTTGAGCTCTGGGTTCATCTTGATGTTTTTTGGTGTCTGCTGGTATTGGTGTTTTGTTTGCTGAAGTTCTATCTTTCTAATTGGATTTATGAAAGTAAGTAGCTTCTTTGAACTTTGACAGAACTTCCCCTGGACTTGTAACCTGAAATAAACCTGTTCCTCCCATAAACTGTATCAGGTTTGGATGTTTATCCCAGCAGCATGGAACTGACTAGAACAGACGGGTATGCCTAAAAAACAATCAAAGAAGGTTCCTGTCATTGTGGAACTTATATTTTAACTAAAGTGGTATTCCATGTGACAGATTCAACTGCTATTTATGCTAAAAAAAGTCGTAATTTCTTGTCAAATAAAATAGTATCATATAAATTAACTTCTGTGGAAAAATTTGGAGACAAAAATCCTCAAAGGAGTGAATGTGTTATAAGAATTCATAGATTAATTTGAATACTTAAATTATTAAAATGGACAAATTTACTTTTATGGATTAATACAAGTACCTTTGCATACTTGTGGATTCTTGCTATTTGTAACATGAAACAGAGATAACAAAGACACATTTTTTTTCTCCAAATAACACATTAACCACTGAGAGTTTTCCCAAGTGCAAATATTGATATATATATTTTTAAATAGTCAATCTCTACCCAGGACAAAAACTTATAAACACAAAAACAGAGCAATGTTGTATACCTTGTATAAACATTTATTGAATTTCCCAGTCATGAGAAATATACTTTTTTAAAGTTACTCTTATTTGTGTAAGTAAAGACAGTTCAGAGGATGACATTTCCTTGTTTGCTTATTGAGGTTCTATTTTATCCAGAACACTAATGGAGGAAAACAAAAGATACAAAACTGAGAGTCTCAGCCACAACTTCTGAATGACTATTAGGAATGTAGAAGTCCAAATAATTACTAGGCAATTGTAGCTTTATCCTTTATACTAATGAATCCTACATTCACTGAACCTTGATAATCTTCAACTCCCATGATTCCAGCATCCCTCTCCCACACGTGATGAACTCCTTTCTATTCTAAATCAATCCCCTTTCTACTGGCATGTTTTTCTTTTCTTTCATGATAGCCAAATTCATTTAATAAGGGTGATTAACATGGACAGGAGTTAGGGGTTATATCCTGGATCAAGATAATCTCACCAGTGGCTATACCAACAAAGAAAATGTATCCTTCTCCCCCTCCTCATCCAACACTAATGATTAACTGCTAATTGTCTCCAGAGGGCATCCTAAGACAAGTCCAAACTTTTATAGAATTTTATACATAATCACAGTTATTGTAAGTTCATAAGTGCAATGGTCATGTCTTTTCCAGAAGACAGTGTCCACCATACTTCTTCCGATCCTCTAGCTCTGAATATGCTTTCTGCTAACTCTTTTGATTTGTTCCATGAGCCTTAGAGGGGTTATAATAGATGTCCCATTAGGGTCAGAACAGTCAACAGTCACCTCACTAATTCTCACCATTTTGAGTACTTTTGAGTTTTATCTAGATGGCAATTCTTGCAGGGCTAGGGTGGAATGCTCTAGTAGACTACATATTACAAATTGACAAAACATATATGAAGCTCTCTCTCTCTGGATTTATGGCCCATAAATTAAATGTGAAATGAAGAATGACATCACTCAGCATTATTCTTAGTGGCTTACTGTATATACTATTGCACTCTTTTTGTTATTATATCTTCTTGTGGCCATGAGTACTTAGATTTCATTGGAAATAATATTACTCTCAGGAGTCATAAATGGAAGTTAAGATTGTTTTGAGGATTCTTTGAGCTCTTTTTGCTACTGAGTCAGCAAGACTATTACATCATCTAGAATGATGGATTACTTCTATGAAAGGCACATGAGAATGCTACTTCTCAATAGAGGTTAGCAGGAGTTAGTAAGAATGCAGCAGATCCCTTAAGTCATCTCTGAGAATTGGTATAGCCTTTGATTAAGGTACATTAGAAACTACATCAATTCAAGTAAGGCAGTACTATCAGACCATTTCAGTCAGTCTTTCAGGAAAAAAAAACTATGACCAGTTGAGGCAAAGGGAATAATGAATGGGTAATAGAAGGTATAAAATTTGTAGTACTTCATAGCTAATTTTGTACTTGTCATAAATATTTCATCCCCTTTTGGCTCTGAATGTGTTTAAATCTCTAGTTTCCATAGTATCATTATATAATATAATATGTATTATTTTTATCCCATAGTGTTTAAACATATATTTCTATGTCATAGGATATAAAAAAAAACAAGTAGACATCACTCAAAGAGTTTATCTATTTTTTATGGGGAGGAGTTGGTTCAGTTTGGGTTCTATACAAAACAATTGTATCATGGTATATGGAATTATGACCTCATTGTTTTCCTCATTTGGAGATAGAAAGGACCTACAGAGACTGGGAATAGAAGGAACATATCTCAATATAATAAAGGCTATTTATGACAAACCTACAGCCAACATATTACTAAATGTGGAAAAACTGGAAGCATTTCCACTAAAATCAGGAACAAGAGAAGGCTGTCCACTGTCCCCAATTTTATCTAATATAGTACTGGAAGTCTTAGCCATAGCAATAAGGCAAGAGATGCACATAAAAGGGATACAAATTGGAAAGGAAGCAATCAAGGTATCATTATTTGCATATGGCATGATTCTATATATAAAGGACCCTAAAGACTCTACCAGCAAACTGTTAGAGCTGATAAACACCTACATCCATGTATCAGGATACAAAATCAATACACAGAAATCAGTAGCATCCCTATATGCTAACAAAAAACACACAGAGGATGAAATCAGAGAGTCACTCCCATTCACAATTACTTCAAGGAAATAAAGTACCTTGGAATGAACCTAACCAAGGAAGTAAAGAATCTCCACAGTGAAAACTTTAAAACACTCAAGGGAGAAATTGCAGAAGGCACTAGGAAATGGAAGAAAACATCCCTTGTTCCTGGATCAGAAGAATCAATATTGTGAAAATGGCAATCTTACCAAAAGCAATCTACACAAAGCAACCCCCATCAAAATTCCAATGGCATTCTTCACGGAAATAGAAAAAACAATCCAAAAATTCATTTGGAATCACAAAAAACCTCGAATATCTAAAATAATACTGAGCAACAAAAATAAGGCTGGTGGTATCACCATACCTAATTTTAACCTATACTACAGAGCCATAGTAACAAAAACAGCTTGGTACTGGCACAAAAGCAGACATGTAGATCAATGGAACAGAATAGAGGACCCAGATATAAGTCCAGATAGCTATAGCCACCTGATATTCGATAAAAATGCCAAAAATACTCATTGGAGAAAAGACAGCCTCTTCAACAAATGGTGCTGGGAAAACAGGATATTTATCTGAGAAGGATGAAAATACATTCTTCTCTCTCTCCGTGCACAAGAATTAAGTCCAAATGGATTAAAGACCTTAACATCAGACCTCAAACCCTGAAACTACTAGAGAAAAAAGTAGGGGAAACCCTTCAACATACTGGTCTTGGCAAAGACTTTCTGAATATAACCCCAGTTGCTCAGGCAATAAAACCACAAATTAACCACTGCGACCTCATGAAATTACAAAGACTTTGTAAGGCAAAGGACACTGTGAATAAAGCAAACAGGAAACCTACAGAATGGGAAAAAATCTTTGCCAGCTATACATCTGATAGAGGATTAATATCTAGGATATACCAAGAACTAAAACCAATTAAATAATAAGTAATCAAACCAGCCAATTAAAAAAATGGGGTATTCAACTAAATAGAGAGTTCTCAAAAGAAGAAATATGGATGGCATATAAGCATCTAAAAAAATGTTCTACATCCCTAGTCATCAGGGAAATGCAGATTAAAACTATGCTGAGATTCCATCTCACTTCTATCTGGTTGGCTAGCATCATGAAAACAAATGACCATAAATGCTGGCGAGGATGTGGAAAAAGAGGAACACTTCTACACTGTTGGTGGGAATGCAATCTGGTCCAGCCATTGTGGAAATCAGTGTGGAGGTTCCTAAGACAGCTAAAAATTGATCTATCATATGACCCAGCTATAGCACTGCTTGACATATATCCTAAGGAAGGAGAGATTCACTTTTGCCTCTTGCCTACCACCTTAAGCTGAGACACTTCCTAATATATTCTCTCACTGTGGGCTGAGAGTTGTGATATCAAATCCCCCCTTTATCAAAGATTTTGGCTAGATTATACCTTTTACACAGACAATACTCTTTCTCTAGTTTATAGGTTATAGATCCTGGTCTTCCTCTACTTCCAGAATTCAGTGTTATCATGATAAGGCCACGCTCTGAAAGAGAGAGAGAGAGAGAGAGAGAGATCTACTAATCTATCTCCTTCTGATTGTTTTTTAATGAAACTTAACAAATCATTTGGTTATACTATTAGAATGACATAGAAAATAGATATAATTTTTCTTTCTTGATATTCAATGGATTCTAATTGTGAAATCTTACTGTTTATCTTAAAATTCTCAAAAGATAATTTATTATTAACTTGACAAAATTACACACAAACATACACACACACACACACACACACACACATATATATATATATATGCATGTCATTTTAACATTTAATAATGAAAAGTGACACTCATATTTTTGGGAATCTACTTGGATATTATATATATATATATATATATATATATATATATATATATGACATCAAGAATTATATGAGTTTAATTGGTCTCTAGTTTTAGACATAAATGTTTACATTATTTTACTATAGCACATGAAGATACAGAAAGAAATTCTCTCATATTTTGTTTCCTGCATTTTCTATATGTGCACACCAAACATTCATTTACTGAAACATAAAGGTTTTTATATCTCTGTGAGTTTGTATCATATCACGCTCTTCTCATTCAATCAACTGTATACTACCACTTGAACAATGTCTTCTTTTCATAAAGCTTTCTCTAACACTACCCTTGCCCCTATTTTTTCATTCCCTTTCCATTCTAGTTTCTCTAGAAACAATTGCTGCATGCCTTTTCTCATTTTACCTGTTTTATTGACTATAACTAAATATCAACCTGTTTCCCTTTCTTTCTTGTAAAATTCTTAGATAGCATACCCATGTTTAAATGCATGCTCAGTGAGCATTTAGTAAAAGAGAGGTCATTGTCCAAACCTCACATTTCTTGACATTCAGCCACATATTTCTACAAATTCTCTCTTCTTTTTGATGCCACAATAATTTTTACTTCTGAAATTTTCTCCTTATAATTCAAGGAGCTATTACTAGGTCTCTTTGTATTGGCCATCCTTGTGTATATGAAGCTTACATTTTATCATTACTAAGGTTCTAGGTCTTTCCTTTGTCCCTCCCAATATTGAAAATCCTTAAACATCCATTTCTATATTCGTGACATTTATTATGATCCATGTAATTGTCAAACCCAAGTGAATATCTCTATCCCAGGTTTTATCTCCTCAGCAGTTATCCATACTAAGCCATAGTGGTGTACCCAGGAAAGGCCCTGGGATAGGAAGAATCAGGCCCAGCAGACATTTTGTCTCTGGAATTGTTTCAGCTGGCACATTAGTTAACTTTATCATTGCTTATATGTTCTTTAGAGAGAACGTTAAGCAGTTTATTGGCTACACTCATGGATGATAGCTATCATTGTCTCTCTTTCAGTATATATATGCATCTACTGACATCTCTTCTTGAACATTGCAAAATATTTGCATCTGTTTATAACAACACTCCCAAACTATTTGCTTCTCAAGTGTTCTTCTCTTTAGTGAATCATACCACTCTCCATTGAGATTTTCAAGACAAAACATTATATGTGCTAGCTCCAGATGTTTTATGTTGATTTACCTGCCTCCCTCACATCCCAACAATTATGAAATTTTGATAACTGTATTTCAAACCAAACATGTGATTGTTTTCTTCTATGCTTTGATTGAACCCTCGTCTAGCATATTACGATCTCTCACCTGATGACTGACAGCTTTACTGCTTACCACCATATTTCAACTTTTGGCCTCCTATAATCCATCAATATACAGCAAAACTAAGGATAAATTGCAAAATTATATGATCTTATATGATCAATTAATGCCTCCTATCACTCCCACTTGGTTCTCCTAACTTTTATGACTATATTATGTTTCTCCTTAACACTGTATACTTCTCTTATAAGTATGTCTCATATTTACAATAGCTTCACATTCTGAGACAGCACCATAAAGACAAGGCTTGTATTGATATCATTTACCATTTTCCTCTTGTATACATATTTAACAATATGTGCTCATTCAACAATTATTAATCAAAGATTGTGCTAATGAAAAGTCTGTGCAATATTTTGAAATAGATATTGTCAGAGGACTTGAGTACCTCCTCCCTGTTTTAAGTTTGTGAAATGTGTGCTTAATACTAAAGAAGAAAAGAGAAAAAGACCTTTAACAGGGTAGAGGGAATAATTAAAATCATTGAGGAGGGAGGAGTGGCATCCATCATTGAATATATAGAGGCATATATATCCAACTGCTATTTGAGACAGTTATCCATGGGATGTACCACAAATCCTTAAACCTCAACATACTTGAAATGGAGGTTGCCACTTTTCTCTTGTCAACCTAGAAAAATCCCAAGAGCAACAAACACCAAACTTCATGTTCTTTCTCCATAAAATTCCCTCTAGGAATGGAATCATTATCAACCCAGTTTTCCAAGTCAGTAAAGTGTGGCTATTCAGAAACTTTCATATTTCCTTAGTCTCCATATCTAATACAGTACCAAGCTCTTTCAGATCTACCTATAATTATCTTCTTCTACCATAAGATTCTATGTTCCATGAAAATAAGGATCATGTTTGTCATTTCCTAATTGAGTCTTCAGAAGTAAGAAATGGTTTTAGAATACAGTTAGCACTGTATAAATAGCTGTTGAATAAACAAATGAAGGGGAAATGTGACTGTATTAAGTAAGGTGAAGGTAGGTATGAAGGACACAAAAATGAAAAATGGCTATTAAAAACACACACCAGTAAATATTATAAATGAAATTGGGGGCTTGTATTATTCTTTTGGCCATATTATTGGCCTATATATACTTACGTAATGGATGTAATGAGTTTATTGATGTGTCTCTAATATGTATATATAATCTCCTACACACACACACACATATCCCATATGCCAGAGTACATGCAAATATTTATGTACAAACCACAGTGTGACATATCCAGCAGTATCATTAGAAATTCCCTTATTCAATACTGCCTTAATCAATGTTTATTTTGAACTTAGATACAAATATATCAGCATAATGAACTTTGGTCACTGTATTTTTTCTTAATTGAATAGGTATATTTGTCTAATGTACTCCATAAGTGTACTTTTCTAGCTCCCTGAGTAGATGAATGGATGATGTCTCTGACAAGGGCAGCTTGCCTGTATGGTAAAAGGAATATGAATTTCCTCTCATAGGCTTATGTATTTGAATTTTTGGTCCTCAAGTGATGGCATTATTTTGGGAAGGCTTTGAAATCTTTAAGATGTGGGGCCTTGATGGAGGAAGTGAGGAACAGCTCTAGAGATTTTTAGTTCCCTATGCTTCCTGTGCTGCAAATGTGACCAGGCTTCCCTCTTTCGCCATGTCTTCCTGCTAGGGGCTTAAGCTGCAAACTCAATTTCAATACAACACCTGAGTCTTTGTGGGGCATCCATTCAAACTGTCACACTCAATTTGATTAGACAGATGCCTAGAGTATTCGAAAAACACATAACTTGGTATGTGTACAGGGGGATTTCCAAAGACAATTAGAATATGAGGTCTCTATTCAATGGATTAATACTTTATTTCTTTTATTATTTTTAATTTTTTTGTTTATTTTTATTTATTTGAGAGTGACACAGAGAGAAAGAGTGTGTGTGTGTGTTTGTGTGTGTGTGTGAGAGAGAGAGAGAGAGAATGGGCACGCCAGGGCCTCCAGCCACTGCAAACGAACTCCAGACGCATGTGTCCCCTTGTGCATCTGGCTAACGTTGGTTCCTGGGCAATCGAGCCTTGAACCGGGGTCCTTAGGCTTCACAGGCGAGCACTTAACCACTAAGCCATCTCTCCAGCCTGCAATGGTTTAATACTTTAATGGATTCAAAATTTGAATATACTCTTGGGAGATGGTAGAATTATAGAATGTTGGAACATATTGGAGGAAGTGAGTCAATTTGAGGCGTACTCTGACTCCTTCCTGTTACTCCTCTGTACTTTCTGGTTGCCATGAGGTGCTTGGTTCTAATGAATCATGTTTTTCTACCACAATAGTCTTGCTCACCACTAGCACAGACACAATGTGTCAGCCAGCCACGCATGAAACCTCTCGATCAGTGAATCAAACATATCCTTACTCAATTTTTCACTGGGTATTTTCTCTGAGCAATGAAAATCTTGACTAGCACAAGAACAGAGACAATAGTTAAAAATGCATTTAAATTATGTAGCATCTATACCACAGTCCTATGGGAATCATGTCATAAGAATAAGCATTCATGGGCTGGAGAGATGGCTTAATGGCTAAAGTGCTTGCCCACAAGGACAAAGGACCCAGGTTTTATTCCTAAAGACCCACATAAGCCAGATATACAAGGTCGTCCATGTGTCTGGAGTTCATTTGCAGTGGCTGAAGGCCCTAGCATACCTACTCTTTCTCTGTCAAATAAATAAATGAGTAAAAGTTAAAATAAATAAGCATCAATGTTTTAAAAGCAGACATATCTATTTCTAACATTCAAAACAGAGAAATAAATTATTTTTCCCATGTGTATAAATAAATGGAAAATAAAGAAAGTGTAATGCTTTATTTTTTAATTTTTATTTGAAGAATTGTAAATCACTTTATCTTTGTGCAATAAGTAAAAGTCAATCAAACATGAAAATTATTGAAAGCTTTAAGATTGATATTTTTATTCTCTGTTTGGATAAAGTAAATATTAATGAATTTCTATTTATTTTGTATGTGTGAGAAAGAGAGAGAGAGAGAGAGAACATAAAACCTAAATTTGGCTACCTAGGGTGATTTTTAGTACAAAATCCATGGATTTTAAAATGGACAATCTGTCTTCCTGGCAATAGCTTGCATGAGAAGTTACTAAGTACCTTTAAAAGGTCTCATACATTTAAATGTCACTAAATTGATGATTGTATCTACAACAATCACTAGCCCTTTCTCACTCTCAGGAGCTCTTGTTTTTCAAAAGTTTTTTGTGGTGGATCCAGTTCTTACCGAACAATTCATTGTCAACTTTACAGGTGTGATTTTTGTTAGTCATCTATATATGTCAAGGCACCATATGTTTATTTGCAAGTTTTCTACTGGTGAACACCTTTTGATGTCTCACATCGGATATAAGACTTTAAGAAGTTGAAAATATTATATGAGTCATTGATTTTCAATGAAATTATTCTCTCTACTGTGAAATCAATGGCTGACTATGATCTCAAGTAGTAATTAAAAAGAATATTAATGCTGTATTTTTTGGGTTTTTTAAGAGTATGGAAAGGCACAGATACATTCAAGCAGTGTAAGATAACCTGTCACATTAAATAAGTGCTAGATATTCTGCTATAATTATATTTTACAGAGCAGGATCTGAGAAGTTTAAGACATAAGATCTTTTGTTATAGTCACAGTTTATATGAACTAAATTGAAGAAACCAGTCCAAATTTATTTTAATTACAAATCTGTGCTATGTTTATTAGGCTTGACAACAAAACAAATGAGCAATTATTTTTTCTTTTCAACATCTTTTCAGTAAAAATTACTTAAATAAACACTGGTTGGTATGTTAATATCCTTAAATGCATACTAAAGAACATATGTGATGTCCTGTACCATATAGGTTTCACACACACACACACACACACACACACACCACAGTTAGCATGTATTTGGAGGCACATGGGGTAAATAATGCTGCCCAATATATTATAATTAATAAGTGACAAAATGGATATAATGCCACGTATTCCTGATTGTAGTATCCAAATTTTTTGATTATTATTTGACCAAAAATGCACCACCTTTGACTCTGTTGTTTTACACTAGGGAGAAGTTATGTTTAAAAACGCCTTTCTCATGAAAACACCAGAAACTGATGTATGCTGACAATGAAATATACTTTGTTCTTCCATAATACTGTAGAATTTTAAATTGCACTCACGGGGCTGGAGGGATTGCTTAGTGGTTAAGCGTTTGCCTGCAAAGCCAAAGGACCCAGGATTGATTCCCCAGGACCCACATTAGCTAGATGCACAAGGGGGTACATGCATCTGGAGTTCATCTGCAGTGTCTGGAGGCCCTGGTGTGCCGATTCTCTCTCTCTCTCTTTCTCCCTCTTTCTCTGTTAAATAAATAAAATATTAAATTGCACTCATGTACTTTTTGTTATTTCAATGCTATAGCTTTATTAAAATTATTATATTCTTTATTTATTTTTGTGTTTTCTCTGAATTGAGCACAGAATAGGACTTAATTACAACAAGTCAAAGAAAAGATGATGGTTCTCTTAGGTTTCTCACAGTGATATTAATTTTTAAAGCAAATTAAAATGACTATTTAACATTTATTTTTTCATTGTGCATATACATAAATATGCATTTATACATCTATGTGTATTTGTTAACACACACATACATATATGTACATTGAATATATTTAAACTATTCATCAGGAGTGCGATGAACTACAAATGATTATACTAAATATGTCTACATAGAACTATGTTCATTTAAGTATGCATGTATATGTTCCTTTCCCTAGATATATTGCTATATATTTATGCTAAAGGTAGCAGTGACAATCTAAAGGCACAGAGGTAAAATTATTTACTAGATGGGAACAAAGATGTATTTTTTTATTTTTTTATTTAAGCAAGAGAGAGAGAGAGAGAGAGAGAGAGAGAGAGACAGAGAGAGAGAGAAAGATTTGGCACGCCAGGGCCTCTAGCCACTGCAAATGAACTCCAGGAGCATGTGCCACCTTATGAATCTGGTAGGAGTTGAGTATTCTCTGTGTCCATCTCCTTTACCCTTGTGCTGGTACTAGGTTCACCAAGGAAGCAGCACTCTTGCTCATTTCCCCAATTACTCTTAGTTTCAGCTGGGGTCCTTTGAGGTTTGATGGGCTGGTTCTCTCCTTAGAATCTGTGTCCATCTGAAAAAGAGAAGCAAATTCTCCAACAGAGAGTGAAGTTAATGCCAGATAAATGGGATAACCTTTGTTTTCACAGAGAGAATTTAATAGGTGTAGGCCCTCTTGTAGCCCACGATTGGTGTGAGCTTGATAATGGAGAACAGGCTCATTTTTGGATATGGTTCTGACTTGATTCCCAGCTTTAGCTAAGGATTCTGTCCAACTGAGCAGATCAGTTAACTAAATCAAGAGCAGTTGGTTTCCCACCATGCCTGTGTGCCACTATTGCACTTGTGTGAAAATGATACAGGCAAGATTTAAGGTTGTTGTGGTATATAAATTATGTCTATCACATAGTCTGTTCTATGTATATATTTATTAAATAAGTGAGTAAATTAGAAAGAATGAATGAAAAAGCACATCATCAGTTACATGGCAATAGAGATATAGTAATCATAAGGGATAAAAGAAGTGATTAAAATATATTTTAGAAAAAATATCTATATATCAATATAAGCAGATCCTAGAAATACAATACAAAGTATTCATATTCTAACTATAAATAATAATACTACTTGAAATTTGAAGTTCATGCTCAACACCATTTATAAGGTTTGTCCATTATTAAAAATAAACACACTCTGCATATCTAACTCCACAATGCATGACCCGTATACCTCAACAAGGAGGGGCCAAGGGGAGGGGGTAGGTCATGGATGAGCCTAATAATGGTACCAAACTGACTGTAAAAAAAAATAAAATAAAAAATAAAAATGAAAAAAAAATAAACACACTCAAATTGTCAAATGATTTTACCAATCTGGAAGTAAGACAGTTGCTGACTGTTTCTTGACACTCAGCATCCTACCCTTCAAGCCAGTAAATCACATCCAGTTCTGTGAAAAGGTCATGGGTAATGTGTTTATCCACATCATCTTAAGTTCCTAGATTTAACCGAACCCTCTTTGATGGGATATCAAAAAAGATGACTCCTTTCCATCCTCTAGTCCAAAATATCTCTCCCTGTCCCTTGTTTGTTCTGGATTTATTACCATAATGTCTGTGATGCTGATGGCTTTTTGTTCCTCCAAGGGGCAAATGATCCCCAATAATGAATGCTTGAAGACTTTCTTGTTGCTTGGGCATAGCACTGGGTCAAAAGCAGCTGATGAGAGGAAAGAATTTATTTTGGTTTAGAGTTTGGAGAGGAAACTTCATAATGGCCGAGGAAAGCATGGTAGAGGAGAAGTTGGACATCATCTCCTTGGGCCACAGCAAGTTGGGAACTAGCAACTTGAGAGTGAGTCTCCTTCAGTGTTTCTTTCCACAAATATTCATCAAACTTTCATGATACATTGTTAGTATTGAAAACTTGCAGAAGTATTTCTTCCTGCAGGCTAAATTAAGCCAGTAAGCACCCAATTCTGGCTATGAAAGTCAACCCCTGCATATCACGATTAGGCAGTTGTGTATTTATATGAATAGTGAAAGCCTCTTAATGCTGTTCAAGAGATTTGGGAAGGAGTTGTTGCCTTTCTGGATCAAGTAGTCCCCATGACTAAATTCTGGAGTCTTGATTTGAGGAAGCCACATGTGTGGAACTCTCAGGTGAACATTGCATGTTCCTTGTCATCTGGAAATTGTGTGTCATGCCTAGAGTTAATTACCTAAAGAGATCTGTACAAAATCTATGCAGCTGTGTCATGCTTCTCTTCTAAATTGAAACAATGTAATTGTAACACAGAAAAATAAGTCTTTGTACTTACTCTAATGAGCTTGTGTCTCAGTTTTGCTAGTGACATGAAAAACTAATAGCAGGGTGGATATAAGGTCTCTGTGGTAATTATCATGCCACTTCTTCTCTGTTCCTATATTCTTCTCATGTTACATTTTAATGTGTTTCTGCTCAAGTCAATTCAGTTTATCAGTAGGTAAAAGGCATGAAACAGGACTGATTTGTTTGGATTTACTTACAAGTAAAAAGGAAAACTCAATTTACATGTTGAGTTTTCAGTCAGATACACCTGAGAAGAACAATAACTGATTTGAGTAATGTCAATATTTACTGATATTTAATATGATGCAAATACCCATGAAAAATATTAAATGATGGCACATACTTTTCATTTTAAAACACATATGTCTTTTTCATGCTTAGCCATTACAAATGAATATCACAATTAGATTAGAATATCACAATAAGATAGCTTATAAATGATACAGGGCTGTAAAATGTCATAGATATAAATGCCTTCAAATGCAGTGCTTCCTAAACTGAAGATTGCACATGTTGGTGCAGTAGTCTGGTAAAACTTACGAAGGGGTATTTGGATGTGTCTACTTCCACAAATATCTATCTGTAGGTTTCCTGCTTCTAAGTGTCCTCTTTTTCAAAGTGGTCTGCTTTGAAGCTCCTTGAGTATGGACTGTAGACTGGTCCTTTCTCACCTCTTTTTAACATTTGATCTGCTTCCACATTACAAAAAAATGGCTGTATCTTCAAGAAGTTTCTCACATCACTGCCTAGGGTATTGCTTTCAGAAAAAACAAATCAAAACAAAACAGAAAACAAAAAAAGAACTCTAAGACACTAAAGAAAATACATTTTGAAAAAAATATGGGTAAGTGTTGAGAACTTTAATCAGACTATTACTGGGTTATGCAGTCTTTGAAATTCATGTGAATTTCGATGCCTTCATTTCACTGTATTAAAAGGAATGTTAAGGCACATAAGAGCTAGCAAATCTTAATCACATAAATCAGAAACTTGTCAAATGAATGATTGCCATTATCAAAATAAATGTTCTGATATGGTAATGCAAATAAATTACAAGTCTAACATACATTCAATATACATACATGAACCTAGGTGAAAATTACTTCTTTCACATTCATTAATATTGTTCTAAGAACATGTTGACTCATTGAAACAAACTTCCAATTCATGAAAATACATTTCACATAGATGTTAATTTTATGTTTTCTTTTTCAAATAATAAATTTATTTTATACTACATACTACATTCTTGAAAACAGTTGGAAATCATAGATACATTTAGAATGATTTTTTAAAATTTATTTATTTATTCATTTATCAGAGAAAGAGGGAGAGAGTGAAAAAAATGGGCATGCCAGGGCTTCCAACCACTGCAAACAAACTCCGGATGCATGCCCCAGCATGTGCATCTGGTTAATGTGGGTCCTGGGGAATTGAACCTGAGTCCTTTGGCTTTGCAGACAAATGCCTTAACCACTAAGCAATCCCTCCAGCCCTTGAATGACATTTATATACCAAGATAGTTGCAAAAAGAAAATAAATTTAAATTAAAATAAAATAAAATAAAATAAAATTCTGAATAAAATAAATAAATAAATAAATAAAAAATAAATAAAAATTAACAAATATGTATGATTTACATGTTTGCATGAAAGAACAATTCAATTTTTAATAAAACCCTAAAGCAACAAAACAATATATATAAGTGTAAAATGGCTTGGAATGGCTATATGAGTTAATAAAAGGGAACAATGTCAAATATCTGACCATTTTAATATTGATTATTAATGTAATTTTAAATTAATATAAAAGTATACCAAATTACTTTGATATATAGATAGTATTATTGCATATATTGAAAAGGATTATGAAATTTTTTATTTATTTCACTAGTTGGGATATGCTCTAAAATATGCCCACTATTGCTATTTAAATGCACAATAAAATACTTAAGTTTCAAATTTAGAAGTATGTGAAGGAATATTTTAAAGGTTTTTTTATGGTCAATTAATTCCTTTAAAAGTTTTATGAAGACTATTCCAATACAGCAATTTCCAAATGATATCCACAGTGGAAAAATTCCTTCATTTGAAATCTTATAAGGGACCCCAAAACCATGTTAAAGACAGATGTCTTTGAAACAGATGTGCACCCTTCCCACCATCACTCTCCAATTACCACAGAAATCCTAGAAATATCTTCTTTGGATCTCCTAGAAAAGAGTTTTAAAGTATCTAATTGAGTATAACCCCTTGATTTATAGCGAGAAGAAGTCGCTCACAGACGCTGAATAGCTATACTGTTCTAAACCTCAGGTAACCTAATTTCAAGGTTTAGTTACTTTATAATTCATAAGATGCTTTAACAGCTGGCCTTTTATAGATTATGGAAAATGAGAAGACAATTTATATCATCTCTTTATTGTGTGCTATAGACACAATCATTTCTAATCCTCATTTTTCCTCTCTCAGCATAGTTCTTCTATGTGTGTTCTTGTTGCATTCAGGTTCGCATTGCTGGTAGAAATCATCAGATAAGGAGCAGCTTGTGGGAACAAAAAGGGTTTATTTTGGCTCACAGACTCGAGGGGAAGCTCCATGATAGCAAGGGAAAATGATGACATGAGCAGAGTGTGGACATCACCTCCTCAACAACATCAGATGGACAACCGCAACAGGAGATTGTGCCATACACCAGCAAGGTGACACTGGCTATAATACCCATAAGCACTCCCCAATAGTACACTGCCCCCAGGAGTCATTATTAATTCATTAATAATTAATTAAGTCATTATTAATTAATTAATTCCCCAATCTCCATTAAGCTGGAACCTAGCATTCAGGGCACCTAAGTTTTTGGTGGACTCCTGAATTACATCATAACAATTCTCTGGATGTTTGTGTAAACTAAAGAATAGATCTCCTATATTGAATGCAAAGGGAAAGCAGCCATGATTAAGTGAAATTTTCTAACTTTATAAGATATAAAGAAACAAAACTTTGTTGCTATCTGGGGAATGGGTAAACCTGATCACATACGCACACATTAAGTGTATACAGTGATTATGCCCATTTTCAGACTCATGTAGTTACTGAAAAACCCAAATGTTTAGTATACAAAGTTTAACTACTAGACTCATAAGGAATAGGAGAAATGGATGGGGGGTTAATTTCTTGAAAAAAATACTTTCAAATCTTGATTAATCACCAATAATTGATATAGATCATATGCTAAGTTGTCCATCACATGACAAAGAATATCTAGAATCTCAGACCAACACAAAATCTTAAGCTTACTTAAAACATTGAAATTTTTGTGATTTTTGTAACTTAACTTATCATGAACTGTGTAGATGACAATATCCTGCTGCAATGTTAAAAGTTTATATGCCCCTTAGTAGCACTGGGCAAGTGGAGACTGTGGAGGTGTAAGCTATATTATTGTTTGACAGGTTTTCAATTCTCCTGTGTTGCAGAAGTCATTTTTATGAGCAAATGTTCATTATATGCAGTGATGGGTTTCATTTAGACATCTTCATACATGTATAAAATTACTTGAGTCACATTCTGCAGCACCCTTCTCTTAAAACAAATTTAAATGTATTATTGAAATAAACATATTTTTGAAATGAAAGTATTTTTTCTGTTAAAATTATAAAGATACAAAGTGTTTGCAAAGATGGTTTAGTGGATAAAGTGATTGCTGTGAAAGCATGAGTACCTAAGAAAAGAGCCAAGCACCCCCATAAATTCGCTGAGGAGTTGGCGACAGGAGGATCCCTAAGGTTAGCTGGCCTGCCAGTCTAACCCAATAGATGATCTCCAAGCCAATGAGAGTCCTCCTCACAAAAATGGTGAAGAATGATTGAGAAAGACACTCAGTGTCAACCTTTAAATACACACGAATGTGTATGTGTACCCATGAATACACATTATAAACATGCATGCAAAAACAGCATAGGAAAAATATTAAAAAAAAAAAACAGCTGGGTGTGGTGGCGCATGCTTTTAATTCCAGCACTTGAGAGGCATAGGTAGGAGGCTTGATGTGAGTTTGAGGCCACCGTGAGACTACATAGTCAATTCCTGGTCAGCCTGGGATACCTCAAAAAATAAAATAAAATAAAATAAAAGAATGAAATAAAACCATAAAAATAATCTAACACCACAATATCTTTAGCATAACTCCATCAATAGAGAAGTGTGTCATTTTATGTTTGTGATTTAATACTAGCACAGTAATTTAAATTTTCAGCTCTTGGTCTGGTGGCCTGTTAGCAAAAAATCACCAAGTTAAACTTCCCAGAACTCATGCAAAAAGCTAGGCATGGCCACAAACAGCTATAACCCTGTTCTCTGAGGAGCAGAGACCAGAGAATCACAGGAGCTCTCTGATGGACAGGAGCTCTGGGTTGAAGAAATACCCTATCTCAAGAAAATATGATAAGAGGGCAACTGATGCTCTCCTCTAGCCTCATCACTCTCATGGGCCATGTGCCTTTGTACACACACATAGATCAGGTCACACCTCAAACAACTCATACCACACACATATTGTGCACACATACAAATATAAATTGAAAGAATTTTTAGCTACGTACAACAAAACCTTGACAAAAATGAATGATTCATATCAGTATGGACACTACAATTAGCTAATTCTATCACCTGAAAATTTTCCATTGTTAGTTGCATATATACCTGGAAAGCATATTCCAGCCTTGCATAGTCGTGTATGCCTTAAATCCTGGTACATGAGATGTAGAAGTAGGTGGATCACCATTAGTGCAAGAACAGCTTGGAACTATAGGATGAGTTCCTGGCCAGCCTGGACTACAGTGAGACCCTACATAAAAACAATTCCCTAGTTCTTGATGTAATGCATCCTGACATTTGCTTTTTATTATGTCTGCACTTGCCTCTGAGATGCTAAAGCTTTTCTTCTTGCACCTACATGTCTTAGCTTGGAGACATGGCACTTCAATTTTCACACACTTGACCATCTCCTGTTTCAGGGCCTTTGCAAGCACTTTGTGTTAGTTGGGAACACACTCTGTCTAACTATGCTAACCACTGGTCCATAATTCTTTGTTTACTTTCCTCCTATGTGTGTGTGTGTGTGTTTCAAATCTATTTTTAGTTAAGTTCATTCTTACCATTATTCATTTATCTTCATTTGGACTTAATCAAACATAGTGTATAATTTATTTATTTGCCTTTATCTGATGTTTTGTTTCCTCTGTTCCCCAAATGAAATTTCCACAAAGGCAAGGGTGTTGTTGTTGGTTTTTTTTTTATCTAAAGGACTGAATGAAACATTTGAAAATATAATACAATATAAGCCGGGCGTGGTGGCGCACGCCTTTAATCCCAGCACTTGGGAGGCAGAGATAGGAGGATCGCCTTGAGTTCGAGGCCACCCTGAGACTCCATAGTGAATTCCAGGTCAGCCTGAGCTAGAGTGAGACCCTACCTCGAAAAACCAAAAAAAAAAAAAAGAAAAAAGAAAATATAATACAATATAAAGAGGTAAGCCTTTCAGTATCAAAGGATCTAGTTCTAGAAAAATCATAAGGCTGTTTGTTTATAGACAATAGTAGATTAAGAAATAATAATCCTAAAAGAAAATACTACACAAGGACTTCAATGCTTGTTTTGCCCTAAGAAAAAGAGCAAATGAAAAGGCATGCATATACACAATTCAGTATGATTCAGTTCTACCCATTTTTCTAAAATATGACTCAAATGGAAAGAATTTTCCTGTTTTCTACTGTCACAAACTGAATGTTCTTATTTGTGGTATATACTGGCCATTACAACCAAAAATAAGCCTAGTGCTAAGAGAAATACACTATATTTACAAATGAAACTTGAATGTCACAGACAAGAGATAATATGTGTTTTAAAATGAATTATGTGTTATCAGCCTAGTGGTAGCATTTAAATTCAATTCACAAAAGCACATCAGATTAAGGTAGCATAAAAAAGGAACATGTCAATGCCCACAGCTGAAAAGCAATTCAAATTGTGTTTTATGGTGTACTCAAAAGTTTAAGGTTTAAGCTATTTAGTAGGCTAACTACATTCTACCTTATTGCAATGACTTATATGGTGCCAGTTCCTTTAAAATATGCTGATAGTCTTTAGTATAATGCCTTCTCATGACTTTTGTTCCCAATTCCTAAATTTGGGCTTATACTTATATAGTCCATTCCTACCATACACTCTGAACAGTGCTTTAAAATATATGTAACTTGCTGCGGGAATATTACTGTACCTTAGATATGGACTTGAATATTCATATATTCAGTTTAAATTATGTATCAGACATTGTTTAGGTTGTGTAATATGTGTCTAAAGCTCAGATGAAATGTGTGGTATATATGGGATGGGCCAATAAACGAGGGAATTCCTTGTGAGAAGAGGTTTTTTATCTACAAATATAGCATAATTACTTTCAGGCAGTAGGTGTTAAACTCACTACAAACTAAGGCGTTTATTTCATTCACTAGCTAGAAATACACATTAACATAAATGGACTAATCCAAGGACTATAAGACAACACTGATCTGAGTTGTGTTTTTTTTTTTTTCTTATCCACTTTAGGATATATTATTTACAATTTCTAAGCCACAGAGGAAACCATTAAGAGTTAAACAAACTGCACAATTTGTACTCTAAGATACAAAACAAACAATTGTGTAGAATCAATAAAAATACTCCCAAGTTAAAACAAAAATATCATTTCTAATACAGTCTGCAAAAACGCAATTCTTTCTGATTTTGTGCAATCTGTTTTGCAGAAGATTTCAACGTGTAGTTGTAAGCCGGTGGTTTCTCTTAAAGTTATACAAACTGATAGATGCCTTTGTTACTTAACTAGAAAAATGGATGTCATAAACTGGGCATAAAATTCTTAGAAGCTAAAAAAATAGAACTCAAAATGATTTTTACTTAGATTTTGAAATGAAATTATTTCTGAAAGAAATAAATGTGTTCAAGAATATTTACTATGAGCAATCCTAGATAATCAATAAATATAACAATAAGCATAAAACAGGTCAACGAGCTTGAATCTTTCTTTAGTGAGCTGAAAAAGTGATATTTCATATGTCAAAAAAGGTAAAAGAGAAATAATCACAATATGTGAAAGTTTATTTCTTAAGCTGCAGAGATTGAGAGTTTTGTTAAATCTGCAGAGCAATAAGTCAGAAATAAATGGCATAACAAGCCTAACAAGCCAGAAAAGAAAATGAAAATAAACTGAGCTTTTTCTGTGTTGACATATTATAATCTCATGGGATGTAGACCTTACTCTCTCTGTGCAAATACACTTTGAGCATATGTAAATTGTCATGATATAATAGAGAAATATTGTATTTGATAGCATTTTGCATCTAAATTGAGACTTCAGTCCTTCATGAAAATTTTTATTGAAACATCGTGTTATATTCTTCTCCCCAACAAATGTAATACAATTTATTCTTAGAAGATTACCATTTTAGATTCATAATAATTTATACAGTATATAATGACCATTTCCCATCAAGCAAAAGAGAAATTGTGTTTATCTTTTGTATCCATAGAGCATACAGTAAGTTGGCTTATTTATGCAAAGGATGTATGCTACCATGTATTCTCTTCTTCTCTTTACTTTAGGCCTAGTTTTATCTTTACTTTCTAAAGACTAATTTCCATGGACCCTATTGCTATCTGTTTGCTTTTATCATATAGCAGTTGGCTTTGTATTGTAACTCTTTTCCAAAATGTAACATCTGATAATTTTATAAAATTATAGGAAAAAGTAGAAGAAATAATAAAGCCAAGCAGAGAAGCAGATGCTGGGAAATGATAGTCTGTGTTCACTTGTCCACAACGAAAAAACATCAGTCATGTGCTAGCATGCGTTTTGTTGGTACCTCTAAACTACTCATAGTTAAGTTAATATTCCATATGGCCTCATCTAGCTGAAACTCTTTAGGAGAAAGAGATGGACTGGCAGATACAAACATGGATACAGTGGGAGCTTTGTTATTATTTAACAGTGTGATATGCATTCGGCATAAAATGTACTTTGAATTTTGATATAGTTTTTGGCAGTATGCAGCACTTTTCTTTTGGATAATATTGCCAGTGTCAATGAACCACAGGTCTCAGCTTTCCATACAACCAGGAAAGAAAACCTCTAGCAGGCTGCAGTGTACATTGTTGCTACATAGACGAGTTAAATTAGAGGATTTCAACTTATGATGTTTTTGATGTAATGATCAGAATGGACTTCCCTCATAACATGACGAACATTTGTGTATGTGTGTATACATATTAGTAATTGAGTCTGCTGTAAAACTCTATAAAGTGGACATAATATAAGAGCAGTAACTTCATCCATAAAGGCTCTCTCTTTATGATACAATCATTTTCTTCCAGGATCCTCTCTACGTGTTAAATTTCAACCTGTGGCTTTTGAGGAACACAAACATTCAGACCTTGGCAATAGGCAGAGATTGAGACAATGATTGACTTTTGAATATTCTGCCACATCATTCAGAGCAACCACATGGCTTTCTATTCCCCATTATCTCTTCGTGTTTTATGTTGGGAAGGAAGTCTATATAATATATTTTCAATTGTAATGTATTTCCAATTGACAAATAAGGAACATGATATCCAGAGAAGGTAAGTAACATTTAGGTGGTCAAATACCTGTAAAAGTCTTTATCTGTTATACTTACAATTGATGTGAGATAAAAATTAAAGAAAAACCACTTTCAGTTTGAATGACCTTAAGCTACGTATATTCTATTATATCTTAAATACGCCACAGTTAAGTACTTTAGGAGATAGTCAAAGCAATGCTTCTTCTATTCCCTATGACATTGATTGAGGTCCCTTTATGGCATTCACCTCGCAGGCTGAGGAGTCTAGAGGATCCATGACTGCTTTACTCATGTGTCTTCACCTCAGAGAGATAAATGAAATCTGAGATCAATTGGAGTTTTGTGTATGCAGCCTCTCCATTGTGCTAGTATTAAGAAATTCTTTCTTTTATAAAATGCTTAGCTTCTCCCATAGAAACTTGTTTCAAGAGAACCAGACAGAACTTTGATGCTTACTAGCCTAGCCTCAGACATCACAGAGCATCTACCCAACTGCATTCTAGTAGTTAGAAGCAAATCACATTTCCCATAGAGTTTTAAATTTGAGTATCTGTGGACTGTACTGTATAGCAATCAGATTTAAATATAGGTAATAGAGTACCTTCTTTAGGCAATGCAAAGTGTCATAGTGCCAAGACTGAAACTAGAGTCTCAGGTCTCATGGTTTGGCTTTTTGTATTTTCTGCTATATCTCTCTGGTTCATGTGTGTGAAGTATACCCAGATACAATTACTTGGGCATATGTTGTAAGCAGCACAGATAGACATATTATAAATTTGAAAGTAACCTCCTCAAGATTATACTATATATTGTATTCCTTTATTCTTTATTAATATTTTAAGTAATCCGGCTGAGATTTATTTACTATATATTTGAAGTGGAATAAATAAGTGAATGAAGATAGTTGATTACTTAAAATATCATTTCCGTTTTCTTTATAAAAATAGGATCAGAGATTTCATTCTGATCACTTTAATTATATCAACTTTAAGTTAAATTTTAAAAGTAGAAGGTTTCTTAATCTTTATTGATATTTCCATGGGATAATAAACACAAATTAACCACATTTAGAAAATAGAAAGTGATTTAATGGCGTGGAATACAAATAGTCCACAGAAGGGAAGAATTTATAAGATAGAAATTTGATGAATAATATCCATGTACTTGTATAAGTTGCAGTGTTACAGTTCTTTCACAAAGATACATGGAGAGTTCATCTAGAATATGAAGCCATGTGTAGATATCAGGAATTGTTGTAATCAAATTTTCCCTTCATCCTATTTCTGGGAAATATGGGTACATGACATGTAATATTCTACTTGTAAAGATTTTTTGAATTTTCCCTTACAGATGAAATACTCTGTATATAACCCAATATAATTCATACTGAGAAGAAAAATATATTACTTGTCTTCACTTATAAATATATTTCCTTGACTAAAAGAGTAGTTTCTATACAGAAAGGAAATGATGGTCTGGGGCAGTACTGAAAAAAATATTGCAATATAAGAGGATGTGAAAAGAGGCACTCGTTTAAGAAGAAAATTTGTCATTTTCAGTGAAAGATATTTTTCAAGAAGAAATAATTATATTTAGCCTGCACCCAAAATGCATATTCTTATATCCAAGAAAAATCATGTCAGTTTCATGAGTGAGGGATGATCATGACCTTCAAATATGTTAGAAAAAGTCAGTTTGAAAAAAAGCATATGAGGATGATAAACACACTTCTTGATTAATTCACGATAATTAGGTACTGAGGCTTCAAATCTTATATTTATGTAAAAGTGTCCCTGTATCATCTTGATTAAGTGTCCCTGAGTCAACTTCTGCTCACAAATCACTTTGAACCTTGACCTATAGTGATCAGCTTGATTTTTAATGTGAATGAAAAGTTTATGAACTTTTAAATTTTTTTGTTTATTATTTATTTATTGGAGAGCTACAGACAGAGAAAGAGGCAGATAGAGAGAGACAGAGAATGGGCACACCAGGGCCTCTAGCCGCTGCAAATGAACTTGAGATGCGTGCACCCCCTTGTGCATCTGGCTAACGTGGGTCCTGGGGAATCGAGCCTTGAACCAGGGTCCTTAGGCTTCACAGACAAGCACTTAACCACTAAGCCATCTCTCCAGACCTTATGGACTTTTTTATGACAGAAAAAGCATAACACACATATCTGAAATTTCTGAGCCATGAATTACTATCTTCCATGGGTCATGGATTAGAAGAGCAAAATGATTAACATTCATGGTTTCCAATCCCTGTTTTCTAGATGACAGGAAAATCGTCTAAAAGAGAACACAAGTTTTGATCTGTTATTGCACAGTAGGGTGAGTATAGATAGTAACAATATACTATATATTTCAAAAAGCTACAAGAAAGCATTTGAGTGTTTTCACTATAAAGAAATGATAAATGAAGAGATGTCTTTTCTATGATTAAGCTTTCACAGTGTATGCATGCAGTGAAATATCACACCATAATCATATACTACATAAATATATACATTTTGTATGTTTATATGCAGTTGAAAATAAATCTATATTCATACAGAAGAGATATTTATATATGGCTGTATGAATAAGAATAAATATATTTATCAAAATGTATAGCTTGTTTGTAGCAGAAATACATACTATATTTAAGGTTTATACCACGTCTAGGCAAACTGTGACAACCTTTGAAGAAGTATTGTTAATCTTTGTTTTCATTTTATTTTTTTGTTTATTTTTCATTTATTTATTTGAGAGTGACAGACAGAGTGAGAAAGGCAGAGAGGGAAAGAGAGAGAGAGAGAGAGAGACAGAGAGAGAATGGGCATGCCAGTGCCTCCAGCTACTGCAAATGAACTCCAGATGCATGTGCCCCCTTGTGCATCTGGCTAACGTGGGTCCTGGGGAATCGAGCCTCAAACTGGGATCCTTAAGCTTCACAGGCAAACGCTTAACTGCTAAGCCGTCTCTCCAGCCCTTGTTTTCATTTTAATGATGCGATCTCAGTTACAATGAGATTATTTCTGCATATCATACAATCAAACTATGAAAGCACTGCATCATAAAATGATACACATCCTGTTCCCTCAGGCTGGTTTTCAATCGTCTTCTAATCTTGACTTGGGCTGGTAGAACTCATTGTTTATTTTGCACCATTAAAGGCACATATGTCATTGATCTTGGTACCATGGGAGAACTGAGAAGCTGGCAAAAAATACAGGTGAGAAGAATCATTAAACTCCTCCAGATCCTGGAATACTTATAAAGATTAACACTGTTATTTATGAAGTAGCCTTCAAGGGCTCTCTTTACCTACTACTAGTACAGTAATGAAAGTTAGGTCATCTTGGTATGGACAGAGAATAGCAAGGGGAATTTCTCTTTCAATTAGATATGCATGAATATTCTTTAAAATTTATTCTAAGCTAATATCTCACATTTATTGTTAAAGAATGTTTTGACTCTGCATTGTTATGAATTGTTATGAATAATTGTGTTTTATCAGAGAAAAAGTATTAAATATTAATTGTCAGAAAAATAACTGTATAATAAATAACAAATTACATTCAGCTTTTAAGCTTTAGAATACTTTGAAGCATTATGGTATTTAAAGTGGCATGCAGGTATATGTACATACCCTATAAAGCACATAATTTATATGTTCAAAACGTACTTTTTGTACCCTAACATAATATCACGAGCATTTTCCAGGCCACTGGGAATTTGTTCTAAGTCATGATGACTATCTAAAGTTATGTTTTTTATACGCCAGTACTACTTCATTGAGAGCCTCTGAATCAGAAAGGGTGGTCTCATCATGCATTTCTCTATTTTCTGTTGCTCACCCACCAAATCAACCTCTCCAAAGTGCTATTTCCTTTTTCTCTCACAGAACTTCACACTGCAGCTTCCAAGTAGGTAAGTGAAATGGTACATCACAGTATTGAAATAGATAATGCTGTGAGATTCAAACCAGAGCTCTTATATATTTATCCCAGAAATATTATTGCTAAGAAAATGAACAAAGTAGTTTCATTTTTAAAACTGATATTATTGGGCTGGAGAGATGGCTTAGCGGTTAAGCGCTTGCCTGTGAAGCCTAAGGACCCCGGTTCAAGGCTTAACTCCCCAGGACCCACATTAGCCAGATGCACAAGGGGGCGCACGCGTCTAGAGTTCATTTGCAGTGGCTGGAGGCCCTGGCGTGCCCATTCTCTCTCCCTCTCTCTATCTGCTTCTTTCTTTCTGTCTGTTGTTCTCAGATAAATAAATAAAAATAACAAAAAAAATTTAAAAAAATAAAACTGATATTATTTAGATAAATTATGAATAGACACATATTTTTACTAAAACTTAGAATCTTGATATATGTGTGCACTGTAACACTGACTAATTAACCTATCTATCATATTATTTTTTAATCATTTTCATGGTGAGATATTTGAAATTTACAGTTATAAAATATATTATATATTGACTATGGTTACATTGCTAAACAGTATATCCCTAAACATCTTTCTGTATCTGAAATTCTTTTAAACATTTACCATTTTCCCTGCCCCATGCCTCTAATCTCTGATAACTATCTCTGTATTCTCCACTTCTATGAGTTCAATTTTTAGTCTCTACAATAAATGAGATCATGCAACATATTTTGTGTGTGTCTGCATTATTTCACTTAACATAGTATTTTATAGGTTCATACATATTATAAAAAATAACAGTACCTTTTTCCTTTTATGACTAAATATTTTTCATGGCACATGATTATATACATATGTGTGTGTGTGTGTGTGTGTGTGTGTGTGTGTGTATTTAAGACTTGTTTTAGGCCTGGAAGGATGGCTTAGCATGTAAGGTGCTTGCCTGCAAAGCCAAATGACACAGGTTTGATTCCCCAGTACACACATAACAGATGCATAACAGATGCAGAAGGGGGTGCACGCATCTGGAGTTCATTTGCAGTGGCTGGATTCCCAGGCATGTCCACTCTCTCTCTCTCTGTCTCTCTCTCTGTCTCTCTCCTTCTCTCCCCGTCTATCTGCTTCTTTCTCCCTCTCTATCAAGTAAATATATAAAAATATTAACAAAAACTTGTTATAATTTACATGAGTATCTGCAGTTCTATCCTGGTTGAAAATGGCAGGAGTGCCTTTTACGACTGGGGAATATTTTCTTTTTTATGTGAAGGCCCGTTTATTTATCTCAGTCATCAGCTGAGTTGACAAGAACTTGGTCTACCTCCAAATCTTGGCTAATGGGAATAATGTTACAACATGCCAATGCAGATATGTATTCCATGTCCTAATTTCATTCTCTTTGGGTATGGACACAGAAAAGCATAATGCTGGATATTAACTAGTTTTACTTTTATTATTTTCAACTTCCACACATATTTTTCCATAATGACCACTAATTTATATAATACAGCAATTACAAGACTTTCTTTTTCTCAGAACTCTAGTCAACACTTTTTAAAAGTATTTATTTACTTATTTGTTTATTTAAGAGACAAAGAATGAAGTATTTTTAACCAAAAAGGATATTTTACAGTTTCCTATCCATGAAATTTCTCTGGAACAATAAAGATTAATAGGTCATGAACTCCCAAGTCCTGGACTTTTGTAGCTCTATAGGAAGTTAGAGACACATAAATGATTTCAATTTCAAAGCCTGTAATTGTACATATGATAACAATATTTCAGAAAGTATGCTCCTGGATTTGCAGTTACAGAGACAGGGGTCCGCAAATGAGTTACTGAACATACCTTATGTGATTGACATGCAAACTAGAATGGCATGGCTGGAAGTTGGAAGAGAGTCAGTCCCCAGACAGTCAGCGGGTCTAGTGCCAGAAGGTGCTACATGGGCGACTGGGGGAAATTGACCAATATCTGTCGAAGCAATGCATGGTCTAACCTACTTAGCAGCAAATAACTTGTTGTGATGCCCACACAAGTGCAGTGGTGGCACCCAGCCATGGTGGGGAACCAACTGCTCTCAATTCAGCTAACTGATCCCCTCACTGGTATGGGACCCATAGCTGGAGCTGGGAAACAAGTCAGAACCAGATCCAAAAGTAAACCCACTCTCCAATATCAAGCTACCATCAATTGTGGGCTACAAGAGGGCCTACACGTATTAAATTCTCTATTAAAAAAAAAAAAAGTAAGTGGTATCTCACTTGTCCTGGTGCTAACTTACTCTCCGTTGGAGAATCTGCTTCTCTTTTTCAGATAGATGTAGATCCTAAGGAGAGTGCCACCCCATCATACCTCATAAGGGCCCCGGCTGAAACTAAGAAAAACTGGAGAAACAAGCAAGGGGGCTGTTTTCCTGATGAACCGAATACCAGCACAAGGGGGAAGGAGATCAGCACAGAGAAAAATCAACCCCTACCAAATCAGAGAGCCAGAGCCTCAGAGGCCCCCAACACCTCATCACTGAAGCAGACCAAAAATGAACCCAACATGGCTCAGGGAAATTTTGCGGAAGAGGGGGCGGAAAGAATGTCAGAGTCACATGTTGGGTCAGGATATGCAGAGACATTTAGCTTACCCATAACTGTGGGCTAACTCCACAATGCATGACCCGTATACCTCAACAAGGAGGGGCTAAGGGGAGGGGGTAGGTCACGGATGAGCCTAATAATGGTACCAAACTGACTGTATTTGCTGAATACAGAACTGACTAATAAAGAAAAAAGAAAAAAAATTATAATAAATATAATGGAAGTTTGTAGTGAAAAAAAGATAAAAAAAATAAAAACATTTTTTTTGGTGTGTGTGTGTGTGTGTGCAAGTGTGCACACGCACACACATGCGTTCTCTCTCTCTCTCTCTCGCAGGTAGGTAGAAATTGAGGATTGAAGGCAATTTTAGGATCAGTCCATACCTTCCACCGTGTTTAATGCACTGTGATGGTTTGATTCAGGTGCCCGCCATAAACTTAGGTGTTCTGAATGCTAGGTTCCCAGCTGATGGATATTTGAGAAGTAATGCCTCCTGGAGGGAGTGTATTATTGGGGGCAGGCTTATGGGTGTTATAGCCAGTTTCCCCTTGCCAGTGTTTAGCACACTCTCCTGTTCACGTTGTCCACCTTGTGCTGGCCAGGGGGTGATGTCCACCCTCTGCTCATGCAGTCATTTTCCCATGCCCTTGTGGAGCTTCCTCCTCGAGCCTGTAAGCCAAAATAAACCTCTTTTTTTTTTTCCTACAAGCTGCTCTTGGTTGGGTGATTTCTACCAGCAGTGTGGACCTGACTTCAATAGGTAGGGTGCCTAATTGCTCACCACAGCGTTTGCATGGCTAGCTGGCACATGATCTTCTGAGGGATTCTCCTTCATTCCATCATGTTTTAGTAGGGAACCCAGATTTGACTCAAATTGTCAGTTTTTACAGCAAACTCCTTTACCCAGAGCCTTCTCTCCAGTCCAGAGTTGTACTTCTTAAAGTACATTCAAATTTAATATCAATCTTAACAAGTCAGAAATATTTCCCAATTAAAAGTCACCAAAGATACTGGAAACAAAATGAATAGTTGCATAAAAGGCCATCACACAGTTTTTTAAATTTTATTTATTTATTTGACAGAGAAAGGGGGAGAGAGAGATGGAGACAGAGAGACAGAGAGAGAATGGGCACGCCAGTGCTTCCAGCCACTGCAAACAAACTCCTGATGTGTGCACCCCCTTGTGCATCTGGCATACGTGGATCTTCGGCAATTGAACCTGGGTCCTTTGAGTTTGCAGGCAAATTCCTTAACCGCTAAGCCATCCCTCTAGCCCCATCATACTGGTTTTAAAACCATCTGGGGGCTGAAAAAAAGGCTCAATAGATAACGTGCTTGCTGCCTAAGTATGACTGTCTAAATCTTGTGTCTAAATCACAAAACCCACGTGAAATCTAGGTGGGGCTGGTGGACCAACTATGTTAGTCCTCAGGAGGCAAAGACAGGAGACTCACAAGGCAAGCTGGCTATCTCAACTGGACAAATCACTGAGCTCTGGGTTCAAATGAGAAACCTTGCCTCAGAAAATTGAAGTGCAGTTTTTATCAAGAAAGACACTTGAAGTTTTCCTTAGCCTACATATGCAAGTACCCATGTGTGAAGCCATATGCAGACATACATACCCCAACATGCACATGAGCAGGCATACACACAACCATGTATAGCACACATGCACAAACACACATAACTATTTGGGTAAACTCATTAGAAACTAGTGCTTAATTAACTACTATACTTTCACATGTCTATCTTGCCTCTTTGTAACGCTTTTGATTATAACTATATTAGAACCTGTTCTTAATGAAATATAACTTCAGTGAATGAAGAAAGAAACACATAAGTAATTAGTTCACGAATAGAACTGTTCTAGGTCTTAGTCAATAATCTGTGGATGAAAACATATAGCAGAATGACCAAATAACTTTATCTCATCTAGTAATAATGACCATATTAATATCATGGTGTGAATTTAAACTTGTCAGTTAGAAAGCTAAGAATTACTAGAGGGTTAGATCTGATGAGACATAGAAAAAAACTGTGTTGTAGTCATCCATGCGGAAGATGAGGACATAACTCAGTGGAAAAAAAAGGGGGGGGGGGCTTGCCAAACAGAAATGTATGCCTGGGTTCAGATCTCCAGAGTTCACAAAGAGTCAGCCACTGCAGAGGCTGTATAAAATCTCTGAGGTCTTACAGTGAGATAAGATCAGATACGGAAGAATTCCCTAGAAGATCACAAACCAGATACCTTAGTAAACATAATGGTGAGCACCAAGAGACTCTGCCTCAAACAAGTTAGAAAGCAAAGACCAGTGTCCAAATTTGTCTTCTGATATTCATATGCATGCTATGGTATTAATTGGCCTGTACACACACACACACCATTAATACACACCACAAAATTAAATCTATGCTTAAGGATATTCTCCAGGAAAGTCAGAGTTGAGTAACATATATGAAACAGACAGATGTATGTGTCTATAGGATTGAGGAATTCAGGAAAACATGCCACTTTATCACTCAAATACTCCTTTTCTTTCCTCAATATTGTAATATTCACAGTACCAAACCACCCCATAGCATCATACTCAATTATGGGAGGAGTTGGCTTTAAATAAATCAATGACTCAGGGACAAATTATTTTGGTTTCTTGCTGTAATCTGTCTCTTGGTCTAACGAACCAAAATTCATCAAGCCCTACTTAGGGCAAAGAGAAAGAGGTACGGAGATGAGAATTCTGATACTAAGCCAATGTACACCTGCATGAAAAGTAGTTGAACTCCTAATCTCATTCTTCAATTTGACTCCCAGAATTCATCCAAACTAAATGAATAACATGTCATTAATGCTCTCCAAACATGCTTTTAACTTTTAAACTTGGAAACACAATTTATATCCTGCAAATTCATTGAGTTAACTGGATTAAATTGATGTGATAAGAATATATCATGGGGGGCTGGAGGGATTGCTTGGTGGTTAAGGCCTTTGCCTGCAAAGCCAAAGGACCCAGGTTCAATTCCCCAGGACCCATGTTAGTCAGATGCACAAGTGGGCACACTCATCTGGAGTTCGTTTGCAGTGGCTGGAGGCCCTGGTGTGCCCATTCTCTCTCTCTTTCTCTCTCCCTCTTTCTTTGCTAAATAAATAAATAAAATATTAAAAAAGAATGTATCATGTGAGTATATCTAGATATGTTAAGATAACATTTATTGTGACTTTCTGAACATCCAAATTGTTTTATGTATTTCAATAAAATAATGCTGTATGTATCGAAATACAGTATATCATCAATTAAGATATTTAAGAAATGATTTCCCTAATAGTTCAGACTTGATTCTATCTACCCATGCATTGAGTTAGTCTTTGGAGCCTGGTTTAAGCCTTAATTGGGGGAGATGATAACATATAACATTGCTAAATGCACATATCTATAAATATCCCAAAGGAGCTTTAAACGTAAGGAAATCATTGTGAATCAGTTTAAAATGATAAATTAGGGTTGATGGACCCATTATGTGTTGAATTTAAATGTAAACATGCATATTTTGCATAGTTTCTGGAAGACTCACATGAAGACCAATGTAAATTAAAGTTTGAAGATGACATTGAGGATAACATAGGAAAATGCATATCAATGAACTAATTAGTCACTTTTATATTTGAACAAGCTACTGCCCCCTTTATTAACTTTCTTTTTGTAGAAAAAATACTAATCAGTATCACAATTTCATATGTGTTGCTATTTATTGAACAAATTAACCAAATTAAATTTCATACCTACTTAATCTCTTCCCACTGTTGTGGCACAGGGACCTATAAGGTGATATTCCTATGTGTGTATTATTGATCCACTAATTTTTCTGTGGGCTCTACCTTTCTAGTCTCTTAATCAATGCTTTGGATTAATTCCCAGGTTTGGAACTGGTTTTACTGAGGGTATTATAATGTTTTCCAATGATCTCTTGCCCAGGCTCCTCCTCTGTTCTCAGCCTGATTATTATACCTCCAGCTAGGGAAATTCCCAAGCTCCCCTCTTATTTAAAAAGAAGCTTGTCTGTTACTAGGTGTTCTTGCATGTATTATAAGAAGAGCTTTTTATTCATACCACAGCAGTCATGTGGTAATAATTCTATCATCTATATTTTCTAGAGAAGAAAATTAGATTCTGAGAGAACAGTTAACCATTCCATGAGTCGTCCTATAAATTCCTGGATTTGATGTGAGGCTGCCACACCCTAAATCCCAGATTGTTCTAAATTTACCTTTGCATTTACCTTTGGGTGTTTCTTTAACATACATACACTTCAAATTTTAATGGCACTGATTATGCCATTATGATGTTCTCAGGGCAAACCATTCCAATATATGCAACTGCTCATCTTGGCATACAATTTTCAGCTTTCCCCTTATTTAGTGGGTTTACACTGTTACTCTGTTTGTGATAAATTATGACTATATGTCTACAGTCAGATATAGACATATTTGGCTTTCTTTGTAATGATTCCTCTGAAAATTACTATTGAATTTGCTAATACAATGGTGTTAGCTATTGCCCTCGTTAACATCTATGCAGCTTATCTGTGTCCAAGAATGCTAATTTGATCTATGATTAAATTGAGAAGACAATATTCTACTGTGAGGATAATTCCCTTTAATGTTTCCTTGTCTATTGTGCTTTGAAATCAATGTGAAGGGAAGCAAACAAATACTAATGCTTCACAGAATTAAAGATATATAAATATGCTATAAACAAGGACTGAAAATTTTAAAGCAGGGTGAAGGAGGCAATTTTCATTAAAATCTAATAATTTTCTACTAAATGTGAAGGAAAGAATCTGTTCTTTGTTGGCCAGTATTCATTGCCAATCTATCTAAAATTGCAACTACTTATATAAAATTAAATACAAAGGAGATCAGGAGCCTCTTCAGATTTCAAATGCAAAAGATAGCTCCTAATATGTGTAATGATTCTGTGTGACAATGTCACCTTGTAATTTTTTTTTATATTTAAATTGAAAAGCGAATATCAGACCATTGAAGGACTTCCACTGGGACAAAGTCTCTTTTTAGACAGTTTGTCAGGACTCAAACCAATGAAACAGCCTATTTCTGAATGTCCATGAGAGATAAAAGCAGACTGACTGCATGCTACAGAATACTCATAAAATGCAGAATGAAAATAAAGGAGAAAAATAGAAATGAAAAAGTGTCTAACTAAACAATGACTATGAAGTAGACATTCGTTTGGTTGTAAAGTCAACAAGGGATTTATGTTTTATTTTTTGATCATGTTTTATAAGAGAGATATAAATCAAATAATGTGATGATGATGTAGTTAAGAGGATGAAAATAGCATTGTTGCGCATGTTGTTTATTATAGACAATATGAAGCAAAATTATTCTTTGAGGAAGATATGCTATGAGAAACTCTGCTATTTTAAAGTATATGTGATAATGAAAACTTGCTGCATCTCACATCTTTGAAGGGCTGAGGACATTATTGAACTCTAATTTTAAACAACCAGATTGGGTTTTATAGTATTAAAGGTTACAAATTGTGATATGTATGTATGAATCATGTCCTTGGGTCAATGGTAGCTTTGCTTATTTTTACTACTTTTTTACAGTTTAAAATGTTTCTGAAGTTGTATTTTTCCTTATGTGTTGTAAAATACAATTGCATATAACATGAAAGCTAATCAGAGGAACTATATCACTCTCCAAAATATAAAAGATGGTTCCCCCAAAATATAGTATAGAAATTAATAACATCATGGTATTGGATTTTAATTACCTCTTAACATAGCATTCAGAGAAAAATTTTCCATTAAAAAGGAATATAATATTTCCTCATCTTAATACAGATTGAATTTGAAAACATTATTATTTGCTGGATACATTTTCAACTAAGTTTGCTAATATAAATATATTATACACCAAAAGAAATTAGAAATAAATGTCTAGAATATTAAGCAAGAACACTTTTATTATTATTGCTTGAATAAGAAGAAAATCTTACTGGAATACATAAATTCACTTGCAGATCACTGTGATGAAACTTGATAACCTGTTGTGTGAACTTGTATGAGTAACTTATACTCTATGGACTTCAGTGTTTTCATCTGAAGAATAAGGGGAATTTTTGATACATGAACTTTTGTGACCCTTGAAGAAGCTATCATATTGAGTCATTTTTATGTTACATAGAAAATGTTAGCCCTGAACATCTCTAGATGCTGGTAAATAAAACAGGACACTTTCACAAGGATTTAAAATTACATCTATAATTATTCATTATCACGTATTTAATTTATGTTCTTGTCCTCAATTAAAATGTCATCTAAGGGCTTGAGAAATGGCTTAGCAACTAACAGTACTTTCTTGCAATGCCTGATGGTCCATGTTTTATTCCCTATTACCTACATAAGGTTAGGTGCACAAAGTGTTACATGCATCTGGAGTTTGTTTGCAGTGAGTTACAGGAGGCCCTGTTGCACTCATAATCTGTCTCCATTTCTCTCTCTCTCTCTTTCTCTCTCTCTCACTCTCTCTCTCTCTTTTTCTCCACCTAGATATCTATTTCTGTCTCACAAGTAAATAAATAATAACATTTTTCAATATCATCTAAGAAGGTAAAGCAGATATATATACAAGTTACAAAACAAGTGAGTTATTATTCATGATACTGGTAGAGTCTCATAAATTACAGAGTGCAGGCAGAATGTGGAGAAAGTTATACATAGTCCTATTTCTTCAAGAACAAAAACATTATCTCATATGAGGCATGTGATGATGATGACATGGGTAAAGGTTGGCCTGTGGATAAAATGCTTGCACTTTTTTACAATTAGAAACAAACTGCACTAAGGTAGACAAAAGGCAAGATGTGTTTCAACTGGGGTGATGGCAGTGGAAAATAAAATTTCATAGATTATGTTAGGAATGTGTGCAAGGAAGAAAGAATGAGTTTAGGTGGAAGATGAGAGAAGATCTGCTTATGGGTTTTTTTTTTTTTCATTTTAAAAAAAGTGAGATTTGGAAATTGTAAATAGCCTTCACAAGCTAGGCAGTTCAAAAGAAGCAGCTGAAATGGATAAGCAAACCTGAAGATTTGGTTGTATTAATGATTAAAAGAAGACTATTATTAGTCAGGGTCCTCTAGAGGAACAGAACTGATAGAATGAATATATATTAAAAGGGGATTTATTAGATTAGCTTAAAGGATACAGGCTTGGAAGTGCAACAATGGCTGTCTGCAGGCTGAAGAGTCAGAGACCTTGGTAGCAGCTCATTCCATGATCCTGGATGCTATGGTAGTCCCAATCTGGCCTGAAGTCATGGAGATTTCTAGAGACACATGGGTATTCACTCAATGTTGAAAGGCTGATGAAGCTGTGTTCCAATGTCTTTGAAAGATGATAGCCATGCAGGAGATGCACTCACCAGTAAAGAGCATAGGCAGCCGGGTCAAAGGGCTCCTGTTCACTTGGAGCTTTGTTTTAGATAGTCTAACACTTTCCTGTTAGAGAAGGTCTTCTTCCCTCCATCTTCCCTTCCTGGGAATGGCCTCACTAACCCTCCCAAGAGGTGTGTCTCTTACTTGATACATAATCTGAACAAATTGATGACAGAAAGTTAATAGTCACACAGTCCTATGAGAATTTTGAAGTAGAAGTTTCATTAGGCAAACAGAAATAAGAATTATCTGTACAATCTACTATATAATCATGTTATTAAGATATGGGAATAATTGATATTCATAAGTCATTGGGAAAAGGAGAGTATACTAGAAATATGAGGCCTATATATGGACTACACTAGCCTACATTAATATGCTACTTACAACATCAGGTATGTATGCACAATAGTCACCTTCATGAAAAATGGAAGATTAATCACATTTTTTGTGTTTATTTAACTAGTTAACCCAAGTATGTAGAGAGCAAGTTCAACCTGAATATGGGTGTGGTAAAAAATATTTAATCATTTTAGCCCCCTACTGTATTTCCTGCATTGACAGTGTGTGGGCCAGTGCACAGGTCCAGAATGAGTAGGCCAGGCCCGTTTCATAGCTCCTCCCACCTCCACCCTTCTGGGTTGCCTGCAGGGACAGGGTGAAAGTGGCACCCAAGTCTGGAGTGAGTAGGCCAGACCCCTGATTCTGGGCTCCTCCCACCTCTCCAGTCTGAGTTGGGGCACAGTGGTCAGGAGTGAGTAGGCCACATCCATGTTTCCTGGCTCCTCTCACCTACCTACTCAGAGCTCCTGTGCTGGTCTGTGTGTTGGAGGGCACTACACCAAGTAGGCCAGATCCCTGTTCCCTTGTTCCTCCCAGTGCCCTGGTCCTGGTAGGTCCCATTGTGCCTTGCTTGGGAGGCCTGGCCCCTTGTGGGCTATGGAATCAGGCCTTTTTCACTGGTATCCTGACTGGCCACTGGGTACCAACATCCCTCTTCACCTGAGTCAGAGAGTGAATGGGCCAAAGGACAAAAACTTATTCTTCCTCAATAAAATAAAGAGTCTTTAGCCGGGCGTGGTGGCGCACGCCTTTAATCCCAGCACTCGGGAGGCAGAGGTAGGAGGATCGCTGTGAGTTCGAGGCCACCCTGAGACTCCATAGTGAATTCCAGGTCAGCCTGGGCTAGAGTGAGACCTTACATTGAAAAAAAAATAATAATAAAATAAAATAAAATAAAGAGTCTTCCTAAAATGGGTAGACAATGCACAAAAGCCAATGAGTGTCAGAAAACTGAGAAATCTCCATCAAGGATGCCTAGCAACTACAATGGAAACCTCCAATAAAATCATCAAGAACTCAAGAGAAATTCATTTCCAAAATGAAAACTGCAACCAATGGACACTGATCAAAAAAAAATATATATATCACTGAACTAGAAAAAAATTGCAATCAGGTTTGCATTGCTGATAGAACTCAGCCAACCAAGAGCAGGTTGTGGGAAAAAGAGGCTTGTTTTGGCTTACAGGCTCGAAAGGAAGCTCCACCATGGCAGGAGAAAACAATGGCATGAGCAGATGGTGGACATCACCTCCTGGCAAACATAAGATGTACAATAGCAGCAGGTGAGTGTGCCAAACACTGACAAGGGGAAACTGGCTAAAACATCCATAAGCCCACCCCCAACAATACACTCCCTCCAGGAGGAATTAATTTCCAAATCTCCATCAGCTGGGAACCTAGCATTCAGAACACCTACGTTTATGGAGGACACCTGAATCAAACCATCACACAAACTATCAAAGAACCAATAATCATATAAACAAAATTGAACAGAAGAATTTCCTAGAGTATTCAGCTTTTGCAAGTAGGCTTAACTTGATTGAAGAAAACATTAGAACCCTCAAAAGAGATGTGAATAAATTGATGGTAAGTCAAGAAATGGAAAATCTCAACAGCTGATTGGTTAATCTTAATGAAGACTTGATCAAATGCAAGAATGTGCTCCACGAAGCATCAAGAAAATCAGAATGCAAATTGAAATTGTACCTCAAAAAAGACATGGCCACGATGCATAATAAGACAACAGAAAAGAAAAATCAAATTGAAAGTATAAAAACCTCTCTAAAACCCCTCACCTACAGAGTCACTCATATAGAAGACAGACCCTCTGACCTGGAAGATAAGACAGAAGAAATTGATTGAAAGGCCAAAAACTTTGCTAAGTTCAAAAAATTAAGTGAATAGGATTCAAGAGAACTGTGGGACACCCTAAAATGACCAAACATCTGGATCATGTGCATACCAGGAGAGGAAATTCAGGCAAGAGGCATAGAGACCATATTCAATAAAATTATTGCTGAAAATTTTCCCAATCTCTCAAAATAGAGGCCCATCCAGACACAAGAAGCCCACAGAAAACCAAACACACAGGACCAAAGAGGAAGCTCTCCAAGACACAACATGTTTAAAAACTCCTAACAATGAAAACAAAGAAAGAGTGTTAAAAGCAGCAAGATAGAAATAATTCACAACATACAAAGACAATCCCATCATAATGACATCAGATTTCTCAATGGAAACCCTGAAAGCCAGAAGGGCCTGGAATGGAACACTTCAAAGCCTGAAAAACTATGGCTTCCAACCCAAGCTACTCTGCCCAGCAAAAGTATCCCTCATAATAGATGGTGAAAGAAAAACTTCCCATGAAAAAGTCAACTCTATGATGATATGAACACAAAGCCAAACCCACAGAGAATACATGAGGGAATACTCCACACAGTACAGTCAAACAACCAATCTCAAGAGCCAACAAGAAGAAGATCACAATAACAAAAACTGACCAGGCTCAAAATAGTACAAAACAGAAGAAAGCACTAAACCCTATAAACACCTCATCATGGCAGGGATTAATTCAAACCTCACAGTAATATGCTTAAATATTAATGGATTTAACCCACCCATCAAAAGACACAGGGTACCAGGATGGATCAAAAAAATATCTACTGTCTTCAGGAAACCCACCTCACCAGTAAAGATAGAAACCTCCTCAGGGTAAAAGTTTGGAAAATGATATTCCCCACAAATGAAAAAAAAAAATAATAAAACAAGCGGGTGTTGCCGTATTAATATCTGATAAAATAGACTTCAAATCAAAAGTAATCAAAAAGGACAAAGAAGGCTGCATTTTACTCATAAAGGGAATGATCCAACATGAGCACATTGCAATCATAAATATATATGTGCCAAACACAGGTACACCACAGTTTATAAAACAAAATCTACTAGACAATAAAACAGAAATAAACACCTATACCATCATAGTTGGAGTCTTCAATACTCCACTCTCATCAATAGATGGATCTATCCAAGCAGAAAATCAACATGGAAAAAATAGAGCTCAACAACAACATAGATCAACTAGACCTAATGGATATCTACAAAACTTTCCACCACTCTACAGAATACACATTCTTCTCAGCAGCCCACAAAACCTTCTCCAATATTCACCATATATTAGGACATAAAGTGTGCCTTAATAAAGTCAGGAAACTTTAAGTAGCTTCCTGCGTCATGTAATATTACAATGCTTTAAAGCTAAAAATTAACAAGTGACATATCAAGAATTCCACCATCTCCTAGAGACTAAACAACACACTTTTAAACAATGAATGTGTCATGGAAGAAATAAAAAAAAAGAAATTATAAAATTGTAAAACTTATGGGACATAATGAATGCAGTCCTAAGGGGACATTCCATACCTCTAATACCTTCATTACAAAGTCAGAGAGAGCCCAAATTAATCACCTGACTCTCCACCTAAAGGGGCTGGAAAAGCAAGAAGAATCTAACCCAATGAGCTCCAGATGGAAGGAAATAATCAAAATTAGGGCAGAAATTAATGAATTGGAAATGAAGAAAACAATTTAAAACATGATGAAACAAAGAGCTGGTTCTATGAAAAATAAATAAAGATTGGCAAACCCCTGGCTAAATTAATCAAGCAAAAAAAAGAGAAGTCTCAAATTAACAAAATCAGAAATGAAAAAGGAGAGATCACAACAGATATCAATGAAATTGGAAGAATCATCAGGGCATACTTCCAAACTGTCTACTCCACAAAATTGAAAAATCTATAAGAAATGGATGAATGCTTAGACACATACCACCTCCCACAACTAAACTCAAAGCAGATTAATCTTCTAAAGAAACCCATCATACACATGGAGATCGGAAAGGTAATCAAAATCCTCCCCAAAAGAAAAGTCCAGGACTGGATGACTTCTCAGCTGAATTCTATCAAACCTTCATTGAAGAATTAAAAATAATTTTTCTCAAACTTTTCCACATAATTGGAGATCAAGGATTCATCCCCAACTCCTTTTATGAAGCAAATATGATCCTAATACAAAAAAAAAAAAAAAACAGACAGGGATGCAATAAGGAAATAAAACTACAGGCCTATATCTCTAATGAACTTAGATGCAAAAATCCTGACCAAAATGTTGATGGAAGAAAATCTTTGTCAGCTATACCACTGACAGAAGCCTAATATTTAAAATCTACAAAGAAATCAATAAAAATAAACAAAAATCAAACAACCAACTCCAATAATGGGGCAGAGAACTAAATAGAGAGTTCTCACAGGAAGAATTACAATGGCTAACACACACTTAAGAAAATGATTGAGATGGGGAGGGGATATGATGGAGAATGGAATTTCAAAGGGGAAAGTGGGGGGAGGGAGGATATTACCATGGGATATTTTTTATAATCATGGAAAAATGTTAATAAAAATTGAGAGAGAAAAAAAAAGAAAATGTTCAACATCCCTGACTGTTAGGGAACTGCAAATTCAAAAACTATGAGATTCCACCTTACTCCAGTAAGGATTGCAAACATTAAAAAATTAAGTGGCAACAAATGTTGAGGCTGTGGAGAAATAGGAACCCGCACTCACTGTTGGTGGGAATATAAGCTGGTACAACCACTGTGGAAATATCAATATTGAGACTCCTGAAGAGGATGAATATAGAGCTACCAGCAGACACTAAAACCTCCACATCTCAGTTCAGAGATACTTGCTTAACCATTTTATGGCTGCTCAATTCATAATAGCTAAAAACTGGAATCAACCAGGTGCCCATCACTGAATGAATGGATAACCAAGTTGTGGTATATCTACTCAACAGAATTCTACTCAGCTGTAAGATAAAAAAAAATGACACATTGAAATTTGTAGAAAAATGGTCAAACTTGGAACAGATCATTCTAAGTGAACTCACACAATCACTGAAAGACAACCTTTTCATGGTCTCACTCATCTGCAGTTCCTAACCTGGATCAGCCCTAGTTGCTGACATATCTGAATAGCATCTCAAGGTTTGGACAAATGGGAGGGCAGGGCTTGAGGGATGAGACAGGGGGGGGGGCACAAAACTGAACCCAAATTGAACTTGTACCATAGAAACCTATATTCTTGAAGTCAGACTAAAAGCAACAATACTCAAGAGGACCTTAGGGGGAGCACCTGAATGGAAGGACCCTGGAGACTGTGAGGCAAAACCTAACATCTAATTTTTTTCTGTATCTCTTTACTCTCTTTTTCTTTTTCTTTTCCCTTGGCACTGGCCTGTTATTCCCTGTGCCAGAATGTGGTCTATATCCCTAGCGAACTGTTGATCAGTGTGACCTACAAGATCTCCACAAACCAACAAGACAGACTTCAGTTACAGCACTTGATTACCCACCAGAGATTAATGGTAAGACCCTACTGCTGAAGAAACCATATGCTGTTGGCAAGGACCATGCAGAGACCTGGCTAGAATCCAGAGGAGAGCCCATACACAGACAATTAGCCCATCTAGTGCTGGAAGGTGCTACATGAGTTACCAGGAAAAGTGGCCAACACCTGTCCAAGCAACTCAAAGTGTAAGTGACTCAGAAGCAAACAACTTAACATGATGCTCACACAAGTGCAATAGTGTCACACAGCCATGGTGGGTAACCAACTGCTCTTGGATGGGATAACAGATCTGCTCAGTGGAAAGGAAACCATATCTACAACTGTGAAACAAGTCAGAATAATATCCAGATAATAGTTCTGCTTTCCATTGTCAAACTCCCAGTAACCGTACACTATAAGAGGTACATCCTTTTAATTCTCTATAAATTAATAATGGTTAACCCATTTAACCAGTGCTGACTTCATTCCCCGTTGGAGAATCTGCTTCTCTTTTTCAGATGGGATCTGGACCTGAGGAGATGAAGGACCCAGTGCACTCCACCCTTTCCCCAGCTGAAACCACAGAGGAATTGGGGAAATGAGCAAGAGTGCTGCTTTCTTAGTGAATCTGATATCAGCACAAGGGTTAAGGAGAGACTGAGAACACTCAACACCTACTAAACCAGAGATCTAGAGGCTCCTAAGTGCCCATCAGTGAAGTAGACTTAAAATGCTCCCAGCATGGCTCAGGAAATTTTGCTGAAGAGGGGACAGAAAGATTGTTAGAACAAGTTATGACATTTTGCACAGAGAAATTTTCTCCTCCCCATAATGCATGACCCACAATCCCCATGGCTTTGACCTGCATCCCAAAGGAGGAAGGTCTCTTCAGGAAAGGGGAAAGGATGTGGGAAATGATGGTACCAATATGTGTTGTTTCCATACAAAATATGTCCATATCTAATAAAAATGAAAAAAAAAAGATTATTTTAATTTCTCCCCAATGTTCTGAGATAGAAATGTAAACACTGGAGTGTAACAACAAATTAAGTTAATTACATATGGATGTTTCATATATAAATGTATAAATAGATGTGTATGTATATATGTATATATATATATATATATATATGTCCATATATATGTATATCATATTTATATATGTATAAAATGTCTAAATATTATAATGCATTTATACCCACACACAGTGCTTTGTCCAGCCACTGGCCCATTTATGCCCTTGCACATAACGGAGTAGCTTCAAACAATTATAATGGAGTTAAAAAAATTCCTGTCACCAGCCAGGTGTGGTGGCATATGCCCTTAATCCCAGCACTCACGAGGCAGAGGTAGGAGGGTCACTGTGAGTTTGAGGCCACCCTGAGACTACATAATGAGTTCCAAGTCAGTGAGATTCTGCCTTGAAAAACAAAACAAAACAACAAAAGAATTCCTGTCACCTGCTGAAGTTGTAGCCATTGTGATGACCAAGTGCAATATATTACTTATATGTTCTTAACGATGCTTACATGAATAAAATGACTGCATTTGTACAAATGTAAAATTATAATACCTATGGTTATGCATACTACATAATACTTGATAATGATAAATGGCTATTCTACCCCTTTATTCCTTTACTGTATCATACTTACTGTTATTAAAGTGTATTCCTTCCTTCCACTTACACAGTCAATTCACTGAAATAGTATGCCATATTTTGCCAGAAAAACCTTATGCATCTTTGTTTTACCATATTCTTCATTGTATCAGGAAGCTATATGGGCTGCTTGATTTATAGGTCAAAGTTTACCTAATTGTATGGTTCCTTATCATAACCTGTCATTACTAAATACTTGATTTTTATTTATTTATTAGAGAGACTGAGAGAGAGAGAGAAATAGGCAGGTAGAGAGAGAGAGAGAGAGAGAGAGAATGGGCATGTCAGGGCCTTTAGCCACTGCAGACAAACTCTAGATGCATGCGCCACCTTGTGCATCTGGCTTATGTGTATCCTTGGGACTCAACTCTGGGTACTTTTGCTTTACAGGCAAGCGCCTTAGCTGCTAAGCCATCTCTCCAGCCCCATAACCTGTCATCTTTAAGCAACACATGAAGACAATAATATCTATTATTAAATAAATATTAAGTAGTATGAACATATAAGTATGATTTATTTGCTGGCATTCAGCTTGTACTAGGCTAAAACTTTAAGAGACCCCACCAAGTACTTGCTATTTTCAAAGAATTCATACTCTAACGAAAGGTAGTATAACTTTTTACAAATCTAAATGGACAACATTCTCTTCTAGCTTCATTGCCAAATATGTGCAGTCAAAATTTTAGAATACTCCCTAGGAAAAAGAAGCAGACGTTTTAACCCAGGATTATTACTTCAGGCTTGTGAATGTAAGTGGACTGAGTATAAAGGAATGGCGCAGCCTAAAGGGTCCAGAGCATAGGATCTTCTTTTGCTGACATTTTCAATTAAAGTTTTCGGGAAAAGTATAAATTTGCTTTTATTATGCCTGAATCTTATCTAAAGAATATAAACAAGGCTGTGGTAGTTCTCCCAATATCTTGAGTATTAATAAAGTAAAAAATTGTTTTTACAAACTCCATATTGTGTTATTAGATAAAAGCAAAAGTAGCTTAAAAAGTATATCTCAGTGTAAAGTGTAAAACACAATTAAACATTGGAGATATCAGTCAACAATCCAGGTAAGTGCATGAAAATATGCCCAGAAATGTAATGTTACTTTCAAATATTGAAATATTAAATATTTTTGTGTCTTTTCAAAATAGAAGCTTACAATATGCTTTTCCTGTATAAAAAGATAAACATTTTGGTGTAATTATTCTTGCCATGAATCCAAAAGGATAAATCATTTTTTGTATTTTTTTCATTTTTGTGATAAAATAACACAGACATAATTCCTCCCAATCTAGTGATATTAAATTCTACAGTGGGATCAGGCTTCATAAACAAAAAACTGTTATTTCATACTTAATTCTAAGCCAATTATAAGACTGTATAACCTTGATGTATATTATTTATGTATTATAGTAGAGAATTAAAAATATATTCAGGTAGGTTGGCTACAATTTTTACATTTGTAGACAGCTATTAAAATAAGCTACCTGCACTTATCATCAACAACCATAATTGTTTGCATTCTGAATTGCCATATAATGCTTGTGTGCTAAAAATTATAAAATATTAAATTAGTTTAATCAATACTTGTATTTTCCACATTTTTAAAATAGTGATTATTTTGTTTTTTTCATTGTATCAATTGATATTTGTTGTTATTGCTATGCTATGTGATATTCTATTAATAGAATCCAGCTTGCTTTTCTCCAGTATCTTTAGAAATACACTTAAAATAAATTCCTTACTTTATATGAATGGCCAAGTTACATTTCATTCTTTAAGTGGATGGGCAATAGGAGAGTCTCAGAAGATAATAGGAGTATACTTCCCCAGGTTCCCGGGACGGAGTAATTATTATTCTTTCTTTTTTTTGAGTGTTTGAAGTAGGGTCTCACTCTAGCCCAGGCTGACCTGGAATTCACTATGTAGTCTCAGGGAGGCTTCCAACTCATGGTGATCCTCCTACCTCTGCCTCCCGAGTGCTGGGATTAAAGGAGTGAGTCTCCACACCCAGCTATGTTCTTTTTATATGTTTTATCTTATAATCTGTTGGACAAAAAGGACCCCTGTATTTTCTATTTCACAATTACAGAAAATCTGCATGACTCTCACTCTAAAATCCCATGCAATGTAATGTATGACATTATGACATTAAACACATTCCTACACCAGCTTTTGGCTGTATCTGACATACAACATTAGTAGTTCACAAATTATTTTATTTATCATCCATCCCTATACGTATCTTCTACCTACCTGTCATCTATCTATAGGTACCTTTCTATTATCTATCTAATTTTTCACAACAGTATTGAAATCTTACTTCAGCACTCTTATATTATTTTATCTAGGAAAACTTTTCTCTTTATTTTACATAGTCTATATCTATCCTGGATTAAAATGCTACATTATTTAATTTAAGGAACTACTATGAGCATATTATTTTTCTAATCAAGATTCTGAGGTACGTTTTCACTCAATGAGCACTGTACTAATGTTCATGGACATTTTCTTGGAGCCTCCTTTCCCAGATTATGTATATATCATCCAAGGTAATTCACTGAGCATGGGTGCTTTCCTATCTTTGTATCTCCTCTCATTAATCCCTCAAGTGATGTTTTTCTTTACGTGAAAACTAAATCTTATTTGTTGTCCTAACTTTGGTCCATATGATACATTTTTACCTTATTTTTTAAAGTTTTTATTTTATTTATTTACTTTTAGTTGGCATACAGAGTTATGTATTCCTGTGACATTATTTTTCTGTTCTAGTTCCTCCTCATATCCTCTGTCTTCCTCTTTCCCACCAGTTCCCCTCTCCCCTATACCACACCATTTTGTTCTTTCCTTCTCCCTCTTCCAGCTCATCTTTTTATATTTAAATTTTGTCTTGACTTCATTTTTAAAGAATCTTCCACCCCTTTTCACATGCTGTCCTTGTTAGAATTATCTTCTTTCCCTTCTGATTTTCCACAATTACCTTTCTCTTTACCTTTTCTTTTGGAGAATTAATATTTTTAAACCTGTTTCTGTGATGCATGTAACATATGTATTAATACAATATTTTTTATTTATAGTGCCAAAGTTTAATTAGGGGGACTCTAGAATTTTTTCAGTATGTAGAGGCTGTTCATGTTTGGAAAGATGGAAACAAGATTTAATGTCTTTTGTTACTTTTTAAAAAATATTATTTTCATTAAATTCTATTGCTGTATGGACAGTTTTACTTTTAGTGTTTCTTTTTATTTTGTGTCTGTGGAGGTAGAGATCCAGCACTTGGTCTTTACGCATGGTAAGCAAGCACTCTACTACTGAACTAGATCTCTATTGCTTATTTTGCTTATATTTATTTTAAAAATGGAGGCCAGGTTTATCATTACTGGAGAATAAAACAAGTTTTAAGTTTATTAAATATATGTCCTTAAAAGCCACTTGACTCATTCCAAAAACTTTACCAAATATTTAATTATTGGAAATTATTCCACTGGTCTTTAACATTTCTAGCTTTCACCTTTCATTCTTTGTTATATTTTCCATTTTCTACATTGCAATTAAAAATTTGCTCTTACATGTTGTCCACTTTTTACCCTAGAACTTTACCATGTTAGTTATAGTAATATTTACATTCTTGTAGTGATGATATATTTTCTCCTTATTTTTTTTCTGGTATATTTTCTATTTCCTTTATTTCTTACACATTAGAGCATTCTTACACAATAGAGTAAAAATTGAAGTGAGTTCAGTTTGATCCCTTAAAATGGTAAACTAATTCTTGTAGGCCATGTTTTTATTCTGAGAACTTGAGAATTTGGGGTGTACTATTGATCATTGCACCACAGGGTTAAAAATACATTTATCAAAGGCCACGTTCAATGTCTTAGTTCATTTGCTAAAACTGTTGGATTTTAGGCCCATATTAGATATGGCGCTAGCATGCATGTTGGAGAGGTCTCTACAGGTGAACCGGCATGGTTTTTTTTTGGACTCGGTGGCTTTTTGTCTTGCTTATTGTTTGGATGTTAGCATTGTACTAATTGCTCAACCTCAAAAAAAGCATTAGATTTCAATATCTTGTTTACACTCAGTTGATTTGTCCTTGTATTACAATTCAGAGATTTGTAGTAGTTGAAAATTACTTGCTACTTGTTATATTACTTGGTAGTAAGTGATAAGGCATATTTAGTTTACTTTTGCTTTCCTTCCTTCTTTTTTTTTTTAGGTATTAGTTCTAGGTAGATGCTTGTCCTTCCTGTGTGCCTGTATTTAGGCTATTTAGGTAAATTTAGTCTTATTGTATATGATGAAAGAAGTTGACAAATTTGCTTAAAACAGCCAAAACATTTATATATCTATTATATTTGTCTATTTCCTAATATATTCAGTTTCATACACCAAGGTTTTGAAGCAGGCACAAAATTCTTTCATACCAGGAGAGCAGCGGCCATTGATAGTGGTTATGCCTTACTTTCTACAATATTTCTCACAGATACAGATGGCTAGTTTTGATTTGATGCAAGGAAAATGCCTTGTATATTCCCATTTTAAAGGATGGTCTTTACATCTAAGGTTTAAATGCCATGGAGTCTAAACAAAATCTACAGTTGGTGACTACCCTCTGTATATAAATCTGAAATCTGTTAAAAGCAACACTCCTTAACTTCTAGAATATCTGTTACAGTGACAAACCCATGGTTGAATTCCTTTTCAGAAAGTCTGTGTTTCTGCCTATATCTTGTACTATTTTGCTTCTTTTGTGTATGTGCATATATGTGGAACATGTATGTATGTTTGTATGTGTGTAGGTACATATTTGAGGCATTGATTAGTTACTTTCACATTGTCACTGCTCAGTCAATTCTCTCCTTTTTATATAGTCTAGGATCCCAGGCCATGGAATGATGCTGATCACAGTGAAGGTAGGTTTCTCTACCTCAATTAATCTAATGAATATTATCACACACAAGCATGTCTTGAGGCTAACCTAATCTAGGCAATATTTTACAGTGGATTCTAGATCTGTAAAATTAACAACCAATATGTACTATCATGATGGCTGTGCTTGTGTGCTTGCAAGGCTCCAACAGCATGCATACAAATATATTAGAACAATTAGTTGCAACCTAATAAAGATAAAAATTGCTTCTGAATTTTCCTTAAGCATCATGGGTACATTAAGGAATAACTTCTTTGTGTGTGGAGGTATGAAGGTACTACAGAGTGGTTATTTTTAAGTTTTAGTTTTGTAATTAGAGAGAGAGGAAGGAAGAAAGAAGAGGATGGAGGAAGAGAGAGACAAGTAGCAAGGGAACAAGGGAACAGAGTGGTTATCAATATCTTTGTGTTAATTGGCTATCTATGTCTTGGTCCTTTGACAAGACATAAAACAAGTATTTTTTGACTTGTTTTCATCTCTATTGGCATTTCAAGTTTCTGACTTCTTTAGTAAGTTGTATGTCTGGGATACACAGTAAATGAAAAGTTAAAAGAAAGAAATAAGACGATACTCAGATACTTCACGACCAGTTTATTTCTTGGGACATGACCACTCCTTAGAGTCTGAATTTTTCATTAATCTTTTAAAGTATTCTTGTTTATAACTATATTATATACAGAATTTATAATTATTTAGCTTTAGAGATGATAAGGCAAACTATATTTATTCCATTACCCAAAAGAGGAAATAATTTTTATGTATTTATAAAAAGTTTATTTTCACAATTGCTTCAAGTTAGCAAATTTATACAACAGATGCTTAAATCAAAAAACTTAGAGTAAGATTGAGGAAATCAGTTTCAGTAGTTGAACCACTGAAATTTCTATCCCACTTCTGTCGAGGTACTTACTGCTTTTGTGTTTTCCCACTGGAATTTGTACAACATAACTGACAGTCTATAGGTTCCTTAGAGAAAGGGTATGTGTTGTATTTTTTAGTATCTCACACATATTACTTAGTAGATTTTTCTAATATTTAATATATACTAAATGCTGGATTCATACAAAGATTAATAGTCTTGCGCTTTTGATTTTATTTTTAGTTATTTTTTTAAATATTTTATTTATTTATTTATTTGAGAGTGACAGAGAAAGAGGCAGAGAGAGAGAGAGAGAATGGGCATGCCAGGGCCTCTAGCCACTGCAAACCAACTCCAGATGCGTGCACCACCTTGTACATCTGGCTTACATGGGTCCTGGGGAATTGAGCCTCGAACCGGGATCCTTAGGCTTCACAGGCAAGCGCTTAACCGCTAAGCCATCTCTCCAGCCCATATTTTTAGTTAATTTTATCAGATGTTTTCACTGGGCTATAACAGGTCAATCATTATCTTAGGTTTATAGCTTATATTTAGCCTGATGTTAACTTACAGTTTGGGATGTGATTTATACTACCCAGGCAGCCCCATAGGAGAAACTTCTACCTTTCTAAAATGTGGGATTCAATTCAAAGTCCCTTCGAAACTTTGTAGATCTGCAAATCAGAGCTGACCTGAAATATTTTTTGGAAGTGAAGATTTGTCAGTCTGTTTGATTCATAGCAACGAGATTCAGCTTCACCTATCACCTTGAAGTGAGTCCTCCAACAGTCACTGGCACTAATAGCGTTTTCTTCCTTTCACTGAATTTTCAGACCATAAGCAGAACCTTTTACTAAATGGCATATGCTATTGTACCTTTCTCCAGTTCTCCCTATCCTCCTCCATTACCCTGCGTTATGCTGTTCAAATACCTAATTACCCTCAGGATAGTGCTATACCAGCTAATAAAAGATTTTGCAGTCTCAGACTGTCATGATTCCTCAGCAATGATGTATTCTTGCACTGTTGTGACATTCTCTACATGTGTTCACTGTTCCATACGTCTCTAATACTAGCCCTTTGATTTTTCTTTTTCTTTTTTTTTTTTAAATTTTATTTATTTGTTTATTTATTTATTTATTTGAGAGTGACAGACAGAGAGAGAAAGAGGCAGATAGAGAGAGGGAGAGAGAATGGGCACGCCAGGGCCTCCAGCCACTGCAAACGAATTCCAGACGTGTGCGCCCCCCTGTGCATCTGGCTAACATGGGTCCTGGGGAGTTGAGCCTCGAACCGGGGTCCTTAGGCTTCACAGGCAAGCGCTTAACCGCTAAGCCATCTCTCCAGCCCTGATTTTTCTTTATCATATGATACTAGTGTTTTAGCTGAATGGATTTCAGCATGGGAGTTTAGTCAATGTGACACCTTTACATGACTAAACCTTCAAAAAAATTGATTGTACTAAGCAGGTCTGATAGAGGTGTGTGTGTGAGTGCGTGTGAGTGTGTGTGTGTGTGTGTGTGTGTGTAACGAGGAACAATCTCTACAGAATAATAAAAGTGCATTAGCCAGTGTGAATCAGGATAATATGATACTTTGACCTAGCATGATAGATTGTCTCTTTGATAACCAAATATCAACCTCATGAAGACACTGGTCTTTTGGTTTGGAGGGTTTGTAAATTATTTATTAGAAACATTTTCTTGTGCCTCTTCAGAACTTGAACAGAATGATAAGCAATGTTACTTGCAAAATGAATATGGATCTTGTAAAGCAAGGTCTTTGGACTAAGATAGGTTCATATTCAATACCTAATATCTTTTCTTATGGCAATGTAGCTTCATATAATTTACTTAAATGGCTGAGCTTAAGTTTTCTTCTATGAGAAATAAATATAACATATACACTTTGAAATAATAACATAAAATTTATAGTTATTTGCTTTTGTGTCTTAAACAACTCAAAAATTCAATTATATGAAATATTGGTTGCATTCATAATATACCAATATATAAAATGTATTGAGATTTGTGTCCCTTCGTGAACAATAAATTACATGGTTAATCTTATTTAGAATTTATGTTTATATGATATTATGGGACATTTGTCTTTCTGCTCCTTGATTATCAAACTTAACATAAGTACTTCTTTTTCTGTCTATTCCATCAATACTTTTGCAAATGACAGAATTTTCTTTTTTATTATTGCTGAATAGTATTTCATTATGTGTATTCACAATATTTTTCCATTCATCAACAGATGGACACTTAGAGTGGCTTGGATTATTTTATATGATCTTCATGAGAATACTATCATGTAAATATTATAATTATACCAATCTCAAAGAAACAGATATTCGTGGAGTATGTATGATGAAAGAGGTCTTCATAAAGCTCTTAAAGGAAAAAATATCAAATTTTTCTTCATCTAACTTAATTTGTGAATCCATGGTATTAAAATGCATCTAATAACATTTTATTTGCTCTAACCATGGTTTTATCAGCACTATGTGAGAATCAAAGCACTTACCACACATAAATTTTAGTGGGAAGACGGCATACATAGCTTTCTTCAATTACTAAAACAGATCCCCTCTCATCTAAAAGAGGATGTCTTTTGCTCATTCTGGCCTTGTATTCATGACACAGCACAGGCTGGCCTCAAACCTTTATTTATTTTGTCTCAGACTCTTATGTGGTGATATAAAATGATATTATAAGTAATGAATAATTTGTTAATAATAATTTTTGTAACTTCAGTGGAGCTAGTATATATGAAGGCATTCTTTACAAAACACTTACAAACTTCCCAGGAAAAGCTAAGGCAGATCCACCTTAACCTGAGAAAGGAGCTTGTGTTGACAGCTACCACATAGTCTTATCATCTTCAAAAATTGTGAGGTCTCCACTGCAACACATTGTTCACCTTCATAGCTACATCTATGACCCCTATGGCCTCTATTCAGGAATTATGACACTATTTCATATGACCTAGGAGATATTTCCTAAAAGAAGCCCATTGCAAATCCAATGACCATCTCTTTCCCACATTTCTCATATTTCCAAAACCAGTACCAAGTGGGACACCAAATTTGCCATTCCAAGGAGAAATAAAGCTAATTTTGGAGAGGAGGGCATTACTTCAGCAGTCTTCTTTCTGATCCCCTCCATTCAAGAGAGAATCATCAGTCCTCTTGCTGTCCCAATGCAGAGCACCTGGCTGAATCTCTCTGGTAGTAAACTCTCAAACAGTTGCTGCCCAAATAAGCTGTAGTCTCCATCCTGAAACTTTCATTTCTGTCTGTCTAGTTTTATACATCCTTATGCTGCTTTCCCCACAAAATACACCAGTCCATTCTTTCTTGAATTCAGGGCAGAAACAGAGCATGCAGCCTCTCATACAAACTGCTTCCAGCTCAGATCTGATATAGTCCTTCCCCTCTTTTACCTCATAAGTAAAGCTTCCACAGTCTACATCTCTGTACTTTTAGGTTTTTGAAATTTTCAACATAATGACCCTGAAAACTCTGCTCACAGTATTGCAAGGTGTCTGTATATTAATAGTTCTAAATCCATTTTCCTCTTACAAACCAGCTGCAAAAGACCAAAACCACACTGTAAGTTTTTCTAGCAGTAACAACTCCACTTCTACATACCAATTTTTCTTGTGTACTTACTTTCGTGTTGCTGGAACAAAACACTCAACTAAAAACATGTTATGGGAGGAAAGGGATCATTTCAGCTTACTGTTTTGAAGGGAAGTTTCATCATAACAAGGAAAGAATGTAAGAGGCTGTCTATCATAATTTGCAACAGCAGCTGTCAAAAAGAACCAAGAGTGATCTGAGGCAAGGGTAACTAATAAACCTCAAGATCCACCCCCAGGGACACACCTCTTCCAATATGATTCCACCTCCATAAATCAACACCTACTGGATACCACGTATTCAAAACAAATGAGACTATGGGGGTTATTTCATTTTTAAACCATTACATGTGTTGATATTTTGGAGCATTTTGGGCAAAATTTAATTTGTAGTTTGAAATGAAAATGTATTTCAATATTTTGGACAGGAAAGGTGAAAAAATGTGAAGTTCTCCAAGTGCATCTTGCCTTTCCCACATAATGTATTTGAATCAGAACAGGCATTCTACATAGTAGTAATTTTTCATTGTTATTGGACAAAGGTTCCAACAACTGGGTAATAAATATATGTGAAACTTTTATAAAATTCCTTTGAAACTAACATTACAAGTTTACCTTTAAGATTTTATCAGAACTGTCAACATGTCTTTTTTTTTGAGGCAAGCCCAACAGACCTTGTATGCATATCGACCTTGTACATGTGTCACCTTGTGCATCTGGCTTACTTGGGATCTAGGGGGTAAAACATGGGTCCTTAGAGTTCACAGGCAAACACCTTAAACACTAATCATCCATGCAACCCTAAACATATCTGTAAATGTATGATTTCTGTTCCTTTAATTTACTCTTCCAACTATGTAATTAAAGATTCTAATGAAGTTTCTGGGTATGTAATATCAGAATTTGTGGTAAGTAGACCAGTATGCATTGACTGTGCCATTTATTTGGTATGTTAATTATTTTATAGGAACATTATTAGAATTTTTAGTTTGTGTATCATTAAATAAGAATCCTGGGCTGGAGAGATGGCTTAGAGGTTAAGGCATTTTCCTGCAAAGCCAAAAGACCCAGGTTCAATTCCCCAGGACCCAAATTAGCCAGATGCACAAGGGGGTACATGTGTCTGGAGTTCATTTGCAGTGGTTGGAGGCCTTGGCATACCCATTCTTTCTCTCTCTCTGTCTCTCTCTCTCTACCTCTCTCTCTCCCTCTTTTTCTCTGTCAAATAAATAAATAAAAATAAAAATATTAAAAAAGTATCCTATTATAATTGTTATTTATCTCCACTAAAATTGTGTCAGTAAAAGTAATACTGTGTCACTAAACACTTCATTTAAAGAAGTATCTCATGTATTTATTTTATATATTTTGATTCCAGGATATATAATAAGGTAGTACTTTTACTTTTCGTCCACATGCTATGTTGGGATTTGGTGCAAAGGTGGTAAAATAAAAGTAAAATGCAGCCGGGCGTGGTGGCGCACGCCTTTAATCCCAGCACTCGGGAGGCAGAGGTAAGAGGATCGCCGTGAGTTCGAGGCCACCCTGAGACTCCATAGTGAATTCCAGGTCAGCCTGGGCTAGAGTGAGACCCTACCTCGAAAAACCAAAAAAAAAAAAAAAAAAAAAGTAAAATGCTATGAACTCAGAATTTTCAAAAAGAGATTTATGTTTTGTTTTTCTAAATAGACATTTATAAATACAACTCCTTCCCTTTCAGAGCACCTACGAGATAATTCAATTTCTTCAATTTCTATATATATTTTTTCTGTGAATATAAATTAAATACTATGTGATTTTTATGTATCTATTAAACAGGTAATTATTTATTGAGAACCTAATGTTGCACATATACTGCAGGACTAAACCTAGAGTCGACTAAGTATTTTCTGTACAAATTAAGTACAAAAACCTTGGAAAGAATAGAAAAGCAGGTGAGAGAAATGGCGTGGCAGTTAAGGCACTTGCCTGCAAAGCCAAAGCACCCAGGTTTGTTTCCTCAGGACCCATATAAGCCAGGTGCACAAGGTGGTATTTGTTTGCATCAGTTGGAGGCCCTGACATGCCCATTCTCTCTCTTTCTATGTTTCTCTTTCTCTCAAATAAATTTCAAAAAAAAAAACCTTAAAAGAAGAAAAAATGCATACATGTAAAAGATACTGAATACATATAAATTCAATATAAGAATAACCATTATAAACACCAATATATTCAGGGCAGGGCAAATGTCCACTGAAGACTCTGCACTGCATAACAATTTGTTTGTATGAAATTTTTGTCATGATACTTTGTAGTACTTACATGAAAAATCTCTTCATGTTACTTATACTAAACATGCAGGCTCAGAAAATCATGTGTAGAATTCACCACCAAGTAAGTACCCAAGGAATGGTAGCCTAAAGAAGAAATGCTGATATAAGCATTGCTTGGAGGAAGCTAATTCTTTATTATGCTCCAATCCTCTAGGGATATCTGATAGACTAAAAATGTCTCATCTTAGTGGCATTTGTATGCTTCACATACAAATATACTGAAATCAATGTCTGGAAAATCAGATTTCTAATATATTCACAAGAGTTTCCATAATTTAAGATTCACCTAAGAAGGTAATTAAAGATTTTCTAATACATAATAAACTGATACATACTACAAAATCATAAGTACATAGACTAGTTTTAAATCTAAAACATAATAATTTAAAATTATCAAATGCACTATGTATAATGATTTTGTCCAAAACATTTAAAGATATAAACAAATTGAAAATATGCAAGTAAATGTGAGACTATTAAAAATGATCATGAGTGTTCAAAATGCAATAGACATGCTGGGCATGGTGGCACACACCTTTAATCCCACTACTTGGGAGGCAGAGGTAGGAGGATCACTAAGAGTTCGAGGCCAGCCTGAGAATACAGAGTGAATTCTAGGTCAGCCTGGGCTAGAGTTTGACACCACATTGAACCTCCCCTCCAAAAAATGCAGTAGACACTATTGTAGAAACCAACATACAATTGGAGAAAAGACAAGAAATTTTCGGAATATTTCATTTTATTTTATTTCAGTGCACTTTATTTTGATTTTTTGAGACAGAGAGTGGGAAATGCACATCTACCCTGGGTTGGTCTTTATCTTGCTATATAGATGAGGATGACCTTGAAATCCTGATTGTCTGATTAATGGGATTCTAGCCAATCACCAACATGATACAAATACTTTAAATTGAAGATGAGAAACACTAGAAGAAAGAATTCATTTATTTGAAAAACATCCTGGAATTTTTCATGAAATCATATCAGAGGGAGAAGGAAATTATGGCATGGCAGGTTAAGTGATAGAATATGTATGGTTTAAAAATAGCAAAATAGAAGATACTTATTACAGGTAATGATTTAGGGCTTTTCCAGAACAGATGAAATTTAAAAAAAATGTAAAGAAGCAATAAGCACAAAATATACCAAGTAGAGCTAATTGAAAGTGACTTGCAATGAGTCATTTTTCAATGATATAGAAGACATACAAGGCAAAGAAAGGAAGCTGAAAGAAGAGAGATGACATACCAAGAAACTAAAGTAGACTGACAAAAAAGCTTTTAACCATGACAATACATGACAGAATATAGCGGGATAATTTTCTCAGGAGATTGAGTGAAAAATAACTACCAAATAGAAGCTTGTGTCTTATATTCAAATGCATGAATCATTTAATTTCATGAGTTCATTAACCTTAGATGAGAGATAATATTAACATTGTATGCTGATTGAATAAATACTCCATTATTTATTTTTTAAATGAAAGTTTCAGACATACAGTTTAAAAGTAAACCGATATCTCAGTTGACCCCATGCATGTCTTTTGTACAAAGTGTTAATCAAGCGTAAAGTTTACAGGATAATTCATTTTACTTATTTCATCCCAACAGCACCATCTAAAGCTATTTCTATTTAGGTCTGTAGTAAATTCCAGTTCCCTAACTTCTTTATATTATTTGGACTTTGAGCAGTGCTAGATATTGGTGTAAAATTCTGTCTAGTTATAAGCCTTTATTTCCAATGTTTACAATAACAATATTCAGTTTTAATTTTCACTCAGCCTCATTTATGGTTCTTCAGTTGGTTTGTCCTCCTTTACCAAATCCTCAAATATTGACATGATATAATGGCATGTTCTGAACCACTTCTCATTCAGTCTTTGAAACATTCTCAACAAGTTCTTTCATCACCTCCCAAGGTTCAAATACCGAGATTCAAAAAGTGGATAATAAACAGGAAAATAAAGAAATGAAGGAAGGAAAATTTCAGGAAAAGGAAATAGTGTGTAGAGACAGTCTAGCATTTTTCATGATGAAAGTTTTTTTGGAATGATGATTCATATTTGTGGAATATTTACTGCATACGGGCTATACACTAAATGTGTTACATGTATTAACTTTTATTCCTAAATTATTAAAGATAGGTTAACTTTATCATCCCTATGGTGGTTTAAATAAGATATAGTCTTGTGTGTTTTGAATGCTTGGTCACCAGCTGGTGGCAATTTGAGGAGTAGAGCATTGAAGGAGGCAGTTTGTTTCTGGGGATGAGCTGTGGATTGTTAAAGCCTAGCATCTCCCTTTCCCCAAGCTCAGCTTACTCTGCCTTCTCGTTCACAGATGCTGTTGCAAGATATGATGCACAGCCCCTGCTCTATTTTCCACTCACTTCCATGAAGAAACCTCCCAAGAGTACTGGAAACTGCAATAAACCATTTCTTTTTTTTTCTTTTTTTGAAAAGTATTTTTTTAATTTAGTAGCCTCATTTTTTTTCTTTTTTCTTTCTTTCTTTCTTTCTTTTTTTTCTCAATTTTTATTAACAATTTCCATGATTATAAAAAAAAATCCCATGGTAGTACCCCCCCACTTTCCCCTTTGAAATTCCATTCTCCATCATATCCCCTCCCCATCTCAATCTTTCTACTTACATATATACAATACCAACCTAATAAATACTCTCCTCCCTTCCTTTCTCTTCCCTTTATATCTCCTTTTTAACTTACTGGCCTCTGCTACTGAGTTTTTTCCTTCTCGCACAGAAGCCCAATCATCTGTAGCTAGGATCCACATATGAGGGAGAACATGTGGCGCTTGGCTTTCTGGGCCTCAGTTACCTCACTTAGTATAATCCTTTCCAGATCCATCCATTTTCCTGTACGTTTCATAACTTTATTTTTCTTTACTGCTGAGTAGAACTCCATTGTATAAATGTGCCATATCTTCATTATCCACTCATCAGTTGAGGGACATCTAGGCTGGTTCCATTTCCCAGCTATTATAAATTGAGCAGCAATAAACATGGTTGAGCACATATTTCTAAGGAAATGAGATGAGTCCTTAGGATATATGCCTAGGAGTTCTATAGCTGGGTCATATGGTAGATCAATCTCTAGCTGTTTTAGGAACTTCACACTGATTTCCACAATGGCTGGACCAGATTGCATTCCCACCAACAGTGTAGAAGGGTTCCTCTTTTTCCACATCCCCGCCAACATTTATGATCATTTGTTTACATGATGGTAGCCAATCTGACAGGAGTGAGATGGAATCTCAATGTAGTTTTAATCTGCATTTCCCTGATGACTAGTGACATAGAACATTTTTTAGATGCTCATATGCCATTCGTATTTCTTCCTTTGAGAATTCTATCCATAGCCCATTTTTTGATTGCTTGTTTGATTCCTTATTATTTAATTCTTGAGTTCTTTGTATATCCTAGATATTAATCCTCTATCAGATATATAGCTGGCGAAGACTTTTTCCCATTCTGTAGGTTGCCTCTTTGCTTTATTCACCGTGTCCTTTGCAGTGCAAAATCTTTCTAATTTCATGAGGTCCCAGTGGTTAATCTGTGGTTTTATTGCCTGAGCAATTGGGGTTGTATTCAGAATGTCTTTGCCAAGACCAATATGTTGAAGGGTTTCCCCTACTTTTTCCTCTAGCAGTTTCAGAGTTTCAGGTATGATGTTAAGGTCTTTAATCCATTTGGACTTAATTCTTGTGCATGGAGAGAGAGAAGAATCTATTTTCATCCTTCTACAGATATATATCCAGTTTTCCCAGCACCATTTGCTGAAGAGACTGTCTTTTCTCCAATGAGTATTTTTGGCATTTTATAGAATATCAGGTGGCTATAGCTACCTGGACTTACATCTGGGTCCTCTATTCTGTTCCCTTGATCTACAAGTCTGCTTTTGTGCCAGTACCATGCTGTTTTTGTTACTATGGCTCTGTAGTATAGGTTAAAATCAGGTATGGTGATACCACCAGCCTTATTTTTGTTACTCAGTATTATTTTTGATATTTGAGGTTTTTTTGTGATTCCAAATGAATTTTTGGATTGTTTTTTCTATTTCCATGAAGAATGCCTTTGGAATTTTGATAGGGATAGCATTAAATGTGTAGATTGCTTTTGGTAAGATTGCCATTTTCACAATATTGATTCTTTCAATCCAGGAACAAGGGATGTTTTTCCAGTTCCTAATGTCTTCTGCAATTTCTCGCTTGAGTGTTTTAAAGTTCTCATTGTAGAGATTCTTTGTTCCTTGGTTAGGTTTATTCCAAGGTACTTTATTTTTTTTTTTTTTTGATGCAATTGTGAATGGGAGTAATTCTCTGATTTCATCCTCTGTGTGTTTGTTGTTAACATATATGAAGGCTACTGATTTCTGTGTATTGATTTTGTATCCTGCTACATTGCTGTAGGTTTTTATCAGCTTTAACAGTTTGCTAGTAGAGTCTTTAGGGTCCTTTATATATAGAATCATGTTATCTGCAAATAATGATAACTGGACCTCTTCCTTTCCAATCTGTATCCCTTTTATGCATGTCTCTTGCCTTATCCAAAACTATATTAAATAAAAGTGGGGACAGTGGACACCCTTTTCTTGTTCCTGATTTTAGTGGAAAAGCTTGCAGTTTTTCCCCATTTATTAATATGTTGGCTCTAGGCTTGTCATAAATAGCCTTTATTATATTGAGATATGTTTCTTCTATTCCCAGCCTATGTAGGACTTTTATCATGAAGGGATGTTGGATTTTGTCAAATGCTTCCTCTGTGTCTAATGAGATGATCATGTGATTTTTGTCCTTCAACCCATTTATATAATGTATTACATTTATAGATTTGCATATGTTGAACCATCCCTGCATCTCTGGGATAAAGCCTACTTGGTCAGGGTGAATGATCTTTCTGATATGTTCTTGTATTCTGTTTGGCAATATTTTGTTGAGAATTTTTGCATCTATGTTCATGAGGGAGATTGGTCTGTAATTTTCTTTTTTGTTCTATCTTTGTCTGGTTTTGGTATCAGGGTGATGCTGGCTTCATAGAAGGAGTTTGGTAGAATTCCTTCTTTTTTGATTTCATGGAAAATCTTAAGAAGCAATGGTGTTAGCTCTTCCTTGAAGGTCTGGTAAAGTTCAGCAGTGAATCCATCTGGGCTGGGCTTTTTTTAGTTGGGAGATTTTTGATAATTGTTAGGATCTCCATGCTTTTTATAGGTCTATTAAAGTGATTAATCTCATCTTGATTTAATTTAGGTAGGTCATATAAATCCAGGAAATCATCAATTTCTTTCTGATTTTCATACTTTGTGGAGTACATGCTTTTATAATATGTCCCTATGGTTTTTTGAATTTCTCTGGCATCTGTTGTGATGTTACCTTTTTCATCTCTAATTTTATTAATTTGTGTCTCTTCTCTCTTTCTTTTGGTGAGATTTGCTAAAAGTTTATCAATCTTGTTTATCCTTTCAAAGAACCAGCTCTTTGTTTCATTAATTCTTTGGATTGTTTTTTTTTTTTTTTGTTTGTTTGTTTGTTTGTTTCTATTTCATTAATTTCTGCCCTAATCTTTATTATTTCTTCCCATCTATTGATTTTTGGTTTGCCATTTTCTTCTTTTTCCAAGGCTTTAAGGTGAAGCATTAGGTCGTTTACTTGCGACCTTTCTAATTTCTTAATATAGACACTTAAAGCTATAAATTTACCTCTTCAAACTGCCTTCATTGTGTCCCAGAGATTTTGGTATGTTGTGTTCTCATTATTGTTTGTCTGTATAAATTTTTTGATTTCCTTCTTGATTTCTTCATTGACCCATTCCTCTTTTAGTAGAGTATTATTTAGTTTCCATGATTTTGTGTATGCTCTATAGCCTTTCTTGCTATTGATTTGTAGTTTGATTCTATTGTGGTCAGATAGAATGCAAGGAATTATTTTATTTTTCCTGAATTTGTTAAGATTTGCTTTGTGTCCTAATATATGGTCTATTTTAGAGAATGTTCCATGTGCTGCTGAAAAGAATGTATATTCTGTAGCATTTGGATGAAATGTCCTGTATATATCTGTTAGGTCCATTCCTTCTAGGACCTCATTTAGTCCAGATGCCTCTCTGTTTATTTTTTTCCGGGATGACCTGTCAATTGATGAGAGTGGGGTGTTAAAGTCACCCACTACCACTGTGTTTGGTGTTATCTGTGACCTTAGTTCTAATAGTGTTTGTTTAATGAATTTGGGACCCCCCATGTTAGGTGCATATATGTTTAGGATTGTAATGTCCTCCTGTTGGAGTGTGCCCTTAATCAATATAAAGTGACCTTCCTTATCTTTCTTGACTAACGTTGGACTGAAGTCTGCCTTGTCAGATATTAAGATAGCAACCCCTGCTTGTTTTCTAGGTCCATTTGCTTGAAACACCATTTTCCGACCTTTCACCCTAACATAATGTCCATTCCTATATGCTGCTTTTGGTTGGGTGTTTTATCCCAGCAATGAGAAGAAACTATAGCAATCCCTATTTATAGATGAATATATGAGACACAGAGAAGTTAACCAATTTGCCTAAGATATGCTAGTCGACGGGGGAGGGGCAACCAGAATTTCAACCTTTATAGCAAGACTCATAAAAATGGTTTAGAACAGATGCTCCAGGAGTGAAAAAAGAGTGGTGAAAATGGAATGTTTTTCGATCAGAAAAACTACAAAGGGCATTTCAAGGATTTAGACCCAATATCTCTTCCTCTTTTGCGTAAGTTGTCCAATGCACTGCTTTCTGCTGACCTTTTTCTGGTCTAGATTTACATTTGATTCCTTCCAGGAAGTCTTCCCTGACCACTCAAGTTTAATTAGCTTTCCATTCAACAAGTTTTTGTACCATTTATTGCCTTTGCTAATTTAGCTTATCATCTAAACTTCAATATAAATATCATTTTTGAGAAATTTTCCCTGGTCACCACTCAACAGATTAGATTCCACTGTAGTAACATTCATCCCACTTATGTTCACTGATTCTAAGCCTGATCCCCAAACAATTCAAAATTTTTGAATCAGGGCATAATATTGCTCATCCACCATGGTATCTCCAGCACCTAGACTATTATATGAAGCAGACAGTGAATAAGTAAATATTTCATAAATGAAGGAAGTGTAGCTAGCATATTAGTAATACAGAAGTGTAGTCACTTTCATTAAAGAACACTTTATTTGTGCAAAAAACAAAGTAGATTATTTCTAAATGTTACTAATCTCCTTAATCACTCTGTAAGGGAATGGTATGAATTCAATCTTTTATGAGAATGAAGTGAAATTTGGAGGAAATGTATGATTGTCTCTATCTAGAGTAATGAAAATACAGTTATATACTGCTTGTTGGCAAAGTTCTTAGTTAAGTATTACATTTGTAATGTAACTATTATAATGACATTGCTATTCCAATATTACAGATGATAGATCTGAGGCTCATAAGTCAAATGTCATATATTAACATATGTATAAAAAGAAAGAAGTGGGGCTGGAAAGATAGCTTAGCAGTTAAGAGACTTGCCTGTGAAACCTATGGACACAGGTTCAATTCTCCAGGTGGCTCATGTGTCTTGAGTTGGTTTGCAGTGGTTAGAGGCTACACATTCTCTCTATCTGTCTCTTTCTCTCCTCCCACCCCCCTCTGTTTTCAATAAATAGAGAGAGAGAAACGGAAAGGAAGAAAGGAAGAAGGAAAGAAAGAAAGAAAGAAAAAAGGGAAGAAAATAAAGGAAGGAAGAACAAAGAAGTGATCCTAGATCTTTCTCAATGTGAAATCTAGGCTCCACCCACTATATAACTGCTTTTACACTGCCATCAGTGAAGGACACTGAGTAAACTACTTTAGGCTAATTAAAAGGTTGTTATTAATTAGCTAGGCATTTTATAGAATTGGTTTTACTTTTATAATAAAACTGAATGCTACATGTTATAGCATTAGAGTTTGTTTTTTTATAAAACATCTATGTCAGAGAAAACTGTTATGATTAGTTTTTAATCACATCTCACATAGATGATTACCTAATTAGCATCACTAAAGTCTTTGCAACTTTTAATTTAGCTTTATGCATTTTTAAATGACAGCTGAAAGAACGCATCTGGCCAGAATACTAATAAAGAAATAAGAAAAGAACTGTCTTAAAGAAAATGAAAATGTAAAAACTATTTAACATTTTAGGACATTATATTGAGTTACAGAAAGTGTCAGAAAATTGACACAGAAGTATGTTGTCTGCTTCATATTCAAACCCATTTTATAGGAAATATATTTTCTTCAACTCAGGGATGATAAAAATAGATTTGATAATTAATAAGTTTTATATTTAAGTAGAAAACTATGTGTTTGGGTGTGACAAATTATAAAGGAATAAAAATAAATTAAGGTAGAAAGGTTTTTGTCAGGGAAATGGTCCAACATTATGTAATCCTAACGTATTATGTATTGGTATGTGTGTCAATATAAAGAATACATTACTTGATTTTAATGCTCCAAATTATGGGGAAAATGTTCCCAGGTGTAACCCAATAGTTTGTAAAGGTGCTTTTTGAATGACAATAAACCCCAATTCTCTGTTCATATCTGTGGTACCAATATTCATTAAGTATATGATATGCAGTTGTTAGTCCCACCATTTACAATTATTAATTATTCCATACTGCAAGCTACCAAAGCATAAGAAATAAGATACCAAGAGACCACAAGAATGGCCCAACCTTTAACAAAATTCTAAAATGTTAGTTTTACATTTATTGTTTCATAGTTAAGATGATGATAAGAAATACATTGCTGAAATAAAATGCCTTAAACATCTATTGACATTTGAATCTACTTTGTTTTCTGACCTTTCATGGCAGATTGAGTTCAACAAGCAAAGAGGTAAATGACATATCCTGCTTCTGTAGTGGGGTGAAGCTAGGCAAAGGTGATACCAATATATGCCTTAACCAGTTTCCTTCATGGCATAAACTGCTTAAATGTATTAGCTTTGCCTATGGAGAAAGCTTCCAAAAAATGGTGTATAATCTCTCAGACAATTTCCTAGCTTCCATGTACATTATAAGAGTGGTTACTCAAGAGACTTAGTATCAATGCTCAATGTAAACAATCTGGAAGCTCCTCCATTTCCCTTCACCTGTTTCATGTCTATGAGGGGATCTCAAGAAGGACTAGCTGAGGATAGAAGATTCTCTTCCAAAGTGGGTGGCATTTTTCGTGCTATTAAGATCTCTAGTTCTATAGAAATCCTTCAGGCCTATAATATCAGATTGGGACATCTGAGGAATCCAGCCTCATGTACTGATCAGTCACTGGGTTCTCAAGCTTTCCAGTGTACAGACAACCCTTGTTGGACTGTCCATCCAGTATAGTGTAAGCCAGTTTAATAGCTACCCTTTAGGACACACATTAATTCTATCAATACTGTTCCTCAAGAGAACCCTAATACACTTTTATGCTCACATCCACAAATATGAATGTATGCAAAATCCTTTCCTTTATGTTCTTTATGCTAGTCAGCATATCAGTTTTCCTTCGCATATTCTTTCTATTATGGAATTCCTTATAAGTAATTTCTATCTTTATTAGGGTAGATATAACATCTGCATCCACTTAACAAAGATTTATTATGCAACTGCTAGATATCAGGATTAGTTTTGGAGACACATGAACACATTACAGTGGGAAATTTCCCAAGGATCATATTCAAAGATTTCTGCTTGAGCTGGTATACAGATCACCAAAAACACTTTGGTGGTTATCCGGAAAACATGATTTTACCTTTCAGAAGTTCTGAAAATGTTATCCTTAAACTAGCTGGGATATCAGGGAGCATGTTAGAAATGGAAACTTTTGCAGCCACACAAAATTCACTGAAAAACAGTGCTAGAGATACTGCTCATGGAGTTGTCATACCCTCCTGACAATTTCAAAGTATGCTTATGTTGTTGCTTGCAAAATACTGTTAAGATTTGAAAATGACACATTTTCCACAAGCTCATGTTGAACAATTAGTACTCAGCTGGTCATTGTAATTTGTGATGTTGTGGTACCTTTAGGAAGTAGGACCCAGCTATAGGAAGTTAGTACCAGAAGGAGTGCCTTTGAGCATTACATCTGGTACTTGGAGCCTTCTTCTCTCTACTATCTGTCCACCATGAAGTCAAGATATTCTTCTGCCACATGATCCTGCTTCTGTGATGTTTTGATAAAATACATCAAACCAAGAAATGACGGACTGAAGCCCTGGAAACCATTTTTATGCTATTCACTCAAGTATTTTAATTAAAGCAATACAAAAGTAACAAATAAACTGTCTATGTCTACATGATTACGTTTCTTCTTTCCTAATTTTCTTTTATGCCAAACAGACTCCAGTGACATTTGATTTGACATAGTTCCAGAGTGAACTTACTCAAAGAAGAAAGCCCACAAGGAATGGGTCCAGTGACCTCAGACTTTCTAGCTGCAACCAAAATTAAGATGATCCACCAGCTAAATCTAACTGGATAAGTATTCCCAGATAAGACCAACAAGATTATCCACTAAACCACACAAACAAGCTATATAAAATGTCTGTGCTTTATAAACTAGTGCATTTGTTGGTGATTTTCAGTGGAATATTACTCAAATAAGGAGTTGTTCACAATATATTGAGTAAGTGGGATAGGATCAGATTTTTGATTTCCATTTTAAAGTATTCATGGTCATTTTGTTATAGAACAGTTAAAGAGGAAAACACAGGTTACTCAGGAACTTGCAAATATATAGAATTTATATTTGATTTAATTACCTTATAGTATAAAATAATATAAAGTAATGTTGTCTGCCTGCAATAGTTTGACAGTAAAGGTCATGTCCAGTACATTTTTGCAACTACTTGAATTTTTCTTCCAATTACATCACTTAGGTCAGTATTTGGATGATAGTATGCTGTGGAATCTTCTGTCTACAAACTGTCATTGTAAATATATTTGAAATTCTCTTGTTGGCAGGAGTATCTCAGAATCAGGAATATATGTATTTCCAGTGAATTCTACAGGTCCCAGTTATTTCCTTCTTATATACTCTGTGTATTCTAGTGGTTTAAATGTGCAAGCATACTTACTGTGCATTAGTTATTATTAGATAAATAAAATCACTCATTGCTAACTTAGGCAACACCATAACAGAGATAATGATATTTATGCTGTCTAGAGAAGAGACATATAAACTGAAGAGATAGCTTAGTCAGTGAAGTGCTTGCCTTGCACACATGCAAAGCTGAGTACAATCCCCATGTTGTAGTCATCTCCATTTTGACGGAACAAATTTCTAACCAAACACATTTGATGGGAAGAAGGGATATATTTCAGGCATACAGAGCCAGGGGAAGTTCCATCAATGACAGAAGAAGCTGGCTTATTTCCATAGATCCAAGCAGAGAAATACCACCAACAACTAGTACCATAAAAACAGTCAGACCTCTAACTTCTTTCCACATACCTTAGGGCAGGACATAAGCTTTGCCCCCAGGGACATACCTCTTACCCTGTAGGTATCTGACACTGGAGACACAAGTCTCAAACCTGAGTCTATGGGGCCATACATCTAAACTACAACACTCCACCACTGGCTCCCATAGATTCATTATTATCTCAAAATACAAACTGCATTCACTCCAATTACAAAGGTCCCCACAGGCTTTGCCAATTATTTTTAAATATATGTTATTTATTTATTTGAGAGAGAGAAAGAGGAGGAGAGAGAGACAGAATGGGCTAGCCAGGGCATCCAGCCACTGCAAATGAACTCCAGACATATGCACCCCCTTGTGCATCTGAGCTATGTGGCTCCTGGAGAATCAAACCGGGATCCTTTGGCTTTCCAGGCAAATGCCTTAACTGCTGAGCCATCTCTCCAGCCCAAGATTTACCAATTTTAAGACTGTTCCAAAGTTCCATTGCTCATTTAAGATTTAAGACTGTCTTAACTGAGTGCTGTAAAATCAAAACAGGTTACATACTTCCAACACATAATGACCCAGAGTATACATTCCCATTGTAAAAAGGCATAACAATGAGAGACTGGAGCAATGAAAATCAATAACCATCAGGTAAACAGCAAATACCTGAAGTTTAATTCTGACATCCACAACCAGTTATGACAGTCTCTGCATTTTCAATTTCTACCCTTCTATCTGGGCTGAGTAAGCGTTGTGAAAACTTTAATTCTGAGCCAACAACACACCATTGCATCCTTTGAACAGTTCTCATCTATTCAAAACAACAGTCCATCTTACAATGCCCTCAGTTAGCTTTCTACATAGGAACATTTCTCTGTTTCACATGTCACATCTCAATAGCAGCTACAGAAACCACATACATTTCATGACCCACATCCATGGATTTTTCATGCTTCCCAAACCAGTATCAGGTATCCAACAACACATCCATTTTGGTATTCTAGGGAAGAAATAAATCAAGATCTTGAAGAGCAAGTTTAGTCACTAAGTCATCTGTTTTCAAAATAATTGGCATGCCTATTGACCCTTTCCTGGTTGAAGTTCACCCTCAGTATCTTTTCCATTGTTTGAATGTAAAGCAAGTGGCCCACCCTTAATGGTAGTAATCTGGTTAGCAATTCACAGGTATCCCACATTTCCCACATGTTCTGTTCACAAGATTATTTTGAACTTACGAAAGTTTTTGGACACAGTTGGGGGGGGTGAGAGAGGGAAGATGCATGTTCACAGATGCAGTGTGTACGGCAGAGAGAGAAAAAGCACACATTAAATGACACAGTGAGTGGAGGGTGAGAAAGGGAAGGCATGCATTCAAAGGCAGATGTGGTGGCATAATGGCAGGGGCTGAGAGATAGAAAGTTTCTGTGCACAGTCAAGAACAGATGCAGTAGGGGGAGGGAGAGAGGGAAGGCCTGTGGAAGTCCTGACACACGTAGTGTATAGGGGGCTCTGGGAGACTGGGAAGGCACAAGGGCAGTGATCATTGCTCAGCAGAGAATCTGGTCAGAGAATAGCAGCTGGGGAGAGTGGTTGGGGGGACCTGAGGGTCAAATGGGCTACCCAAAAGGGTGGCAATCAGGAGATTCTCAAGTGTACTTTTCTGTGCCCACCCACTGGAGGTCTGCTATGACCTACTCACACAGAAACCCCACAGATCTTGCCTGATATTACCGCAGGAGCTGAAGCGTGGTTAAGCAGAATCCATCTTGACTAGAACGGAATACTTTTAAATTCATCCTTAATCAAACTCTGTGACTATGAACAATAGAACACCTCCAGTATTTATACCAGTATTCCAATTCAAAGTTCTCTGCTGTCTTTCCTTCCCTTATGAAAGTATATAAGACAATACAATTCTCTGTATTTACCATTGTCAAACTCTCAGCAGAATAGCCAATACAATTTGGCTTACTGTTCGGTAAGGCTCCTACAGGTGCAAGTACAACATCCTGCCACATTCCTCCAGAACACAAGCTCCCAAAGGCCAAAATCCACATGGTTAGATTTGTTGTACCACAATACACCAACTCTCTGGTCCCAAATTCTGTTATAGTCAGCTCCACACTGCTAGTGTGAACTTCCAATAAGGCACAGTTTATAAGAGGAAGGGATATGTTTCAGGCTTATAGATCCAGGGGAAGTTACATTAATGGTGGGGCAAACTGGCTTCCTTTCATAGATCCAGGAGAGAGGCATCATCAGAAGCCAGCACAAAAACAAAAAACAAAGCAAACAACAACAACAACAAAATACAGCAAAGAAAAAAGCAAGTGACCAAGCACAACCAGTGTTCAAACTGCTCTCTACACCTTTGGGCTAGAATCAGATCAGCCCCTAGTGACATGACCCCCTTATCAGGAATATGCCTGTTAGGAGCTGAGTTTGAAAACTCAATTTTAATAAAACACCCGAGTCTATGGGACCACACATTTACACTGTCATATTCAAACCACCACTCTGTAGTACCCACATAAATTATTATGTGTGTTTGTATGAACCTGTTGTATTAGCACTGGGAAGGAAGATACAGGATTCTTAGGGCTTCTGGCCAGGTGGTCTAGACAAATAGATGATCTCAATGCCAATGAGGCTCAGTCTCAATGAAGTCTGGTGGTGTTCCTTAAAAATGACATCTGCTATTGTCCTTTGTTTTCTATATCTATGTGAATATGGACACGCATGGACAGCCTAGCGTGCATGCGAACACACACACACACACCAAAACCACCTTAATACACATGAACACATATGCAGACATAAAAAAGAAAAAAATAGAGAAGAGAGCTATTAGATATATTATTATGGATAAAAGAATCAATTGTGCCAGGTGTAGTTGTGCACACCTTTAATCCCAGCACTCTGGAGGCAGAGGTAGGAGGATCACTTCACTGTGAGGTCAAGGCCACACTGAGACTACATAATTAATTCCAGGTCAGCTTGCATTAGAGTGAAATGCTACCTCAAATAAAAAACCAAAAAAATGGCATTGGTAATGAAAATAGACAAATTTAAAAACTTGTATTGTGTAAGTCTGGCCTCCTTCAAATCTCCACTTTCTTTTTTCTTAAAAAAAATTTTTTTTTGTTCGTTTTTATTTATTTATTTGAGAGTGACAGACAGAGGAAGAGGCAGATAGAAAGAAAGAGAGAGAATGGGCACGCCAGGGCTTCCAGCCACTGCAAACGAACTCCAGACACGTGCACCCCCTTGTGCATCTGGCTAATGTGGGTCCTGGAGAATCAAGCCTTGAACCAGGGTCCTTAGGTTTCACAGGCAAGCGCTTAACCGCTAAGCCATCTCTCCAGCCCAAATCTCCACTTTCTAATTGTGGTAGTGTTAACAACATATATATATATATATATATATATATATATATATATATATATATATATAATGTAATTTTATATATCTCATGATAATAAGTGGAAAGTATTCCAAATATATTATACGGTGTACAATATTAGAAACTGTCTCTGACAGTATATAACACTCTACAGATCATTACTTTGTAGTGGGTTTTAATTTTCTTATGTGTAGTCTGACAGTTTGGAGTCTCAGGAAAAATATTTTAAGTACACAAGAATAGTTCTACTTTGGGTCATTTTAAAGATTTTAATTGCTTCAAGATGAAGTACAATACTTTCCCTGTGAAAGTGATTTGCCATGTAAAAACAAGAGAATGAAATAACTATAATTGTCATGTCTCTTTGAAAGCTTTTTAAAAAAATTCTAAATAATTGTATAATGCTTTATGTTTTACTCACAATTGCTTTGTACTGTAATTTTACTTTGCTTTGTTTCAAGAGCTTTACTTCAATGGTATTAGATGTGATTTACTCTCTCAGAAATGGTATCATCATGTCTTAAAAGTTATATTTAACAAGGTGTTCCTTAGACATTGTTCTCATCTCTTTAACGATATAAAGTTAGAGACCTAATCTCAAATTCTCAGGTTCAGTTCAGTTTATTTTTTGAATAGGATAAGAGTCATCATTAATGCCAATGACCCGGTAATGGTTGGTCATAATTTCTTGGCCCTTTATGTTAAAAGTACAGGTGGATCATTATATGGAACTCTATGATAAAGGTTATCTGGTACTGATACTTTCCTTGGAATTTAGTTTCCTTTTGGTATACTTGATTTCATACAAAATCACTGTTCTGTGCATCACACTCATCACATTTGAAAGGTTTTGGTTGAACTCACTTTAATGGGACTTCCAAATATTTGCTACAATGGTCAGTGTCATGAAAAGTCCACAGAATTCCATTCTTGGTTAAAAATCCAGTTTGTAAGGGGTGGTCATGTGAATGATATAATCCCACTTGATAGAGTCAGAATCTGTTGAAATTTATTTAGGGATCTAGGCCTAGGCCTATTTCTTTCTGAAAAGATTTGTTTATCTGATATTTTATTTATTTTTAACTTATTCAGTCTCTGAAAGCACATATCTAATTGTGACACTATATTCTTTAAGCACCATAACCTTTCTTTTTCCCCTAGCTCTAACCTTATCACCAGTTATTTCCCACAAGGCAGAATCAAAACAGATTATTATCTCCCTAAAGTTTCCCCATTTCTTCAACATACTTTTTTGATATCTATATTTGCCAGAGTCATTACATTGAATCTACATGGAAATTAGCCCTTACTCTCCATAGGCAATACAATCTTTGTATGTGCTGTTCAATTTGCTTGAAAAGATTCATGCCCTGCTATTTTCTCCAAGATTACCCTAGGAAGTTAAGTGAACATCCTATACTCTGACACATTTAAACTGCACTACAAAATTTCTAAGAGTAAGTTGGAATTTTGGCTTTTAATATGTATTATTTTGTTCTGTATAATAAATCTTATAAGTCTTGGTTTCTCTACCACCCAGGTAACAACTATTGGAGGAAAGAAAAGATTCATTATAAAATAGCAATGTTCATCGGTGTTCTACAAAGCTAAAACTTATGAGGTTAAAAAGAGATAAAAATCATGTAGGAATCAAAAAGTAAAAGACAAGGACAGGAATAATAATAGATGACTAAAAAGGACTATGAAGAGAATACCACGCCTGCCAGAATAATTGTAAAAATTCTAGATTTGGATTAAGGATTCTTCAACCTAATTAGTGAAATATTTCTAAATACTAAGGTAAATATTAGTTCTTTTAACAGGATGCTATACGACCGGGCCTTCATGAAAGGAAAGTCAGGGAAGTGAAAGGACTATGAAAAGAAATCAGGGCCAGATAAAAAAAGCAATGTACTGAGATGGAAATAGAATGTGGACAATATAATTATTTGAATGAAGCAAGATATGGTGGTGAAGACCTATAAGCCAAGCTTCTCAGAAGATAGGAGAATCTTCAGTTCATGGGCAACTTACTGAGAATATGATGAAGAATGAATAAAAAAGAGTAAGACAGTGAAGAATGTATTGGACAAAACCACAGTTGATATATTTAAGAATAAAGTTAGAATCACAATATTTCAATTGATTGATAAGAGAAACATCCTTTAAAATGTATCTCCCCAGTATCCTTTGTATATAACAATGACAAACATATAGATAAAGAAATCAGTTGAAGTAGTCCAATTTATAATAGCCATCAAAATCTTAAGTATCTTGATATATCCCTAACCAAGGAAATAAAAGACTTATACATTGAAAACATAAAAATTCTGAAGAAATGGAAGAATACATGAAAAGATGTAAAAAAAACTCCACATCCTACCAAAATATATAGATTCAATGTATTTCCAGTCAAAATTCCTGGAGCATCATTTACAGAATTGGAAAAAAAACTGTCTCAAAATTCATATGGAAGCACAAAAGGCCTTGCATAGCCAAAAGTATTTCAGCAAAAGCAATAGCTCTAGTGGCACCACCATACCCAATTCACCTGGTTTCAAGGCATACTATAAAGCCATAGTAATAAAAAGAGCTTGGTACTGACACAAAAACAAACACATAGATCATTGTATTACCATAGAAGATCTATGTAAAAGTTCCTCCAAAGATCTGATCTTTGGAAAAGGGGTGAAAATGCACTCTGGAGTTAAGTCAGTATTTTCAACAAATGGTGCTGGAAAAACTGGATAGCTACATGTAAAAGACTGAACCTGGAACCTCTTCTCTAACCCTATACAAATATCAACTCCAAATGGATCAAGGACCTTAATATAAGACCTAAAACACTGAAACAACTACAAGAAAAATTAGACAGACCACTCCAAGAAATAGAAATAGGGAAGGACTTTCTGAACAAGACTCTAGTAGCCCATTAAATTAGACACTCAACCACTGAGATCTCATGAAACTCAAAAGCTATTATACAGATAAACCAACCATCAACAGAGTCAATAGCCTACAGGATGAGAAGAAATCTTTTCCAACTATACATATGACAGATATACGATATCTGGAATTTATAAAAAATAAGCAATAAAAAGTCAAGCAAAACACTCAAAACTGGGAAAGGGAATTGACAAAGAGCTCTCAAAGGAATTAATTCAAATGGCTAATAAATTCTTAAGGAGGTGTTCAGCATCATTTTAATCAGGGAAATGCAGATTAAAATGAATTTGAGATACCATCTCAAACCAGTCAAAATAGCAACCATTAAAAAATCAAGTGACAACAAATACTGGTGAGGATGCAAAGGAAAAGGAACCCTCACCCACTGCCAACAGAAGTATAGACTTGTATAACCACTATGGAAACAAGTGTGGAGACTCTTTAAAAATAGCTGAAAATAGACCTACCATTTGATACAGCTTTAACACTTCTGGGAATATACACTAAAGACTCTACCCTTTTTACTACAGAGATACCTGCTCAGCCATGTTTGTAGCTGCTCTATTCAAATAAAGTAGGATTTGGAATCGTCCCAAATGCCCAACATCAGATGAATGGTTAATAATGATGTGGCACATATGCACAATGGAATTGTACTTATCAGTATGGAAAAATGAAATTTATCAGAAAATGGATGCACCTAGACAAATCATACTCAGCCAACTTACACAAGCACAGAAAGAGAAATGCCACATTTTCTGTCTGATATGGCTCTTTAACTGGAGCAATTTGAGTTGAAGTCATTTCTGACATACAACTTAAGGGACAGATAATGGGGGATAAGGATATGGAGAGAGGAAAAAGGAAGAGTGGGGGAAGATATACCTAAAACTAAAGGCAACATGAATTATTACAATAGAAAGCATTTACCTGAATAGAAAACAACAACAACAAAAAAATCATAACCCTTAATATGAGTGTGGGGGGATTATGTGGGCAGAAGAGCATGGGAGAACATCAGAGGAAGCCAAATTGTAACTCCCAGTACCAGAAATGGGTTGCACACCACAGTGAGCTATTGGTTGGAGAGGCCTATGAAGTCCCCAAAACAAGGCATACTTTTGTCAAAGCATTTGATTACCTATCTGAGATAAAAAGGTAAGGCTCTCCTGCAAAAGACACCACAAGCTGTCAATAAAAATCATGGAGAGATCGTGCTGGAATTTGGAAGGAACCCAGCTCTCCAATGAATCATCCTCAGAGTGCTGGAAAGTGCTACATGAGCTGCTGAGTGAAATGAACACCAATGTTGTGAACAAGCAGGAAATCCTGCTAGAGAAGAATTCAACTAGACAGACAAAATGTACATACCTGTCCAATAGCGACATTCATCCTAGGTGTATAACCAATGGTTCTATGAATGGATAAAAAAAAATAAAACAACCCAGCTCAGTGGCAGGGAATTCGTAGATGGTAATAGGATCCAAGTCAGAATCTTATGGGGACAAGCTGTTGTAGCTTCGCATTGCTGGAATGAACTTTGAGACACAGTTTATGTGAGGAAGAAGGGATTTATTAAAGTTTACATATCCAGAGGATGCTCCATAATGGCAGAAGAAGCTGGCCCCCTTTCACAGGTCCGGGCAGAGAGACATATCACCAGCAGCACCATAATCAAGCACACTTTAGGAACCACAAGTAGAGCTAAAACACTCTACATATCTTAGCCTCGAATTCAAGATCTTTCCCTACACTTTAGTACTGGACCCTAGGATCCACCAACAGTAATACCAAATTATAAGCTTAAATAAAACTCCTGAATCTATTGGGGGGGCATCCATTCAAACTAAAAACATACCACCATCCCTGGCTCCCAAGAGTTCATAGCCACCTCACACTGTAAATTGTATTCAAACCAACTTCAAAGGTCCCCATAATCTTTAACAACTTCACATAGCTCCAATGTCCCAAGTCACATCTGATATTTAAAAATTTCTCAGCTTCAAGCCTGTAAAATTAAAACAAGCTGTGTACTTTCAGCATATAAATGCATAGGGCAAACATTTCCAACTGCTATAAGGCATAATAAGGATGAACTGGACCAATGGAAACTCAATAACCATGAAGAAAACATTAAGCATCTGTAGTATAAGTCCAATATCATAACTAGTGACTAAAAGCCTCTGGATTTTCCAATTCTTTTCCTGGCAGGTGAGCTGAATAGCCAGGGAGTACTTCCATCATGAGACAATAGAGCACCATGGTAGCCCTTGCACAGTTCAGGTATATCTAAAATATCTTCAGGTCTTCATGCAAACTACAGTCCATCTTTCAATGGCTCCACTGTCTTATCAGGGTCATCATCATGTCCTGCCTATATGGCATGACTCAAAATTGGCTCCAGGAACTGTGTGCAGTTCATGACCTACTCCTTGCAGCTTTCATGCTTCTGAAACCAATACTAGGTTGCAGCCATATTCTTAATCCAAGGATAAAATAAATCATAACCCTGAAGAGCACTTTCCATCCTTTCAGTCAACTACTTATAAAAGAGTTTTAATTTCTACCAGTCTTTTCTCAGACATTCTTTCCATGGTTTCAATATAAAGTAGTTTGGCCATTTTCCTTCCAAATCATAATATATTTGACAATAGCAGTGTGGTGGTTTGTGCTCTTTACTTCCCACAGGATTAACAAGTTGGTAGCACACCTGATATTATAGAGTATAACAAATTCAGGAAAGATAGGGTCCTTGAATTTGCAACACAGTATAATATTTTGGAAGTGGACATGGGCAATGTGAAGCAGGCTTGTTGGATTAGCTGCATGGAGACTCAATACATCCATGAGATTGAACTGTGGGTGGTAATTTCAGACCCAATGGAGATGACAAGAGTAAGGGATGGCTGCTAAGGAGAGCTGCTGGTACCAGATGACGTTTTCTGGGACTGTTAGTAGCCTAGATGGAGAGGAAGAATTGAAACTCCAGAGGCCCATTACAGGTTATAATTACTGGACTTGAAGACTTTTCGCTGACTAGAGTTGTCAGACATGGGGCTAGAGAGTTTGTTTTCCTTATTTTAAATCTTCTAATGGTTCAATTTCTTTACTATGTCCAATGGCATCTTTTGTGGTGTAAATATTTGTTGTGTGCCATTAAGGGTTTTTTTTTTGTATTATGGCTCAGATAAAAGACGATGCTTGGAAGATGGGTATGTTTGAATATCATTGGGATTGATTTAAAGGTGGACTGAATGCATTATATTTTAAATCATGTATGGTTATCAGTTTATGGGGGCCAGGGGCAGAATGTAGTGATTGGATTCAGGTTTTCCCCATAAAATTATGTGTTCTGAATTCTACATCCCCAGCTACTGGCAAATTGGGAATTGAAGTCCCCTGAATATGATGTATTGGGGGGGCAGGCTTATAAGTGTTATAGCCAACTTCTCCCTGCCTGTGTTTGGCACACTTTCCTGCTGCTGTTGACCACTTGACATTGGCCAGTAGGTGATGTCCACCCTCTGCTCATGCTATCATTTTCTCTTGCCATTATGGACATCCCCCTTGAGTTTGTAAGCCAAAATAAACTGTTTCCTTCCACAAACTGCTCTTGATCAGGTGTTTTTTACCAGCAATGAGAAGCTGACTGCAACAAGCATCTTCACTAACCTAAAACTAAACTCTATGCTAATAAGTGGATTTTAAAGTTGTTTTTGTTTCTGTAATTTTATGTAAGAGAAAGAGAGAGAGAGAGAGAGAGAGAGAGAGAGAGAACTGGCACACTAGGGCCTCCAGCTACAGCAATCAAACTCTAGATGCATGTGCCATCTTGTGTGCATGTGTGACCTTGTACGCTTGCATCACCTTGTGTGTCTGGCTTACATGAGATCTGAATAGTTGAACACAAGTCCTGGGGCTTCACAGGAAAGTGCTTTAACCACTAAGCCACTAAGCCATATATCCATCCCTGGAAGTAAGTTTTAAACATTTTGAATTTCTCCAATTTTAAATATTATCCCTTTCATTTCCATATTTTTGTCCAGCATATCACTCCATTACAAGTCTAACTGTGATCAAACTCTCTGGACAAGGGCAGTAAAACACAACTGGTCCTTATGCCAGTAACCCAGTCCTAACAAATTTTCTGTGGTCTTTTTTTTTTCTGTGAAAGTTCATAACCAAATCCTCCAAATACAACTTTTTGTGGACTTTGCATTTTCAAACTCTCACCAGAATGGTTCAAAAAACCTTGTGTACCACTCTGGAAGGCACCTTCAGGTACAAGTGCCGAGTCATTGTCCCTTCCTCCAAAAGAAAAGCTCTGAAGTACCCAGATCCACATGGTCAGCAACACCCCACTCCCTGGTGCCAAATATGTCATAGTCAGATTCAAGTTACTGGGACAAACGTCCATACCAGACAAAGTTTATGGGAGGAAAAAAGGATTGATTGAAGCTTACAGATCCTGGAGAAGTTCCATAATGGCAGAAGAAGCTGGTCTCTATTCACAGGTCCACACAGAGAGAAACACCACCAGCAGCACCATAAGCAAGCATGTGCCAGGAATCCCAGGCAGAGCTCAAGCACTCTGAATATCTTAGGCTGGAATTCCAGATCTGTTCCCATACCTTAAGAGTGGACCCTAGGTTCCATCCACAGTGACAAGCTTGAATAAAACTCCTGAATTTATTTGGTGACATCCATTAAAACCACCAAACAAGGGTAATGGACTCAAGTGAGAATATCCCACAAGTCTTTGGCCACAATAACTGAGGATACAGCCATCAAAACTCTCTTAATTAACCATGGCTATCCACTTTAATTCATGCTGCTCTCACTCTCCATTGGAGAATCTGGTTTTTCTTTTACAGAATGCAGTGAAAACTGGGGAGCACCAAAAGTCTACTAACATGATAAGAAAATATAGCTGCCTCTATATCATGAGATAAGCCACCTCTTGCATATGAGCCAGGGTCCAGATGAATCCACACAGGAATTGGCAAGTATAGCATGAGTGCTTTTCTGACAGCAAGCCTGACAACCTGCACCAGGTAGATGACAGAAGACACTGAGGATACTCAAAATGTATCAAAGCAGAAATCCCAAAGTTTCTGAGAGCATAACACTGAAATAGATTTATAACACACCTGACCATGCTCAAGGAACATTATAGAAGAGGGGTGGAAAGATTGTAAGAGCCCCAGGTTGTGAATGAGTATTCAGAGGCATTTTTCTCCACCATCCCCCCACAAAATGACTGACTACTGCTTTCATAAGCATAATCCATAACCCCATGGTGAATAGCCCCACTAAGAAGGGCCCTCGTTAGAATGGGGGTGAGGTGAAGGGGATTGGGATCAGCACACAATTTGTTCATGCATCAAACTTTCTAATTAATACAAAAATTAAAGAAAATGCAGTCTTGGGGAGACCTCAGGGCTGGGGAAACAAGTTTTCTATGAAAGGACTTTGACTTTCATATTGAATTCTAATATCTGTTTTCTGTTTGTTCTTTGTAACTTAAGGTTACCTTCCCAGCCTGCTTCATCTCTGAATTAGTATAAAGTGGACAAGAGAGACAGATAGGAAATGGCTATATATAGTCCATCTATCTGGCTATCTATCTTATTCACTACATTTTCCCTAGAATCTTAAGACATAGAGGGCTTTGAAGTATGTGCCAAAGAATAAATATACTTCTTCCCTTCCTCTAAAAAAATATTTATTTCAATTATCTGTAACAGTGACAAGAAAGTGACAAACACGTATACAGGATTTTTTTTTTTTGTCAAATCCTGTAAGTATTGGAAAATGTATCCTGTTTAGTGATGCAGTCTTAGCCACCTGGGTGGCTGATGTTGGAGGATCATAACTTTGATGCCAAAGTTTCAATGCAGTGATGCTATCTCAAAAATAATGCAAAAATTAGAAAGGTTATAACAATTGGCCTTTAAATTTTCTTTCACAGCACTAACCTTCAGCAAACCCTATTATACTATGTACAGAATATGATGACAATGGTTTATTACTATCCCCCACAACCAATTTGTCATTTGTTTAATGTTAGAATAGCCTCTTTATTCTTTGCATACCTGTTTGCTTTCTTTTTCTATTGTGTGACTTGTTTTCTCAATATCCTACCAAATATATCTCCCACAAAAATGTCTATGCTGTTAACAATGCCATCTCTAATTACTCTGTGTTTTTACTTTGTCTTGTCAGTACTTATTATTTAATATTCACTTTCTACTATCAGTATTAGAACATAAGTCTCATGGGATCAGTACTTTTATACATTTAATGCTTTCTGATGCATTGGTAATGTTTAAAATAAGTAAAGGCAGCTTATATATATTTAACAGGTACTTGTTGATTGAACAAAAATTATGAATGTCCTCATGAGCAGGACTTCCTTGTCCTAAATCACAACACCATACTGTTAAACAAAATTTGTAGAAGGCTGTTTATTTTGAGTTTCAACCTGCCTTTGGTGAAAGAGCCCAAACAAATATGAAATAATTCTTGTTAAATAAAGCTGATTAACTTAGCAGTATAGTCATGTAATAAATAGCTTCTTTGTATCCAGTTTACAGCAGGTAAGCATTAGTCAATTTTAAGTAATCAGCTGATTCAAATAAGAAAAACAATCAAACTCTGACCCCTCAAATTGTCTTTTTGATACACTTTTGTCTTTTGTCTATAAATGATAGCAGGCCATGAATAAGTGAAAGTTCCTTGAATCTGTTCTGGTTTGCAGGGCATCCCAATTCACAGATATTTTCCTAGTATAAAGTTGGGTGTGTTTTGTTTCCTTCTTTATAATAACTCCAATTGAAATTCTTAAAGTAAAATTATATCAATGCTCTCCCTTGTTCCCTGTGTCTCTCACACAGTCACTGGGTTTCTTTCTTAGTCCAGATAGTGCTTCCTTCTTCTATTGTCATATGCATTTCATTAATAGTGTCTTTATCCTCTCTCATAATCCTCCTTTTGGTTTTATGAGAAGCACACACAAATATGTGCTATCATTAATTCTATTTTTGAGCTACATTATAATTGTGGGTTTAAATAGTTTAATCAACCTTGAAAGCTAGGAACTTAACCATCTTTGGTAGGTAATATGAATATTTGAATTAATATATTTCTTTTAAATTTCCCATCTTTTTGGAATATAAGTTTTCAAAATATTCTTGAAATTTTCTCTTAGTTGCATTGATATCTCTAGTAACTTCTTCCTTTCAACTTCAATGTTACTGATTTGTGTCTTATAGGACTTACTTCTGAAAGTTTGGCTGCAGGTTTCTCTACCTTGTTTGCACTTTTCAGGTACCAACCCTTCTGTTAGAATGACTCTAACCATTGTTATTTAAATTTTGATTACATTCTTTTCTGCTCTATGATTCTTGTTTCATGCCACCTATTTCTTTATAGGTTTGACTGATATTCTTCCACTAAGACCTCAGGGTATTTCCTTGTATTATTTCAGATCTGCTTGGATATTTAATGTTGTTAGTTAATTAATTAATTAAATCTTAAAACATGCCATAGATATATATTTAGTGTCTCTGATAAGTTGTTCTTTCATTTTCATTTGATTCCAAGAAGTATATAATTTCCCATCTGATTTCTTAAAAGTCCTACTTTTCATTCAAGAGTATAATGTTCCATATCAAAGTACTTGTGTCATTTCTGTAGTTTCTCCTACTGTTGATTTCTACTTTTATTTCACTAAAACTTGTTGAGATGTAAGAAATTATTTTAATATTTTATATCTACAAAACCTAACTTTGTGGTCTTGGATGTGTTATATTGAGAGAAGTTTCCATGGTCTCTTGAGAGAAGAATGTATCCATTGCACAGAATATTCTGTATGTATCTGCTAAGTCCATTTGAGCAGCTTATGTATAGTTTAACTCTGGGGTTTCTTTTGTGATTTTTAATTTGGGTGACTTATCTACAGATGGAAGTGTGTACTAAAAGTTTCCACTAATATTGTCTCAGAACCTGTCAGATCTTTTATATATATCAATGTTTGTTTACTAAGTTGGAGCCACTAAAGTTTGGTACATATACATTTACAATTGTTATATCTTGATGAATTATTTTCTTTATTAGTGTGTAATGGCTTTCTTTTTCTGTTCTAATTTTAGTATGAAATCTACCATATCAGCTATAATAATTGCAACCCCAGATACTTTCTGGATTATATTTGATGACAGATTTTCTTCCATTCTTGACTCTCAGTCTGTATCTTTACCATTGAGTAGTGTTTCTTGTAGAACATTACATGTTAAATCTGATTTTTATAACCCTATCAGCCAATCTACATCCCTTTATTGGTGAGTTGAGGCCATTTTCAATTTAAGTCATTCAAAGATACTTACTAATCCTTATAATATTGTTGGCTGTTTTTATGAATAGGCATATGTATCAGACACTTTCAGGTTCACTGAGATGAACTTCCAGACCAGACACAGTTATGGAGGAAGGGATATTTATTGAAGCTCACAGATCCAGGGGAAGTTCCATAATGGCAGAAAAAGCTGGCCTGCATTCACAGGACCAAGCAGAGAAAGAGAAGCACAAGCCTAAAGCCAAAAGCCACAGCACACTTCAGGAACTCCAGCTAGGCACACTTTGCATATCTTTAGATTGAAATCTGAAATCCACCACCACACCTGAAGATGCATACAATGGCACTGACTGACTCCAGCCAGGTGGCTGCAGATGCAAATTACAAACAAACAACTGAATATATTGGGGGCCATCTATTCTATTCAGACCACCACATTCCACCCCTGGCCCCCAATAGATTTATAACCATCACACATTGTAAACTGTACTCAGTTCAATTTCAAAGGTCCCCACAGTCTTGACCAAATTAAGATATGAAGGCCTGTAAAATGAAACAAGTAAAACATTTCTAACATATAAAGGCACAGAGTAAACATTTTCAACTGGTATAAGGCATAGCAAGGAGAGACTGAAACAATGCAAACTCAACCACCATCAAACAAACATCAAACTTCTGCAGTTCAAGTTCAATATATCCAGAGACTAACAGTCTCCAGACTTTCCAATTCCACCCCTCCAGCTGGGCAGAGTAGCCGGGGAACACTTCCATCCCAGACCAACAATGTGATCTATGGTAGCCCTTGCACAGTCCTGGTATATCCAAAACATTTTGAGGTCTTCATGCAAACCATGGTCCATCTTCCAAAGGCTCTTTCAGCCTATCAGGGCATCATGCCCTGCCTCATGCCACATCTCAGCAGCAGCTCCTGGAACCATGTGCAATTCATGACCACTCCTCACATTTTCCAAAGGTTCTTTCAGCCTATCAGGGCATCAGGCCCTACCTCATGCTGCATCTCAGCAGCGACTCCTGGAAGCATGTGCAATTCACGACCACTCCTCGCATTTTTCATGCTTCTGAAACCAATACCAGGTGCGCAGGACACAGCCATATTCTTAATTCAGGGAAGAAACAAATCATAGCCTTGAAAAGCAGGTTCCTTCTCCAGTCAACTCTTTCCAAAAGTGTTTGCATTTCTATGATAGTCTTTCCTCAGGCATCCTTTCCATGGTAAAGCAATTGGACCATCTTCCTTTAAGATTGCTAATGTGTTTGACAATAGCAGATTCAGTAACCTAAAACCAGTCTCAGTGCCTGTAATTTTAACTTGCTTGAGGTTTTCCAGCTTAAAATCTTAAATTTCTCAGTCCGATATGTTTATCCAAGCACATCAGTCCATTACAAATTTAACCTTGATCAAACTCTCTGGGCCTAGGCAGCAGGATGCAGCCAGCCCTTATGCCAGTACCCCAGTTCCAACAAATTCTCTGTTGTCTTTCCTTCCCCTTAGGAAGTTCATAAGCCAAGCCTAGAAGTTCAATACTGTCTGCACTTAGCATTCTCAAAGTCTGATCAGAATAGTCCATAACACTTGGCTTACCACTCCAGAAGGTATCTTCAGTTGCAAGCACCAAGTCTGTGCCTATTCCTCCAAAACAAAGGTTCCAAAAGATCAACATGCACATGGCCAGATACATCTCAGCCCACTCCTCGGTACCAAAATCTGTATCAGACAGCTTCAGGTTCGCTGAGATGAACTTCCAGACCAGACACAGTTATGGAGGAAGGGATATTTATTGAAGCTTACAGATCCAGGGGAAGTTCCATAATGGCAGAAAAAGCTGGCCTGCATTCATAGGACCAAGCAGAGAGAGAGAAGCACAAGCCTAAACCAAAAGCCAGAGCACACTTCAGGAACTCCAGCTAGGCACACGTTGCATATCTTTAGATTGAAATCTGAAACCCACCACCACACCTTAAGATCCACACAATGGCACTGACTGACTCCAGCCAGGTGGCTGCAGATGCAAACTACAAACAAACAATTGAATATATTGGGGGCCATCTATTCTATTCAAACCACCTCAGCATATAATTGTTTTATATTTCTCTACACTTAGTATTAGGTGCTATAATATAAATTATATTAAGTTGTATTTATTATATTAAGTTGCATTTCCTATTTAAATTTACCTAAAAGCTGACTCTAGGAATAAAGTACGCCTCCCATCTCAGACCCTAGCAGCCTTACTCTAAAGTTTCCTCCAAGACTCCTTGTCCTGGGTCAGGCTGGTTCCATGACCATGAAAAAGTAATACTAGAAAACAAAACATCCCCAAAATAAAAGCAATGTGCACTTTAGAACAGCTGGAAGGTAAACCATTACTCTGTCTGTTGTGACCCTCCCCAAATCTTAAGACTGGAGTAGAGGTCAGTATTGTTCATCACATAACATACAAATGTATGTGGTGGAACTACTAACTAGAAGTTTCTCCCAAGAAGAAGGCATTGTCTTCAATATTCCTGATCCATCGGTGACTCCAGGTGACTGTTGTTTGGGGGCTATCCTCTTCTCTTTTCCTTAGTTTGATTTTCTATTGTTATCTGCTAATGGCCTTTTTTTAAAAAAAAAATAAACTTTTGTATGCTATAGCCCTACTAAACTCACTCATTTGAAATGGAGTATATGAATATTGTAGGTCATTTTTTCTAAATGCAATGGGTGGTTCCTTGTTTACTCAATTCAATGTGGACTCTTTTTTTAGCTCTTCTTTGTTCATACATTCCTTTCATAAAATATATTCATTCCAGAGTTTTTCATGATTTAGTCTGTCCTTTTTATATCTTCATTTTACCTTTTAGTGTCTTTTGCAATGATGACTTAGTGATCATGAACTGCCTTAGTTTATGCTTGTCTTGAAACATTCTTATTTCTCTATCAACTCTAAAATACAATTTTACTGACTATATTAATCTCCACTGGCATGTATTTACTTTTAAGGCTAAAAATGATATGTTATAGGTTGCTTTCCTGCCATTTAAGGTTGCAGATTAGACATCTGATGTGAGTTTCATTTTTTAAACATTGTATACAAGCTAGTAATTTTCCTTTGCAGTTTATCATATCATTTGTCTTTCATTTTGGATGTCTTGACTATATTTTCTGGAGAGGTTCTCTGATCATGTCTTTGTAGGACTCAATGTTCCTTGAGTGTTTTTGTTGATTTATTTCTCTCTAAATGAGGAAATTTATAGTATAACTTCATTGAATGAATCATTCTCTTAATGTATTTCCCTGATCCTACTTCTATACATGAATTTTTAGATTTGACCATGTTGTAGCTGCCTTCACATTGCTGTGACAGAGTACTCAATCCAAAGTAGCTAATGGGAGGAAAAGGGTTTATTTTGGCTTACATACATGATGAGAAGATTCATGATGACAGAAAAAAATGGTAGAGTATAGGCTGGACATCCCAGGCTTGCCATAGCAGATGTAAAACAGCAGCAGGAGAGTACGCTGAACTAGTACTGGTGAACTGGGGGAAAAGAAACCTTGAGCTCCACACAGAGTGATATACCACTGCTAACAAGTCACCACCTATAAAATTGCTACCACCAGGGTACCAAGCATTCAAACATGTTCATTTATGGAGGTCATCTGAGTAAATCCAACACAGGTCACTTTATTTTCTCACCTAATTATTGCATGCTGTTATCTTGTTCTTATTTTTCTTTTTGATGATGGAATGCAGTATTTAGCCAACCTTGTCCTCATCACTCATATCCTTTCTTTTGTTTGGTCAAATATATTGATAAAGCTTTCTACTGAGTATTTTCTTTGATTCATTGAGTTTTAAATTTGCAAGATGTTTGATTTAGTTTTTCAAAATATCAATTATCCTCCTAATTTTTTTTTCTTCAAGGTTGTTGACTTTTTCATCCACTTTGGTGACTGTTTGCTTATGACATTAACTTTTCTTGTTGTCCTATACCAAATAAATCTATAGCATTAAATTATTGTTTGTTCATTTTTTTATTCCCTGTAGTGTCTGGAGAATATTTCTCAGGGGAAAAGGCAGGTGAGAGAAACAAAAACAGATCATTCAATATTACCCTATGGCTTACACACACACACTTATGCACAAAGATTCAAAAGCAAATGAAGCCAAATAGGAAAAAATGGAATCATTAAAACATGAAATGAAATTTATATTTTGGATAGATTTTATATCAACAATATTAAATTACTTTGAAACAAGCCAGAGAACATTCTAATTTTTGACTTTGCTATATTGAAATGCTTAGAAAATGAATTTAGGTATATATAGAGCAAACCAGAAAAAAATCATTTTATAGATACAAAGGGTTAAAACTCTTGCTTTATAAAGACATGCAAATCTTTAAGAGAGCTCTGTAATATAAACAGAAATTTAAGGAATGTTAGAAAATGAAAGTTCACATTGAATAAAATTAATTTATTGTCAGATACTTAAATTAATTAGTAATTGAGAAAAAACTCCAAGTTAAATGAATATATAATTCCCTTTTAAAGCAGAAAGGCAAATATATTAATAAATTATGAATATTATGTTCATGCAATAGATATTTATTTTCTCACAGTTCTGGAGATAAAAATGATGAAATCAAGTTTTCCCTAGGGTTAATTTTTTTTTTCACATGTCTTTTTCTTTAGCTTGCCAATGCTCTTACTGCTATGCCATTACATGGCTATTTTCCTATCTATCCCTGCTGTCTAGTTATTCCTATCAGATTCAGATACTACCCTTACAATTCCATTTATTACCACCCTAGAGAGATTATTCCCAAACACAGTTATGTTGGCAAACTGAAATTGCCACCTGAAGTGGGACAAAATGTTTGTTAACCATACATGTGATAAAGAACCATTATCCAAGCCTGGCGTGGTGGCGCACGCCTTTGATCCCAGCACTTGGGAGGCAGAGGTAGGAGGATTGCTGTGAGTTCAAGGCCACCCTGAGACTACAGAGTGTATTCCAGGTTAGCCTGGGCTAGAGTGAGACCCTACATTGAAAAAAAAAAAAAGAAACAAAATCATTATCCAATTAAACCCATGCAAAATGAAGGCTAATAAATTTTAAGTGAACACAATAGGAATCTCTTTAATGAATATACACAAATGACCAATAGGTACATGAAAAAACAACATGCTCAACATCACTCATCATTAGGAAAATGCTGATCAAAAGAAAATGAGCCATCTTCCTATATCAATTCCAACAACAAAGATACAACAAAAATTGGAATGTGCAATATTGATGGGGGTATGTGAAGTGAAAGAGCAATTGCAAGAAACACTATGAATGTTCCTCACAAACCTAGACATGCTATATGATCCCAGAATCCCTCTGGTGCATATATATTCACCAAGAAATTAAATCAGATTTAAATACTTATCTCCACAATTATTGCATTATTCATAGTTCCCAAACTTGGAAACTACCCCTTCCCTCATGGAAATAAAGGCAAGCATGTGAGAAAACTTTGGGAAGTGATGATGACATACATTGTGGTTATACCTTTATATATTTAAATTATTTTCAAAATCATCATGTTGGAAATGTTAAATGCATCCAGGTATTGAATGTCAATTATATTTACAAAAATGCCTACACAATTAGTACTTATGCCTCTTGTGTCTTTGACATTGAAGAGTGTGTGTGTGTGTGTGTGTGTGTGTGTGTGTGTGTGTGCGTGTCTTCTTTGAGAATGACATAGTCCTAAGAAATAGCATTGTTCTTTGATGTCATGTACTGAAAGGCAGCCTTAAGTCCAATGTCTATTTCTACAGCACCGCAAGGACTCTACATTTCTGACAGTATGTAGAGTTATCCTTGGTTTAGGACATAGTGGCTATTATTTCTAGCTGTGGCATGAATATATACAGTTTGGTGTGAGACACTTGTTTTTGTGTCATGCACAGTAATAGTGAGCCTACTCACTCTTCGCCTACACTGTGGATTTCACCTGTGAATATTAGTCCATATCTTTTATTCCTGTAACATACTTGACTATGTACTTTATAAAGAAAAAATGATTTAATGTCCAAGATCCAACATCTCCATCTGTTTTGCTTTTGTCAAATGCCCCTTTGGCTGAATCATGAAATAACACAGAAATTAATGGGGAAGGAATGTTTTTCATGTAGCAGGGGCATGCTTACATTGTGATCTTGCTTAATAACAATCCATTTTCTAAAGAACTGAGTTCATGCTGCTACTACAGGATTGCAACCATAGTTGACCTAAGTGATCCCAAATAGCACTTTCTCTTTCCTACCATCTTTCGGTACTATTACACAGGAACTTTTCATTGGCTTGCTCAAATGGTATCTAAACCACCACACTACCCCACTTGGCTTTTAACTGCTATGTTGTTATCAGTGTTCTAAGCTTTGCCGCATCTAGTACCTGTCTATAACTTTTACAAAAAGTAAAATAGAAAAGCATTCATTTTTAAATTCCTTGTTTGCCAGTGGGTGTTCAGTGTATGTGTGTGGTATGGTGTGTGTGTGGGAGGGGTGTATTTTGTGGTGTGATGTGATGGGTGTGACCCATGTACAAGTATGAAGAAGACAGGGGAGAACTTCAGGTGGATTTCTTTTATTGCTCATATGTGCATATCTTTAGTAAGATGTCTCTGCTTCAACCCAGAACTGTTATTTGTCAATGAGCTCCAGAGGTTCTCTGGTCTGTGTACATGCCACACACACAGAGGACAATGTTACATATGTGTGTGGCTAAGTCCAGCATTTTAGGTGGATCCTGGGTTGTTGAACTTGGTAGTCTGTAGCCTGTAAGCCATCATGGTTAAGCAACAAGTGCTTTTAAATGCTGAATCATCTCCCCAGCCCAAGAAAAAAATCATTCATTGAAACTTCTGAGAGCCAGGCATGGTGTTGCATGCTTTTTATATTACCACCTGAGAAATGGAAGGAAGAGGACTGGAGTTCAAGGTCAGCCTCACCTATATAGTGATAGTGAGTTTTCATGCAATCTGAGATGCTATCTCAAAAAGCCAAAATAATATACAAGACAAGCAAAATGAAACTTGTTCATGCCATGGGATGAATATATGCTATCAAAGGTGGAAATATTTTTCTGTGTTGTAAGTCATTGCCACTGCACAAAAAGCATAAAATGGATGCACAGTTATTTGAAACACATAAAAATTAATTCACTCTTCATCTAAGGTGCTACATGGGCGACTGGGGGAAAATGACCAATATCTGTCTAAGCAACTCATGGTCTAACCTATTTAGCAGCAAATAACTTGTTGTGTTGCCCACACAAGTGCAGTAGTGGCACACAGCCATGGTGGGGAACCAACGGCTCTCAATTTGGCTAACTGATCCCCTCATTGGTATGGGACCCATAGGTGGAGCTGGGAAACAAGTCAGAACCATATCCAAACATAAGCCCACTCTCCAATATCAAGCTACCATCAACTGTGGGCTACAAAAGGGCCTACACCTATTAAATTCTCTATTTAAAAAAGTAAGGGTTATCTCATTTGTCCTGATGCTAACTTACTCTCCGTTGGAGAATCTGCTTCTCTTTTTCAGATAGATGTAGATCCTAAGGAAAGAGCAACCCCATCATACCTCAAAAGGGCCCCGGCGGAAACTAAGAAAAATTGGCGAAACAAGCAAGGGTGCTGGATACCAGCACAAAGGGGAAGGAGAGCAACACAGAGAAAAATCAACTCCTACCAAATCAGTAAGCCAGAGCCTCAGAGGCTCCCAACACCTCATCACTGAAGCAGACCAAAAATGAGCCCAACATGGCTCAGGGAAATTTTGCGGAAGAGGGGGCGGAAAGAATGTCAGAGCCACATGTTGGGTCATGATACGCAGAGACATTTCTCCTACCCATAACTGTGGGCTAACTCCACAATGCATGACCCATATGCCTCAACAAGGAGGGGCCAAGTGGAGGGGGTAGGTCACGGATGAGCCTAATAATGGTACCAAACTGACTGTATTTGCTGAATACAAAACTAACTAATAAAGAAAAAAAAGAGAAAAAAAATTCACTCTGAATTTCCCATGGAACTAAGTTTATAAGTAAGTCTCTTGTGCTCCCAGATCTCTGCCTTTTCAAGTGAATCTCGCTAATCAATAGCCTAGTAGAGGTGTCAGAGTGTTAAAGAAAGTAATACACCATCCAGGAAGGACAAGGAGCAGAAAGACTTTCTGCCTCTATGTCAGGATCTTTTTGTAAAATTGTAGATGAATTCGTGTTAACTTTCCTGGTTTCCTGTTCTATGCCAAACTATTGTCATGTATAAAAGAAATTTAAAAAAGAAAAGCTTAGGTGAACATTGCTAGTGATTAGCCTTTGGAGCTTGTGGTTCGAGTTTCAAAAGAACTCTACACCCCTTCATTACTCACTTTCATCTGAAAAGCAAGGCAAGAATTATTGCCTTCTTTGAAAGAAAGAAAACCAAGAGGTCAAGCAGTTTCTTGCAGTCCCCACAATGAGAAAATGATGGAAAGAGTTAACAATTGGTAGTCATACCTTCTGATTTCCAATTTATATTTAGACATTGTTGTTTTCCAATTTTCAGGTAACAAAATGACAGTGATGAAAACTCTGCTGAGCCATATCATTATGTCTATCACCTAAGGAACATAGGAACGTTTTATTTTGTAAATTAGAGCTAGGACCCACAGAGAGTTAGGGGTATAGAAAATGCTTTCAGCTAAGAAAAGGAGCTTCCATATTACTTGATGGGCTACAAGAGTGCTTTAGAAAGCAGAGAAGGCTCAAACCAAACAGGGCCAAACACTATCTAGGGAAGCAAGTAGGCAGGATGGTACTCAAGAACTATTTCCCGTGACAGGTGCTGTTCTTCTGCAGGATGAAACATAAAATGGGACAATTGTACAAAAAAAAAGGCACAGAGGTGTGATTTCAACTTTAACCAAAAGACCTCTTTGCTCATCACTATGAGAGTATTCCTTGAGCCTCCCCAGAAACCTTGATAAAAAAGCTAACAGAAAAATAACTAAGAAGAAGAAAAATAGATTCTGAGGGCACATTCAATATGGAACAAATCTATCATAATTGCTTAACACTGACTTAGCAAATGCTAAGAAAGACTGGAATATTTTTCATGAGCTCATTTCAATATAGTCCCATTTCATTTAATAGTCTCTCTAATGTGAAACAAATACTTCCTATTCTTGAGCCAGCTTGTGTCAAGTGGCACATAGTAAGCACTTATACATTTTTCTGAGGTAAAAGAATGTCTGTAATATTTTGTGAATTTATTTATTTTTGTTGTTTCCAAGTGAACTACATCCTCTGGTTAATGATATTAATTAATAATCCTTGATACTTTTCCTGCATCCAACATTCAGAATGTGGGAGAGAATGTCATTACTAAAATATAGGTAAACAAATATATAAGGTCTTGGATAAGTAAATACCAAAGAGTGGGCTGGGAATGTAGATCAATGATAGAATGATTCCCTAACATACTTAAAGCCCTAGGTTTAATCCCTGGTACCAAAAATTATCCTGAATGTACTAATTAAAAAAAAAGCTTCAGTTATAAAGAGTATGCTAAGCATGATGGCATTTCCATGTTTAACAACATTTGATCATGGGAAGAATACTTTCAATAGTACATGTACATAACTCAAATGAGATTCTGAGACTCTTGACCATTTTACTGCCTATTCTTAGTGAGTTTATTACTCTCTAAGTCAGTTTTTGATATTGTTTCTCCTACCTTGAAATGTCTTAAAATGCTGAACTAATGTTCTGACATATTTTTGAAAAAAATACAAGCCAATAGATGAAAACCATCTTTTCACCCCATCAGTAAACTTATTCCATCCTGCACTGTCTATGAAAGAAGTAACACCTCTAGGTCCAACTTCAACTCCTGGGCACTGGATTCTATCTATTCCATCTCTCTTTATTTTCTTTCTCTCTCAGTCCTCTCTCTATCCTTTCATCCCTGTTCTCTTCACATATATTGCAAATTTCTTCTATTTTATGATTACCATCAGCAACATGTAGTCCCCCTTTTTCTATCTAATTTCACCATGTTTCTTTTGAATAGTTGTCTAAATCTTTCAACTTCAAATTCTTTACCTCACAGTATGTCTACAGTATGGAACCTCATGGCTCATACCTCTTCTATGCATTGATTCTACCAAGTTCAGTGGTCATTTTTCTGTTTGTGGCATTTTTTTCTTGTCAACATTTGACAATCTTAACTTTTCATTTGAAATATATTCTTTATGAGTCCTCGGATATTTCAGTCTCCTTCGTGCATTCTTTCAATATTTTTCCTCATGTTGCCAAAGTCAAGATAATTGAGTTCCCTCCTCCCCTGCCTAGTACTTCAGTCTCTATCCTCATCCATCCCAAAACTTTAAATAAAGCCTGTCAGACAGTGACTTTGCATACATTATTACTCACCATTATTTTTTACCTAAATAATTTCAAAATTTTGTTCATTACTCATTTTTCCACTCAAACACTAAGCCAAAGCATCTATTTGTCTCCTGATGATTTTCAAACTTCCAATTCATATGTATCTTCAACACAAGTCACCAGCAAAACAACTCAATATTCCCTAAACATGTTTACCTACTAGTATTCGCTATTTCATCCACTGTATATTATTGTATTCTCAGATGTATTGGTCCCAAATAAAAATAGTTCTTTGTCTTCCTTCATACTTTGTTTACCCTACTCACATATATTGAATTAATGATTCACTTGTGTTCTCTCTGATCATACAGCATCTTTAGAATCATTCAAATTTATATTGTCATGACTCAATGTATCTGTGGTCCCCTATAGTCCCAACACCATCTTTTATATTTTATTTATTTACTAATGACAGAGAGAGAGAGAGAGAGAGAGAGAATGGGCATGTCAGGGTCTCTAACCACTGCAAACAAACTGCAGATGCATGAGCCACCTTGTGCATCTGGCACATGTGTGTACTGGGAAATAGACCCAGGTCCTTAGGCATCTCAGGCAAGTGCTAAGACATTTTTCCAGCCCTGGAATCACTGTTATTTCTAGCTTGGACTGCTGTAATGAACTGATTAGTGACTGATAAAATGATTCTAGGTGCAAATTCTCTGTATTTTTGTATAACGGCCCATAGACAATTATGAGGCCTATAGTCAGTAAATCCATGGTGAAGCTGTTCTCACCTCTCAGATTTTGCCTCTTAGTCTACAAACTGTAATTTCTATGTGCAGTTGTACTCAAAGACTCATGCTTCACACTAGTTCCCGCAGGCTGTCTGTGCTTTTCGGCATATCCATTTCCCTACCTCTCCTTGTGTAGGTGACTTCAGGTTCTTCTACCAATAATACTAGGAGCTACTTATCTATAGAAAAAGGATAAACTCTGAATTTCCACTCAAAGTCCTTCTTCATCCTCTCTTTGTCCATATGGCAACAGGAACTTTGTCTCTTAATCCCTCTGCCTCTGTCTTTCTTCTCTACATGAAGCAGTATAGCCAGCATTTCTATACTGATTAACTTGTACATCAACCCAGTATCTATCTACTTGGGGGTAACTAAACAGGGAAAAGAGAGCTCTTCCTCTGATATAAGGTTTGCAGTAACTATAGTAGCAAGTGATTAAAAACTGGATTTCTTATTTCACAATGTCTTCTTGATTTAATCAATTCCTCCAACACCTGGCAATTATGTAGATACATGAAGAAAGTATAAGAGATGAAATAATTTGTAAATGAAGAAAATGCTTATAAGTGGTGCACTACTCTGTTGTAAAGGTTGCAACACACAAAACTGAAACACAGATAATAATGAAATATTAGTTAATTGAAGATACATAGATCAGTGGAACAGAGTGAAGTATTTTGAATAGATCCACTGAAATATACAAATTGATTTTCTACAAAAGAAAATCCTTTCACTGGACAAGAAATGTTTTCCAAAATTCTTGGAAAAGGTAGACACTTACATAAAATAATTAGTCAAAGTTGATATAAAATTAACAACTCTAAATATACAATAGTAATATTTTTGTGATATGACCTCATATTCTTGGAAAGAAGATACATCTATGTGTGTCATTCTCCAAGGGTGATTAAAGTTGCAGAGATGATGGAGAACTGAAAGTTGAACTGTTGCCGATCCATAGGAAAATTATCTTGGATTATGTTAGTCCTCTAAATAGCCATTTATTGCTCACCTCTGTGGGTGGCCTACATCTTGGTGAATATTAGGTATATACTTTTTGGAATGTACAAATATACCCCTATCTTGCAGCAACCCAAAAGCTGAGAATGTCATCCAGTAGCTTTTCAGGCCTATAGCACTTTGTTAGCATAAAACCACAAGTACAATCCTTTAATGAAATAAAATGCTAAATTGTATTTCATTGCTTTTTGAAAAATTGAGATGATTTAAAGAAAATTTAAAAAGAAAACTACAGAAATTATGCCATGTAGATTGTAAAAGGCACATACCATGAATGTGCAAGGAAGTCACTGAATTCACCAGTAAAAAATAAAAACAATGGAAAAATATTTTAAAGGATAATTAACCAAAGAAGAAAAATGGCTAATGTATAAGCACATAACATTAGTAATTACTTGCATGCAAATTAAAATCAGAGTGAAATTGCTCTCTACATAAATAGAAGTGTCTAAATTCAAGAACTGTGACAATGCTGAATGCTAGTTAGAGTGTGGAGAATCTGGCATTTCATTCATTACTGAGGGGAATGTAAACTGGCAGAGCCATCCAGAAATACATTTTTACACCTTCTATGAAGTTCAGTATGCACTTATCACATAACCCAGGTATTGCACTGCATGATTGTTTCCTTAGTAAATGAAAATTCGAGTGTGACAGCCCTGTCATGCTTTGACAACTTCAGAGTGACTGTCATAAGCAGCACAGGACACACATAATATTGGACCCATCACCATTTCCTCATCGATGATAGAGACTTGCGTGAAACCTTCATCCCTCCCTGAGGAGTTATAAGCAGTTAATGGTGCCTATGGGAGTGGAAAATATTTTCCACTGTATTACAGGCACTGGTAGCAACCGCATGCTCTGGTAAATAATCCCCCAGCATTACTCATGCAGACAACTCTATATAACCTCAGTGAATCACACCCACACACAAGAAAACATAGAAAACTAATTGGGAAGAAGAAGTTCAGAAGAAGAATAATGGGAAAGGGAATCATGAAAGGTGATGGGAGGGGATAATGGACACACTGCATTTCATGTATAGAATTGTTAATAAATGAAAATTCAAATAAATTTAAAAATGTGTTAGTACAAATTCCTCTGCACAAATACTTATATCATCTTAATTTATTATTTCTCCACAAATAAAATAACACAAAGAAACTGTAATGAGCAAATGAATAAATGAACTATAGTAAATTCATGTTGTGAAATAGAATACAGCAAAAATAAACTAAAGAAAACATAAAATAGGTTCATGAATATAGTTATCATTCATAAAATAATGAGGAGTGAATGAATTCAGTCTCAAAAGAATATATGCATGTGATTCCAACTCTAAACCTTCTTAAACCAAAGCTATAGTTATCAAGAACAGATTAATTGTTGTCAGAAGTTATATGTAAATGAGAACAATAATAACAAAGATGAGGACAAGGATATATATTCATAGCACTGTAGAACAAAATATAATTTACTGTACATCAATTTTAAAATAAAAATATTAAGTGATTAATTTGTGTTCTTTATTTAACATGTTCATTAAACTCACTATTAATAATTATATGTGGTAGTTTGAATAGATGGCCCCCAATATATTCAGTGTTTTTAAATATTTTTATATTTATTTATTTGACAGAGAAAGAGACAGAGAGAAGAGAGAATGGGCATGCCAGGGCCTCCAAGCCACTGCACACAAACTCCAGATGCATACTCCCCCTTGTGCATCTTCCTAAAGTGGGTCCTGGGGCATCAAACCTAGGTCCTTTGGCTTTGCAGGCAAATGCCTTAACTGGTAAGCCATTGCTCCAGCCCATATTCAGTATTTTATTAGTTTGTAGCTTGCATCTGCACCACCTGGCTGGAGGTGGTGTCACTGGGTGGATCTTAAGGTGTGGTTGTGGGTTTGACATTGCAATCTAAAGATATGCACAGTTATGGAGATATGACGTGGTGGTTCTCTCCTAAGGATCTGTGTCATTCACTTAGGTGTTCTGAATGTGAGGTAACCCCAGCTGATGGCAATTTAGTAATTAAAGCCTCTGGTATGCAGTGTATCATTGGTGGGTGGTCTTATGGATGCTGTAGCCAGTTTCCTCTTGCCAGTGTTTGGCAAAATCTCCTGTTGCTATGGTCCATCTGATGCTCGTCAGGAGGTGATGTCCACCCTCTACTCCTGCTATTGATTTCCCCTGCCATTGTGGAGGTTCCCCTCTAGTCTGTAAGCCAAAATAAACCTTTTTTTTATCCCCAGAAACTGCTCTTGGTTGGGTGTTTTCTGCCAGTAATGTGAACCTGACTGCTACACCCTCTAAAACTAGTACTGAGAAATTTCAGCTTATATATTTGAAACCAGTTTTAATCTGTAGTTCTTTTGTTTCTTCTATCTTTTTCTGACTCCACACAATCATTTTAATGAAAATGTCCTTTTTTAATTAAGTGGAAGTAAACCATCTTTTGGTTTTCTTCTAAACTAAGGGGTGTTCTAAACTAAGGCTGACATTTAATAATTGTACTGTTTCTGCATTTGCACTGAATTAACATTCATAAGTGACTTAAAGCTAATTATTAAATGAACATTTACTGAGAACCTGCTACCTTGTCAGTGATTTTATTCACTGTTCAACATACAAAGATGAACAAGGTGTGGTTTCTGTCCATAGAAACATGATAGTCTCATAGAAGACATGAAAAATGGTGATAGAAACAGAAACCACATCAAATAAGCTATTCTTGGAGTATAATTTTGTCACCAAGGAAGAAAATATTACCTACATTGAAGCTAAAAGGTCACTGGTGAGTGTACCTATTAAATGTTTCTTGATGGAGTGTCTGTCATGTCCAAATAATTTTCTCATATGCTGCATCTCACCAAGTGTAGGAGTTTTAAAGTGAATACTTCTAAAGCTAATTAAAACTAGAGAAGATTTGCCACAAAAGCCCAATAGGTTGAGCAAGTAAGAATAAAAAGTCAAGGTAGGACATGACATGTACTGTTAGTTTTGCACTCTGACTCATTCAATTTTGTGGGAATTGTGGTACACATGAATAAGAGTGCAGTTTAGATTTCATTTAGAAAATCATGTTCCTGAGAGAACTTAATCTACTGATATAAAATTGGCATAGTTTATTGTAATACACCTAAAACTCTGTATTATATTCCAGAAACTATGCTTGATTCCATAGACATGATGAATCCGATGATAAACTATCCTTCAGATGGTTCCAAATATATTGAAGGAAGTTAGACACTGTGGTAGTTTGAATGTGTGGACCCACAGACCCAGGCTTCAAACTTGAGTCTTCAGTAGGCAGAACCCTATTGCAGAAGAGGTAAGTCACTGTGGGTAGATCACGAGTGCAGACCTAAGGTGTAAAGACAACAGTTGGAGGTCTGGCTGTTTTGTGTTGCTAGCTGTTGGTGGTGTCCCTTTACTTGGACCTATGGAAATGAGTCAGTTTATTAAGGTATTGATGGTGTTTCCTTGGAATTTGTAAGCCTGGAATAATCCCCTTTCTCCTATAAGCTGCTTTTGGTTGGAAGTTTGTCCAGCAATGTGATGCTGACTGCAACAGCAATTTGGTACCTGAGAAATGGGGTTGTTATTTCAATTAAACTGACTATGTGGGTCTTGGTATATTGGAATATATTTGCTGGAGGAATGTGGATTGACTTGGTATTTTGGACTGCAGAAGCCTTACAGATTGTAAAGCAAAGTTTTATGGGCTTCTGGTGAGAATTTGAAAATACTAAATGTATAGAGAATTGTGGACTGTGAAAGGTAGGCTTATTAACTTCAAAGGGGAAGGTAGACAGCAGACAGGTTTGGGGTACTGAGAAAGGATGAATTTAAAAGTAATGGACTAGTGTGCTTGGCAGAAGGTATAGAACTGAAAGATGTACAATTTGAAAATTCCAGGAAAGATTGAAGTTAAAGTTTCTGGCACAGAGACTGGGTTTAGTTTACTATAGCTGAAATTGTAAATTGGCTTATCACCACTAAGTGTGGGGCAACTAATTTGCATTTGAACAAAAAACGCTAGAACATGATATACCCCTAGGAAAGGCTCATTGTGTTGGAATGCAAGTTCTTCTGGAAGGATATTACTTAAAGGAAGAATTCTGAAGAAATAATCTGTTCTTCATGATACAGGTTTATTCCCTACCTAGATATACATAATTGACTGTGCACACTTGGTAATGGTTTTGAAAGCATGAAAAAATACAAGAAAGCAAATTATGACATGCACATAGTTCCAGGAGCCATATGAGCTGCCATGTGAAGCATGGTGTGGCCCTTGTGCAGAATATGATCATTGGGTAACATTTCAGGAACCTTGGCTGATAAGTAGAATGGAAAACGGGTTTGAAATAAACCCTGCATGTTTCCATTGTCAAATACGGTGATTATACAAAGTTAGGATGATAGACCATTGTTTGAATCAGTGACCTGAAAATAGTTAGGATATACCACAACTGTGAAACAGGTATCATGGAGTGATATTGGCTCAAGAAGAAAGATATCCCTGGGCCATTCAGCCCACCTGGAGGGATAGAATTAGAAAATCCAGAGACTATTGCCACTGGTTATGGATAGCAGATGTTTGATGTTTACCTGATGGTTATTAATTTGCTTTGGTCCATTCTCTTCTTGATTTGCCTTTTTTACAATGGGAATGTTTATTCTGTGTAATTGTATGTTGGGAGTATGTAATTTGTTTTGATTTTACAAGACTCACACTTAAGAAGGCAGTCTAAATTCCAGATGAGACTCGGGACTTAGGAACATTCTTTTAAAAAATTTTGACAATATCTATACTTACAGACAATAAACCACGATAATCCCTTCCCCTCCCATACTTTCCCCTTCACACCTGCACTCTTCATCATATCCCCTCCCTCTAACCATTAGTCTTTCTTCTATTTTAATATCTTCATCTTCTTCTCCTATTATGAGGGTCTAGTGAAGGTATTGCTAGGCACTGCAAGGTCATGGATACCAAGGCAAATTTCTGTCTGGTCAGTTGCATTGAAAGGAGTGGTACCCTTCCTTTGGATCTTACATTCTTTCTGCCACCTCTTCTGCAATAGACCCTGAGCCATGGAAGGTGTGATAGAGATGGTCCAGTACTAGACACTCCTCTGTCACTTCTTCTGAGCACAATGTTGCCTTTTGGGTCATTCCAGTGGTAACTGCCATCTGAAATGAGAAGCTTCTGTAACCAAAAGTGAGAGTAGCAAAAATATATGAATATGAACATTAGGTATAGTGCTTTTAGGGCAGTTTGGTGAAAATAATATGTGAATTTAGCCAGACAAGAGTATGCTTTACACCCGTAAGAGTCATGACCTCCCCTGCAATAGGCTTTTGAATAGGTGTTTTGTACTTGGAACGTATTACCTCCCAGAGAATGGGCCTCCAGTCCAATTAGAGACCAGTTGGTTTCCCCCACATCACACATGCCACTACTATACCCGCTTGGTCATTTGGCCTGTCTGGGAAAACTTGAGGCTTCCAGTGTCCACTGTTTTCACTGCTGAAGATTTCTGTCTCCCATAGGGCTGCATGCAGTGCAGATTTTTCCACCTTACAGTTGACTGATCTACAGGGAGAAGGTTTTCCTTTCAGCATCAGCTTGATTTCTCAGAGGCATATATATTCTTAAAGTATGTCCTTATGGTTTTGTGAATTTCTTTTGTGTCTGTTGTAATAGTGCCTTTTTCATCTCTAATTTTATTAATTTTTGTTTCTTCTCTCTTCTGATCAAATTTGCTAAGGGTTTATCAATCTTGTTATCCTTTCAAAGAACCAACTCTTTGTTTCGTTGATTCTTTGAATGTTTTTTGTTTCTATTTCATTAATTTCTGCCCTAAACTTTATCATCTCTTCCTGTCTACTGATTTTTGGTTTGCCTTGTTCTTCTTTTTCCAAGGCCCTAAGGTGAAGACGTAAATTGTTTACTTGTGAACTCCTGAGCTTCTTAATATAGTCTGGCACTTAAAGCTGTAAATTTTCCACATAGGACTGCCTTCATTGTGTCCCAAGGGTTTTGGTAAGTTGTATTATCATTATCAATTTATTCTATGAATTTATTGATTTCCTTTTTGATTTCTTCAATGATCCATTCATCATTCAATATTTCGGTGTTTAGTTTCCATGAATTGTTGTATGCTCTATAGTTTTTGTTGTTGCTGATTTATAGTTTAATCCCATTGTGGTCAGATAGAGGAGAAGGGATTATTTCAATTTTCCTGTATTTGTTAAGATTTGCTTTTTGTCCTAATATATGTTCTACTTTGGAAAATGTTTCATGTGCTGCTGAGAAAAATGTATATTCTGCAGCACTTGGATGGAAATTTCTGTAGATATCTATTAGGTCCATTTGTTACATGACATCATTTAATCTAGATGTCTCTCTCTTTTTTTGTTGTTGTTGTTTTGTTTCTGTTTTCCTGGATGATCAGTCAATTGATGATAGTGGGGTATTGAAGTCTCCCACCACAACTGTGTTTGGTGTTATCTGTGACCTTACATCTAATAGTGTTTGTTTGATGAAACTGACAGCCCCCATATTAGGTGCCTATATGTTTAAAACTGTAATGTCCTCCTGTTGAAGTGTTCCTTTTTTCAATATAAAGTGGCCTTCTTTATCTTTCCTTACTAATGTTGGTTTGAAGTCTATCCTGTCATATATTAGGATAGCAACCTATGCTTGTTTCTTTGGCCCATTTGCTTGAAATACTGTTTTCCATCATTGCACCCTAAGACAGTGTCTATCTTTTATTGAGAATCAATTTCCTGGATGCAAAAAACAGCAGGATCCTGCCTTTTAATCCAGTTTGCAACCCTGTATCTTTTGGTTGGGGCATTGAATCCATTTATATTAAGAGTTATTATTGAAACTTATGTGTTTATTTTTACCATTATTCTTGTTTTGTAGTGTTTCCTGTTTCCCTTTACTCTCTTGTTTTAACTGTTATTTGAGTATTGTTTATTCTTCCCTTTTTCCTGTTGTGTATGCTTTACTTTCTCTTCAGCATGAAGGATTCCTTTAAGTATTTTCTGTAGAGCTGGCTTAGTTGTCATAAATTCCTTTAGCCTGCTTTTGTTGTGGAATGTCCTTATTTCTCCTTCAGTTTGGATAGATAGCTTTGCAGGATAAAGTATTCTTGGTTGACAGTTATCTTTCAGAACTTGGAATATACCATTCTAAACCCTTCTGGATTTTAAAGTTTGTGTTGAGTAATCTGCTGTGATACTGATGGACTTGCCTTTATAGGTGAGTTGATTTTTTTGTCTAGCTGCTTTCAATACATTTTCTTTGGTTTGCATGTTTAGTAGTTTATTTATAACACAGCAAGGAGAGGTTCATTCCAGGTTTTACATGTTTGATGTCCTAAAAGCTTTTTGTATCAGCAGTGACATTTCTTTCACAACTTGGGGAAAACTTTCTTCTATGATTTTGTTGAAATCACCTACTAAGCCTCTGTATTGAAATTTTTCTCCTTCTAGTATACCCTGGATTCTTATGTTTGATCTTTTTATAGTGTCTTGCGTATCTTGAAATTCCCATTCATATCTTCCTATTAGCTTGTCTTGCTCTTTGTTGGACTGTATTATATCTGCCACCTGGTCTTCTAGTTTAGATATTCTGTTCTCTCCTTCATCCATTCTACTGGTGAGACTTTCCACGTTTTATTTATTTTTTTTTGACTGACTGTATTTTTCATTGCTAGAATTTCTGCCTTGTTTTTCTTCACTATTTCAATTTCCTTACTCATGTCTTATAATGACCTCCTTATATCATTAAGCTGGTTTCCTGTGTTCTCTTGGAATTCCCTCAGGAGTTTGTTTTCTTCTTTGATTCCTTTGATTTCTACTTTGGTTTCTTTGAATATAGATAAAATCTTTTTTTTTTTTTGAAATCTTTGTCAGGCATTTCATCTAAAACAAGTCCTATTGGGGGCCCTTTCTGATGGATTTATAATTTTTTGAGGGATTGCATTGTATTGATTCAATAATGACAGAAGTAAAAGACAAAGGCCCTAAGAGTCTGAAAACATTAAAGGCAACAATAGTCAACCTAAAATACAATTTAGTTGAGAATGGTAAATCCAACCAAAAATATGTAACCCATAACTTGTCCTTACATAAAGAGAGAGATTAGCAAGCACTTCCAGTGCAGGCCTACATACCTGCTTTTTTTGTCAGTTGGCCTTGTTACCTTTTGGGGTGGCTTCAAATCTCACCAATGCTGAGTTCCCACCTCGATCCCTCCATGTTGTGCTGTGAATCTGGTGCTCTGATCAGCTGTGCTGGATGCCCTGCTGCCAGCAGCTGAACACATTTTCTGGAGGGTTGTAGTTCTGTCAGTTGGGGGATGGGAGAGTGCAGGAAGTCTGGAGCTGTACTGGAACTGATCAGCTCATCCCACATATGTCTGGCTATCTTCCTTCCAGATTTCTTGACTTTATAAGGAGGCAGATGAGGTTTGAAAGCCCCCTTGTTTGATCTCTGCTCCTGCAGCTGGGTGCTGAGTGGGTGTGCAGGTCCTTCTGCTTGGGTCTGGGTCCATAAGCTCCTAGGTGAAATTCTGGCCTATTTCCTCATTTTTGATAGAACTTAGTGTCTCCTGCTTCTCCACTGTACTGGATAAATCTATAACCCTCCCTTTTCATATGAAGAGTGTATTTTTCTGTTTTGCTCAAATCCCTCCCTAGGCTGGATTAGTATGACTCCTATGCAGTGATATTACCCAGAAGTCAGGAACATACTTAAAGATGGTAAATCTTATGATGACAGATGTCAATGGACTGAATGAAGTTTGTATTTTGAGATGGCCATGAGTCTATGTGGGCCAGAGGTGGAATGTGGTAGTTTGAATGTATGGCTCCATAGACTCAGGCTTACAACTTGAGTCTCCAGTGGGCAGAAACCTACAGGGTAAGAGGTATATCCATGGGAGCAGATCTTAAATCCAGCCCTTAGGTATGTGGAGAGCAGTTGGAGGTCTGGCTATTTTGTGGTGCTGGCTGTTGGTAGCATCTCTCTGCTTGGGTTCATGGAAATGAGTCAGTTTGTTCGACCATTCATGGTGTTGCCCTGAAATTTGTAAGCTTGGAATAGACACATTTTTTTTCATATAAGCTGGTTTTGGTCATTTGTTTGTCCATAAGCTGGTTTTGGTCATTTGTTTGTCTATCAATGTGAAACTGAGTGCAACAGACACACAAAGAAGCTATATGTTTGACACACAGAGGTAGTATAGGAAAGTAGGGATAAATCTGCTGGAAACTGGAGAAAGGCAGTATACCCTATGAAAAATGTTATATCTAGGTACCATACTCACCTGTTTCTCATTTTATTTTCATTCTATTTCCTCTCCTGGATCTACCTTATAAATACTAATGCACTCTGGGGCTCAATCCTTTATTTGTCTTATCTTCAAACAGTGCCCTGTACAATTTCAGCCAGACTTCCTACAAATTATCACATCCATTACTGCATTTCTATTTTTCCATGAATTACTCATGCATGCATATCTAACTTCTGATTATGCTTCATTATTTTCTTACTTTATTTTTAGTTGACATACATAGATTGAAATATCATTCATTGTGGCATTTTCAAAAGCAGTTTACTTTAGTTGATTCTTGCTACTCTTCCTCTCTCTCTCATCAACTTCTCTCACTCATTTTCCCTCCTTCAAATATAACCACTTTTATTTACATGATGTATTTTTTTCCCTTTGCCCTTCCTTCGTAGTTCATAGTTTACTCAGGGTAAAGTTTGTAAAGATAAAATGATAATGCATTATTAAAACCTCAGCCATTTTTGTCTAAAATATATTTTCAGTGACTCACATAAAACCGGCATTTCCATAGTATTGATGGATGCAGTGGAAAACAAAAACAAATATGGACATTTTTGCATGGAGAGCCCCACACAGCTAAACTTCGGTACAAACAAACCCAAGAAAGTGCATTGTCTAATCTAAAAAGAAAATTAAGAGCTCATGTTTACAGATAGATTGCTTATTGAGAATCATAGTTCTAAGAACTTTCTATCCATTAAGCTATTTAATCCCAAAATCAATGAGATATGAGATAGATGCTATTTCATTTCTCCTTTACAGATGAGAAATCTTAGGCAAAAGATCATTCAATGTGTTGACCAAGTTCATGCAGAAATTAATTAACCTAGCTGTGCTGTAAATAAATCTCTTCTCTTTTCAAAATGTGAGCATATATGTGGCACACTTTACCTCTTCTGGGATGCTGGTTAATATTATCTTTATCAATAGTAGCAATCTGTATTGTTATTTTTATCTTTCCCTTTCATTTTACTTTGACCTCGCCATCTATCTTTCCATCCATTTCCCTTCCCTTTCCTTTCTCCTCCATCTTCTTCCACTTCTTTCTTTCCTCATCCTTTCTCCCCATTCTCCAAACAACCAGTCACAAGATCCTATAAAAGTGACCTTCCTCAGTGTTTCAAATTTTCATATTTCCTATCTTTAATGTTTTATGTCATCTGTCACAAATACCTTTTGCTAGGGCTGCTTTCAACTCAACTTTCATAAAATTATTATTGTAATATATCTTAAAGATCACTTTTTTGAGGCAGGGCTCATTCTAGCTCAGGCTGACCAGGAGCTCACCCTGTAGCCTATACTGGTTTCATGTTCATCATGATCCTCCCACCTCAGCCTCACAGGTGGCTGGTAATAAAAGTGTGTGCCACTGTACCCAGCTAATCTTTTTTTCCTAATAATCAGTTTTAAAGCTGTTTTATAATCTGAGCATCCACTGTAGAACCTTAGTAAGTACAGGGAGTCCTTCAGAATCAGGACTCTGACTTCAACCCCTGCATCATTTTCTCAGCTTCATTGTTATAGGCCATCCATTGACAATGGTAAACTAATTGCAATTACTTGTTGTATTTCTGTGTCTCCATATTTTATTCCATGCTTTCTTTCCATCCTCCCCAAGAATCCTTACTCCCATTTATCCAATTCATTTCTTTCCATATGTTCAGAAGTCATGCAAAACATTACTTTTTCTTCTGACAGTCTTTTCAATTTCCACAGTGTTTGACACTTTTCATTTGTATCTCATAGTTGCAAGTGCTCTCCTCAGCTATGCAATATAATTATATCTCATGATGCTCTATTGTCTTGCTCTAGACTAGGGAGCCTGGAATATGGTTTAATTCTCAGTCCTCAATATTCATGCTTCATAACACTCTCTATAATGTAATTTTAAATCCATCTGTATAATTATTTGATTAGTATTCATTACCCTATTATGATGTGAAGGGCATCCGTGATAGAATTATGCCTGTGTTTGTACCTCACTGTGTTCCTCATGCCAAATAAAATGTTTGAAATACAATAGAAGACATAATGAAAGCTGTGTTGAATATTAACTGCTTTCAAAGTAGAGCATTGATCACCAGGATCCTAGAAAGAGAAGAGGTCAACATACTCATCTTAAAGGAATATAAAACTGGGACCGATCACCTGCATGGCACTAGAACGAATATCTAAGTGGTTGTATTAGTTAATATAACCACTCATTGCTAGGGAGTAAATGAGTAAAGGAAGCAGCATGATGAAGAGGTTATTGTGGATTACAATTTTTTTATTGTTTTTTTGAGGTAGGGTCTCACTCTAGTCCAGGCTGACCTGGAACTCACTATGTAGTCTCAGGGTGGCCTCAAACTCACAGAGACCCACCTACCTCTGCCTCCCAAGTGCTGAGATTAAAGGCGTGCACTACCACGCCCAGCTGGACTACAATTTTTAAAGGGATGTATTTGGTAATGGTACAAAACCCATGGCAACAGGAACAAGAAGGCTCTGGTAACATTGTGGTCACATTCAAGAAGCAGAGGATAAAAGGAAGTGAAACAGAGCTACAAAACCTCAAGGTGCCTCCACCCTAGAGACCCACTGTCTCCATTAAGTCTCTACTATATAAAGCTTCTACAGCTGCATCAAATAGTATCAGCAGCTAGGGACATAGTGTTCAAGCACATAACATAATGGGAGATATTTTATATTCCAATGACAAGAATGGTAAATAATTCTATGCTAAACACTGTATAAGGGTTCATACCATTCTTGTTACAAATTGAAAGTTGAGGTGTATATGAAAATCAATAATCATTTTTAGAGAAGAAGTAATGAAAAAGCCAAAGCATTTAATGATATTCATTGGCCACCCTTTTAGCTCTTACACCAAAATTATGGTAAAAACATTTTAAGGTAAAATGCAAATACAAGGCCAGTGCATTTTATAGCCTGTTATGACAAGCAGATGAAGATTAAATTAGATTTTGTTTTCCCCCCTCTTTCTGTCCATGCATTCTGGCAGCCATTGCAAGCAAGAGGAGTCTTTCTACCAAGACAAGATCTAGAACAAATTATCTTACAGAAATTGTATATTTGTGTGTATATATATGTGTGTGTGTGTGTGTGTGTGTGTATTTGGTGCTCATTTTTTTTCCAGATGATAACAGGTTTACCTGCTTTAACATATATTCCCTACATACTTTTTATGTAGATGAGCAATATGGCTTCTAAGCTCCTGATGAGGAATCACTTTAAAAGGAATCACATTTTTATCTAGCCATTTCACTGTGATTCCTATGGAATGTCTAACTCTAGAGAATTCCATCTGAAACAGTAGTCCAGGCAGATTAAGGTCTTTGCACAGGGTCACAGAAATAGTAAATACTAGAGTTGTGATTAAAAATGAATTAGAGATATTAAGTTGAAAATTCCTAGCACACAGTAGGCACTGGGTACATGCTAAACTATTACCTTAATTAATCCTCACTGCTGATACAAAGCTGAACAATACAACCCTTTCCCTTTGAGGTCTCCTTCTGTGCGTTGAAATGTTATCTTTTCAGAAATAACAAAGGAAATTATAAGGATCATGGTTTATCTCTCTAAATAGAGCCTATTATAAAGTATGAGCCATTTGTGTTTTGGAACTTTTACTAGAATACATTTACCATGACATAAGGAGACTCTGCATAATTTTTACTTTTCTTTATGATTTAATTAGCTTTAGTCTTTTTCCTTTCTTTGTTTTGACTGGTGCCCTCTCCCGTACTCCAGCTTTTTATTATGAACATTTAGCATTAAAAATACATATTCATACTGGTGCCAAGCCTTGACCCAGGATATAATAACTTGATTTTTTTCCTTGAGAATCATGAATGCTAGGTAATAAACATTTAAACATTGTACTTAATTCTGTTGGAATTCCATATTTAATAATGATAATTGTGCAGATGAATCAAAATGCCTTTAATCATTAGTCATTAATATTACTTGTCTTAGAGATTGTATTCTGTCTTCTCTTGAGTCTAGACATTTTGATTTTGAATGTTTTTCTGAGGCTCATGAGCCATATTTTGCCTGCCACCTGTTTCATTAAGCATTGTTTTCCTGACTCAGAGCCACATGCTTAATTTGCATATTTTATTCTTTTAAATATTATTATATACATATATACATATATACATATATACATATATACATATATACATATATACATATATACATATATACATATATACATATATACATATATACATATATACATATATACATATATACATATATACATATATACATATATACATATATACATATATACATATATACATATATACATATATACATATATACATATATACATATATACATATATACATATATACATATATACATATATACATATATACATATATACATATATACATATATACATATATACATATATACATATATACATATATACATATATACATATATACATATATACATATATACATATATACATATATACATATATACATATATACATATATACATATATACATATATACATATATACATATATACATATATACATATATACATATATACATATATACATATATACATATATACATATATACATATATACATATATACATATATACATATATACATATATCTCTGACCTGGAATTCACTATGTAGTCTCAGGGTGGCTTCGAACTCATGTCTCATAACTGCACATTTACAAAACCATAAAATTTTCCTGAAAGGAGGATTTCACCCCATTCATTTAATTATATAAAAAATAGACTTTACTACTCTATACTTTGCTATTTCCACTAGTTCTACTTTACTTTGAAATGTTGTACATATTTCAACAAAAAGATTCAGAAAGTAGTTACAGATAAATTTAATGAGCCCATGAGGGAACATTTCAGACTTGTATTGCATTTAATAAATAAAGCCCAATTCTGACTTTGCTAAAGAACTCTACCATTTCCAGATTTATCAGAAGATGTTTAGAAAATATAACGGATGAGTGTGGAACAGTTGTGTTAATAGAAGTTAAGAGGTTATTAACATTGTGACCTGTCATTATATCAATGTGTATTTGCTTATCAATGGTATTTGCTTAAGTTCAAATTTCCTGTTACCTCAGGGACTGCCTCTTCCTTCAAGTCTTGGGAAGTACTTCCTCTATGTTGAGTCATACAAAGATGTAACTCTATGATGCATTTTCTTTGTAAAAAAAATATCGAAGGAATTCAAGTGTTAGATATTTCCCTTAGTGATGTGGGTGTCTAATTCATCTTAATGTTACACACACACACACACACACACACACATATATATATATATAAAAGATTCAGAAAGTAGTTACAGATAAATTTAATGAGCCCATGAGGGAACATTTCAGACTTGTATTGCATTTAATAAATAAAGCCCAATTCTGACTTTGCTAAAGAACTCTACCATTTCCAGATTTATCAGAAGATGTTTAGAAAATATAACGGATGAGTGTGGAACAGTTGTGTTAATAGAAGTTAAAGGTTATTAACATTGTGACCTGTCATATCTATAATCAATGTGTATTTGCTTAAGTTCAAATTTCCTGTTACCTCAGGGACTGCCTCTTCCTTCAAGTCTTGGGAAGTACTTCCTCTATGTTGAGTCATACAAAGATGTAACTCTATGATGCATTTTCTTTGTAAAAAAAATATCGAAGGAATTCAAGTGTTAGATATTTCCCCTTAGTGATGTGGGTGTCTAATTCATCTTAATATACATATATACATATATACATATATATGCATGTGTGTGACTACATCTTAAAGTTTCATATTTTCAATGATATAATTATACTCAAATTTATGTGTTGAATTGATGCTATCCTCTTTAGTTATATGATTACTTAGAGATATCCACTGAAAATGAGATGTAGAAAGACAAATTTTTACAGTATGTTTGTCTAGTCAAGAGGAATAGAATTTCAATATTCAGACAGTATAAGCTTCCTTAATGTTACCTCTTATTTGTGTGATATCAAAGAATATGCTAAACATAAAAAAATCCTAAGTTTAAAATTATATACTTGTTAAGACTTTATTTTAGGCACCAGAATGTTTCCTATACACAATGCATGGATTTCTGAACATACAGAATAATAGACCAGAATGCTTTTTAACATAACCACCATGTTTTGTTTGCACCTTTAATATATCAATGGTTATTGATTCTCTTATATGCCATTTGGACTTTGAGAGGATAAAAGTCTAATGGGAATAACCTCATAGCTATAATTTTCTTAATTTTTTAGGTATGAGCAGATTGTCTATTGGTCATATTCTCATCAGGTTAGATTCGGATATTCCTCTTCCCCAATCACCATTCCATTAAGTGCTTTCCTACGTGTGATTATTGGTTATGACTATAGGATCATGAATGTACCAGTCAGTCCCTATGGGGGAAGGGGTAATGACTCAGAATACACCTTCCAACCTTGTAGCTCTTACAATCTTTCTGTCCTCTCTTTCACAATGTTTCCTGAGTCATGGAGGACATGTTATAAGTCTCCTTTAGGGCTGAGCTCTCTGCAGCCTCTGATTTTCTTCTTTGATAAGTTCTGAGTCTCCTCAGAGTCTAGTGCCATCACCTTGGAGGAGGCTGTCAGAGCAGCACTCATATTTAATCCATCACTTCCTCTGTAATTTTTCCTGGGTCTGGTAGATGTGATGCAGATAACTTTGTCTCTTGCTAGGAAGTCAGCATTATTTTCTTGTTGTACTTACTAGGGTGCCCCAGTATTTATTGCCATATATGAAAAGCAGATTCTGTAACTAAAAGTGAGAGCAGCATAGATCAAAATGGATAAAAGTAGACATTTAGAAGACTTTTTTTTTTTTTTTTTGGTTTTTCGAGGTAGGGTTTCTCTCTAGTCCAGACTGATCTGGAATTCACTCTATAGTCTCATGGTGGCCTTGAACTCATATTGATCCTCCTACCTCTGCCTCCCAAGTGCTGTGGTTAAAGGCTTGTTCCACCATGCCCAGCTTAGAAGACTTTTTGATGGTAGACATTTACAAGATTTTTGATGGTCATAACATCTCCTTTTATACAAGGAAAAAAATGAAGCATCCCTCTAGTGTCTATGACCTTTTATGACAGGCTTCTGACTTGCTTCTCAGGACCAAGTATGATTTTCCACCCACTGAGCAGGCTTTATATCCAATCATAGAGCAGTTGATTAACCCCACCGCCCCCATTGTACCTATGGGCATACTTCTACTGTCTGATTGATTATGTAGCTTACAGAATCCACTGCTCATTCATGTTACTGGTAACCTTTATCCCCAAGCAGCTCACCTAGCATTTTCCAGTACTATGGAGAGCTAGCTGCCAGGGCACTACTTTTAATCTCACTTCCAGTGTTATTTCTTAATGTCCTGTGATTTCAGCCTGTGGTATCTTCAGGAATAGAATCTTACTATTTAGATCTTGTGGGTAACTAAGATTGTTAGCAATGCCCTACATTGTAGAGAGCCACATGGACCTCCCTGATCAGTAGCTCACTGTGTGGTTAATCAAATTCTGACACTGGGATTTACCAACAACAGCCTATGCTTTGGGGATAAAGTTTTACTTTCTTGTGAGTAGAATACTGACCCACTAGAAATGTATTTTGGATTTTAGTGTAAAATAACATAGTCACCAAATATGTTAATATCCAGTCAATATTCTAATGCTGCTTTTTTTATTTAAACAAAACTTTTGTTTCCCATTTTGTCCATTTTTCATTATAAATTGAAAAGATTGCTAGTCTTTTTTATTTCTAAGTGTATAAGATACTATATATATATGTATATATATACATATATATATATATATATATATATATATATATATATATATATACATAGAGAGAGAGAGAGAGAGAGAGAGAGAGAAAGCAGAATAGTCTGTACATTCCCTCTCTCTCCCTGTCTAAACACACACACACACACACACACACACACACACTGTATCAAAAGATATATAGAATCAGCAATGCATTTGAAATCCGCGTTTCTATTCTCAATGTCATTGCATCCTTAAAGCTTCCTCATGAGAGAGACACTATTAAAATGTAGTGTGAATCAGACATAGTTTACTAGAAATACATTTTAATGATTGACAAAAAGGAGAGTAGGTTTATTTGGGCTCTCATTTTCAGAAGTTTTAGTCTATCATCAACGGAGCTTGTTTTCATCTACCTCATTTTGTTAGAAGTGTTCAGTGGAGCAAAGCTGTTAACCTTATGGCTACAAACTAAAAAGACAAGGTGAAATAGATAAAACTTTTACAACCCCCTTCAAAGGCATGCCACCAATGACACTAAGATCTGTCAATAGACTCTGCCTCTTAATGTTTCCACTACCTTCCCACTGTGTCAAACTGGTAAGGCAGACATTATTACCATTTTTTTTTGCAGACATTTAAGATGAAAGCTATAGCATAAGCTTATTACAGGTAGGGAAACAGAGGTATAAAGAAGTTGTACAGCTTGACCAGCATCAAGCTGTTAAGTGAAAGAGAAATAATTTTTATCCAGAAAGCCACAACTTCTGAGCTCATGTTTTCAAATATTACTTCTCAAATGTGATGGGTTTGCAAAACTGTGTGAGAATGCCAGAGAGAGTCAAGATGGCCTAAAAGGTAAGAAGAGCAGAGCCAAAACATTTTCTCCCACTGACACATTCAGATTAAGAGATATTATATGAGACTGTTTTTTTTTTTTCCAATGGCCCTGACAATCATTATTGTTTGTTTAGGTACAGCTTGATCTGAAACTCTCCTGAGAAGTGGGATATTGGGCTCAATTGTCTCCAGAGGGCTATTTCAGCTCTAAGGGTTTAGGATTTAAGTTTTATATCAAGCATATTTTTATTCCATCAAAGTGAAGAAAGTGTATCTATTAACATTCTGTAATAGCCCTCAGGCTAACTCCATTAAAAATATCATGAAATAAACTTTGTTTCCTAACAAGGTTCTTATCAATTTAGGTTTAGGAGATGAAACATGGATGTGTCTCAGGACACATCAAAAGAACAATTTCCCTAAAAGGGAAATAAAACTCTTTTAATTTTCAAAGTTACTCATCCTTGCCTGGTTAGAACATGTAATGAATTATGCACATATTTCACTATTATTATTAAATATCTCTATTTATATTTATATAGTTCATGAAGTTTTCAAAGTATTTTTTATGACAGTTGCTATTTTGATTATTTCAATAGAATTATTAGCTTTTTGTATAAATAGAAATTGTATGACTTTTCTTTTTTAATGTCAATATATTGAAATTTCCTTCATTTAATATCATTTACAGCAGATGAAGTCTATTTTGATTTAATATTTACTAAATTACTAAAGTAGTTCTAGGCTATTTCTTAGACAAAAGGGTTGAAAAACTATCTTGCCATTGGGCTGATAATCTAAGATAAAGTAATTAAAATATAAATCAGTAGGTGATGATGGGTGAGTGCCTCTGAGGAGACATATTTGGCAGCTGGTTATATTTAATTACCTTAGTCTTGAAGAACCCAGAGTCTTCATTCAGAGGGTAAAGAAATTGATGGTCAGGGAAGACTTAATTAAAAACTGGACTGGAAATGTGGGAGATTTACAATAACGTGAAAGAAAAACCCATAGGGAGGAACACATAGTGAGAATCATTTATAGTAACAGTTTAAAGGAAAGCATAAGAAAGAAATATAGTAACTACAGATGTGAAGTACTATGTCTGTAACATAGTTTTCTGGGGAAAGGACAGGTAAACATAAAAGAACAAGAAAAATAGATGTATATTTTAAGTGACCCCCAAAAAACTAAAGCAGTGTAAGATGAAAATGGTCATGAAGAGTGGATTGAATGCTGTTTTATTTTCTGCATAGCTATTACTAAGCAATGATAGATAAGCAAAAACATGAAGCCAATGAAGAGTTAATTATACAGGAAATGGAAAAGCATATGCAATAGTCACCACAGGAAGTGGTCCTAAATTGTTCAAATGATATCAACCAAGCTTATGTATTTAGAAAGACTGATCAAGGGAACAGTAATGAAATAGAATGGAATATGAAGTCAGGAAAGTAGACAAGAATGAAAAACTTGTACATCATGCAGGCCTAATTTATTACACAAAAGAATATTTTTTTTTGTTTTTTTTTCAAGGTAGGGTCTCACTCAAGCCCAGGCTGACCTAGAATTAACTATGTAGTCTCAGGATAGTCTCGAACTCACAGTAATCCTCCTACCTCTGCCTCCCAAGTGCTGGGATTAAAGGTGTGTACCACCATGTCTGGCTCTAACATTTGTACTTTTTAAATTAGTAAAGTAAGCAGTATCTGAAGGATTATCAAACAGAATAGTAATAAAAGATGGCCTACATTATAGAATGATTATTCTGTACACTATTGAAAAGTTGTAACAAATGGAAAAAGATGAAATAAGCTTAGAATCTGACATGAAATGGGAAATAATGATGCTTTGGAAAAGATTGGAACAGTAGAGACTGAAGTTATTGAACACTGAATCTGATAAGAAGGCTGACAGATTTTGTTTACAGTTTCATTGTGGGATGGAAAAGACAATATAGACAGTAGTAAATCCAATGATATAGGCACAAATATTCAGAGGGTTGACTTCCAAAAAAGATGAGAAATGTCATCGTAAATCAGGAATGTCTTTGGGGGGAGGTAGAATAGAAATTGTATTTGATATAAGCTTGAAATGTTTATTGTCCATGTATTGCAGTGATTCACTTGTAGGCAAAAATTTACTCCAAAGATTAGTGATTTAAATAGTATAAACATTTTATTCTGCAACCTGCTTCTCAGTTGGGCATTGGAGGAGGTACCACCATATCAACTTTTTTTTTTTCCAGAATTTGGAGGTGAGGAGCATGAGGGAATGATTGAGATTATACTTATAAGTCTAATTGTCATTAGTTATCACTAGCAATCTTGTCTGGGCTGTTGGCCAAAACATGCACAGATGACTTCTCCATGTTGTCTTCATTTTTGCAATGTGATGACTGAGATTAAAGGGCAAATATAACAACAGAGACACAGAGGAAATTCATGTATCCCTTTATATCATCTAGTCTGAGAAATTATAGTGTTAATTGGAACACATTTTACTATAAAAGCAAACACAATGAACTATTCCAGTTCAAGTAGAAAAGAAATAGACATAGCCTCTGAATGGAGTGACAAGGCTCTAGTAGATTTTATGAGGAATATTGCTGTTATCTTCATAAAATATTAACTATCACAATATTTAAGAGATAATTGTGAATACACAATTCAATTGTATGGCTGATATTCAAAGCATCAGCATTACCAAATGTGAAATGGTAATTCATTGACAAAGATACATTTAAGTATGTGTGAAAAAACAAGATTATGTAGGCAATTAGGACCGATGGTAAAGAAAATTAGTGTCCTGAAGCACTACAGCATATAAAATTCAGGAAGAAAAAAAGGAGGAAGAAACAATGATTGAGCTGAAACAGAGTGAGGAATGAAGGACAAGGAAATGAGTATATTGAAAATCCAAGAAAAGAGATTTTTACTTATTTTTTTAATCAGAAGTCATCAGCCATTATGCCCATGAGTTTAGCAAAATGTGACTAAAATAGTGACTGCTCATATTAGAGGAGAAGGAATTATTATTCACCTTGATATAAGCTAGTTTGGGGAATTAGTTTAAATAAAATAAAGCTAAATGAAACAATCCAACAAGGAATGAGAGGAAAGAAATAGGAAAAGAAGGATAAAGTCATTTTGTAGATTAATTTTAGTATATCCCTTTGTTTTCCAGTATATTACTTTCATTTAAATGTTACTTTAGTATTTTAGCTTATGAGAATTCTTGTCACCTTTGGAACAAATACCTATACAAGAAGTGGCTTGAGGTAACATCCATAGAGTTTTTCAGGTCAGAAGTTGGAAATCACAGTAGAAATCAAGGTGTTAGGCAGGGTTGGCTTCTTTTGAGGGAACTATATGCAAATCTCTTTCTCGGATTTTCAGCTTCTAGAAGATGCTGACATTCTTTCACTTGTGGCTACATCAATCAAATGTCCATTTCCTTAATCACATTTCCTTCTCTGACCCTAGTAAGTATACTCGGGGTTAAATTGGGTCCACCTGCATAGTTCAGGATAATTTTTCTATCAGTAATTCCTTGATTTCATCATATTTGAGTCCATTTTGTCATGTAGTTCATGTTGCAATCATAACATTCAGTAATTAAGATGTGAAGACTTTGGGTTCTTATTATTTAGCCAATCGCTCATATCAAGTTTTGAAGGTAATATTAATTGCAGTATGAACTTTTCTCATATATAAATTGTTTTGTCTTCATTTTTCTGCATTATCAGAACAGAATCTCGTGATTATTCAAGGGCTGCATAAATGAGAGCATGTAGTGACATGTGCATATTTATGACAAAGTAGCTCCTATAAAGTGTCAGATGTCTGAATGTCCATGTCTGAAAGAGTGTAGGGGTGGATCTCAATGTATTACAGGTGAAAAGGCAATAGCCACACATGTTTTTTAATGATGCAAACATGAGTGCTTTCCAGTTGACAACAGGTGCCGGTACTAGCAAGGCAGCATTTTCTGGGACGTGCTTCAGGTTATGCTACTAACTAATAGGACAAGGTAGAGCAGTTGTCCTTCAGAATCTCTGCAGTGCAAAGGCATTTCAATTCATTAAGAGGTATTTTAGAGGTCAGTGAGATTTGTGGTGTGGTTTGAAGAATTGTATTGATCTGTGCCCTTATAAAGTCAATGAAACTTAAATGAAACAGTATGGACCATCTCTTTGCATTATGATATACGGAGCAAGCTTTGCACCTACTACAATGTGATGTGATGTTACTTACCAACTTAGATTAAGACTAAAGTAATAGTAAACCCACCTCAAATCTGACATATTATATGTGTAGGGTATATCTACTTAATGTGCACTATAAAATACCCCAGGCACTTTTTCTTATTTCCACAGATTTATTAAGACATGCACGTTGGAAATATGGGGGCTATGGCATAAATAGGAGGAATCCTGTATCTAAGGTCACAAGCAAGGAACAAGTACAGATGCAATGACAGCTTTATGCATCCTGAACATGATCTTTATGAACTACACTACATTATCTCTTTGTTTATGGTAAACTTATTCAGTTTCCCTAGGATGATGTTCATAAAAGTGATGTCTTATCGAGCTGTGTCTGGAACATACAAGATTGAAGTCACTTCTCATTAAGGATCTACACAAACAAGTAATGTTACATGAATATGAGTTTTGGTTAATAATTAAAATACTTTACAAAGTCGATTGATATTTTCTACTTAAATATGTATTACTTCATTTAAACTTGATAACAATCTGTGAATGAAGCAGAAAATTCATTTTAAAAGTCAGTCACAGAAGCTCAGTGACATGAAGGTGTCTCTTTAAGGTCACAATCAATAGAACAGGCAGGTTATGAATTTCAGAATCTCAGTGAAAGTTGGCTTGCATCATTTTTAGCAGTCATACTTTTTCTCCTATCATGATGGTGGTGACTTCACCCCAAAATCTGGGCATGAGTATATTGCAGGGGGAAGTCTAGATGATTAAAATTTTTCACACTTGGAGTTTTTGATTGTCTGTATTTTAAGAATGTGAGGTGATCAAACCCATTAATATATTTGACAAATTATATTTTTTCTAGATAAGTAACCTTTGGATTTATGATGAGGGAAAATTTTCAACAAAGTCTCGTCCTGCACTCCTATCACAGACAGTATTATTTGTGTTAATTCAAGTAATAAATGTTAGCTCATGTGAAAAAAATGGCCTAAAAACAACTGTGTGTTAATGCCCCTCAACAAAAAGACCAAGGCAACTCCTAGTGGGCAGCTCTTCTTGGTGCCCTAAGTCATGGCTCTGCCCCACCATACTTCATTTTTTTTATTACAAGGAGAGAGTAGTGTGGGAAGAGTGTGGAAGAACACAAAAAAATTGAAGCCAGAGAAGCATTATTTACAGACATTTCTTTGTCCATAATTTAATCACATGGCCCGTTGTGGATGTTCAGTGAATGGGGCGAGATTCCCGAATAGTTTTATCTGTGTCCTAAGATTTTAAAAGAAAGGAAATAAAAGGTAAACACATAAAACTTACTTGGCCATTGGGAGACTATGTGGTTTGAATGTAAACTGGCTCCACTAGATTCAAGAGTTTAGGACATTTGGTGGATCTTTTTGTCAGTTAATGAAACCTTGAAGAGGTGGAACCTTGCCAAGAAAGTGGATGATTGGGGGTGGGCCTAGAAGTTTCATAGCCAACACTACTTCCTATTCTTCCTTAGCTCTATGTGAAATATGATGAGTGGGCCTGCCATGCCTTCCTAACTATAACGCACTATATCATCTCATAAGTGCGAACTGAAAAAATAAAAATAAAAAGCTCTTTCCTAAATTGCTTCGAGTCAGGCATTTATTCGCAGAAATGAATAGAGTAAATAACACAGGAGGCATGCGTAAAAGGCTCTACCAGCCCTTACTACATGGTGACAAGTTCCTAATTTTAGGATCAAACATGGTAGATAACCTGATTATATACTTTTATGTGATATGCATGGGTAAAATGACCTTGCTTCTGTGAACATTTTGGCTTCATAGAAGACATTCTGTGCATGCTATTTATCAAATAAACTGAACACTAGGTCTTGAGAGATGGCTCAGTCAGTAAAGCCCTTGCTAGACAAGTAAGAGGATCTAGGTTTGGATTCCAAGAGCGCATGTAAACAGCCCAGTGTGTCAGTGAGTGCTCGTAATCCATGCATGGAAGAGTCAGAGATAGGAGGATTTGGATGGTTTGCTGGCAATCTTGTCTAGCTGAATCATTGAGGTCTGAGTTTAGTGAGGGATGCTATCTCAAAAAATAATTTAGATAGCAATTGAGGAATACACCCAATGTCAATCTCTGGCTTCCAGGTGCACATTCACTCATACATACATGTGCCCACACACGTGCAAAGCATGCATACAAATCTGCACACACACTATTCACACATGCATATGCAACAATAAAAATACTGAAAACTCCCTTAACATTTTGCTCAGACATTGTTGAAGTATTTATGTTGTATGTTACAATCTGAAAGGATGATCAGAACTGCTATTATTTGAGTGTCACACTGATTTTCTGAATGAATTGACAGAAGAGTTTACCATATTTTATAGAGCAAGTAATTGAAGCCATGAAGGCTAAAAAAAATTCCCCCAATATGAACCAGCTATAATATAGGTTATCTAATGCTAGTTCTCATATACCTGGCATTTAACAAAGTACCATTTTTCTTAAGAGTATTTGCCAAACAATATTACAACGAGAGTCCTCAGTTACGTTGTACCAAGAAGAATTCCTGGGGGTTTTGAAATATATATTTTTGTAGGAGCTTCAGTTAAAGTAAAAAAAAAATTCTGAGTCAATAAGTATTTATTGAGTAAGCACAAGAGGGGATAGCACTGTTTTACAAAGCCTTCAAAAGGAATTTATATTTTGTTAAGTGTTTGAAAATTGACTTTCACAAGGTGAAAAAGTTTTGCCTTACATTTGAACAGAATATTGATCAGGGTGCAACAGCTTATTTGAAGATATCAATAATAGAAAGATTTTATATGGCTGATAAGTCAGAGCAGTATTTCTCTTGTTTATCAGCAATGAGGCAGTGACAGAAGAAATAAAACTACTTAGAATGTTTTGAAGAAATTTCTTCTAATCTCCATGTCAAAAATATCCACACATATATTAATATTAGGTAAAATAAAGGAGCTAGGGAAATGGCTCAGCATTTAAAGGTACTTGCTTGCAAAGCCTGCTGGCCTGGGTTAGATTCCCCAGTACCCAAATAAAGCCAGGTGCATAAAATGACACGTGGATCTGTTGTTCATTTTCGGTGGCAAGAGAGAGTCTCTCTTTCTCTCTTCAAGAAAATAAAAATAGTTTAGCCAGGTGTGGTGGCACATGCCTTTAATCCCAGCACTCAGGAGGCAGAGGTAGGAGGATCTCCATGAGTTCGAGGCTACCCTGAGACTACATAGTGAATTCCAGGTCAGCCTGAGGTACAGTGAGACCCTATCTCAAAAAAAAATATTTTAAAAAGAAGTAAGAATGCTAGTATATATGCTATGAACAAATAGATGGAGAAAGATTCCACTTTGCTAAATTTACAGACTATCAGAAAGAAGGCACATCTGCACAGAATCAAAATAATAGCCTAATAGAACAACTACTATGTAGAGTATATGTAATAATCTACTATGTATAGGTGCAATTATATGATATGCAGCAAGAGATTAAATTATACATTTTGTCAGCCTTATTGGTCCCAGTGTTAAACACATTTATGTTGCTGTGATAGGTCCATGTCTCGGGCAGTTATTCAGCAACTAAGTTTTTTCTAATTCATCAATAAATCCTTTGAATTTGAGTTAACTTATCCCACAGTCTCGTTAAAATCTATGTTAGCTAAAGACAAAGAAAGCATTATTTATTTCCTACTTTCAAGATTTATCAATATAGCTGAGCACAGTGGCACATGCCTTTGATCCCAGCACTTTGGGAGGCAGAGGTAGGATTGCTATGAGTTTGTGGCCAGCTTGGGACAACAGAGTGAGTTACAGGTCAGCCTGGGAGCCTGGGACAGAGTGAGACACTTCCTCAAAAAATCAGTAAATGTCCATTGTAAAAAATAAGTTTCATAATATCATTTTCATATAAGTGTCTCATATATTGATTATATTTGCCTCCCTCCATTAACCTCTCCTGTTCCTCTTCTGTACTACCCCTTCCTCCCAGGTGCTTTGATCAGATGACCCCCCTCTCCATTAACCATTAACCCATCTTGTCTTGTTTCCCCTTTTCTAGTCTCCTTTCTTTTTTCTTTTTCTCAAAGTAGTTCTCATTCTAATTTTCTCTCTTTTTCTTTCTCTCTACTACACACATACACACACACACACACACATGGGTTCCTCGGTTCTTGCTCTGGGGCCTGACACCATCCCCCAAAGATGCCCAGGCAAAGGGGTGTGTGAGTGCGTGAAAGTTAAGGACTTTCGGGAGGAGTTTCGGTAAAGAGCTCTTTTGGTTTATTGTCAGGGGAAATGGGTTTATAAGCATCTGAGGGTGGGGGAGGACCCTAAGGGGATTGGACCTACCAAGTTCATTTCTGATGCCTAATTAGCACATGGGGACATTCATTCCAGCAGGTAGGCAATGGCAGGGGAGGGGGGATGTCAGGTGATCTAGGGTCTCAGGTAGATGGGCTGTGTGAAGGCTGATAAGGAGTTTCCTAGGCAACTGGCCAAAGGTTACAGGGCCATGGGCAGAGCCTAAGTTCAGGTGTGCTTGGCTTGGAGAAGGAGTGGCCTCCTATAGCCTGGGGGGTCCTTAGCTATGCCTGGCAGCTCAGGCCCCTTTCCTCAAGGCTCTAGCCTGTGCCTGGTAGTGCCCAACACACACACACACACACACACACACACACACACACACACATGGAGAGAGAGAGAGAGAGAGAGAGATCTATATTCCACATATGAATTTGTCTTTTTGAGTCTGGTTTATTTTGCTCAGCATTATGAAGCCCAGTTCCATCCATTTTTTTTTCTTGAAAATGTGATTATTTTCTTCTTCTGTATTATACTGAAGGAAAGTTTTTGTTGAGTATATACATCACATTCTCCTTAGCCATTCATCTATCAATGGGTACCTAACTTGACTGTTAGGAGTAGTGCTGCAATAAGCACAGAAGTGCAGGCATCACTATGGTGTGCTGACTTAGAGTTCAAGATTTGATCTCTTAACAGCGTTACATAGTCATTATCACAGAATCAATTATTAGCTGAGTTTGGATAATACTCTCTGTACTTTTGTCTAGTGTGAATCAGCCCACCAGTGTAAACATTTAGTATGCTAATGGGGCAGCTTCCCTTGGAAAAAAGCATGTGCATCATTGCTCCTCGACTGAAAGAAATGCACACCAAATGCCTACTATCTGCAAGATTCTAGTGACATTGTAGAGATTAAGATATCACCAAAACTTGCCATTTTTAAAAAATTTCGGTTTAGTATGTTGCTTAAAATATGAAGCATTTTTGCAGTCAGGTTCACATTACTGGCAGAAATCACCTGACCAAGAGCAGCTTGTGGAAAAAAAAAAAAAAAAAGTTTGTTTTGGCTTACAGACTCAAGGGGAAGCTCCATGATGGCAAGGGGAAACAACAACATGAGCAGAGGGTGGCCATCACCTCCTCGCCAACATTGCGTAGACAAATGCAACAGGAGAATGTGCCCACAATGGGAAGGGGAAACTGGCTGTAATACCCATAAGCCCGCCTTCCTCCAAATACACCACCTCTCCAGGAGGCTTTAGTTTCCAATTGTCATCAGCTGGGGAAACTAGTGTTCAGAACACCTGAGTTTATGGGGGACACCTGAATCAAACCACCACAAGCATGTACTTCTTTTATGACATAAATCATTGCAGCATAGCTTCCACAAGTGTGACATTGTCTCTGTTTTATCTGGAATTTCCTTGCTGGTAAAATCAGCTCAGTGTGCATTGTGCACAGGGATTCTAACTCCATTTGTTTTAATAGCCTGTGAAATGGAGAAATTCCGGTGCCAGTATCCTCCACTTGTCCTCTACTGCAATCTTACCTGGCAAGCTGTAGGAAGTGGTACTATAGCTTGTTTCTAGATAAGTATATCTTCGACACCATACAAAAATAAGTCACAGGTTTGAACTGCCAGGTTTAATTTTCTAAACATAATAGCTTAGTTGTAACAGGAGTAGAGTAGATATTTTTCCTCTGATACATTTCTATTCGCTGATAGTGATGATGAGCAGTTAAAGGGACGGAGTCTATTATTATTACCATTCTTCTGCAAGCATAGCTTTGCCACAGATGAATGTTTTTTCTCCCTACCTAACACCTAGGATCAGGTACAGGACATTAACAAAATATTCCTGAAAGAAAAGGGAAGTCCTTGAGAAGGATGACCTTAGACTCTCTTTGTCTTAACTATTACATGGAGAAAAGCATGCATATGAAATAAAGAACTTGGCTGTTTACTACAAAAATAAAGTTGACATACCTAACAATATTTCTTTAATTCATCTATGGCAATAGAAAATAAGAAGTTTAACTTAAAGCAAGCATACATTCCTGCCTTTATTGTATATCCCTGTGTGCACCTGAGATCTCCTTCCTGACCTAGATTAGTTTCCACGTTAGGTGATACATTGACAGTGATAAACTAAAATTAATATAGATTCTGTCTTCGTGACAGGCATAGTTTAAATTAACTGAAGGAAGCATGGTAAGCCTGTTATAAAGAGAGAGAGAGAGAGAGATAAATTCCTGGGCAGGGGAAGTAACAGTGAAAGTAGAGGTGACTATTTTCTTACACATGTGAGCTGCTTTGCAGCTTTACCTGAAAGATTAGTAGGAAGATATTATTAACCCCTCTATTAGCTATGCATAAACTTGGATAAAGATTAGGGAGTTTAGGTGAGATATGGAAGAGCACTTGTAATTCAGTCACTTAAATAGAATTAATTAAACTTCAAATCCAAGGCACATCTATTAATCCTCAAGGTGGTATGTTCTATACAGAAAATGAATTATTTGATGGGAGTCGAGATCTTGGGAAGAAGATAAAGAGTGTAAAAAGAGTAACATTTAAAAGGAGGAGAAGCTTTTTCAGATAGATGTAGATCCTAAGGAGAGAGCCACCCCATCATACCTCAAAAGGGCCCCAGCTGAAACTAAGAAAAATTGGAGAAACAAGCAAGGGGGCTGTTTTCCTGATGAACCGGATACCAGCACAAGGGGGAAGGAGATCAGCACAGAGAAAAATCAACTCCTACCAAATCAGAGAGCCAGAGCCTCAGAGGCCCTCAACACCTCATCACTGAAGCAGACCAAAAATGAACCCAACATGGCTCAGGGAAATTTTGCGGAAGAGGGGGCAGAAAGAATGTCAGAGTCACATGTTGGGTCATGATATGCAGAGACATTTAGCTTACCCACAACTGTGAGCTAACTCCACAATGCATGACCCGTATACCTCAACAAGGAGGGGCCAAGGGGAGGGGTAGGTCACGGATGAACCTAATAATGGTACCAAACTGACAGTATTTGCTGAATACAGAACTGACTAATAAAGGAAAAAGAAAAAATAAAAATAAATAAAAAAATAAAAGGAGGAGAAGGCAAAATATCCAAGAGGTATCCTAAAATTAAAATAGAAGCCAAAGAATGGAATAACAGAGAAGAATCAGGATATGGGAGCTAAGCTAGCAGCCTTAGTAACTGCTCTTATTCTCCTGCCTTCAATGCACAGCTCTGTGTACGTGTTTAGTCATATGCTTAGCAGAAATGTAATTGACTAGCCCAAGATAAGGATCATATTTTTGCAATTTGAGTGTTTGTCATCCTTCCTTTTTCCATGGGAATTTATCAAATCTGTAGGAGGTACAATTTCCTTCAGTTGACAATGTTCTTTCAAATCACTGTAAATCTTCCAAAGGTGGCCATGGGAGTCAAGGTGTTAATCCTGTCATATCTACATTTTCCTTTGGTGCACAATTGTTATATAGCAACTTCCTCTGAAATGAACTATTTCCTCCTGAAGGGAGGAGGGAGTCCAGAGGTCAATAAGTCTAGGAGAATTGAAACTTCAATGGTCAAAGTATCACTCCCCTCACTTATAGAAGCAGTAAATATCTGCTGAGTCTGACCAATGTTGTTTAGCAATTTCTCTGAGTTAAAATATGCCCTCCTGAGGTGAGGAACGAAATTCTGGGGACCTAAAAAAGTCAATCTAGGGGTGCTATAATGTGAAAGACACTCATAAGATTATAAAAAAATTGTAAACAGCTGCTTGGCAGGAGAGTCTCACACATTAACCATGCTAATCTGAAATTCCTGTACGTACTAGAGATACTATGACCAGCCCAAGATGTCTGCAGGCTGTGTAGTGGGCTCCAGATATGAAACTTCTGTTAATTTTCACCTATGTTTGGTAGGGATTTTCTGTGATACAGCTGCCTTTGAGTTAACCATTCCTCCTGGAAGTGATCTTTTGCCCTGCTCTTTAAGTAACCTTAATAAACTCATTGGTTCTAAACAAGTTTTGATGTAAGCATACTTTGATGAGTCACCTTAGCCCTCCCTGGAGTGAATAGACCTGTGTTCACATCTCCCCAGGGAAAAAGCTTGACCTGACACTCAATGCGGTAAAGTGTTAAGGAACAAGGAGCATAGACAAGTCTCTATTTCCATTTCTAATTGGCTCCCAGCACTGTCTGCATATGATAAAGAAGGAAGGAGATAAGGGAGAGTAGAGATAGCCTTAGGAGCATAATTTCAGCTAGTCAGTGAATTTGGAAATCATGTGATTTTCATGTTTGTCTTCAATTCAGGAACAAGCTCTTTCTGCTGATGGAAATTCCATAGTCTTCATTTTATGGACTGGTAATTTTCAAGGGGAAAAATGCTGACAATCAGTCTTCCATGGAGAAGGATGCAATATACATAGATAAGGCCTCACATACTTTCTGGAAGGTGGCATTGTTATGAAGAAATGGCAACAGTTCATCTTTGAATTATTCTGTTTTAAGCAAGTAGCATCTGACATGCTCTTGCACAATACTTGAAGTCACGTGCAATCACTTGTTGGATGGGCTTAGTCACTACTTTGAATGGAAATAAATAGAAAAACTAGCTTAACAATCAATGCAGAAAGAAAGGTAGAATATCACAAGTTCTTCTATAGCAAGCAGACTACATATAGCATGGTAGGAAAGGAGGAGGTGAAAAGAGAGTAGTTTTGGGATACTCAAATTGGAACAATCACCTCAAAGTACCATTTTAACAACATGAGAAGAGAGAACACTGCAAGAAAATGTAGTACTATGGGGACATAGCAATTACCAGAGCTCAAAAATGGAAAGTTTTACATAATTGTTCTGAGACTCTGTGGACAGAGGGTCACAATGACATTAGGTTTTAAATACAGCCTTAAAGGGACTCTTTGGAAGGATTAACTGATTTCCCCCCCTTCATGTTCTGGGAATTTCTGATGACCTAGTTTAACAGCAATCCAGATATGTTACATTACAAACACCAATAAAGGTAAGCTAAGACTTCTGGTGCAAAAAAATAATAATAATAGTGAAGAGTATCTTCTACTATCTAGTTTAAGGCATTGAAGTTAGTATGGGATTGGAAAGATGGCTTAGTGGATAAAATGTTTGTTGTGTAAGCATGAGGATCGAAATTTCGATTCTCTCATCCAATAAAATACCAGGTGTAGTGGTGCAAACTTATAGCATAGGACTCAGGGGGTAAAGAAAAGAGCATCCCCAGGGCTAAGATAGTAAAATGTAGTCCATGACAGAGAAGAACAAATCTATAGGGAGGGGAAGAAGAACAAGAGAGGGTAATTGGGCGACTCTACAACTATCACATATTTTCTCTCACATGCAGAGGGCAGATTATATATACACATATATATGATTTAAAAAAACAAGTGAGAAATAGCTTTGTGAGGGAGGAAGGAGATAGAGGTGTGATGAGGGTATGCATGAGACAAATTAGAGCAATACATAACCATATATTGAAACCATGAAACCAGTTATTTTGTGTACTGAAAATTTGCTATGCCCAATGCAATCTTTTGCAGTGTGAATATTTATTCTGTGTCATTATTATTATTGTTATTATTATTATTATTAGGCATTATGGTTCATTTAAAAGATCTTATTATATGGGAATGTTTGAACATCGGTGGGATTGATAAAAACGATGGGGACCTAAAGTTGGACTGAATGCATTGCATTTTACATGAATGTGGTAGTTTGATTCAGGTTTCCCTCATAAATTTATGTGTTCTGAAGGCTACATCTCCAGCTGGTGGAAATTTGGGAATTGGAGCCTCATAGAGGCAGTGTGTTTTTAGAGGTGGGCTTATGGAACCATGGAGGTTTGCACAAAAGTTTCAGAAAGCTGCTGAAATCAGCCAATATGTAGAAGAGTAGGATTGCCTGCAGGAAAGCCATTAGAGCCCCTGTGTGAATCTGTGAAGGATATATTGTGATGGAGGTCCCAGGATGATGGAGATGCCAAGGATGTATAATATGCACTGAGGATAGCTTCAGGCACAAAGTGTACTTCACTCAAAAAAAAAAAAAAAGAGGTTATGTATACTACAGAGAGCAGAAACATAGGGGCAGGACATTAGACTATTGAATAGTGTTGAGTCTATTAAATCTTCATGTATTTCTTGTGGTAGGAATGAATAAATTTTGTGTTATGGTAAAGCTTAAAGAATTTTGGATATATGGTCGTATTTATAAGGCTTAAAGAGGTGCTTTTGAATGTTAGGTTGACAAGGGATAGACTTTTGATATTTTTTTTCAACTATCAATTTGATTGGATTAAGAAACACGTGGGGAATTGATGAGGTACTCTTTGTGGTGTATCTATGAAGGTATTTCCAGAGAGGTTTAACTGAGGATGTAATACCTACCCTGAATGTGGCTAGCACCATGTTTTGGGTTTGGGTGAATAACAGAAATGGGAGAAAGCCACCTGAGTACCAAATTCCCCCTTTTCTGCTTTGAGGTATCTCCTAGCGCTACAGCTTGTCAATCATGATGGACTATATTCCTCTGAAATATGAGTAACTAAAGCCTTCTTTCTTTAAATTTCTTCTAGTCAGGTATTTGGTAACAGCAAATATAAAAGTAACTAATATAGCACAGTTGACAGTAAATACATGAGAAGAAAGAATCAGAAATAAACAAATGATGTGCTACAGCAGTGTTTAAGTTCGTTGGGGTATTTCTTCCACAATAAACTACATTATCCTCAACCTAAAATTTTATATATATCATAATCTCCTTTATTTCATTATTTTGTAACAACTAAGGGTTTAATATTTTTGTGGCATTAATAATATTTTTCCTGTAATGTCATATTTTCTGTAATTTGACCTACAGATTTGTTATAATGATAAACAGAGACTTAGCTGGCAATGTGTTATAGATTTTGATAAATAATAAGATGTAGAATAATGGAACAATGAGAAAATAAAAAACTGGATTACTCATATTGTTCAGTTTCACAAACTACTATACAGACTTCAATAATGAAAATAGTATAGTATAGAAAAAAGACAGACTATGATCTATCAATAGAATAGGTAAGAGGTTTTAGACATATAGAGTCATACATAATAGTCAATTTTTTGGTAAAAGACCTAAGGTAATTAAATGGGGATATGTATGTGAACATGTATATGCAACCTAAAAATTGTGTGCTGAATACACACACACGTGTGTGTGTGTGTGTATGCAAATGCATAAAATACGTTTGTGAGTGTGTACTTCAAGTTATATACAAGTTTAAAATTGACTATAATAATTAATGGTATATTACATTAAATAAAAATATAAAAAGTAGGATCATTTCAGTGAGTTCAATGCCACCCTGAGACTACGTAGTGAATTCCAGGAGAGCCTGAGCTAGAGTGAAACCTTACCTCGAAAAAACAAAAACAAAAAAAAAAAGAAATCTTTTTGACCTTCAATAACACAAATTCCCTTAGAAATATTATTCAAGCAAAGAAACATTTAAAACTATATATTGGAATTCATCCAAATTGTAAACTTCTTATCCAAAAGAGATTGTTAAATACATGAACAGGCAGACCACAGACTGGAAACAGCCCAAATGTTCACTCATTATGAATACACAAACTATTTTTGCATTCTGCACAATGGAATTACATTCAAAAATAAAAAGGGAAGGAACTAATATATACAGCCATATGGATTAATCTCAACATAAGCATAAAGGAAACTAAACATGGCAGTCTATGTACTACACTACTTCATCTGTATGGAATTGTTTTGAAACAAAGTAAAATTATCATCATGGAATTCATTTTGTTAAGAGCTGCTTACAACTTGACGTTTAAAAAGACTAAAATATGGGCTGTAGAGATGGCTTAGCGGTTAAGGCATTTACCTGCAAAGCCAAAGGACCCAGGTTTGATTCCCCAGGACCCACGATAGCCAGATGCACAAGGTGGCACATGCATCTGGAGTTCGTTTACAGTGGCTGGAGGCCCTGGCATGCCCATTCTCCCTGTCTCTCTCTCTCTGTCTCTCTCTCCCTCTTTGACTCTCTCAAATAAACAAATAAACTTAAAAAATTAAAAAAGACTAAAATATTAGGAGGTAATTTTAGGAAAAAAATGGAAATATAACTTTATTATGAGGGTGGCTACATGAGTGCATACATTCTTGAAAACTTAAAATTGCAGGCTTAAAGTTTGTTGATTTAATTCTGGAAATAATATTTCAATGAGATTTATTATGGTATATATAATAAAAATATGTCCATGAGTATATATAAAATATAGATCAAATGAAGACAAGTTCATAACTAGAAGCATATATTGAAAGATGTAGCACATTTAAATTGTATATTTGTTTATTGACTGTGATGATTGCTGTGCCTTAGTGACAACCATAAACTTTGTTCTTATTACTAAATGTCAACGGGAGACAAAGCAGATAACTAGGATATCAATGAACTTAAATTCCTGTTATACAGAAGTCAGATTTAGATGAGAACCAGCAACAGAAGATCAATCAATGGGGAGAAAGTTTTAAATTCAGAAATATAGACAAAGATTTTTACAGGCTACATTGACATGTAGAAGATTCATACAAAGATGAAAACAACAAAATTCTTTTTTTTTTTTAAATGAAGGAATGCTTTATTTTTACTTATAGTTTTTAGGGAAATTCATCATAGTAGAGACAGCATAGCTTGGTCAGGAGACAGACTTCACATCATCACCTATCAGCAAGGAGGAAATAGAGAGAAAAATGCTGATACTCAGCCAACACTCTCCTTTTCATACAGTCTGAGGCACTGCTCATGAAATGGCGCTGGCCAGATAAGGTGGGTCTTCTCTACTCCACTGACCTAGTCCAGATAATCAATCACAAGTTATACACAATCAATATAAACCATCACACCTAGCTTGAGTTCAGCACTGTGGGCTGGGTTATCTACAAATCCCAAGGAACATACTATATAGTAGCATCTACAGGTCTCACTTTTTGATAGAGTCTTACATTGCAAGTTGTCTTAGTCTATTTTCTGATGCTATGACAATGCATCTGAGTCAGGATACCTGATACTGAAGAAGTTATCTAGCTTATACTTAGAAGTGCAAGAATTGGAGCCCATATTTAATGGCATCTGGTAAAGATATACAGTTTGCAAACAAGGTATAAATGAGGTAAGGTAAGTGGGTAACTGAAGAAGAGACAAAGAAAAGGGTAATGTTCCTTCTAAGAACATACACCCACTATAACTAACTCATCCTCACAAAACTAATCCTGTCTTCATAGAGTTAACTCAGGCCCTTGAGAAAAATATTATCATATTCATGAGTTCAGATTCCCCCATGGCATAATCACATCTTAAATGTGCCATACCACAGCACCACTATATTTTTAATCAAACAGAATGAGTTTAGAATGGAAATACCACATCCAAAGTACAGAAAAAAAACATAGACTTCAGACTTAGACCAACATTTCTAAATAAAATTTTGAAATTCAGAAAAATCATAATGCTATTAAGCGCAGCATCTACATTTGTATAACAATTAAAATAGTAATAACAATAATAATGATTACCCTTTTAGACTTTATGATGTTGGAAATACCAATTTAGTAAGTATAACAGGAAAGATCTGTAAGCTATAGGAACATTTTTGTTAGATTTTTACATATGTAGGAAGGACTATGATTTGGGCTCTATCGCTTTATATTCATCACCTAGACATGTGTGCTTAGTAGACTGTAGTAATTACTTTCTTGTTGCTGTAATCAAATATGTGACAAGAAGCAACTTCATGAAGGGAGAGTTCATTATGGCTTATACTTTAACAATATAGTCCATCATGGTGATAAACTCATGATGGCAGGAGCTTGAGGCAGCTGGTCACATTTAGTCAACAATGAGGAATCAGTCAGAGATGAATGCTTCTGTTCAGCTCACTTGATCTTCTCTATATAGTCCAGAACACTAGCCCATAACATGATGCCACCCATAGTTACGGGGAGTATTTCTACCTCCATTCACCTAATCCAGTTATCCCTCACTACCATTGATGAACAGAGGCTCATTTCCTAGGCAATTCTACATCCTGCCAAATTGACAAGCAATATAACATATCACATATATCTTCAACAAATAGACATTGAACAAACATTGCAATAAAATGGCTGCAATCATTGTGAGAACAATTATTGGATTAACTTCAACAAGAATGTTTTAGGGATATATATATAACTTTCCTATAAATTAAAACTTATAATACATAACCATAAAACCACATTCAAAAGAACTAGAAATGTTGATTTCAGCTGTTAAGAAAGTTGGGATAATTCACTGAGTAATCTTAAGCTGGTCCTAGAAGAAAAAACATATTGCAATTTTTTTCTAATTCACAAAATACTTAAATAAAGTTTTTATATGCCATTGGTAAACCACTTTCTCTTTATAATAACTCTATAAAACAGGTACCTTGGATATGCCAATTTCACATCAGTGGGACTAAAACACAGAAAATAAAGCATAGTGTCCCTTCTTACATAGCTTGTTGGCCACAGCAAGCTGTGTGCATTGTAAGTTGTTGCCCACCCTTAATGATGAATCTTTTTACATGCTGAATAATTAGAGGAATGGCAAACTAGAAGAATGGAGAAAAAATAAAATAAAATAAGTACTTGAAAAAAGTCACTCTTAAAGAAAAAGGGCAGTACAATTGAGAAAAAACTGATAGTTAACATTGACATTAGTGAGTAAACCTTTTGGAACAAAACAAATGCTCTTTGCAATCCAGTTCCTGCTAAGATCACTCTTTCATTTGTTCTCCTCTTTCTTTTTTTTTTTATTTTTATTTTTATTTTTATTTTTATTTTTTTTATTTATAGGTCAGTTCTGTATTCAGCAAATACAGTCAGTTTGGTACCATTATTAGGCTCATCCGTGACCTACCCCCTCCCCTTGGCCCCTCCTTGTTGAGGTATACGGGTCATGCATTGTGGAGTTAGCCCACAGTTATGGCTAAGCTAAATGTCTCTGCATATCATGACCCAACATGTGACTCTGACATTCTTTCCGCCCCCTCTTCCGCAAAATTTCCCTGAGCCATGTTGGGTTCATTTTTGGTCTGCTTCAGTGATGAGGTGTTGAGGGCCTCTGAGGCTCTGGCTCTCTGATTTGGTAGGAGTTGATTTTTCTCTATGCTGATCTCCTTCCGCCTTGTGCTGGTGTCCGATTCATCAGGAAAACAGCCCCCTTGCTTGTTTCTCCAAGTTTTCTTAGTTTCAGCCGGGGCCCTTTTGAGGTATGATGGGGTGGCTCTCTCCTTAGGGTCTACATCTATCTGAAAAAGAGAAGCAGATTCTCCAACGGAGAGTAAGTTAGCACCAGGACAAATGAGATAACCCTTACTTTTTTTTTTTTTATAGAGAATTTAATAGGTGTAGGCCCTCTTGTAGCCCACAATTGATAGTAGCTTGATACTGGAGAGTGGGCTTATGTTTGGATATGGTTCTGACTTGTTTCCCAGCTCCAGCTATGGGTCCCATACCAGTGAGGGGATCAGTTAGCCAAATTGAGAGCAGTTGGTTCCCCACCATGGCTGTGTGCCACCACTGCACTTGTGTGGGCATCACAACAAGTTATTTGCTGCTAAGTAGGTTAGACCATGCGTTGCTTCGATAGATATTGGTCAGTTTCCCCCAGTCGCCCATGTAGCACCTTCTGGCACTAGACGCGCTGACTGTCTGGGGACTGACTCTCTTCCAACTTCCAGCCATGCCATTCTAATTTGCATGTCAATCACATAAGGTGTCTTCAGCAGTAGGGTCTTACCACTAACCTTTGGTGGGTCATCAAGTACTCTGACAGAAATCTGTCTGTCTTTTAGGAAACCTTGTAGGTCTCACTGATCAAAAGCTCATTGTGGATGATAGCCCCATGCTGGTTCTGGGAGTTACAGGTCAGTGCCCACTAAGAAAATGAGGAAAAAGATAACTAATATACAAGAGTTAGAGATAAGAGAGAGAGAGACAGGGAGAGGGGAAGTGAGGGAGGGAAGATGTAGGATATTAAGGTTAGTCTTAATCTTACCCTCTCCAGTGTCTTGTGGTTCAGGTGTTCCCTGTAAGGGCCTGGTGAAGGATCAGCCATTTGGTCTATCTTTTAGTAAGTAGAAGATTATGGTACCATTGCCGTTTGGGTCTAGATTTGTGTTTCCCACCCCTTTGATTCCCTCCCCTCCCTCCCCTTCCATCCTAGTGTCTAATCTAGGAGATGCTTGCTGGGTGTGTAAGGTATCTTCGGTAGATTCAGGTTAGGTGCTGTAGATGAGTGAGACTATGTGGCGATTTTTTTTTCTGTGATTGGGTAAGTTCACTGAGAGTGATCTGTTCCAGGTTCAACCATTTTTCCTCAAATTTCATTGTGTCATTTTTTCTTACTGCTGTATAGAATTCCATTGTGTAGATATACCACATCTTAGTTATCCATTCTTCTAGTGATGGACATCTGGGTTGATTCCAGCTCTTAGCTATTACAAATTGAGCCGCTATAAACATGGTTGAGCAAATCTCTTTAGTCTGTGGTTTGAAGGTTTTAGGGTAGATGCCCAGTAAGGGAATAACTGGGTCTGTTGGTATCTCTATACTCAGCTTTTTCAGAAGTCTCCATATTGCTTTCCAAAGTGGTTGTACCATCCTACAATCCCACCAACAGTGGATGAGTGTTCCTACTTCTCCACATCCTCGCCAGCATTTGTTTTTATTTGATTTTTTGATGCTTGCTATCCTTATTGGGGTAAGGTGGAATCTCATAGTTGTTTTAATTTGCATTTCTCTGATGATTAGGGATGCTGAACATTTTCTTAAGTGTATGTTTGCCATTTCTATTTCTTCCTCTGTGAACTGCCTGTTCAGCTCTTTGCCCCATCTTGTGAGTGGGGTGTTTGACTTCTTACTGTTTAGATTTTTGAGTTCTTTGTAGATTCTAGAGATTAGTCCTCTATCAGTTGGATAACCCACAAATATTTTCTCCCATTCTGTGGGTAATCTATTGGCTTTGCTAATTGTATGCTTGTCTGTAAAGAAACTCCTCAGCTTCATGTGGTCCCATTGGTTGAGTGATGGTTTAAGTTCATGAGCTACTGGGGTTTTGTTCAGGAAGTCTTTTTCCATTCCTATATCATGGAATGTACTTCCTAAATTTTCTTCCAGTAGTATTCGAGTTTCTGGTCTTATATTGAGATCTTTGATCCATTTGGACTTGAGTGTAGTGCATGGTGAAATGTGTGGGTCAAGTTTTAGTTTCCTGCATATGTTTATCCAGTTTGTCCAGCACCATTTGTTGAAGATGCTGTCTTTTTTCCAGCGTATATTGTTTGGGCCTTTATCAAATATCAAGTAGCTATAGTTGCTTGACCCAAAGTCCGGGTCCTCAAGTCTATTCCATTGATCTATAGTCCTGTTTTTATGCCAGTACCATGCTGTTTTTATTACTATGGCTTTGTAATATAGCTTTAGATCAGGTATGGTGATGCCTCCAGAGGTATTTCTTTTGCTGAGGATATGTTTGGAAATGCGAGGCCTTCTGCCGTTCCATATGAAATTTGAGATCATTTTTTCTATCTCTGTGAAGAACACTGTGGGGATTTTAATTGGTATTGCATTAAATCTGTAAATTGCCTTTGGTAGGATTGTCATCTTCACAATGTTAATTCTGCCTATCCAGGAACATGGGAGGTCTTTCCATTTTCTCAAGTCCGCCTCAATTTCTTTTTTGAGTGTTTTTATGTTTTCATTGTATAGATCTTTCACTTCCTTGGTTAACATTATTCCAAGGTATTTTATTTTTTTTGTCGCAATTGAAAATGGGACTATGTCCCTTATTTCTTTTTCTGTATCTTTGTCCTTTGCATAAAGGAAGGCTACTGATTTTTGTGCATTGATTTTGTATCCTGCTACTTTGCTATAGGAGTTAATCACCTTCAGGAGTTTTGGGATGGAGTCTCTCGGGTCTCTTACATATATAATCATGTCATCAGCGAATAAAGCTAACTTAACTTCCTCCTTTCCAAATTGTATCCCTTTTATTTCCTTCTCCTGTCTTATTGCTTGAGCTAGGACTTCCAGAACTATATTGAAAAGCAGAGGTGAGAGTGGACAACCCTGTCTTGTTCCTGATCTTAATGGGAATTCCTCCAGTCTCTCTCCATTAAGTATTATTTGGGCCTTCGGAGCTTCGTATATTGCCTTTATTAGGTTAAGATATGAACCAACCATGCCAACTCTCTCCAATGTTTTGAACATGAAGTGGTGTTGAATCTTGTCAAAGGCCTTTTCTGCATCTATCGAAATGATCATGTGGTTTTTATGTTTAACCTTGTTTATGTGGTGTATTACATTGACAGATTTCCGTATGTTGAACCACCCCTGTGTTCCTGGAATGAATCCCACTTGGTCAAGGTGGATAATGCTTTTGATGTGTTGTTGGATTCGGTTTGCAAGGATTTTGTTTAGGATCTTTGCATCTAAATTCATCAGGGAAATAGGCCGGTAGTCTTCTCTTCTTGTGGCATCTCTGCCTGGTTTTTGAATTAGGGTGATGCTTGCTTCATAAAAGGAGTTGGGTAGCTTTCCCTGTTCATCAATTGTGTGGCACAGTTTGAGGAAGATTGGTTTGAGTTCTTCCATGAAGGTTTGATAGAATTCAGCTGAGAAGCCAGCTGGCCCTGGGCTCTTCTTTTTTGGGAGGTTTTTTATTACTTTTTCAATCTCCATGAGTGTGATGGGTTGATTGAGGTGATTAATCTGCTCTGTGTTTAGCTTTGGTAGATGGTATGCGTCCAAGAATTTATCCATCTCCTCCACATTATCCAGTTTTGTGGAGTAGAGGTTTTTGAAATAAGTCCTGATGATTCTCCCAATTTCACTTATGTCTGTTGTGATCTCTCCTTTTTCATTTTGAATTTTGTTAATTTGAAGCTTTACCTTTTTTTGCTTGATCAGATTGGCCAGGGGTTTGTCAATCTTGTTTATTTTCTCAAAGAACCAGCTCTTTGTTTTGTCAATTTTCTTAATTGTTTCCTTGGTTTCCAATTCATTGATTTCTGCTCTGATTTTAATTATTTCTTTCCTTCTGGAGCTCTTTGGGTTGGATTTTTCTTGTTTTTCCAGTGCCTTTAGGTGGATGGTTAGGTTATTGATTTGGGACCTTTCTGTCTTTTTTATGAAGGCATTGAGTGACATGAATTTTCCCCTGAGGACCGCCTTCATTGTGTCCCATAAGTTTTGATACGATGTGTTCTCATTGTCGTTCAATTCCAGAAATTTTGCAATTTCATTTTTTATTTCATCCACTATCCATTTATTGTTTAAAAGTGTGCTGTTCAGTTTCCAGATGCCTTTGGGATTCTTGGTGGGTCTTTTATTGTTGATTTCTAGCAATATAGCATTGTGATCTGATATCATGCAGGGAATTATGTCAATCTTCCTAAATATGTGGAGGCAGTCTTTGTGACCCAATATATGGTCTATTTTAGAGAATGTTCCATGGACTGCTGAGAAGAATGTGTAATCTGTGGATTTGGGATGGAATGTTCTGTAGATGTCCGTTAGGTCTAAGTGATCTATGGTTTTGTTGAGCTCTCTTACTTCCCTGTTGAGTTTCTGTGTGGATGATCTGTCTATTACTGATAATGGTGTATTGAAGTCCCCAGCTATGATGGTGTTTGTGGTTATTTCTGTTTTATTGTCAAGTAGGTTTTGTTTTATGAACTGTGGTGCCCCTGTGTTTGGTGCATACAGATTTATGATTGTGATATCCTCTTGATGGATCGTTCCCTTGATAAGTAGGAAGTGGCCTTCTTTGTCTTTTTTGATTATATTTGGTTTGAAGTCTATTTTATCCGATATTAATATAGCTACACCTGCTTGTTTCTTATTCCCGTTTGCTTGGAATACTGTTTTCCACCCTTTCACCCTGAGGAGATGTCTGTCTTTAATGGTGAGGTGGGTTTCTTGAAGGCAACAGATTGAGGGGTCTAATTTTTTGATCCATCCTGTTAGCTTGTGTCTCTTGATGGGTGAATTAAGGCCATTAATATTTAGAGTAATGACTGTGAGATTTGATTTGATCCCTGCCATATTGTGATGGTAAATGTGGGTTGGAGTTTTCATGGACATTGAAGTTTTTTGTGCCTACTCTGAGTTTGGTTGTTGTGATCTGCTTCTTGTAGGCAATTGTGTTTGATTATTTTTTTCTTCTCTGTGTAGGATTTCCTGAAATACTCTCTGTAGGTTTGGCTTTGTGTTCATATAATTGTAAAGCTGAGTTTTGTCATGGAAAGTTTTTCGTTCACCATCTATTATGAGGGATACTTTTGCTGGGTAGAGTAGTTTGGGTTGGAAGCCATAGGTTCTTAGACTTTGGAGTGTTTCATTCCAGGCTCTTCTAGCTTTCAGGGTTTCCATTGAGAAGTCTGAAGTAATTCTGATGGGATTACCTCTGAAGGTGGTGTGCTGTTTTTCCCTAGCTGCTTTTAGGATTTTCTCTTTGGTGTCAATGTTTAGAGTCTTAATAATAATATGTCTTGGAGAGTTTCTCCTTTGGTCCAGTCTGTTTGGAGTTCTATTGGCTTCTTGTATCTTGATGGGCCTTTCTTTTAAGAGATTGGGGAAGTTTTCTTCAATTATTTTGTTAAATAAGTTCTCCATGCCTTTGGTCTGGATTTCTTCTCCTTCTGGTATTCCAATGATCCTGATATTGGGACGTTTAACTGTATCCCACAATTCCCTCATGTTCTGTTCACAGGAGCTTTTAAACTTACTGAAATTTTTGAACTCTCTAACTGTTTCTTCCATCTTGTCTTCCAGATCAGAGTTTCTATCCTCCACTTGGCTGACTCTATTCTTGAGAGCTTCTAGTGAGTTTTGGGCTTGTTCAATTAAGTTTGCATTTTCTATTATTTTTCTATGTATAATTTCCATCCCTCTGTCAAGCTCCCTTTTCATATCATTTTCTGATTTTCTTGATGATTCTTGGAGTTCATCCTTGCATTTCTTTATGTCTTCATTTAGCATGGCCAGCTGATTTTTAAGGTCTTCTTTTTTTTCACTCTCCCTCAAATCTCTTAACTCTCTTTGAAATCCTTCCATTTTCTTATCTATTCCTTCCAATTTCTTATCTATTAGTTCTAGTTTAGTGATGGCAGCATCCACACGATTGTCTGCCCTTTGTTGCTTTCCTGCAAGTTCTACCAATAGGTTGGTTAGAGTTGCATTGCTCATAGCTTCAATGTGGTGTTCTGGTCCTATTTGTTCTTCTATGTTTTGGTTGGAAGTATTCATTGTGGGACTGGGTGATCTAATTGGATTTTCTTGCGTTTGATTATTCATGTTATTTCTTTTGCGCTGTGTTCTGCCCATGACAGTGTATGGGCAGATAAGTGGGTGTATCAGCCTGGGCTCAAGAACAATGGGAATCTTATGCAGCCTGGGGGCGTTGCCAAGAAGCCTGGGCTTTGGCTGTCACTTGCCAAAGCCGCCTATCTACTGCCTGGCAGGGGCGCCGAAGTTGCCTGAGTTCTCAAGCGGTAATGTGCCAAGGCTGCCTGCATTCGAACTAGGAGTGGCACTGAGGCACCAAGCACTGATGCCGCCCAAACTCTGGCTGGGAACGCTGGGAACCGGAAGCAGTCTGCGCTCCCCCGCCACAGGACAATTTTGGACAGCTGCGCGGCAGACAGAGGGCGAGTGGACGAGAATGCGGAGCAGTCTAAGCTTCTGCACGCAGGGAATAATCTCACTTGCCAAAGCCGCCTATCTACTACCTGGTAGTGGCATCAAGGTTGCTTGAGTTCTCAAGCAGTATTGTGCCCCAGCTGCCTGCGTTCGAGCTAGGAGTGGCACTGAGGCACCAAGCACTGAAGCCGCCCAGACTTTGGCTGGGAACGCTGGGAACCGGAAGCAGTCTGCGCTCCCCCGCCACAGGACAATTGGGGACAGCCGCGCGGCAGACAGGGCAAGTGGACGAGAGTGCGGAGCAGTCTAAGCTTCCGCACACAGGGAATAATCTCACTTGCCAAAGCCGCCTATCTACTACCTGGCAGGGGCGCCAAAATTGCTTGAGTTCTCAAGCGGTAATGTGCCACATTTGCCTGCGTTCGAGCTAGGAGTGGCACTGAGGCACCAAGCACTGAAGCCGCCCAGACTTTGGCTAGGAACGCTGGGAACCGGAAGCAGTCTGCGCTCCCCTGCCACCGGACAATGGCGGCCCGCCGGTGTGGCAGGCAGGTAGGGGGTGGTACCTGAGCTGATGCAAGGGAGAGATACAGTCTGAGCTTGTGGGACTGGGCACACTCAGTAGGTGGGCGAGTGGACAAGGGTGCGGAGCAGTCTAAGCTTCCGCGCGGAGGGAACGATTGGCGCGCGGTGGCAGCCGTGCGGGCTCCGGAGCAGCAGCAGCGGCAGGGGTGGAGCTTTGAACACGGCGGTTATTTGGGGCGAGGGGCGAGGCGTGCCTACCCACCCGAAAAGGGACCAGCGATTCCCTGTTCCCCCACCTCTGTGCCCTCCCAGATTTCTCTCCCCTAAAAGCCACTATATACCCTTAATATCTTGCCTTTCTTTCCCCGGGATTTGCAGCGCAGCTAGGCGGTCGCCATCTTGGCCGGAAGTCGAAAACAACAAAATTCTAAAGAGGTTTCCATTACTTTCTCTTCCCTCCAGGGAATTCTGACTAACTGAATAGATTAAGTATAATCACAAAGCAATGTTTACATAAAGTAGTTCATAGATGTCTTACAACAGATGAAGTCTGTAGTGCACAACGACTGCCATATGAAGATAAGTACCTTTAAGACTCTATGGAATATGTTAGACTAAAAGATAGACTAAATGCAGTGTCTCCCATTGGATAAGGTTAAGAAATTTAATTAATCCATATACTATAGAAGAAAGAATGACATTGATTAGTTTGCAAAAAAATAAATAGAACCTCATGGTATTCATCTATCAATGACTCCTTTTAGAACTTTTTTCACTTCTGACACCTGTCATATGAGCATTTTTTGTACATGTCTGTAACGTAAACTTGGGAACCTTCCAGCTAGTTCCACATTGTAGACTTTCCAAAATCAAACTCTCTAAGCCACCATGTTCACAAACCCTTATCCTGGACCAACTTTCCTTTACCTAACAGATGACATATGAGATACTATCACTTTTGTCATGAGCTTGGTAATTTGCTAGAGTGTTCTATATGAGTATTTATGTGCTCCAGAGCTTCAGCCTTGAGGTAACCATAGGAAAAGTAGTAGCCAAATTATTTCTATCCTGGGGATAGAATTAGGGGAACATTCATCAAGAGTCAATTTATTTTCCACAATAAAAAAGTAGATCATAATAAGATGATTGAATAACAACAATGCAATAATAAAACATATTTAGTTGTGCCACTTCATCTTTGTTATTTCATTAAAGCCTATGTTTATTCTGTTTGCCTAGTACTTATCTATCTTTGAAAAAGTAGCATAGGCCTCATTTTTTTTTTTTTTTTAGTATTACGAGCTTCTCTGAGAAAAAAAAAATATTCAGACCTGTCTAATACTTAAAATTCCAAATTTGATGTAAAGTTAAAGCCCCACTTCCCAAATGAAACCAAGAAATATGCAATATTATTTCATTCTCTTCATCACCCATGTTTCTATTTTGCTTTTGCAATTTCCTTCTTCAGTTGGAGGTAGGTAAATTAGGAAACAAAAATTCCAGTGCTTTGCTCTGCAGCAAAGTATCTAATCCTCTTTTACAAACTAATGCTAATGTGCCTGTCTGACTTTTCATGATATAAAGGAGTTAAGGACTCTGTTTACTCCTAGTCATCACCAAAAACTACTTAGTACCTTTTGAAAAATGGGTAATGAAAACTAGTTTATAGGCAGTTCACTAGACAGTGTGTGTTACTTTATATAACTTTGATTCATAGTATTTCTCGAAAAGTTCTAAATTAGTTTTGATATGAGATATAGGACTATGTTGGGAGAGGTTAATATTTAGCCAATATTATTCTCTTCTACTTAGTAAAGATACAATCACAAATATACTTAGATGTGACTTCATTTATTTGCATTAGGTTGCCCAATTGTACATGGAGAGACAAACTGAAAGAGAGATAGAGAATGAATGAGAATGGGCAGGCCAGGGCCTATAGCCACTGCAAACAGACTCCAGATGCATGTGTCACTTTGTATATCTGGCTCTGCATGGGTACTGGGGAATCAATTCCAGGTCACTAGGCTTTGAAAAAGAAAAAAAAATGGAGGGCTGGAGAGATTGTTTTCAAGGTACGGTTTCACTCTAGCTCAAGCTGACCTGGAATTCACTATGTAGTCTCAGGGTGGCCTCAAACTCATGGCGACCCGCCTACCTCTGCCTCCCGAATGCTGGAATTAAAAGCATGTGCCACCACGTCCGGCATCTCCATTTATTTTTATTGAAGAGATTATTTTCTTATTGGGTGGTCTTGACACCCTTGATTACATTCAATTGATTATGGATGCATCAATTTATCAGTGGAAATCCTATTTCATTAACTGATATTTAAAATCTTGTCAAAACCATATTGAATACTGTAATTTAGTTGTAAGTTTATTTTTTATTTGATTATTCATGTGTCCGTTTCTGTGTGTGTGTGTGTGTGTGTGTGTGTGTATGTGTGCGTGTATGTGCACGTGTGACTATGCTATGGAATGTAGGAGTGTGTGTGAAGGCAGAGAAAACTTCTCGTTAGATACTCCCCTTTCCAACTCATCTGAGGTAGGGCTTGTCTCGATCTTACTCTGGTATTGTGTGTTTTTTTTTTTTTTTCTTTTGTTATGCTTCAAGCAAACTTCTAAGAAAGTCTCCCATATTGCCTCCAATTTCACCATCACCATGGTGGGATTTCATGAGCCCATGAGGACTTTCTGGTTTTTAAATGCACTCTGGATTGTGCATGCCTTACATTGGCACACTAAATTGAGGGATATTGATCATTCATCGGAATGGGAAATGAGTATATATTTAATTTGTGGTGTTATAATATGGTAATAGTGTCTGTTTTGTTTCATGTATCGACAAAGCACTCACTGTGTAGTCCCAGGCTTACACTGAGCTCACAGTAATACGCCTGTCTCTGCCTCCCTAGTGAAGGGATATTCTTGAAAATTGGACTAATGTGTCAGTTTAACTTTTGGTCTATGCTTTGTTCATTTGTAAAGATATTGTATCCTGTGATTTTACGTGTCTCATTTTTAACATTAGAAAAACTCAAAAGGTATTTCTCCATCTGTAATTCCTTCCTGTTGAACCACATTGCTCCTCTACATCTTTTGAGACATTGGACATTTATAGCATTTGGGTAGCAGCTAGAATTCCCCTTCTCTGAAAAGAATCCCTATTTCATAAATAATACCCTGTGCTCACTCAAGCTTATATTACTGTCCTTTCCAATGTCATTTATTAACTTGGAAGTATTTATTAATATGTGAAATTTATTCAAGAGAGAAAAAGGGAGAAATGTGGGGAGTTGGAGAGGAAAAAGGAGCCCCTGTACCAGGAGTCTGGCTGAAGCCTCTCACCAGCACAGATGCACAAATTTCAATGCAGTTGACGGCTTTTTTTTTCTAAATTTTTTGTTACTTTTTATTAATTTATTTGAGAGCGACAGAGAGAGAAAGAGGCAGATAGAGAGAGAGAGGGAGAGAGAGAAAGACCGAGAGAATGGGCACACCAGGGCCTCCAGGCACTGCAAATGAACTGCAGATGCGTGCGCCCCCTTGTGCATCTGGCTAACGTGGGTCCTGGGGAATCGAGCCTTAGGCTTCACAGGCAAGCACTTAACTGCTAAGCCATCTCTCCAGCCCCAGTTGACAGCTTCTTAAGGACATTCTTCCTTTCTTTGCTATAAACTGATACTTTTCTATGAATCTCGCCTAAAAGCTCATTTGTAGTAAAAGCCATATCTTAAATCTCTTGTGCAATCCTGGTGGATTCTATTTTTTTTTTTTTTACCAGACCGTGGCACCTCCAGAGCCACCCTATAGTCTTAATTACAGAAAAGGAGAACCTAGGTAAACTAGAGGAGGATTCCCTGGAACCCTATTGAACGATGGAATTCCCAAAACTTCTACAGTCCTATTTATAGTCATTACCAGAAAAACTGAAATGTGACTTTTTCCTAAAGTAGTCCACATCCATACTTTTGGGTATATCCCCATTCTCTTTCTGATCATCTTTCTGTGCTAACATATCATTAATAAAATTTAGACCTCTACTTTACACTGGCACTTCCCAAAATAATTTCCAGTGTTGATGCCACAAATCCTGTGTTTAGCCCAACTTCAGATCCCTACTATTCTAAGGGAACTCCTCAGGTTGTTGAAGGTGACTGAGGAGCTGGTTCAGTCCATTCACCACTGACAAAATGATTTCATCTGTTTTGTCCAAGCACTTCCCTTTTCTCTCTGTCAGTACAGTCTTTGGCCAGTGACAACTGATGCCTTCACTGACTTTGTAACCAGTGCCTGCCCATGAAAATTATTAAATCATTGTGTACTTCTGAAGATAAAGGATTTTACTAATTAACCTAATAATATTTATTTGAAACCATCCTTCCTAGCTATAGAGTACCAGGTGGTTTCCAGTTATATACACGATGTTGATTATTTCAGAATGACTCTCATCCTAGAGGTCAGCTTTAGTACTTTCTTTTTTTTTTTAAGATGTTGCTTCTTTCTTTTTTTATTTTAATTTATTTTTTATTAATTAGTTTTGTACTCAGTGAATACAGTAAAGTTGTTACCATTGTTAGGCTCATAGATATACTATCCCCTCCCCTGGCCCTTCCTTGTTCAGGTATATGGGTCATGCATTTTGGAGTTATCCCACAGTTATGGGTAGGAGAAATGTCTCTTCATATCATGACCCAACATGTGGCTCTGACATTCTTTCCGCCCCTTCTTCCGCAAAATTTCCCTGAGCCATGTTGGGCTCATTTTTGGTCTGCTTCAGTGATGAGGTGTTGGGGGCCTCTGTGTCTCTGGATATCTGATTTGGTAGGAGTTGATTGTTTTCTGTGTCGATCTCCACCCTTGTGCTGGTACCCAGTTCACCAAGAGATTAGTACCCTTGCTTGTTTCTCCAATTTTTCTTAGTTTCAGCCGGGGCCCTTTTGAGGTATGATGGGGTGGTTCTCTCCTTAGGATCCGTGTCTATCTGAAAAAGAGAAGGAGATTCTCCAACTGACAGTAAAGTTAGCACCAGACAAATGGGATAACCCTTATTTTTTTATAGAGAATTTAATAGGAGTAGGTCCTCTTGTAGCCCACGATTGTTGGTAGCTTGATAATGGAGAGCGGGCTCATGTCTGGATATGGTTTTGACTTGTTTCCCAGCTCCAGCTATGGGTCCTGTACCACTGAGGGGATCAATTAGCCAAATCAATAGCAGTTGGTTTTCCACCATGGCTGTGTGCCACTATTGCACTTGTGTGAGCATCATGACAGGTTATTTGCTGCTAAGTAGGTTAGACCATGGGTTGCTTGGACAGATATTGGTCATTTTCCCCCAGTCGCCCATGTAGCACTTTCTGGCACTAGACACGCTGACTCTCTGGGGACTGAATCTCTTCCAGATTCCAGCCATGGCATTCTGTTTTACATGTCAACCGCATATAGTAGCTTTATCTGCTTTCTTAATTCAAGATACAGGTAATATTTATGAATACAGGTAATATTTATGAATACAGTGATGTTTAAAAAATGTGTATGGATCTCTATTATTTTACTCACATTATTTCAGATACTTTACAACAGGGACATCACCTCCCCGGGTGGATGTCATGGAGATCATGAAAAACAATTGCATAAAAGTAATGAAAAACAATCTCTTTGAGGCAAAGAATTACCTTCACTGGAGCATTTGTCTCTCTGGAATAAAGGAGGCAGTATGTGTGTGTGTGTAGGGAATGCATGATTCCTTGCAAACAGTGACCTGATGTTCAAAATCAGCTCTGCTTAAAAGCTAAGGAATGATCTAACCTATAGTGGTAGCCCAGTTGTCAGCCTCAGCAATCAACACTTTGTGTTCAACAAAAGCTCAAGATGAAAAGCATTGCCAATCACCCATAACATACTCTTTTCAGCAAATTATTATTTCTATAAATCCTGAATGATAATCAGTGCCAAAGGAATTGCCTTATCCTTACTGACATGCAGCCACCCAAAAAGTAACCACCTGTCTGACATGTGGCACTCCTTTAATCGTGGCATGCAGTACAGCGTGCTGAGATCACAGGTCAAAGGACATACTGGAAAGACTATCTCAGAAGAAGAGTCAGCCAGGAAGCTCCAAGGGCATTTATCAATAGAGCCAAAGTCAGAGGCCATATAAAATGTGCCAGTGAAGGTAAAACAGACTGTCAAATGTGAGGGGTTCTGTGCTTCTGCTTTTGTCTGCATGGAGTACCAGACAAAAATATTAGCTGTCTGACCTTGGGCAATTCAGTGAAGGACTAACTAACTCAGACCCTTTTTGCTATATTCTATACAAGGAGGGCTTTTTGTTGTCAGTGCTCTCCAATATGGTGACCCCTGACCACACAAGATGGCTGAGCAACCGAAATAGGGCTTGTTTGAATTTATAAGAGTTTCCTTGTGAAATGTACACTAGGTTTTCAATATATATATTTCAATATGTACTACTTTTTTTTTTTTTTTTAGTTTTATGAGGTAGGGTCTCACTCTATCCCAGGCTGACCTGGAGTTCACCCTGTATTCTCAGGGTGGCCTCGAACTCATAGCGATCCTCTTACCTCTGCCTCCCGACTGCTGGGATTGAAAGTGTATGCCACCACACCTGGCAACTGTAGCTGTTAATCGTGTCTTTTAAATATGGCTACATAAAAATTCCAAAGCTGGGGCTGGAGAGATGGCTTAGTAGTTAAGGCCTTTGCCTACAAAGCCGAAAGACCCAGGTTTGACTCCCCAGGACTCACGTAAACCAGGTGAATAAGGGGGGCCCACACACCTGGAGTACGTTTGCAGTGGCTAAAGGCCTTGGTGAGCCCATTCTCTCTCTCTTTCTACCTGCCTATTTCTGTATCTCTCTCTCTCAAATAAATAAATTAAAATAAAATAAAATAAATTGTGAAAAAAGATCAAAGGCAGGCTGGAGAGATGGCTTAGAAGATATGTGCTTGCCTGTGAAGCCTAAGGACCCCGGTTCAAGGCTCGATTCCCCAGGACCCACATTAGCCAGATGCCCAAGGGGGCGCACGCATCTGGAGTTCGTTTCCAGTGGTTGGAGGCCCTGGCGCACCCATTCTCTCTCTCTCTCTCTCTCTCTCTCTCTCTCTCTCTGTCGCTCTCAAATAAATAAATAAAACAGAAAAATTTTAAAAAAAGATCAAAGGTGAATAAAATGTACAAAGGCCCTGGGGAAGGAGTCCCTTGATATTAACTATGTTTCTATTGTATTTTTCCACATCCTAATTTAAATTTATTTTACTATATTTATTTATTATTAATATTATTATTTTTTGAGATATGGATTCATTCTACCCCAGGATGACCTGGAATTCACTATGTGGTCTCAGGCTGGCCTCAAACTCACAACAATCCTTCTACTTCTGCCTCCCAAGTGCTGGGATTAAAGGCATAAACCACCATGCCCATCTTATTTTATGTTTTATGTGCTCTTCCCCAAGGACTTAAGATGTTGAAATTGTTTTGTTCACATATATGCTGGAGATTGTAATTTCCCCCTTTGAATGTGTCAGTTCAGCTCATTTCTCACTTTTTTTTTGCTTTGGTAATGTTTAACATTTTAAGCTATCTAAAATATTCTGGATATTAATCTCCTTTTTGGTAAATAAGTGGCAGAGTTTTCTTTCCAATACTGAGGTTGTCTCTTCACTGTTTTGATCATTTCTTTATATTGCCAAGGTGTTATTTAATAAATGTATGCTTTCAATTATCACGTGTTTTCTGATATATTAGAATCATCTGCGGAAACTCATTGTTTATACCTACATTTAATTTTTTTTCCTTATTTTTTTTCCTTAGTAGATTGAAAAATTACAGATCTTACATGGTTTCCAACCAAATCTTATTGTTTTCCTTTTTTTTTTAGAGAGTCAGTGCTAGTAATATTGTTCTAGCTGTTTACATGTGGATGTCCAAATATTTCAGCACCTACTTTGTTGCCTTTTTGCAATGTATATTTTTGGCAAAATTGTTGAGGGTCAGATAGCTGTTACCTGTATGAGTTTATTCTATTTATTAATATTTGAGGTACTTATGAATGGGGCTTATTATAGTTTTTTTTGTTTTTTGCTTTTCCAAGGTAGGGTCTAACTGTAGCTCAGGCTGACATGGAATTCACTATGTAATCTCAGGGTGGCCTCAAACTAACAGTGATTTTACTACCTCTGCCTCCCAAGTGCTGGGATTAAAGGTGTGCACCATCGTGCCCGGCATTATCATAAATTTTAATTAAACTGTTGTTGGAGTATAAGAAAGCTACTGTTGGCCAGGTATGGTGATGAAAGCCTTTAATCCCAGCACTTGGAAGGCAGAGGTAGTAAGATCAGCATAAATTTAAGGCCATCCTGGGACTACACAGTAAATTCCAGGTCAGCCTGGACTGGAGCAAAACCCTACCACTAATGCTACTCCCACCAAAAACAGAAAGAATGCTACTGTAGTGAAGAATGAAGTCAAGAAAATGGCAGGAAAATGGACGGAGTTGGAAAAACTATAGTAGGTATGGTAACCCAAGCCACCAAAACAAAAATCACAAATGTTCTCTCATATGTGGATCCTAACTTTTAGTGTTTGTATGTATGTGGATATAAGGATTTAAGACTAAGTATAGGCTATGCATGGAGAGGAAACAAGAAGAGGGGAACAAGAGGTGATGAGAAGGAGTGAAAGGCCAAAAGGAAACATGTACTATGAAAAAAGAAAAGTTGTAAAGAGGGCAAAAAAGAAGAAGGGAGATGGGGGAAAAGAAAAATAAAAATGCAAGAAACCACTATTTTGAAAGCTAGCACTTTGTTACTAACTAAAAACAGTATGTTTAAAAGAACATTACAGGTATTTGTATGTTGATTTTTTCTGATTTCTCTGGCTAATATTTTAATCACCATAATGAAAAAGAATGGTATGAATAGACATTTGTTTCATTTGTGATTTTAGAACAAATGCTTTCAATGTCTTTGCAATTCTGTACCATCTAACCTGTTACTGTCTTGCATATTGTTTTCATTGCATGGAGCTCTCATTTTACTATTCTTAGTTTCTTCAGGACTTTTATGATGAAGAGATGTTGAATTTTGTCAAAGATATGTTCTGCATCTATTGAAATGATCATGTAATTTTTGTTCTTAATTCAATTTTTCCATATTCTTAACCAATTATACACCATAAAATATTCAACTATAAATAATATCTTGTAAACACATATCTGGAATGTATTTATCTAGCATAATTCAGCTTTATGAAAATTATTTTTTCTTTTCTGTAATCTCTGAACCCTGATAATCTTCATTTTTCTCTGAGCTTTGATATGTTTCGTTATTATTGATATTAAAGTTGATATCATGTAGGACCTGTCTTTTCATGACTGAATTGTTTCTTTTAATATGATGTCATTCAACTTCAACCATGCTGCTGCTAATGACGAGAATTCCTTTCTGAAATATTGTCTATCCACCTATTGATGAACATTTGTCTGTTTATCTTGAATAATGTAAGCAATGGTATAGTCCATCTAGGAATACAGGTAATTAATCAAGATCCGGATTTCAATGCTTTTGGATATATAATTGGAGATATGATTGCTAGCAGTCATAGTAGGTCTCTTTTTCATTGTTTGAGGGCAATATTTATCTTTTCCAATAGTTTCTAGTCATTCAACCTTCCAACCAGCAATATCTAACCATCCCTAGTTTTCCACACTCTCTTCTGTTCTTAATTGTATGTTTTTTTTAAGTCTTATTGAAGAACCAGTTTGTGGTTCCTGATTTTAAATGATGTTCAGTATTACTGATATCACAGTTGGGAGGCAGATGTAGAGACTAGCAGAACAGAATAGAGAGCCAGCCCAGGAACCCACTTATGGACACATGGACAGTTAATCTCCAACAAAGATTTCAATAATAAACACTAAAGAAAGATTAGTGTACTTAATAAGTAATGTTCATTAAATCAAATATATCTACATGAAAACTACATGGAAATTTCACTGAAGATTGTGGTTCGCTCTGTAATCCTAGCATTAGGGGAGCTGAGGCAGGTGAACCACTGTGGGTCTGAGGCCACCATGGGTTATATAATGAATGCTAAGGAATCCTAGATGACAGAATGAGACCCTTAATTAATTAAAAGAATATTTATAAAACAGTATGTGCAAAAACTCCAAACCAAGTAAATCAAAGATTAATTTTACAACCTGACATTATAATGCTCTTAATAAAAAAGAAATGAAGAGATTCCTGACATTGCTTTTTGCCATGATTATTTGGATATGATGCTAAAAGCATAGGAGAAAAGAAAAACTAAAAAATGAAAAAAAACATCAAATTCTAAAGCTTCTGCATAAAGTAATTAACACCACCAGAATAATCAAGCAACTTGAAGGGCAGTAAAATATTATTTGCAACCCATATTCCATAAAGGACTGATTTTCAAATGATATTAAGATTTCCTATTTACTTCTGTAGCAGATAGCTTTAGGTTCACTGAGATAAACTTCCACATTAGACACAGTTATGGAGGAAGTGATTTATTGAAGTTTACAGATCCAGGGGAAGGTCCATAAGGGCAGAAGAAGCTGCCTACTTTCATAGGACGAAACACACAGAGAGAAGCCACAAGCCTAAAAGTCAAAAGCCACACAGCACACTTCAGAAACTCCAGCTAGGCACACTTTTCATAGCTTTAGATTGAAATCTTAAACCCAACATCATAACTTAAGATCCTCCTAGCGACACCACCTCCAGCCATATGGCTGCAGATACGAACTACAAACTAATAAAACACTGAAAATATAAGGGGCCATCTATTCAAACAACCACAACTACTAAATAGCATCTTCAACAAATGGTGCTGGACAAACTGGATAACCATATGCAGGAAACTGAAACTTGATCCACACATTTCACCATGCACTACACTCAAGTCCAAATGGATCAAAGATCTCAAAATAAGACAAGAAACACGTATACTACTGCAAGAAAATTTAGGAAGTACTTTCCATGATATAGGAATGGAAAAAGACTTCCTGAACAAAACCCCAGTAGCTCATGAACTTAAACCATCACTCAACCAATGGGATCACAAGAAGCTGAAGAGTTTCTTTACAGACAAGCATACAATAAGCAAAGCCAATAGATCACCCACACAATGGGAGAAAATATTTGATGGTTATCCAACTGATAGAGGCCTAATCTCTAGAATCTACAAAGAACTCAAAAATCTAAACAGTAAAAAGTCCAACACCCCACTCACAAAATGGGGCAAAGAGCTGAACAAGCAGTTTACAGAGGAAGTAATAGAAATGGCAAACATACACTTAAGAAAATGTTCATCATCCCTAATCATCAGAGAAATGCAAATTAAAACAACTATGAGATTCCACCTTACCCCAATAAGGATAGCAAACATCAAAAAATCAAATAAAAATAAATGCTGGCAAGGATGTGGAGAAGTAGGAATAGTCATCCACTGTTGGTGGGAATGTAGGATGGTACAGCCACTTTGGAAAGCAATATGGAGACTTCTGAAAAAGCTGAGTATAGAGATACCAACAGACCCAGTTATTCCCTTACTGGGCATCTACCCTACAACCTTCAAACCACAGGCTAGAGAGATTTGCTCAACCATGTTTATAGCAGCTCAATTTGTAATAGCTAAGTGCTGGAATCAACCCAGATGTCCATCACTAGAAGAATGGATAATGGATAATGTGGTATATCTACACAATGGAATTCTATACAGCAGTAAGAAAAAATGACACAATGAAATTTGAGGAAAAAGGGTTGAGCCTGGAATAGATCATTCTCAGTGAACTTACCCAATCACAGAAAAAAAAAAATTGCCACATAGTCTCACTCATCTATAGCACCTAACCTGAATCTACCCAAAATACCTTACATACCCAGCAAGCATCTCCTAGACTAGACACTAGGATGGAAGGGGAGGGAGGGGAGGGCATCAAAGGGGTGGAAAACACAAATCTAGACCCAAACGGCAATGGTACCATAATTTTCTACATACTAAAAGACAGACCAAATGGCTGATCTTTCACCAGGCCCTTAGAGGGAACACCTGAACCACAAGACACTGGAGAGGGTAAGATCAAGACTAACCTTAATCTTCTACATCTTCCCTCCCTCACTTCCCCTCTCCCTCTCTCTCTCTCTCTTATCTCTAACTCTTGTATATTAGTTATCTTTTTCCTGATTTTCTTCGTGGGCACTGACCTGTAACTCCCAGAACCCGCATGGGGCTATCATCCACAATGAGCTTTTGATCAGAGAGATCTACAAGGTTTCCTAAAAGACAGACAGATTTCTGTCAGAGTACTTGATGACCCACCAAAGGCTAGTGGTAAGACCCTACTGTTGAAGACACCCTATGTGATTGACATGCAAATTAGAATGGCATGGCTGGAAGTTGGAAGAGAGTCAGTCCCCAGACAGTCAGCGCGTCTAGTGCCAGAAGGTGGTACATGGGCGACTGGGGAGAAATGACCAATATCTATCGAAGCAATGCATGGTCTAACCTACTTAGCAGCAAATAACTTGTTGTGATGCCCACACAAGTGCAGTGGTGGCACACAGCCATGGTGGGGAACCAACTGCTCTCAATTTGGCTAACTGATCCCCTCACTGGTATGGGACCCATAGCTGGAGCTGGGAAACAAGTCAGAACCATATCCAAACATAAGCCCACTCTCCAATATCAAGCTACCATCAATCATGGGCTACAAGAGGGCCTACACCTATTAAATTCTCTATTTAAAAAAAAAAGGGGTTATCTCATTTGTCCTGATGCTAACTTACTCTCTGTTGGAGAATCTGCTTCTCTTTTTCAGATAGATGTAGATCCTAAGGAGAGAGCCACCCCATCATACCTCCAAAGGGCCCCAGCTGAAACTAAGAAAAATTGGAGAAACAAGCAAGGGTGCTGTTTTCCTGATGTACCAGATACCAGCACAAGGGGGAAGGAGATCAACACAGAGAAAAATCAACTCCTACCAAATCAGAGAGCCAGAGCCTCAGAGGCCCCCAACACCTCATCACTGAAGCAGACCAAAAATGAACCCAACATGGCTCAGGGAAATTTTGCGGAAGAAGGGGCGGAAAGAATGTCAGAGCCACATGTTGGGTCATGATATGCAGAGACATTTCTCCTACCCATAACTGTGGGCTAACTCCACAATGCATGACCCGTATACCTCAACAAGGAGGGGCTAAGGGTTGGGGGTAGGTCACGGATGAGCCTAATAATGGTACCAAACTAACTGTATTTGCTGAATACAAAACTAACTAATAAAAAAATAGAAAATAAAAAACAAACAAACAGAAAACATAATCCTATTTTAAAACTGAGGGAAGGAATGGAGTAGACATTTTTGCAAAGAATACATACATAAGAATAGTCATTCTTTTTTTCATCTTCTAGTAATAACCGTGCATTTTCCTCTTGAGCATCTGTTCTCTCAGATGCATTAAAAATCCACATTGCGGGCTGGAGAGATGGCTTAGCGGTTAAGCACTTGCCTGTGAAGCCTAAGGACCCCTGTTCAAGGCTCGATTCCCCAGGACCCACGTTAGCCAGATGCACAAGGGGGCGCACGCATCTGGAGTTCCGTTTGCAGTGGCTGGAAGCCCTGGCGCGCCCATTCCCTCTCTCTCTCTATCTGCCTCTTTCTCTGTGTCTGTTGCTCTCAAATAAATAAATAAATAATGAAGAAAAAAATTTAAAAAAAATCCACATTGCTATATTTGTCTGCCTCTTTTACTTTGTCCCTTAGGTCTCAGCTACTTTGGGACACTAACCAACTCATTGTTCTCTCTTAGCAAGGACTTCTCTTTTTTTCATCTTTGTCCTGATAGTGGCTTTATGTTAGTGCATTTCTTTGTTACATCTTTTTCATTGTATGAAGCAGATTAACCACTTACTGGGCTTAGTGGATCAAGAAGAGGTAGTTATGAAATCATGGAGGGAAGAAATGATAAAAAAAATGAGGGAGAAGTAAACCACAGATGAAGAAAGATTGATTTAGTATGAAGGGAAGTTGTAAATTAGATGCCCACCCTCTTGAGACAAATGGTTTTGTTCTTTCAGCATGATAGGTATGTCCTTACCACATTCATTGTGAAGAAATTTGTCTAAAACCCTTTTTCCTTCAAGACAGGTATTAGAGATAACAATTATGACTATATTTTTTAAAGCATTGATTCTTTCATGGCTTTGGCTCCTCAGCTATTATCTCAGTTTTTCAGAACTTCTGTCCAATTTACTTGGTTGTCATTTTTGTAATTTATTTTTCTGCGTAGGTATATTCATTTTATTGACAATATTCATAATTATAGACAATATTCCATGATAATTACCTCCCCTCTCACTTTCTTCTTCACAACTTTTTAATGAAAAAGCAGGTGTATTGAAAGCATCAGATTCACATCTATTTTCTATTTCACAGGCATCCAGAATGACTATAGCCCATCTTGCTTCTTGCCACATATGTGTGTGTATGTGTGTGTGTGTGTGTGTGTGTGTGTGTGTGCATATGTGTATGTGTGCATGTGTTTAGTATCTCCTTCCCTATATCTCTGTTTACATGTGATTCAGACCCAGAATACAGTATGGATTCTGCCCCAACTAGTGTTCTCTGCTGAACTCAGCTTTAGGGGCACCTCATCACATTTATGGCCTACTCATGAAAAGTTTCCAAAAATCATCCTCCTCTGTGTCTTTTTAAAAATTTAATTAATTACAGCCATATTTAGTATGAATCCATCATTAGCGGTACCATCCTTTCCCTCATACCTGCCTTCCTTCTGCTCGGGACTTCCTCAGTGAGGTTACAGGCACTCCGCTTGGGATTGTGAGTTATGTGTTGTTTGAGCAGAAATTTTGTGGGGTAAGACAATGCCTCTGAACATGATGTCCTGGCCTGTGGCTCTTACAATCTTTTGGCTCCCTCTTTTACAGAATTCCCTGAGCCATGTTGGGTGTATTTTAAGTCCATTTCAGTGATAAGCTCTTAGAAACCTCTGGATCTTTGCTTTGGCAGGTGTTGAGAATCGTCAGTGTCTGTCTCCTTCAACCTGGCAGTGATTGTCAGCCACATTGTGGAAGCCACATTTTTGCTCATCTACTACATTCCTCTGTGGTTGCAGTTGGCACTTGCCTGAAGTGCAAGGAGTAGTGTATCTATTTTGAAAAAGAAGAACAGATTCTCCAATGGAGAATGAAGTCACCTCAGGTTAAATGGGATAAACCATGTTAATTTGGGGTGATTTTGATGGATGTAGCTCCCATTTTACCAAAAGACTAGTGGGGAGCTTGACATTGGAGAGCATAATCTTTATCTCCATAGGATTCTGACCTGGTTCCCACTTTCAGATATGGGTTCCCTTCCACTAAGCTGATCTCTTAGCCAATCAGAAAGTTATTGGTTACCCAACAAGACTGTGTGCCATTATTGCACCTGTGTATATATCATATATCTTGTCAGGATGTTTGCTTCTGAGTTGCTTAGACCCCTGGTTGCTTAGAACTTTGTTGGCCACTTTCCCCCAGTCAGTCACGTAGTGCTTTCCAACGCTATACAGGCTAACTCTCTGGGGACTGGCTCCCTTCCAGATTCCATCCAGTTATCTTCATGTTCTGTGATAGTACAATGTGTGTATTCAGCACCAAGCTCTTGCCTTTTATCTCAGGCAGGTAATCAAGTGCTTTGACAGAAGCTGGTCTTGTTTTAGGGACCTCATAGGTCTCTCCAACCAGTAGCTCACTGTGGGTAGCAACCACATTCTGGAAGTGGGAGTTACGGACCACAGCTAAAAGGTACTTTAAAGCTTAGGCTTCATCCCACCCTCTCCGGGGCCCTTCTTTTCAAGTGCCCCCCCCCCATGTTCCTGTTGAGGTTTCAATCCTTTAGTCTATCTTTACAGATTCAGTTTTCTATGGTGTTATTTTGGGTTTAGTTTTGTGTTGCCTATCCCTGTCTCCTCCCCAGAAATCCTCCTATCCCTATTGTCTGTACCTCAAGTTGCCTATCATGTATGTCAGCAATATGAACTGATCCAGGTTAGGAATTACAGATGAGTGAGACAATGTGGCAATTGTCTTTCTGTGATGTGATTGTGTGAGTTCACTGACGGTGATCTGTTCCAAATCTGCCCATTTTTCTTCAAATTCCATTGTATTTGTTTTGGTTCATACTGCTGAGTAGAATTAAATTGTGTAAATATGCCACAACTTTGTTATCCATGCATCCAATGATGAGCACCTGGGTTGATTTGAGTTCTTAGCTATTATGAATTGATCTGCTATAAACATTGTTGAGCAAATATCTCTGCAGTGAAGCATGGAGGATTTAGGGTAAATGCCCATTAAAAGAATAGCTGGATCTATTGGCAACTCTACATGCTACAACAACTTTTTTCTGCTACACTCTACCTTTATATTATGAACATAATAGTCACAGAACAATTTATTCTAAAATATGTCTGGGTTTAATTTGATCTGACTTTTGTATTATTATAATGTTAGCTGGGTATTTCTAAAGCCTGTCATGATCCTTGGATGTGGCCCTTGAATTTTCTTGTTTATTTTTATTTATTTATTTGAGAGTGACAGACAGAGAAAGAGGGAGAGAGAGAGAGAGAGAGAGAGAGAGAGAGAGAGAGAGAGAATGGGCATGCCAGGGCCTCCAGCCACTGTAAACGAACTCCAGATGCGTGCACCCCCTTGTGCATCTGGCTAGAGTGGGTCCTGTAGAATCAAGCCTAGAACCGGAGTACTTAGGCTTCACAGGCAAGCGCTTAACCGACAAGCCATCTCTCCAGCCTTGGATGTGGCCCTTGAAAGTGAAGATTCATCTCTGCCATAACACTCTTCTCTATTTTTCCTAAAATTTCTCAGGAACAGGAGGGAATGAGCTTTGGACTCATGCACTTCCTTCATGTTATATTATGGTTTCTTTGTCCTGCCTTGGTACAGTGAAATTTTATAATCTATTTATTCACACCTGTTTCTCCAAGCCAATAGAGAAAAGACTGAATTCAAAGATCCTTCTCATGAAAAAAAGATTATCTTTGGAGGTTATTGCATTTCTTATTTGATTATTAGAATTTGAATAACAAAGCTTTCTTTCTCTTTACATTTTACATTTTTTCCTATTCAGTATAATTAAGACAGTGAAGGAGAAGGCAACATATATTAACTCACTTCAAACTATTCTGCATACCACACACTTGAGTACTTAACTGTTCTAGATGTGTTCCCTGAAGATAAAGAAAGATTGAATTAATCCCTTGCTGGGGTCAGTAGGATGTAAATCAGTATGCTGTAGCTCCTGAGAACTGATTGAATACAGCTGTACTCAGCTCTGCTTTACTCAGGTCCAAATGACAGCTGGCATGAGCCATGTTTGGAGTATTTATATAAACTAACATAATGAAGTTTTGTAAAAAGGCATGCAATGCATTATAATATTAGCTCTGGGATGATAAAGATGAACAGTGTAAGACATTGAGAATGGGGATTCTGACTGAATTGGTTTTATTAAGATTCTAGAAAAATCTAGGCAATGCTAAGAGAATCCTGGATTTTCAAAGATTGGCCTCAACAAGTAGAGAATCCAGAAGAGCATGAATAAAGATGGTTAATAGCTTTCTCCAATTTGCCCCAATATAGATATCAAAGACAGTATAGCTTCCCCAACATGTATAATACATTATGTTTCAATAATTAGAAAGCACATTTCAGTTGTAATAATCATGTCTTCAACATAATATTCATAATGTATTTTCTTTACATGTAGTCCACTTTTTAGTTTTAATGTTAAATTTATACTATGTTTTATATACTATTCTAAGACCCTTCACAACATATACTTAAGAACGAACATTATTTAAAGAGTTCATGAGTGGGATTTCCAGCCAAGATGGCATCTACCTAACCATGCCACACCTCCCAGGGAAGGAAAGATGGACAAAGATCCTAAGGAGAGATCCAGCCCATCACACCTCAACAGGACCCCAGCTGAAATGAAGAATAATTGAGGAAAAGAGCAAGAGTGCTACTTTCTTGGTGAACCTGGTAACAGCACAAGGGTGAAGAAAATAGACACAGAGAACACCCAACTCCTACCAAATCATATATCTAGAGACACAGAGGCTCCCAAGACCTCATGACTGAAGCAGACCTAAAAGGAACCCAACATGGCTCAGGAAAAATTGAGGAAGAGGGGGCGGAAAGAATGTCAGAGTCACAGGTTTGGTCATGATGCACAGAGACATTGTCTCTTACCCATACTGATGACTAACCCCACAATGCACGACCCATATTCCCCAAAGAGGAGGGTCCCTACAGAGGAGGGAGGACAGGGAGGAGACTTAATGATGGTACCAAAATGACTGCATACCCACTGTGTACATAAATAATAAAAAAGAGTTTATAAGTGCTTATATTTTTTGTATTATCAGTAAAAAGCCTTAATTCTTGTATCTCATATTTGTGGTATGTTTCTATTTTAGTAAAAACTGCAGTGAGTTGTGGGTCATTACTATGGAACTTGATATGGTCTTTACCACAAATTCCTACTAATTCTTCACATTTTACTAGACTCCATATTAGAAAAATGAGAAGAATCATTATGGATGCCTTAATTCAAGGCCAGAATTAAGAATTAGAATAACTTCAAAATAAAATATGCCTAGCATTTACTATGTCTCCTTTGTTCATGAAATAAAGTAATGAAGTTCTTATTCTAGAGAATAAGTATTAATTATTTAACTTGCAGAAGTTTATATATACATTCAGATTGTACCATTTGATTATTCAATATATTTATACACAGTATAATTATCAAATAGCTATAAGCATGCACATGTTCTTAAACATTCAGATGATAAACGGAGTTTTGCTTTATTTTATATTGAATCTGGAGCCAATTATTTCTAGTGTTTATTATAGTGTCTATTATTTCACATAGAATACAGCATCATTAAATTAGTTACTTAGATTGACAAGAACAGGATATAACATAAACTACTAAAATACATTTTATTCATCTTCCTATCATTTGTGCAAATAGAACTAGGTAATACAGAGCCAGTAGTAGTAATGTGTTGTAATGCAAAATAGAAGTACAGTTTGACTTGTTTTCCAAAGGATGTATTTCAACTCACAAAAAGTTGAGCATACAACACAGACCTATATTATTCCAAATGTGTGTGCATTTGTGTATACATATTTTCCCATTCTATAAGTAAATGCTTAGTACTCTAAATTTATTCCAAAATATGATGTATTCACTATTCACATTGGGGTCTAAAGGGTTAAAATTAAAGTGCTTAATCCTATTTTGTTTCCAATCAGTATAGCATAACGTCTGTTAACCACTACCGCAAATAATTGAGTTGCTTTGCCTAAAAGCCATTCATTTCTGACAATTACATCCATTTAGTACAGAGTTTCTCTGCCTCAGCACTATTGGCATTTTAGCTAGATAATTCATTGCTGTGGGAAGCACTCTTGTGTATTATAGAAATTTTAATGGAATCCCTGGTCTCTACCACTAGATACCATTAGCAATCTACCTCCCCATTTTTATATCCAAAAATATCCCTAGACTGTGTCACATGTTCTCTGGGGAACAAAATCTTCCCCAGTTAAAAGTGACTGATTTTAGGAAAAAAAAAAAAGAAAACCATTATGTCATACTAAACAGGGAAAAGCTAAATGAATTAAAGTGCTAATAGCTTGAAAAAAGTCACAGCACTATTATAACAAAAGGTTGTATATTTTCATAATAGTGTCTGAAATGTAGTGTGTGTTTGTGACTTTAAGGATTGAATTCAAACCACAGGCAATTGAGATTTGCTCAACCATGATTGTAGCGGCTCAATTTGTAATAGTTAAGAGCTGGAATCAACCCAGATGTCCATCACTAGAAGAATGGATAACTAAGATGTGGTATAGCTACACAACGGAATTCTATACAGCAGTAAGAAAAAATGACACAATGAAATTTGAGGACAAATGGTTGAACCTGGAACAGATCATTCTCAGTGAACTTACCCAATCATAGAAAAAAATTCGCCACATAGTCTAACTCATCTACAGCACCTAACCTGAATCTACCCAAGATACCTTACATAGCCTGCAAGCATCTCATGGACTAGAGACGAGGAAGGAAGGGGAGGGAGTGGAGGGCATCAAAGGGGTGGGAAACACAAATCTAGACCCAAACGGCAATGGTACCATAAAATTCTACTTACTAAAAGACAAACCAAATGGCTGATCCTTCACCAGGCCATTACAGGGAACACCTGAACCACAAGACACTGGAGAGGGTAGGATCAAGACTAACCTTAATCTTCTACATCTTCCCTCCCTCCTTCTCCCTCTCCCTCTCCCCCTCTCTCTCTTCTCTCTAACTCTTGTATATTAGTTATCTTTTTCCTGATTTTCTTTGTGGGCACTGACCTGTAACTCCCAGTGCACCATGGGGCTATCATCCACAATGAGCTTTTGATCAGAGAGATCTATAAGGTTTCCTAAAAGACAGATTTCTGTCAGAGTACTTGATGACCCACCAAAGGTTAGCAGTAAGACCCTACTGCTGAAGACACCTTATGTGGTTGACATGCAAAATAGAATGGCATGGCTGGAAGTTGGAAGAGAGTCAGTCCCCAGACAGTCAGCGTGTCTAGTGCCAGAAGGTGCTACATGGGCGACTGGGGGAAAATGACCAATATCTGTCCAAGCAACTCATGGTCCAACTTACTTAGCAGCAAATAACTTGTTGTGATGCCCACACAAGTGCAATAGTGGCACACAGCCATGGTGGGGAACCAACTGCTCTTAATTTGGCTAACTGATCCCCTCAGTGGTACGGGACCCATAGCTGGAGCTGGGAAACAAGTCAGAACCATATCCAAACATAAGCCCACTCTCCAATATCAAGCTGCCATCAATCATGGGCTACAAGAGGGCCTACACCTATTAAATTCTCTATAAAAAAAGTAAGCCTTATCTCTTTTGTCCTGGTGCTAACTTACTCTCCGTTGGAGAATCTGCTTCTCTTTTTCAGATAGATGTAGATCCTAAGGAGAGAGCCACCCCATCATACCTCAAAAGGGCCCCAGCTGAAACTAAGAAAAATTGGAGAAACAAGCAAGGGGTTGTTTTCCTGATGAACTGGATACCAGCACAAGGGGGAAGGAGATCAGCACAGAGAAAAATCAACCCCTACCAAATCAGGGAGCCAGGGCCTCAGAGGCCCCCAACACCTCATCACTGAAGCAGACCAAAAATGAACCCAACATGGCTCAGGGAAATTTTGTGGAAGAGGGGGCGGAAAGAATGTCAGAGCCACATGTTGGGTCATGATATGCAGAGACATTTATCTTACACATAACTGTGGGCTAACTCCACAATGCATGACCCATATACGTCCACAAGGAGGGGCCAAGGAGAGGGGGTAGGTCATGGATGAGCCTAATAATAGTATCAAACTGACTGTATTTGCTGACTATAAAACTAACTAATAAAGAAAAAAAAGAAAAAAAATTATTGCCAAGTGAAGGAAAAAAAAAAAAAAAGAATTGTTAGTCAGAACACAAGAGGCAAATGTAGTAATTGATTTTATTTTCCAAATTATACTTCTGTTGGGTGGAAGATATGGTTTAAAAAGCAACAATGGCTGGACGTGGTGGCACACGCCTTTAATCCCAGCTCTCAGGAGGCAGAGGTAGGAGGATTGCAGTGAGTTCGAGGCCACCCTGAAACTCCATAGTGAATTCCAGGTCAGCCTGGGCTAGAGTGAGACCCTACCTCGAAAAACCAAATAAATAAATAAATAAAAACAAAAATGTAGATGAGAATACATGAAGATATTTCTAACATGTTGTATGTTTCCCAATACTGGAAAAGGTTTGTTTTCTTTTTAGGAAATATTATCCTTTTGAAGTGTGGAACACTGAGACTTGAGGCTAATGATGTTCATGCCAATCATGGTGGCTTCCTCAACATTGTTATTTTAAAGAAATGGCATATTATTGGGGAAACATACAAAATTGATTGAGCATATTGAACTCCTGTTCATCTTGCTGATCTGTTTCACCTTTTTCCCCCTGGAACTATTTCCCCCCTTTGCAGGGTTAATTTGCTATTGTTAGTGATATGCAGATTTATTTCTCTGTGTTTCTTCATATGATATATCATTCAAAATTTATTACAACTATTATATACATACATACATCTGTCAAAACACATCTAATACACATATGTGTGTGTGTGTGTGTGTGTGGTATGCATTTATGTATATATTGCTAAAGATTAAATCCACGGTCTCATGGATGCACAATGAGCACTTTATCAACTCAAGGACATACACAGCTCTATTTGCTGTATTCTTTATATCAGTTTTTATGACTATACTTTATGACTTATATCTAAGCCTCATGAATTCAATGAATATGCTTGAGTTCATCATCATCATAATATGCTCAATTTCCGCATCTAGTATCCCGAAAAATGGTAGTCAATAAATATTGCAGTTATAGTTTGATTAGTACCAAATTTCTGCAATTTTTTAAAGGAATTCACATTTTATTTGTATTTATTTATTTGAGAGCGAGAGCACGCACGTGTGCGAGAGAGAGAGAGAGAGAGAGAGAGAGAGAGAGAGAGAGAGAGAATGGGCACGCCAGGGCCTCCAGCCACTGCAAAGGAGCTCCAGAGGCATGTGCCCCTTGTGCATCTGGCTAACGTGGGTCCTGGGGAATTGAGCCTCGAACCGGGGTCCTTAGGCTTCAAAGGCAAGCGCTTAACCTCTAAGCCATCTCTCCAGCCCAATTTTTGTAATTTTAATGCTTATTTATTTTATTTGCATATGTGTGTGTGTGTGTTGCCATGGCAGGATCTTTTGTTGCACTGAATAAATGTCAGATACTTGTGCCACTTTTTGTGTCTGGCTTAACATGGGTTTGAAGAGTTGAATCCTGGCCAATGGGCTTTGTAAACAAGGCTCTTTCATAGATGAGCCATCATCCTAGCACCTCTCTTAAATTTTAAGCATTTAGCAAATTGTAATGCCAAGTATAAAATAGGTAATAGTTATGAATAAGTCATAATATAAATATTTACAATAAGAATAATAAAGAGAAATTTGGGCAATACATTTTGAAATTGAATAAAGAATAGATGGGAAAAATATGTTAAAAATGCCCATTGTATAAGATTTTTAAACAGCTTTCCCTAGGTTACTTTTGTTGTGTGACTTTGTGCATGTGAAGTTTATCATTCAGAAATGTCTAAATTTTGTGTAACCTAATTAAATTGTTTCTATATCAGTTTAAGAACCTAAAAATGATTAGGAAGCCATTGAAAGAAGCAAGGAAGGAGAGGCAAGATGTATAAACAGAAGGGGTGGGATAGGTTGTGGGGAAAGTGAGGGGATAACAACTAAATCTAATTGCATTTCAAAATTCCAGAATGAATGATATCTCAAACTGTATGCTAACTAATAAATCAAAAAATGTAAAAATCATCTAAAGAAAAAATAATTGTGATTTTCTCCTATAGGTTTTAAGGATCCTGATTCTAATATTGGGTAGCAATCTAAATTCCTAAAGAAAAATAAATGTTTATACTACCATTCAGTCTATTTTATTTGGATTCTATTTCCTGTTTTATTATCTAGCTGATAATTGAATAAGCAGTCACACAAGGGCTGGAGATATTGCTCAGTGGTTAAGGCATTTGCTTGCAAACACTAACAACTGAAATTTGAATTTCAGTACCCACATAAAGGCAGATGCACAAAGTGGCACATGCATCTGGAGTTCCTTTGCAGTGGCAAGAGTAACTGGCCCACCCATTTTCTCTCTGAAGGGTGCATTAGAGCATGTCTTTAATCCCAGCATTCAGGAGGCTGAGGTAGGAGGACCACTGTAAGTTTGAGGTCAACCTGAGACTACATAGTGAATTATACATCAGTCTTGGGTAGAGTGAGACCCTTCCTCAAAAACAGAAAAGTCAGACACTAAAGAACAGGGTCAGGTTTATTATTGTTCTTCTCTGAATATTCTAATTTCACTGGCATTCCTTGCAGGCTGAAGGCATTGTATATATTTGCTAGCAGCAATTCCACTTGGTGAAAAACATCTCACTGTAGTAGAGAATTGTAGTGATGGTGTTCCTCAGAAATGAGAACTGTGCTATGCATTGAGGAATATATACAATGAAACCTTGGGATATATGATATCCCATATCCGTTCATTGCTGCTTATAACAGAATGACAGAGTGGGCATCTTATGAAGAACAAATGTTGCCTACTCAGAGTTCTGGAGGCTGACCAGACAAATATCAAGGTGCCAGCAAGTTGGATGTCTGATAAGGCCTGCTCTCTACTTCCAAAATGGAACATTAAATTCTGTATTTGATGAAGTGATGGAAAACCATGTCTTACATGACAGAAAAACAGATTCTCTAAGATGCATGATGCCTTTTTTAAAAATTATCCGTTCTGCCATGTGGTATTGTCTCCAAGTCTACTACAAATATATTATCCTGTGATGACTTATGTCATTATTCATTTTGTTAGTCACTAGCTAGTCATAGCTACCAAGTACTTGAAATCCAGCTAACCCAAGTATGACTGTATAGTAGGACAAGTATAAATATATTATCTATATATAATTTCAAAAATTAATGTAAAATACAAAATATATCAATATTTATACTTGCTAGTTAAACTATTTAAACTGTTGGTTTATATATAATTAATTTAACTTGCTTCTTTTTAGTTTTACGTTACTAGAATTAATTTATGTTTCATATTCTATTTCTATTGGGCACCTCTCCCATGTACTTTTTCATGACCAATAAATGTAAATTTTCAAGTTTCAGCTTGACATGACCTTTTATTTCCAAGTCATTTCCATTCAGCATAACACCAGGGAATCTAATCCATTCATATTATTGGTTTTATTTTCCTTCATACTTTTGATGTTTTCAATTATTCTCTTTTGCTCAATTTAAATTCCATAGTCAATCGTCATAAATATTTCCTTCAATATATCCTCCAGTTTCTTATTCCATTTTGTCATTGCTGCTTGGTAAAACCACAAGTTTAGTAAAATGGAATTTCCAGCGGAGTTTCTCTGCTCCATAATACTGCATATGCCTTGAAAAAGAAAAACACAGCCAAGATCAATGGTCTCAATTTTATGTCTGTACTGCCCCAAGAGAGCAATTCCCAAGATCTAGTATGCAAGCACCACCCTGTCCCCAGAAAGCTGCACTCTCTCTTCCCTTTCCTCATACCTTGCTGATCATTTCTTTTCAATTCCCTTTTCTAGTTCCTCCTGTTTTCTGTAGTAAAGATGAAGCAAACCAAGGTTCATTTCTTGGTCCCATTTTACTTTTATTTCTACTCAATCCCTTGTTGATATAATTATTCTGTTTACTTTAAATGCCATATAAAACTGCTATGACTCCAGAATCCACAACTCAATCTGAGATCTCTTTTGTGAATTTTACAAATGTCTGCTCACAGACAATCTGACATTCTTCTAAGAATGAAAAAATATTTTTCAAATTCAACATTCCCAAATTTGAATTTTTCTGTCCTCATTCAATATATTGGCCTAGTACTTATTAATATGTGATTTGATGCAAATTCCATCTATCAAATTGTTAAGACCAAAAGGGTGGTAATTCTTGAATTGCTTTATTTTCTTTTGACTTGTTACTCTGTCTTACTAGCAATCCATACAGCTCTTATTTCAAGATAGATCCAAATGCTGATCACATTTCATCATCTGTAAAGTACTCATCATGTTTGTAAACCATGATTTTACTTTCTCTAAATTGCTTTACAATTATAATAACTATTTTTGCCTCATACCCTTGCCTCCTTATAGAGTCTTTCCTATTCAAGATAGTCGCAGTGAGACTTCTGAAGGCCAATATTCTTGAAGGAACAAATGAGGATCAGTGTAGCAGAGTACCCCTGCATCTATCTGCATGATTTACTTCTCTAAAGACCTCATTTATGTCTCTTCCTTTCTGACTTTATTCCAGCTACAGAGATCTTCTAATAGCTCCTCAAAAATACCAAATATTCTTTCACTCTAGGGTCTTTATTTCTACCACATGTTAATATTCAATGATGTTAGATACATAATATATTTTCTTATTTTATGTTTTATTTGCAAGGACAGAGAGAAAGAGAATATGCATGCCAGGGGCCTCTTGCCACTGTACCCATCTCTAGACATATGCACCACTTTGTAAAAATCCACTTTGTGGATTTACAGTGGAATTGAAACCTGGATGTCAGACTTTGCAAGCAATCACCTTTAAACACTGGGCCAGCTCTCCAGATCCCATAATATACTTTCAAAAAATATTTTGTCATGCATAAAACATTAGAGGAGATATTTGGTCAAGAAAAAACTTTCCCATCATTTCTAAAGACAGGAAATAGCTTAGTATTTTAAAAAGGCAAGTAGGTGGAGACAAAGTTATAGTAATAGATTCAGAAGGCCAGTTATTACTAAGGTCTACAGGTTATAAGAAGAAGTATGAAGTTAATTTTCAGAATAATTAGAATACATACAGTATATTTAGCATGTAATTTGCATATTTTCACATATATTGAATATCATACTGAGTATCTCTAGGGACATAACTTTGTATGGAGTATTGCAGTCAGGTTCGCATTGCTGGCAGAAATCACTTGACCAAGAGCAGCTTGTGGTAAAAGAGGTTTATTTTGGCTTACATACTTGAGGGGTAAGCTCCATGATGACAGGGCAAAACTATGGCATGAGCAGAGGGTGGACATCACCCCCTGTCCAATATAAGGTGGACAATAGCAACAGGAGAATGTCCCAAACACTGGCAAAGGGAAACTAACTATAATACCCATAAACTCGTCCCCAACAATACACTGGCTACAGGAGGAATTAATTCCCACATCTCCATCAGCTGGGAACCTAGCATTCAGAACACCTAAGTTTATGGGGGACACTGAATGAAACCACCACAGGAGGGAAGAACACCTTCCTGTTTCAAATTCATTTTGATGATTCATATGAGAGAAGATGAGTCAAAATATAAAGGTGGTAATGAGGGAGGCAGTTTGAAGTGGATGGAGCTAAGGAATTTTAAAGTAATACCAACAAAAGAATTATATTTGTTGACAAATTTTTAAATTCTTAATTTTAGGCAGAGAGCATTGAATGATACTTGCAACGTAAAATATTTAAAAGGTTAAGAACTTGTTACAATAAAAGCATTAAAAACCGTTTTTACTACTTTGAAGTTTTGCCATTAGAGAACAGTCAAAGTCACGATTTTCATGTATAAAAAACAAAACTAACTTTCTCAAAAGTTCTAGAGTTGAATAAAAGAAAATTGCATAAAATGCTTTGAAAGAATGTTCTACAAACAACAGAAGTATGCTTTTGCCTCCATAATACAAAGTTTCTCATAATTAGGCCTCACAGATTAATGGTGTTTTAAAGTTGCTACGATGATATTATTCTTGTTCCAGTGAGCAATTTTTTATTCACTTAAATTCCCAGCATGTTATTTGACTACAGAACAAAGGCACTATTGTTTCTTCAATTTGGAAGAAGTCCAAGTTATGATTTCATTGGAGTTTATTCTGAGAAAACACTTAAAATATTCACCTTTACAAAAGTCTTAGTACTTCCCCTAAATTCTATTTCTCATTAATCAGAATCACAGTATCATTGTACATTTTGGAGAACAATGGGAAAATTCCTCCTTTCCATGTACAAATAGCTACAATATATTTGGTTCTATGTGTCAATCTCTGTTAGTAAGTCTTAGATGGACAACATTCTGGTCTCATGTTATTTAATAGTCTACAAAAACCTTAGAGTATCATTATTGTCACAGACATGGTTTACATTACGAATACAAGAGTTTGAAAGAAAATAGTAAAAACAAAGTCACACACTTTCAAAAGTATAATACTTATTTAAGTACAAGTATAATTGGTTTTTCTCCTATTATCACACTATCTTTTTCACATTCTGGGCATACCATTAAAATCTTGTGATTACAGGGCTAGAGTGTTTTTCACATAGAAAAGAAATATTTTTTTTCACCACAGTGGGAATAATTACTCATTTTTACCTTCCCACTATATAACTTCCTCTCATTGCAAGTGGCCACCTGTATTAACATTTTAAAATGCAGCCTTATATACTGTTCTCCCTTGAGAACCACTTATTTCACTGTGGACTATTCAGCATTAAAACTAAACTCTGAGCATGATTTTTTTTTTTTTTTTTTTTTTTGTATTTGAGGTAGGGTCTCGGTCTGCCTCAGGACCTGGAATTAATGATGCAGTCTCAGGGTGGTCTTCAACTCATGGTGATCCTCCTACCTCTGCCTCCCAAGTGCTGGGACTAAAGGTGTGCACCACAACGTCCAGCTTGACTGCACTTTTAATGAAAGGAAGAACAAGAGTGAATCTACACAGAATATAGAATGAAATAGTTTTGATCTGTTAAGATTTTACTATTGTTTAAATTAAAGGAAACCAAAAATATCTTCATCTGCTAAACAAATTATATAATATGTGGATAGATTTTCAGAGCTCTCTTACTAGTTCTATTTTAAAAAATATTATTGTATTAGCATAACTGTTGTGTCAAATTCTAATATAACATGCTCCACTACTAGTAAAATGAAACTTATAGTAATGTCTGAAAAATAGAAACATTTATGAGACTAGATATTATTGAGTGAACTTTCCACTAAATACATACATGTATTGAGATAACACACTGTATCCACAAATATGTATGATTATCATGTCTCATTTAGAAACAAAATAAAATTTTAAAAACAGAATTATGCAAGTTTAATAGTAACTTGAGTTTCATAAAATTAATTAATTACATTTATGGTAATTTTTGTAGTTCTGATTTCACTAGCAACATTATAATGTTATGTTGTACTTTTACACTTTTAGGAACTTTGTGATTGCTTGAATTTGATTTGGAAATGGAATCCTTGCATTCCATTTGGAGCTTGAATACAGGTTATTAAGTGAATTGCAATTTCTGGGATCCAGTTATTTCTAATAGGTAATATGAAATCTACTAGGAGAAATACCAATGCTTTTGAAATATTTTCAAGTTAAAATTCCCAGAAAGGTTTTTAAATTTTTTTTTATTTTTTTATTTATTTGAGAGAGAGAAAGAGGGAGAGAGAGAAAGATATATACATAGAGAGAGATTGAGAATGATGATGCTAGGGCCTCCAGCCACTGAAAATGAACTCCAGATGCATGCGCCCTGTTGTGCATCTGGTTTATGTGGGCCCTGGAGAGTCAAACCAGTATCCTTTGGCTCTGCAGGCAAATGCCTTAACTGCTAAGCCATCTCTCTAGCCTCCAGAAAAGTTTCTTTTGATAATATTATTCTTCTTGCCATATAAGATGGCATTTTAACCCCTGTAAGTCACATATTGGTAGTCCAATTCCTTGTAAAAATCCTTGATAGGTGAAGTGTAGTGTTGAGCTGATAATTTGAGGTAAGCACCTGAGAATAATCACCAATTAATATCTTCTTGCAGAAAGAATGCTTTATTGGGTCTCTAATCAGGTAAAATAATATTTCTTAGACAAAGTTCAAAAAGGCACATCAGTCCAAATATACTCATTTAATTGTACTTATCATTCATTGATAGGATTCCAATTAAAATGTAAGACTATTAGACATGGAAAGGCTCAAGATATCACTCTCCCTGTTATTTATAACATGAGCTAAGGGCCATAGTACAATAGATATTAGCAAAGAAATCTATGATGAATGGCAGGCAGCAGTATTGGGCTTAATGGAATTGACTTCTTAGTTAGATTATGATTATAATTCCTTACCTTTAAAGAAATCTTTCTTTTAACTCAAATATTTTAGTGTAAGTGCACAGTAAAGGTCAGAATGCATCACAGGTAAATCTGCAAATGTTTGTACAGATTCTTCTTAAATTTAATATAACAAGGAATATGCATTTTAGTGGAAACTAGGAAGCCCAGTATCTATTGTTCAAAAGCCAAAGTGCAGTGGATTCAATGGAAATATATTAACTTTTACAAACATAGCAAGATAACAGGCTGAACAGGGGTAATAGGGAGGTAAGTTTATGAAATTTAAGTTCAATCATCACTAGGAATATTTCAAGATCATCTACCTGTTAAAAGTTAAGAATCATAAAACAGTAAACACTGAAACCAATAAGGATCCCAAAGAAATACACAAAACTGCACCATATAAAACCAAATGAAAGCAGAGAGTGAACACAAATTGATAGCAAAAATCAATAAAGTTGCTAAACTAAAGTGCACTGGAAAGTAATTTTTTACAAGTCACATGTGGTCTATGGTAAGAACATTTGAAACATCAAAACACAGGAAACTTCGGGCTGGAGAGATGGCTTAGCGATTAAGTGCTTGCTTGTGAAGCCTAAGGACTCGGGTTCAAGGCTTGATTCACCAGGACCCACGTAAGCCAGATGCACAAGGTAGCGCATGCATCTGGAATTTGTTTGCAGTGGCTGGAGGCCCTGGTGTGCCCATTCTCTCTCTCTCTCTCTCTCTCTCTCTCTCTCTCTCTCTCTCTCCTTCTTTCTCTTCCTGTCTGTCACTCTCAAGTAAATAAATAAAAATAAACAAAAATTAAAAGAAAACAGGAAACTTTAATATCAAGTGCTTTCAGGACTAGATATATTACCACACAATTATTGAGCCATACATGACTCTCAATATACTTGAAATTGAATCTGCTTTTGTATTGTTTGTGCTTATTTTTCCTGTGAGCCCAGTCAATTCTCCTCTCTGCTCCCCTTTGCAGGACTAGGGTTACAGGAGCACATGGACAGATGTAGCTGTTTACATGGTGTCTTCAGATGAGAAATCAGGCAGTTTCAGGCCCCATAAGGCCCTCATTATTGCACAAGATGTGAGCGCACTTAACTGCTAAGCCATTGTGCAAGCTGGACTGATCATATTCATAGGACTTTTCTCCAAATACAGGACACATTGGCTCATACTTAGAACAAAATCAATAAAACTTGAACAAGTTTTATCTCATGAAATAGTCCACTTAGTTTTGTTGATGCAGGATATGAAGATACTTCATGCTTCCAACGATGACTGATCAGTCTGAATCACAAGTTTTATATAGCAGATACATTAATCCATTTCACTCTCGCGCAAAGGAAATGTTTTGTGAAGCAATGAAGAACACAATATGTCAATCATGTTAACAAAGCAGCTCTGTGAAACTCAATATTAAGTATCACAACTGAAAATCAAGATGAAGAGGACAAAGAAAACAATTATAGACAAGATAATATACATGTTAATGGAGGACAGAAATATATTAGCATTTTTTTAATTGTTTGTTTATTTTTACTTATTTGAAAGTGACAGACAGAGAAAGAAAGAGGCAGATAGAGACAGAGATAGAATGGGTGCACCAGGGCCTCCAGCCACTGCAAATGACTCCAGACATGTGTGCCCCCTTGTTCATCTGGCTAATGTGGGTCCTGGGGAATCGAGCCTCAAACTGGGGTCCTTAGGTTTCACAGGCAAGCGCTTAACCGCTAAGCCATATCTCCAGCCCTAGAATATTTTTTTTAATTCTTACTTGAAGGCTTGTAATATAGCCCAGTGGTAGAACATACCTTCTTTCCTGTGATGTCATGGATTTAATTCCAAGTAGTTCAAAAGAAGAAAAACAACTGTGAAATAGGCTTACTAAATAAGCAGGGATACAATAAACTTAATCTAAGTATGTTTTATGAAGGTATAAAAAGCAAGAAAGGGCTGCAAAGATGGCTTAGCTTTTTGGTGCTTGCCTGTTAAGCCTAAGGACCCAGGCTCAATTCCTCAGTATCTATGTAAGCCAGATGAACAAGGTGGTGCATGAATCTGGAGTTTGTTTGCAGTAGCTAGAAGTCCTGGTATGCCCTCTCTCTCTCTCAAATAAAAGAATAAAAATTTAAAAAATTAACACGCTTTAACAGAAACATAATCTGGGCAGTGAAATGCCTAATAAAATTTCTGAAAAAATAATACAAATATATCCATAACTAGGGAAATCTTTTTTTAGGAAGGAATGGTGGTTCATGCCCTTATTTTATATTATTCATTTATTTTAGAGAAAGGGGGGAGAAGAGGCAGAGAGAAAGAGAGAATGGGTACACCAGGGACTCCAGCCACTGCAAACAAACTCCAGACACATGTGCCCTCCCCCCCTTGTGCATCTGGTTTACATGGATCCTGGGGAATCATACAGGGGTCCTTAGGCTTCACGAACTAATGCCTTAACCACTAAGCCATTTTCCTAGCCCAGAAAACCTTGATATAAAGTTATATATAAAGATAAATTTATATATAAAAATGTATAAAGTTATATATAAAGATATATAAAGTTACTCAAAAATGCACAAATCATTTGTGCTCCATGACTGAGAAAAAATACATCATTTTTATTGTGCATATAATATAATATAATATAATAAAATACAATATAATATAATATATGAATGCATATATAAGAGGAAAAGAAAACCATTAATAATGATCAGCGTCTATAAGACATGGTAGCTCATGCTTGCAATTCTAGCACTTGGTAGACAGAGACAGGAGGATTTCTGTGAATTTATGGCCAATCTATGAGATAGAAAGTTCTACATAAGTCTGGTCTAAAGTGATATATGGTTTTAAAAATCAAACAAACAAAGCACTATATTTGACCAATGTGGACCACAATGGAGAAAACTGCAAATCAAAGAAAATTTAAATCACAGTAATTCAAACCCCTTGAAATTTTCACATTAAACTTCCTGGGTTTGTTTGTTTGTGTGTGTGTGTGTGTGTTGTGGGGACTGTGTGTGTTGTGAAGTGTGTAGTGTGTTATATATGCACTTATATATGTGGATGCACAGGCTTCTTACATGTGCTTGTGAAGGCCAAAGGGGAATGTTACTTGTCCTTCTCTTATTGCTCAGTTGTGCATTTACCTGAGACAGGCTCTCTTTCAACCCAGAGCTCTTGTCCTTCAGCAAGCTTCTGGGATTCTCTGGTCTTTACCCCCACCTACTTGGACTGAAGTGGTAGATTCACATGGCCATGTTCAGGTTTTAGATGAGGTTTTGGGATTTAAACTTGGCAGTTACAGGTGAAGAGACCCTCATGCTTAATCTGAAAGCAATCTTAACCACTGAAACATCTCCACATCCCCTATAATGTGTGTTTGTAATATGGAATTGAAATGGTAAAAGTTTTGTGGGGATATGACTGAATGGTAGATTAATTGTGTAGCATGCTAAAGGATCTAGATTCAATCCCTTGTACTTAAAAAATAATAAATGATAATTATGCCCTATTTAAAAATCACCACAATGAGAATATATCAAATGCAAATGCATATGTGATCCAATATTTAAATTAAAATGCCACAGTATTACATTTTTCATAAAATAGTGGAAATAGTAATGACAGCTAAGACATTTTATGTTTAGTTAATTTTCCAGGTGCTGTCTAAAATGTTGTGTATATTCTCATTGAATTATTACAGTAACAATATGATGTGAGTTTATTTTTGTCTTTACTTTAAAGAAACCAGCATTCAATGAAGCTGAGTGACTGGCAAGGCCCACAGACTACAAATGCAGAGCTGTGCAAAATGCAATGGTGTTGGTTCTTCCTAATTCTACTCAGCGCTCAGTATGAGCTGTAGACAGTATAATTCATCTAGATAAAGGACTACATTTCCTTTATTCAAAATCTATATTATGGTTTACATAGAAAACTCTAATTAATCTATAAGAAAATCACTAAAATTAAGAGAGTATAACAAGGTCTCCAGACATAAGGCTAATTTAGAAAAAATCAATTTTGCTTCTGTAAACTAGCACCAAATAATTGGAAAGTAAGTTTGAAAAAGCTTAATCTGTGTCTTAGTTTGAATGCATATCCCCCAATAGATTCAGGAGTTTTATTCAAGCTTGTAATTTGGATTTCCTGCTGCCTAGAGAAGTCACTGAGGGCAGATCCTGGGGTCAAGACCTAAGGCAGATTGGTTTCCAGCTTAAAGGTATGCAAAGTGCTTGAGCTCTGCCATGATTTCTTGGAGTATGCTTGTAGTGCTAGTGGTGGTCTTTCTCTTCATGTGGATTTGTTAAAGGGGGCTAGTTTCTTCCACCCTTATGGAACTTTTCCAGTATCTGTAACCTTCAAAAAATCCCTTCCTCCCATAAATTGTGCCTGGTTTGGAAGTTCATCCCAGCAATGTGAAACTAACTATGACAATCTCCAACATCATTATTAAGTAAACAATTGGGAAATATTAAATAAATGATGTGAAATATTTCTGGGCTAAAACCAAAACACACTTTAAGAAACATTAGATAATGATAAGTGAAAGCATCCTTCTTGATCAAACGGGAAGATTCAATGTTAACATATCAATCTCAAATTTATGAGTAAAAATTATAGCTTTTCTTTAGAATCTGTATGGAGGACCAAAATAAATAGACCACATCTAAAAAACTTTAAAAGAATAGCAAATAATTTCATGATTTATTATAAACTTAGAGTTTTCAAGACAGTTATATTAGTATACTGGTAGAAATAAACATCTATAAAATGTAATGGGGAAGATGCGCATAGTCGTGTATGCCTGTAATCCCAGCACGAATGAGGCAGAGGCAAGAGTATCACCACAAAATCAGAGCCAGGAATCAAAGAAAAAAAAAGGAGCAGGAACAAGTGCCTTCTTCAATAAAAGATGCTGTGAGAGCTGTATGTAGTGTCCCTCATCTGAGTACTGGAGAAGCTGAGGTAGGAAGATCACCATTAGTTCAAGGCCAGTCTGGGCTACAAAATGAGTTCCAGGTCAGCCTGGGCTAGAGATCCTGCCTCAAAAGAATAAATTAATAAAGATTCTGTGGGGCCTACATCTTCCACAAATACTTTATCTATTAAAGATTCCACAACCTTGCAAAGTAGCCTGATCATCTGGGACCACTCTTTCCATGCATGAGCCTATGAAAGCATTTCAGATCCAAACCACAAGAATAAATACTGATATTTGAACTCTCCAGTTTAGGAAGTCTAAGACTAATGCATCAGCAGATATTTCTGTCTCTTATAGTACATCAATTGGGTATCCACACATGAGACAGAGAGAAAGAGGGAGAGAGAGAGAGAGAGAGAGAGAGAGAGAGAGAGAGAGAAAGAGAGAATTATCTTCTTCTTATTCTTCTAGTGGCAATTATACCATATGTCTTTACCTTATGACTCATCTAAGCCTAACTATCACTAAGAGACACTTCCTCCATATACTGCCATATTAAGAATTATGACTTCAACACAGGAACTTTAAGAAAGAAAATATATTCAGCCTGTAGCAAATTTCATGGAAAACAAGATAGTGGAGGAGCTATTGTAGGTGAAAAAAATAATGATGCAACAACTTTTTTGCCTTTGTTCATCAACCAGGGCAGCATGCACAAGTAAACATATTGTGCAGTACAGAGAAAAGAGTTCAGTGGAAAGGGTACAAGGGAAGAGGGAAATGAGATACTTAAGAGAGGCTATAACATTTAAAATGTAATATTGTAAATTAAATATTTATAAAAAACAAAATATGAAATCCTGGATTGATTCATGGATTAGGAAAAGCATATTGATAAGATAATCATGTAAATTTCATGATCTCTGTGTAAGTTAATAGTATTTTAACAATGTTATCTAACTGGTTTTGGTAAATAGACTATATTTCAATAGGATGGATGTGGAGAGAGGGGAGGGCAAGGGAGGGGGTGGGAAACACAAATCTAGACCCAAACAGCAATGGTACCATAAAATTCTATATCCTAAAAGGCAGACCAAATGTCTGAACCTTCACCAGTCCCTTAGAGGGAACACCTGAGCCACAAGACACTGGAGAGGGTATGATGAAGACTGACCTTAATCTTCTACAGCTTCTCTCTCTCTCTCTCACTTCTCACTAACTCTTTTATATTAATTATCTTTTTCTTCCTTTTCTTAGTGGGCACTGACCTGTAACTCCCAGTACCAGCATGTGGCTATCATCCACAATGAGCTTTTGATCAGAGAAACCTAAAAGGTTTCCTAAAATAAAGACAGATTTCTGTCAGAGTACTTGATGACCCACCAAAGGTTAGTGTTAAGACCCTACTGCTGAAGTCACCTTATGCGGTTGATACATAAAATGGGATAGCATGGATGGAAGCTGGAAGAGATTCAGTCCCCAGACAGTCAGCACGTCTAGTGCCAGAAGGTGCTACTGTTATGCCCAGTTCTTGGCACCCCCAGTGACCACCAAGGAGAACCAAGCAAGGGCAAGGAGCTTTATTTCGGGCTTAAGCTCGGTCTCTTGACTTCACCAGTGCAGTGGATCCATACAAGACCCCCAAGTAGTGGGAGTGTAGGGTTTTTATAGGGATTTGAAGATAGAAGAAGGGGATGGGTACATGATTGGTTGACTTAAACAGTGTACTCTTCTGATTGGCTTAGGATTATGGCAGGCATAGTTGGTGGGCTGGGGCTAGGGGAATTGAACTTATCTATGACTACAGGAATGTATGGCATAATCAGTTTCCAGTAACTGTTAAACCCACCCTTACTGGAAAATAAAAACTTAGACCTTGCAGGGAAACAGAAACTTAGGCATACTGAGGACTCTGAAGCCTGTCATGGCATCCATCTGGTTCCTGAGTCCTTCATTCCCTCCTCTCTTTGTACCACGAGGAGCCAATCTTGGATCCCAATTGAATTAGTGAGTGGAGTCTAATGGTATATACTGTGATCTTAAAACCATAAACTGTACTGTATTAATGCGTTCCCTAACAAAAGCAACTAATCTACTAATAATGCAAGGTCCTATTGTGATTAGTAACAAAACTAAAAGTAATGGCCCTGCTAAAGCAGACAGCAGAGTTGTTAACCATGAGGAATGACTGAACCATGACTCAAACCATCCTCTATCAGCTTCTCTTTCTTTCTTGTTTTTCCAAATTCTCTCGTACCTTTGCCATTGAGTCTCTAATTATACCTGAATGGTTGATATAAAAACAACATTCTTCCCTTAAGGCCACACATAGTCCCCCTTGCTAGAGGAATAATAAGTCCAACCCCCATCTATTCTGTAATACAACTTCAGCTAAGGAATCTACATTTTTCTCTAATTTCTCTCTGAATGTCTAAGTCTATACTTTCTCTAAACTCATTGTAATGTTTTCCTTGAAGGGTCAGTGTTGCAATGCCTGTTCCTGTCCCTGCCAGGCCTGCCCCAAAGATTAGTGCCATGGTCAAGGTGATTGGTTCCCGTTTTCTCCTGACAAGTGACTCTGGTGTTTCTGCTGGGTTCCTCAGGATGTCTTGGTCTGGGTGATAAGTAATTCTAGGCACCAGTTGGACCAGTATGCAATAATTCCCAGTTTGATTATTTATCAGTCCTCCATATATTCAGGGGGTCAGACCTGTTGAACAAACCCACCAGCTGTTATTTGGGGGAACTAGGTATTTATCTGATGGGGTTTTTTTGATTTTATGGTTACAGGGGTGTTGGCTAGGAGGTGGGACTGTGTCTATGCAAAGGCCTATTCCCGAGAGTGCTTGAAGGGTTATCTGCAGTGCGGAAGACTGCTGCCATCTGCAAGCCTCAGACTTATTTTGAGCGTTGTAGTTAGCTATTAGGCCAACCCCTTCATAATAAGGAGGTTGGACTGTATAGCAGAGCTAGCATGACTCCGTCAGGTTTGTTCTGGAGTTGTTGAGCACCTGAAAAGCCCCAGCCATCATAGATTGTAAGGGGTCCTTAAAAAGTGTAGGCTGATTTGTACTTGTTACAAGGGGGGGCGGGGGCACCGGTAGGGTTGGGAGTATAATCTAGTCTTAATTGAGAGGTATTTAGGATGGGGTTGGGTCCTACAGGTTGAGCCAGACCTGCATTGGGAAATGTTGTCACCAACCGGACAGTAAATAAGGCACCGGGATCATACCCCGTAGCATATAGTCTTATTCCCCAGGTCTTTCCATTATCCTAGGACACCTGTCTCCCTTTTTCTGCAAACTTGAGAGAAATGAAATTACAGGTCTCATTTTGTTTCAAGGGGTGGCGGAGGAGGTAACCTGGTCCATTTTGATCCCTGGTCTCGTTCAGTGTCATGGTGATAAGGTCCCCCTTAGTAGGTGGGTTCCAATATACCCTTCCGTTAGACACACATTGCCCGCCAGCATAGTAGAAGGCTTCAGGTCCCCCACAGTCCCCTTTGATTCTTGCTTTCCCTAAGTGCCCAGGGCATACATAGAAATAAGAAATTTCCTGATTTGCCACAGAGTCCCATGAGTTACCCACTAGTTGATGGAGGTCGAATATCAAATCAGGAAACCAGGTCCCCCGTGGGGCAAGATGTGATTTGGAGTAAGCAATCTCACCCGTGGCAGTGTTGGTTATTGTCCAGTTCAGATTATAAACTTGGTGGGGAGTAGCCGCCACAATACGTACAGTTAGGAGCACAGTCAGGATCAGGAGCATTTGACTTGAAGCTTCAGTGGGGTGCTGTGTTTCCATTGTGGCTGATAGTCCTCAGGTTCAGCCAGTGGATATGCTGGCTGGATGTGGGTGTGATTAATGCAACTGGCAATTCCATCCATCTTCACAGAAGTAGATGTGGTCAGGATGAAGATGTAGGGTCCCTTCCAGTGTAGCGTCCCTTCCAGCGGGGTTCCAGTGTCTTGCGGCAATGGCGACACCCAGTCTCCTGGATTATTTTCATACTTTAGACTTGAAAATAACCCTTTGAACACCTATATTTGTTTTTCTTTATTATAGAATTAAAACTATGGGGAAAATATGTCTTAATGTTTGTTGCCCCTCTTGGAAAGTTCTTGTGTTACTTAATAGGCTATTCATATATGTAAGGTATTTTTTATCTTAGATTATACATTTCTCTCTGAGTGTTTAAGACCATACAGATAGCCACATTTAATTAAGTATTAGTTTTGGAGGTCACTAATGGCTCTCCAAAGAGACTTTAGAGACACAGGAGTAGCCCCATAGCTTACTGGTGTCTTTTGTCTGTTAGGATGAGTCAGAGCCATGCTGGCCAAGTAGTTTTCCATTCTTTGGGAAGTTAGGAGGACTGATTGCTCCTCAGTTGTGACTCTCCTGTTTCAGACTGTACACCAATTTTGTTTGGGTCTCCACATCCTCCTTGCTCAGGAAGACAGGTGATTTACCAGGGGGCCAGTGTAGAAGTGTCCCATTATCTCAAATGTCCTCATGACCTGGGAGCACAGGCCAAAATATTGGTGCCTCTTGCTCTCATGATTCCAATTGGCTTTGGTTCTACATAGGTAATTAACACACATAGAAAGGAAGTTACAACAGCCTGGATGTATGCACATATAGAGCACATTTGATTACTGAAATTGATTTAGTTAAAGAGTGGCACAAGAGCTTCTAAAATCATTTTGTCCTATCTTTAAAATTTTAGTTGTACTATGGCAGCATAAGCCTTATATATGAGGTATAGAAAGTAGGCACATCTCATTTTAAATATCTAACACTTATAAATATCTCATATTTTAAATATCTAACATTTATAAATATAGGAAGAACCTGCTACCAGTCTTGAAAACCGTACCAATTGATATACAGACTAACTCATTTAACCTAGAAATTGTCAGAAAAGGACAAGCAAGACAGTATAAAGTCTTAGCACCTGTGTTTGAAAAGATCTTTGATTAGTTCAGATACCTGTGTGGGTACAAACTACCCAGAGAACATTGGAAACAGAACCACAGAGCTTGATGTTTTTAAACCAAAACAGCTAGCTAAATTCTAATATAACCCTTGATAAATCTTTTTGGAAGAAAAAAAACATTATTTGACAACCAATGATTTTGGCTTAAACTTGATAGCTATTGATTTTATGTATGACATAAATTTTTATTAACATAAAACAATTTTATGTCTTACTCATGACTTAAGTTTGATAAAGCTTAAGCAAGCTACCCCAACATATCCCAGGAAGATGAAAGTTATCATTACTGAAATTAAATCACTTAAACCTAAGTGATTAAACCTAGTTATGACCATTCAATAGAATTAACATAAATAAGACAGAAGTTATGTTTAAAGTCACAATGTCTTTAGGTATGAGTACCTCACCTTTGGAAATTAGGCACTTCTATGTGAGCCTTTATCTTAAGAATAGTTAAAACCTTGATGAAAAGTGGAACTTAATTTACTTTACTGAGAGAGTCTTAAAGCCAGTTTTATAACCTTTAAATCATAACAAATTAGCATCAGTGACCTGTTAATTAGTGAGGCCTTATCATAAGACTCAGTTTCTCCACTAATTAAAACCATGGCTTCAGGTAAACATTACTTTTAATCCAATTAAATGTTTCAATGAATGGGCCCTTACCCTGATATACACATTAGGTAAGCCTTATGCTTGTCTTATGTAAGGAGTTTGTAACCTGATCAAATACCTTGACTCAGTTTACCTATTTAACATTTTGTCTAGTGAGAAATTTTATCTAACAGATGTGACTTTAGGTGTTCAAAAGAGAAGAACTATAGAGAACCACAGTTATATGCTGTACTCCTTTTTTCTTGTGAGAGACAATTAGCCATTTTGTCTCTAGTCAGAGTCTGGAGGACACATGGCTTAAACTGGCATGGGGTCTGAGATAAAGGGGGCTCCATCCATTTTTTCAGAGTCCAGCTTTTCATGAATTTAAATAGCATATGTTGGAAAGCAAGAGCAAAATGTAATTACAGAGCAGAGAGATAAACATCCTAACATTCCTTATCCTATTCTGAAGTTGTTTTTTGTTTGTTTGTTTTTCGAGGTAGGGTCTCACTCTAGCCCAGGCTGACCTGGAATTCACTATGGAGTCTCAGGGTGGCCATAAACTCATGGCGATCCTCCTACCTCTGTCTCCCGAGTGCTGAAGTTGTTTGTTTTTACATAGCAAATTTACACATTTGCAAAACACAAGGTGATAGACCCTTGTCTATGTTTAACCTGGTTAAACGTCCAATTACATCTGTACTTATGACTTTTTGACCCACCTAGCATAGGCATCACCTGTGTCTAATGTAAGATGAATTTAGATTAAGACTGTGTCCCTATATAAAACTTTTAGAGTATCCTTAAGAGTCTGTAAACAGTGAAAAAATCTCTAACTTTAGGTATGGCATTTAGGTTTAGCCTGAAAATTCTTTCCTACATACGCACATCTTTATCCACATACTTTAACATTCTCATCTAAGTACCACTCAAAAAGCATTTTTAACAAGCATTCTATGTCCTAACATTGAAAAATTCCTTCCCAGTTCCTTCAATCAATACATCTCATCCCATTATTAACCACCTTTCTTATAAGGCTATTATGAAAAACTACACCAAATTAATTAATCCTATTATTCACTAAAAAGTGAGTAGTCTAAAGATAATTTTATGTCATTAATACCAATAAGACACTAAACTAAGGCAAATATTGTTGCTATCTTGAGGCAGGCTGGCCTAGGAGTCAGGTCAGTTGCCTCCTCCTTTTAAGTATGTTACATTTTTTTTTAATACCTGACAAATTATAAGTTACCACTTTAGAGAGAATTCTATTGCTTTTAATAATCCTCTATGAAAGTTGTAGTTGACCTAGAACATAAATTCAGTAATTATATTTATGATATCGTGTAACAAAGTTGACATTTTTTTTCTTTCTTGCTGCTTTTTGTGTGCTGTTGCGGCTGGGTGGAGCTTGTATACACCTTAGATCAGCCTTTCCCTACTCCCGGCACTCACCAGGGGTCCGGTGTAGTACACGTGGTGGTAATGGCCAAGAGGACTGCCGGGAAGACAAGGATTCTGACTACCTGAAGGGGAAAGGGGCCCTCCAGGACTGCCAGGAGGCCTCTGAAGAAGGCGGCCCACTGGGAGGCCGCTGAAGAACTGGGCCCACTTGGGGGCCACTGGGAGAGGAGGCAGAGACATAGCACCTGCATGGGCAGAGGTGCCATTGTCTGCCACCTGCCTCTGACCCAAGCTGCTTTGGAGCGCTTGCAAAGCTGGCTTGTAGTTTTGCTGCTTAAAGGGAGTGAGGGGAAATTCCCTTCCTGAACTTTTCATTTCCTAGCCAGATAAGCTATGCAGGTCCACATGCATGCCCAGAAATCAAGAAATGACCTGGAGGACTTAATGCAAAAGGAGCCTGCCTCCCTCTGGGAGAGCTAATTCCTTTAACTTTCAGAAGAGCTTTTATTCCATGAATCTGGGATATATATATATATATATATATATATATATATATATATATATATATATATATATATATTGGCGGGAGGCAATGTTACCCATGACAGAGAAAGATTAGAAATGCCAAGGCCAGAGGGCAATGTTCCCGAGGGCTGATTAGTACATGGGGAATTCCCCAAAGATCCCAGCATGAGACTGTCCACAAGTTTAAGAGGCTGGCGACCTGCCCTACAGGCTTTTAAGAGGTCGCTGTGTTACTGTTATTTTTGTGTCAGAGAGAAATAGATAGAGGGTTTTTGCCAACACCCAACGGGATGTTGGGGTCCAGGCAGAGGACGGCTGGCCTTCAGTCAATACCGAAGAGTGGCCTCGGTCAAGAGACGTCAGTTGCCAGTTTGTCGTGTCTGGTCCTGCGCGATGGCTTGAACTGAAAATAAAGGAGGAGAAAGAGAAACCTGCAAGCCCTGGAAAACATGGAGGCAAGGCCGCATGGGCCGATGTCTCCCAGTCCCTCTGGGAGAGCACTCACCCACCCTGTCCATCTCATATGGTCTCTGTCCAGGCACCTGCTGCAGGTTTTTGGATTTTTGCTCGGGGGTGGGGGCAGCAGCCGCGGTTCACCCCAAAGGCATCCAGGCAAATGGGGGTGGGTAGGCGTGTGAAGAGTGAAAGACACTCCGGGGAGAATGTTGAGCAGCTCTCTCCTTACCTGCTGCCATGTTGAAATCCCAGTCTGGTCTAGTCAAAGGGAAGGAGGTATCAATGATAGATAGCCTGATTGTTGGTGGGATTCCCATCAGTGCCCAGAACCAATTTCAGAGCTTCAGTCTGGCTTCTCTATCTTTCCTCTGTAGTAAAGAGAATCTGTAGCAGTTGTTGACAATCATCCCAAGTTGATTATCATCTTCGTCTGGGGGCCACATAACCCGGAGGGGGAATACTGTGACTCTGAGGGGCCCTAATCTTAACGTCCTTAAAGTGGACCATCAGTAAAGAAAGTAGGATAGTCTGCATCTGTCCCATCTGTCTAAGCATAAAAATAGTAATTCCAACAATGAAAAGGAGAAGGAGACAGCAAAAATGTTCAGCTGGCCAGCAACTACAAAACTGAGACAACATCTTCTCGTGTTGTCTCTACGAATAGGGGAATGTGGTCTCCTCTGAGTGGGCCTGGGGCACTCAGGACCCACTGTCCAGACAAAGTGGCCAGCTACTACAAAACCAAAACTGAGACCACGGCAACTCACCGTTCCGTGGTAGCGTCCCACATTGTCTCTACAAATGGGGAAATGAAATCCCCTCCCGGTGGTCCTGGGGTACCCAGGACCTGCATTCCAAACAAAGTGGCCTCCAGGGGTGCATTTGCCCAACCACAATTTTCTAATGAATGGAAGAATGAAGGACAGGTTTTCAGGAAAGACAAAAAACAGAAGCACAACACAGAAGCACACTAACCAGCCAGCGACCTGAGCTCCATGTGTTGGTGGTCCTCAGCAGTCTCTAAGGAGATCCAGGATGAGCCCCCAAATGTTATACCCAGTTCTCAGCACCCCCAGTGACCACCAAGGAGAACCAAGCATGTATACAAGGGCAAGGAGCTTTATTTCGGGCTTAAGCTTGGTCTCTTGACTTCACCAATGGAGTGGATCTGTACAAGAGCCCCAAGTAGTAGGAGGGCAGGGTTTTTATAGGGATATGAACATAGAAAAAAGGGATGGGTACATGATTGGTTGACTTAAACAGTGTACTTCTGATTGGCTTAGGATTATGGCAGGCATAGTTGGTGGGCTGGGGCTAGGGGAATTGAACTTATCTATGACTACAGGAATGTATGGCATAATCAGTTTCCAGTAACTGTTAAACCCACCAATACTGGAAAATAAAAACTTAGACCTTGCCGGGAAACAGAAATTTAGGCCTACTGAGGAGTCTGAAGCCTGTCATGGCGTCCATCTGGTTCCTGAGTCCTTCAGCTACATGGGCGACTGGGGGAAAATGACCAATATCTGTCCAAGGAACTCATGGTCTAACCTACTTAGCAGCAAATACCCTGTCGTGATGCTCACACAATTTCAGTAGTGGTGCACAGCCATGGTGGGCAACCAACTTCTCTTGTTTTGGCTAACTGATCCGCTCAGTGGTACAGGACCCATGGCTGGAGCTGGGAAACCCGTCAGAACCATATCCAAACATAAGCAGGCTCTCTATTATCAAGCTACACCAATTGTGGGCCACAAGAGGGCCTACACCTATTAAATTCTCTATAAAAAAGGAAAGGTTATCTCATTTGTCGGCTGCTAACTTACTCTCTGGTGGAGAATCTTCTTCTCTTTTTCAGAAAGATATAGCTCCTAAGGAGAGAGCCACCCCATCATACCTCAAAAGGGCCCCAGCTGAAACTAAGAACAATTGGTGAAACAAGCAAGGGTTCTGTTTTCTTGGTGAACTGGGTACCAGCACAAGGGTGAGGAAGATCAACACAGAGAAAAATCAACTCCTACCAAGTCAGATATCCAGAGACCCAGAGACCCCCAACACCTCATCACTGAAGCAGACCAAAAATGAACCCAACATGGCTCAGGGAAATTTTGCAGAAGAGGGGATGGAAGGAATGTCAGAGCCACATGTTGGGTCATGATATGCGGAGACATTTCTCCTACCCATAACTGTGGGCTAACTCCGAAATGCATGACCCATATACCCCAACAAATAGGGGCCAGGGGGAGGGGGTAGGACATGGATGAACCTAACAATGGTAACAAATTGACTGAATTAGATGAATACAAAACTAATTAATAAAAAAGAAAGAAAAAAACATTAAGTGTACCGTGAAATATTGTTCATAGTAGGCAAAAAGTTTTGTGTGAAAGGAACTTGAGAGACACACTTATTAATATCAATTCATGTTGATGGAGATGATATTTATCTTCTTGTCATATATAAAAGTGAGAAAAGATTGACCTACATATTCAAAATATGCAATTACATATCATTGTGTAGATATTTATATTATTTGACATGTTCTATTCTATTTTTCATGATACTGACACAAGCTTATAATATTTCTCATGTCTTTAGGCCTATAGATTCTATAAGTGATTCACTCTAGTTTGAAAGACACTTGAAATTCCAATGCCTTTACACATGCCAAATGCAGCAGCTCTTTGAGAATCATAGTGATGTTGCCAACACTCTACATTAGACCGATTAATTCCCCTGTGGGCTTATTCTCTAGGGATTGCCTTGTAAATCAGAGAAATAATTATCTATCCAAATTCATTTACAAACATAACTTTCTCCTTTGAATTGAAGGAGTGTTGGAAAAGTCTGGAGGGGAGCTACTTAACTCATGTCTAATCAAAATATTAGTGTTTCACAACTGCTTAGGAAAAGCTGCTCTTCGATTAATAGCATCATTATTATGGCCCTTATATTTATATTAAATTCATGTTTTGCATTCTGCATATTTAAAATATCTACCATTGGTGGCAAGACAAAAGGAGAAAAATCAAAATTCAGAAGCATAGTGATAAAAAGTAATCATTTTTGATTTTTGTAGTTACTCATTTCTGTGATTCATGCATATGCCTATATATGTGCATATACACATATTAATAATTATTTGAAAATGAAAATTATATATAAAAGTAAACTTGTGATTTTGTACTCTTCCTTTGTGCATGGAATAATAATTATATATTCAGGTTTGTTTTGGCTGCCATAAGTAGACATCAGAGAATTTTGTAGTCCCATGTCCTCTGACATACCCTTTGATTCAACAGCACTCATCTCAGTGATTTAAAGGAAATACATATGAATATAAAATTATATCATACGTGGTTTTCTAGAATCTCCATTCACTAATTCTGGATATATAATAAACATTTCAAAAGTATTATAATCAATAATAATTCTTTAAAATATAAATAGTGTTCTTACTCAAATTCCACTTGTATCTACTGGGAAATAAGAGTGACATTATTACTTTTGTGACATATGAAAAATTGGTGCATCTGCATTTATAGTTTAGTACATTAAGGGAGGGAACAAGATAATTAGAGCATGCACAACACTTTTCTACCTCCTTTTACTAGGGAGGCAAATAAGTCCCTAACTTAGTAGAGGTGCTATTCAGATAGAATTCTAGAGCAGATCATATGAACAAGAAGTCAGTAAATGTTTATCCAAAATATTTTTGGTTGTGGTTCATCTATGATCTCTTATAATCCTATTAAAATTCCAAGACTCTGCTCTTCAGAAAAAAAATAGCAGTAGGATAAACTAATGGGTGTCACTTTTGTGAATAATACTTCTATTACAAAGACAGGTGGTAGGTCTGGAAAGATGGCTCAACAAGTTAAGGTGCTTGCCAACAAAGCCAAAGGACCAGAGTCCAATTTCCCAGTACCCACATAAAGCCAAATACACAAAGTAGTGCATGCATCTGGAGTTCGTTTGGAGCAGCTGTAGTCCCTGGCATGCTCTCTCTCTCTGTCTCTCTTGCTCTCTGTCTCTTTCTGGATTTTTTTTTGTCTCACACACTCTCTCAAATAAGTAAAATATTTTTAAAAGGCAGGTGGTAATGGAAGTTAGTTTGTGCTGACCCCTTAAAGGGTCCTGTGCATTTCAAACTGCTATCTTCCAAAAATCTTGGTGTGTAATGCCATATTTATTAAGACAAAATGAATATGACTTTGGTGAAAATGACTATGACTTGGTGATGGAGTTCAGAGTCCCTTAAATCACTTTCCAAATGAATAGATAAAAGTATGTCCCTATGTTCCATGATACAGCTTTCATTTATTCTTTCCTCTGCATTCATTTCTTCCTTGTCTCTCATTAATAACTGAAGACAAATAGAACTTGATTTTACAAAACAATAACTTAGCTTAACTCGTTGAATAAATGGTCAGAGACAATTCCATGGGCTGATTTGTCGCTGTCTCCTAAGGACACATGAAGTAGCCATGTACATGTCTGGAAAAAATGCCTCACAGGATACCAAATCTCATGCTATAGAATCTGGATCTTAGTCTTGTATTCTCTTGAACTGTGCAAAGGTCTGTTTTTTAAGCTGTCACCTATAAGGTGTTTTGTTATGGCAACTAGAGCATACTAAGTCAGATAGTCCTCAAAGGAAAGCTGAATCTGTATTCTATGTCCTGCCTTACTATCAAAGATATCTTTGACATTTCACAAATAATTTTTTTAGCCTGCTGCTTTTTGGAACACACGAGTTCTTTTTAAGGGTATATTTTTTTGTTTATATATTTTGGGAGTCATGAAACTAATACTGGTGATTTCTGACATTCTATTGCTGCCTGGCTGTTTGGGGGAGCCTGCAAAACCAGTGGGGGCAAATCAGAGATTAACAGTACTTTATCTGAACTGGTATGATATATTCTTAAGGAATTTACCTTTAGATCATTACCTTTCTTGTGTGTATTTCTTTTCTGGGCCCATTTTATTCTTTGGGGAAGGCGGAAAAAAATGATGCGGCCTATTCCCACTTGAGGAGAAACTAGTAGAAGAAGGTAGCAGCTGAGCCGTTTAGCAGCCAAGAAGTTGCAAAGAAGATTAAGATTGTGAGCTGCCTAGGACAGCATAGCAATTGTGCATAGCATCTTTCTTGTCTTGCTATTAGTGCAGCCATGAAGGATTCACCTAATAATATTTTTATGGAGTCTTTGACAAATAATCTGATCCTGCTAAGGGTCACCTACTTTATAACTACTGAAATATTTTGCTAGAATTTAATTAAAGAGGGCTTATGTTGTTTTCTGTAATCTGACAAATGTCTTTTAAAAAGCCTCTGTCCTATGAATTTTGCATCATGCATTGTTTTCTGCTCAAGGAACAGCATGTGGACAGCAGTTGTAACAAGAACATAGGACTCTGGATATTTCATTATTTGTTCTCTTCAGGGTTGGAGTTGGCAATACACTCTTTTGCCAATGCCAAAGGATAAAAGCAGAATGATATTTTTAATAATTGTGGCACAAACTCATTTTACGATTTTGTCCCAAAACACATGAGGAAGTCAAAATTGAAGGTGATATGACATATCACATAATGCTTACCACAAACAGGCAAGGTATTTTCTCTGAAAAAAAAAAAAAAAACTTGAAACTTAGAAGTTTTCAAACAATACTGGGAATGCATATGATTTGCATATGATATGCATATGAATGTTAGGAGAGCCTGATTTACAGGATATTGGGGGGCATAATGAAATTTAGATATACTCTGAATACAATGGATAATAAAGTGGATTACTTCTATTTTTTTTTAGAAGGGAATAGGGGGATGGTAAATTAACCTGAGTCACACAACTGCTGCTATTACCCAGAGAAAAGATGATTCTAAATACTATGGTAGCTGTGAATATTAGAAAAATGGCTATAATTAGGAGCTTCTTAGGAAACAGAGCTAGCATGGTGTAAAAATTCTAATACATTATCAAATATTTCTGAACATATACTAATAAGATATCAAATGCTAGATATCATTTTCTGATTAATTTGGTTTTACATAAAGGCAAACATGAGAGCATGTGTGAGTGGAATAAATTGTATGTTTATATGATTTAAATTATTTTATAAAAAAATATTCTTGAGTCAGAGAGAATGGTGCACAGCTTTAATCCCAGCACTTGGGAGGCAGAGGTAAGAGAATCACCATGAGTTCAAGGCCACCCTGAGCCTACAGAGTGAATTTCAGGTCAACCTGGGCTATACTAAGACACTACCTTGAACCCCCCCAAAAAAATAATGATTCTTAAATCAAACAATGGGTAACACCCATTGAACATTGCAGACATATTTAAATAGATGATGCCTGTAATTTCGTAAAACTTATGTACAATTATGCAATTCAAAGTATGTTTTGATTTTGAGTACAGGATTGGAAAGATTCACCTTCTAGTGGTATAAATATTTCTTTGAATGGCCTGGATTAATTAATTAATGTTACTTAATTTATATATGCATTATTTTCCCTAAAATCAGCTGTTGAACACACATGAAGCAGCACTGTGGAATGAATCCCTTCACATTCTGACAAAATGACCTGTTATTAATGATTTCTACTTCAAAACACGGATTTTATCTTTTGTTCTGAAATTGGGAGTTTTAATTGTAGCAAAAAGCATCCCACATGAACCCATCCTGCGCACGGGAGCAGCTTGCAGCATGGGTTTGACTGTTAATGGGCAGTGTTGGTTTGTTAAGCCTCATTCATTTGGACTGAACTATATGTTATAAATCTATTCCTAGATCTTCTTTTCCCAGCAAAATCACTTCATTTGGAGAAACAAGAAATGGTTCATTTGGTAGGAAGCATATTCACCAGGGAAACACAATTGGGAAACTTCAACTGAATGCTGTCTCCAAGATGACACAATTACTGCTCACTCCAATGCAGAAGGAAAAGTATAAAAGGTGGTGAATTGGAATTACATAACACAAAATTGGCTCTAGTTATTGTTTTCTTGATATTTTTTAAGAGTTCCATAATTATTTTATTTATTTGAGAGAGAGAGAGAGAATGGTCAAACCA